>CM060690.1:5572500-7972500 GCA_030686995.1 Artemisia argyi
ATCGTATTCCTTAATACCATTCATGGGGTGGCACACATAACTCCCCAATTCTATGAGCTATAAGACTAATAATGTGATACTCAAAGCAGGCTACGTTTAAGATAACAGTAGGCAATGTACCATCAGAGTTGACAGCATTATCAAATATGCCTGTCTCTGAAGAGACCATCGATGGAGATTTTAAGACCGTGAGCTTTGAGGAATCACCACTTATGTCAACTTATTTGGTGGCTGTTGTGGTTGGTTTGTTTGATTTCATTGAAGACACAACATCTGATGGTAACACTAACACTCATTTGTTTGAGGCTTGATAGTTTAGACATTTCACTAGCTCAAGCTTTTGGTTAATAGCTTTTCGTCACTTTCGTGCAACTCGTCCTGCAGGCATAAAGGTTCGTGCATACTGTCCTGTTGGTAATAGCGAGAAGGGCAAGTTAGCATCAAGTATTACAATCAAGTCAATAGAACTATATACAAAG
This sequence comes from Artemisia argyi, assembly GCA_030686995.1. Classification (NCBI taxonomy): domain Eukaryota; kingdom Viridiplantae; phylum Streptophyta; class Magnoliopsida; order Asterales; family Asteraceae; genus Artemisia; species Artemisia argyi. The sequence goes on from CM060690.1 coordinate 5,572,980, forward strand.
TAACTCTAATATATACTCCGTACCTATGTTGTTACTAGTAAATAGTACTAGTTGAACTGAGAACTACCGGTTGTCGTTTTTTGAAATATTTTAGATATTTCTCGATGCCTTACACACTTCCCAAGCTCGATATGGTAGCTGTTCCTGATTTCTTGGGGGGCATGGAAAATTATGGGTTGATCATCTATAGTGAAACTGAGATGCTCCATGATGATTTGCATTCAGCAGCAGCAAACGCACAAAGAGTAGGACATACTTCAACTTACCATCACTTTTATGAATTGAATCTATATACTGTGATATGTTCAGGACTTTAATGTCTCTAATCATTTTTATCTGACCTTTTCACGTCAGCTTTCGATTGTTGTAACACATGAAGTTGGGCACCAATGGTTTGGAAACTTGGTAACAATGGAATGGTGGACTGATCTATGGCTCAAGGAGGGTTTTGCAACATGGGTAAGCTACTTTGCAACCGATAGCTTCTTTCCGGAATGGAAAATTTGGACACAGTTCCTTAACGTGACAGCTGGTGGTCTCCTCCGGGATTCATTGGAACAGTCGCATCCAGTTGAGGTAAATTACTTAACATCATTAATGCTTCTACTACTACTTCACAAGTATTACAAATATTTCAACATCACGAGCTTCTTCAGGTGGAAGTACAAAATGCTAGCTCGGTTTCTGAAGTTTTTGATGCCATAAGTTACAATAAAGGATCAGCTCTTGTTCGTATGCTAAAGGAGTATCTTGGCGATGACATTTTCCAGGTTGTTGAACCTATCAATTTCCTAAAACAGCATATTATTTAGAGGTGCTGCAAACTCTTATATATGTTTCTGAATTCTGATCAAGCTACTTGTTTGCTGAACATAGAAATCATTGAGTTCTTACATGAAGAAATATGCATACAAAAATGCGACGACAGAAGATCTGTGGAGCGTTATTTCTGAAGAATCGGGCATCGAAGTGAACAAGCTTATGGATACATGGACAAAGCAAACGGGATATCCACTTATATATGTCAAACTTGAAGAGAACACTTTGGAATTTGAGCAGGTTAATCCTATTAAGCTAGTAACTCACGAGACAATATGAAAAGCTTTTGATTTATCAACCAAATATTCATTACTTAGAAATATAAAAACTTTTGAACTTTGCAGACTCGGTTTATGTTGCTGGGCCTCCAAGGTGAAGGTCAATGGATTGTCCCCATAACTTTGTCAGTGGGCACTTACAGTAACCGCAAAAGTTTTCTATTAGAAACAAAAGTAGGAAAATTAGATTTATCGGAGCTTAATCATTCTCATTCCTCAAGCTCACAACCAAATGGAAATAAGAATCAAGAAGTTGCAGAAAAACCATGGGTCAAAGTCAACGTTGGGCACACTGGCTTTTATAGGGTGAAGTATGATAATACACTCACAGCTAGATTGAGGAAAGCCATAGAAGAGAAATGCTTGTCACCAGAAGATAGGTTTGGTATGCCTCGCTTCTTTTAGGAGCGTTAAAACTTTCGTGCAGAGTAAGCAAAATGGGTTCGGGTCAAAACCATGGTGTGCTGTAAAAATACTACAGTAACTTTTTTTGGGTAACCATGGTGTGCGACCTTTTGTCCGAATGATTTAATCTGCACTATAATTGAAATAATTTTGTTTACAGGTATACTGGATGATACTTATGCTCTCTGTGAGGCCAGTGAAGAGTCGATAATGTCTCTTCTTTCCTTGATGGATCTGTACAGAGAGGATCTTGACTATATGGTGTTATCGAGACTTATCACTGTACTACTCTCGTGGTTTTAGCTAACGTTTCTCATGGTGAATAGATGGCCCTGACCTTTTCATTTCACTGTCTATGTCGTAGGCTTGCTATAATACTGCAAAGATATTAAAAGATGCTATTTATGATCCATGGAATCATCTTAACCAGTTCTTTATTGATCTCATCCTATCATCCGCAGAGTAAGCTTGCCTATATATATGTATGGAATTTCATCTTTACGTATATGCATCATAGCAGTCTTGAAAAGACTCGGTTTTTTAATCGTTGTTCAGGAAATTAGGCCTGGAACCTGTATCCGGGGAAAGCCATTTAAATGTAATGTTGAGGGAAGAAGTTTTTATGGCTTTGGCTAATTTTGACCATAAAGAAACTCATGAAGAACTGAAGAAGCGATTTCAGACATACTTAAATGATAAAAATACAGCAGTGTTTCCCGTTGATATCAGAAAGGTGAACATCAACTCTCATTACTACCCGTGTATCATGAAAGTCCTCGTCATTCTGAAATGTGAATACCAACTCATAGAAGCCTTTTTGTTTCCTTCAGGCTGCTTACATATCTATAATGAGAACTTCAAGTTTTCTTGACAGAAGTGAGGTCGATTCCCTACTAAAGCTATATAGAGAAACCGATGCAGTTCAAGAGAGAGCAAGAATTTTGTGTAAGCATTTACCAATGGGAAGATGGGCAGGTCGGTTGGGCTGGTAACAGGTCAAAACGGGTCATTTTTGGTATGTGTCGAAACGGCCGTTTAAATGGGTAGAAATCACCGATAAAATTTGACCATTTTCAATTGTATTTGGGCTTCTTAACCTGAGTTTTTTTTGCTGATCTGGCTTACTTATCCTTCCTCAGCTTGTATAGCTTCTTCTCCGGACCCAGAATTAGTGAAAGAGGTTCTGAACCTCATGTTCTCAGATGAGGTATCACTCTTAATTGGATATTAAAATGTTATTTCATCCCTCCATTTAATGTCTATTCTCGTAGATGGGAGAACAAGACACAATTTATGTAACTTCACGGATAAGCTTGGAATCCCGTGAAACAGCTTGGATATGGTTAAAGGTGCTGTAAAATCCTACAGTAATTTCAAATTCACTCTGATTATCACATTTTAAATTTCCTGAGGCTAACATACAATGGTCTTTTTACAGGAGAACTGGGATCTGATCAATAAGCGATGGGGACAAGGGATGGCGTTTCATCATTTCATAAGAGACATCGCGGCACCAGTAAGTTTTATAAAACCACGTGATTCTGCAAAGTGAAAGATGCATCTAATAAACTTGTTTAAAACACGTTTCAGTTTAGCAGCCATAAAATGGCAGAAGAAGTGGAAGAATTTTTCAGCAGCCGAATGACACCTTCATTTGCCAGGAGCTTGAAGCAAAGCATTGAACAGATCCGCATCAAAGCCAAATGGATCAAAAAGATTAAACAGGAAGAACACCTTATAGCTAAGTTAGCTAGAGGCATGACTAGAAATCCATTGAGCACAAAGCCAAATTGAACAGATCCGTATCAGGTCCACCCGTATGCACCCCATCTTGGCTACACGGTAATCCATATACTAGTTCATGTCAATAGGGGAAGTCATGAGCTGCTATGCACATGTGATTTGCCCGTATCAATATTTATGTAATTTGCATTTGTATGTGATAAGATGCTATCGGCATCTTTGTGTCTCAGTATTAGCAATAACAACACGCTTCATGCTAACCGTAAGACGTGATATATTGATTAATTCATAATGTGAGATTACATATCCAAACACTTGGGCTTGTGCTCAAACTATACTAATGTTAATCTACTACAAATATTAATCTAAATTTAATACTAATAAGTCCGTCTCACGTGCCTTCATGAACGCACCAACTTTGTGGGATGATTAACACGTTGGTGCACAATAATAGCAAAATGCGATGCCTACTACCATGTTGGTACGTCACACGTGTACGTGTTTGATCCCCTTATAACATCAATTAAAGTGGCAAAGAACAAGTGTAAGTTCCCTGGATAACGCCAGTTGCGTGGTTGTTCACACGCCTAGGTCCTTGTGGATGTAACATGTTATTTGATGGCGATGATTGGCGTCCAATGGCTTTCTGTTGGTCCATCGAACTTCAATTGAGCTAATTATTTCGTCCAACTTCATCTTTCTTCACTTCTATATGATGTTTGGTCCAATATGTTCCTTGAACCTTCGTTATGAATAGGGCGCGGCGTACATACATCATCAAATCTACACAAAATACTATCAAGCTAAAGTCCCGTTACTAAGTTTATTGGATATAATCTAATGCTAATATATCCCAATAACGTCTACTTCAGTATACAAAAATTATATTACCAATTAAGCTTTTTTTTAAGCTACATTACTATACTACTACATGTTATTAGGACCACTTTAAAATACAAAAAGAGGTCCTTACCTTAGCTTATTTATCTAAGCTTATGAGCTTATTTATCTAAGCTTATGAGCTCATTTAAGCTTTGAAAAGCTCATTAAGACTATTAATTAGTGCTAATGCACTTATCAAGTTAACCTTAAACAAATTATTAATTCAAAGAAAAAGCTTCATAAGTAAAAAGTAAACGAAATTGGTTTTTCGAGGAAAACAAGCCTTTCCGAATAAGATGTACGCGATATCTTCGGGTTCATTCTGAGACCATTTCCAACATTTTTCTAACCACGAACCACTTCTAAATGTACACACTCAACGAAGTCTAAACCCTTTACCTTATTTACCTCTTATGAGAAAACCAGAGAACTTACCAACGACTAAGGGTGTTCATCAGTTCGGTTAGCTGGTTGTACAAGCTATTTGGTAATTTTTTTTTTGGGTAAAACCGAACTAAATCGAATTCAAATTGGATTAATCCGAACCGAAAACCATATTTGATTTCGATTCGGTTTTCGGGTTGACCCGAATTACATAATTTTTATACTTTTTTCTTTTAATTATATAGATTCTTAAAAAAAAAAAAAAAAAAAAAAAAAAAAAAAAAAAAAAAAAAAAAAAAAAACTTTTATTATATAAATATATAAAAGTATATATATATTTATGTGAATTCGGTTTTTGGTTCGGCTCTGTTTTCTTTTTACCGAAATCATATACAAACTGAAAACCAAATATAAAACTCGGTTCAGTTACAAATTCAGTTCAGTTTTACGTGGTTCGATCTGTAATTACTATATATACTAAATAGCGTCAAATTGGCGCGTTCCTATTGGCTGCCTTTATTTTCATGCCTATTTTTATGGCCCAGCCCAATGCTACTCTCTAGGCCTTATATCTTAGCCCATTTTTTCCCTTTTTCTTTTTTCGCAAAAGTAACAGAAACGTGATAAAGCTTGAAAATACATGAACAAAATAATGTAAGAAATAGAAAGTTGAATATTTAAAGGGCAATCAAGTAAATTAAACAACAAGGAGCTCAGTAAAAGTATGACACTACTTCATCTAGCTTTTATTTTTGAAGCTTATTTTTCTACATAAAGGCTACAAGCTTGAAATCCAAACAAGGTTAATTTTCGTACATAAGATATCAACTGATTTGCCACCCCAAAACTATATTATCCCAATCACGGATGCCTGCGGAGATACGTACCGCATAAACATCGACCCAACCATATACCCGCCGCAACGCGGCGGTAGGGGTGTTCACGGATCGGGTAATATCTACAATAACAGAAAATCGAAACCGAACCGAACTGGAAAAAACCGAACTGAATTCGTAACCGAACCGAAATGGTTAAAACTGAACCGAACCGAACTAAATATTCAGTTATCAGTTTGGATATGGGTTTGACAATGAAAACCGAAGATATATAAATATATTTATATATATATATATATATATATATATATATATATATATATATATATATATATATATATATATATATATATATATATATATATAATTACTAAAAGTCTTTTTTAGTATAAATATAACATTATTTAAGCTTGAAAAAAAAATTGTTCTAAAAATATATATAATTAAATGAAAAAATAATTAAAATTATGTAATTCGGGTTATTCTGTTAGGTTTTCGGTTATAGGGATTCGATTTTCGGTTATTCGGTTCGGTTGAATCAAATCTGAATTCGGTTCGGTTCGGTTTTCAGTTTGACCCAGGATAAAAAATTAACCGAACAAACTGAAACGAATAAACCGAATAACCCGATAACCGAACCGATGAACACCGCGGCGGGCACAAATACCGTGTATTACCCAAATGAACACCCTTACCCAAAATCAGAGGCCCATTGGACAAACAAACACCCCAAAACCACACCATCTCAGGCCTCAATACTTTTAAAACCACAACACTTCGGCCCCAAGTTTAGTAAACCCGGCCCGATTCATTTCATTTACACTCAAACAAAAAAGTATATATATTCACACTCTGGGTAAGGATCCAGTGAGAAGAAAACTTAAAATAAGAAAAATTAGAAATAGCTATAACGTCATATTTGAGATGCATCGACATGAATTAGATGCATCTCTATTCATTTAGATGCATCACAATTAGTTTCGAAAATGATTTTGAAGTGAAAACGATGCAAATTAGTACTAGCAACAAATTTGACCCGCAGAGGACGAAAAATACATAGGATTAGTCTAACTTGATGAAATGCATCTAATATATGTATATGCATCTAATTTTTAGCTAGAAAATATATTATGATGCATCTAAAAGATTAGGGATGCATCTAATTCACATTGATGCATCTCTAATTTGTAATTATAGTTATTTCTCATCCTTCTTATTTTAAGAATTCTTCTCATTTGATCCTTAGTCTTCACACTCTTTTTATAAACTTTAAACCCTAAACCCCCCCCTAGCTGGAAATTACTCTCCAGCAAAGGCAACAACAATCACACAAACAGCCGTTCCGAAAATTCAGGTCAGTCAGTTACACCGTTACAACTAACTCGTTTTCTGTTTTGCAGCTTGTCTTATTATACCAACACCAGTCCTTCAATCAATCTAATTATATAAATTAGGTCAGTTATTCATCTTATTTACAGCTTATTTATAGCTTATTACTTTATTAGTTACGTTTAGTTAATACTTAATAAGTTAGGTCAGTTTTGTTACCTTCAATCAATCAAATCAAATTAGGTCAGTTTTGCATATTATTTATAGCTTATTAGTTACGTTTAGTTAATATGTCAGTTTTTGTTGAATTTTTTAGTTAATAAGTTAGCCTATTAGTTATGTTTACCTTATTATTTCTATTTTTGTTCAATCAATCAAGTTTTACAAATTAGGTCAGTTTTGAAGCTTATTTATAGCTTATTAGTTATGTTTAGTTAATAAGTCAGTTTTGTTTACATTTTTGTTGAATTTTTTAGTCAATAATTTAGTTTTACAAATTAGGTCAGTTTCGAAGCTTATTTACAGCTTGTTTATAGCTTATTAGTTATGTTTAGTTAATAAGTCAGTTTTTGTTACGTTTTTGTTGAATTTTCTAGTTATTAAGTCAGTTTTACAAATTAAGTCAGTTTTGAAGCTTATTTACAGCTTATTACCTACGTTTAGTTAATAAGTCAGTTTTACAAATAAGGTCAGTTTTGAAGCTTATTTACAACTTATTACCTACGTTTAGTTAATAAGTCAGTTTTTGTTACATTTTTGTTGAATTTTTTAGTTATCAAGTCGGTTTTACAAATTAGGTCAGTTTCGAAGCTTATTTACAGCTTATTTATAGCTTATTAGTTACGTTTAGTTATAAGTTAGTTTTTGTTACATTTTTGTTGAATTTTTTAGTTAATAATTTAGTTAATTTATAGCTTATTACTTACGTTTTTAGTTAATAATTTAGTTTTTATTGAAAATTTTGGTGTTGTGTTGTAGGTGGGGTTAAATGGCGATAGACGGAAGCTTTCGTATCGATAACGCGCTTAGAGAGTTTCTTCATTCGCATCCGGAGCTCACGTCACATTTAAGTTACTTATCGGATAAGGTATGGTAAACGAGTAACCGTCTATGTTACGTTATTGTGTGTTGTTAGTTTGTTACATGAGTAATAAGGCTAATTCATAGAACTAAATATAGGCGTAGTGCGTATAGTATTCATTAGTTGACACGTGTCGTATACTCGTATGCATTTTCTCACTCGTCATTTTGTCCAATCGATATGCCACCGCCACGAAATTGAATGTTAGGAAGTGTTTGTTTAAGCTTATCTGGCTGGCTTATGAGCTTATTGAAATTTTGAAAAGCTTTTTAAACTAAATTTTTTGGGCTTACTAGCTTATCAACTTACCTTATGAACTTCAGTAAGTCAGAAGCTCATAGTGATAAGCTCATAAGTCCTAAAATTTTAGATTATGAGCTTTTCAAAAGTTCAATAAGCTCATAAGCTGGTCAAATAAGCTTAAAATAAACACCCCTTATATGTATATAGCTATATGAGTATTGCTAAATAAGTAAACAGGTCTAAATCATAGACCTAAATGGGCTAAATATGTACATGCCTACAGTTTTCGTTAGTCGACATGTGTCATATACATTTTCTCACTCATCATTTTATCCAATAAATATGTCACACGCCTTAAAAAATATTGTTAGGTAGATTAGTAGGTACATTTTTGGTATTAACCATCTCTAGGGCGGCCTAGAGATAAAGTGTCCCCAAAGTCTCAAAAGAGACAGGTTAGAACCTAAGTCCGGAAACGGCCATAGGAATACAGGTTAAGCCGAGCCAAAAAGGGATCCTTATCTGTTTACCCGTTTTATTAGTGGGTAGATGTATTAGGCATACTTATAATTCTTCTTGTTATATATAGGGGGGAAATTTGATTGAAGAGGAGTTGATTGATGGTGTAGCTGAGTTAATATTACATCCACGTTATACGCTCCGATTAGTAGGATGTTTTCGTCCTATAGTACGAAAGATAGTTGACCGTGCTGTGGCGTTGTTACGTTTGGTGCCGGATTTGTCACATGATTCGGATGATTCTATGCTTGATTTTGATGAAGGGAGTTTGTTTAGTGAAAGTGGAAGTTCGGATTGTGAAGTTGTTAGTATCATTAATTCGTATAAAAGATGTGAAAGAGGGTTGAGACTTCACGAGATTTCTTGTTTGGCGTTTTCACGAATGCTTGCTTTGGTACCTGATTTATTGGGGTAAGGTCACTATACTCACCTCTACTATCTTTGACTATGGTCAACTATGGGTGCATTAACGTATATTGGTTATGTCGTATAGGTCTGTAAGGGATTACTTTAATTTTGCACCACCTCCGTTTCAAAGAATTGTGGAAAAGAAATCAATGGCCCGGTCACTAGTGCAGGTATAGCTACTTGTAAATCTTGCTTTGTTTGGTATCGCTCAAGGTTACATCAATTAGTTCAATCATTGTCTTAAACGTGCTTCTGGTTTTCATTAGGACGGAGCATATATATTAGATGCTACACGAGTAACATATCGTCTCCTTCTAGCAAAACCTGAGGTTTTTGGTGGGTTGTGGGAGGAGTGGTCATGTTATATGGACCTTGTACATGAAATTCGTAGCTTAAATGGAGGAGACACAGAGCTTTTGATGGACATACGATGGTCTGCGGTTCAGATCTTAATAGTGGTTTTAAAGACGAATGATAGATTGACCCTGGTTTCTCCTGACTTTGGATTTGATGATGAAGAAGCATTTGGTTGTCATGCACGGTTAGTTTCTTTGAATGAACTTAACACGGGTCAAAATGTGTGATTCTCTTTTTAGTCCGTTTTATACTTAGTTATCAATGTTATCTTTTGTTCTCCAGGTGGAAGAAATATACTGAGGATGTGCCTAAAGAGCAGGCAATTTGGTATCTTGAACCATATAACGAAAGCACATCAGGTTCTTCTGAGGAAGATATTAATTTTGATCGAAGACAAAACTCACTCTCTCTAACTGTTGGCTCCACAAATTGGAGCAACATGGATGCAACGTGGTACTATAAATAAACCTGAGCTATTTATGTGCAATATGATGCTATTTACAGTCACTTTAAATTATTGAAGTTCGTTTTATGTAATATTAGGGATATGCATAAAACTGGAACACCTTTTGTTATAACATCTGCTGTGAAGAAAAGCTTTGAGATGGTAATGTTGTTTGTGAGTCAGAGGTGGCCTGTTCTTCTTTATGGGGAAGCTGGCGCAGGCAAAACTGCTCTCATTAGCAGGTTGGCCCAGGGTCATGGGAGTCAAGGTATGTCATTTCTGGATTTTAATTGCAAGGATAACCGCGCTATTTAACACCCTATATTTCCCCAATTAAACAGTAACACAAAAGATAGTTGGTACTTATTTTTGATTATTTTCAAAATTTGAACTCAGTGGCTCGAGCAAACATCGTATAACATGCCCCTCTCCGCAGAAATGCTGAATTATAAAATATTGTTTGTATACTTTTGATTTATATGCTTTGAGATGGTTGCTTCCTCATATGATTAAATTGATTGCTATGTTTTTTCATGCACCTATATGCTTCAAAATTGGGGGTTATTTTGCACGGGTTATGTATATGTTGTTGATCAATATTTAATGTGTTCTTGTATAGTATTTAAACTTCTTGAATCCCTCGCTTTCTTTTCTTCTAGTTCTATCTATTCACATGGATGATCAAATTGACGGAAAAACACTAGTTGGGAGTTATGTATGTGCTGAACAACCAGGTGAATTTAGGTGGCAGCCTGGCTCCCTTACTCAGGTTGGTTAGGTCATTTTTTGTTTTTAATTTGCAATTTATTTATTGAGTATTGATCATGTAAGCTATAACTCCAATATGGAATATTAATTGTCATCCTACAGGCTATTCTTAATGGACTTTGGGTTGTCTTTGAGGACATTGATAAAGCTCCTGCAGATGTACAATCCATCTTGTTACCTTTGCTAGAGGGTTCCACTTCATTCTTAACAGGCCACGGGGAGGTACTAGCATCTTTGTTAATTACTGTTTGCTTCCCTTGTCTATGCTAGAGTGATCTTTAAATTGTGCATTCTGTGGTTTGTCAAACATGCTGGTTTGTTTATTCTCGATGTTTATGTAAATGACTTGTTCAAGGATAAACATTCACTTAGTTTCTACTGCTTTCAGGCAATTACGGTTAATGAAGGCTTTCGGCTTTTTTCTACAGTATCTAGCTCAAGTTTAGGTCTGTAATCACTTGTCTATAGGAAATACTATCAACATTTTTTTGTCTCCTTTTTTTCTTTAGTGTCAAATTAATGACTTTTTGCGTAATTTTATCATTCTTTGATATGTAGCTAGGACCTCCCTTGGTGAACAATGGAGGATAGTGATGGTGCCTTCTCCAAGTAGTAGTGACTTGGAAACTATTGTGAAAGCTTGGTACCCGGACTTGGAATCTCTTTGTGGAAAACTTATAGGTGCTTATCAGAGTTGATTCATTTAAGAACGATTCTTTTATTTTTTGTTGCAAAAACAATAATAACTTGTATATTTGTCTTGCAGAAACCTTGGATACGATTAACCAACTTGGATCTTCTGGGAGGTTTTCATCTAGGTATTGAGCCATATTCTTAGATTACTATCTCACTTGATAATTACCTTTTTTGGCCCCTCCATTTGTTTATTTATCTTTGTGTATTGTCAGGGATCTTTTGAAGTGGTGTAAGAGAATTGAAGGTTTGGGTTCCCATTTTTTTGGGGACAATCTGCCAGCTTCTGTTGCTAAGCGTGTTTATCAAGAGGTTTTATATTAATATTGCTACAATGTTTCCTTGATCTTATTTTATGATTTCAATTTTCTTTAATAGTTTTTGTTTTGCAGGCTGTTGATGTTTTCGCTGCCTCTTCAAGCTCAGGGGAAATGCGTATGAAAATTATGAAAGAGTTAGCAGTGATATGGGAATTACCAATCTCAAGTGACAATACATTATTTCCTGCTGACAAACCTGTAGTTCAGGTTTCTATCCTTTTAACATAAGATATATCGGTGCCAGAATGCATAATTTTATCTTAACTTCATATACTATATGCAGGATTTGCAGTCTGAAATACGTATTGGACGAGTAACTCTTAGCCGCACAAAGAAGCCAGTGAGTTACCGTTTAAATGCTACTCTGCAACATATTCTTAAAAGTTTAATTCTAATTATGTCTTTTGCTTATAATAATTTAAATTTCTTTGTAAAGCGGTCTATTGACATCAAGCCTTTCGTTGGGATCAGTACTTCATTGCATACACTCGAAAGACTGGCTGTATCTGTGAAGTTTAATGAGCCTGTTCTTTTGGTTGGTGAAACTGGGACCGGAAAGACGACACTAGTACAGAATCTTGCAGCGAGGCTTGGGCAGAAACTTACTGTTTTGGTATGTTTATTACGAAAGCTGGATAATGGTACTGGATAGAGGTGGCAAATTGGGGTGGGTCAGGCGGGTTGGATAGTAAGTTTGGGTCAAAACAAATTGTTCAAATACAAGTTCAAACAAGTCAGGCGGGCTACTGTCAAACACTTTGGGTGAATTTCGACCAGCTCGACCTAGTCTCGACCCATTTTAACTGTTATTTTTAGAGCTAATTTTTTAACACTATGCCCATTTTGACATATTGAAGATAAAAAGAATCCAAATCGCCCCTTTTTATGCAAATGGGTTGAAATTGCCTAAAAGTAAGAGTTATGACTTTCATATTATTCATTTTTGCTTAAATTTCTATTACAGAACTTGAGCCAGCAAAGTGATATTGCGGACTTGTTGGGAGGTTTTAAACCTATGAATGCACAATATGTGTGTTTTCCTCTTTATCAGGAGTTTGAAATCCTCTTTACAATTACTTTCTCAAAAAAGGTATTATCTATCTTCCCTTTTTAAGTTATACTTTTTCTTCTATATTTGAATGCTGTTTTAACGTTTTTTCTTCATCAAACGCAGAATAATGAAAAGTTTCTCGCGTGTCTAAGAAAGTTTGCCACTGACAAAAAATGGAACCATTTATGTAATGGTCTTAAAAAGGGTGTCCAGACAGTGGTTGAAATTGGAAAACCCAAACATGGTTTAAAAAGAAAAAAACACCCTTTGAATGAAGAATTATTGAAAAAATGGGATATCTTCTCTACCAAACTGGAAGCGGCTCATGCTCAAATCAATGCCTCTGATGGTATGGTATTTTCATTTGTAGAGGGTGTTTTTATTACAGCTTTAAAGAAAGGTGAATGGATCTTACTTGATGAGATCAACTTAGCACCACCTGAAACTCTTCAAAGAGTTATTGGTGTTCTTGAAGATGAAGTGGGGTCTCTTTGTTTAGCAGAAAGAGGAGATGTAAATTATATATCTAGACATCCTAATTTCCGGATATTTGCTTGTATGAATCCAGCAACCGATGCTGGTAAAAGGGATCTTCCATTGGCGTTAAGAAGCCGATTTACCGAGTATTTTATGGATGAGGGGTTGTCAGATGAAGATTTGGTTCTCTTCATTAATCAATTTATGGAAAGAGAGAAAGGGTCAACCGGTAAAGTTTTAAACTTCTATAAAACTGCAAAGAAAATAGCTGAAGAGCATCTGCAGGATGGTGCTAATCAAAAGCCACAATACAGTTTAAGGTCTCTTTATCGTGCCCTAGAATATTCAAGAAAGGCGAATCTTAAATGTGGATCCAAAAGAGCTATCTATGATGGATTTGCAATGTTCTTTCTTAGCATGTTAGATCCTCCTAGTGCCAAAGTAATGGACAAACTAATTGAGAGGCATCTTTTGGATGAAAAAGCAGCCCCACATTACACATTTGATAGGTACTTTGATGCGAAGGACTGTGAATCTGATGATTTTACGGACAAGTATGAATTGACTGAGAGTGTGAGGAAGCAACTCTGCAATTTGGCTCGTGCTATATTTGCTGGAAAGTATCCGGTCTTGTTACAGGGGCCCACATCTAGCGGAAAGACTAGTCTTGTTCAGTATCTTGCTGCAGTAACTGGTCATGAGTTTGTACGGATTAATAATCATGAACACACTGATTTACAAGAATATTTGGGCTCTTACATAACTGATGCAACCGGAAAACTTGTTTTTCAAGAAGGGGTGTTGGTTAAGGCTGTTAGACGTGGACATTGGATAGTTCTTGATGAGCTTAATTTGGCCCCGTCTGATGTCTTGGAAGCATTAAATAGGTTGCTGGATGATAACAGGGAACTTTACGTACCTGAACTGTGTGAAACTATCAAGGCAAATGAGAATTTTATGCTGTTTGCTACTCAAAATCCACCAACGTTTTACGGTGGACGTAAGATGCTTTCTCGTGCATTTCGTAATAGGTTTGTAGAGATTCATGTCGATGAAATCCCGCAAAATGAACTGATTAAAATATTGGAAAAACGTTGCGCAATTGATCCTTCCAATGCGGGCCGATTGGTTGAAGTTATGAAAGAGTTGCAATCACATAGGCAGATTAGTAAAATTTTTTCTGGAAAGCATGGGTTTATCACCCCTCGTGATTTGTTTCGATGGGCTAATAGATACAAGATGTTTGGCAAAAACAAAGAAGACTTAGGACGTGATGGATATTATCTGTTGGCTGAAAGATTGCGTGATGATAAGGAGAAACAAGTTGTTCTTGAAGTTTTGCAAAATCGACTGAGAATTGAACTGCCTAGAAGCGCTTTGTACAAGGAGGTAATGGCTCATAATTTGATATTATAGATGTTGTCTTTCTTTTTAATGATGTAAATTTCCATAGTAGAAAATATCCGTATATATCATGCCCACTAGGCATTTCTGTTTACTAATGTGTTTTTTATATAATAAGAACCAAATACAAAAAATATTATAAATTGTCAACATATTGATATTAGCCACACCACTTGTAAATACAAGAAATAATAGAAATTTATTTAGGCTATAAGAATAACCTTATATATTCATCAATATTACCAAGTTGTTTAGGTTAATCTACTAAAGCCATATTCATGTGGGTTGACTTTTACTTTGACCATATCTGGACGTATCTAAGCATTTTTCAAAGAAAATGTATCCCTGATAACTATATCTGACTTATTTAATAAAATTTGTATTACTAAATCTTTTTTTATGGAACGTAGGAAAATGCGGTTGAGGCAGAAGCTCCGGACTCGCTGGCTGCTTCGGGGAAACTTGGAAGGCACGTTCTATTTTATTTATTTATTTATTTACTTTTAATTATGAATCGTTCTAACTGCCTTTTATCTGTATTACAGGGTGGTATGGACTGATAGTATGCTGCGGTTATACTTTCTTGTTGAACGCTGTTATAGGTTACGTGAACCAGTGCTTCTTGTTGGAGAAACTGGTGGTGGAAAGACCACGGTATGCCAGCTGTTAAGTTTAGCCTTGGGTTCCAAGTTGCACATCTTGAATTGCCATCAATACACAGAAACTTCTGATTTTGTTGGGGTACGTACTACTTTCACAAGCTTTTCTTTATTGGCAAAGTTACATAGTAACCACTCATCAGTTATTGCATATTGCCATTTTTTAAACAGGGATTCTATCCTGTTAGAGAAAGATCAGAATTAGCTTTGGACTTCAAAACTTTATGTGAACAATTGTTGCGTTCAAAAGCTTTTAAGCACTTCCCTGATGATATTGTAAGTTTTGACTTACATGTGTTCCTTTTTTCCAATAGTGATGTTTCATGGAAGCTAATGATACTGTTCTTTGCTAGACAATTTCCTTGGACATTAATCAAGCTACAACTACACTTGATCGAGTGAGTAAGATGATGAAATGTTACAGAGAAGGTCAAGTCCTGCATCATGACGTCACCCCAAATGAAGTTGATTCTGCTGAAGAAATTATAAAAGGCCTATCTGCTCTTCATCAGAAGTGGTGCACAATCTTTAATTGGCAAGATGGTCCTCTTGTTCAAGCGATGAAGAACGGGGATCTGTTTCTTGTGGATGAGATTTCTTTGGCTGATGATAGTGTTCTCGAAAGATTGAATAGTGTCTTGGAGCCCGAGAGGAAATTGGTCTGTTTTATTCATCATTTTTGAAATCTTTTATATCTTTTCCCAACTTAATTGTTATTGAATTGAAATATCTTTGTTTAAACAGTCTTTGGCGGAGAAGGGTGGGTCAGATCTTGAGAAAATAACAGCACATGAGAAGTTTTTCATACTTGCAACGATGAATCCAGGTGGCGATTTTGGTAAAAAGGAATTATCTCCAGCACTTCGCAATCGATTTACTGAGATTTGGGTACCCCCTGTGACTGAGCTGAATGAGCTAAAAGATATAGCATCCAAGAAGTATGTGATTTTTTTATTTCATAATTTGAGATTTTTGGTTTATGTAATGTTTAGACCCTGATGTATATTCTTTCTTTCAGGATCTCAAATGATGAAATAAAATTTGTGGCTGATGCTATGACAAATTTGTGGAAGGTATGATTTACTTTAGATTATGCCTGCTTTACTCTAGTATTATAGTAAGTTTATGACAGTTTGACACTGATCTATGTGCAGTGGTTCAATGGGTTACAAACCGGAAGAAAGCTTACAGTGAGAGATTTGTTGTCTTGGATAGATTTTGTAAACGTGACTGAAAAAAGTTTACATGCAGAAGCGGCGTTGCTCCATGGTGCCTTTCTTGTTTTACTTGATGGGTTAAGCTTAGGTATGAATATATTAAGGGGGTTTTTGTTTCGGCTTATAGCTTACTTGGTTTTGGGCTTATGTTTCATAGACCCACTTTTTGGGGCTTATTTTGAAACTTTTCTGCTTATATAAGTTTATTGTTTCATAAGAAACTCATATAAGTGGAAAGGTTACAAAATAAGCCACAAAAAGTGAGCTTATGAAACATAAGCCCAAAACCAGATAAGCTATATGCCGAAACAAACACCCCCTAATTAACTAATAATCATTTTTAGAGTAAATTTGTGTTCATCATTACCACGGTATTTTTGGAAGGAATATTTTACGCTGTCATTGGTTTGACTTTTTGGTCTTTATCTTTCTCACGTCCATTATGTTCTTTCTTTTCTTTATTTTAGGTACGGGAATTTCAAAATTTGAGGCTGAAAACTTGAAGGAAAGGTGCTTGTCATTTCTTAAGGAGCAATTGAAGGTACAGTTCAATCACGGATGATATGTGTTTCATATCTTCTTGATCTTCAGTTAGTTATCTAACTAACCGAAATCCATATGCTTTTGCTGCAACAGGAGAGCAAACCTAGCTTTAATCCGACAAACATTTCGAAAACTGAAAGTAATGGTTGGTCAGATCCTCTTGCTTCTGCTGAAGCACCGTCTGGTAATGGCATGGAGATTGACAGTTCTGATCTTACTTTTGGAATTCATCCATTCTACATAGAAAAAGGTAAATTGTTTAGCCAAATCAAGTGGTACAATAAAGGTTGATTAGTTGATCTTGGACTGTTAGATGCGTATCTAATGTAACGTATTTTATGTTGTCTAGGTGATAACCATGTAGAGGCTAAAGGATTCGAGTTTCTGGCACCTACTACTCGGAGAAACTCTATGCGTGTATTGCGGGCAATGCAGCTTAAAAAGCCTGGTACTTATTCCCTTTTTTTCATAAATAGCAGCACTATTCACTAGAGGTTGAAAATTTGAGGCATTGGGAAATGTGTCAAAATTGTTAGGGTCAATACGGGGAAATTTTTGTTACTAGTCTGTATTTCTGATCACAGAACTTACATTTTTACAATAATAATATATTTATTATACTTTGACGGGTTTGGAAATGGGTCAAATGTGTTTGGGTCAAAACTAGTACAGTAAGTTTTTTCTAGGAAGTGGAATCAAGTATGATTTTTCGGCTCAAATCACTTCCTCCCAAAATTTTACGTTTATTTATGATCACAAAACTTATATTATTTTAACAGAAGACTGGTTTCCTTTTAGCTAACTTTGACCTGCTAGACATAGAACACAACGTGGAATATCCCGAAATATGGTCTTATTCGTCTTTTTCCATTTGTGCATTGTAGTTTTATTGGAAGGAAGTCCAGGCGTTGGAAAGACGAGTTTAGTACTTGCCCTTGGAAAGTTTTCTGGACATTCTGTTGTACGGATAAACTTATCAGAACAGGTCAATAAATTTATAAATTTCCATTTATCCATGATCATTTTCTTGCTAATTACATGAGTGCTAACTTGTTTTATTGCTCATCTAATAATTATAGACTGATATGATGGATTTACTGGGATCAGACTTACCCGTTGAAAGTGATGAAGGAATGCAGTTTGCTTGGTCTGATGGTATCCTATTACAGGTTAAAAACATTTTATTTACCGTTAATTTATAGTTCCTTCAACCTATTGCAAAAAATTATAATATTTAGCATATTGGCTCATTCAGGCACTGAAGAATGGATCTTGGGTTTTGCTGGATGAACTTAATCTTGCTCCTCAATCCGTGTTGGAGGTGCGACATGATATTAAAAACTTAAAATCTTATCTTGTTCTGTCAAAATATTATCATATCGTCACCTCTACTAACTTATTTATTGGAATTTAGGGATTGAATGCTATTCTAGATCACAGAGCAGAAGTGTTTATCCCGGAGTTGGGTCATACTTTCAAATGCCCTTCGTCTTTCAGAGTTTTTGCTTGTCAAAACCCTACTAGTCAGGGTGGTGGTAGGAAAGGCCTTCCTAAATCTTTTCTCAATCGTTTTACTAAGGTATATATTGTTTAAATACTATATTGTGGCAGATTACACCCATTTACTTACAAGTGGGTCTTTTTGGGCCAAAATTGTGTACATACCCATAAATGAAAAGGGTCAAAAAGTTTAAAAATAACATAAACTGTTGTAAGAATGTTTCCAACCTTTTATATCTGATTATATGAAAGAGTTATATACTACTTATAATAACATATATCTTTTTCTATTCATATGTAATACATTGTTTTTTTTATTAAAAAAACTGGACAAAAATGCACATCCTAGAGTGAATGCATTATTTATATTTTAACATCTTTTCAGGTATATGTTGATGAATTGGTTGAGGAAGATCATCTATTCATCTGTAGATCTTTGCATCCATCTGTCCCGGAGTGTTTGCTTAAAAAGCTGATTGTATTCAATAAGCGCTTATATGAGGATACAATGGTAAACCATAAATTTGGACAATCTGGATCCCCTTGGGAGTTCAATTTACGGGATATTATTCGTTCATGTCAGATCATAGAAGGTAATTATTATATTTCAGTATTTTATGTTCTAGTTTTCGCTTTATCCATTTATCCATGTTTATCATTCTAGAGTCGTATCTAATATATAAATGTAATGTTAACTATATTAGGTGCCCCTGAAAGTTCAAAAGACGACTGCTTTCTGAACACAGTATATGTTCAAAGGATGCGTTCATCCACTGATCGTCAAGAAGTCATTCGTCTATATGAGGAAGTTTTTGGAGTGAAACCGGTAATAAATCTATACCCAAGAGTCCAATCTAGTCCAGAAAACTTGATTGTTGGAAACACAAGTGTGAAAAGGAATATCACACAATCATCAACAGGTGACTTGAAAATTCTGCCAGGTATACGTCAAAGCTTGGAAACTGTGGCGCAATGTTTGAACCATCAATGGTTGGTTCTGCTGATTGGTCCAGCCGCTTCTGGTAAAACGTCTATGATAAGATTAATGTCACAGCTAACTGGGAACGTGCTAAATGAACTTAATCTTTCATCTGCTACTGATATATCTGAATTACTTGGATGTTTCGAGCAATATAATGCTATTCGTCATTATCGCCTGGCCATTGACCAAGTCAAGCACTACATGAATGCGTACCTTTCTCGCCAGATCGAATCGCCAACCAAAACGTTTACAGAACAAAGCAGATTGATTAATCAGTGGTGTTCTTTTTCTTCAAGTATTGATAACGGTTCCACTAGTTCCGTTGGAAATCCGAGTAGGGGAATCTTTCGTTCCCTAC
This sequence comes from Artemisia argyi, assembly GCA_030686995.1. Taxonomy (NCBI): domain Eukaryota; kingdom Viridiplantae; phylum Streptophyta; class Magnoliopsida; order Asterales; family Asteraceae; genus Artemisia; species Artemisia argyi. Next base: position 5,592,681 of record CM060690.1, read on the forward strand.
CGTTATTAGTGGATATCATTGCGAATCTTCAATTGGATATTGAAAATGATTGTGAAGATCTTGATAGATTGATGAAAACTGTTAGGAAGTTGCAGGATGATCAGAGGAAACTGATATATCCTGCGAAGTTTGAATGGGTAACCGGAATGCTTATTAAGGCTATAGAGAATGGTGAATGGATTATACTGAAGAATGCAAATCTTTGCAACCCTACGGTCTGTATCCCGGTTTACGTTTGTAGTACATTTTTTTTTTCATGCACGTGCTCGATAATTGATATAAAGTTATTCAGATGGGTAAACTTAAAAACTTTGCTAAAAAGGGTTGGATCAAACTTGTTGGGAATGGCTAAATTGTTTTATTTATAGATTTTGATTTTGATTCTTGTTATAATATTATTATCCTTGACAACAAAGTGCTGGTGGGTCAACCCGTACTAAAAGGATGACCCATTTCAACACCGCCCATTATGAATTGATTCCCAACCCACTCTAAACTCTGCTGTTATATAATGCTAGTCACTAACAATATCTCATGTTTCCTTCTTTTATAATAGGTTCTTGATAGAATCAACTCTCTAGTTGAACAATCTGGATCGATAACGGTTAACGAATGTGGTACAGTGGAAGGAAAGCCGATGGTCCTTCGTCCTCACCCAGAATTTAGGATGTTCCTCACGGTCAACCCTACCTATGGCGAAGTATCACGAGCAATGCGAAATAGAGGTGTTGAAATTTTCTTGACCAATAGTGAGAATGATCTTGAAGAAGTGAAGAGATTTCTTGTTCTTTCAAATATACCTGGTGAACATCTAGTTGATGCAATGGCTAAAGCACATCTTTTTGCTAAAAGAAGAGGGTCCCAGCATAATGCATGCATTTCGAACCTGGAGCTTGGAAGATGGGTACAGTTATTCCAACAGCTTCTTATAAATGGAAATCAGGCCTTATGGAGTTTGAAATTTAGCTTTGACAATACATATCTTTCCTCTTTAGGCGCTAATGAGGGTAAAGATATTATTAATGAAGCTATTGGCTCTTATTTATCAATCAATCTTAAATCATGTTCGGATTCTTCTTTGTGCTTACCTGGAGGATGGCCCACACCCTTGATGGTACGTGATTTTGTTTTGTACTCAACAGAGACTTCTGTTAGACAAAACTGTATGTATTTGGAGTTTCTTGGTGCACAAGTTGCCTCACATTCGTCCCGCGTTGCTTTGGATTCGTGTCCAATGGAGTTTGTTCAGTGTCAAAGTAATTCCATGAGGACATATGTAACGGATTTAGGGATGTTGCATGACATGGTATTCCCGAAAACTGACGCGGCAGGGCTGAACACTATGAACCGAACACAATTTGATGTTGCACTCACGAATAAAAAGCTTCTGTTTGCTGCCAACTGGAGTATTGAACAGGCTACAATAAATAACCTCAAAGTGTATGTTTTATGGTTAGGGTGGTTAAGTGATCAGTTACAAGGACATTGCTCGTTCTTTTCTTCTTTTTTAAAACTATTAAACGAGGAAATGGACCATTCTAGTTGGAAATGTATCAGGCAGTCTCACGAGATTCTTAATAAGGATCTGATATCACAACCGATGCTTTCACTTGATCATGCCAATTTAACTGGCAACCAACATCTTATTAGCGCTGTTAAGTGTGTTGGCTTGTTAAGGCTTAGCCATCAACAGTGGCATGCTGAGACTGAGTTTAAGTATAGTGATAAGACTCGGTGCTTTATTCCTGTTTTGGAATCCCTAAGGACGCTTGAAAAAAGAATCCTTGCTATGCTTGTTGAGTCTCCTGTCTTTGATGTGCTTTTTGAACTTTATAAAAAGCTCATTGATGATCATATATCTGCTTGGAATGGTTTAGTTTCATCTCAGTTTGATGACATGTTAATATCCTGGCGTTCTTTGTCAAAACATGTTAAGAAGTTGAAGGACTTTTGTGCAAATGAAGTAGAAAAACTTCAGGTGCTAATTTTTAATCATTTTTTTCCTTTTCTTTTTTATTTGTCATGTGGGCTTGTACTAAGTATGGAGCTGAACTTGTGTAGGATGACATGAAGAATTTGGAAAGATCTCTTTCACGGTCTTTTGATTCACAGAGGTCGTTACTATGGGCTTATGGTGGTCATCCGTTTTCACCTTCTTCTCTTGAGATATATAGAAAACAACAGCAGCTTGTAAACCTTTGTTGTTCTATTTGGACTACCAAGACTAGCTTGCAGGAACTAGGTACAACTTTATAATAACTATCATCATTGTTTTTTATTTTGTTTTTTCATAATAAGTGTCATATTTTTATTTCAATCATAGTAACTTCTTTTTATATTATCCTGTTTTCTTTGTCCCAAAAGGCTCCATTGAAGCAGCCGTTGCTTCCAATCCTGAACTACGGCTTCTTGCCATGGAAGGTAAAGTATTAAAACAATATATTTGATATGATTCTTACGTTCATTCTCCTACATAATTTCATACTTATAGTATGCTACACAACTATTGTGACTGCCTTTGCTCTGATTTTATATTATTGTTCCAGCATTTTCATTGACTAATTTTATTGTTTTGCTATATGAAGGTGTTTGCATGTCCGCATTGATCATGAGCAAAGCGGATGAAGGCGACCTTGATGTTTTAAAGCAGATGGAGGAGATGTATCAGGTATCATGAATGACCATTTTTTAAATCTTTTTCTTTGGTATATATTGCTTTGACTATACTAAGTGGACTCTTTTGTTAATTTTGCAGACCCTTTTAAGTAAATTTAATTACGAAAAGGACAAGCTGGAAAAGAATTTAGAGAATACCGGGCAAGCTTCATTTTTGGGTGATGTATCTAGCTGTTGTGTGATTAACGCCGACACATTATGCCAACCTGCTGGTTTGAGTTGTTGGCTTGATACTCAGCCTTTAAACGATTATAATAGTTTTGGTCTTGATATGAGACTACTTCAGGAATTATCGGAGATTGTTTCTCTTGATGGGAAGGAACTAGAATCTGTACGTATCAACCATGTCTTTAAAACTTATCTGATTTGGATTCTTTTTCCGGATTAAATGCATTTGTATTAGTCTGGACTCTGGAATCATCCTAACCAAAAAGCGGAAAAACCATTTTTTTTTAGTTCTTTGTATTTTTGCAAAGCTCGGTCTTAACCAATTATTTCATGAATTGGGAAATTTAATTCACTGTTATGTTAGTTTTGATTCTTGATATACGTTTTAGGCTCTAGGCTAAATAAAACAACCTTTGGTTTGTTTTGTTAGGGTTTATCTCGATTACGTTGGCTATTGGAATCTACTTTGGAGTTTTCACGTGACTTTTCTTCAAGGCCTCCTACCGATTTCTCTCCTTATCAGAAACTTTCTTGGGTTCTTGATGCCTGGACCTCTGTGGATTCTGGTCAGTACAACTTCTCTTCTTGCTTATGTGATTTCATCTTTAATGATCGAACTTATGCTTATTAATTTTTTACAGCACATGCAAGCATTTCTAGTACTGTTCTTGAGATGTGGTTTAATTGGCATACATCTTTGTGGAAGCATCACTCAAATCGTGAAAAGGTATACATTACGCTGCATTAGTATGCATAGCCATATGACTATTTATCAGTTTGTCCAAACATTAAAATTTTTGTTGTTCTAATGCAGAAAAGTTTGAGCCAACATGCTTATGCAGATTTGGTGCCTGATATGCTTTTTCAACCGGTGGCAACGAAGTCCCTAGACAAGATTCTGTAAGGAATATATGTGGAATTCATTAAAATGAGATCTATTTTCTTTCTGAACTGATCGTTGTTTACTGTTACTACGTGTATTCTATCTTCTTTCTGATATTCGTGTTTGAATGCAGGAGAGATCCAATTGGCATTAAAAATCTCAATGCACATCGCTTGAAACTTGGACTTGCTTCCCGTAATCTTTGGCTAAGCTCTCCACATGTTGCTGAGTGTCATCGTTTCTTTTTGTTATCTGCTCGATCTCTCTTTCAGCAGGTGACTATTTTTTTAATGTGTCACAGAACATTATATCTTGTTTACAGTTTCCAAGTTTCTAATTTTGTTTTTGTCTTTTCATCCAGATAATACTTGCCCACGAGAAGTCCTTTGAAGCTGAGAATTTTTTGTTAATAAAATCTATACTCTTTTCAGCTCAGGTAATTGTGATAATGGTAACATCCTTTTTTAGCTGAAATTTAGTGCACGTCTTTGTCATTTGATGCCGTATTTATCTTTTGTTCTTTTATAACAGCAAGCCGATGTGAGTGATATTACATCTCTTCTAGCATCATCAACTCACCGTGTTCTGAAGTCATTAATTCCATTTATTAAGCCACTGCTTCAAGAGCTATATGCCCAGAAATCTACAGGTAAAAGTTAATAAATCTATTATTTATCAGTTCTTGATCTCTCTGGTGACATCCGAGTATCTGACCAATTAAAATCTATTTTGTGTATGTCTTCTAGATTCTTTGTTTGATCTCGGTGGTGCTTGGTTACGAATTGGAAGTTTACGTTATCATCTTTTACAATGCTGTGATGATGTGGATCCAGCTGTAAAGAAGAATGTCAAATATTTTCAACTAAACTCGAGGATTGCTTTACTTGAACTCGAGATAGAAGTAATATTTGTCATATAATAGTTTAATGTTAGTCTTATTCTCTTCAAATGTTTTACAATGTTCAAATTGTTCTTGCAGGTGCGGCGAGTGTGTGTCTATCTTGCAGGATGTTTCTCCTTAACCGAGATTGACAAGGAGATGATAGATTTACTAAACAATCTAAAAGCTGAAAGAAACAGGCTCCAAAGACAGGTACAAACTACAAAAATAAGTATATAAACGAGTGCGTGGGTTCCTTTTATTTTCAATAACAAATAAACGTGTTAATTTTTTTGCATGTTGTGCTTCTGATTGTCAGGTTGTGTTCCGTTCTGACAGCGGTAAATATAAGAAGTTGAGATCAGAATGTGATGAATTTCTGAAATTGGTTGCAACACCATTAAATCTTTTAAGGAAAATGGCGAATTTAAATTTGCAACATGTTGCTGAACAAGTGCATAATTGGCAGGTATTGATGAATTGTTTGAGAGTAATATACTTGTAAAGGCGAATTTAACATCTACCGCTAAAAGAATTTTCTTATGTACATGGGTGAATTTTTCAGGAAACTGCAATACGTTTTGTCGACCGTTTATCAAACGAATACTCCGAGTATGTTGACATTTTGCAACCTGTTCAAGTTGCAATATATGAGATGAAATTAGGGTTGTCATTGGTGCTGTCAAGCTGTATGCGTAATCAGTATTTGGATAGAGTTGAGCAGAAAAATATTGATGTTATTTTGGTAATACAAATATCTTTACCTTCATCTTATGGTACATTATCTTTGCTGTTTTTATAATGAGTTAATATTTTTGATTGGCAGGGGGCTCTATATTCATTCATAAGATTCCCTAGAGGCATTGCAGCGAAAGATGATTCGTGTATAGAGGAAAATTTGCATGACAAACTTTCATGCTTTGATAAATCTTTCCCTACTTATATGAGTGAAGATGATATGAATATGGTGGAAACTTTGGTTACTTCCGCAAGAGACAATAATGTTGATGAAGCGGTCAGTAACTCCATATACATTTTTACACACTAATAAAGCTGGCGTCTTAATTTTTTTAATGAGATTACTAAATGAGTGTTTCATGTTTGTTATAGGGATCTGTAAAAGCAGCAATTCATCAGAATATTCTTCTGCGTGTGGTGCATTATGTGGCTCAGGCTCATTTTCTGGACAATGCATCGTTTAAGGTAAATCTTCTTACCACTTATATTTATTTGAAAGAACTCATTTTGTTGAGACGTATACAAAGTTGTATACTTACTATTTTATGTCGACATCAGCTCTTGGATAGGATGTTTGATGAATTTGCAAATCTGTGGATGAAAATGAAAATTCAAGTTAGAACCAAAGAAGAGCTGGATTCTCAACAATACAGATTCAAGCCTCGTGCTTTTGACTTAAAAAATGTCATTGAAATGGACGTTTCAGCCCTTGAAAGTTCAAATGAAGCTTTTTCAGAGTGGCAGGAGTTGGCTTCTGAGGAAGTTGAAGCATCAGTTGAAAAGGTAACGTTTTCTACAAATGAAGCTTTAGTCACCTCTAATGGTGAGACTCCTGTACTAATGCACATACTTTTAATATTCAGAACAATGTCGACGAAGAGCAAGCAATGTTAGAGAAAGATTGGGATCTTCTTTTGGAATCGATGCTGAATGAAATGGTCAATGTCTATAATACCATTTTTGGTTCAACGGATCTCCTTCAACCTGTGAGTTGACTTTTTGACCCTTCTTCGTGTAATTTTACAACAGACCAGTGCACTGAAATGTGTTTTACTTGTTATTTTTTCTCAGGCTGGGCATGTTCAAGTGTCTGATTCTGATAGGCTGCGTTCCTTCTTAGACTCTTATGCTTTGGGTACAAGAGTAATAAAAGGTGATTATTTTCGGGTTTATGCAGTTCTATGTTGTGTTGAGATACAACTCTCATTATTTCTACTATTTACAGATCTTGATGGCTTAATGTGTTCGAGTTTGGAGTCGAAGCTAATCCCAGAACATGTCTTACGCCTTAGTTTGGAGCATGATCGAAATTCTGTTCCATCTCATCTACCAAAGAATGCTTACAACTTCTACAAGGTACGTTGTGCCATTTCTTTTACCTTTTCTTTTTGTTATAACTATTACTTTCTAGCTATAAAACTATTCTTGCCTTGTGATATAGGATTCAAATGCTTCTTTGTTGGCTAAGATGGTGGATCCAGTTATCAAACTTCAACAGAGAATCCGTCATCTTTTAAGTGAATGGGATGATCATCCCGCTCTTCAGAAAATTGTGGATGTTATTGATATGATATTGTCTATACCTATGAACACCCCTCTTGCCAAGGTAATACCGGTTTACTTTATATTCATATGATCACATATTTTGAAAAAATGATTTTTTTTTTCTTGCCAAAAATAGTATCTGTAAAGTTATCTAAATAAGAAGTTCCAAATTATTTTTGAAACATGATGTGTTTCTTTAAAATATGTTTCTTTTAAATCCATTACTACGATACTACAGAAGATAGCAAATCTTTCTTGAACCCAAACCATGTTACATAAACATATCTTCGGTTTTTTTGTGTTCATCCTTAAATATCACTAATCATGTGAGGTGTACATATAAATATTGTTACAGATGTTATTTTTTAGTTCTTTATTGTTTACATAGCCTGCCGTGCATATATATGTTCATTGCTATTTTTCTTTTATAGGCTATGTCAGGCTTGCAGTTTTTACTAAACAGGGTCCGGAACCTTCAAGAAACTGTTGCAAAGTTCCCCCTTTCTGGTGTGCATTTAATTATGTCACATTTTCAGACTTACTTTATAACTCTTAAGGCTCCCATTTATGTTACTGTTTCACATTTACAGCTCAACTTGACCCGATAATTGCTCTTGTGTCCACCTGGCAAAAGATGGAGTTTGAATCATGGCCTGCTTTACTTGATGAAGTGCAAGCTCGATTTGATACTAATGCTGGCCAGGTATATTACATACATATATTTTTCTAGAGAAAAAGGTAAAATACAAATATATATTTTCAAATTAGGGTTTAATACCTTTATAATTTTGAAAAAGGTATAATTCAAGTTTTCGTAACAATTTTATTAACATTTGCACACCCTTAGTATTACTAATGTGCTTACTTTCTTTTTGGGTACTATTGCAGTTATGGTTCCCTTTATACTCGGTTCTTCGGCAAACTGATTCTAATGATAGTCAGTCCATCATGCGGAGGCAAGTTCATAATATGTGATGTAACAAAGTGTCATTTCTACGAAAAAAATTGTGTAAAAAATTAAAATCCCTACTCTTTTATACACACAGCTTGGAGGAGTTTATTCAGACTTCCAGCATCGGTGAATTCAGAAAGCGTCTTCAACTTGTGTTTGCCTTTCATGGCCACATCAGCACTGCAATACGTCACGAATCTAATTCAAGGTTTGTCAATTTTCAGTACGTTTTTAGTGTCTTTTCATATCGTTATATGTGGTCATACCTTCATATTTTTGTTTTTATTTTGTGCCAGCTGTGGCTATGAGGACAGTGTGAAGATTCTTTACAATACGTTTGGCTTCTGCGTTCAATTCCTGCCTAAGTATGTTCTTTTAATAAAATAATATAGGATTCTTAGATAAATTGCTTTCTAATAAACAATCATTGTTTTGTCAGTGTTATGGAGCAATTAGCATCTAATAGAAAGACTATTGAGGCTGAGCTAAAGGAACTGCTGAAATTATGCAAGTGGGACCGTAATGAGTGGTATATGACAATGGAAACTTCAAAACGGACACGCGAGAAATTTAAAAAGCTTATTCAGAAATATACTGTAAGTTTTTCTAGTCAATCTGCTACTCAGCAATTATAGTTTCTTTTGTTGGATGCTTACATGTTCTAATGTCGCAGGATGTGTTGAAGCAACCGGTGATGCTTATTTTTACTGAAGAAGCAGCTCGAAGAGGAATGAATACAATGGCAAATCATGTTCCTACTACATTTAGTGACACATTTGATAAATACAAGCAAGTTCTTGATGTTGCTTGCCATGAAACTCTGTTCAAAAGCAAAAAGAGGTACTCGTATATGTTGGATTTGTATGGATTGATTTTGGGTGTATTTTTATTGAAAGCGGGTTAGATTCAGAAAGTTAGCTTAAAGTGGAACTGGTCTAACAGGTTGAATTGAAATCTATTATTTATGCGTAACTCTCGAATCGTTTTATTTAAAGATTTTTTTTTTTTTTTTTTCTCCCTAATGTGATATTTTTCTTATCATGATTAAATCATTATTTATAGACAAAATGTGTTTGCGAGTCAATCTAACCAGAACTTGTTTAACTTACATGTACCTGTTAAACCCATCAGAGCCGCCCATCTTGTCACCTCTTAGTTATATCTGTTTCTAATTGCTTGTTGACTTTGGGTACAGGTTTATATGGTCTTCCACTTGGAGAAGTAAAGTGGATCATGCAATGGACGATATGCGATTAGCAAGCACTGCTAAGCCTGACTACCAATGTGTCCCATTCCATGAAGCTGAAGGTGAATTTCTTATATTCCCTCAAATAAACATTTTTACATCTCTTTATTTAATGTTTTTTTTTTTTTTTTTTTTTTTTATCAAACTGTCATTTTGTAGCCAATATAGATATTGTCGGAAAGTTCATAAATCGCCAGTCCTCTAGTGACACCACTAAGGAAGAGTGGAGACAAATCCGGTACACATTTGAAAAAATCAGCACAAATCTTGTTAATTGTGGTGAACTTTGGAAGGATGAAAAGAAAAGATCGGCAGCAAAAAATAGGGCTTATTCTGATCTACTAAAGCTGTTGGACGACTGTGGGTTGGCTAAGCATAGATCTAGGTTCACGGAGGTTTGAAATTCATATTTTGTGTTTTATTTTATTTTATAAATTCAAACATCTTTGTCCCACATTGATTGTCCACTAGGCTAAAACACACAATTAACCTTTCGACCAATCATTAAACGGTTTAGAAATTATTTTGGGGAATTAAAAAATTAAGGTGGACAACAAGGGTAGGACAGTTACCTATATCTAACTGATTGTTTTCATATGGTGGGTTTACATCATATAGGATCGTTGGGATCTTCAACCATCATATAATATGGAGCATTTGCTACTTAAAGAAGGTAGATTGGCTTCCGGAAAGCTTGAGGTTGCTGCTTTAGAGAATCTTCAAACTGACTGGAAAACTGCAAATGAATACTTCTTTAAAAGCTTACATTCATTGGGCCATCTGCGAGACATCTGTTCAAAATTTCACCAGGATTTTGAACTTGAGAAGGTACTTCTGAAACTAATTTGCCTAATTATAATTTATTTTATAAGAATACAACTTTTTCTTTTATGTAATCTCAGATTTCACTTGAGAATTTAAGACCAAATTTCTATTGTTTTTATTTGCTGGTGTAAGATATGGGTAAAAGGGAAGGGAATTAGGAGCTTTAAGCAGTTGACCCAGTCAAAAGTATATACTATTATATTTATAAAATTTATTTGTTCTTTTATAGGTTAAAAGGTCCGAGTCTTACCTTGGTCATCTTGTTGAGATACAAACAAAACATAGAGCTTCTGCTTATAGTTTAGCGGAGGGATTGGAATGCTTAAAGAAACGCAGTTTGCCACTACGTAACTTATTCACAAACTCACAGCTTTCTCACAATCAAGATATTGTTTTCAACTGCATGTTGCGTCAAAAGGTTTGTTTAGCCATTAAATTGAATGTTTTTTGTTATAATTTTTATACTGTGGCAGTCGTATTTGAAGATGCTAATACTTCAATATACTGTTGCAGCAACTGTTTGACACTATGTGCAGCACTCTAAATGATGAGTGTTTGTTGCTCACAAGTGTTGAAAATAACCATCTAAGCTGTCCAAGTGTTGGAGCTGCTGCCAGTGGGATTCATCTTTTCCTTGAAAAATTTATTCCCGACTTTAAGAAGTCTAAGGTACCATTCTTTAAATTTTTCGATAGGCCTGTGACGAAGAAAATACATTTGATTTAGTTCCCGTGACCAAGATTTTTTATGGAAGCAAGTGATTAGTACGACTAAAATGTTTATTGCGACAAATATTGTTCTACCCTTAAAATCTTTGTTATTCTATTTATTATAAAGCAAGTCAAAATTGTAGTTTAAAATCGCTGTTGTGTACTAACAATTAACATGTTGACAGGCATTATTGGAGGAATATCTTTTTGGTGATTGTGGCAGTCTAGTAAGCACGTCAGTTGTATTGTATCCTTATGGCATCACAAAGCAGATGGAACAGTTCGTCCAACACAACTTTTTGCTAATTAGAGATTTTAAGGAGCAATTGCATGTTATTCGTAAGCAAGATGTATATGCAGGCTTGGCGAAAAATATTCTACTTGACCATTTTGAGGATATCTTCACAAAGGTAGTAAGAATTTTATTATTCAATGATAACTCTGCCTGTTTATGCAATTTTTGTTAAATGTTTCACTCTTTCAGGGTAAACTTTTGGACGAGTACTATAACTCTGCTTTGGAAGCAAGGAGTCAGTCAAGAAACGTTCAAGATGCTCATAATATATCCAAAACTGAAGCTAGGTTCACCGAGTCTCTTAGGAAAACATGCAAACACATTGTTGATGGTTTTGAAGGAGTCAACTCGGAAAATAACAAACTCGATTCTTCAGAAGATTACTTTAGTAATATCAAAACCTGGCAAGAAACATTTGATTCTAGAGTAACGAATCTGCAGTTAGACACTGTACATGATGAATTAGTGAAAACACTCAACTTTGCTGTAAGTGCCTTTTTATTTCAGTCTTTCTACACTCAAACATAAAAGTTGAAGAAATTTTATAAATCTGATTTTCTTTAATATACCCAGGGAGAACTCACGAGCCTTTATGGGAGTGAAGAAACGAGTCTCCGTCATGTTGAGGCTCAGCTGAAGTATCTGTATTCACTATTGGACTTGATGATAACATTTGGCAATGGTCTTCTTAGCGACTTTATGGTGGCCCACAGAACCGTAAGTTAGTCTTCCCAAAACGTTTATTTTAGTAGCTTGGGTTTCATGAGAATTTATATTTTTTGAATGTTTTACAGCTGTCTATGGTTACTCATGTGCTTGCCGAGATTTTCGCATCATTATACAAGCAAGGTTTTGGGTGCACCGCAGAAGACCAAGAAGATGATGGTGATAAAACTCAAGATGCTACTGGAACTGGTATGGGTGAGGGTGCTGGTGCTAAAGATGTGAGTGAACAGATTGAAGATGAAGATCAACTACTTGGAACCGAAAAGGTATTTTGATTGGGGTCATTCTCGTTTTCCTTCTATTGCCTTGAATTTGGATTTTTATTTAAATTCTGTTTAATGTCTTTAGGGAGAAGAACAAGATGCATTGAATGATAATGTTCCAAGTAAAGATGATAAAGGTATAGAAATGGAGCAAGATTTTAAGGCTGATGCTTTCGATGTTAGCGAGGATGAAAACGAGGATGAAACTGAGGAACCGGAACTGGATTCCGCCATGGGAGAAACTGGGGATGATAGTGAAAAGGTTGATGAAAAACTCGGGGATAATAAAGATGATGAAAACGATGAAAATCCTGACAAAAATGAAAAGTATGAAACTGGGCCATCAGTTAAGGATGATGATAGAAGTAACCGAGAGCTTAGAGCTAAGGAAGATGATCCAAGCACAATTGATGAAGCAGGTGAGTTAGATCCTGATGAATCAAACAAACAGAATGAGGAAAATGACGATCAGACCCCTGATGACGGTACAGACGATGTTGAAGATATGAACATAGACAAAGACGAAGCGTTTGCTGAACCGACTGGACTAAAGCCTGATGCTCCTGATGTGGGTCCTGATGATGATATTGACATGAATCAGCAAGATGATATAGATCACAATGAAGATGATGCAACAGAAGCGGTAGATGAGTCAGCCGAGGTCAATGAAGGTGAAGAAGAGAGTAACCAAGAAAACCCAGAAGAAAACGGGACTGAGACGGTGACTGAAACTTCCGAGATGGAAACCGAAGAAAATAACCAAGAAAACAAAACTGATGCTGATGTGGATGCACCAAAGAACGATGTCACTGCTCCTGTTGCTAATGATTTCGGTGCTGACCATCAGTCAAATGACGTATCTGCCACTCAACCTAACGGTAGGTCAAATGGAGCATCCATGAGAGAGGTTGCACCTGAGGCTGCATGGTCAAACACCAATGATATGCAAAGTGATTTAGCTCCTATAAATGGTTTACCTAATTCTACAGAGAATGAAATCAGTATAGCTGATTCATCAAAAGGTGGGAAACTAAACGATGAACATAATAGTCAATTACCCGAACTTGACCCATCATCTCTTCAGAAGAACAAGCCCAACCCGTTTCGAAATATTGGTGATGCGCTTGATGGTTGGAAAGAACGAGCAAAAGTGTCAGTTGATTTGGAAGAAAAGAAAGATGAGCCTATTGAAGAATTAATGGATGAAGATGTTGATGCAGATGAATATGGGTTTACTTCTGGTATTGAAAAAGGAACGGCTCAAGCACTTGGGCCAGCAGCAGCCGACCAGATTGACAAAAATATTGAAGGAAAAGAGCCCACTGATGAAAATGGTGACGGTGGCATTGCAGACAAGAAAGATGATTCTGAAATGGACGTTGATGAACAAAACGTTGAAGCCAGGCCTGTAAAGAATACTCCATTAAATATAGGAAATACTGTCCATGAGAAGATGGAAGTTGTAGAAACTGAGATCCCCGATGAAATCCCAGAAGTTTATAACCCTAATGAAGTGGATGAAAGAAACGAAACAAGGAGTTTGGTCCACATGGAACGTTCTTATATGACCGATAATATAAGTCAATTCAATCAACTTTCAGTTGGTGATGATGATATGGGAATGGCTCACGGTCTTGAAGATGTTTCTGGTGATAAGAAAGATTCTGCTACTGCATTATGGAGAAAATATGAGTTAAAGACAACACAATTGTCACAGGAACTGGCTGAACAGTTACGTTTGGTCATGGAACCAACTCTTGCTAGCAAGCTGCAAGGGGACTATAAGACTGGAAAACGAATTAACATGAAAAAGGTACTTATTTTTTCTTATGTGTTTTTTCTAAAGATGGAAATTTAGGTTAAGATGTGATAATATAGTTTGGACAAAGTCTTATTCTTTTTTAAAACACGCAACCTTCTAAATCGATTTATGCAAAAAAGAGTAATATAGTTTTGCAGTTTTGTAATAATATACAGTAATAGTTACTCATATGTAACATAATGATTATTTATAAGTTTTTTATTAACTTGGATAAAAAGTGTCTCGGGTTCCCAACTCGAACAGATCAACTCAGAGAATAATGTTAGTGTTTTGAGTCCGTACCCTATATGTCTGAACTGCCCGTTTTGCCATATCTAGTTCTTTTCAATAGTACAATAAATGGCTTAACTTGATATATTTTATTTGTGGTTACTGTCAGGTGATTCCGTACATTGCAAGTCACTATCGGAAAGATAAAATATGGTTGAGGCGGACACGGCCTAATAAACGTAACTATCAAGTTGTCATTGCGATAGATGATTCTAGTAGCATGTCAGAGAATAATAATGGAAGTGTTGCTATTGAGGCTTTAGTCACAGTTTGTCGTGCAATGTCTCAATTAGAAGTCGGGAATTTGGCAGTTGCAAGCTTTGGTAAAGAGGGAAATATTCAGTTACTTCATGACTTTGATCAGCCTTTTACATCGGAAGCTGGAGTTAAGGTTAGTATTCCATTGAGGCGGATGTTTTGACCTGTTTACTTATTAATGGGACCTGAGTTGTCTGTTTAACGAGTCAAATAAAAAAACTTAGAAAAGAAGGGAACTGGTTACACTTTTTTAAAGCGAACGTAAAACTTAATATTTATTTGATTTTGAATTTGTTTGTGAACCTGAAACCGAGTCGAACAGGTCAAATGATACATTACACTTTTGTCTAAACAAAGTTAATCTGATATTATCTTGAAATTTTTGTTGACTTTGATCTTGTCCACTGAATCAGATGCTCTCGAGTCTGACATTCAAGCAAGAGAACACGCTAAATGATAAGCCAATGGTTGAGCTGCTGAAGTACCTAAATAACACACTGGATTCTGCGGCAATGAATGCAAGACTGCCATCTGGACAAAATCCATTAGAGCAGCTTGTCATAATCATAGCTGATGGTAATCTTCATGAGCGGGTACGTTTGTTGTCATGACTCATGATTATATCTTAATATTGCTTCCTACTTTCTACTGACCGCTTGATTTATTTATCTTTTCAGGAGAATCTGAAACGTCGTGTTAATGACCTTTTGAGCAAGAATCGAATGGTTGCCTTTTTGGTTTTGGATAAAGACCCTGAGAATTCAATAGAAGTACTTCCGGTAAGTAAACTCCCTTCTACTTAATGTTTAACTGAAGCTGCCTCGCATTTTTATGAAAACGTCATCGGGGGTTAAAATTTACCGAAACTATATATTTGATTCATGCAAACTGATACGTATATCCACTTTCATAAAATCATACTGGGAATCTTAGTTTAATGTGTATGTGTGTTCACTCTTTCAGGAGATTATATACAAGGACAAGAAGTTAACTACAGTGAAGTATATGGATTCCTTTCCATTCCCGTTCTACGTCATCTTGAAGGACATAGAAACTCTTCCAAGAACACTTGCTGATTTATTACGACAAGTAAGTTTTTAATGTCCAATTTTTTGTTCTTATATCATATAGATTTTCATTAAAGTCAGGTTGTTGATCACCATCTTGTTTTTTTACCTCTCGAATTGCAGTGGTTTGAGCTAATGCAGCATTAGGGGTCCTCAATGCATCTACACACACGAAGATTCTTATAGTAGATGAAAATTTTGATAGAAAATGTAGGATTTTGAATATAGTGAGGAGGAAAATTTTGATGCTTTGTATAGCCTTTTTCTCCTTAAAATTTTGTATGAATGAAACCTTCCTTATATATAAAATATATGAAAAACCGCTTGAGCCCCCATTCTTTCCAGTACCTGGTAAAATTATACATGCTCTCGTTGTGGTATTTTCACTTATTCTGCTCTAACAATTTCGTTTATGTTTTGTGATACGTAACGAATAAAATCTTCTTATATTGCGATTGGAGTTAGTCTCGTTTTGGCATATCGCTGTTAGGGAATTCTGTTCTGTAAATGATTCTGCTGTTAAAAAAATTTACGAAAAAGTAAACATGCCAAGTGGATTAAGTTAGAGGGAGAATGTACATTACCATTATTGCCTCTCTTATATTGGTCCTTGGCTAAGGTCAACCAAATAAAAAATTGTCAAATGGGCAAAGATGAAGGCGATGTGCCTGTTTCTAGGATGTCACGTGGTTCCTCGCATTCATCTGTCAATCAAGCAAGAATGGAATGAGCAAATTGTGGTTATAACTCTATTGTGCAGATAAGGGTGACGTCATTCCTTGCAGCAAGCCAGCAACCACTAGAATAGCACAAAACGATTTTAAGAGACTCGTAGCTTATTTAACTCGTAGTCAACTAAGTTGTGATCTTTTCTTTTGGTACATCATATGTTTTGTGCTTTAATAGCATCTCATGTGCGATAACATGAGAAGCTATCTTAACAAATGATTGTGGAACTCCCGTGTGACAGATTTGTTAAGATAATAAGCTGTCGTTGAAAAAAAAAGCAACTAATTAAATATTTTAACTTTATATAGCGAATAAAATCTTTTAGTAATAAATCTTTTATACGATAAGAGGAAACACAAAATTGAAATGAGGGTTTTGACCACAACCAAGTTGGACCAATATGAAAGTTCGATTTCGTCACATGACAAAATAAAGCCTTCTCATTGACTAATAGAATGTCAAAATTAAACCGGTTAAAAGTTGTGATAAATTTGTTTTTAAAATAGGAAACCCAAGTTTTGTTATTGTTGTTGTTTTGTTGTTGTTATTATTATTATTTAGTTATAATATTAAAAACTTCATATATGATAATTGTCCACAAATATATATATATTAGTTGTAATTGAATTAAATTTACTATATTATCTTTAATCAAAATTATTGTTTACAAAAATATATATATAAAAAAAAATTAAATAATTATCAAAAGATAAAACTGTCTCTTTAACCATATGATTTTTTGTTTGCAAAAAATAGGTTTTTACTTTTAGGACCAAGGTTGTAACACTTCTCAAAGAAAGTATTGTACTACTAGTAACTGACACGTGTCATTTATTTCTTTAATTTGACTAATACCTGCATTATACATATTATTATTATCATTATTCCCATGCTCATCACCGGAAAACATTCACCGGCGAACGGCGATCACCTCTTTTCCGGTCCGTTCATCTATAGCATGATCACGAGATCGACCGACCGCTATTTAACGTCACGATTCGGAAATTACGTTTTGAAAAAACCTTCTAGAAGATTGTTCATTTTTATATAGTTACTGGTTTCTGACTTGACATTACGAGCCTACTAATCCCATAGCGATTACCCTTTTGATAGTCGGAGTCAGCGCAGGTGAAAAATTTTCTTCTCGTTGGATTCGAACCCTTGCTTTTTGAAAGGCTGGTATTCTTACCGCTGTACGGTTAGTTTTATATATAGTTTTACCATTATTTGTTGCATGTTTTCAACAAAGGAGTTTTTTTACTCTCATGTAAGGTAAGGGTGTCTACATGACATCTTACCTTACTTGTACCTTGTTTGACCTGACGGGATTAAGTATTGTTGTTTTGTTATGTAAGCCTTATAAGTTGTTGCATGTTTTAAATTTAATAAGACACTGTTAGGGGTGTGACTGTCTGCACCTTACCTCCTCATAGTTTAGATTAATAAAAGTGGCGAAACGGAGAATGGATTTGAGTACTATAGATGACGAGACGTCATCAGATCAAATAGTTCATAAACCGGAGGAAATAGATTGGCAAATGCTTGATAAAACAAAGTTTTTCTTCCTAGGCGCAGGGCTGTTTTCGTGTGTATCAGCTACGCTTTATCCTGTAGTGGTTTTGAAAACTAAACAGCAAATTTCGTCCTCTCATTTGTCGAGTTTGAAGACTGCGTTTTCCGTTATAAAATATGAAGGTTTTCGAGGGTTGTATAGAGGGTTTGGGACGTCGTTAGTTGGGACTATTCCTGCACGAGCTTTGTACATGACTGCGTTAGAGGTTACTAAAAGTAAAGTTGGCGCAAATACTGTTAAGTTGGGGTTTCCCGAGCCTAGTGCTGCTGCAATTGCTAATGCTGTGGCTGGGTTAACTGCTGCGTTGGCTGCACAGCTTGTTTGGACGCCTATTGATGTTATCAGCCAACGCCTTATGGTTCAAGGGAAATCGTGTAATAAGTATATAAATGGGATTGACGCGTTTAGGAAAATTATGCATACTGATGGGCCTAGAGGTTTGTACAGAGGTTTTGGTATATCAGTAATGACATATGCGCCTTCAAATGCTGTTTGGTGGGCTTCGTATTCAGTGACTCAAAGGCTCGTGTGGGGTGGAATTGGGTCCTATATGAGTAAAAAGGATGAGGACAGTAACGAGAACGGTAATATGGTAGTAATTAGACCCGATTCAAGAACTGTAATGGCTGTTCAAGGTGTTAGTGCAGCTATGGCAGGAGGTGTATCAGCTTTAGTAACAATGCCTTTGGATACTATCAAGACAAGGCTACAAGTTCTCGATAATAGTAGTGACGATAACAACGGGAGGAAAGGACCAACTGTCGGACAAACTGTGAGGAATTTGGTCAAGGAAGGCGGATTGATGGCGTTTTATAGAGGATTAGGTCCGAGATGGGCCTCAATGTCAATGTCCGCGGCTACAATGATCACTACTTACGAGCTGCTTAAACGGCTCTCGACTAAGAATCAAGAACACTTAGTACCTTGAATCCTATAAATTTTCACTACCCAATATGTTTTATGTCAAATATGTTATTGATTTGTTCTTATTTTACTACTGTTTATATTTGCAGGATTTATTTTTCTTAACTATAGTTTCCGACATTTTAACCGACTAATTCATAAGGTTTTAGTTCATTATCATACTATCATACACACTCAAACAGGTAAAGCCTTCCGTCTTACGGAAATGTTGACATGACCATTTCAAAGTTGTTTGTATTTATCGAAAACTCTAGTTCATCATATTTTGTTCGTATTTGATAGTACCATTATTAAAGTCCTTTTAGTGGTCCCATCTAATCCATATATATCAACAAGGTCACTATTTGTATAATTGAATGCCCAACTAGGTTGACACTCTTACATCTTTTTCTAAGTTTGGAACATATGGAATCTTTATCATTAAAGTAGATAATGGATTAGGAATTGGGAAAGTAATATTTTTTCTAAGGTTGTTGGTAAGAGATTAGAACACCCATTACAGATTGATTATGTGTAAACTTATGACACTTATTAGATAACATTATCTGTAAGCAGATGTTGATGGGTGAAGAAAATTTGGGACAGTTTTCTAATATTTTTGTGGAATATTTGTGCACTAGTACCTACCTGAAAGGTATCTTTTTGAGTTTGTATATTACAAGTTGATGGATCTACTTATATATTTAAAGTTCTTTGTATATGCAACTATGCAAGTGATAGCTAGGAATCTGAGAGTTCCTAAGATCTGGTAATTTTTTTTTTTTTTTTGGAAATCATTCAATGCAAAGATGGTTTGTTTAAAATCACTTGATAAATGTTTATTTAACTGAAATGATAGTATGCTACAAATTAGCTTAAAATTTTACAAAAAGATGAGCACAAACTGTATCCACCTTGTCACCTTAGCGCTATATCACCAAATTCATTTGATCACCTTTTCACCACTTTTACCCCGCAATGATTACTCACCACCAACACCCACTTCTTATTGATAAATAATACTAGTAATAATAAAAATAGCCACACCGCCGACATAGTTGAGCTCCCGACCACGATTGAGCATGTTTTGCTCATGGTCACCAATTAAGAGCTGCAGTGGTGACCATTTCACACTAAGCTTATTCGACACTAGCAGTAATTTTGCTCGTTTGAACACATCTTGTCACACTAGCTTATTCGACATAAAACACACCTACAACAAAATTACACTCAAATAAAAAAGCCTTGATTATCCAAAGGTAAATTTAACAAAAGTATAAACATTTACTACAACCCACAAACATTTTGCAAAAAAGTTACTAAAACAATGTACACATTCATCTGATATCATGAAACATTAGAATGCCTTAAACTCCCGAGCTCAGTTTCAATTTTTGCCCAGCGGCTAGCATCAATCTGGGTAAGGAGCAAACACTTCAACGCTTCATACTGAGAGAAAAACTGTGCCTCCATATTTAACCTTAAGTTCTTTGGTATCGAGTCCATGACTGATTTGATTTCGCTACCCATTACACGGATGATTTCATAGTTTGGATTCCCAGCCTCAACCTGCACTCGCAATTCTGAAATTTTGCACTTTATAATATATGACAACAGTTTTTCATGTACTGATTTGTGCTCAGTAATAACTTCATCTTGCGCTTGTACTTTTTCCTCCAACTTGGCCATCTTAGACTTTGCTTCGTTATATAACAGCTCCAATGGTCTCTTCTGCAACACGACAACAAGCAGATTATAAAGTGCAAAGGTACCTAAATCCATAAATAATGCACATATTTATACATCCATATAATACTACCTGAGGTAAATCCATGATGAAAGTGGCATTTGGAGAGTTCTTAAGCAAGTAGTTTTTGACAGGATTTGCTATTTGTGAAATACGGTCCTTTCGAGACAGAGGCGTGCCTATGATCTTCAAGCACTTTAAGTTATTGAATGGACAAGGTTCTTGTGAGAGTCGATTCATATCTGATCCAAGAGCCTTGGCACATATAATATGCATGAATTCGAGAAATAATAAACAATTAGTACATAAACAAAAGAATAAGATGCATATGAATACATAAAAAAACATAACTAGTGTATATATACCTCTATGAATTCACTGTTAAGGATCAGAAATTTAGCACTGCGGAGTTTCTGGAAGCCACTGAGTAGCATCGGAACCTCTCTTTTGTTGGGTATGCCTCTAACACGAGACAAGAAAAGATTCACTGTTTCTAGAGAATCAAAGCCCTCTGTTGATTGCAGACAATCAAAGAATGAAGGTAGTAAATCGTGAAAAGTAGCCCTCACTGATGCTGTCAGACTCTTAAGCTTAGGAGCAACAACATTAAAAACATTTGGAAATCTGTATCCGTCGGTAATTGTAAGATTAGAAAGTTGGGGACAACAAACATTAAACTCATCAATATACATGCAAAACCGACATAAAGTGATGTCTTTTAAGTTCACACATTTAGAAAAAAGATTATAGCTCTGCTGCTTTACACTAAAACTGATATTACTCAAATAGAGAGTTTTTAAAACAGGAAAATCCCAAGCTAATGCTGGTATATAGGTGTTATAATTCCGACCACGACATTCATTATTGAGGGTGAAATGCTCGAGGCTGTGAGAATTGAAAAGGTATGCTGGGACTATTTGATATTTCGGACTGTTACATATGATGGTCAGTTTCCTAACATTATGCAAGTATGCATAGCTTACAGTATCTTTAACAAAAAGTTGGGTGGTTGGTCCAGCGAACGTGAGCTCAACTTCAGAAACTTTTGTTTCGTCGTTGCGTTGAGATAGTGCATGATTCGCAAATTTGGCAAACTGGGCTACATTACTAAACATACTACTATTTAACTTAAGATAACGCATTGAAGTCCAAATATGCCTCCATCTCCGACACAATGTACTAGCTTGAACAGCATATTTCATGTCAATGAAAGAGAGAATGCGGTGAATAATATCATCGGGTAAGTTGCTTATTCTGTCTTCCTCTTCTTCTTCAGTAATGATGTTTGTTCTATTATCGTGCATCACATACATCGTCACGCCTTCTTGACTCAACTCCTTTGGCATATGAAGCAGCTGCAGTATTTAATTTGTAAAACTATATAAGGACATAACATTTTCTCAATCTACTCCATACAAAGTAGCAAGATTAATGGAAGGAAATAAAAGTTGCTTAAATCGAGACATGTATATTTCTCATATTGGTTTCAACTAAGACCGTCAAAAATACCCGTACCCCCGTAATCTCAACCAACCAGTACCCGTATAACCTTATTCAGATCGGGTTAAATTGGTTTAAAAAATATTAATCGGGTTATTCGGGTTTAACTCGGCTAACCCGAACTCTTATTACTGTTAGGTTTCGGGTGAGAGTTTAAAGCTTAACCTGCATAAGGGATTTTTCTATTATATTATACTTTGGCTTATATAAGTTAACCCGTACCTGAATAACCTGCATCTTATAAGGCTTATTCAACATCATCATTCTTCTAACTTCTTTTTTTCAAAATCCTTACTTTTTTTTTTCATTACATTCCCTTACACTTTTCAATTTTCTAGAAAAATATAACCTAAACACGTTTTACAAATTCCTAACAGATTTCTAGAGATAAAAACTCTCCCCTTGTTCCTGCAAAAGTCGAAATAATTTTTTTCCTACAACTACCTGAAAAAAACTTTTATTTTATTGCACCTAATAAAAAACGTCAACATGACCTTTTAAAAACAAAAGGGAGAAGATTAACTAGAAGTAAATAGCAATATATATAGCATGCATGCATAATCAATTTTAACAAGTAATTAAGTATATAAATTTAAGCATAACTTCGATTTTAGTATAAAACTGTACCAGTAAATCACACGAATTAAATCTCAGAGCTCTTTTTTTTCTCCTCGCAAATTTTAATTTAGATTCAAATTTTCATGAGTTATATATTTATAGGCCAAATTTATTTATGAAACTATATACTGGGCCAGTGATTAAAGTGGGCCGGATTTCTTCCAAATTTTATCAAAAGATTTGGCCTACTGATATATTGGGCCCCACAACTAAATAAATCATTCAATGCAAAAATTTTAGAGAAAGATTAAAATTTATTAAACTACTTGAATATTGCAAATTACTTGAAAAGATGGACACATCAATTTCATGTCCAAAGTTTTTTCAACAAAATGAGCACGAAAGAAGACTTCCATCTCCAAGTTTAACTCAGACGTAGCTCCCTTCTTTTTGGGTACAATGGTTTGCAATGCAAAACGATGCAACCTTACAGGCCGAATAAACAAACAGAACATAAATGTTGCAAACACGTCGAACTGGCCGGTATCTCAACAAGTCAAAATTCAAAACAGAAAGTTGGATATCCAAAGCACTGCAAAAAGAATCTGGTAAACTGTCATTGTAACGAAGTTTTCCTTTTCATTATCTCATATTCATGCATTGTCAACAGTCTTACGATTTTGTTGACAACAAAAAACCAGGTTTATCGTTGCTGTCATCTGGGTTATGCAGGCTTACATGCTAAAAGAAATGGCAAAAATAGGCTTAAAGAAAGTTTTTAACTAAAAGGGTAACATACCATAACAACTTTTTCGACAGTTAAATTCACGGACTAACAAGATGATGCATAATGCCTACATGAAGTACTTGCCCACATTACTGACCGATTATACAGCAACTGAGGTCTGCTAAGCAAAAAATGCATGCAAGAAAAAAGCTAAAACATAACTAAACATGCAGTTAGAGACGACCAGAGTACACAGTTAAGAACACCACGATACAGATACAGCATCAAGGACGGGCTCTTTTGTTGCTGCATGTTGGGCACTTGTACTGTTTGATGTGTTCGGCTCTCGCTGGAGTGATCTTCACACACTTACCATGAAACCACCGCTCACAAATGTCGCAGCATATCCAGAACTCATCAGATGCATAACTTTCGCCACATGACCCACATAAAGTTTCACCATGTTCATCATCGTCTTCATCATCCAACCCGTCGTCATCATCTTTCATTGCTGGTGGTGGCGGCGGCTGCTGCTTTGGATACTTGCCTTGAGATTCTGGGTCACGCTGCGCAGTCACCAAGAAAGAAAGAAAACCAATTAATTGTCCAGTTTAAAGAGCATAAGTTGCAAAGATGGTGGAAATGGGTGGGTCGGGAGGGTTGGGTAATGGGTAGAAACAAGTCCGAGCCAGAATAAAACCATTTCTAATACAGGTCCAAACGGACCAGGTCGTGTGCATTTTTTTGTCCCTCTTAAACTTATATCTGGTCATATTTTATTATTTTTAGATACTATTAAGATTTAACTATATAATTATAATACTAACCTTAAATACATTTATACACTACAGCCACTTTTGACCCATTCACCCCGCTCCAGTTTTAACACTCTTTTAAGAATTTACCAACTTGACCCTTTACGAGTAGTAGTTGAACAAATCAGCTCAGTTCTTAGTAAATGAGTTCAAGTTGACGACTCTTAACTCTTAATTAAATGAGCATGATTTTAGAAGAAAGAAGTGGTAAGCTCCTAATCTCGTTGGATTAAGCTTAAGCAATTTTCAATTATTGTAAGTACAAAGAAAAGTAATAAAATTCCTTTACCACCTTCGAGTTCGACTTGGATTTGGTGCTACTGTGATTAGAGACAGATTTTTTCTCCTTCTGACTATTCTTTGCAATGCCGCTTACAACCTCGAATATCGTTGGAAGATCATTTATCATGTTGAATAGCCTCTTCCTGAATCAACGAAAAAGAAAATTCCAAAAAAAACTTGGTTTAGAACAATTGCCAGCATAGGTAGAAGAATATGGTTGAAGTTCTGCAATATTTCAATATCCAAATGTGAGAAAAAGCATAAAAAACTGATTCGTTTAGATTTAGCTCTAGTTTGTAAGAAGGAATTTATGCCGTAGACCAGTTAGTTCTATGACGTCAAAACACAAAACACGATATAAGGATGCGAATAGGCAATATAGGAATTTCCTTATTTGTTAAACTCTGCCAAAACTAGAAAGAAAAGAATTATTACAAGAAAAAGACACGGTCCCATTTTAACACATTTAAGTTGTATGCGTACACAGTAACATCCACATACCAGTCACAATGCACGTGAATGCGCCAAATTAAGTTGTACAAACACGTGAATATGCCATATCAAGCAGTCACACAATCCTGTTGATGTCATTCAATGGGATGTGATGCATAACTGGCAGTTAAATGTGAGATCATGGTATTAAGTTATTAACCTTCAAATAAAAGGCTAAATAGATTTGTATCAGTTATAAAATTTAAGCAGGCAAAGTTTGACTTCTAAATCAAATATGCTAAATATTACAAAAAACGATTTGAGTGTCCAAAGTGTTGACCAATAATTCTTTGCCAACAACCATTTAGGGTCCCTTGATGATCAGCTTAAATTAAACAAACATTAGCTTTCAAAGAGCCAGTACAAAAAGTTAGTTCTGTCTAGGATTGGAAGGTAAATTGATGTGTCAGGTAACTTTAGAAGATGGACTAAAGCTTTAGTGTCGGTATACACCATAGGTATTGTAAAAATAGAGACTTTTCAATTATTTCCAGTATGCCAAGAAAATAACAGCTAAAACGAATAAAGTAATAAAGTAGCAATAATAGCGAAAAATTAAGAACGTAAAGTAGCTTGTCTCAAAATTGGATTTCTTTTAATGAAAAAAATATGCGCCTTTTTCTATTAGAACATAATGAATACAAAAAAGACTTACCTTTCCGCTTTGTCAAAGCCAAATCTGGCACCAAAATAGAAAGCAACAGAAAGCAACCAAGCATCACTATGGACCGCAACCAAAGATAACCAGTCCTTTTCTTGCATCCCATCTCTAGCAAAGTTAATACCGAGTGCTGGTTCTGGGAGTTCTGGTGGTACCTCTTCAGCTGGCAGATTGACCTCCCATTGCTCGCTTGGAAAGCCATACAGACACAAATTTTCCTTTTCTGAACAGACAATGAACAAATTTTCAGTTGACAGAAACAAAATAATAACAAATAAAAAATAACCTACTATAGATAAGAATGAGAAAACAATGTCAGTCTCCTTCAAGAAATATAATCTCATTAATCCAGAAATTCACTTCTGATTTCAAGCCTCAACAACGTTACGCACATGTATGCATTTGTTAGACAAGAAGTGATCACATCAGAGATAGGATGAAATTTCTTTAGTGTTTGTAAAAACTACAAATTATACCGACCAACGATTCCATAAAGGTCTTTTACACAGGTGAAAACTCATTTGAAAACCATCAACATATTTAAAACCACAGTAGTAAAGACCAGAAGCTATGTGCATCTCCTAAAACGACATGTTGCAACTGGGCTATAACCATCTGTCCTTTTTTGCTAGTGTAAGAAGAAATGGTAGCAGCACATAATAAATCATCCAAAACTATTTACATTGAAAACAAGATACTGTATTTAGATTATTTGCAGTCAAAACTCATTCGAAAATGTAATTTCTGATTCTAAATCTTTTGTACAATCAAACTTAGTAAAATAGAGTAAATAGAATCTGGTGGTGATGATTTTGTAATTAAATACATATTACTTATGCATTTTGAAAATCCTATGGTGTAAAATCAAATGGTTTGCTTTCTTAAAGGACCGCCAAGCGACACTAGATGCTTTAGTACAACCCGTCTTCAATCATCAATACAGTTAAGCAGATTAGACCACAAATGCACTTTCAATTAGATTATCACAATGATAATAATAACTCTCCTTACATGTAATACAAAAAGAGTCAACGATGGAGCGTAATATGCATCCGTTTAAGATTCTATGAAAATATCCTAGCATTATGTACTGCAGATTACCCTAGCAATCTCACTTCTGAAATTACTAAAGGTGAAATTACCAAACAAGGTAACATATATCAAATTTTCCAACGCAGAGTATTGAATACTTTCCCGCTCATCAAAAGGTAACATAAGTTTACTTTTGATCCAAAAGGAGTAAACGTTCAATTTTTTACCAGTAAAATGGTAAAACGGCAATATTGACATATTTAAGGATCCAACAAAAAATTCAAATTTTTTCAAGTTTGACAAAAAAATCCCGTTTCTGTTATAAACCAAATTTATAGTCATTTTTAGCCGTAAATTCAACTTATGTCAACTCTTCCAGAGCAAGAAAGTATTTCAAACCCCTACATGTAAAAAAATTATCATTTCACTCCAATTTTACCATTAATAAAAAAACATGAACAAAAATTAACCAAATGTAAAAAGTTTACATTCAAATAAGAAAAATCCATGGCAAGGGACCAAATTAGAGGGAATTTGCGTGTTCTAGACCATTTTTTGAAGGTTTACGAATTTGGACTTTTGGTCCGCGTACGAACTTGTCAGGAAAACGCGGACCCACCTTGCGCAACAAGATTGGCTTAAAAAATACCTTATATTTTTTTAGTCACTTGCCATAATTCCCTCTTTAAACAATATTGTCCATTTAGCCAAACATCAAGTACACATAATTAGCATACATAAACTACATACTCCCTCTATCCCACCCAAATTAATTATCCACCGCTAAAAATAGATAGAGAAATTTTATCGAGTTTACCATATTACCCTTTATTAAAATTAACATAACAAAATTTAAGGAATAGTATACATTATTACTTAGTCGAGGGTAAAAATGTCATTCTTCAAAAAGTAAGAAAGATTGCGGTAATAATTATGTTTTTTTTAAACTGCGCGTTTTCTTGGATAATGAATTTGGAACTGAGTGAGTAATTACCAATAACTAAAACCCCATTAATCCATTTAACTCCAAGTTTACCTTAATGCATGAAACCAACATGCAGATAATATAAAACAATTAATTTTAAAAAATTAATAATAATAATAATAATAATAATAATAATAATAAATAAATAAACTAACCAGGATCACACTGCTGATAAAAATCTTCAACTTCTGCAAAAACAACAAAAAAAAACAGAAAAGATTACAACCCATTTTAGAAAATCAAAAACCCATTTCAAAAAACCTAAAAAATTTATAAAAAAATCCATAAAATTTTTTTAAAAAAATGAAAACCCATTATAGAAAATCAAAAACCCATTTATAAAAACCAAAAATTATATTAAAAATTATAATAAATAAATAAAAAAGATGAAAACCCATTATAGAAAATCAAAAACCCATTTCAAAAAACCAAAAATTTTATAAAAATTATTTGAAAAAAAAAAAAAAAAAAAAAAAAAAAAAAAAAAAAGAAAAAAAAGAACAGACCTGTGGTGAGAGCTTTAATGATTCCTTGACGGCGACCCTTAAAATCCCTGAAAACTTCTTCAACTGTTCGCGGGTTATACATTGCTGCTTCCATTGATTCTTAATTCTTAATTTAAAAAAAAATATTTTTTTTTAATTATGTTTTTTTTTTATAAAAATTAGTGATGGTGATGAAGAGTGAGTGAGAGGGGTGAACTGTGAAGTGGTGGTGGGGTGTGTGTGTGTTTTAGTGTGTGAGAGAGAAAATTTGGTTTTTTGGGTGATGAGTTCGAGAAGTGAAAGTGTTGAAATTATTCTTTTGAGTTTGGAAGAATTTTGTTTGTTTTTGGGCCTTGGTTTCGGATTGGAGTTTGAATGATCATGTGACTTGTGATGGTTTTGAAACATCATGTGACTTGTGATAGTTATGACCTAGGCTGAGCATTATAGATTGCGGACCGGACTGAATCGAGAAACAGGCCCGAACTAGATCGAAAGTATTTCGGTTAAGCTCTCGGTTTACCCTTTTAACCATTTTTTGTCTTCGGTCCATTACAATATGGTTCGGTCTTATGCGTAGCCAGACATTATGCTTTGTTGAACCGAACTGAACGAAGAACTGGACCGACCCGACATGGACCGACACATTTCGGTCCGGTATTTTGGTCCAAATCGGTTTTCAGTCCGATCCGATTTTGGTCGGTCCAGTCTGGTTTTCAAACCATGCTCAACCCTAGTTAGGACGCATCGAACCAAAAATCGAACCGAACCGGTCTGATCGAAACCAAACCAATCATATTCGATTTGGTTTTCGGTTTTATATATTTATAATTTTCTGTTTTGGTTGGGATTTATTCTGTTTTGACCTGATGCTCAGCCCTATGTGATACTAATTTGGATATGTAATGATTTCTCGCCCATGTATAAAAAACAAATTGTGCTTTTATAGTAGTGGCAAGTTACCGAGGTTTAGAGATCGAACGTCACAAAAGATATGTTTGGAGGTGTTTAAGGAAAAGTTCAAAAATGGTAACGTTGATATCTCGATTAGACAATGCATGTTTAGAGATCGAACATCACAAAAGATATGTTTGGAGATGTTTAAAGAAAAGTTCGAAAACGATAACGTTAATATCTCGATCAGTCAATGCATGTTTTAGTTGAATATTCGTCTTCTCCAGATAACACACACAAAAAAAAAAAAAAAAAAAAAAAAAAAAAAAAAAAAAAAAAAAAACGTTATACTTCTTGATGTCTATGTCATGTAACAAGTTATCAATATCTTTTGGTTGCTTTTAAGAACAGAGGTGTAGTGGTGTCGTCATCGTCAATCTAACTACATCCTATATAACACACAAATAGCGGTATAAAATACTCAAACACACCTACAAAGTTTAATTAATTTAATGGAATAATTTCATATATATCCAACTCAATTTCTAAATATCATTTATACCCATTTTTAGCCATTGTCACATTTGTGACAATTTTACCCTTGTGTTAATTAAGTGCCAGAATTATTTATCCACTATTAACAGTCAACAGGTTCTTACGATATCATTTATGTTAAAACTTTGTGGTCCTCATTTTTACGTAGTGCCGCTTCATTGGAATGGACTTTAAATAGAAGATTAATATACCAGAAGATGTTCGTTATTTCTCTTCCATATTTGTTTCTCAATTTATATTTGAACAACTTTAGTTTTTGTATATTGTTCTTTGATTCAAAAATTGTCATTATGTTTGCTTGTAATTTTAATATGGAATTTACCAGTATGTGAATTTAGGGGTGTTCTTTGTAGCATCTGGTTTTTTTTTTTTTTTTTTTTTTAATACTTTTCTTAGTAAAATTTTGTACTTTAAATTCGATTTATAATATTCTTTTATTTTCCAAAAAGGTAATCAATGTTCTAATATACAAAATATGTTCTAAAACGAAAGCTAAATGGGAAAGAACGCTATCAAAATGAAAAAGAGGAGGATAAAATAGTCAGCTTACAAGTTATTTGAAGTAAAATAAACAAAAGTGGGCAAATATGATATTTTGAGTATGCATGAGTATATTTGATATTTAGAAATTGTTTTGAGTATATATGAAATTAAAAAAATATTAAAAAGGATATATGAAATTCAGCCTAGATAAAGACCACTTGATATCTTTTTTTTTCCTCAACTGCGAACTCTGACATAAATAGTGGTCGGATGACATGATAAATATAAGGGAGACGAAAATGCCGTTCGCCTCCTATTATATTCCAAAAAGAAACAAACAAAAAAAGATACACAAAAAGGTACACGGACTTGAGATGGTTCCGCCAAATACCATTTTTTTTTTTTTTTTTCCTATTATATTCCAAGAAAAAAAACAAACAAGATATGTCACGTGTTCAAACTTCAAAGTCAGATGCTTGTTTTATCAATCAACAACACATTGCAAGTTTCATTCAAGATTTTTATTTTGTTTAAATTTAAATGGTAGTTGTTTGATTTGTAACCTTTTATATTTTGTATTTATAGTTGTTAATTTTTTCGTGCACCTTCTTGGTCACCGCTACATGTGTCACGGTGAACTCGACTTTTTCATTTCGTGCTTTTTCCCTCTTTCTTTATTTATATTATTTTACAATAGTATGTGTGTGAGACATATAATTTTAGATGTTTTAGTGCCTTTCTAAAAAAGTTTTTTTTTTAGATTTTTAAGTTGTTAGCATTGATGACAAACCTATTATAAGATATAAATAATAGCATAGTTGTTAAAAAAATGGCATAACGCTAGTGATGAAACAGACCTAAGGTTTAATAGTTTATATGATGAGGACGTGATCAATGAACTTGCTGAAGAATACATGGAGCATATAGAGAATAGAGAATGGCAAGAAGTTTCGTCGTCGCGAGAAAACGTAATGTTGAAGTCACAACGTAACTGGAGTTTCCACTTACGCCGTAACTTATGTCGAGAATCATAATGCCTACTGAGTCACAATTACGCCGTAGCTAGTGTATCACTAGCTACGCTGTAACTTAGTTGCAATGTCGTAGTACCTACTGAGTCCCAATTACGTCGTAGCTAGTATAATTAGTTACGCTGTAACGTAGTCGTTTGTTGTTTCCTTTTTAATGTTTTAAGTCGGTTTATGAACGAATTTATGTTACATTTTTCTCAAGTTTGGTTTCCCTATAAATATAGGGCTTGGGTTATTGTTTATGCATTAAATATAGGGTTTGTGTTCACGCTTCCGTTCTACGTCATTATATCATTTTATACACAACAACAATACTTAATCATGTTAGATAGGTTAGTTGGCGCAAACTTAATAATGAGTTTGAGTCTATTAGGTTTAGAGTTTGGATTATGTTGTGTAATACACATGCTATCTTAAAGCTTTAGGTGTGGTGACAAGCCATGGTTTGTCATTTGGGCCTTGCGGGATGCTACATCACCATAACACAACCATTTCTACAACCCCTCTTATCACAATTAAACAAAACAATGTTTTATGGGTCCACCACTTTCTATTTTATTCAATTTTCCAAATAACATAAAATTCATTCATAAACTAAAATCATTCATAAAAATAAAATTACAATACAACTTATTAAAAAACGATACGAAACACAAAATAACGATTCGAAAAAAAACGATACGGAAAAAAATATACGAAACTTAAGAAATACATCAAATTATAAAGAAACTAATTATTTTGTTGTTGTTGTTGATATTGTCCAATAGATTTCGTTGCCAAACATGCTCGATGATATTTCGTTGAAGTCTTGTGTATGTGTGTTTATCACGAAGTTCTTTGGATTTCTTTCGTTGAACTTCGCATCGCTCGACCCATGCCCGTTGTAAATTTATTCGTGGACAAATATACATCTCGCTCATTTCGGATATCACAAATTTTTTATCTTTCCAAATCATGTTATGCAATATGAGGAACGTGTACATGACTCTCCATAACTTGTTGACAGTCTATGAACGCGCCGGTTGGGCAATAATATGCCAACGTCCTTGGAGGACACCAAAAGCTCTTTCAATGTCAGCTATATAATACCCTTGATCAAATGTAACTCCATTTACTTCAATATATGGTTCAATACCTTGTACTATTTCTAAAAATAGTTTACGGCTAGATCCATAGATGTAGTTTTCAAAAGAATTAGTTTTACAATCCAAAAAGAGCTAGCGGCACAGCTTGTTGCCCGTTTGCCTTCCACCTCTATGTAAATCCAAAAATATATAAAGTAAAAATTTTCATTTTATCATAAACATAAATGCACATGCCATTTGGTCCCTCTTTATTCTTCTTGTATGTGACTAAACTGATTGATTGACTGGCTATTAGCTTTATGTTTTCTACCATTGTTTTGCAATTGAATCTCATTTGTAACAAAACCTTTAACTGTGACAGTTGGCAGAATTGCCCCCATGTAGCCATTGCCTTATTAATGATCACCACCAATCGAGTAACCGTTATATATATTATTGTCATTAGATGGTGAAGTGTAGTGTGTTATGTAAATGAGAAGTTCATTGATCACTGATATGTACCTTGGCATGTTGTTGTAGGTTGTTGAGAGCTCATATGTCAATACTTCTTGAGCGGTGGTACGATTCCATCTTCTTTGCTAATTAAAATTTGAAGTTCGTGCAACAAAGAGTTGTTCATTGAATTTGACTTTCTTTTTTTTTCTTTTTTTTCTTTTTTCTTTTTTCTAAACAGAGATTTCATTTCACTTCTCACAAATGAAGGTAATTTGAACACAATAAATTACATCGAACATAATGGGCAAAATCGAAACCGACTTGCCAAACAAAATACACAAGGTAACAAGTTAAGCCAAAACAAGACATATACCATAATAGTTGTGACAGACTACAGCAACACCATACAAGGGTAGGGGGAATCACTAGAGTGAGCTTTTGGTAGACACAACCATATGAAGATGCAGCTTGACAAAAGTACATAAAGTACATAAAACATACATAGAAGATAAAAATAAGCATCCTTAAAGGAGCCAGACCTAAACCAATGAGATCTAAAGTCAAAATTCAAGGCAGCATCAAGCCATCGATGACGGACCACAACAGATCTGATCAGAAAAGACCGGATGGCAACTGATCTGAGCAGAAGACAGCGGTGGCAATGACAACGGCGGCAGCGACGAAGATGGGAGATGACAGATCTATGGGTAAGGACTTTTATTATAGGAAAGGGAAAGTACAAAAAGGTTGGGAGAAGGAGGTCCAAACGGTCGGCCGAAACCGACCGCCGAATTTTTTAGAGAGATGGTGGAGTTAGGTTGGAGTGTTGTGATTGATTTTTAAGGAGAAGGTGGAAGATATTTTGAATTTGACATTTTATAAGCATATAGATTGCATAATTGATGGTAAGCGATCGATAAT
The DNA here is from genome assembly GCA_030686995.1 of Artemisia argyi. Lineage (NCBI taxonomy): Eukaryota > Viridiplantae > Streptophyta > Magnoliopsida > Asterales > Asteraceae > Artemisia > Artemisia argyi. The sequence continues at coordinate 5,625,898 of CM060690.1, forward strand.
CGTTTGTGTGTTGCGTGTGTAATTATTAAATATAAAAGGTATTTTTGTTGGTATGTTTTTTGTAGTGTAAGTCGCCTTACTGTGACAACAATCACCGGAAAGAAAAAGGTGACGTGATGATAAAATGAAGGTAAATCTCTTCCCTTATTGTATTTAGCCTAATGTGTGGTGGGTGAATGTAATTTTGAGTAATTTATATGACCAATGGATCATTAATGTACTTATTTTCATGCAAATGAAAGGACACATGGTGGTATATTTAACGCTCATTCATTAACGTTTTCTCATACCAAAACTCTAAGGGCATGTTTGGTACAAAGAATTGGAGGTGGGGAAATGAAACTTAATTCATTTCTTGTGTTTGGTACATAATAGAAATAAAAAAGTGGAGAGTTATAACTCCTAAAAATTGGCTCCTTTGTATTTTATAGGGAGTTGGTTTCCCATCCATATACTAAAGAAATGAACTCTTTCTTCCTCAAAAAAGGGAAATAATAATAATAATAATAATAATAATAATAGTAATAATAATAGTAATAATAATAATAAATAAAAGAATAAATAATAATAATAAATAATAAAATAATAATAAATAATAATAATAATAATAATAATAATGATAATAATAAATAATAATAATAATAATAAATAATAATAATACTAATAATAGTAATAATAAATAATAATAATAATAATATAACAATAATAATAATAATAATAATAATAATAATAATAATAATAATAAATAAAAATAAATAATAATAATAAATAATAATAATAATAAAATAATAATAATAATAATAATAATAATAATAATAATAATAATTTTTTTTACTGATTTCTTAAGTCAATTATCTGGTGTTACCAAACAATAGAATTTTTACTGAATTTCCGTGGAATTCATTTCTGTGAATTTGATTTCTGAGCTTCATTTCATTTCTCTGAATTTCACCCTACCAAACATGCCCTAAGGATGTTTGGTAGAGAGAAAAGAGGGTGGAGAAATGGAAATGAATCAAATTCTTTTGTTTGGTAGGTAGAGAAAAAAAAAGGTGGAGAAATGTGGAGAATTGATAGTGTAATTTTTTAAGTTTCATTTCCTCTCCTTTTAGTTGGGAAATTGGAGAAATAAGATTATTTTGTAACATTTTTTTCATGATTTGTATTTTACTTGCAAAAATATTTACGTGGATACTTTATATAATAAAAAATCATGAAATTCATTTTTTTATTTAAAAATTTATTTAAGTTACATTTTTTTATTTGTTATTAAAAAAATTAATTTAAAAAAAATAAGAAAACTAATTTTTATTTAAAAAATAAAAAATATTTAAAAAAAAATCAACAAACAATAGAATTTTTTTGTTTTTATAAAAATAAAACTATTTTTTAAAATAAAAAATAATTTTTTTCGAATTGTTATTTAAAAAATAAAAAAAAATAAAAAAATGTTTTTTTTTTTAAATCAACCAACATTAGGATTGTTATTTAAAAAAAAATAAAAAAAATATTTTTTTTTAAAATAACAAACATTAGAATTTTTATTTAAAAAAATAAAAACTAATTTAAAAAAAATTACAATTGTTATTTAGAAAAAATATTTTTTTCCCAATTTCTCAGGTCAAGTCTTTGTTGTTACCAAACATTGGAATTTAACCAAAATTCTCTACTGATTTCTATTCCCTGAATTTTTATTCTCTGCTTCATTTCATTTCTCTAAACTTCTCTCTACCAAACGTGCCGGTGTGTTTCTTAGAGATAAAAGAAATGAGAGAAATGGAATTTGATTAAACTCTCTTGTTTGATAGAGAAAATTAAAAAAAGTGGTGAATTGACGAGAAATTAGTGGAGTGTTGGAGAGAATTGGGTAGTATAATTTGGTTACTCCCATTTTCATAGTTTTGGTAGAGAATTTGGAGAATTGAGGGTTTTTTTTTATATTATTATTATGGGTTTTGCTAACAATAGCCCTAAGGGTTGTCGTTAAGCAAATGATTTTCATTACAATATCTCTTTTTAATGATTCCGATTGGTTGATAACCCCGAAATAAGTGGAGAAAATCCCGAAAATATTAGATATACAATTAAAGATTGATTGTGATTGGATGAATTATATTATGACAAGAAAATTGTAGTAAAACAAAGCATCTTAACGACAACCCTTAAGGCTGTTGTTAGCAAAACTCTATTATTATTATTATTTTTTACAAAATAAATAGGTTTTTTTAAATATTTTTTTTATAAAAAATAATTTAAAAAAAATTCAAAATATAGTTTTTTTAGAATTGTTACTTAGAAAAAATAATTTTTTTAAATAAATTTTTAAAAAATAAATTAAATTTTTTTTAAATAAATTTTTTAAAAAATAAGTTTTTTTTTTAAATAAATTAATTTTTTTAAATATATTTTTTTAGAATTGTTATTTAGAAAAAATAAAAAAATTTAAATAATTTTTATAAAAAAATAAATTGAAATTTTTTTAAAATAATTTTTTTTTAAATAAGTTTTTTTTTAAATAAAATTTAAAAAATATATATATAATTTATAAAAAAATATTTTTTGTAAATATATTTTTTTAGAATTGTTATTTAGAAAAAATAAATTTTTAAAAAAAATCAACAAATAATTATTTTTTTTTTTCATTTCTCGGGTCAAGTCTCTGTTGTTACCAAACATTATAATTGAACAAAATTCTCTACTGATTTCTATTCTCTAAATTTATATTTTCTGCTTTATTTCTATTCTCTGAAATTCTCTCTACCAAACGTGCCCTAAAAGTCAGAGATTAACTCGCATCACATAATATTCTCATTAAATATACTTTTAGGCACAAAGGTGAAACTTAAGTGTGGACATTTAATTTTGAAACTTAAGAGTGGACATTTAAGTTTTGTATGAGTTTAAGAATGAATTTAATTAGAAGTTTTTAAGTTATTAAGACTTAATATATGAAACTTTAAGACTTAACATTAATGAAGAGGACTTAATTTTTTAGTATATAAGATAAGATATGATATATACCTTCAGAATTTTCTATACGAGAGTAAGTCATTCAAAAAGTTACGTTTCTTCACTAAAAGCTTATTAAAAAGGTCTTTCTATGAAGAACATATCCATTTTAGTCTTGTTTCTTCTTGCAAATGTATTCGTTTCTTTAGGTACTTTTTGTTTCTTTCGTGTAGTATTTTTTTTCCAGACATATTCGGAGTTATCGTATTAATCATGTAACTTAATATGTAACATATGATATGATTGGCGTATCATTGCAGGAGATGTGATACTCGAGGAAGCGAATGAACTATGCCATAAAGACTTTCTAGGGGTTTTTTGCTTTAAGCTAGCGTGCGTAATGAAATGTAGACGAGAATTGGGCGAAGTCTCTACTGGAAAGTGCAAGAATATTTTTTAGTGTCGATGTACTAAAGAATGTAATTAGTATGAGAGTCATATTTAAAAATTTAAATAGGTCAATATCATAAGTTTCTTTTAAATAAAAGCAAATTACTGAATAACCGCTTTAACGTGCTTTATTATGTTTTTGCAAAGTGTTGTTTAGATGAAAATGTGACTATATCGATATGATCATTAAATGGTTAAACACGCAAAGAGATATAAGGGGAAAAAAGAAGCCACTAAATTGGCTTTCTTATTTTACCTAGGGCCTGTTTGGTAGATAGCTTTTTTAAAGCTGTAAGCTTTTAGTACAAAAATAATCTCCGCCAAAACAAGTAGCTGTCTTTGGATACATCAAATTCAAACTTTTATTTTAAACAAGTAGCTCTAAAATAAAAAGCTGATTCATGAAGCTTTTAAAATATTCGGAGTTATTAAAACATAAAATTACTGTTAACAGCTTATAATTACAGTTAACAGCTAATTTACTAAACACTTTTATTGAAATAAAAGATACAACTTGTAGCTCATGTTAACAGTTATACAGCTTATAGCATACAACTTACATTTAGTTTTGCCAAACATACCCCTAAAGTGGACAAATGGCAAAACCCATAAATAAGGGGATTACATAATTGACGATGCTATTGGTATGTTTGGCGCAACGAGATTGATAGATCAGTTTGAGCTGAAATTTATTAATATAAAACAAAAAAAAGTACATGAAATCAAATTCACGTATATTTTCAGCTTTTACGTGATAATTAATTATATTTTGAAGGATATTTAAGTAATTTGACTATTTATAAGCCTCTATAAGCCCTTTTCTATGGGATTGGGCTTATAGAGGCTTATGGCTTATTTTTTAAGCCATAAGCCTGCGTGACAAACAAAACTTAAGTATGAGAGAGGGTAAATATGTAATATAACATGTTAAATAATATTAAACAAGCTATTATTGCTGATTCTTTTATTTTAATATAATGGAAATTCGGTTTTGGATATGTATTATGTTAAATATTTGTAAGGATATTAAAGTAATTGTAGTTTTTTAAGGATACTGATATAATTTTGAACTTTTACAATGATATGGATGTAAATGGTTCATTAAATAATTACTATTTGTGAATGTTTAACAATACTGGGAAGACAAACAATTATCATTTGGAAAAAATTACATCTTTCGGCCATTTAGTTTATTTAAAATCACACTCGTCGTCTTTATTCGATTTTAATTACACCAGTGATACATAATTTTCAAACTAGTTACATCGATAGTCCCTATTTTGAGAAAATAGTGATCATTTGTGTAATAATCTATAGTTTTTTATTGGGAAAATGGCACAAAAAAGTATTCAACTTAGAAGTTATTTACAATCAATGTATCACACTTTTTTCTTTGCATAAAAAGGTATCAAGGTTATTATTATTATTTTTTGGCCAATATGAGTATTTTTGTTAAATATTTAACAATCATCGGTTAAGTTTTATATTTCAAGTCCACCACGTCACCACCACCAATCATCGTTGCCTCCATCAACCCTGCCAACCACCATCACTACCAAGCACCGCCTCCACCACCAACGCCACCCACCCCCGTCGCAAACCACCTACCCCATCTACCACCACTGACCATCGTTGCCACCACCAACCCCACCTATCATCGTTTTAGCCCAACACCATTGAACATTGTCATCCCCTAACCAACAAAGTCGTCATTACCAACCTAGCTAATTGCCGCCATCACCACCATACCCAACCAACACCATCTGTGGTTGGTGGTGGTGAGTGGGTCGATGATGGTGGTTGAGATTTGATTTGAGGTGTTGGTAGGTGGGGATGGTGGTAGAGACGGTGCTTGGTAGTGGTGGTGGTGGGCAGGGTTGGTGGTGGCAACGATGACTAATGGTAGTAGCAGCGGCGGTGAACTTGAAATGTAAAACTTAATTGATCGTCGTTAAGTATTTAACGAAAATACCCAAATTGACAAAAAAAAAAAAAAAAAAAAAAAAAAAAAAAAAAAAAAAAAAAAAAAAAAAATTGGGTACCCAAATTGACCCCTAAGTTGAATATCTTTTTGTGTCATTTGCTCTTTTTTTATTTCACGGGTAGTCCATATTGTTATTATACTGATAGTCTCTATTTTCTAAAATAGAGACCATCAATGCAAATAGTCCATATTGTTATTATACTGACAATATCTATTTTGTAAAATAGAGACCATCAATACAAATAGTTTGAAAATTAAAGTATAATTAAAATTGAACAGAGCTGACGTGATTTTAAATAAACCACAAAGACAAAACATGTAAATTTTTTCTATTATTTGAATACCTCAATATAACCTTTTTGATTATTTTCGTAACATTGAAAGTTGAAACCATATTGACACTTTGGATGAACTTTTGCGATTGATATAAAAGTTTAAATACTAAAGACTCTTTAAACTCAAACTTTTTTTTTTTTTTTTTTTTTTTTTTTTTTTTTTTTGAAAGGTAAACTCAAACTTAGTTACCATGTACTTGTAGTTTAGATACCAACCGTTAAATGCATTGGAAACCAACATAACAATCTAATCATCCGTACCTTTTTCCAAATTTAAACATTTCCAACGGCTCTTTAATCACATATATACATCAAACCATTTATGCATGTTTCATTTCTTCTTCATACTAATAATATACATACAAAGATAAATATAAATATATCCATACTACAGTATTTAAGTAAAGGAATGGGGAAGCAAAAGAAACGTTGGACACTGGATGAAGAATCAGCCCTTATCGCGGGTGTTCGAAAATATGGCATGGGAAAGTGGAGGGACATACTTTCGGATCAACGTATTTCTGGGTGCCTCAAAGATCGGTCTAACGTTGATCTTAAGGTTTATATTTTTTTCACCCTTTAAGGATTTCACTGTTTTTGAGCGCGACATATGATACTATGATGGACTATTTCGTTTTCTTTTTATATATGTCGCGCTCAAATGTTTCCAACGTGTTTATCAATCTTACTATATCATTTGTCTTTGGAGGATAAATGGCGGAACCTATGTGCTAATGCGGGATACTTGACTCTCGTTGCGGAACCTTACTATCATTTGCAAATGGAGGATAAATGGCGGAACCTAGGTGACAATGTGGGCGTTTTGCCTCCAGACGCGAAACCAGTTCCTAAGTATGTTCTTTTTTTTATGTTAATGTTGTAAAATGAGTTTTATGTCCCAAAAGTTGTAGTTATACGTTTGTTTCTCTTAATCCATTTTTTCACCTATTCTGTGACATTCATCTATGCAGAGTGGTAGCAGCTTCAGGACCAAAGATTAGGCTATGGCGGATAATCATGATAATTACAGTGATCGCAATCATAGGTTGTGCAATGAAATCACATTGGAAGCTGTTGTATCTTTTGCCGCCAATAAAGTTGCTGTGGGTAGAAATCTGTCACATGACACCGGCGAAGCTTATAAAGAGGTGGAAAGACTTGAGAAGATGGACGAGGACAGGATGTCAATACTACAAATGGCTGAAGAAAGTTGCAAAACATGTAAACCGCCTAGTTCACATTAACTTGCTGTTAGTCGAAAACTGAATCATAACTATATTTGTTCGATTTTGCAGGTTTAAGTTCTGCAGATGGAATGGTTCGTTGCTGGATTGAAGTTCTTTTTTGCAAGGTAATCTATGGAAGAACAATACTTGTAGGAAAGTTTAGAAAGTTACGCGCATCGTATTCACCTTAAAGCCAATGCTGTTGTTTTTTGTCTGGCTAGTGAAACCATTTTGTGATGTAGTAACTAATTATGTGTCGAAACAATTTTGGCTCACATCTTAATGGAAATATTTCATCGGAGGGTATATGTAAATCATGATCTAGTTGGACATCAAAGTACCACCCAGAACCCGTCGTAAAGTAAAAAAAATCCTAGATTAATTGTATATCGGCGCACATGCAGAAAGAAAGCGGCAAAAGCATCACAAGTGAAAACATTCCTAAATAAACTTCCATCCATAACGCACAAACTATATTGTACCCAGTAAACATTAAAGGCTGTCATAAACTACTTAACTAAAAATTCTTTCACGCGCTCTACCAAAAAAACACATCAATGAAATTTAACTGGTCAAGGCAAGACTGAGAGCGTCAAGTTCAATAGAAAGGTCATTCCTCAAAACGGGTAAAATATCCCTTTTGCAAATCATCATTATCAATGCTGAAGTATCACATCAGGGCTGCCGGGATTCCTCATAGCAAAAACCATTCCAAGCAGTCTTAGATCATTAGCTAACAAAACTGGGAGTTCACAAATATGTTAATAGTCTCTTCCTTTGTATGGCATTTCCTGTCACGATGAATAGCGAGAAAAACATGAGTCACAATATAATTTGTTAAAATATCAGTTTAAGTGAAGTTACAATATAATTTGTCACGGGTCAATGGCAGAATTAACAAAATAAACTAATAGTGGAAACATCAACTAGTTTTAAAGTCGCCAATAAATTGCTCTAATAAACAAAACGGCATTATTGTGCAATCATGGCCATATTCATTGAAGTCGGGATATAACAATAAAAACAGGTGAGAGAAAAAGGTTAACTTCCTTACCGGGGGATAAGTGGGCATGTACATCATCTGTCGGGGTTGACCAAGATGCATCTGCTGTCCATACTGAGTCAAAGAAGTCAGAAATTAGTTTCCACAAAAGAGAACTCGACCAGAATTAAACAAAGGACTTGTACTAGAGTGGCAAAATGAGTTGGCTGTGCAAGGTGTCAAAAAGGATGACCATGTGTGCGATGGTTTGTCATTTATAATTAGTGTATCAAACATAATTACAAAAACGATGTTGCTCCACTAAACGGGTTGTATCCATTATATCCGCCCTTTAATCGACTTTGGACTCGTTTCCTTTTAAACAAAATACTTTTTTACCCATTTGAACATTGCCATACCTGTGGGATATTTGATGGGAAATATGGCGGCTGTGACTGATATGATGTCGTCTGGGGACCATACATAACTGGCTGGTGCGGGGCAAAAGAGGTTCCCATCTGCATAAATAATTTACACGAAGATTAACCAAGTGAACAGCAGAACCTACTTACAAGCATAAACAATAACTTACTTGCATATGTGAGACTGGGGCTACATTAGGTGGGTAGTAGTAGGAACCATCAGACGCTGGTGCTGTGGGCCTTACAGGCGTCTGCAATGGAACAAAGCTCTTGGCATTTGGATTGAATTTAAATTCCTGAAATACAAGAGATTAAAAGATTGTTAGGCAACCAAAATTCGAAAAATACGTATACTAACGAGCAACTGCAAATTTGTATTGCAACAATATATTCGTTCTTAACCTTTGCATGGGGGTTCAATGTCGACTTTTCTGAATTTAGAGAATTCATTGACGAGCTAGGGGATAATCCAGGAGCACTTGCAGCCGATTGAACATTTCCGCATTCTGAAGTGGATGTTGCAGGTTGTGTGGCCTCGTGTATCTTGACAGTTGTTGGGCCCTCTGACACTTCACTTGAACTCGTTTCCTGAGCCTTGGACATGGCATTGGATGGTGCATATGCAGTCGCATCAGCTGAGAGCCCTTTTTCAAAGCTTTCTTTCTTAGCATCTGAACATAATTAGACAAAAAAAGAGGGTAAATTCAAAAGTATGGTTATATAAAACTCAACAATTGCAGAAACACTGGATAAAAAGACTAACCCTCTAATTTTGACGCCACGTATTGCTCAAACAACTGCAATTATCAAACAAAAGTGTAGTAGTCAAAACCTATAACCATACGACTTGCATACAGTTTCACTGAGTGGTTGTTATAAGGTAAATAGTTAAAACGAGCAATATACCATGGGCTTATCCTTTTTTTGGCTACTGCGGTTGACACGGACCCTGAGATAATCAATGAGAAAGATAAACATGTGTGTAAGTAATAATACTACAGTATACAGTCGTTTTGCGTAAAAATAGTACATAAAACGATATCAATTCAACATATTAACAAGAACCTGTTCTCGCTGTCAGCCGATGACTTGTTAATGGTATTATCAGAGACATTTCCAAATGTTTCATTATTTTCTGAATTCCAAATGTCCTCATTTTCTTCATAACCACTATCATCAACGCCACGCATAACAGATGAATATTTAGTTTCCTCGTCAAGATCAAAGTTGCTATGAACGTGAATGCCCCTTTCCTGATATACCAAGAAAAAGTACACTGTAAGAATGCAATAAGTGCGTCTGTGTGTGTGGATGGAAATCAAAGAAGCGAAACCTTTACCTCAGCTAAATGAAGATCTTTAGTATCTTCGCCCTCAATTTCTCTGGCGATTCTTAGAGCCTCCCTTTCTCTCTCTCTCATCATAGGGCCTCGATCAAGTTTTGTTGTGTAGAGTTCCTCGTCAAATGTACTTGTTACTCCAAATAATGCAGCATTTGTTTCAAATTGATCCCAGCCCCTACATAATCCAAAATCAAGTCGACCATCAGTACGAATATTGTTTTCAAAATAGATCATTCTAATATATACATATATAAGCCCATAGGAACCATTAAAAAGCTAAATCTACGTGAGAAGCATGAAAGGCATTGTTGCAAAGATTTCGTAATCCACCAAATATATGTAATGTTGTGCATCAGCAAACCCTTTGTAATGCTGATGCACAACTTCTCGCAAATTTTAGCTTCTTATTTGGATCATAACAATGTGTGTGTAGTTGTGTACAATCGTGCATGATTATAACCTTAAATGGTATCAATAAAAGATTAAAAGGTGAAGAGCTTAGAACCTATTCCAATGACGATCAAATGTGTTGTCCAGCTCAGGACATTCTATATTATCATCATCTGGGACCCATGGTTCCAATTCTCTTTCCAACTCAACATGTCGAGAACGAGAGATTGAGGTGTCTGTCATAATTTCTTGCTGTATTTCATGCTGAAACTCATCCGTCAACCCATCTTTGGTTACCGGTACACTCTGACAAACATAAAACAAGAACAAATCAGTTCATATAGCAACAATTCAGTATGGTATACCACTGAATGAATAACAATCATTCTGTAAAAAAGATATGGAGTTACAAAAACTACGAGGCATCAAACAAACCTTTCCTACAATCTGCACAAGCTGTCTTGATGGTATAATTAAAGTTTTCGTAGGAGTCTTGTTAACAAAATCTGAAATGCTTGTATGTCCTTGAGACAAACCAGCCTTTGTCAAACACGCCATCTTCAAGATTACTCCTGAAAAGGTTAACCAAAATGATCAATACAGACGAAAAGATCAACTAAAAACCATTTTCGTATACGAAGGTTCAAACTATTAAAAAAAAAAATACCAAAATCGTTTTCTGCATTCGTAGCATGAAATATTCCAGAGTAGACGGATCCATCTGCAACCTGGACTTCCACAGGATGTCCAATAAGACATGATGTTAAATAAACAAGCCACTCACGCGATGGGTTATCACCTCCCCCTTTGTCTCCAGTTGGATAACCTGAGCAAAACAGAAGTTAGAATAATGAGCATGAAAGTTAGTATTTTAGGCAATCCGGCCAGAAAAGTCAGTCTACCTGCAGCAGTCATTTTGTTGAATCCGTTAGCCGAGGACTTCGGTGGTACAGCTTGTTGCGGATTCATTCTTAATCAAAATGTTTAATCCACCAAAACTGGATGTTGTAAGAATAAAAGCATTATGTGATTAACAAAATACAAATCAGGTTAAATTATTTTTTCCTGCGCATTATAAAGCATCGAAACATATTGGTCTTTCTGATACAATACATATTAAAGTTAGTTCAGAGCTTCGTATGGGAAAACTTTGATCATGATACTTCAAACTCCACGTTACTATTTGGTATGAAGGATTGAAGTCATCTACCTTATTATGATGGTTATATCATCTTTGCTATAGTGACCTAGTGCTCGTTTGTGTCACATTGGTGCCTTGTATAGCTTGAAGTCTTGGGGGTTGTTTGTGTTAGCTTATTTACTGGGATTATGAGCTTATGTAAATTTGGAACAAATCACAAAAGCCTATTTTGGTGGCTTATGAGTTTATCAAGTTGAGCTTGTGACCTTAAATAAGCCATAAGCTTAATTTGATAAGCTCATAAGCCAAAAAAAGTGGGTGCTCATGAAGCCAATATATAAGCTAACACAAACCCCCCTTAACATAGCAAAGGAACCCTAAAAATCCCTAATAAACCAATAACCACAGTCCTAAGCAGTTTCGGATATACATATTGGGAGCTTCTTAATCAAAAGTGCCGACTTTCAATAAATTAGAATAACCTTAAGGCCATCATATCTAACCTAAAAACCTTTAATTATAAGCAAATGGACAGTCTCCTTATTTCTTTTGGGGTATTTCTTTAAGCTTAAAATTGGGCTTATGAGCTTATTTTGCTTGTCTCAAATTTCATAAGCCCATTTTTTCTGGCTTATTTTCCAGCTTTTGAGCTCACTTTCCGCCTTTATGTCATAATAAGCTCTTAAGCTCGAAAACAAGCCACAAAAAATGGGCTTGTTTTTGGGCGTATGAGCTTATCTGTTTGTTTTCTACTTATGTTTCATAGGCCCACTTTTTCCGGCTTATTTTGAAACTCATGGTCTTATATAAGCTTATTATGACATAATAAGCTTACATAAGCTCAAAATAAGCCGAAAAAAGTGGGACTATGAAACACAAGCAGAAAACAAATAAGCTCATATGCCCAAAAACAAGCTTAAACAAACACCCACTTAAATCTTTTTAAACAAAATAAGCAAATTGAAACCCTTTGTCCAGAAGTGCTTATTTCAAAAGACCCACTAAATGGGTTACCTTAAACTAAACTAAAAAAGCTAAAAAGATGATGATTCAAAACAAAAAATAAAAGTTACCGGAATAATGATGATTACCACCGGCGATGATCGGAAGAACAACCCTCGTGGGGGTAATTAATGATACTAAATAAATAAATATTGTTATTTAATTAAGGTTGTTGAAAATGGTAAGTTTGTGTTTTTTGAGTTATGTTTTTGTTTTGAAACTAATAAGGGTATTGGTGAGCTGGCTAGGTTAATATGGTACTATGTTTGGTGCTATTGTCTCTCTCACCCACAAGTTAAGGGTGTTTTGTTATAAGTAGCTGTCATCAATAGCAGTAAGCTGTGGGCGGTAGGTGTAAGCAGTAGTCACTGCTCACAGCTTCGGTTATATTTGGTGCGGAGCTATTTGGGGCGATGAACGGTGAGCAATGAGTTTTTTTATTTTTATTGTTTGTTTGGCAAAGGAGCGGTGAGTTTTCCTATTTTTTAGAAATGCTCATTTTTCCAATGCTTCTTTAAGAAGCTGTGAGCGGTGAGCTGTGGCTAATGCCCACAACTCACTGCTACTTGTACAAAACACACCTTTTTTAAAAAGTATTGAAAAAATGAGCATTCCTAAAAATAGCAAAGTTCACCACGAACACTAAAAATCAAAAAGTGCATTGCTCACCGTTCATCGTCCCAAAAAGCTCCACGCCAAACATAGCCTAAGTAAAATTTCTAGGGTATGTTTAGCGAAAATAGCCATAGGAGTAGCAGTAATTAGTGGCAAAAAGAAGTGGTTGTTTTCTTTTTTATAAAAGTATTTGCAAACATAGTTGTATAGTGATAATTAATGTAAGTGGAAACCATAGTTGTCAAAATCGCGCCTAAGGCGCGCCTAGGCGCAAGGCTCTAGCCTTTGGGCTTTTTTCAGATCGAGGCTCACGACATGCATGAATCCTACAAAAAGCGGGCGCCTTGGGGATTTTTGCGCCTTAGGGCTTTTTGCGCCTAGGAGATGTAACAATTTTTTTTTTTTTTTTTTTTTTTTTTTTTTTTTTTTTTTTTTTTTTTTAAGATACATGGGCTCTTTAATTGATAGGGTGAGTATTTGTATGATTTGTAAATTTAAATTAATTTTATGTTTATTTTATTGATTGAAATTTTCTTTAAGAAGTTACTTTGTATCATTAAGTATTTTCTTTACGACATATTATCATGAAAATATGGCATTGTGCCTTGAAGATTAATATGTTGCTTGTTTGATATTTTGGGTTAAATTGTGAGCTTTGTTAGATGTAAGCTACAAGTGTATGACACAAGCATATTTAGTCTGATATGGATTTTAATCTCTATATAGGCAATCGAGCCAAAGAGTTGATCCATTTTAGAAGTGACAACTGATCCATTTTAATTTTTATAATGGCAATATGTCATGCATCAAGAATTTTAATGTTATTTTGTGTTATTTAAGCTAAATAAATGGTCACATATGTTATAAAAAACTTAATGTTTTCAGTGCGCCTCGCATTCATGAATCCCGCACCTTAGAATGCGCCTCGACTTGAGGCCCTTTGCTCCCCTTTGCTCCTTAGTGCGCCTTGAGCCTTTCAGAACACTGGTGGAAACACTAGTTGCTCGTAAATATTACTAGATGTAGCATTTTGATTTGGAGCGTTTAAGAAAACTAGGAATGCTAGTTGCTTGTTTCCAAACAAGCATTTTGTGCAAAACGCTAACCGCTAGATTCTAGTTACTAGTTACTCTAAAACGCTTATAAACGCTTGCTACTAAACATTTCCCTACTGATTAGACACATGACTTACTTATAAGAACGAGCGTGACTAAAAAGTACTCAAAAATAGATATATCAATCAGGTCATATACATATGAGTCAAATACTCATGTTTCTTGAAACAGAAAAAACCCTATTTATTCAAGTTTATCCAAAATGATGGTAAAAGGTTAAAAAGTTATGGATGCATAAAGGCTATGTTGGAGTTGTATTTTTCTGTACATCATAACTAATCAATACTATATATCGTTTAAGTAATGTACAGGTAAATTATGAGAGATGAGTGATTGTTACGGTTATAAAGTTAATTAGTAAGCTAGAGCGAGTGATGATGGTGCAGCGGTGATGTGAGTTGATAAAAGAGGGTTACCATTACACATTCTCATATGATTAATGAGATTATTTAAGTTATTTTGTAACGTTAAACTGTAACTTTGTGATAATATTCACAGCTTTTAAATTGCGTTAGTTTGAATCTATAAACGTATAGGTGAGGGAAGTTGCAATGATGTACGAATAAGCAAATCCAAAAGAGAAATGTACTACCAAATGATTGCCATCTATTTCTAATATTTTCGTGCTTATTTAGTACTTATGCATGTGTATGAAACCTATTACAAGGTGAACGAAAATCATTCATGTTTGCCATCTTTTCTTATGATCTTCAAATGTGAAAAAAAAAAAAAAAAAAAATTGATATAATCATAATACATACATGTAAACCAACATCACAAACATTGCAAACTCATAAGTCAACAACCTAAAAAAGTAAAAATCACAACAATAATTCTACGTATAAGCTAATTTTGATGAATGTTATTAACACTCATGTAACACATTACAATATTGGCATAAGTAACAAGTTTAATTATTTCAAATATGTGTGAAAGTTGAAATAGAGGTGTTAAAATTGCTTGATAAAAACCAAATACCACAGTTATTAGGAATACTGGTCATGCTGACTCGTGTGACGCACTTCGTTGTAAATAAGTTGTTGTTAATAGATTTGGTCATTTGATGTGTTAGCGGTAATCTCGATTTGATATTAGGTAAGTTTATTTAATGAAGTTGTAACAAAGTTTTAAATCTTTAAAAATGAGGTTTGGTTACAAATTTTGTAGTCAATCTCACTAAAAAAACTCATAGACCCACAAAAAAACTAAAAAACTAAAGGACTCATAAATTATAACACAAAATTTAGGGAGTTGGCTACAATGCAACTTTAACTAATATATTCCTAAAAAATTACATTTGTTACTGGTATGTGCTTATTCACACACCTTTTTTCTTACCAAATTAAGACTAAAACGACCAAAAATGCCAAAGATACTGTGTTTTTGTGTTTGTGATCGTGCAGGAACGGATATTGCAAAAACAGGCATAATTGAGGCCAAAAAGACAAAAACGAGCACGAGATTTGGAAAATTGTCAAAAGCCGGAGCGTGGATGGAAAACAGAGCATAATGGAGCATTTCCGGATCGACTCGATACATTTTTGAAGAAAAACGGAGAAAAAGACAAAAAGCCACACACGAGGTCAATCCCGGGAATGTAACATGGAGGGAGTGTAGAAAACCAAACCAAAACCATAATTACCCAAATTACCCTCAACCAAGACAAAATTACCGTTTTACCCTTCACCCAAAAACTCAAATTACCTTTTTACCCTTAACCCTGAAATTTAAATGTCAAATCATTTTCAAAAACAAAAACCATTTTTTCAAATAAATCACAAAAACATTTTTTGTCAAAACTTTTTATTTTTCTTTTTAACTTTACCTTTTGTATTATTATTATTATTATTATTATTATTATTATTATTATTATTATTATTATTATTATTATTATTATTATTATTTTGTTGAATCCGCTGCCTAGGGGTTGAATCACTTTGTTGTTTCTTCCCCTGAGGGTCATCATGTGTTTTCTTCAACTGCGGAGTCCGCTGGCTTACGTTTTCATGCTTCGTCATTCTAGTTCTTAGTGTAGGGTCCCACGGATGGCGCCACTTGTTGATACATCATCACTTATACATTATTTTCATATCTAAAATGCAAAAAGCAAAGCACAGTATTTGCATGAATGAACAAATACTTTTTGACGAGAAAACAATGTACAATTGTTAGTTTTGTATCTAAACCGTATCCGACATCCCACCGTTGGCGTATGTGTCTAAACGACGTATGCCGAAAGGCATACAGATATTATTTAAGTATTGCACCATCAGTTTTCAACTGATACTACAGTATTGGGGGGACATGTTGGCATAGGTGTCTGAACGACGTGTGCCGAAAGGCATATAGATATTATTTAAGTATTGCACCATCGGTCTTCAACCGGGGGACGGACATGTTGGTGTATGTGTCTGAACAACGTGTGCCGAAAGGCATACATATATTATTTGCACCATCAGTCTTCAACCGATACTGCAATATTGGAGGGATGCAATATTGGAGGGACATGTTGGCGTATGTGTCCGGACGACACGTGCCGGACCGAAGAGTCTCTACTAGTCCGAAGGGAGTTACCGAAAGGCGGATGCTACTCTTGTTCGAGGAGCATGTGCCGAAGGACCGTAAAGGTATACACCCCTTTTTATACATGTACATCATTTTACCCAGCAGTCCGATACAAGAACCGGACTACGCCGCCTAAGCCGGATTTCACAGGATTGTGTCTCCCACGTGACCTAACACCTAGCACCTAGGTTAGGTGTAGGTCGGCGTGGTCCTTCACGAGACAGAACAGGTATCACGGGTTCTTGTATGTTTGTAGCACACTTCAAAGCTCGGGACAAGAAGGGATGGCACGTGAGAGCCGTCAAGATCTACGTGACAGAAATATGTTTCAGCACCCACATAACTCAATTGCTAATCATATGAACTACAATTTCTGCATCATGCAGCAATGTTACTAGCAGCTCTGTTCAATACTATATGATTTTTGTATGTTACATAGGAGCCATAGATCTAACTGTAACAAAAAGTCAAAATTATTTTGCAAATATTTCATATCAATATAAACTAAGAACAAGAGTACATGATGATCTTTTACTAAAACCTGATCAAACAATATCTGACACGACTAAAGTCTCTCACAATCACACATAAATCACACACTTATACCTTTCGAGATTAAGGGTTCTTCATTTTAATCCTCAATTCCCTAGCAATTTGTGTTGCTTTTGGATGCACTGGTCTCTAACCAGAATCACATTGTTCAACTTCAACCCAATTGATCACTTTCAATATAAGTGATTGATGAACTTTCTTAGCATCTGATTCAACATTTCCTTTCCTTTTCTTCATACCCTTTTCCAACGCTCTCTCCAAAAACTACATGAACCAAATGCCAGCCTCGGTTTCAATCTGCATCCCAAGTTTGATTATATTGCTTAGGCTGCATTGTCCCACTCCTGGATTCTTCTTTTCATCATTGTCCAACATTTTTACCATGTGACTATTAATATTGGATGGTGGTCTCATTAGTTTCCCAATGTTGGCTGGCTTTTGATCACTTCTTTCAGGAAAGGCTGCGATTGATTTGTGTAAGAGCTCGTCTTTTCGAAGCATTATTTGAGTCAGAATTGTTGCTGTTGTTGTTCATGACATCGTGCAAGACTGGTGTGTCTTCTGCTGAGATTTGTGATGTTGCAGCTTTGATGGATATCATTTCAGCTACTGCTTGAACAATTTGGCTATGGAAGTCAATAAACTCGTCAAAACAGTGGATTTTCGGGTTTTGCAGACTTACTCAGTTTAGACAGATTCCTACAAGTCATACATAAGACAAGCTTGATGTTAGTTATAGATCCTGATCACTGCACATATTATAAAATTATTAAATGACGACTTTAAAAACTAGAAGTTATTCATACTTGAGAGACCGAAGTGGCTGAAGTCTCTCTAAGTTCTTGAAGGGCGAGTTTTTGAGCCGTTTCACGTTGCTGGATAGCTTCCGGAAGTAATATTGATCATATAATCAGAAAACCAAGAGAATGATACAGGGATAGAATAAAATTCAATCTTGAAGGCCATATTGTTTTTTTGTACTAGTGGTTGCAGAAAAATCAACACTTTTTGAGTCTTAATATCGTTAACAAAGCTGAAAGTTCAAGAATCCCACATGGTAAAAAGTAAAAAAAAAAAAAGAAAAATTTCATGTTATTCTAATTATAGGTTACCTTGGGGAAACAAGCTGTTTTTAAGGCTATCAGCATATAATCATAAATTCATAAGCTTAAATTGCTTAAATAACTAATCCCAAACACCCCTCTTTTACTGCTTTGGATGATCTGTAGTGTAATCAAGCTAAATACACCAACTGATAAGATTCAAGTGGGCACGTGACACGGTAAACTTCCTACCAACATCAGATCATCAAATGAAACTTCTAAGGGTTTTCAAGCCTCAAAAAAGGATAAACTAAGATGTTTTCACATTAAGCTTCTAAGCCCTCCGCTTATGTTAAGAATATGGTTTGTAGGGGTTGCAATTCTCGACACGACACGAAAACGAGCTGAGAGCAGCACAAAAATAAACTGTTTAGGATGAGTAAAAAACAGATTTCGGGTCGTTTTCATGTTGACCCACTCAACCCGTTTATTAGACAGTCGTGTCCGGGTTGGGGTGAGTTAAAAAAGTTGCCCCGCTAACCCATTTACTAAATCATTTTAACATCAAAAGTGAAACTTGTAATTGATTAAATAGGTTATATGGGTTAAATGGAACAACTTGCCAACCCATCTAACTAGTCTAACCCGCTAAACCATTGGGTCGTGTACAGGCTAAGGTTGCTACTACTGAAATAGGTCATGGTCGGGCTGAAGGTGTCTGACCAGCCAACCTGCTAACCCGAACCCAACCCGAATTGCCACCATTCTGGTTTGTTTGTGCTCCATGCTTCTAATTCACTAGAGTAAATCATAATAAGCCGATTCCTAAATAGCAGTAAGGGGGGCAGAGGAGAAAAGCTTAGGTTGTAAACTACATTGAAAACTGGAAGGTACCCAAACTAACTAGAGAGCTGGTGATCTAGGGAGGCGAGAGGAATGTGAGTGTCAGGTAAATGAAGAACACGGCATGCCTGTCAATATTTGATATCTAAACGTCAAGTTAACAAAAACTCTCTTAACGACATGAATAATGAAAACTTGCTAAATCGTAAATGATACGACTCAGCAGTCTGACCCATTTCATGCAAGGAGAAGCTGTGCTTGATGAAATACATCTTGTGATTAGGTGGCTCATCATAATCTTCACATAGCCAAAAGTTCCTTTCCCCAATAATCCTTGACTAGTTTTTGATTTCTGTTAATAGCGTCTTCCTTTTTCCTCATTCTGCGAATAGCCTCTTCCTTTTTCTTCTTTTTCTCCTCCTCAGAGATGAGGTTTGTGGTCATGGTCATGTAGGAGGCATACAAAAGTTTCTTTTTAAAAAAATCCTCGACTAGTTTTTCCTTTCTTTTAATAGCGTTTTCCTTTTTCTTCATTCTGAGAATTGCCTTTTCCTTTTTCTTCTTTTTCTCCTCCTCAGAGATGAGGTTTGTCGTCATGGTCATGTAGGAGGCATACAAAAGTTTCTTTTTAAAAAAATCCTCGACTAGTTTTTCCTTTCTTTTAATAGCGTTTTCCTTTTTCTTCATTCTGAGAATTGCCTTTTCCTTTTTCTTCTTTTTCTTCTCCTCAGAGCTGAGGTTTGTGGTCATGTAGGAAGCATGCAACACCCTCAAACGGAGAAGAGCACTTTCCTTATCCGAAGAGGTGGACATCATGCAGTAATCAACCAACAGGCTCATATGGTGAGCAGCAGTTTCCTTAACCGGGGAGCTGTGGGTTGTGGTCATGGAGGGGTAATTAAGCAACTCCATAATTTTGCGAATAAACTTTTGAATTTTCTTGGCCTCTAGTTCCTTTTTCTTGGCCTCTAGTTCCTTTTTCATGGCCTCTTGCATTGGAAGACCCCCAGGTGCTAACGGAGAGCTGAGAGTAATACAACATATGATAAGTAACAAAGAGGAGCGGCATGGAATACATAGAGATTGATTGAGTAAATATAATAAACCTTAATATTTGTTGACCAAGGGAGGTTCTTGATCCGGATGGAGCATAAAGATAGTTACTGTTGCCATTATTATCGGCAGCAGCAACAAATGCTTCTAGCAACTTCTTTGTTTTCGGCAAACACTGTACCCCAAAGTTGACAACATCAACAGCCACATTGAGCCTTTTAAGTAGCTGTGCAGAGAAGTTCAAATGGGCAGGATTTCGACTGAAACACACAAGACATAGAGAGAGCAAATTAACATATATAGTGATTAAAACTAAAAAATATGGTAGTGTAGAGCATAATTAAACATGCCCTCCAGAAAACACAAGAAGCCTTCTATTTGGAAACTGAAGCTCGGTCAAGGTAAAATAGGATAGGAATGTTAGTTCACATTATCATAGATGCCCAAACAATATCATAAAACTAATTTATATTAATAAATAAAATGTCTTCTATTCTCATCATAAATTATATAAGGCATAGGCAAATATTGTGCAATAATAAATTCAAATCGTTAAGATAAAACATAATATATTATAAATTATAGTTAAGTATTTTCCATCCAATCCATGCATCATCCCATGAGCTCTTCCATCACGAGTCCAGCTGATCCGGTTTATCATGACAGGTCGGATCCAGGTCTGGGCTGGGATTGGTATCAGTTTCGGTCAAAACTGAAGCTTCTTTCTTCGACAAACACGGGTAGGCAGCAAACTTAGAGCTGTCAATTGTCTCTCCTCGGTTATATGACTCACCTAGTACCAAAAAAACGAAACGGGTCAAAAGTCACTTAACAGAGAGATGTTAGCATAGCTACTTTCCAATGTTTGTAAATGTAACGAACTAATAATTGATTATTGACAAAAAATTTAAATAAAAGGGCTTACCCGGCGCTTCACATTCTGGTGTACCACTCAGCATTACCCTAGACATTTTGCGCCATAGGCTGTTTGTCACGTCTAGAACCCATGAACTCAAGAGTGTTGTTGGCCCTGTTGACCCGAACATAAAGATTACACCATGATACACAAGCTTTAAGCTGATAAAAAAGTAAGAAAACACACCTAAAACCTTCCAACGGAAGCGTTTGTATATAGGGCTTGAATGGTCAACCTTGAAGCCCATATCTTGAAACATGGTCAACTGCACATTAAAGCAAATATATATATATGTATACAAGAAAAACAAATATGAAATATATAGATGTTGAGAGTTACCTGTTGTAAAAATCCATCATTAGGGCAAACAGATGGCTTGCTTTGGCGTAGCGACGCAAGTGCATCTGCGGGGAAAAAATGTGTATGTAACATAATTTAGACTTAAAGAAAACCTTATTAAACAAGAAATCTTGAAAAACCTTGTACAGAAAGGCGTTCAGATCTCATCAGGTAGGCTGTCATAATGGATGCACTGCAACAATCGTTGGGGATTAAAAGAAATTTAGAGGATCGATATTTTGTAGCAATATCAAGCAGATTAGTAAAAATTTTGTTTTTAACAGGTCATATATATGATTTTAATTTCAAAACAATGAACTCAAAAGGAAACGGGTAGAATTCAGTAAATTATTAATCGGGGTGGATTAATAAGTATAATAAATTTTCAAATACTTGAAAACCAGTTTTGTTAAGCAAATCAAATCGGAACTTAAATACAACACAAACAAAACTTTTAAAAATATGAAGAAGAATGGAATTTTGATTATTTGATTTAACTAACTCTCCAAAAGAAGAAGAATAAATATACATATAAAAATTAAAGAGGTAAAGAATAAGACATGAATTTGGTTACTACCTTCTGGATAGACCTGCAAAGCAATGCACCAAAACGGAGCCCCCACTATTCCTGGCTTGATCAATAAAATCCAAAGAAACTTGCAAATAATCGAGCAAATTGGCACCCTCGGAATCTGAGAGAGGTACAGCCATCCTGACCAGCTTCAGATCATGACCTGAATTCTCTAACACATAATGGATCTTACCGTCCATGTATACTGTGCGGATCTCTTTGGTGGGAACAAAAAAAGTTGGTTTCAATTCTGTGAAAAACCCTATAGAAGGCTTGCTCAAAACTGATAAAATATGTGTGATTTCTTCTTCTTTACTGCCTTCACCAAGAAGGACTTGTGAAGCTGCATTGATGTCTCCCAGGAATAGATTCTCACGCACGCACAACATCCCCATCCCTAATTCTCATATACTACTAAAGGCGTTGACGCCTGCAAATATAATAAACAATTAATAAAATATAATTTAGTTGATGGGCTATTGCTGGCCCATTATTTTTTCTGTCCTGTTTTTTTTCTCCGTTGTTTCTAAACAACAAAAACAATAATATCTCACCGAGTCAAACGAGTTGACTCTCTGAGTTGACCGGGTCAAGGCGAGTCGTGGCCAAAGAGAAGGAGATCCACATGAGTTTTGTAAAAATAAAATGGTTTTATAAAAAGTTTTATATATAAACCGGTTTTATTAAAGATTTCAAAATTAGGGTTTCGAATAAAATAAAAAAGGGTTAAGGTTAAAATTGGGCCTATGAGCTTATTTGGCTAGTCTCAAATTTCATAAGCCCATTTTTTCTGGCTTATTTTCCAGCTTTTGAGCTCATTTTCCGCCTTTATGTCACAATAAGCTCCTAAGCTGGAAAACAAGCCACAAAAATTGAGCTTACAAAGTGTTTGTTAAGCTTATGAGCTTATCTGTTTTCTGCTTATGTTTCATAAGCCCACTTATTTTGAAACTCATGTTCATACATAAGCTTATTATGACATAATAAGCTTACACAAGCTCAAAATAAGCCGAAAAAAGTGGGACTATGAAACATAAGCAGAAAACAAACAGATAAGCTCAAAAGCCCAAAAACAAGCTTAAACAAACACCCACTTAAATCTTTTTACACAAAACAAGCAAAAATTGAAACCCTTTTTCCAGAAGTGCTTATTTCAAAAGACCCTCTAAATGGGTTACCTTAAACTAAACTAAAAAAGCTAAAAAGATGATGATTCAAACATAAAATAATAAAAGTTACCGGAATAATGATGACTGCCACCGGCGATGATCGGAAGAACAAACCTCGTGGGGTAATTAATGATAAATAAATTGTTATTTATTTAAGGTTGTTGAAAATGGTAAGTTTGTGTTTTTTGAGTTGTGCTTTTGTTTTGAAACTAATAAATGAGCTGGCTAGGTTTAATATGGTACTATGTTTGGTGCTATTGTTAAAAGGAGCTGTTATCGGTGGTAGTAGTGAGTTGTAGGGTGAGCACTGGGCCGAAATTGACCTGTTTCGACCTGAGCCTGATCTATCCTGAAATCGATAACCTAAAAATTCTTAACCGAATCCTGACCTGAGTATATCTCGAGTCTCGACTTGTGGGGTTTTCTTTGTGTTTTGTCGGTTTATCCTGAGTCCCGTCCCGACCCGAGTCCCAACTTCCTGGAAATCCCAACCCGAGTCCCGACCCGAGTATAGCTCGGTTTGTGTCGGTTTCGGTCGGTTTTCGGTCGTCAGTCGGTTTTGCTCACCCCTAGTGAGTTGTGAGCAGTAGTTGTAAGCAGTAGCCAGAGCTCACCGTTCACAGCTTTTTAAGTATTGGAAAAATGAGCATTCCTAAAAATAATAAAGATCACTGCTCTTTTGCCAAACGAATACTAAAAATCAAAAAGCTCGTTGCTCACCGCTTATCGTCCCAAAAAGCTTCAAAAAGCTCCACGCCAAACATAGGACAAGTCAAATTTCTAGGGTATGTTTAGCGAAAATAGCCATAGCAGTAGCCGTAATTAGTGGCAAAAAGAAGTGGTTGTTTTCTTTCTATAAAAGTGTTTGCTAACATAGTTGTATAGGTATAATTAGTATAAGTGAAAACGCTAGTTGCTCGTAAATGTTACTAGAAGTAGCATTTTGATTTGGAACATTTAAAAAAACTAAGAATGCTAGTTAATTGTTTTCAAACAAACATTTTGCGCAAAACGCTAACCGCTGGTTGCTAATTACTCCAAAACGCTTGTTACTAAACATTCCCCTAGTGATTAGACACATGACTTACTTATAAGAACGAGTGTGACTAAAAAATACTTGGAAATATATATCTTAGTCAGGTCGTATACACATATGAGTCAAATACTCGTTTTTTTTTTTAAAAGGAAAACCCATATTTATTTAAGTTTATCCAAAATAATGGTAAAAGGTAAAAAAGTTAGGGGTGCATAAAGGCTATGTTGGAGTTGTATTTTTCTGTAAATCATAACTGATCAATACCATCATTTTTCATAAGACTAAAAGATATTTTTTTTAATGAAAATTGTAACATGTCAAGACCTTTGTGTGTGCACGCGCATATTATATGTGTAATGTGTTTGTTTAAGTAATGCACATGTAAATTATGATAGATGAGTGATTGTTACGGTTATAAAGTTAATGAGTAAGCTAGAGCGAGTGAGGATGATGTAGCAGTGATGTGAGTTGATAAAAGAGGGTTACCATTACACATTCTCATATGACTAATGAGTTTTTTTTTTTTTTTTTTTTTTTTTTTTTTTTTTTTTTTTTTTTGTAATGTTAACTGTAACTTTATGATAATATCTGCAGCTTTTAAGTTGCATTAGTTTGAACCTGTAAGCATATGGGTGTGGAAAGTTGCAATGATGTACGAATAAGCAAATCCAAAAAAGAAATGTATTACAAAATGATTGCCATTTATTTATAATATTTTTGTGCTTATTTAGGGGTGCTTGGTTGGCGATTATGAGACCTAAGGAATGGTAAAGGTAATGATACATGATTTTTGGTTTGATGCAATGCAATCCCCCATTCTTTAGTTTTAGGTAATAGTCCATTACCCACAAAATTTGGAGGAATGAGAATCCATTACCCACCTCCCTTTTTTTTTCGCCTCCACTCCACCAGCAGCTACAACCACCAACACCACCACCACAAGCAATCACCACCATCACCACCAGCAGCCACCACCACCAGCCAACCAACCACCACCACCAACAGCTACCACCACCACTACCACCACCCACCTACCAACCACCAGCAACCACTACCACCACTACCAGCCACCACCACCACCAGCCAGCCAGCACCACCACCACCAGCAGCCACCACCACCAGCAATAATCACCACCACCACTTTGGATTTAACGTGTTTTTCTTAAACCAAGAATTATCAAAGATAATGATAATCTCCATTTCATTCATTTGCATTCCCTTCACCTTTGCTTTTCGCATTCCCCATTTTGAACCAAACGCACCCTTTATACTTATGCATGTGTATGAAACCTATTACAAGGGAGACAAAAATCATTCATAATACAAAACCATATACGTAAACGAAACAAAACATTCTATTGATATAAACATAATACATACATGTAAATTGTAAACCAGCATCGCAAACATTGCAAACTCATAAGTCAACAACCTAAAAGAGTAAAAATCACAACAATAATTCTACTTATAAGTTAATTTTGATGAATGTTATTAACACTCATGTAACACGTTACAATATTGGCATAAAAACAAGTTTAATTATTTCAAATATGTGTGAGTTGAAATAGATGTGTTAAAATTGGTTGATCAAAAACCAAATACCACAATTATTAGGAATACTAGTCATGATGACTCGTGTGAAGCACTTCATTGTAAATAAGTTGTTAATAGATTTGGTCGTTTGATGTGTTAACGGTAACCTCAGTTAGATACTAGGTAAGTTTATTTAATTAAGTAGTAACAAAGTTTTAAATCTTTAAACAAAGGGAGTAGCTTGGCTACAATTTTTGTAGCAAATTAACTATATAATTTTTGCAACCAATTGACTACAATCATTCACATAAATTATATAATAAAAGACTCAAGGACCCACTAAAAAACTCAAGGACAAAAAAAAAAAAAAAAAAAAAAAAAACTATGTAAAAGGCTCACAAATTATAGAGAGTTGGCTATAATCCAATTGTAGTTAATATATTCCTTTAAAAAATTACATTTGTTGTTAAACTAAAAAGGTATTGGTTATCTCTAAAGGGATATTGGCACCTCATATTATTATTTATTATTTATTTATTTTTAAAATTTTTTATATTATAAAACTAAAAGTATAGAATAAAAAAAAATATATAAAGTTTGATAAATCAAAAGAATTAACTGACAAAAAATAAAAACAATAAACGGTACAAAAGTGTCTTTTCCTATCCATGCCACTAACAAGTATGTGTACCAGACTAAAATACCTTTTCTTATAAAAGGTGACACAATATATGGAGTATTAAACTATTAAATACTTAATTACAATTTAAACTATCAACTTTTTTTATTCTCAAATACTCCACCTTTATATATACATACTAGAAGAGTACTCGCGCAATGCGGCGGGGGTATCCAATGACTATTTTATGACAAACAAATATTTTTCATGTCATCTTTTAAGCATAGTAAGCCGACCAACATTTTTTTTTCAATCATTACATAATAATTCAAATACATTTAAAACATTACAAATAAATATTCAAAAAATGACTAAACTACTAATCTATCAACGCATCTACCATAACTTTTAGAGATAAAACTATCAGCCCATGTGAATAAGCCCATTAATGGTCCAAATTTTTGAATAGTCCAACAACTAATTAATCAACACATTTACTACATGATGATGATGGATTCAATGAGCTGTTACAACTCAAGTAAATGAGTTTTATGAATATTAAAGTTGGTACAATTAAAAACATTTAATTTACATTTGAAGGTGTTTTGTTAATTTCAATTTCCTAATAAAGAAATGTTTTTGGTCTTAAAATTTAAGACTTCTAAATATAGATGTCCTAAAGTATAGATAAATAATTTTACACATAAATCAACGTCACTGTCACTGTATACTGTTACCGGTATGCACGAGCAGCACGAATAGTCGTCTACTTTATTATCTATGTTTAAATATTCTATCATGCATTATCACGAACAATCCCTTTTCATTTACATGGCAAAATTCGTTGTATAGCAGTGAGTGCATTGAACAACAACAAATTATGTTAATCTCTCATTTTGGAATAAAAAACAAATTCCAAATACCTTTATAGTTTCTTCTTAATATGAGACGACAAACTAATTATTTACTTCTTCATATCAAGGTTATCTCTTCAACCAAGAAGCCATTAGCAAGCATATTAGAAAAATAGTAACTTATATAATTATTCACTCTCATTCTTTATTAATATTTGCACGATTCTACATGTGTCACCTCTAACTCTTTTTGCATCTATCTTTGTAGCATGAACAAACATCTATATAAAAATAAGATGCCCATAAAAACCTATACGCGTAAAATAAGTCAATGACGCGTCAACCATTGTTACGACAATCGTAACCATGCGTCATGAATGATGATTTGGTCACCAGTTTGACCAAACCGATTCTATTTGTTTATGTCTCTGTGTGAGTGTATTGTAAGATATATTTGTGCAGTTGATTTGATGGTCAGTGCTACAAGTATTTAATGGTTGTTTTGAAATAAAAAGTAAATGTTGATGTAAATCGAGCTAACGATGATAAATCTAATCACCATTGCACCCGGTCTATCATTAATAGAAGAAAAAACAAGAAAAAATTTATGTTGTGTTTGACACGAGGCTTATAAAAGCTTATTAGGGCTTAAGCTTTCAAAATAACGTAACTTATAAATTAAGCTTTGTTTGTCACAAAGACATATGGAAGCTTTTATAAGACACAAGCCTCCATAAGCTCAAGACCGTTGAAAGAGGCTTATAGCTAGTCAAATTACTTAAATACCCTTCAAAATATAACGAATTATCACGCAAAAGCTGAAAATATATATGAATTTAATTTGATTTATTTTTATGTGGTTTTACATTAATAAGCTTAAACTTCAACTAATTCGCCAAACAACTTTATCTATACTACTTATAAAGTTATAAAGAATGAATGCTTATTCTTAAAATCTTTAATCTTGAAAACTTAAATTAATGTAGTTTGTCTAAATTACCCTCAAGTATCCATCCCTTAATACACCTTAAACTTGATAACTTTTAAATAACACGCACTATATTAGTTTTAAAAAACACACGCTTTGCATTAAATGTCGAACCCGAATCACAATTTTACAAGTATAATTATTTACCGCTACACACCGTCGTTTTACACGAGTATACGTCTAGTAAAAACATAAGCTCCCGCTCTCACTCTCAAGCTTATAATATAAGCTAGAGCCCCGACTCAATTCATTTCGCCAAAAAGCAATTAATGGAGGAAAAAAACCTCCTTGCTAAGTAATCCCCCCACTCACAAAGAAAAAAAGGAGGCGCTAATTTGGGCGAAACTTCAACCCAAACAAAACTCAAATTTTTAAAAAAATTATAAAAACCAAAAACAAAACCAACCCATCTTCTATATTCTTTTATAAAAAACAAAAAAATTATAAAAACCAAAAACCAAAATCCATCTGTTTTCCAAAAACCCTCTTCTCCGCTGCCGCTGCTGGCTCTGTTTTTTAATAATCAAAATCACATTTTTATAAAAAAAAGAAAAGAAAAAAGATGGTGTCTTCAAAAAGTGAAAACAATAATAACAATTATTCAGCAGGTGTTCGGAAAACGATTCAATCGATAAAAGAGATAGTTGGGAATCATTCAGATGCTGATATTTACACTACCCTTAAAGACTCTAATATGGATCCCAATGAAACTGCTCAGAAACTGCTTAATCAAGGTTTGTCGGGTTTTTAGGGTTGCAATTTGATTAGGGTTTATGGGTTTTTGTTGGAATTTGAAATAGTTTAGGGGGTTGGATTTTAGGGTTAAATGTTTGTTCAATCAATGTAAAAAAAAAAAAAAAAAAAAAAAAAAAAAAAAATCTTGCTTTTTTTTTTTTTTTTTTTTTGTTGGTTTTTAGGGTTGGAATTTGATTAGGGTTTATGGGTTTGTGGTGGAATTTGGAATAGTTTAGGGGGTTGGTTTTTAGGGTTAAATGTTTGCTCAATCAAGATTATCAAAAGTTTCTTGCTTTTTTGGTTTTTTTGGGGGTTTTAGGGTTGGAATGTTGTTAGGGTTTATGGGTTGGTGATAGAATTTGAAGATGTTTAGGGGATTGGGTTTTCGGGTTTATTGTTTGGTTAAGAATGTTGCTGTTTTATGGTTGATTTAGGGTTGGAATATTGTTAGGGTTTATGGGTTTGTGTTAGAATTTTAAGTTGTTTAGGGTTTAATGTTTAGTAAGGGGGTGTTTGTTTCGGCTTATATAGCCGGTTTATGGCTTATTTGGTTTTGGGCTAATGTTTCATAAGCTCACTTTTTGTGGCTTATATATGCATATTAAAGTGGGCTTATGTAAGCCCAAAATCAAATAAGCCATAAGCCGGCTATATAAGACGAAACAAACACCCCTAAAGTTTGCTGCTTTTTTAAGGTTTCATGTTTGTTGGTTTTTGGTTTTTTAGGTGTTTGTGCATTTTAAGCTTGGAATATGTTTTGGGTTTATGGGTTGTTGTTAGAGTTTGAAATAATTTACGGGATTGATTTTTAGGGTGTAATGTTTGGTAAAGTGTGTTGCTTTGTTAAGGTTTCTTGTTTGTTGGTTTTCTTGTTTTTTGGATGGTGTTTGTGTTGAATTAAGGTTGACACATGTTCAGGGTTTATGGGCTGGTGTGGGAAATTAAAAAAGAAATAGGGAATTGATCTTTAAGGTTTTTAACAATCATAACGAGAATGTGGGACGTCTCAAGCTCAAATCGTGCTTGGTGCAAACGACCCAGAAGTGGCCATGCCAATCTTCTCGGGGGGAGGCAGGCTTTACGTGGTATGAGTCTGTGATGGTGCCTGTAGATTAGTTGGCCAAAAGGTTGGAGATCATGGTTGCGCAAGTGTTGGAATTTAAAAAAAAAATCAGGGGAATTGGAGTTTGATTTGACTGAGATGGTAGATAGTGTCAACTTTTTCCATTAGGGTATGAATTGGTGTATACGTTGGTAATCTGCTTTCATGATTTGTTTTTCTGGGATTTGCTGTTTATAATAGCCGAAACGAGTTAATTATTTGTGTTAATGATGCGAACGTGGTATATGCATTCTTGTTATCTAGAACTTGCGATAACCGACAAGCCTAGTATCTGGTATGGAGTATTTCATGTTAGGCGTTGTGAAGAACGGTGTCAAATGGTTGTTGATAAGTATCTTGAAATGTGTCTTGCTACACCTGAAGGCGGTACCTTAGTTTTGTACCGGCTACTGTTATGTTTTATACTAATCTCATTTGGCGGATTCTAGTTTG
This sequence comes from Artemisia argyi, assembly GCA_030686995.1. Taxonomy (NCBI): domain Eukaryota; kingdom Viridiplantae; phylum Streptophyta; class Magnoliopsida; order Asterales; family Asteraceae; genus Artemisia; species Artemisia argyi. The sequence goes on from CM060690.1 coordinate 5,656,222, forward strand.
ATGATACCCTTTACTCCAATAAAGCTTAGTGAATAGCCTTGGACTCGTAAAGTATACGTCATGGGAATTGGGCATTTGTTGTTAATGGTCACTATATTTGATTCCTTGTAGTGTATGTACATCCTCAACATGTTATGTTTGTTCTCAACCTAAGTAACATATGACTTGAAAGAAGAATGTGCTAATTTTGATGACTATAGTCAGGTCATTTTCATTATAATCTAGATAAGAATCAACATAACAAAAAAATTTCCAAAACAAATGTGAATCACTGAATGCAGATACGAGATAGCTAACGGATGAGTATATCTCTTTATAACTGTGCTTTATCAATTGCTTGGTTTTTGGTTAAAACTAGCCGGAAGTCGTACAGAGTCTAGTGCTTGTACATTATCAGTTTTATCTATAGTCTCTAAATAAACATTTTAGTTCTCATGTTACCCTAGCTCTTGATTTTGCAACAACTTATATTTAGTCATATTTTTTGTTTTCAGATCCGTTTCATGAAGTTAAGAGGAAACGAGACAAAAAGAAGGAGGTTCGTTACCATAACTTTTCATATAGATGCATAGTTTTTATAACATAGATAACTACACTTCCGTTTATACTCATTGCTTTACCTACTAATCAAGTTAGTACACATATGATACAATTTTCTTAATAAGAGCGTTTGGTGATATGTATTCAAGCTTTTGTGTATATTTTTAAGTTTAGAGTGCTTCCTTTGAAAGCTTTTGTCTCTATTATGCTGTTCATAACACTTGATTGTTTTGTGGCTGGTAAGTGATTTGTACCATAACTGTCTTCTGTTACTTGCATCATTTCAGGTTCCAGCGCTCAAGGATCCTGTGCCTGTAAAGCCAAGAAATCCTACTGAACAGCCTGTCCAAGGGATCAAGTCTAACACACATTCAGATCGTAACCCTCAAAGGACAGGCTTTGTCAGGAACGGTGAGGGCTTTGCCATGAATAATGAAGGTTCTGCGAGGAATAGTGAAGGCTTTGCGAGGAACAGGGAAGGCTTTGCAAGGAATAGGGAAGGCTTTGGGAGGGACAGGGAAGAGTTTGTTAGGAACAGGGATGACTTTGCTAGGAACAGGGAAGGCTTTGCTAGGAACAGGGAAGGCTTTGCGAGAAATAGTGAAGGCTTTGCCAGGAACAATGAAGGCTTTGTGAGGAATAGTGCCCCTGGTAATTTTATCAGATTTTTAAGGGTCTATACGTTTTTGTTTTTGATTAAAATCATATCTTGCTGTTTCAAAATGGTGCCCTGCTGATGGTTGATATTTTACTAGATTCGGGAGTGTCCAAACAGTTTCGTGTTGTGAGAGACAACAGAATTAAGCATAACGGGAATAGAGAGACAAAACCTTCTGCCAAAAGCTCTGATGCAGTTCCCGCTAAAGAGCCACAGATTTCAAAAGCTTCTGAAAAGAGGTAATAATTTTTTTAATTGTCGTAATTATGATACAGTATATGATTTAAGCACTATTGGACCTAAGATAAGTCGTAACTCTCTTTTTTCAGTCCAGCTGAGTCTTCTAAAGATCTAAAATCACCTTCAAATCTTCCGGTTGATTCACTCTCTAAACAAGTAAAAGGTGTAAGTTTAAGTGGCTCTGAGAGAAACGACAGGTCAGGTGGTAAGAAAGCAACAGTCTCAAACGTCACACCACCTGTACAAGCAACAACGCCTCAGGATTCTCAACAAAGCTCTGTTACATCACCTAACAGTTCAGTTGTAGGGGTCTATTCATCTGCTTCTGACCCAGTTCATATACCATCATTGGCATCTAGACCAGCTGCAAATGTTGGTGCCATTAAACGTGAAGTCGGTGCTGTTGGTGTTAAACGTCACACATCTGAAAAATCTGCCAAAGAGAATCTTAGATCTTTTCCTGCTGTATCGAAAAGTGACCAATCATCTCACTCCAATGTGTCTGAATCAGCCCCTGTTGTATCTACTGGACGGGCTTTGAACAACAGCAGATCACATCAACCCGCCACTCATCAGAAAGGTATGCGACAAATTTTACTAATTTAGTAGGGAAAGCTGGCAAGTACTGTATACATTGGCAAACTTGGTTTTGTATCTCACCACCTTTATTTCTTATATTTAAGATATTATGAGTCTTATTATCGTCTTAAAATGTAGTCTCCCAAGCAAATAAGGAGTGGAAACCAAAATCAGGCCGTAAACCAAATGTTGCTGAAGTAGGGGTTATTGGAACACCTAAAAAATCCAGATCATCTCCCGCCAAGAATTCTAAGGCTACAGAAACGGCTCAGTTGCAAGATAAACCATCACTGGCAACCACTCAAGAGGATCAAAATGTGATCATTGCAGCACATATTCGAGTCTCTGAGACTGACCGTTGTCGCCTGACTTTTGGTACTCTTGGTATTGATGTAGAGTCATCTAAGAATCCTGGAGAAGCCAGGCTTGCTGAAGAGTCACATCTTGAACCTTTGGCAAGGTTAGTTAATTGTTTTATTTATTTGCTGAAGAGTCAAATCAACCCTGTGTATTTCGCTAGATGAATTCGATAAACCATACAAAAGTATTGCACAAACTGCACACAGTTTCTTAAAAAAGTATACTTTTATCATTTATATTGAAATTTTGGGAGATTTTGTTAAGCTTTAATTTTTTTTTTTTTTTTTTTTTTTATAAAGTTGCCATTTTTTGAATATTGACGATTCACATTGGTTTGCAAAAGGCGTTCCTCATTTGGGGACAATCTTAAAAAAGTGTCTTATAAAATAGGTCCCAAAAAAGACATGTTTGTATTTTATCTATTTGTGTTTGGTGAATGATTATGATTGGTTTGTATCTGATATGTATTTTGTGTGGATGACAGTTCATCAGTCAGTCCTCCAGACTCTTCGGGTGACGAACCTTCTGGTAGCAAACTAGTCGAATCACTAGATGAACGGGTCCAGACCTCTGGTTCTGTTTCACCCGCATCTGAACAGCAATCGACAGATAGGCTAGAGTCCTCAAGTTCTCAAAATATTGACAACTACAGCAATATTGGACTAGTTAGACACAGCAGCCCGTCATACACCCCTTCAGAGCCTCAGCAGCAGCAAGGCCCTCCAGAACTGCCAAGTTTCTCGGTTAGTCGAGTTTGTTCTATATGCAATCTGTTTTTTGCTACTTAATAGTTCTCATTTTACAATTTCGAAGGTTCCACATGCTGATTTTGTTGTGTTATAGCAGGCTTATGATCCTCAGACTGGATATGATATGTCATTTTATCGACCAGCTACTGATGAATCCCTCAGGAGCCAGGTTCTACAAATGCCCCAAGAGGTAAAAGCCTTAACCAAAAACATGTCATATGGATTGAAAGTTTGGCGATGCCTATTTGTAATGCAGAACCTTCTAAATAGAATAATTCAAGTGACGAACATTTAAACAAATGAGTAACACTATATATTGATTATTAAATATATAAAAAATGATTGATTTGAGCATCGTGTGTTTTATTTACAGGCTTATAGTTCCCATATGGCTAACAACACACCTGCAACAACTATACCAATGGTACAACAGCAAGCACCACTGCCCCAAATGTATCCGCAAGTTCATGTTCCTCATTATGCTATGCCGTTTCGCCAATTTCTATCTCCTGTTTATGTTCCGCCAATGGTCATGCCGAACTACTCCAACAATCCTTCATACTCTCCTCACCCATCTACCGGTAGTAGCTACGTTCTAATGCCCGGTGTTAACTCCCCGCATGTAAATGCTAACGGGCTAAAATACGCGATTCCACAATTCAAATCTATTCAAGGTGGCAGTCCTACTGGGTTTGGGAACTTTACTAGTCCTAATGGATACACATTGAATCCGGGAGTTGTGGGAAGTGCATCAGGGCTTGATGATTCCTCTAGACTTAAATACAAAGACGGGAATATTTATGTTCCAAACCCTCAGGTAAATTTAAATGCAACTTTTTGAACAGTTGATGATTTAAATGCAACCTTTGTATTCATTCGACTGTCGTTTTTGGTGATGTTGCAGGCTGAGACATCTGAACTTTGGATGAATCCAAGGGACATGCCTAGTATGCAATCGGCATCATATTACAACATGGCAGGACAATCACCTCATGCTGCTTATTTACAACCTTCACACAGTGGCCATGCTTCATTCAATGCGGCAGCTGCTGCACAGTCATCTCATATGCAATTCCCAGGAATGTATCACCCTTCACAGCCTGGAGGAATCGCAAACCCGCATCATATGGGCCCGACCATGGGCGGGAATGTTGGAGTGGCGCCAGGAGCTCCAGGATCTCAAGTTGGTGGGTATCAGCAACAGCCGCAGTTGAGTCAAATGAGTTGGACAGGAAACTTTTGAAACGCTTATGATATGACTTTTTATGTAAGGGGATTTATATTAGTTATAGAGGCGTTTTCGTGTTCTGTTTATGAAAAATTGACGTTACAAGCTTTTATGCTTATTCCCCTATTAATGCATAACGCGTTCTTAATGCTGTTGAAGAAATTTTGGTTAAATAGATTACAAGCAGTTAAGGCTCATATTTATCTCATGTTCATGACTTAATGTGCATAGACATCCTTATAATGTGCATTTTAGCTTTTGGTTAAATAGCCATTGGTCGTTTTTTTTTTTTTTTTTTTTTTTTTTTTTTTTTTTTTTTTTTTTTTTTTTTAATAATTCTTGTCTTCCGATTGGATCGTAAGTAGATGTAATAAACCTTTCTTTAAATTGGATAGAGTGGTTTAATTACCTTTGTAACGCTCTCTACACCTCTTGTAATCCTGTCTAAGCTCCTTGCTAGTTTGTCAATGCAATTTGTCGTTTAAAGAAAGAAAGATACGCGACGAGCCTCCAGTGGATTTCAACAGGCAAGCAATTATCATAACGAATTCCCAGAAAACGAACACATCTCCAATGCCAAATGGCAAGTGGTGGCAAGTGTTGAAAGAATTAGCAGCGATCGAACATTACCAAATGAGCGCGAGGATGCATGTGATGGTTTGACACAAGATAATGTATTCTCAGGACTAGTCTTAAATCTTAGAGGTAGCACTGATGTCAAGTTGCATACTTTGGATTGATGGTTCCTAATGTAGGCACTGAACGAGACAGCAACTAGGACTGGAATGCCTACACATTCAAATGGTAAGCGGCAAGGTATCAACCACAGGTACAAGAATCATTAGAAATCCAGACCAATGCATAGGAGTCCGTCTTGTTGATAACAGCATCCATATTTCCAATTCAAGTAATATAGAGCTAGCATCCCGACAAAGAGTAGAGACAATGGCAGAACTCTTTAGGGGCAGGGAGGGTCCCGGGCCCTCAAAAGTTGCGGCAACTAGTGTAAATATTATAGATTTTTAGGGGTAATTTAGTTGAGAATACAAACAAATCTCCGATTCGGCCCCTCCAAAATAAATTCCCCCCCCCCCCCCCCCCCCCCACCCCCCACCACCAAAAAGTTCAAGTTCCGCCATTGAGCAGTGATAAGACCGAATTGTGACAACTGGCAAAATAGGGAGCCGTTTTATAAAACCCGCATTACATTTATATAATAAATATGGAATTTCTGAAAATTTATTGTGACGAGATATTTTTACAAATATTGGTACGTGATTTAATCGTACGATGTATTTGGGATTTGGTTATTTAATTATGGTTTGGTTTGATTCGGTCGTGATGAATTATTTTTGAGATCGTTATTGTTGGCACTACTTTGACTCCGGCACTAGGTTGACCTAACAATTTAATTATATTTTTATGGAGTTCGGATATTTTATTATTTTTGAAATGGGATCGGTTGGAAAAAGTGATTGATTATTAAAGGTTTCGGGTTTGGCCCGTGTGTTTATTTGGGGCTACTTAGCCCACTACTATCACTAATAATAATAATAAAACAAAATTAATTTTTTTTCCTACTATGAATCGTCCTTGTGTGTGAACCGACCCCCACAACACCCCTCACCACTTTACTCTTTTTCCTCTCTCTCTCAAAGATATCATCTCCAAACCCTAACCTCCCTTAGCCGCCGCCCCTTTAGCCGGCTGCCACCACCTCACCGCCGCTCCATCAACATCAACACCACCATAAAACAACTCCCCATACCATTTCCTACTCGATCCATCATAGCACGCGCCCTAAACCCTTCATTTTTCTTTCGATTGCACCTCAAATTCGTCACTCCTTGGTGTGGTATTGAAGATCCATTCGAGTTTTTATTTGGTGGATAAAGGTAGGCCGAGTTTTGACTCGGATTTGTACTCAAATCGTGACCTAGGGTCACGGTTTTCTTTTTGGTTTTCGGGTTCCATGGATTTGGAAACAAGATTATTGGGTTTTGATGAAAAAGGTTAAAAGATGATGTTTGGTATCCGGGTGGGTCGATGGGGATCCGTTTTGGTGGAAGGATTCATGATTGAATGGTTATCTTGGTTGGATTGGTGCTCGGATTGAGCGTAACCGAGACCCTCGAGGTCTCGGAGTTGGTTTTTGTGGCTTGTTTTGTCGAGCCGAGAGCTATTGGGATCCTCCCCAATCCATCTTGTTGTTGTTATTGATCGTTGTCGAGACCCTAAGGGTCCGTTTGGCTTGAAATGGCTCGATGGGAGCAAGATCGCGACCCCTCGGGTCCGGTCGAATGTGTTGATTTTATTTGGACCCTTGTGGTCGTTTGGTATTTGGCCGAACACCCCCCAAGGGGCTGTTTTGGTTCGAGCAAGCTCAAAGAGCTAGCCGAGACGCATTAGTCTCGGGTGTGGCTCCATTTCATGTTTTGAGCTTATGGTTGACCCGGGTTGACTTGGTAACTCAACCCGCCTATATTTGGTTTCGGATAATATATGTACTTGTGATTATTTATTCGTGTGATGTTTACATTTTGGACATTTGGGTTATTATGTTGGACGCGTTGCGGTATCTATTATTTTTGAGTATATTTTGGAGATGTGTTGACGAAAGTGATTGGGGACCGTTGTGATACGGTTATTAGATGACGGAGATAGGTTAGTCGGGTGCCGTAGTCGGACCCTCATGTTGTAGCACGTGGATTTGAGATTGTTTGGACGGAGTTATTATATTTATCATTATGACTTGGACTATGAGCCGAGGGTCATGACTCGGACATTGGACCAAATTCTATGACTCGATAAATCTTTAAAGGTTGATATAAAAAAAAAAATAAATAAATAAATAAATAAAACTCGTAATAATATTATTAAGAATATAATCGTTTATATACGTATATAGACGTGTTAAGCGTATATATATATATATAAATGCGTATATTAATAATAAAACGATCACGAGTAAACGTATAATAATAAATCGATAGTTATTACACTATGAAAATGGTGCAATAAATGTCGGGATATTATTATAAATAATAACCATATATATAATGACGAACTTTACGTCGAATAACTAACAACTAAAAACGTGATTTTTATTTATAAATTAGAAACTTATCGAGTTATACGAATTTTTGGGTCTTTAAAGTCCAAGTGGGCTTTATATTGTGACTTTGTGATTGTCACGGATATATGACGGTTAATATAAACATTTTATATATCGAATGACTTATTCTAGATCGAGTTATTTGATGATATAAAATGGATATATTAATGGGCATCGTATCCCACGACGCCCATAGGGTGTGGTATATATTTTAGAGTAATGAATTACTATATGTCTCGTGGAATTTGGCCGATTCGACGATATATATAGGGAATTCATTGGGCTACGACATATACCAAATAGAAACTTATGTGCAATGTGTTTTAAGTTGGGTATAATTTTGGAACGATATGTTACGTAAATAAGTATGGGAGATTATCAAATCGACGGATTTAATAAGCTTCGATAATTATTTAAATAATATGTTGGGCAAATATTAGACCTATAGTTATCTTGTTATTGGTTCTTTGTTGAGGCTTTTTGGTTGTGTTGTGTCGACCCTCCACCCGTATGGATACCAAACGTCGAATTTCAAATGAATATGAAGTAAATTCGAGAAATGTATATTTTGGAAAGTAAAATGAATTACGTTCGGGAATGGGAATATTTGATTTTGAGGAAATGTTTTCTGAACGGGTTTAATATTGTTAGGAAGTGCCGAGTCAGTAGTCGCCGTTACGTAAGTTGCTTGAGATTTACTTACGTCTTTCTTCTATCGTTTCTTTTGAGGATTTCTGGACTTGAGGTGAGTCATAGCCCCACTTTTATTCTTGAACTTTGTTTTCAATACTTGGGGTGAGAAACGTGCAAATGCTTTATGTGGACCATTATCGCTTTTTGATTTCAAAACTTGCTATGCTTATAGAACTAGGTAGAGCGAGGCCTAGACTTGAGCTAGGTAAGCTATTGTTTTGGTTATAGAGCGAGACCTAGACTAGATCTAGGTAAGCTATTGATTTGGATTGAGTATAGAGCGAGGCCTAGACGTGAGCTAGGTAAGCTATTGATTTGGATTGATTATAGAGCGAGGCCTAGACGTGAGCTAGGTAAGCTATTGATTGGATTGATTTGAGCTATAGCGTGCACCTATAGGGATGATTCGATTTGGTTGGTTTATTTTGGTTGGATGAGTGAGCCCTAGTCTAGCTAGCAAGCGTTTTGCGTATATGTCCACTATATTGAATTCAGAATCTAAACCTATGATCTCACCAGCGAAAGCTGACTTTTAGCACGTTTTCTCAGGTAATTGAGTGATGCTCTGCGGATGCTTGGGATTGGAGGCTTGGCATTTGGCACTGGTTATGGATCTATGTTTTCTAAAACTCTGATAACTATTGGGGACCTATATTTATTTTCCTTTGGGCCTGACTTTGGATGATTTTGGGATAATGTAAACTTTAAAACCTTGTGTGGTTGTACTTTATTTTGTTTACTTTATCTCGTTCTTTTATGTCTTGTGTTTGGATACCAATCCCCGTAGCACCCCGAAAGCTTGTTAAGTCTTCCGCTGTATCAGATTTTGGGGGTGTTACAGATTGGTATCAGAGCCAAGGTTATAGAGAACTAGGTAAATAGACACCTAAACTATAACCGATTTTTATAGAAAACGATCCCCGACCATTGCCCGCCAGCCCGCCAAGCCGAAGCATCATTGTTTATTATTGAAGTATTATGAGATATTTGAGATAATTAGCGATTTGGGAATTCTTGAGATGAATTGAGGTTTTGAGGATTTATTGATATAGTGATATGATGGCGTTTTGAGGAATTTTATGTGTTCTGAGGGATTTTGTGACTTAATTGTTTTGAGAATGGTTTTATTAATGCGGTATTTAAATCTTTCTTGATTTTATATGATTTGGAAGTATATGATAATTATTGGATATGGTCTTTTGATTTCGCGGTTTAGTTGTTTTGAAACACTTACACCTACCCTACGCCGTTGTCGCAGACTATGGCCTCCCATGTACCTGATGTCGTTGAGAACATTCTTACTACACCGGTATTGCCAGCACGGTTCACCATGGCCCCTGATGACCCTTACCAGGTTGCCATGCATTCAGCTACTATGACACCAACAGGTTCTATTTCAGCACTACCTGCTGCATCTACGCGGGGACCCTCATCTTCTCTAGGGCTCCCTGGTACATCGAGGCAGCTTACTCTTCATCAGGCTTTGGCTCGCGTGGCACCTCGCTTTGCCCACCGAGCTACGACACGCATGTCGGTACGCCCTACTCCATCACCTTTACAGATTGATGCTCATTCTCTTCTGTCTGAGGCGCCACCCACATCATTGCGTCGTCGTCCTAGATCACCTACTACATCTTCACATGGTTCACCTAGTAGGAGACGACGAGTGATGAGGTACTCTTCCGATGAGGAGGAGGAGTACGAGGGTGAGGATGAGGCTGATGACCCTGAGCAGGAGGATGACCCTCAGGAGGCTGGGCAGGGTGATGATGATGACCCTGAGGAGGAGGATGACCCTCAGGAGGATGAGATGCCTGATGATGATGATGAGTTAGTACCACCAGCTCAGGCTGAGGAGCCTGATTCACCTGTACACCCGATTGAGCCTGATTCACCTGATCATCCGTTTTTGTTTGAGTTGCCACCTGGTAGTCCCGTTGAGTCGGATGCATCTTCTGAGATTTCTGCTGAGCATGCAGAGTTGGGTGAGATTGGCAGGTTGTGGGCTCGGATTACTGAGCTTAGTGAGAGAGTTGCACGTGTATCTGATCGACTTGAGAGGGTTATTGGAGAGTTTTTAGCGGACTTGAGAGTTGATTTGACTGTCGTGGTGGGCAGGACTACGGAGTTGAGGAGAGTTTTGATGGAGGTTCACGAGCATATCGATAGTTTGCAGCGAGGATTTGTTACTGCTCGCGAGGCCGACCGCAAGCTATGGCAAAGGAATGCCGAGCTAGAGAAGGAGGTGGCTGACCTCAAGAGAGACCGAGACACCCATAGCGTGGAGTTAGGATCGTTATGGAGGGATCTTGATGGCTTGAGACAGGAGTTGAGGAGTCTCCGCCAGCCACGTGGCTAGTTACTCGGGTTATGTTGTCTTGTTGCTTTCTTAACCGAGGAGTGTTCGGTTAGAAAAGCTATTTATCATATTTTGATGTATTTTGTTCATTATTCGTCTCTTGTAGAACGATTAGTACGTTTTGTGTTATCCGTTAGTTGGAACGATGTTAGATCACTATTGTATGGTTGATGGTTATTAGTATATGGTATTATGTGATTTTGGGTGTTATGGAAATTGAGTCCTTATCCGCTTTATTGATGTTCCATGGTGTATTGTTGCTATTCTTTCCGTGACTTGGCTTCGTTGATTTAATTCTTGTTGAGCATATGATAAGTCCTATCGGAGACTCACAAACTTACATGATGTTTCAGATCAATGGCCCCACGAAGAAACCCGGTTAGAGCTACCAGAACTGGACCTGCAACGGCTACCCCTAGTCGTCGAGGGCGCCGTCCTACTCGAAATGTTGAAACCCCTACTCCTGATAACCTGGACACCACTAACCGCAACAACAGGAATCAAAATGTTGATGTTCAGGGAGACAATGATCATGTTCCACTTAATGCACCTACTGTGGATCAAGCAATGATCAACCAACTTGTGGAGCAACGAGTTGCTGAGTCAAATCATTCCAACAATTCTGCTGGAACTTTCCCACCTGTTCGTGCTAATGGATGTCACTACAAGGAGTTTAAGATTTGTGGACCAATTGAGTTTGGTGGAACCGAAGGAGTGGTTTACTTAGTTAGGTGGATTGAGAAGACTGAGTCTGTGTTCAATGTCAGTGGTTGTGCGGAGAATGCGAAAGTTAAGTTTGCTTCTTTTACCTTCAAGGATGAAGCCTTAACTTGGTGGAACAATTAACGAAACTCGGTTGGGAGTGATGTGGCTTATGCTATGACTTGGGAGCAATTTAAGTCTTTGCTGATTCAGACTTACTGCCCAAGGAATGAGATTAAGAAATTAGAAATTGAGTTCTGGAACCACAAGGTGAAAGGTACCGATATGGCAACTTACAATCGCCGTTATCGAGAGTTGGCCTTACTCTGTCCCGATATGGTTAGAACTGAAACCCAAAAGATTGAGAGGTATACCGATGGATTGCCGGTAGCTACCAGGAATGATGTGATATCTGCTAAGCCTGCAAACATACATGAGGCTATCACTATCGCTCAACAATTGATGGACTCTTTGGAATTGGAAGAAGCTGAGAAGGATAAGAATGGAAAGAGAAAGAGGGATGATCACTCTAAGAGTAATGATCGTCGAAACAAGCGACAAACAACTGCTAGAGCTTATGCCATGGGAGATGGAGACAAGAAGAACTACAATGGAGATGCGCCCAAATGTAACCGATGTTACAAGCATCATTCTGGTCGATGTACGGTAATGTGCAAGAATTGCTCTAAGATGGGACACATAGCTAAGGATTGTAGAGCTCGACCACTTGCTATGGTTCAAGCTACTCCTAAAACTATGAGCAAAGCAAATGTTACTTGCTATGGATGTGGAAAGAAAGGACATTATCGGAATGAATGTAGGGAATCATGGAACCGAGGAAATCAAGGATCGGGTGGTAATGGGTACAACAATGGAAACCGTGGAGCTGGAGGAAACCGTGGACGACAAGATAATGGGGACCAACGTGTGGAAGCTGGAGTTGCTCATGGGAGAGTGTATGCACTCGGGAACGAGAGGGGAGAAGATCCGAACGTCGTTACTGGTACGTTCCTCCTCAATAATCGTTATGCTTCCATACTATTTGATACTGGTGCCGATAAGAGTTTTGTGTCCACTAAGTTTGCACCCTTACTTAAGAAACCCCCGATGGCCTTAGGAATTGGTTATGATGTAGAGTTAGCTAATGGAAACATAGAAAGAATTAAGACCATCATTCGTGGATGCACGTTGAATTTTCTGAACCGTCCTTTCAACATAGATCTTCTACCCGTCACATTAGGTAGTTTTGATGTCATTATCGGCATGGATTGGTTGTCGAAGTATCGTGCCCATATAATCTGTGATGAGAAGATTGTGCGGGTACCTTACGGCAAGGAGATTCTGAGCATACCAGGAGATAGAAAGGATTTGAGAGGCCCATCCAGATTAGCGGTCATATCTTGCACTAAGTTGCCGAAGCTAGTGGAGAAAGGAAATTACCTTTTCTTGGCCCAAATTTCTGAGAAAGGAGAGAAGGAGAAGAAGGAAAAGTGCATTGGAGATGTACCTATAGTTCGAAATTTTTCGGATGTGTTTCCCGATGATTTGCCGGGAATTCCGCCTACTAGACAAGTGGAATTTCAGATTGAGTTAATACCTGGTGCTGCACCTGTAGCACGAGCGCCTTATCGTCTTGCACCTACTAAACTGGAAGAATTGTCTAAACAATTAGCGGAATTAGCCGAGAAGGGATTCATAAGACCGAGTTCTTCACCTTGGGGAGCCCCGGTCTTATTTGTGAAGAAGAAGGATGGATCGTTCCGAATGTGCATTGATTATCGAGAGTTGAACAAGTTAACGGTGAAGAATAGATACCCGTTACCGAGGATCGACGATTTGTTCGATCAACTTCAAGGATCGAGTGTGTATTCGAAGATCGATTTGAGATCGGGATATCATCAGCTTCGAGTGCGCGAGGAAGATATTTCGAAAACGGCTTTCAGAACCCGTTACGGGCATTACGAGTTTCAGGTGATGCCATTTGGGTTGACTAATGCACCGGCGGTATTCATGGATCTCATGAATCGGGTGTGTAAGCCTTACTTAGATAAGTTTGTGATTGTGTTCATCGATGACATTCTGATATACTCGAAGAGTGAGAAGGAACATGAGGAGCATCTGAGACTTATCTTAGAATTGCTCAGGAAGGAGAAACTGTATGCCAAGTTTTCGAAATGTGAATTTTGGATTCCGACGGTACAATTTCTAGGTCATGTAATTGATCGACAAGGAGGTCATGTGGATCCTGCTAAGATTGAAGCGATTAAAGATTGGGCTGCACCTACGACACCAACAGAAGTTCGTCAATTTTTGGGATTAGCCGGTTACTACCGAAGATTCATTGAGGGATTTTCGAAGGTAGCAAAACCGTTGACCAAATTGACTCAAAAGAGTGTTAAGTATGAATGGGGAGATAAGGAAGAGGAAGCCTTTCAGTTACTTAAGGAGATGTTGTGTAGTGCCCCTATCTTGGCGTTACCCGAAGGTAACGAGGATTTCGTCGTCTATTGTGATGCTTCACATAAAGGTTTAGGAGCTGTGTTGATGCAACGAGAGAAAGTGATAGCTTATGCTTCCCGACAGCTCAAGAAGCATGAGACGAACTACACCACCCATGATTTGGAGTTAGGTGTTGTGGTTTTTGCCTTGAGAATATGGAGACATTACTTGTATGGAACCAAGTGTGTAGTGTTTACTGATCACAAAAGTCTGCAACACATTCTGAACCAAAAGGAGCTTAACATGAGGCAGCGACGTTGGATTGAATTGCTAAGCGATTACGACTGTGAAATTCGCTACCATCCTGGTAAAGCAAACGTTGTTGCTGATGCTCTTAGCCGAAAAGAGAGAATTCCACCATTACGGGTTAGGTCGTTAGGAATGACAATCGTATCGCCATTACCGTCTCAATTATTGGAAGCCCAAACGGAAGCATTGAAAGCAGAAAATAAACCTGCTGAGAATATTTTTGGGATGGCAGAAAATGAGAAAGGATTTGCTAAGCGCTCTGATGGAGTGTTATGTTTTGGAGAACGAAGCTGGGTACCATTGTATGGAGGGATTCGAGAATTGATTATGCATGAATCGCATAAGTCAAAGTACTCCATTCATCCTGGGTCGGACAAAATGTACCAGGATTTGAAGAAATTATATTGGTGGCCAAATATGAAGGCAGACATAGCAGTATATGTTAGTAAGTGCTTGACCTGCTCTAAGGTTAAAGCTGAGCATCAAAGACCGTCAGGATTGTTGACGCAGCCAGAACTCCCGGTTTGGAAGTGGGAGCGAATTACGATGGACTTTATTACCAAATTACCAAAGACAGCTAGCGGTTGCGACGCTATATGGGTAATTGTGGATCGTTTGACTAAGTCTGCTCATTTCCTAGCAATTAGTGAAAATGATAGTGTGGAAAAACTTGCGAGGTTGTATGTGAAGGAGATTGTTTCTCGGCATGGAGTTCCGATATCGATTATTTCGGATCGGGACAGCCGTTTCACGTCAACGTTATGGCGATCACTTCAAACCGCTTTGGGGACGAGACTTGATATGAGTACTGCATATCATCCCCAAACTGATGGTCAAAGTGAGAGAACTATCCAAACTTTAGAGGATATGCTTCGTGCATGCATCATAGACTTTGGTAAGGGCTGGGAGAAGTATCTGCCCCTTGCGGAGTTCTCCTACAATAATAGCTACCACACAAGTCTTAAGGCTGCACCATTCGAAGCTTTGTATGGTCGAAAATGCCGTTCACCTATTGGTTGGGCAGAAGTTGGAGATAGCCAACTCACAGGCCCTGAGCTTATCTTGGAAACTACAGAGAAAGTAACGCAGCTTCGAGATCGACTGCAAGCAGCTAGAGATAGGCAGAAAAGCTACGCTGATCAGAGGCGTAAACCCCTAGAATTCCAGGTTGGAGACAGAGTTATGTTGAAGGTCTCGCCTTGGAAGGGTGTGATACGTTTTGGGAAACGTGGGAAACTGAATCCCCGCTACATTGGACCATTTCTTATTCTGGAAAGGATTGGGCCCGTAGCGTATCGTTTGGAATTACCTTTGGAACTGAGTAAAGTTCATGATGTGTTTCATGTTAGTAATCTGAAGAAATGCCTTTCAGAAGAAACACCAGTGATACCTATCAAGGATATTCGTGTGGACGAAAGTTTGAATTTCGTGGAAGAGCCGATTGAGATAATGGATAGAGAGATCAAACGACTCAAGAGGAGTCGTATTCCGCTCATCAAAGTTCGTTGGAATTCGCGGCACGGACCGGAATTTACGTGGGAACGTGAGGATGAGTTTCGGAAAAGATATCCGAAGTTATTCACTTCGTAGATGAGTCATTTCGAGAGAACCCGGGACGGGTTCCTTCTGAGGCTGGGAGGATGTGACAACTGGCAAAATAGGGAGCCGTTTTATAAAACCCGCATTACATTTATATAATAAATATGGAATTTCTGAAAATTTATTGTGACGAGATATTTTTACAAATATTGGTACGTGATTTAATCGTACGATGTATTTGGGATTTGGTTATTTAATTATGGTTTGGTTTGATTCGGTCGTGATGAATTATTTTTGAGATCGTTATTGTTGGCACATGATAAGGCGAAAAATGATCCGTTTTTAGGGGGTCATTTAAGCCCGAATCCGACTTTATTTGATCAAATATTGCCCTAAATCGTTCCTTTTGTGATTTTAGGTGTTTGGAGAGTGAATTCTGGAAAAGAAGCTATTTTGGACGTTTTTGGAGCATAAAAGTGAAGAAAACGGCAAAGTACCAAAAATCCATGCTGAAGATACAAGGTGACGGCGTCAAGACTACCTTCTTGACGGCGTCAGACATGGAGAATTAAACATCGTAGCTGGTGACGGCGTCAGATGGACTGGTGACGGCGTCAAAGTGGCTAAAATATTATACCGTGGGTGGTGACGGCGTCACATAGGCCGTCATAAGTGGATCTAGGCCGTCCGAGGAAGTATATGGCGGCGAGGTGACGGCGTCAGAATTAACTCTTGACGCCGTCAGACTGTTTTTCCTATATATAGTTTTCTAGTTTTTTCATTAAAAGAGAGAAGTTTTGGTGAAACCCTAAAGACGATTTTGGTGCCTCTTTTACAGGTTTTTCAAGGGTTCCAAACCCTTGAGACCTTGCATTGTAATTAAGATAAGTGTACTTTCAATTCAATCAATATGTCTATGTGTTGGTTTTTTATCTCTTGTTCTTGTCTCAATTCCATTATGCTAGGCTAGATCTCTCTTGTGTTTGCTTAGATCTAATGAAACCTAGATGTTGATTATGTGTTGATTACTTGTCTATTCTTGTTTTGAATGAATGATTTATATGTTAGGCTTAAGAAAACTGGCAGATCTCCAAATGGTAACATGCTTGAACGTCTTAAGAAACATGAACCGAGGCGTACTAGGTCTTTATTGGTTGTATTTAATGCATGAGCCACTGTTTACAATCCCTATAGTTGTGCTGGGTAATGGTGTAGGAGGAGATAAGAGCTCATAGAGTTGGGGAGTTATGTATGCCACCCCACGAATGGTATTAAGGAATACAATCCGTCATTCATACAAGTATAACAAGTAATTAACATGTAAAAGATATCTAGGGAGTAATGAAGTCTAAGTAAACACAATTTCTCCAATTACTGCTCACAACTTTAGTTTAATTTCATTTTAATTATTTTAATAGCTTTGGGTTAGTTGAATAGCAACTAATTCCGCCCACTTTTCTAAAACCCGAGATTTTAATTGCTTTCATAAAAATATAAAAATACAAAAATAATCATCTCTCACCTCTAGAACTATTAATTAGGTTTTCTAATCCTAGCGACACTATTCCTAAGCTGAACGATCAATCCCCCGGTACTTGTCACTATACTATACTACAACGATCAGGTACACTGCCTGGTGGG
Source organism: Artemisia argyi (assembly GCA_030686995.1). NCBI lineage: Eukaryota > Viridiplantae > Streptophyta > Magnoliopsida > Asterales > Asteraceae > Artemisia > Artemisia argyi. The sequence goes on from CM060690.1 coordinate 5,673,373, forward strand.
GGTTGTAAGCTTCTCGAGATCCCTCGAGAGGTAAAGCAAGGTGCGATTCCCACGCATCAAGTTTTTGGCGCCGCAGCCCGGGGAATAGTTATTTTCTAGGTTAGGATTTCTTTTTATTAGGTCTACTTACTAGATTCCTTTCTAGTAAGATTTTATTTTTATTTTTAGGTTTTCTTTAGTCTATCTTTTCTTTGTGTCTTTGTTTGTAAAAACCTTTCCATTGACTATTCCGTTAGCCATTATGGAGAACGCGAATCCACCATACTACCAACCACGAAATTCACCCACCCCAAATGACATCTTGATGTTTAAACAACATGAGGATGAACCTATCTATGATGCATGGGATCGTTTTAAATATTTACTCCGAAAAGTCCCTCATCATAATTTTGATCTGTGGTCCCAAATTGAAATATTTTACCATCGTGTCGACCACTATACCAAAATGGACATTGACCATACCGCACATGGGGACCTTTGGGGATTAAGTGCTGATGAAGCATGGGAAACCATAGAGAATTGTGCCATACTTGCCAAAAAAATGGACAACCCAACAAACGTTGTTACGGATCAATTGATAGCAAGTTTAAGGGAACAAGCAAGAAGACTGTTTGGGGATAAAACTATAGATGAGATAACTGGGCATGCGGGGTGGTATGATTTCACCACAATACAAATGGAAGAGATAGTAGAAAACCCAAGCCCAATAAGTACCCCACAAGTCCTACCATCACTTGAGGAATACACACCACCCGTGACTTACCTGGAAGAAGTAGAAGAGACTATAGGAGCCCAAATAGAGGTAGAACCCTTGTACCAAACACCACTAGAGGATATAGGTTTGAATACTTGTAGTGATAACCTTACTCTTAGTTCTAGGGAATTACCTAGTGTTGATGAACCGGAACCTCAATCTTCACACAACTTTCCATCCTTAGATATACATCTAGGAGACAAAAGAGGAGTCGACCCACCCATCAACCCATGTAGTCCGGGTAGTCTTAGGATAAAGGCAATGGACTCTAAGCCTTGTAGAGAGGAAGCCAATATAGGAGTGGAAAATGACCTTACATGCTTACATCACCCATTTATGATTGATCACAAGAAACATTATGGGTTTAAACCGGGTTTATTAGGTCAAGATGGATCCCCAACTAGTAGTCTCTTGAAGTTGATAGAAAATGATCCATTTCTAGGAGAAAATCTTAATTCACCTATTAACCCGATTGAATTAGGTAAAGTTATGATGATAAGAGCACACCCCTTTGAGCATATAATTCATCCACCACTCTTTCCTCATGAGGCATATTTCCACCCTAAGGGTGTGTATCGCTACTTCCACTCGCACTTAATCCTAAGTGTAGGGAGAACCTCCCCTATTTCCATTAAATAAGGGTAGAGTCAGGCTCGTGACTCGAACAAAAACAAGCGCTTCTTGGGAGGCAACCCATGTTTTGTGTGTTTTTATTTGTTTGTTTGTTTGTTTGATTGATTCTATTTGTTTCCGTATGCATGTTTTATTTTTATTGTTGGTGGCTCATGTTTCAAAGTAAATTGTGAAAATGCTTTATTTTGTTTTTAACTTCGTCTTAATTGCATATAAAGGTATTTTGCAAAAGATAAGTGTAAGGGAGATCCAAATTTGTTTATAAGAACGAAATTGAGCATGAACCACAACAATATTAAATGGACATGTGTATTAGTACTTGTTAGAGTCAAATGCTTGTATCGAGTCGTAATGATGTTTTGCAGGATTTTCCAGGAAGTAGGACGAAGTTTTTCCAGAAATTTTCCGGAAGCTTAATATAAGAATTTCTGCAGGTCACTTCTGACGGCGTCACGAGTTTACTCTTGACGGCGTCACGTGTAAAAATCTGGAAATTTTACCAGTTTTGTTTTTCTAACGGAGTCTTATGGTTTTTGTGAATTATTAAGTTTTATAATCTCCAGGAAATCTGCAAACTTCATTCCACAAGCATTATATCTTACTTTGTTTTCTAGGATTTAGTAACTTATATAGGATGCCGCCGATTTTACGCGAGGTTGCCTTGTCTATTGTTGTCAGGATTTACAGGTTATTTGTGACAAGAAGATGATTTATATTCTGGAAGGGAAGCTTTGATTGTTCGTTTTCTTGGAGGAAGATTTAACCTGGCCAACCTATAATCCATACCGAGAGAATCAGGGGAGTATTTGATTTCATTCTCTTTACTTTTTCACTTTTACATTCTTTACTTGAACATTGGGGACAATGTTCATCTTAAGTGTAAGGGGAGGGTAAAAAGATGATACCTTACATATGCACTTTCGCTTGAGTTTGTTTTGTTTGATAGTAGATAAGTAATAAAACTACGAGAAATACTTGTTAGTGTAATTTTAGCGCCAAATTTAAATTTTTTTACAACATTTAGGAGTGAAACTTTAGCCATAGCAAGCGTCTCATGGATAGGAGGTTGTATGACTAGCACATAACCGTATATTCAGAAAAATTTTCCACCCAAAAATGTGAGGTTCGCCTTTAAATTTGATAGGAAAAGCATTTACTATTAGTGCTTATGAGTGTACCGGTAGCATTTAGATTCTAGAACTTGCGTTAGTGATGCATCCCGAGACCGCTAGTGAGACTACATTCGTGTGGTAGGATTTACTACATGATAAGAGGCATTAGGATCACCCTTGTGTTAAACCCGTATCATAATTACTTGACCTTTTAAGTCATATTACTTGGCTAGTTAAGTCAACTAATTTTTCCCACACCCTTAGCGTTGTACTCATTTTTAGTACACGAAACCCCTAGTACACCCCTCCGAGCCTATCTTTTCGTTTCTAACTTTAAGCATCTTACTTAAAGGAAGAATTTGTTACACCCCACTTAAATGTACACCCAAATCGCCTTAGCCTTCCGTGTATGCACTCATTTTTAGTGCATTATTGTTATTTGTTAAACCCTAAGTTAACTTTCTAATTGATTACATGGTTGCTAAGTCGAGTCATATCCTTGTACATATTGTTTTGGGACTCATGGGACTCATGGGTAAGTACTTATTTTATGGAGTAATGGGGAAGAACATCATATTATTACCCCCATATGTACGTTAATCTTAAAAGTGCTCCAAGTGTTTTAATTTTCTTAATTCGAGTCATTAGATTAGTTAATTGTAAAGTATGTAAAGATTCAAGTGTAAGGGGAATACTCAAACCCCTATGATGTATTATTTTGGATGGTAGGGTAAGAGTGTATGCAAAAAAAAAAAAAAAAAAAAAAAAAAAAAAAAAAAAAAAAATTAAGAAAAAAAAAATAGAAAAGAAAAAAAAAAAAAAAAAAAAAACATACGGACTACCATCCCCTTTTTATTCTATGTTTATTTTATATTTTTTTTTTGTTATTTTTCATTTATTAGCTTAAGTCGAGTCTAGTCTTGGCTTAGCAACGCCATCTTGTACATGTAGTTAACCAAGATTGTTAACTCGCCACCAGTAAAACTTCCTTTATCCAACAAAACCGTGTAATTCATATCCCTATACCTAACGTTATAACCCTTTAAAAGACCTCTTTGATAGTTTATCCTAGGTGCTTACGCCATGTGGTGGAGGTTTGATCCTTTCCCAAGCCTATGGTAATCTATTTTGCTATGACAGGTAGTGAGAGATATCTTCCATTTCCATAATGTTATATTACTTTATTACACCCGAGAGATGTGAGTATCTAAACACTATTTGTGAGGTGCTTGTGTATGACCTCCGTGCTTGTCTATTGGTCTTTAGTGGAACGATTATTTGTTGTAATTACTTTTATATTAGTGTTAAATGACCCCTAACTTGTCTTTTGAGTTGAATAAAAGCTCATTTGCTTGAGGACAAGCAAATCTCAAGTGTAAGGGTATATGATAAGGCGAAAAATGATCCGTTTTTAGGGGGTCATTTAAGCCCGAATCCGACTTTATTTGATCAAATATTGCCCTAAATCGTTCCTTTTGTGATTTTAGGTGTTTGGAGAGTGAATTCTGGAAAAGAAGCTATTTTGGACGTTTTTGGAGCATAAAAGTGAAGAAAACGGTAAAGTACCAAAAATCCATGCTGAAGATACAAGGTGACGGCGTCAAGACTACCTTCTTGACGGCGTCAGACATGGAGAATTAAACATCGTAGCTGGTGACGGCGTCAGATGGACTGGTGACGGCGTCAAAGTGGCTAAAATATTATACCGTGGGTGGTGACGGCGTCACATAGGCCGTCATAAGTGGATCTAGGCCGTCCGAGGAAGTATATGGCGGCGAGGTGACGGCGTCAGAATTAACTCTTGACGCCGTCAGACTATTTTTCCTATATATAGTTTTCTAGTTTTTTCATTAAAAGAGAGAAGTTTTGGTGAAACCCTAAAGACGATTTTGGTGCCTCTTTTACAGGTTTTTCAAGGGTTCCAAACCCTTGAGACCTTGCATTGTAATTGAGATAAGTGTACTTTCAATTCAATCAATATGTCTATGTGTTGGTTGTTTATCTCTTGTTCTTGTCTCAATTCCATTATGCTAGGCTAGATCTCTCTTGTGTTTGCTTAGATCTAATGAAACCTAGATGTTGATTATGTGTTGATTACTTGTCTATTCTTGTTTTGAATGAATGATTTATATGTTAGGCTTAAGAAAACTGGCAGATCTCCAAATGGTAACATGCTTGAACGTCTTAAGAAACATGAACCGAGGCGTACTAGGTCTTTATTGGTTGTATTTAATGCATGAGCCACTGTTTAAAATCCCTATAGTTGTGCTGGGTCATGGTGTAGGAGGAGATAAGAGCTCATAGAGTTGGGGAGTTATGTATGCCACCCCACGAATGGTATTAAGGAATACAATCCGTCATTCATACAAGTATAACAAGTAATTAACATGTAAAAGATATCTAGGGAGTAATGAAGTCTAAGTAAACACAATTTCTCCAATTACTGCTCACAACTTTAGTTTAATTTAGTTTAATTTCATTTTAATTATTTTAATAGCTTTGGGTTAGTTGAATAGCAACTAATTCCGCCCACTCTTCTAAAACCCGAGATTTTAATTGCTTTCATAAAAATATAAAAATACAAAAATAATCATCTCTCACCTCTAGAACTATTAATTAGGTTTTCTAATTCTAGCGACACTATTCCTAAGCTGAACGATCAATCCCCCGGTACTTGTCACTATACTATACTACAATGATCAGGTACACTGCCTGGTGGGGGTTGTAAGCTTCTCGAGATCCCTCGAGAGGTAAAGCAAGGTGCGATTCCCACGCATCAACACTACTTTGACTCCGGCACTAGGTTGACCTAACAATTTAATTATATTTTTATGGAGTTCGGATATTTTATTATTTTTGAAACGGGATCGGTTGGAAAAAGTGATTGATTATTAAAGGTTTCGGGTTTGGCCCGTGTGTTTATTTGGGGCTACTTAGCCCACTACTATCACTAATAATAATAATAAAACAAAATTAATTTTTTTTTCCTACTATGAATCGTCCTTGTGTGTGAACCGACCCCCACAACACCCCTCACCACTTTACTCTTTTTCCTCTCTCTCTCTCAAAGATATCATCTCCAAACCCTAACCTCCCTTAGCCGCCGCCCCTTTAGCCGGCTGCCACCACCTCACCGCCGCTCCATCAACATCAACACCACCATAAAACAACTCCCCATACCATTTCCTACTCGATCCATCATAGCACGCGCCCTAAACCCTTCATTTTTCTTTCGATTGCACCTCAAATTCGTCACTCCTTGGTGTGGTATTGAAGATCCATTCGAGTTTTTATTTGGTGGATAAAGGTAGGCCGAGTTTTGACTCGGATTTGTACTCAAATCGTGACCTAGGGTCACGGTTTTCTTTTTGGTTTTCGGGTTCCATGGATTTGGAAACAAGATTATTGGGTTTTGATGAAAAAGGTTAAAAGATGATGTTTGGTATCCGGGTGGGTCGATGGGGATCCGTTTTGGTGGAAGGATTCATGATTGAATGGTTATCTTGGTTGGATTGGTGCTCGGATTGAGCGTAACCGAGACCCTCGAGGTCTCGGAGTTGGTTTTTGTGGCTTGTTTTGTCGAGCCGAGAGCTATTGGGATCCTCCCCAATCCATCTTGTTGTTGTTATTGATCGTTGTCGAGACCCTAAGGGTCCGTTTGGCTTGAAATGGCTCGATGGGAGCAAGATCGCGACCTCTCGGGTCCGGTCGAATGTGTTGATTTTATTTGGACCCTTGTGGTCGTTTGGTATTTGGCCGAACACCCCCCAAGGGGTTGTTTTGGTTCGAGCAAGCTCAAAGAGCTAGCCGAGACGCATTAGTCTCGGGTGTGGCTCCATTTCATGTTTTGAGCTTATGGTTGACCCGGGTTGACTTGGTAACTCAACCCGCCTATATTTGGTTTCGGATAATATATGTACTTGTGATTATTTATTCGTGTGATGTTTACATTTTGGACATTTGGGTTATTATGTTGGACGCGTTGCGGTATCTATTATTTTTGAGTATATTTTGGAGATGTGTTGACGAAAGTGATTGGGGACCGTTGTGATACGGTTATTAGATGACGGAGATAGGTTAGTCGGGTGCCGTAGTCGGACCCTCATGTTGTAGCACGTGGATTTGAGATTGTTTGGACGGAGTTATTATATTTATCATTATGACTTGGACTATGAGCCGAGGGTCATGACTCGGACATTGGACCAAATTCTATGACTCGATAAATCTTTAAAGGTTGATATAAAAATAAATAAATAAATAAATAAAACTCGTAATAATATTATTAAGAATATAATCGTTTATATACGTATATAGACGTGTTAAGCGTATATATATATATATATATATATATATATATATATATATATATATATATATATATATATATATATATATATATATATATATATATATATATAAATGCGTATATTAATAATAAAACGATCACGAGTAAACGTATAATAATAAAGCGATAGTTATTACACTATGAAAATGGTGCAATAAATGTCGGGATATTATTATAAATAATAACCATATATATAATGACGAACTTTACGTCGAATAACTAACAACTAAAAACGTGTTTTTTATTTATAAATTAGAAACTTATCGAGTTATACGAATTTTTGGGTCTTTAAAGTCCAAGTGGGCTTTATATTGTGACTTTGTGATTGTCACGGATATATGACGGTTAATATAAACATTTTATATATCGAATGACTTATTCTAGATCGAGTTATTTGACGATATAAAATGGATATATTAATGGGCATCGTATCCCACGACGCCCATAGGATGTGGTATATATTTTAGAGTAATGAATTACTATATGTCTCGTGAAATTTGGCCGATTCGACGATATATATAGGGAATTCATTGGGCTACGACATATACCAAATAGAAACTTATGTGCAATGTGTTTTAAGTTGGGTATAATTTTGGAACGATATGTTACGTAAATAAGTATGGGAGATTATCAAATCGACGGATTTAATAAGCTTCGATAATTATTTAAATAATATGTTGGGCTAATATTAGACCTATAGTTATCTTGTTATTGGTTCTTTGTTGAGGCTTTTTGGTTGTGTTGTGTCGACCCTCCACCCGTATTGATACCAAACGTCGAATTTCAAATGAATATGAAGTAAATTCGAGAAATGTATATTTTGGAAAGTAAAATGAATTACGTTCGGGAATGAGAATATTTGATTTTGGTGAAATGTTTTCTGAACGGGTTTAATATTGTTAGGAAGTGCCGAGTCAGTAGTCGCCGTTACGTGAGTTGCTTGAGATTTACTTACGTCTTTCTTCTATCGTTTCTTTTGAGGATTTCTGGACTTGAGGTGAGTCATAGCCCCACTTTTACTCTTTAACTTTGTTTTCAATACTTGGGGTTAGAAACGTGCAAATGCTTTATGTGGACCATTATCGCTTTTTGATTTCAAAACTTGCTATGCTTATAGAACTAGGTAGAGCGAGGCCTAGACTTGAGCTAGGTAAGCTATTGTTTTGGTTATAGAGCGAGACCTAGACTAGATCTAGGTAAGCTATTGATTTGGATTGAGTATAGAGCGAGGCCTAGACGTGAGCTAGGTAAGCTATTGATTTGGATTGATTATAGAGCGAGGCCTAGACGTGAGCTAGGTAAGCTATTGATTGGATTGATTTGAGCTATAGCGTGCACCTATAGGGATGATTTGATTTGGTTGGTTTATTTTGGTTGGATGAGTGAGCCCTAGTCTAGCTAGCAAGCGTTTTGCGTATATGTCCACTATATTGAATTCAGAATCTAAACCTATGATCTCACCAGCGAAAGCTGACTTTTAGCACGTTTTCTCAGGTAATTAAGTGATGCTCTGCGGATGCTTGGGATTGGAGGCTTGGCATTTGGCACTGGTTATGGATCTATGTTTTCTAAAACTCTGATAACTATTGGGGACCTATATTTATTTTCCTTTGGGCCTGACTTTGGATGATTTTGGGATAATGTAAACTTTAAAACCTTGTGTGGTTGTACTTTATTTTGTTTACTTTATCTCGTTCTTTTATGTCTTGTGTTTGGATACCAATCCCCGTAGCACCCCGAAAGCTTGTTAAGTCTTCCGCTGTATCAGATTTTGGGGGTGTTACACGAATAGACAATCCAGTTGAGGTTCTCTAGAGGAACGAATGCAACAGCCGCTAGCGAGTAAGGTGCAAGAATTCTTAAGAAGGAACGAATACTTTTCAAGATGGTGTAATGGATTCTTCATACAACGTCGCAAGAAGAAGCTTGCAACAATCAAAATTACAGATACCAGCACCTCAACGAGTTATAAGGTAACGGTTATGATCATAAAAAACTTACTATGATTAACTTCAAAAGGGGGATCCTTGGTGAGCACAAGAAGACAAGTCATGCCAAACATAAAACGCTTTTTTTTTTTTTTTTTTTTTTTTTTTTTTTTTTTTTTTTTTTACGATTATATCATGATAGACAAACTAAACGAAACATGTAACACAAAAATTTGAACATGTTCATTTTGGAGAAATCGAAATTTTAACAAAAAAATACATTATTCGGCAAAAATCCACGTGGTTCACGGGAACCCTCGGTAGAGCGAAAAATAAAAATCAAAACTAGAAACAAAACACAACTAGTAGTATGTTAGTTCGGTTTATTTTTCTATGGAAAAAACTAAGTGGAAGGAACTAGCTAGCTTAACGTGGATTGGCAGGTTCGTCTTCATTCTCTCTAAATGAAGTAACAACCCGCACCATTGTAGTTAGGAATAGCTCTTTTTAACTCCATGAAATTTTCGGACATAAATATGTTAACGGGCTAATTGTCTGAAAAGGCATTCAACTTGTCATATTTTCCTTTTGCAGACATCAATTTTTTTTCCTCTAAAGTATTCAAATACTTTCTTAATCTTGTTATTGTAGCCAAAATCTGACGTCACATGATATAATCAAGAGTTAATTACATAAATTTACACAAATTATCCATGTGGCTCTAAAAAATTACACCATTCGTCTTTGAGTCAATTACATAAAAGATCCATGTGGCTTTAACAATTTACACATGTCGTCATTTCAAGAGTTATATACATAAATTTACATAGAGCCACAAAATGCTCGCCGTTGACTAAGGTAAGTGGATGCGGGTTGGCCACATCATCCCCCGCGAACAAACCAATGTGGCGAGGAAGTTGTATTTCTCGATGTACCATTTTGGTAAAAATGGATATAAAAGTGTCGGTTTTGGTAATTCTTGTTGAGATGTGTTCATTCTAGTAATTGATTTTTTTAGCACACAAATTAATTTGGGATATATATATATATATATATATATATATATATATATATATATATATATATATATATATATATATATATATATATATATATATATATTTCTGTTTTGAAAATGTTTGCATTTCCATATTAAAAAAGTTGGTACTTAACTTATTTTTTAAATTTAAATAGTTGGTACTTAACTTCATTTTTTCAAATCGAAAGTATGGAAGCTAAAAATTATGTTTAAGATAAAGTTTCTGGATTTTATAAAGGTAATAATTATTGCTAAAATAACTTAAAAAATAATTTAAAAATGATACATTACATAAATGATAAATTAGTCAAGGCGGCTAAGAAAGGCAAAGAGCTCATTGTTAAAGATGTTGAGTTTCATATAAATGGCACGTAATATTATTATTAGGACATGTTTGGCGCGTAAACTTATCAGAGTTTATCATTGTATAAATTTATTATTTTTTTTAAAAAAATAAGGTACCATTAAAAATAAGTCTCGTTTGGCTGACATAGCTTGAAGGAGCATCTAGAAAAATAAGCTACTAAATGGAATGCTAGTTAAACAAACGTTTAGAAAAAAACTCCAGCAACCTGTTCTAGCGATCCTCTCTAGCTTCTAATAGTGCCAAACATACCCTTAGTTTAAATGCTTTAAAAGATTCTAGTCTTATCCTTTTTTTGTTTATTATTTGTTTCTTTGATCTCATGGTTGGTTTTATTAGTAGACTAAAGATGTGTTGGTGCATTTGAAAATTAATTAAAGAAAAATGATGAGAGTGAATAAGTGTATGATACTTATTATGAAATAAATGTATTAAGTCTATTAGTATATATATATGTATGTTTTAGGATGTTTTCTACAAAACAAGAAATAAAGATTGCGTTCAAAACAAATATTTCTCATCAAATTTTCTACAAAACAAAAAATTTGCATTCTTTACTCTAACAAGGGAAACTACAAAACATTTTTTTTCCCTTGTAAACCTTTTTGTTTTATTGAGAATAGAAAACAATATCGTAGGAACGCAATTTTTATGTTTTGTGAAATATTAAGTCTTTTATTTATTTATTTTTTTGAAATCTGAAAATAGAAAATCAAGAAATTTTGTCTCTAACTAAACACACCCTAGACTTTCATGTTTGTTGCTGTTATATTTTGTGTTTTGCTTCCTTTGCCTTTTCACCTCAAAGTTTACTAATCTTTGTGAAAGCCTCGGTTACATTTTTGTATTGTGGTTTGATTTATGTGAACGTAGTTCATTTGCATAAGACCAGTGACATAATTCCTTATATATATTATAGGGCACCGGCTCACATTCCCAAATGAATAAATAAATTTTTTTTTTCTTCCGGATCCTACATTTAGCCCAACAATGATTGTCCGAATAACTGTAGCCTTGAAGAAGTTACAAATAGTCCCTTAAGTGTACTAATTAAACAAAATAGCCCTTAAACTTTTATGGCTTCAAATTGTAACACATCCAATATCTAATAAGTCCCTTTAAACTTACTAGAGTTAACTACATTTTTGGTCCTCGTGGTTTACCGGGTATAACAGTTTTGGTCCAATCTTTTATTTTGTAACGGATCTTGTCCAATATCCGCTGACCCGTAACACTTTTGGTCCAATGTTAACACTCCCGTTATCTCTTGCCCTCACGTGACATTCATGTGACAGGGAACATGTAATTCACTATTATTATCAGGGACACATTGGTCTTTTACTCTTTCCCGCTATAATACATTAGCCTCTCTATATCTGAGTCCCATTAATACACGGTCATATCAAAAACCATCCAACTACTCTCACAAATCAATCCCACCTAAAATCAATTGAAAACCCTAATTCCCCCAAAAATGGTAATTTCTAATTGGAAGTTGAGACAAAAAGGTGCCACATTCAATCCATATGTGAAATACAGTAAGTGATTTTGGTGTTTTAGCTATTGATTGTTTTTTTTATTTTTTCAAAAGTTTTTGTCTGTTTGATGATTGATTGTTGTATTTTCCTAATACAGAGAATGAGCCTAATCTTTTTTCCCTGAAAGTCAACCATGAAGGTCATTTCACTTATTTTCCTTGTCCCAAAAGAACTAGGGCTCCTAGACGTGTATACAAAGATGGTGAGGCAGACTGGTTTGATGATGTTGATGCAGTTGGGTTCTCAGTGATAGAAGTAAAAGGTATGCTAAAAGAGTTAGGTTATGTGAATCCTAAAATGAAAGTGTATTTCAAAAGACCTACACAAGATTTAGATAACGGGCTTGAACCATTATTCAAAGATGTTGATGTGTTGGATATGATAAGCTATGTGAATAAGTTCAAACTAATGGAGGTATTTGTTGAGCATCCTGTTGATACAACTGTTATAGAAAATGTTGATTTAGATCCTGCCGATGTTGGTTTAGGGAATGAAAATGTTGATGATAATGTTGATTTAGGGCAGTCAAGTGAGCCTAGACCTAGACCTAGTCCTAGTCCTATTGTTGATGAGTTTGATCATCTGTTTTCTTACCCTGCCACAAACAATGATATGGGACAGTCAAGTGAGCCTACACATAGCCCTAATGAGACTAGTGATGGTAGAGAAGGTAGTGATAGAAGTGATTCAAATGATGAGAGTGAAGGTAGTGATAGAAGTGATTCAAATGAAGATAGTGAAGATAGTGATTTTGAATGTGATCTTGTACAGGTAGACCAGCACAAGCTCAGTCAAGCCAAAGACCATCAAAAGCAACAACAACCCCTTCTGCACCATCTCAGTCAAGCCAAAGACCATCAAAACCAAAGAAGACCCCTGCTGCACCATCTCAGTCAAGCCAAAGACCATCAAAACAGAAAAGACCCCTGCTGCACCATCTCAGTCAAGCCAAAGACCACCACAATCTCAGTCAGCACCATCTCAAGTTGCACCAAGTCAGTCTACACCATCTCTAGTTGCCCCTCCTGCATGTATCATCTCTTCTGCACCACAAGTGTTCTCAGAAAGCAGGCTTTCACCACTCAAAGGTAGCAATTCAAATGTAAGGTTTTCCAAGCCAATCAGGCCAAATCCTTATGCAGGTGCAACTGGGAGAGGGAAAAGAAAGCTTCTGGATTGATATTTGCTACTTATTATGTCTGTTTAACTATGGTCATGTGTTTTAAGACTTGTCTTTTGTAACTCTATCTTATTATGTCTGTTTACCTATTATGACTTTGGTATTTAAGTTAGTTGATCTTCTGTAAGACTTTATAACTTTGGTATTTGCAATCTATGTAAGGTTTTATGTTTTTGGAATTTGCATACTATAAGGTTTTATGTTTATGTATCTGAGTTACTTGATATTGTGGAATGATGTTTGCATACTGTAAGGTATTTGCAGAATATGGTAATGTTTGTATATGGGTCATTTCATATGCTAATAGTTGAATGCTTACAAACAAACCCATTTGACATGTTAAAAGTCAACAAGTCTTGGAATAACATAAAAGAGCATTGGATTAACTTGAAGTTACATCAATTCTTGGGAAAACACAAAAGACCTACAACTGACATTATCAAACACATTCACCAACTTCATTTAACAAGAAAATACAACACCAAGACCAGCCAAGTACACCCTAACATGATCTTCATCCTTCTTGCTTTACCTTGGTATCTTGCAACACTAGCTTGTAAACCATTCATGTTTCTTAAAAGCCCAGGAATAATTTGAACAGCTCTTTCACAAATTGGTGGGTCATACCAATCAATGATACCATGGTTCGTGCCCTAATCAAGAAAAATACCAAATTAGGGAAAGGATGTGATACCTACAAGATCTCATAATTGATTACTTACCCTTTTAGAACAACAATAGAAACGCCTTCCTGGATTAATATCAGTCCATGATATTTTGATAATTCCTATTGAATTACACCTTAGACAACGAACCATGGTTGTGTGATGTGTGTTTTTAGGTTTAGGGTTCTCTGTAAATGAGAACTAAAAGAAAAGGGATGTAAATATATAGGGGATTGATGGAGAATGACTATTTTGCCCTCAATTTTTAGTCAACTAAATGAGTTAACGGTCAAAGATAACGGGAGTGTTGACATTGGACCAAAAGTGTTACGGGTCAGCGGATATTGGACAAGATCCGTTACAAAATAAAATATTAGACCAAAACTGTTATACCCGGTAAACCACGAGGACTAAAAATGTAGTTAACTCAACTTACTAATAGTACGAAATAGCTTCAAAACCTTCTAACCTTTATATTTTAATACCCTTCAAGTTTCAAAATATATCAACTTAACCCCTAAATAAATTTATCTATATATATGTTTCCTTCACGTCATTTTCTTTTTATTGTTAACACCTTTTGTTTGAAAAAAATATGTGATTCTTACAACTATATTTTGTAGTTATAAAATGGATGTTTTATAAATGAGTAGACAGTTCCGAGAATTAAAATCATTTGTATCAATAAAACAAAGTAATCAAAACCCTATCAACACTATTCGCAACATGCACGCAAACGCAATAAAAAAGGGCCATAATTCCCGAAAAAAAATGCAAAAAATTACAGAAATAATTACCCGAAGCAACGCACCAGACACCTCACCTGCTTGTATATATCCAAACTGACCCATTTATACTTGCTTTCTTTACCAATCCAAAACAACATTATCAAATATTTTTAACATGATCCTAAATGACCAGAAAAATATGTAACATTTAAGATTAACATAAGAATATATTACAATCTTAATCTTAATAATTGAATAAAGAAAGGTTTAAGGATTAGATTCGTAAACAACATTGTAAAGATATACATACTTCTAGAGTATTTTTAGAATCCCATTCCCACTCCCACTCCAACTCTTTCAGTATTTATGTATCTTTTATCACGAGATTCTTCATTAGTTCTCACACCTTTTCTCTCAAATAAACCCGTGAGTTACAGTTAAGAAAAAAACAATTTGGTGATCAAGAGTATTGCATGCAGATGGGTAGTAGGAAACTAGAAAAAATGGCTTCAATGGATGCTCAGTTGAGGCTATTAGCTCCAAGTAAAGTTTCTGATGATGATAAGTTGGTGGAATATGATGCTCTTTTGTTGGATCGTTTTCTTGATATTCTTCAAGTTTTGCATGGTGAAGAGATTCGTCAAACGGTATATAATTCACCTTGGTTCTATTTTCTTCTTGTTTAATATATAGTGTAAAGACCAAATACATTTAATATTCAACACTATCACATTAATAACCAAATTCTAAAAAAAAAAAAAAAAAAAAAAACACACCCTAACATATCACTTCGATTCTAGGCATTCAAGAATTCAACGTATTCTCTTACCATGGTGAGGACTTGTGATTCTTCGAGATGAGCGGATGTAGCTACATCCTCGATGGAGTAATGTTCGTCGATTAAGTCGACAATTGAATTGATGTCTTGGAGTCCAAAACCACTACTCAAATCATTGGCTGATGATCTTTTCTAGATACCTAATTCTCATTGTGTCGATAAACTTATCGAGTCCTACTTTGATATGTGACATATGTATATCTAAATGAAAAGCATTATCATCAATCCCAAATCTATTAATTGATATCTAGATGATTTCCTAACTCTATCTCCAAGTCTTCATGTACAAAATCTCGAAGAACAATTTATTTTTGTATGATAGACTCTATCTCCAAGTCTTCGTGTACAAAATCTCGAAGAACAATTTATTTTTGTATGATAGATCCTTGAATCTGGATTTGCGTTTCTTGTTTTTGTTTATGTTCTTCTTGTTTTTTTAGCAAGTCTTCATTCTTATTATAATCACGAGATTCCTTAACTAAACTCTCCAAGATCCAATTCTTGACTTTCACTTGGGCAAGCTGTTGCAAAAATTCCTTTTGAAACAACATCTTCAACGATAATTGACTTTGGGATTATAATCTCATTGTAAAAGATATGGAAGAAGAATCCGAAACAAAAATTTTGATCAAAAATAAATTGTCAAACCCTAAACCAAACTGTTGACTTTAGAAAAACTAAAAAAGAACCTAAACAAAACTGTCGATCAAGTTATACCCTCTCACCTCCTTTTATACAAGTGATAGGGTGAATAACAACCGACAGATTTTATGAATATAATTTTTTATAAAAACGAATATGTACATATATATTTTTTTTCTTTTTTACATGTTAATATATATTAAATAATTTTTATGAACAATTAGCTTATTTGTTGACATTTTTATATATCTTGAGATAGTAAAAATATATAACCATTTCTTTTACTTTTTTATACTTGGAATACGTTTTCTTTTCCTTTTTTACATTTTGACACATCTTAGATAAGTCTTAAGAACAATTACAGTAATTGATTAATTGACATTTTAGAATCTTTCATGAATTGTTGTGTCTTCACAACAAGAAGATGAAAAAATTTAACTGACTCTTGCGTTAATTGTTTACAAGAATTCTTTAACTACATGTATCGTGATTTAATTTATAGTGTAAAATGTTGAAATTTGTCCTAAAAAGGATGAATGATTTTGTAAATATTAGTCATGTAAAAAAGCATTTCACAAAAATGCGTTAATATGATTGTCGTTAAAAACAACTTGTGTAACTGGTAACATATACATCTAGTTTCGGATATATCGTCTGTAAAATTCACTGAAGAAGGAATTCAAAATTGATGTTGTCTACGTACTTCGGCTTTGTAGCGAGGTCACTTATATTATCGTTTCCGACAACCGTTTCCATCGTCGCGAATTTAATCTAAAAAAAAAAAAATATTTGCTTACATTGTAAAATGTTCAAACTGTAGTTTTGATGAAATAGAAATGAGACAACTATTTATAGGCTCATTGTGATTATAAAAAATTTGTAGAGTATTACACACATTTTAATTATCTAATACTCTACATCATGTTTAACATACTATAAACACAAAATATACTATAGAAAGTTTTATGTGAAAAAGTTTTTCTGAGATATTTTACTTAAGATATTTTGATACTACAAAAGTAAAGCAAAGTAAAGTAACTTTCAATACCGTCTTTCACATGTTATAGGTCTCAATACTGTCTTCCACAGTGTATGGGGAGGTTGAGACGTAGATAACCTTACTCCTACCTATAGTAGAGAGGCTTCTTCCGGTTCTACCAAAGATAGAAAATGACCTCCGGCCTAATCAGACAATAATTTATACTACATCGGATCTAAAATTATTTGTCGTACATGTTCATCTTTCGTAATATAAAATAAAGTAAAGTAGCTCCTAATATCGTCTTTCACAAATTATGGGTCCTAATATCGTCTTCCACGTTTATGAGAGAGGTTGAAATGTAGACAGCCTTACCCCTACTATACATAAGTTAGAGAGTTTGATTCCGGTTCACCTTTCGTAATATCCACTACTTAAATTAGATATTGTGATGTGAGTTGCTAGTAAGGGTAATATAGGAACTTTATACATTAATCTTTTCTATTTTTAGACGGAAACTTTAAGACAAAGAAAAAAGAAAGAAAGACAATAGTTTTAAACCAATGATAAGTGATAACTTTAAAGTAAAGCATTAATTAGTAACTTTAAAAAAGAAAGAAAGACAATAGTTTTAAACCAATCATTTTACAAAGAATGCATATGCATATATCAAGTATATTTATCATGGCAATATATATGTACAAAAAATTGTTCAATTTTTTCATAACTTGAAATCTAAAAAGTGTCTAAAGGATGCGTGTGAGATCTATACAAGACTAAAAAAAAGTTAAAGCAAAGACAATAAGACATAAAATGAAACAATATTTAAGAAAAAATAGATATCTAAAACACAAAATTCAATAAATATGTTTAATACAAGTAAAATTATGTATTCTCTGTTGGAATATATGAATAATGTAAAACAATAAACATATAAACATCAAAGAGTACGCAGCGGAATAGATCAAATACAAATAATAAATTAACCGAATATAAATGGATGCGTACCTCTTTGTGATTTCTAGCAAGAACAAGAAACCAATGGAACAAGAACTATAAACCCTAATTGGGTTTAATGGTGGATCGACTAGGGTTAGTCGAATAGGGCAAATCACCTTGTTAGCAAAAGTATGCCAACACTTCGTTCTTGAACACACGTATTAGTAGCGTTTCAATAAGAAAAGCTAGGTTCTTAATTCACAAGCAATCCAAACATAATGTTTAGAAGATCGCGTAGGAACCCTAGAAGGGTGTAGTTGATCAACTAAACAAGAATGGTTTGAGCTTAGAAATCTAGTAGGAACCCTATAAGGGTGTAGTTTGATTTCTAACTCAAGAGGAGAAAGAGAAGGAGATTTGGTTTGCAAGTGAACCAAGGGATGAATGAATGAATGAGAGGAGGTCTCATTATATAGCATTCAATAAACTTGGAGCAAAAGCTATCCCAAACCCTAAGGGGCAGTGGGGTGGCCGGCCATGGGCTACAAAAGCCCAACCCGAACCTTACTTTCACTCTTTTCCAAATCTAGTCCTTCATCTTTCGTCTAACGGTCGTTAGGTACTGTTAAATGCTCATTTCGTGAATTTAATAATTATTCGTCACTAAAACAATAATTATTAATTAATTGAAACTCATACGTAAAGTGTGCAATCCCGAAGTCTCGAGTTCGAGTCCGGTCATGATATATTAATTTATTATCCGTTAAAACTAACAGCTCCCACTCGGATATAGATTAATGTAACAATGACAATGGTTAGTCTAGCATAACACGCCAATGTCCCCAGAACGATCTCGAGTATGGTTTCCTGGAAAAAACCACCTTTGATGATTCATCATCATACTTATCCTTTTGATTCTAATACTATGTTAATATGGATATGGATTGAAGTCATTCCATAATTAACTAGTGTTTCTCGTTATTTATGATCAAACAAGATTACCAATTCATCTGAACGCATTCCAGATAGACCTTGGGCATGGCCATGCAAACATCTTGTTAATCCTACGAGTGGCCAAACAGTATTAAACTTCAAAACAAATTTGAAGGAACCAAATCCCGTATTGACTACAAGCATAACCTATGAACTTCGCATCACCTCTGAAAATAATCCTTATAACTACCAGTTACGGATAGCGTTAGATTATCTCACAGAAAATGAGCTACATCCACAGTAGTTACCTGGTATCTCAAGTCTGAGGATAAATATTCATGATTTACTCTAATGACAACATCCATAAGTACAATCATGTAGTTGGGATTTTGTCCTATATCCAATTTTTCCAGTATTGAATATCATGTGAATTTGGCGTGTCTACGCACCAATATAATTTATATATTATACCAAATCTCACATTTGTCTTAGTTCAATGATACTCCCATATCATTAATTGACAACGGACAATTTAGAATAACATAAGTTATTCATGGATTAAACATGCAAATATAGGATACAATATTTATGAATAGAAATAAACATAACACAATACTTCATTTCATTCGAATAATTATTGTTTACAATCCTTTGTCCAAATACTAAATAGATCAATGCATGAAAATTCTCGTTAATGAATTTTGTCTCAAGTAATACCAATCATACTTGTTGACAATTATGCCTCAAGTAATCATACTTGTTGACAAGGCATTATTCAACTAACTTTGATCTATCGGAATTTTGAGAATACTTATTTCAATAATGAAATTCTTGTATATGTGCATTCAAATAATTTGATATAACCACATAATACATCATAAAATGTGTATGACATCCTCAACATACAATTTATGATAATTAAACTTCCAAACCTTTAAAGTTTAAAGTATTCTTATTCTTTAACGTATAATGCAACTATGCTTTCGGTTAAGCATAACTAGTACACATGGCTATTAACAAGGATAAAATCCTTCCATGACTAGTATTGAGTGTCATCTCAATTTTTTATATTAGCATCATTGTATGCAAACAACAATATGCTCTTTTCCGTAAACATCAATGTGTAATGTTTTATTCCTTCCAAACTTTCAAGTTTGTTGGCTATGACAATTTTACAAATTGTTCATTTATAGAATCTAGAAATTGTTCCAGGCTGAGGATGTGATTCTATATCCAAATATATTCCTTTAGAATATTTATTACACAACTTATCTAATATCTTTCATTTAGATATCAATGTTGTCAAATCATCTTTTATCAAAGCATGATATAACAACAACATGATGTACATGAAAAATTCTCGTGTCCAACTAAATTTCATTCATGTACTACATATCCATTTAAACTTTCTAAATGATATATCATGTTCTATTAGATTCATTTACCGCACATGTTTACATCAATAAACATATATTCAAAGTTGTATGTTTTACTTATTAAATCTTTCAAGTAAAGTTTCATTCCAAGTTATGACTTACCATTTAACTTATATAGAATGTTACTTCCTATATGTTATACAACATATATGATTTAAATAAGTAAACATAATACTCCCACTAGCTTTCAGAATTACTTAGGAGTTATCTTATTTTAAATTATAAATCAAATCATAGATTTAATATTTAAACATAAGATTTATCTCCTTGATGCATGCATCTATCCATACTTGGATTCTTGCATTTTGTATACTTTCAAAGATTAAATGAATTCATAAAACTCTTAATTACTTATCGTCCTCGCTTAAGTAATTATATAAGAAAGAGGTTTTATAATCCATTGTCAAATTTTATATTCATAAAAATGAGTATGACAATTACCATCTTTGTATTTTTAATGTGCTTAGGAAAGAGTATTCAATCATAGTTAATTACTTAAGTATGATTAATAATCTTGTCATAAGACATACATTAAAATATGTATACAGTTTTTGTCCATATGATTCTTTATGCAAAGATTTAAACCTCTAGGATTTTTTCTTCTCTTGCAGAAACTCATCTTCATTAAGATAAACCAAATTTTCAAAGTTCACTTATCTTTATGGACAGCATCTTAACATTCATAGTATGAGCAATTTACCATAATTAGTAAATGCGTCATTATGATTAACAGGCTTACATTGATCCTGTAATTCATAATTCTCAGCATATTAATTAAATATCTGAGACATCCCTACGGATCTATGAATGAGAGTTTCATCATGTTGAGATTTAACCTTTACATTTCAAATCTCATCATGATTTTCACTAGTGTGGTTTTAGAAGATTATATATTTTGTAATTTTGATCTTTCAAGATCTAAACAAAACTCCCACTTGCCTTTTGTATTTTATAAATACTTTAGCAAGATGAGCAACACTAAATCGTTCTCATTTGGGATATTACAAAAATATTTTACAGTTCCTGACTCTTGTTTGTTAAAACTACTTATTAACAAAATCAGAACTTCATTTTAAGACTTTAATGTGATTCATCACATTCCATAATGTCTTATTTAATCTTCTAGGTTGGAGTCTTATTGAGTATATTCATTCATACTCAATTTTCTAACCTTGATAACTTTTGGAAGAAAAGAAGTCATATTTATCTTTTAATCAAACAATATAACAAGAGTTTGATTTTTCCTAACTGAACACACCACCAACTTGTGATGTTTCATTAGAATTAATATTGTGAGACAAACTAACAATATGTAAGATAAACTTATTCCCTTTGGCTTACCTATTTACCAACTAAGTCAACTTAATGGTACAATAGAATTTCCAAGCCAATTGCATGCTATATAACATAAGTACCTTTTGAACAAGTTACTTCATGTTCATGTCTTAAGAAGACATGAACTGTTATATTCCCACTTTACGTTGTATATCATTGATCAACTCAATGATTTCTTGTTTGAAACATAACAAGTTTAACGTCTTACTTTATTATAAGTCTTGTAATAGTTAAAAGACTTCATGTTTATAAGAAGATATAAACATAAATAACTAAAGTATTTGTGAACACCATCACTTGGTTTCAATAGTAATTTCAAGTTAATTTACTACTTCATTTGCTTATGTTATTTTATGAATTATCCAATTTAAGAAACTGCAAACTCACATAATTCCATTACATCAGTTGATCTGCTAGTAATGAAATCATGTAGTTTACCTTTCTATTGCAATCTATGCAGGTTACACCCTGACGTAAATTGTAAATTCAAGTGTTTCTTTTAATTTGAATATCATAAGACATAAAAGTAGTCTTATAATCATGACACATGTTCTACATAAGATAATCTTACACATTAAATGTATAAGTCCTATTAGAACATTGATCTCTTACCTTGCAATTAAGAGAATCCTATCATCATATTTCTATGTATTGTTCCTTTGCACACAATAAACAATTCTCCCACTTGTGCATTGAACAATATCATGTAGTATATAAACAACACAACATAAGTTTGTTTATGTGATTCAATATGATTTGTGTCATAAGTAGATGTAGGACTACTTTGTCTTATCAGGAAACGCATATGGCTATCCTAAGAACATGAGTGTCTACAATTTTGAAAGTAATTATCTTGAAGATAATCTGGGCTACTACACAGAAATTAAATCTTGTAGCTCCCACTGAATTAGAGAACATAACAATAACTCTATATTCAGTAAACAACACAAAGCTCCCACTGAATTTGACAACATTGTACGTGTTTCAGAACCAGTGAAAACAATTTGCTTGTTTTTACTTTCCTACACATTTAGAAAAACCCATACGTAATAATTACTCAGGTTCTAAAATGTGTATTCTACTATGTTTATGATGGATTATCCATCAATGATATTAACTTGAAGAATTTGAGCATGCAGCTTCTTCCTTAATAGGCCTACCATCCCCATAATGGTATGTAGCACCTTTAAAGCACAACAACTAGATAAAATACTAGCTTTGCCTTTTACCAATTTTGCGGTAATTTGTCCAGCTTCTAATAACTCATATTTTTCATTTAACCAAATGCCTTGTTTGTTATAAAAGAATTCATTCACCAAATTAGAGTAATGAAATTTCTATGGAAAATAAGATGTGCTATATCCTTAAATATTAAGGATTGCTATGAGTTATATATTAGAATGTAGACAATTCTAATGTTCCTATCATACCTTTCTCAATCATGAAAAGGAATAGGATTGAGTCTTATTCTTTTCGCATGGAAAATAGACTTAGGATTGAGTCTTATTCTTACGTTCCTATCATACCTTTCTCAATCATGAAAAGGAATAGGATTGAGTCGTATTCTTCTCTCATGGAAAATAGACTCTTTCATTTCGGTAAATTTTTCTCAATCAAACATTATGTTTGAAAGCAGAATTATATCAATTTACCAATTTAAGACCAAACCACGTTTACGGCTTTAATGTTGCATTAATACGTTAAAAAGAATTACAAAATTCAATTTTAGTATTTTCGATAATTAAATTTTCAAGAAAATTAAATACCCATGGTTCATAATCAAATAACCATTTAATTTTCACTGAAAAACTAGGATCCAAATTGACATAAGTTCATCACATCAGTTGATCTGCTAGTGATGACGTTATTCAATAAGGTACGAGACGAACCTCAATTGCCAATATTCAATTGCAATTCCTAGAATCGATGGGATTTACATTAATTGCCAACCGCAGTTGCAATGTAAGCATGTTTTATCCCCATCTTCTTATGCCTTGAGTGATCAGTTCCCACTATCAACTCAATTAAGTTAACCAATTTAAGAAACAACAACCTTACATAATGACACCACATCAGTTGATCTGCTAGTGATGAAATCATGTAATTTGCCCTTCCATTGTAATCTAGTCAGGTTACGCCCTGGCGTAGATCCAATTTCAGGTGTTTCCGTTTCATTGGATGGCATATAACTTAAATTTAAGGGTAGTAAATTTGATGTGTGTAATCAAATATATGTACAAAGATGTCATGCATTCATCTTGTAGCATATGTTTCATGTAAAAAAACTTTTACTCATTTAGTTTCTTTACGAGCTTAAATCTCCAAACTTTTGATTGAGGCGTTGAGAAACTTACAACTTTGCCTTAAGTGCTTCGTAGTTATCATGGATGTTAGGTAAAGACTAAAATATGACTCACAGGCGAGCGGTAAGCCAGAATGGAGGCTCACTAAGGCCGCAATTTAATGCGTAGCCATCCTTATACCCATTTTAATAGTTTGTCATAATTAGTTCCACCTTTCAACCATTTAATACAGTCGCGATCAATCAACCAAAAGTCCAAGATTTATTAAGTAAGCTCAAACAAGATTTCACCATTATTAAGTCCGTTTAATATTTTATTGAAATTACTCTTTGTTACTATCATGTTAAAAACATATAAAACAAAAGTAATAAAATAAAATAAACAAACAACAACAATAATGGTCATGCAAATCAAAATCAATATAAAACACACTATTGATTTAATACACGATTAATAGGGTCTTCCCTAATATTATAATTAATCAAATTTTAGTAATCTTTATACATAATATTTACTAAACAATTTATCAATTATAATAAAATCGCATAAATAAGCATGAAATCAATCAAATCATAATTCATAACAACACATGCATAGTGTGTCATGAATGCCCATATTGCACATATTATACAAATAATCATGTCAATCAAGGAACGCAACCAAACGGCATATAACAATATCCATACACATAAATTACATGCAACCTAGGGTTTCTACAAGTTTTTATCACATAATTCATCAAACCCTAATTTCCTTTTTTTTAAATAAAAAAAAATCGACATTTATAAAAAAAAATAAAATCTAGGGTTTATGAAAAATATAAAAACATAAGAACACCAAGCATGTGATTAATCATACGATTCAATTTTTATGTGTTTCAGTAATTCATTATAATGTATTAACGGCTCTAGATGCCACTGTTGGAATATATGAATAATGTAAAACAATAAACATATAAACATCAAAGAGTACGCAGCGGAATAGATCAAATACAAATAATAAATTAACCGAATATAAATGGATGCGTACCTCTTTGTGATTTCTAGCAAGAACAAGAAACCAATGGAACAAGAACTATAAACCCTAATTGGGTTTAATGGTGGATCGACTAGGGTTAGTCGAATAGGGCAAATCACCTTGTTAGCAAAAGTATGCCAACACTTCGTTCTTGAACACACGTATTAGTAGCGTTTCAATAAGAAAAGCTAGGTTCTTAATTCACAAGCAATCCAAACATAATGTTTAGAAGATCGCGTAGGAACCCTAGAAGGGTGTAGTTGATCAACTAAACAAGAATGGTTTGAGCTTAGAAATCTAGTAGGAACCCTATAAGGGTGTAGTTCGATTTCTAACTCAAGAGGAGAAAGAGAAGGAGATTTGGTTTGCAAGTGAACCAAAGGATGAATGAATGAATGAGAGGAGGTCTCATTATATAGCATTCAATAAACTTGGAGCAAAAGCTATCCCAAACCCTAAGGGGAAGTGGGGTGGCCGGCCATGGGCTACAAAAGCCCAACCCGAACCTTACTTTCACTCTTTTCCAAATCTAGTCCTTCATCTTTCGTCTAACGGTCGTTAGGTACCGTTAAATGCTCATTTCGTGAATTTAATAATTATTCGTCACTAAAACAATAATTATTAATTAATTGAAACTCATACGTAAAGTGTGCAATCCCGAAGTCTTGAGTTCGAGTCCGGTCATGATATATTAATTTATTATCCGTTAAAACTAACATTCTCAGAACTAGTCCTAAATCTTGGAAGTGGCTACATGAGGTCAATCATGATTGATCTACTTGACGATCCAAGTTGCGAACTTTGTTTTTCCTCCGATTGACGGTTCTCAATGCAGGCCTTAACCGCGACCACAACTAGGACTAAAATGCCTACACATATGAATGGTAACTGGACCCAAGGGGCAAGGAATGGCGACAATGCATACAAGATAGGTACAATGATAATTAGAAACACAGTCCAATGGAAAAGATACTCGTTAAAGCGTTCATCTTGTTGATAACGGCATCCATAATTCCAAGCAAAGTAATATGCAACTAGGATTAGTACAATGCAGATTACGTATATGACTGAATACACAACCCCGTGGAGGTTGCGTGGAACATATAAGGCTACCACTAGGGAGAAAGGTGCAAGGATTGCGGAGAAGCAGCCTATACTTTTCAAGATGGTGTAATGGATATTTTTCATCAAACGTCGCAAGAAGAAGCTTGCGAAAACCAAAAACACAGATGCTAGCAAAGCTACGGATGGCGAGATAATGGCCATGATCACAAAAAATCCACCATGATGAGCTTTAGAAAGGAATTTTTGCTTTGTCTTTTCCCTTTCAATTTCAAATGGAAGCAAAAAAAGAATAGCCGAACTAAACATAACAACAAAGTACACAAAAGTCCTGAAACACACAAAATGCAAACACTCATATGTTATAAACCAGAAACAAAAGTTTAGCAAGTAGTTTTATTGATTCGGAAAGCAAAAAACCTTACTGTGGATTGGCGTGTTCGTCTTCATTAACTCTGGCTAAATTCACAATCCGTGCACCATTGTGGTTAGGAATAGCTCTTTCCAACTCCATGCAATCGTATGTTAATTAGGTTTTACACCTTAATTCACTCCAAAACCTACCTCTCGTTCCAAAAATGAGTTCTATGGGTAGTAATGATATACTCTTTTAATCTCCTGTCCTCATTTTTTTAGAGGATTATAAGGCAAAAACACAAGTTATTAAGGTAAATATATTGTTTCCATTTTGAAATGAAAAAAACCATATATATTATTTCTAAAAAAAAAAATCCTACAGTATAGTAGGGATATATACCCGTATAAATATGCTTAAGATTTTGTACGTTTGAATATGTTAAGCCAAGTATCATAATATTCACTTTTGATTTGATATAACCAATTTCAGTATATTAGCTATTGTTCTAATATGATTTTGCGTATTAGTTACTTATATAAAACGTATGCTCTAAACCCGCACATAGGTATGAACAGGCCCAATTAGAAGAAGCCCAATTGGACTTACGGGCTTATACCCTTTGATAGTTTGAGCACAATTAAGGGTGCTCATCGGGTGAAAACCGGACCGGACCAAGAAAAACCGGATCGGTCCGAGACCGAGACCGGACCGAATGTGGTCGGTCCGGTCTCGGTCTAAATAGGCTAAATGTCCGGTTTTTAAGTCAGACCGGACCGGACCGAAACCGAAATTATGAAAAACCCTAAACCGAGACAGGACAGAATGTCGTCGGTCCGGTCTCAGTCCAGTTCGGTCTCGGTCCGGTCCGGTCGGTTTTGTCAGTCGATCCGGTCCATCCGGTCCGTTTGCTCACTCCTAAGCACAATATGTTTTAACAACTTTTTTGAAAGTTCAGATTTTATTTCACAAATGTGTGCTATCCATTCTTTTTAGTACACAAAAGATTAGGACTAAAACTTGATGCATTGAAAAAATGATTTTTGAGAGAGAAAATTATCAAAATGTACTTACTCTTATTTAGTAGTTCAAAGAGAAGACAAAACAATGGTTTTTCATATTAGTCAAGAATGTCAAGCTCTTACATATTACAACCGTTGAATTTAGTTAGAGATTGATACGTGAGCGTCTAGTACATATCAACCAACCCAATCAGCATCATAATACGCAACAAGAGGACCAGTAGAGGAGGCTTAGAGTTGTAATCCAAAATCCAGTATACCTCGAACATAACGAAGTATACGCTTGAGAGCTGCTGAGTGAGGCTCCCTGGGGTCATGCATATAAAGACAAATCTGCTAAACTGTATAAGATATATCTAGGCGAGTAAAAGTAAGATATTGGAGACTACCTGCAAGACTATGATAAAGAGTAAGATCCAAAACAAGATCCCCATCAGGACAAGTTTGGATTATGTGTCAATCAGTGTCTGAGTAGGATTACAAGAAACCATATGAGCCTGCTCCAAAAGCTCCATAGCATACATCATTGACAGAGGTACATACTTGTAGAATCATGAGTAACAAATATCCCCATAAAATAATTAAATGCCCCTAAATCAGTCGTATCAAACTCTTAATGTAAAAAGGAAATAATGCGCTGCAGTAAGGTTGTAGAGGATGATGTCAGAACAACATCATCAACATATATCAACAAATAAACAACCTCGGAACCATGCTGATAAATAAATAATGATGAATCACGTTGATTAGTCGATAAACCAACTCAAAGAGGATAACCAACAAATCGTTGAAACTAAGCACAATATGTTTGTTTTAAACCATATAAGGACTGCTGTAATCGGCAAACATGTTGAGGAATCGAGGTTCAACAAACCCTGGTGGTCTGATACATATATACAATATTAGAAATATCATCATAAAAAAGCATTCTTAACATCAAGTTGATAACTGGCCAACCACATGATATAGCTAGGCTGGGAATTATGTTAATGGTAGCTAGTTTAACAGCTGGACTAAACATCTCACCACAATCGACACCAATCTGCTGATTACGCCCGTTAGCAACAAGACATGCCTTATACCTACTCAAATATCCATCTGCATGATTATGTGTAAAAAAAACCACATGGACCTAACCACATCAACATTCGGTGGTTTCAGACTATTCTAACTTATGCATTATATTCATCATGCATAGCATCTCACAATTAGTGTTGGATAACGCAATGAAAGGTAACTTAGGGAGAGGAGAAACATGAGACATATGATAACTAAAATGCGGATTGCACTTATCATTATCAACTTGTGCACCTGTGACCATAGGGTGCGTCCTAATAGGTGGAGGTTGGGCCATTATGTGTAGGTGATTAGGTTGATTGAATGAGACTCATAGGTGAAAGTGAGGAGTGGGTTGTAGTAACAGGTTGTTGGGTTTTGGCCTAAAAGGTGAGGTCGTGGACACATGGCCGGGTTAAGGGGCCGAGGAGGGTTAGACTATTGGTGACATGGGAGTAGGTTTGGCCGATTGGGCCGGGTTTTGAGTAGGGGCACTAGTATGGATAAACGTGCGAGTGACTAACGGCTAGATTTTGAATGGGATAAAAAAAATTCATTTTGCCCCCTATATTTCTAACCATTTGTAAACGGCTATATACCTTTGAAAAAAAAAAAAAAAAAAAAAAAAAAGAACATAAAAAAAAGAAAAAAAAAAACTTTTTCAAACCTATTTTCTTACCACTATAAATACCCACCTCATAACATTTTATTTTCACACTTACACAACTCAAATTCAACCTATATACTTCCTTACTATTATAAAAAAAATCAACCAACACTTTCATTTTCACAATGGATCCGAATCAAAATAATGAAGAACAAAGGAGTTTCTCCGATATTGATGATGAACTCGACACGGAGTTTATGATACCCGCGTTCGAATGTCATCAACATTTGGTACAACAAGAAGCAGTAGCAGAATTAGCTCGACAACGCATCGCGAGTTCACGTGTCCATCGTGAGTTCGAGGTTGCCGAGGAACGTTTGCGTCGCGACTAGTTTTATCAAGGGTGTAAGTATACGAACTGGCAATTTCGAAGAAGGTTTCGTATGAGCCGAAAACTATTTGTAGAAATAGTAGAAGGTATTCAATCTTACTATTCCGATCCACTTCCAGATCATTTCAAATTCATGAACAAAGGACCCGATTGTACAGGTCGACAAAGTATTAGTACACTCATGAGGTGTACAGCTGCCATACGCCAATTGGCATACGGCAACGCACCTGATGCGTTTGATGAGTATTTGCAAATTGGTGACCGTACTGGACGTGACAATCTTGATAATTTTAACAAGTGCGTTATTGACTTGTTTATGCCGGAGTTTCTAAGGAAACCGACATGGTCCGACGTTCAGGCTATTTATGATAAACATGAGCGTGAACATGGTTTTCCGGGCATGCTTGGTAACATTGATTGCATGCATTGGGAGTGAAAAAATTGTCCGGTTGTGTGGCAAGGGCAATATGGTGGTGGTTTTAAAAAATACCCAACCTTAATGCTTGAAGCTGTTGCTTCGCAAGATTTATGGATTTGGCATGCATTTTTTGGAATGGCGATGGCGAATAACGATATCAATGTTTTAGATAACTCTCCGTTATTCGATGACATTCTTGCTAACGAAGCCCCAAAAGCACCGTATATGATAAATGGACATCGTTATGAACGGGGTTATTACTTAGCTGACGGAATTTACCCACGGTTGTCAACTTTCGTCAAGTCTTACTCGGCAACCACTGACGAGAAACATGCTTATTTTAAAAGGAAGCAAGAAAGTGCACGAAAGGATGTCGAACGTGCTTTTGGGGTGCTTCAAGGACGTTGGGGTATACTACGACAACCGGCACGTGCACTGGAAGTTGTCAAGTTACGAAGAATAATGTATACTTACATAATTTTGCATAACATGATCTTAAAAGATAAAAAGTTTGCATTACGTGAGTATCCGGAAATGTGGGTGGATCCGACACCATGGTTTTACCGAGATAGGTGGATCGACAGATGTGATTCACAGCGTCGCATACATAGAGAACTACACGACGTTGATATGCATAATCAACTCCGACAAGATCTTATGGAGCATGTTTGGGTAAGTCGTTTTCAATATGGGAATGAAGAAGAAGATTCTGACAACGATGATTAAATGTTTGTAATATTTATGTTTTAAATTTTTTTATATGCTTCGTAATGTAATATTTATGTTTTAATTTCGTATTGTAATATGTTTAAGAATTTATGTTATGTTTTAAATAAATGAAGTGTTTGTTAAAAACTAGGGTTGAAATTGAAAATATTTGGGGTGAAGGTGAGTTAAGGTGAGTTATATTACCGGGGTGGAAAGTCAAGAGTTAAGGTTAAAAGGGAAAAGCTGACGTGGCGCTGAGGTGACAGTGAGTTAACTTTTAACTCACGAGTACCTTACCACATGCTCTAAGGGGCGGGGACAAGATTGGATGATGAGCCATAAGGAAATTGTTGCTCGTCAAATGTGACATGTCGGGAATATATCATTTTGTTGGTGGAAAGGTCGAGACAATGATATTCTCAATGGTAGGCGGGATAGCCCAAAAAATGTAAGGTGTTACTCGATGGGCTAATTTATTGTGTTGGGAGGGGGGGGGGGATCAAGGTGCGGGGGTAGCAAATGAATTGAAAAATGGGAAAGCGAGAATAATCGGGTTCATTGTGAAATAATTATCTTGTATGGTATATCATTGTTGATGGCAGTGTAGGGGAAGTTTTCATTCACCATTATGGTTTAAGATTTTAAGATTAAAACACAATTTAAGGTTATTAAAAATAGAAAAATCATTGACTCACGTTTTTTTAGGGTTTAGGACGATGTGAAAAGAGGATAGAGAGGGGATGGTAATACTTTTTTTTTAGAACAATTGGTGATGATTAGGTTTTGCTCTGTTTACCATTTTTGATTAACAAATTGTTTAACTTTTAGTGAGTATTATTCATCCTAAATATCAATATATAATGTACACAAGACAATTCTATATATACATGTAAATGGATCATGACTAACAAACTACTAAAAGCCTATAAATATATCGACTAACATATGCTACTCTCTTTTTTTTTAAGGGAAAATTATCAAAATAGACCAGTTGTCTTATAACTTATCACTTTTCAAACCTAAAATTTTCAAAAGTCCAAAATATACCAATTGCGACTCATTTTTTGAGCAACTCGTTTTTATGTTCGACCGTGTTCTTAAACAATCGAATAAAGATTAATCCATTTACAATAATTGGACACTTGTTAGCTAGTCGTCCGGCCTATTTTGAACTTCTGAAAAGTGATAAGTCGTTAGGCGACCGATCTATTTTGTTAAATTTTTTTTTTTTTTTTTTTTTTTTTTTTTTTAATATGTAAACAAGGTAAATACGTAGGTAAATGTATAAATCCAGTGAAAATATGAAACCTAAATTTAACGATGAGAGTAGGTACAGTTTAGAGGTGTACGTACGGATAGGGACAAGGAAACATTCAAGTTGCAAATTTGAGAGCAACAACATACACTGACTTTTGTCGTTTTTGTTTTGTAAAAAGTTTACCATGCAAAGGCTGCAAATGTCGTGCTACTTCTTTTGGGTACAAATTAATTACTACTAGAATAGTACTACAAATTATAGTATATCGAGTTTCGAGCATAGACATTTGGTTCCGATCTATGCATGTCTTCTTGAAATAATGTACTAGTGAATATCTAATAGTTTGAAACTAATAATGATTATGAGATGCTTGGATGAGTGACATGAAAATCATTCTTGAAAATTTGGATTCTTAATGTTAAAAATATATATATACCCGAAACTGTGTTTTTAGTACTCCTTAGTAATCAAAAGGAATAGTTTTACAAATCTGATTTGGTCACGAAAGAGTACTACAATGTTTTTGGCCCCGGGGCGGACTTAGGGTGTTCTCAGAGTTTACGGGTTCAGATGAATGTTTTCAGAGTTCACGTGTATCATCCGGCACGCAAAAATGTTGTCTTGCTCACCAAAACCACGTGTCCATTTCTTATTCGTGTAGGTTGAAATGTAAACGCGCAAATTAGAGGTTTAGAGCGCCATATTCAAGGCTGAAGGCGCCAAATACTCGAGTCTTTACGGTAAAACCCAATCAAATATTCCAAACAATTATGACGCGCAAATTTGTCTGCGCGTCAGACGCCAAAAATGACAAAAACCGAAATACGATTTGAATACGGCTCTTTGTAATAATACCTACTAAATACCATCATAATCTATAATTTTCACATTCTAGAAATACCATCATAATCTATATTTTTCCCATTCTAGAAACTGATACACCTAACTAAACTTTCAGTGTCATTTACTTTAACTTTTTTAAGAAATAATGTCGCTATAGAAAACTTGGTAATGATTTAGAAAAAAGTTACTTTTGTATGATTTTTCTCTTTAATTTTTCTTTGCCCCCCACCCACCCACACCTAACGCAACTTTATAAGTAGAATGCAATGTAACTTTATTTTACACTACACTCAAAAACACTTAACTTTGTCAAAAAAATATGGACACACATCAATACAGATACCAAAGAGAATACCCGTCATTCTCGTCGACTTTACTCGACGTAATCTATCGATCAATCGACGAACGACAAGATATCGACCGTGTCAATGTTGAACGAGCTAGTGGCAATTTAGCTGGTTTTGAAAGTATTCGTAACGAAACAATGTATGGGTTTCCTAGTAGGAATAAACCGAAACCTATTCGTACATGCATACGTGAAGACAATGAAAACGAATGTAGCATGCAAGTTAACGAGAAGAACGAAAAGCACGAAAAGCTCGAAAGCAAGTTTGTAAAGACGAAATCGAAAGCAATGAGGATTTACGGGTATTTAAAGCAAGGAAAACAACCAATATCACCTGGAGGTCGATTAACGAGTTTCTTAGCTTCGT
Source organism: Artemisia argyi (assembly GCA_030686995.1). Lineage (NCBI taxonomy): Eukaryota > Viridiplantae > Streptophyta > Magnoliopsida > Asterales > Asteraceae > Artemisia > Artemisia argyi. The sequence continues at coordinate 5,706,514 of CM060690.1, forward strand.
TTTTTAGTAACGAAAAAGGTACGAAATCTACGAAATCGAAGATTTCGTGTACTGGAAGTCTCGATGAGGTTATTGTTCCCCCGAAGTCGAAGTCAGTTTCTTCGTTTTCGAGAACTTGTGTGAATAAAGCGACTTCGTCTAGTTTTAGAAAATCGGTTACGTTTATTATAGATAAATGTGCCAAGCCACGAGGACATATGAATAATCAGAAAAATGACGATGACGATGATGATGATGATGATGCAATGAGTTGTTCGAGCTCGGATTTGTTTGAACTGGATAATTTAAAGGCTATTGGAATCGATTCGAGTATGCAAGAGTTGCCACTGTATGAAACAACGAATGTAGATGTTAATCGAGCTATTGCTAATGGTTTACTTGTGTAATATATCATCATTTAATTTGCTAGCTATAAATTTTCATGCAAATGTTCTCTTTAAGAGACCAGTAAATGTGGTTGAACAGTAATAAGTTGATAGTCCATATTTAGCCTTTTGAATTTTGATCGGTCAAATTATTAAAAAAAAGTATTATACTTGCCGCTGTTTCATACAATAATTTTTTTTGCTTTTGAGGGTAATTTTCTTTCAAACTCATCATCTTGAGGGTATTTTACGAAAATTTTGAACATTTTTGCCCCTCTTAGCTAATACAATTTTCTTTTCCCGAAGGGCAAAAACGTCACATATTACCCTAAAGAGAAGGAATTTGAAAGAAAATTACACTCAAAAGAAAAGAAAAAAAAAATTATTCGCTAACCAGAAGATGAAACAGTGACAAATATATATATATATATATATATATATATATATATATATATATATATATATATATATATATATATATATATATATATATATATATATATATATATTTTAATTTGTCCAATTTTGATCTATATAGAACGTTCACCTTTGAAAAGATAATGATCCCGGACGTTTTGTATAAGTTCTTTGCTTTTAAGTTCAGTGTGCATTTCCTTGACGTTATTGATGAGTTTCGTATAAATTCGAGTTTTTCGAGCCAAGCTTGAGTCTTATTCGAATATTACTCGAGTCGAGCTCAAGTTTAGATGCCTATAGCTCGTCGAGTTATCGAGCAGAGCTCGAGCCCGCCTTATGACTTTCGAGCCAAGCTTTAGCCTTGTCAAGCTCGACCTCGAGTTAGCATCATTGCAACTCTACTCTAAGCATCAACCAACAATGTCATTATTAATCATGAGACCCAGTTGGTGAAAATTGTGGAAAAGTGGGTTTACCTTTACCATCGCTTTCTATAGGGACCAATACCATTATTACTATCTCTTCATCAGTAGTACGACGATTGACTCTGATTTGTTACTATCTTTTTAGCCCTTAAATTGTAGGACATGTACATAAGAGGCCATTAATTGTAGGACATGTTACATAGATATTTGCCCATCTTTTTGTATTATATATATCATGTGATGTGAGGATGAAATTATTAAGTGGTCATGTATGTGCATTTGAAATGAAGTTGTTTGAATAAAATGATTTGCATACATATTTTCAAGCCATTTCAGTTTATGTAAATCATATTTTGTCGAGCCGAACTCAATCTTGTATTACGATATGGAGTAAAGCCATCAAGCTTAACCACTAGAGCATTAGTCCAATGGGTGGAGCTCTCTTGCTTGAGTTAATGGACTCATGTTCAAGTCTCATCTTTGACATTTGTTTCAGATAGGTACCTGCTTCTATAAAACCTATGGGTACACTGGAGAGACTTTGTAAAATAAGAGATCGGGGGTCGAGTCTCGACTCGTCTCACTCTAGGTGGTGCTCCTCGGGGCCAGGAGAGTTGCCGAAGCTATTCCTTGTGAGGTGGAGAATAACTGATGCCAAAAGACATCCGGGATCAAGGTGTTCCCGCAAATCAACACACCTTTGTGGAAAGCGAGCAAGCTTAGAATAAAGTATCCGAAGCCAAGCTAAAGTGCAACAAAGTTTTTGTTCAGATTCATTTGTTATTTTCTACATCATTAAATTCAGTTTAATAATACTTTTTGAATTTATGACTTACTGAAAATCACAAATTTATAAAAATAAAACTTTACCAAATGAAAATGATTGTCTAGTGACAAAGACTTTGTGTCTATCCCCTAAAATTTGAGAGATCTCAAATTCAATTTCTGTTGTTGCTTGCAAACGACTCTTAAGTGGTCATGTTAACCTTATGAAAAAAAGAGAGCTTTACCCGTTTTAGTATGTGTGACGGCGAGTTTCAACCTCTTCAATTAGTCGGCTAAAATGTCGAAAACAATAATTTGACGCTAAAAAGAAATTCTATTTCCAAATGAGAATGTAGTAGTGTAGTACATCTAGGGGTGAGCAGAAAAACCGAAAAATCTGAATAAACCGAAAACCAAAACTGAACCGAACCGAACTAATAACCAAACTGAATTTGCCAAAACCGAACCAAACCGAACATTTAATTCGGTTCTAGGTTTGGATATGGTTTTGGTAATCAAAACAGAAAACCGGACTGAAAACCGAATTCATATAAACTTATATGTTTTTTTATATATATAAAAGATCAATAAAATATACATATATATATATATATATATATATATATATATATATATATATATATATATATAACAATAAAATTTTATCATAATATTAAAAAATACTTTTTATGTTTGAAATAACTTTTTTGGCTAAATATATTTGTATATATTTTCTTTTTTTTAATAAAGTGTGTAATTCGGATTAAACCGAAAATCGAACCGAACCAAATCGAACTAGAATTCAACCAAACCGAACCGAAAACCGAATTTTAATTCGGTTTGGTTCACGGTTTGGCCTTAAAAAATCTTTTAACTGAATTAACCGAACCGAATAACCCGAAAACCTAACCGAATAACACCCCTAATTACATCTTAAATATTACGAGGGGTATAGTCATAAGCCACATATATTAGGTTAAGTTTTGTGGGATATGTTTGGCCCAAAATTCTGAGATGGGTAGCCAACTTACAACTAAAACAAACCAATGAACATGAAACCCGTCAAGCCCATAATAGATTACTACTAGTAACTAGCTTGACGATAATTTAACTTTTATGGCATGTTACCAAAAATAACAGCAAACTAATATTAATTTAAGGTGTGTTACAAAATCTAGACGGTGGAGACACACGCTTCTACACAACTATAAATATATGTGGTCTTCTTGTTGATTCCTATGTGCTTATCGTTCGAGCTTAATACAAAGTCTCCCGTATGATCTTCTACAAAAAGTTATAGCTTCTTCGTTTGTTTTCTTATATTCGACGATGAAAGGTTCAATCAGAGCCAGTGTATCAGGTACGTACACCATGATGCAAATCATTTTTAGTATGTATATACTCATTAAAGTTATGCATGTTCACTACAACAACAGCTGCTTTTAGCGGGGACAATCCCTCGCTTTCAGCGGGGACTTCTCCCCGCACAAACCTTTCGGCGGGGACATGTTCCCGCCGAAAGTGCCTCGCGCAAAGCCCCACGCTGTAAACTTTCGGCGGCGACGTTCCACTCTTTTGGCGGTGACACGTGGGACCCACGCCACCAGCGTGGACAATATTGGTCAGGTCAAACTTGTCAGCGTGGCAAACCTTTTGGCGGAGACATGTCCCCGCTGAAAGTACTTTCCAAGTAAATGATGCAAACTTTTGGCGGGGACGCCTCCCCGCTGGAAGTATTTTCCAAGTTTATGATGCAATCTTTTGGCGGGGACATGTCCCCGCTGAAAGTACTTACCAAGTAAATGATGCAAACTTTTGGCGGGGACGCCTCCCCGCTGAAAGTATTTTCCAAGTTTATGATGCAATCTTTTGACGGGGACACTTCCCCGCTGAAAGTGTTTTTCAAGTAAATGGTGTGTGTTTTTGGCGGGGACATGTCCCCGCGAAAAGTTTCTGACCCATTTTGCAGCAAATTGCTGCAAAATGGGTAATTTCCAGATTTTTTCCGGAAAAATTCTACATTATCACTACAAATCCAGAACCTGTATATAACCTAATTACAATACCACAAGACACTCAAATCACAAATTCGCCAACATAATATGATACATATTGATGCGTGGGAATCGCAACAGGCTTTACCTCTCGAGGGATCTCGAGAAGCTTACAACCCCCACCAGGCAGTGTACCTGATCGTTGTAGTATAGTATAGTGACAAGTACCGGGGGATTGATCGTTCAGCTTAGGAATAGTGTCGCTAGGATTAGAAAGCCTAAATACTAGTTCTAAAGGTGAGGGATGATTATTTTTGTGTTTTTATATTTTTTAGAAAGCAAGTTAAAATCTCGGGTTTTGGAAGAGTGGGCGGAATTAGTTGCTATTCAACTAACCCAATACTAAGATGCAATCAAAATAAAATACTGAAAATGAAAATAAACTAATTTATACTAAAGTTGTGAGCAGTAATTGGAGAAAATGTGTTTACTTAGATTTCACTACTCCCTAGATATCTTTTACACGTTAATTACTTGTTATAATTGCATGAATGACGGATCGTATTCCTTAATACCATTCATGGGGTGGCACACATAACTCCCCAATTCTATGAGCTCTTATCTCCTCCTACACCATGCCCAACACAACTATAGGGATTGTAAACAGTGGCTCATGCATTAAATACAACCAATAAAGACCTAGTGCGCGTTGGTTCATGTTTCTTAAGACGTTCAAGCATGTTACCAATTGGAGATCTGCCAGTTTTCTTAAGCCTAATGTTGATACAAAAGTTGGGCGTACCTGATTGTTGGGCTTTGCTCTTATATCAATTCGTTCCTTAGCACTTTGTTACCTGCGTACTAAGAAAATAAACAATACCGTTAGGCTTATCGAGGGATTGTCTCCCCCGATTAGACTCCGGCGTGAGAGTAAGTAATCGAATTTAGGTTTTGGTTGAAGAGTTTAGGGATTATGTGAATCGTACCTTGGATGAGAATCGTATGATTCTATATATAGGGCTAAGAAACCGTGTTTCTTGCTCCTTACTCTTCGCACGCATGGTGCTTATCCGAGGTAAGGATATCTATTCCTTGAATAGATAATCCTTATCGGATATCCGGTGAGTTAGATTGGGCCTTTGTGCTTCATGGGCCCAAAGTATTAATACTGCGGCCCATACCATTTGTCATGGTAGCCCATTCGTGATGGGCTTAAGTGTAAGTAATGTCTATCATTTGGGCTTGCGGCCCAAATATAGGCTATACGTCATCATGTCCCCCCAGTCTAGTATGCGCGGCACGTAGCCGCGAGTACTAGACTTAATGTAAGCAGCGGTAAGCGTGGCGGGAGAATGAACAAATTGTTACCGCCTTTTTGGAGGTGCAATGCACCTAACAGGTTCAAAATAGTCACCTCGGTAATCGGGGGTGGTGTCCACGTATCACTTGGGATTCGGGAAAAAGTGTTGTACCTTTTGATCTTCTAGCCACACGTTTACTGTGAGTGGGATCCACGTGGGCGTGAATTAGGGTTTTTACCACCCTATATAAGAGTGCCGCCCCCCTTTATTTTCACCACACAGTAAAATACACACACAACCACTATTCATCTTCTTCATTTTGAGAGCGTTTTTGCTAGAAAACCTTTGAGCTTCTGTAGGTAATCTTTGTGTGCGTCCACTTAGTTTTATGATGAACATGGTCGCTCAGTTAGAGGAGTTTCGCTCTGCGTTGTCTGTTGAGGACGTCACGCAGTTTTCTTCCGATTATTTTGTGCCTTTGGATGTACATCCCGAGGCTCCAGATGTCGATGCGTGTATAGCCGACTTCCCCGAAGGGAAGATAGGTTTATACACGAAATTTTTCGAGTACGCTAACTACCGCGTACCTATATCTATATTTCTGAGCGACTTGCTCAATTACTATCGCCTCCACATCTCTCAGCTGCACTGTATAGGTGCGGCGAAGGTGTCGAATTTTGAGGTAAACTGCCGTTTACTAGCGATAGAACCAACCGTGGACTTGTTCCGCTCCTTTTATCACTCAACATGGTCGAATGGTTGGGTGTCCTTTGCGAAGCGCCCGCGTGCGTTTCAATGTTACACGGAAAAAGGTTGACTCCCTTAAGAATTGGAGGGAATATTTCTTTTGGGTAGACGACGCGGTCTTTCCCTCCAATTTTGAGTTTTATACTCAGGCGTCTTTACCAAGGGATGGGCGTCCCGCACCCGGTTCCTATAGGATTGCTGACGCGCAGACGTTAGATGCCAATCGATTGGCCATTAACCCCTATCCGGAGGAGTTTTTGGTACATGTAGGATTGAGTCGCGCGTATTTTGGCGCAGCAGATGAGGTTCCCACTTTCCTGAGTGAGGATGGCCGGGGTGGGTGTTCATCCTTTGTAATTGTTTGTAAGTTTTTCATTCTGTATCTTCGCGCATTTATCAACTAATCTTTCGTTGTTTTCTTGCTTCATTTTTGTATGTGCAGAGATGGACTTGTTCGCAGTGGTGAAGCTTGACAAGCCAAAGCAGGTGACCATAGGGGTGCGTCCTCTGAAGGAGGGGGAGCTGCCTTTGCTGGAAGCAACCGCGGGGCGTTTGACTGTTCTGCCCGCGAAAGTCCCCGAGGACACGCCACCACTTGTGGTGACGCCCGTCCAGAGTGTGGCGCCAGAGGTAGTGGTGGCGCCCACTGTGGAGGCGGTGCCTGAAGTGAAGGTGGCGCGCGAGGAGGCGCGCTCAGGGTCATCTGACAGCATTCGGATCCTGAAGCCTGAGGAGGTGTTGAGGGAAGAAGTTGCGCAGAACTTAAAGCGCAAGGGAGGTGCTGGAACCAGTGGCACAAGCAAGAGGCGTCGACACGTCATCAAAGACGCAGAGTCGAACGCAGAAGAAACTTCGACCTCCGGCGCATGGTTGAAGGCTGATGCTTCTCCATTTCTGTAAGTGTGCATTCTTTCTCTCTTTCTTTTTTTTTTTTTTTTTTTTTTGCAATTACTTGTTGTAATTTTTTGTTGACTGTCTTTGTTCCGTAGGGATGACGACGCGAAGGACGATGAGGTTTCCTCTCCGCAGAACGAAAACAAGGAGGGGAATACCGAGGCTGTTGATGGTGGTGAGGCGCAGCAGCTGATGGATGAGCTGGCTGCGACCACTGCCCGCTAAGCTGAGCTTGTTGCTCAGCTGAAGGGAAAGTATGCTGGGGAGAGCCGTGCTCTAGCCCAGAAGGAGGAGGAGTTGGTGGTCCTCCGCGCACAATTGGCGGATGCGCAAGTGGAGCTTGGGGAGTCGAGGGCGCATGCTGAGAAAATCGCCCAAGATAAGATGAGCATTTTGGCGGACCTGCTGTATGCGAGGTCGAAGCTTGAGCAGGTGAAGGCAAAAGCATCGTGGTCGAGGGCGTATCTTGAAGAAAAAAGGTCTGAGCATTATGCTAGCCTGCAAGAGTTCAAGGAGCGCATGGAGAAGACGCTCGTGATGTATGAGGAGAAGCTGCGCGCCCTCAGCATCGAGTACGACGAGGAGCTGTATCCTCATCTTATGTCTGTAATAGCCGAGCGCAGGTATTCTTATGTCCTTGTCTTTTAAATTTGCTTGTTCGCTCTATTGCGTATCTTACTTTATTATCACTTTGTGAATGAAGGTGGTTGATCAGCCATGGGCTTCGTCTGGCAGCTCTGAGTACTTTGGAGTCTGCGGAGGTGGTGGAAGCCTTTGGGAAGGTTGTTCACTGCGCAATGGCGCGTGGCCGTTCGCAGGTCCTGGAAGAGCTCCGTGAGGCCAAGTTGTTGGAGAAAGACTTGGCGGAGATTCCTGGTTATAGCTCAACGGCGTACGATGAGCTGGTGCAGGCGATGGCGGGGCTGAAGGTTCTTGAGTTGCCGCATATAGGGAGGTTGGAGCGCGACCAAGATGACCCCATAGATGTGCTCATGGCGGGTCTGACGTTGCAGCGTCATCTTGGGGAGAATGCTGAAGAGGAGGTAGATTATTATCTCAAACCTGATGTCTCGCAGCTTCAAGTCCCAGTTTTTGCGCGGCCCCGTGATATCCTCAAGCCTTTTGCACTGGAGAAGGAAGTCCCTTTGAAGGAGGTGCTAGAGCGTCACGAGCAAAGGGTTGCCATAAAGAAGGGCATTAAGGGCAAGGCTGTGATGTGCGGCATCGGTGCTGCGCACCTTCCTCGATCTGATGGCGTTTCCGTGAGTGTTCCAACTGTGTCGCTCCAGGATGCTATAACCTTGAGTAAGCTGAAGGAGGCGGGGAGTTCCGCCGCTCCAGAAGAGAGCCATGATCATCGCCATAGCATATAGGTTGTTTGTGAACTTATGTATTTTTCCTTGTAATTTAATAAGTATGGAATAAGATACATTTTGTTATAAGCTCGTAACTTAAATACACTTGCATTGTTTGCTAAGTTTGATTATTTTACTAAGTCTTTTAAGTGCGTGACTTAAGTATACTTGCATTGTTTGCTAAGTTTTATTTTCGACTAAGTCTTTTAAGTGCGTGACTTAAGTATACTTGCATTGTTTGCTAAGTTTTATTTTTGACCAAGTGTCTTGGCTCGTTATATTGCTAAGCTCGTACGGTGTACTTGGTATATGCGCATCCGTCGTGGGGTGCGCATGTGAAACTTACTTTGACGTCTCAAGAGTAAGGCGCTTAGCAAGGATACGTGATCCAATGTTGATGGGTTTGCAACCCTCTTATTCAACGAGTAAATTAGTAGGTTAACTCATCCTTTATGCCTTCGTGGGTCTTTAAGTGGTGCATGCACGCCATGTAGGCAAAAATATAAGATAGACAATATTGACATATATGCAATAAAGTAAAAGTGCGCTATGGAGTTAGCTAGAAACCATAACATTTTATTAATACTTGCAAGTTTATTGAAAAAAAAAAAAATGGAAAACATAATTCCTAAGAAAGAAAAGAAAGACAAACACTTATTGGGCACCTCGTAGGGTGTGAGTGTGTTTGTGTAAGGGCCGTAGCCTAAAAGTAACATCTTTTGAGATTACAGATGTTCCAAGTGCGCGTTAGGTCGTGACCTTCCATATCGCGCAATCTGTATGCGCCGTTGCCGAGCGCGTCTGTGACCTCGTAAGGTCCTTCCCATTTGGGTCCGAGCTTGCCTGTGTCTTCTACGTGGCTCGCGTCATTGGCGCGGTAAACAAAGTCTCCTGGTCTGAATGAAGTGTTTTTGACTTTTGCATCATAATACTTCTTCATTTTTGCCTTAGCCTTTGCTTCACGTATAGCTGTGCGTTCGCGTCTTTCTTCCAGTATATCTAAGTCTATGCGTCGTTCCTCATCATTTGTTGTGACGTTGACCTCTGCCGTGCGTATAGTTGGCATTCCTATCTCGGCTGGTATGACGGCTTCTGTTCCATAGACTAAGGAGAATGGCGTGTCGCCAGTACTGGTTTTGATTGTCGTGCGATGCGCCCACAAGACATGCGAGAGCTCATCTACCCATCTTCCTTTATGTCTATCAAGGCGCGCTTTTATGCCTTCGCCTAGACTGCGATTAGCGCGCTCAACTAGGCCATTGGTTTGTGGGTGTTTGACTGAAGCAAAGTGTTGTGTGATGTTTAATTGTGCGCACCAATCTTTGAATGGGTTATCACAGAATTGTTTTCCGTTGTCTGATACGATCTTGCCTGGTAGGCCGAAGCGACAGACAATATTGTCCCAAACAAAGCGCTTGACTTGGTTTCCTGTAATGTTCACCACTGCTTTTGCTTCGATCCACTTTGTAAAGTAGTCTATGGCTACGATGAGGAACTTTATTCCTCCAGCTGCGACGGGGAAAGGTCCTGCGATGTCAATACCCCATTTGTAAAATGGCCATGGTGAGGTGATTGGTGTTAGCTCGTGCTGTGGTCGGCGCGTAATAGGCCTATGTACTTGGCAGTTGCTGCACTTTCTTATTAGATCGCGTGCGTCGCGGTGCATTGTTGGCCAATAGTATCCTGACCTTAGAGCGCTTGCCACCACGGATCGTGGCCCTGAGTGCATACTACATGACCCAGCGTGAATTTCACGGAGTACGTAGTCTGCTTGGAGGGGTCCAACACATCTGAGCCATGGTTGTAAGAAAGATCGCCGGTAGAGTACGTTGTCGCGTAATTCGAATCGTTGCGCTGTGCGCCGTATTCTTCGAGCGTCTTTATTATCTTGGGGTAGGATTCCCTTGCTAATAAATTCGATGATAGGTGTCATCCACGTAGGATTTTGTTCTTCTATCACCGTTGATATCTCCATATCCAAGATTGACTTGTTCTTTAGGGTTTCTACCAATACCTGTTTTGAAAGGTGTGCGAAGCTTGTGGATGCAATCTTGCTGAGTGCGTTCGCCTTCCTGTTATCTCCTCTAGGTACTTGTTTTATTGTGAACCTATCAAAGTTTTTGATCAAAGATTTTGTCTTATCCAGGTATTGGATCATGTGGTCATCCTTGGCTTCGTATTCACCTAGCACGTGGTTAGCCACTAGGCGCGAATCTACGTTTGCTTCTAGGTTGCGTACACCCAGTTGGATTGCTATGCGTAGTCCGGCTAGTAGGGCTTCATATTCTGCCTCATTGTTTGTGGCTGTGAATTCAAAGCGTAGCGCATAGGTGAATTCCATACCTTCTGGATTTGTAAGAATAAGGCCTGCGCCTGATCCATCTGCGCATGAGGATCCATCGGTGAACAGTGTCCAAGGTTCTTGTAGGTCCATTTTAGCTGCAGATGTTGGGCTGTCGCTATCTGGCTTCTCCACGATAAAATCAGCTAAGACTTGTCCTTTGATTGCAGTGCGCGGCCTGTACGAGATGTTGTACTCACTTAGCAGTACACTCCATTTTTGTAAGCGTCCTGATGCATCCGGTTTGGAGATAACTTGTTTAATTGGCTGATCAGTGATTACAGCTATTGGATGCGCTTGAAAGTATCTGCGCAGTCTTTTGGATGCGAACACTAGAGCCAAGACCAGCTTTTCCATAGCACTATAGTTAATCTCTGTTTTCTTCAAGGCCTTGCTTACAAAATATATGGGTGTCTGGACGGAGTCTCTGTCTGTCAATAGTACTGCGCTAACTGCTCCATGGGTTGCTGATAAGTACATGATTAGTTCTTCCCCTGGTCGCGGTGCGACGAGTTTGGGAAGAGATGCCAGATGGTGTTTAAGTTGTTGAAAAGCTTCTTCTGCTTCGCTAGTCCAGCGAAAGTCTCCCTTTTTTGTGCACTTCGTGAGTGTTTTAAAGAGGGGAAGGGATTTGTCCGCTGACTTAGATAAGAAGCGATTCAGCCCTGCTAACTTTCCATTTAGTGACTGGACTTCTTTGAGTGTGCGCGGGGAGGGGAGATCAATAACAGCCTTTGTCTTCTCTGGGCATGGTTTGATTCCATCGGGTTCTATCAAATATCCGAGGAACATGCCTTCAGTTGCGCCAAAGGTGCACTTTTTTGGATTCAATTTCATGTTTATCCGCCCCAACGTTCGGAATGTTTCCTCGATGTCGCGCACCAATTCGTCCTCTGTATGGCTTTTTATAACAAGGTCGTCAACGTAGACTTCCAAGTTGCGGCCTACTTGTTTTCCGAAAGCTGTGTCCACCAGCCGTTGGTATGTCGCGCCTGCGTTCTTTAAGCCAAAAGGCATTTTTGTGTAGCAGTATACCCCTTGACTGGTGTGGAAAGCTGTTTTTTCTTCATCCTCCACTGCCATTTGGATCTGATGGTACCCTTTATATGCGTCTAGGAAGCACTTGAAGGGGTACCCACATAAGGACTCGACCTTCCAGTCTATCTCTGGCAGTGGATAGCAGTCCTGCGGGCATGCTTTGTTGAGGTCCGTGAAGTCCACGCACATCCTCCAACTACCATCGCTCTTCTTTACCATAACTGGGTTTGAAATCCAGTCGTGGTAGTACACTTCGCGCATGATGCCCGCGTCTACTAACTTGTGTACTTCTTCCAAAATAGCCTTTGCACGATCTGGTGCCTGGCCGCGCTTCTTTTGTCGTATTGGAGGGTATCCTTGTTGGATTTGTAACTTGTGCTCTGTGATAGAGCGAGGTACTCCCGTCATATGCTTTGGTTCCCATGCAAAGATGTCTAGATTCTTTTGCAAGAGTGCGCATACGGATGCTTTACCTTTGTCAGATAAAGATCCTCCGATCGAAACTTGTTGTTCCGGATAATCTGGGTGAATAGCGACCTTTAAATTTGGCGATTTTTCCGTGCGCTGTTCTGGAATAGTCTCCGCTTCAGTTGTTACTGCGATGCATTCTCTTGGTGGTACCGTTGTGTTGTAGAGAGTGACCACTCCTCCTTTAACTGGGAATTTGAGCATTCCGTGTGCTGTGGATGGTACTGCGCGCATGGATGATATTCCCGGTCTTCCAATTATACCATTGTATGGTGAAGGAGACTTTATTACCATAAAATTTATCCATGTAGCGGTTGAGTGTTGTTCATCTCCTACGACCACCAATAAGCGTAACTGCCCCATGGGCCAAATCTTTTCTCCTGTGAATCCTGTTAGTGACATTGTAGCTGGTGTCAACTGACTTTGGATTTCAGGTCGCAGCCTTTTGAAGCAGTGATCATACATAATGTCTGCGGATGCTCCTCCATCAATATACATGCGGTGGATGTCGTGTCCCCCTGTATGTATTTCAATGGTTAGAGGTTCCACGACTGCGTTGTCCGCAGCTATTGTAGGGAAGGATATCTCTTTTTCTGGAGAGAATTTTTGGCTGACTTTTTGCTTTATTTTGCGCTGCCATGATTGTATCATGTATATAGTATCAGCCTTTTCCTTTGGGGGTTCTTTCTTGCCCCCATTTCTCTGTCTCTCTTTTCCTTCCTTGATGTTTTTTACGAGGTGGTCCATCCTTCCTTCTCTCACTAATTTTTCGATTAGTTGTTTCAGTTGGACGCACTCGTTAGTTGTATGGCCCTTTTGGCCGTGGTACTCGCAGTATCCACTACCTTGGCGTTTTTCTTCTGCCGTTTTAATTGGTGGTGGTCTTGGGAAGTTCGCACCTTCTGTTGCAAATATCTCCCTTGGAGTTTTAGTGAGAGGAGTATATTTGTCGTTGTCTCTTCCACTGCGGTAGTTCCTGCCGCGGTTATTGTTTTGATCGTTGGATTGTCTCCGCGGCTGTTCTTGTTGCCTATAGTTTGAATATCCTTTTTTGCTATCCGCAGCAGCTGCTTCTCCTTGTATAAAGGATCTGGTGCGTTTTGTGAGTTCATCGAAAGACTGTGGAACTCTATCATTGAGCTTTCGGATGAGTTCTGGATTATTAATTCCATTCATGAATCCTGAAATTTTTAGTATTTCGGGACATGCTTTGACTTGTATGCACTCATCCTTGAAGCGCTCCATAAAGGCGCTGGTTGATTCCCCTTGCCGTTGCTTCACCCTTGCCAATTCTACAGGATTTTTAGCGCACTTCTTTCGCTGGGTGAAGTTGTGGCGGAATGCTTTTCGTAATTCCTCAAAGCCGCCTATACTCCTACGTGGGAGTTTGCTAAACCATGTGCGCGCGTTCCCTACCAATGTGGAATTAAACATGTGACACCACACAGGCTGTGGCCAATTTTCGATAGTTGCGGCTGACTCGAAAATTTTTAGGTGGTCGTCTGGGTCACCTGTTCCATCGTATGTCTTCACATTAGTGGGCATGCGCCTGCGCCTGTCGTCTGAGTAATCACTTATGCGACGTGTGAACGCATCAATTTTATGGCGTCGCCATGGGAGAGACATATCCTCGTTCTCTTCCTCGCGACGTCTTCCTTTTGATTTCCAGTGCCCTGTTTCTTTATCCTCGTTGTCCGAGGAATCGCTGGAGGAAGAATAATCTCTCCTTCGGCGTTTGCGCCTGCTCCTTTCAGAAGAGGAGCCTGAGGGATCTCTGCTTGGGGATCTCCTCCTCCCCAATCTATCTTGTATTCGCCTACTTTCAGGTTTGGAAGATCCTTGGCTTGGCGAATGCTGAGGCCCTAATCGATCGTGTATTCCCCGACTGCCAAGTCTGGAATGGACATTGGTGCGCCTACCGCTGTCTCCAGAGTTTTGTGAGTCAGGTACCGCACCTAACCTATCATGGACAGAGGTACGTTCTGTACGTCTTCCTCGCGGGTGGCGCGGTGGTGATGGTTCGCGTTCTGGACCAAGATTAAGTCGGGTTTGCAGATCCGCGCCTGCTCTTCTTGCCGCTTCTTCCTGCATGAGGGCGGTTAGGGTTTCATAATTTTGGGATACAAAATTACCCAAGGTTAGATCGGGTTTGTCCTCAGTCGTTGCAAGGATCTCTGCCTCGGTATGGGACGCCCGGTTTCGTTCAGGCGCGCCTGGCGGCGCAGTGTTGTTCACTGCGGGTGTAGCCTGATGAGGGGTTGTGAAGAGGGTGCGTTGGAGTTCCTCAACGCTGGGGACCTCTAGAGTAATCCTGGGTAGTTCTACCGCTGGGGGAGGTTGGGTTGTCCCTGGCTCGTGGTGACCAGGTGTGCTGGTTGTCCCAGCGACTTGTCTAGAGGTTGGATCTTGTTGATTCTTCCTCAGATGGTCACGTTTTTCTGGTTGCGGAGTCCGCTGGCTCGAATTCTTATGTTTCGTCATTCTAGTTCGTTGTAGGGTCCCACGGATGGCGCCACTTGTTGATACAAAAGTTGGGCGTACCTGATTGTTGGGCTTTGCTCTTATATCAATTCGTTCCTTAGCACTTTGTTACCTGCGTACTAAGAAAATAAACAACACCGTTAGGCTTATCGAGGGATTGTCTCCCCCGATTAGACTCCGGCGTGAGAGTAAGTAATCGAATTTAGGTTTTGGTTGAAGAGTTTAGGGATTATGTGAATCGTACCTTGGATGAGAATCGTATGATTCTATATATAAGGCTAAGAAACCGTGTTTCTTGCTCCTTACTCTTCGCACGCATGGTGCTTATCCGAGGTAAGGATATCTATTCCTTGAATAGATAATCCTTATCGGATATCCGGTGAGTTAGATTGGGCCTTTGTGCTTCATGGGCCCAAAGTATTAATACTGCGGCCCATACCATTTGTCATGGTAGCCCATTCGTGATGGGCTTAAGTGTAAGTAATGTCTATCATTTGGGCTTGCGGCCCAAATATAGGCTATACGTCATCACCTAACATATGAATCATTCATCCAAGACAAGAATAAACAAGTAATCAACACATAATCAACATCTAGGTTTCATTAGATCTAAGCAAACACAAAAGAGATTTAACCTAGCATGATAGAATTAAGATAAGAACATGATATAGACAACCAACACATAGACATATTGATTGAATTAGAAGAACACTTATCTTGATTAATCATGCAAGGTATCAAGGGGTTGGAACCCTTGAAAAACCTGTAAAGTTACACTAAAATCGTACTTAGGGTTTCTCCCAAAACTTCTCTCTTTTAATGTGAAAAATTAGAAAACTATATATAGAAAAATAGGTTTGACGGCGTCAAGAATAAACTTGTGACGCCGTCACCTCGCCGCCAAAACAATCCTCGGACTGCCTAGATCTACTTCTGACGCCGTCAAGACTTATACACTTCCAGGCCGTCATGACTCTTTTACTCTTGACGCCCTTCCTACGTGACGCCGTCAAATCTGTTCTGGGTAGTCATGGAAATTCATGAAATTTGCTCTTGACGCCGTCAAGGTGTTGCTCTTGACGCCGTCACCTACTGTTCCCAGCATGGAAAATTAAGACTTTGGCGTTTTCTTCACTTTTATGCTCCAAAAACGTCCGAATTGCTTCCTTTTCCAGATTTCTCTCCCAAAGTACCTAAAATCACAAAAGGAACGATTTAGGGCAATATTTGATCAAATAAATTCGGATTCGGACTTAAATGACCCCCTAAAAACGGATCATTTTTCGCCTCATCACATATCCAAATTTCTTAAAAATTAACATAATCATGTGTTTGTATCCAAATTCGCAAAATACGGTTCAAAAACCGTTATCACATGATCACTACATAAGCTAGCTATCCGTTATACGCTACAAAACTATACGTGGGAACAATATAGCGGGAATCCTAACACATAAACTACATAACACATAATAATCCATGAAACTATCCACACATTTGTCCATAACCCAAAACAAAATATAAATCAACCCAAACAACCCATACGCTACTCCTGAGTCCCCCCACTCCCCCCACTAGCCCCACTAGCCCCACTCCCCTCCTCCGGGGTACCTGTAGACTCACCTGGTGATGGTGAAGCCTCCTGGGATCCCGATGTCGTCGCCTGAGGCGCTAGCTCAGCGGGAAAACCCGGCTGTGTCTTAGCCCACCCCACCAACATATCAATCAGTGTCCTTTGCTGGGACAAATCCTGGGTTTCCTTCTGGACTGTTTCGTGCAGGGAGGACGCGGAGGCTTGATCACGAGCTCGTGCGGCGCTGAGGGTCGTCTGACGACCACCGCCGGGTAAGACTGGACCTACGCCAGGAATATGACCTCGCTGCTTGCCACCGATCACGTGGCGCATAATATCGAGGTCAGACATGGTCGTCCCCCCGGAGGTGCTCTCCGTCCGCATCTGTATCATCTGGTTCTGTTTTACAAAAAAATAAGCAAAGTAATATATAAGTCGTGATTTATTATATTTGCATTAATGTGGGTGAGTTTTATGGAAATAAATTATACTTACATATCTAGTCTCGGACAATGCAGACTCCCAAAACGCCATCTCTCGTATGGTTGTGTCTGTACATCGCGATCAAGTCTCTACCATCCACAGCGTCGGTGGGTTCTCTCAGCTGTTTATAAATAAACTCAATAACGACTCACTAAACACTATATATATAAATGAAATGATTAAAAAGAGTCTTATGAAGTTATCGCGTATAACAGCTAACGAATGCGACCCATGAAGGCTGGCAGTCGGATTGGCGAGCCGGTTCTGCCTGTTGGTCACCCCTCTCTTCAAATTATCCGGGTTCAACCAGTGCTTAACCTGAGTATTATAAATAATAAAAAATGTTATATAAATGAATTATTATTATTATTATTATTATTATTATTATTATTATTATTATTATTATTATTATTATTATTATTATTATTATTATTTCTATTATTATTATTCTTATTGTTATTAATAATAATAATAATAATAATAATAATAATAATAATAATAATAATAATAATAATAATAAAGTGTGGATCCAGAAATTTACATATTGTTCCCAATCCGACTCCGACATGTTCTCCGGGCGTTTTACCTTGATCTCCTCCAGCTTCTCCATCCCACCTTGCTCAGTAAAATTTATCTTTTTGTGCCGCCACTTGTTGTCGTCGTATCGCTTTTGGAGATAATATTCGATACTGTTGACAATATCCTCTCCATCAGCACTGGCAAGGTGCTCGCCGAGGTCAAAATAATGCTGCAATAAAATATAATTAATATAAATATTCAAATTTAAATAAACAATCAAATTTAAATAAATAGCAAAGTTAAAATAAACAAACACAATAATTATAAAAATAAAAGATAAAAAAAAAAAAAAAAACTTACGTGAAGCTGGTCGTCGATGTGGGCCTTCGCGGTAGCAGGAACAGCCGACCAGGATTTATAATGCATAGGAATTGATTGCCGCAACAATTCCCCGACCAAGTTGGAGAACCACTTCGCGTGCTCGCCCACATGCTCCCACATCCCTTTGTCGTTCTTCCGGAATCTGATCGATACCGGACGACCAGTATCTTTCCTCTCATTGCGGAGCCGCGTGATCTTTGTGGGACCACGCACCGACTTCCCGCCTTTCCCAATTTTGGCATTGGGCTTGGGAGGTCTGGGAGGTCTGGATTTAGATGCTACAAGTAACCAAATTCAAGTGATGATGATATAAAATAACAAGTTATCAATTTCAAATAATAATCAAGTTTAATTAAAATAATCTAGAAATTCTTACTCTGACAATCACTGCTTATCCTCGTCGGACCACGGGGTGGCTCATTGCCTCCATCGCCACCGTGGCTCCTAGCAACAACATCTGCCATCTGTAAACGTACTAGTACAAGAAAATATAATTAGTGAAGAAACACATATACACATATACGCATATATACACACATTGAAATAAATAACAATTTATACAAAATAATAATAATAATAATAATAAATAATTAAATAAATAAATAAACACATTTAACCACTCAATAACAATTTCATTCAAATAAGTGTCATTTAACAAATTACAATTTGAGATCAATCTCCCTCATCACTAAGATAAAAACCCTCATTATTAGTATCAGCTTCATCTTCACGATCGACGTAATCTTCACCATCAGATGCTAAATCATGAGGAACGTGGTCATCATAATCAATATTATCTTCGTCGTCGTCGACATAAGTGATAATTGGTTGTGGTGGTGCCTCAACTTCCGCTGGCTCAACATCTCTATTTATGGTGTCATAATTCAACGTATCCAACTCAGCAGAGAGTGTGACATGTGATGATGTGTTGTCATGTACAACATCCTGATTGTCTTCTACCACGATGATATCCGGGTTCCAAATCTTTCGATGATAAGAATCTTGGACGGCCTTGACATTACCACGTTTACCCGGGAAATCAAGGTAAAAGACTTGTGTTGCAAGAATGTATGGTTCACTTTCAAACGATACACGATCTGTCATAATTTGTGTAATGTTGTTTCTATAGGTACAACGTTTTATGCGACCATTGTTATTAGTGTCGAACCATTTAACTTTGAACAACACAACCTTGAACGGAATATATTCAAGCTCGATAATTTCTTCAAGCTGGCCATAATACATTCCTCCGCTAGGATTAGGAGTTGAAATTCCGCTGTTTTGGGTTGAACGACGTAAATCACGGTCATGTACGATAAACTTCACACCGTTCACTGTGCAAGAGTCGGCTGAGAATGCAGCACATGATGGTCCACAAGCCAAAGCGAACAACTCGGAAGTACAACTTGGGTCGTCCTTTACTTTCAATTCACGAATCTAAGAAAAAAAAGTTAAGAATAGATATAGATGAGTAATAGTCGTTATTTTTACAGGGTTTCACAAACAACAAGTCTACCTTGTTCCCAAACCAGCGAGGAAATCCTTCTTGTATGTCATTGCCAGGAAATTCCCTGTAAATGTTCATGATATTAGAATAAGTCGTCGAATAATAACTTATGTAAAACAAAATTTTGAAATAAAACGTGTACCTCTTGTACTCGTTCATGTACGGGTCGATTTCGTGACTGTTGTGTAGTACATACCATACTACTTTCTGCATTGCGTCCGGTTCAAGCCGAATTAATGATTGTTTACCATTCAGTTTACAGGCTGATTGAAACACTTGAAATCGACTTGTTGGGCTTGGACCGTCCTCATTCCGGTCAGGACGATTAAATCTCGTCTCAACACCCCGAAAATAATGCGAACAGAAAGTTAATGCTTCATCAGCAATATAATCCTCCGCTATTGATCCTTCAGGCTTAGCTTTATTTCTGACATAATTTTTGAGCTTTTTCATGTACCTTTCAAATGGATACATCCACCTCATGTAAACAGGCCTGCCTTGAATATCCTCTTCGGGTAGATGAATAACCAAGTGAATCATAATGTCAAAAAAAGCTGGAGGATAGATTTGCTCGAAACTGCACAAAATATTGATAAGCTGTTCTTTAGCTTTCAACATGTCATCCATCATCAAAGTTCGAGCGCATATTTGTTTGAAGAATGAACAAAGCTCGATTATTGGTGTTGCGGTAGTTTGGTCCTTCAAGTAATTTTGAAGTCCAGCAGGAAGTAACCGCTGCATCATTATATGGCAGTCATGAGCCTTCAAGCCTGTTATGTTGTTATCACTGTCTGTCACTTTATGCTTGAAGTTATATCCGAACCCATCGGGTAGTTTAACACCTTTGATCAATTGGGAAAACAAATCATGATATTAGAATAAGTTGTCGAAATGAATACGCGAATTGAATTGGAACAAATAAATTCTGAAATAAAACGCGTACCTTTGATGAATTGACAAAAAAGTTTTCTTTCTTCAGTTGTGAAAGAGTACGTGGGATGAGGCTTAGAGCACTTCCCACCGCCTTTGTTGACGAGCCACAAAGCATTACGAATATTCAAATTTTGTAAGTCTTGTCTTGCCTTGTTGGTGTCTTTTGATTTGTCATTCATTAACAAAGTACCCAACACACTTTCACACACATTTTTTTCGATATGCATGACATCTAAATTGTGTTTTAGTGTAAGAAAAGACCAATACTTTAGCTCGTAGAAAATAGATACTTTGGTCCAATTCAATTCGCGGTCAGGATCACATTTTTTCTTCGCACCCCCAAAACTTGGATGTTTCCCCGGGATACGTATAGGCTATCTCCCAAGTTGAGTCAAGATGTCATGACTGGTATATTTTTTAGGAGGTGGTCTATCATCGAGCTGAGTATAGAATGCCTCTCTGTTCTTCCGCCATCTGTTGTTGGATTTTAAGAATCTTCTGTGACCAACATAAGCGGTTTTGCTTAACACACGCATAGATGGAGTCTCTATATTACAGGTCGGACATGCCAGTAACCTTGCCCACTCCACCCAGACAAACTACTTCGAGCGGGAAAGTCATTGATAGTCCATAAAGGCGCTGCTTTCATACAGAATTCTTCGCCTGTAACAACGTCCGTAGTCATAACCCCATCTTTCCATAAAGTCTTAAGGTCTTCAATCAAAGGCCTCAAGTAAATATCTATGTCCTTCCCGGGTGATTTAGGGCCCGGAATTAACAACGTCAACATAAGAGAAGTCTCTCTCATACATATCCAAGGAGGCACATTGTATGTTGTTAATATTACCGGCCACATACTGTAAGACTGACTAAGGTTGCCGTACGGATTGAAACCATCAGCAGCCAACCCTATTCGGACGTTTCTTTTTTCATAAGCAAATTCTTTCTTATACTCGATATCAAATTTCTTCCATGCTTCACCATCAACCGGGTGTTGCATCTTACCGTTTTCCGTAGACTGCCCAGAAGCATGCCAAGTCATATGTTTTGCAGTGTGTTTAGACTTGTACAAACGTTGTAGTCTAGGAATGATAGGAAAGTAATGCAACACCTTGTTTGGAACTTTCTTCCCCAGTGTGTTCTTGTCTTTCCATCTACTAGCATCGCAGATGGGACAATTCTGCAAATCTTCGTTACCCACCCCCGATATAAAAAACAATCATTTACACAAGCATGTATGGATTCGTATCCTAACCCGATCGTTTTATATGTTTTCTTTATTTCATAGTACGACAGTGGGATTTTGTATCCTAGAACGGGCGGGAAGCATTCACGTAGAAATTTTAGTGTTTCGTTAAACGTGGTGTCACTCATTTTACCTTTGACCTTAATGTTCGTAAACTTTGCCATAAAGTCCAATGAAGACATCCATGTACAGCCCGGGTATAGTGGGTCGTTAGCAGTGGCAAGTAACGCTTCAAACTCGTTACGTTGAGGAAGTGTTGTTTCTTGAGTTGGCTCGTTACTTGTCTCGCCAATATTTTCTTGAGTTGGCTCATTCGGACACATATCATGAAGGAAATCAGCCATGTCACTCGTCCCGGGATGATTTGTGTTGGGTACCAATGTTCGGGTATCCGGTTTACCGTGATTATACCATTTCGTATAACTTTGGTCCCAACCATTTGAGTGTATGTGATCAAACAAATCTTCGTACTTTATCCAACCATTGTTATAACAACTAGCACATGGACAATGTACATTCCCATCAATATTCACAAAGTCCTTGGCATACGCGCAAAACCATTTAAGACCTTTTAAAAATTCGAGGCTAGCACGAGATAATGAGACCCAACTCTTATCAATTGGCATAACTGCGTTTTAATGATGCAACAAATAATTATATAGAATTAAACATGTTCACAAGTTATGCGTTTTAATGATGCAATTACGAGTTGTGCGTTTTGTTCACCTAATCCAACTATGGAAGGCAATCCTAACCCACTCTTTGAATGTTTCGTCTCATATATGAATGCGTATAACTGAATTTACTATTTGAGAAAATTTCGGCAGCATTTCCCCTCAACTCCCCAAATATGTGCATTAAAAAACTTTTGGCGGCGACATGTCCCCGGTACAAACATAAACACAAAAAATAATTAAACATAACATAATATAATAAAACCTGTGGTCTCGGCTTCAGGACTTGGCTTCGGGTCTCGGCTACGGCTTCAGTTCTCAGCAGCAACTGTACCAAAAAAAATTAACAAAAAAATTTTATAAAATAAGAAATTAACATATTGCACATATGAAAAAATTAACAATTAACAAAAAATTAACAATGGTGTGAAAAAATTAACAAAAAAAGAATTACGAGGAGAGGGTTTGTGTTCGGTTCTCACCCAATTTTGCAAACAATGAGGTGAGGGAAGAAAGAGGTGAGAAAAAGAAAGAATTAAATGAGGTGAGGGCTTGAGGAGAGAATTATACGAAGAGAGGGTTTGAGGAGAGGGCTCGTGCACAGTGGTGCGAGTATGGTGAAGTGGTGGAGATGGTGGTTGCTGTGGTGTAGTGGCGGTGAAGTGGTGTTGTGGCCGGTGGTAAAGTGGTGGTGAAGTGGTGGAGATGGAGGATGGTTTAGTTTGGGACGATGGTTTATATTTTTTTTTTACAATTATTGAATTGCAGATCTGATAATAATTGGGTGGTTGTGAGATTTACTTTCCGCGGCGACATGTCCCCGCGGAAAGTGTGTCTTGTCTTTTAGTATATACTTTTGGCGGGGACATGTCCCCGCTAAAAGTTTTCATACCTCACCAAAAACTTTGGCGGGATAAAGTAAATGCTCAGAGGGAAAAAAATTTTGTTGGTGAAAACTTTTAGCGGGGACATGTCCCCGCCGAAAGTGTTCACCATTTTAATGATTTTTAAATCATTTTAAAATTTAATTAATTAAAATAAATTTAAATCATTAAAAATTATTTTTAATTCATTTTAATTAAGTTAAATCATTTAAAATTATTTTTAAATCATTTATAATTAATTTAAATCATTTAAATTTAATTATTTATAATTAATTGAAATCATTTATGATTTATTTAAATCATTTAAAATTATTTTTAAATCATTTAAATTAAGTTAAATCATTTATAATTAATTTAAATCATTTAAAATTATTTTTAATTCATTTTAATTAAGTTAAATCATTTATAATTAAGTTAAATCATTTTAATTAAGTTTTCTCAACGAGTCGAGATGCTATGATTATACACGAGATCTTAAACGAACGAGTCGAGATGTTAAACGAACGAGTCGAGATGATGTGGTATTACACGAGATGTTAAACGAACGAGTCGAGATGATGTGGTATTACACGAGATGTTAAACGAACGAGTCGAGATGCTATGGTTATACACGAGATGTTAAACTAACGAGTCGAGATGATGTGGTATTACACGAGATGTTAAACGAACGAGTCGAGATGATGTGGTATTACACGAGATGTTAAACGAACGAGTCGAGATGCTATGGTTATACACGAGATGTTAAACAAACGAGTTGAGATGATGTGGTATTACACGAGATGTTAAACGAACGAGTTGAGATGATGTGGTATTACACGAGATGTTAAATGAACGAGTCGAGATGATGTGATATTACACGAGATGTTAAACGAATGAGTCGAGATGATGTGATATTACACGAGATGTTAAACGAACGAGTCGAGATGATGTGGTATTACACGAGATGTTAAACGAACGAGTCGAGATGATGTGATATTACACGAGATGTTAAATGAACGAGTCGAGATGATGTGATATTACACGAGATGTTAAACTAACGAGTCGAGATGCTATTGTTATACACGAGATGTTAAACGAACGAGTCGAGATGATGTGGTATTACACGAGATGTTAAACGAATGAGTCGAGATGATGTGGTATTACACGAGATGTTAAACGAACTAGTCGAGATGATGTGGTATTACACGAGATGTTAAACGAACGAGTCGAGATGCTATGGTATTACACGAGATGTTAAACGAACGAGTCGAGATGATGTGGTATTACACGAGATGTTAAACGAACGAGTCGAGATGCTATGGTTATACACAAGATGTTAAACGAACGAGTCGAGATGATGTGGTATTACACGAGATGTTAAACGAACGAGTCGAGATGCTATGGTTATACACGAGATGTTAAACGAACGAGTCGAGATGCTATAACTACAAAAATGTTCCCACCTAACAGGTCACGGGATATATATGTTCCCACCTAACAACTTTTATCCACTCACAATATAAACTCACGCACACTCATCTAACCCATATCATCTCACACACACACTCATCTCACTATATCTCTCTCTCTCTAGTAGTTTTCGTTTTCCGGCGACACCAGCAGTTTTCGGCCGCCGGAATCTTTTTCTGGCCACCACCTTTTATCAACTCAACTTGTAGATCGGGCCACCCCGATCACGATTCTACCACACACAACTACAAACACACACTGTCAACCAGAATACAGCGATATAATCCTTTTATGTGTACTTGTGGAGTAGGAAATATAAAAAAAAGAACGTCACATCAAAAAGATACATTTGGATTAGAGTATTATGCATGTCCTCTTTCGAAGCCAAGAGAGAAAGGTCATGGATGTGGATATTTTATGTGGAAGACTGAATTTGATGAACAATTACAAGTAATATATTCTGCTTCAACATCTCACGGTTCTGGGTGCACAAACTGCCATGAAAAAGATCTTAGGATAAATATGCTGGAGGCACAAAAACAGGTGTTAGAGACAAAAGTCAGGTTGCTCGAGGCAAGACTTGCAATGGCAACGAATCCCGACAACAATGACCACGCACGTCAATCGGATGCAATACTCCGTGACCTGTTAGGTGGCATGGAAAATCTTCGTATGTAATGCTGTTGTTGTTGATGTTGCTGTTGTTGTTGTTGTTTGTTGTTTCTTGTGTTATTCTCGTTGTTTGTTGTTTATTGTGTTATTCTTGTTGTTTGTTGTTTCTTGTGTTATTGTTGTTGTCTGTTGTTTCTTGTGTTATTGTTGTTGTTGTTTAATAAAATGTTGTTTGTTGTGTTGTGTTATTGTTGTTGTTGTTGCTTTACCACTAGAAATCGTAAACTTCTATCCAAACACTCAAGATTGTAATTATTAATCTAAAAAAACGTCCACAGTAAGAACCTAAGCAGTTTATAAAGGAATCCGAAACACCACACGCTTAGCTTCAAACATGAAGGCAAACATTTTATTCAAACCACACAAGAGTTGTAAACCGGATACATTTTCATACAGACTCAAACTAAACAACTCGACAAGCAAACGAACCAGATCAAACGAAACAACTCAAACTAAACAACTCGACAACCAAACAAAACAACTCAAACTAAACAACACGACAACCAAATGAAACAACCCGTTTACTTTTTTTTTGCGGCTAACTCCCGCTTTGCTTGAACTCGGACCACCTCTTCCTTTCCTTGCTCTCATTTCCTTGAGATATGCAAACGTAGCTTCAAGACTTGTTATTCTATTTTCCAGATTATCAAAAGCTGCAGCTTCATCAAACATGCTTTCAGCTTCATCCTCACCTCCAACAGCAGCAGCTTGAGCTTCAGCAGCACGTTGAGCTTCAGCAGTATCTACCTCTTCCAAATACTCTATATAGTATGACTTTTTCCTCAACCATACCAGAATCCGGTCTCTCTGCCACGGTGCACAGTTCGCGTACGAACCATATTCATCAAAAATTTCAACGCCCCAATGATTTATAATTTCATTATACAAGAGCTCGTGTGATAAAGCCTTTGCCCACTGTAACACCCCCAAAAGTCGTTATTAACAGCGGAAGACTTAACATGTCAGCGGAAGACTTTCGGGGTATTACTTCGAGGATCTTTGTCACAATCATAGTAGATATCACAAAGTGAAGTATTAAAGATTTATTTTATTTCAAAATACCAAATATCAGGAATACAAAACATTATTAAGTTAAGAACGTGTTTTATTCTGAAGGAAAATAAGTAGTTTATTATAGTCCTTGTCATGCTTTTGCCCACTCCGTGCCATCCAGATCCATCTTGTTTAGTTACCTGAGATAAACATGCTAAAGTCAACATAAAGTTGAGTGATATTCATAGGTTTGAGTTTAAGAGTTTAATCACAAGTTACGAATGTATTGTAATCACATACAATCAATATGTTAAAAATCAATGTTCCTGTTATTGCCTTAAGCTCATGATACTCAACGATTAACAGCCGATCATAAATATGAATTATGATGGTAAGTAATAGGCCCCCAAAGATAGGTATTTGTCAATAACCTATTTGTAAGAACAATAAAGTGCGCCTGGTGTTTTCTCCAACAACCAAACGAGGATTGTTAATCACTAATAGTACTATCCACAATTATTTACGTTCACCCTTCAGGTGATTAAGGTTCATGATAGAGGGACTTCTGACAATAGTAACTTAAGCAAATAACATTGGCCTGACGATATTTCAATACCCGGTATAAAAGACTTGTGATCGAGTTTTAAGCATGTATCTCCCCACGGGAAAATAGTTAAAGAGTGGGCTATGAAATCACCTTAGTAGTACAGTGGTATCGTAGTCTCAACAAAGCAAGGAAACGGCTTCACACAACACAACCTAAAAGATAATGCAAGTTTCAGTTTGATAGTCTAAATCTGGTTCTATCGCGATTACTTGTTATTTAGTTACGAGTAAATCTCGTGTTTGTTTAAGTGCTTAAAAACAACGTTATATATAATTATATCTCGTAAGTAAAAATATCGATGATTGATATAAGGTTAGTTTTTATAACAGAAATAAACGTATCGTTTTACAAGAATAATTAACGTATTTATATCGTTTAAATTTGATTATCGTTATATAAGTTTTATTCGTATTATATAATAAGTTACGTTTTATTATTTATCGTTTTTAATATATAATCAAATTTATATAATAAATATAGATTTATTTATCAAAATTAAATATTTCAATTCGATCCTTAAGGTTTTATCAATCTTACACTTTTTACCCTTAACGGAAAATATTTACGCCGTTAGTCCAAAAGTTATATATATTTACATTTTTAGTCCAAATATCAAATATATACATTTATTATCCTTTAGTTTCAATATTTACAGTTTATACCCCTTATGAAACAGTTTTTATACCTTTCACTAAAGTTTACCAATTTGGCAAATTTAGTCCCTATCTCTCGTACATTTGCAAAAATGGTCCATATTTTACCAATTTCAAAACTTAACCATTTTATTATTTCCTTAAGCTCAAAACATTTAGAAAAACTTATTTTCGCAGCTTATAAGCTTATTAGTAGCTTATTTTGTTTAAAAAGCTTATTTTTCATCTAATGGGCTTTAACGTGTAAATTTAAGGGTCCGTTAACGTTTTGTGATCCAATGGGCTTACGAAAGGTTTGGGCCTGACCTTGGACTCATTTTAGGATACTAAAAACACTGGTGTTGGGCTCCCAGGCCCAGTGTATCACATAAGCTTAGTGGGCTTAACATAAGCCCACGTAGCTTATAAAAGTTTTCTAAAAATCTGGTTTTTGTCGAGACAAAAGGGGTCGAGTAAAGTGGTTATACGAGCTAGTTAGGTCGAATAAAAAGCGTTCTCTAATTGTTTACCAAGGTGACAATGGGGTCGAGCAATAAAATGGACATGTCATGTGTCGAATTTTTAAATGACGCGACCAAAGTAAACGTTCCAACTTTATTTCACAAAACAGTTTCATATCTAAAATATTCTAAGTGTTGAAAATATTTCGAATGTGCCCAAATGACTTCTAAACGTGTCAAGTTAAATGTCAAATCGTTATTATCACTATTAAAACTTTATGGCTCTCAATTGTTAGCTTATTGAACATAGGGAAGGTCGAATAAAACATATAGGTTACGTTTGTATATTTCAAAATAAAGGTTCAAAGTAAATGATAGTTTCGAAATTGAAAATGGTTAAAGACTTAGAAAAATGCTAAGTCTTTTGTCATGGTCAAGTGACTTAAGGAACGTGTCATATTTTACGTGTGCATGTTAAGTCTAGTTCGAAGTCTTTGTTTTATACGTTTATTAGCATGGTGAATAAAGAGTATAACGAATAAAATGTATGTGTTACGTTTTTGTTTCACGTTTTAATTAGGTAAAGTGTTCGTGCAAATCAAGAAATACGTATATATATAAAGTGAAAAATAACGATTAGAAGGTCTCACCTCACCCTAAATGGTGGAGTAAAACAAGACGTATGGATCGAGTTTGGTTCAAGGAGGATTGTAGCGTGGTTCACGGCACACCAAGGTTCAAGTAGACTCCAAGCTTGCTTCCTAGGTTCTCTTCTAAGCGTGGCTCTCCTAGCAATCCTTTCGTCCCTCCATAGCTCCTTTTCGTTATTTATTTTAGTGGTATGGTACGTATGAGTGTATGAAGTGATGTGGTTTGCATGTAAAGCTTATATAGGCTGAATTTGGAAGTGTAGAAACAAGATAGGTTCACATGAGTGAAGATTTGCATGTTAAGCGAATAGTATCACCATCCACAATGCCCAATCGAATGTTTACATAGCCAAGATCTCGTGTGATTGTTCCTGCTCACTCCTGACGCATACTTACATTTACATTGTTCATTTAGATGGGATTGGAGAGCAATGGGTGGTGCTAAGGGATGTATTGACACGTTTTGAGTTATCTTGTAACATGGTTTTTGAGTTTTACTTTGGGCAAAAATTAGGTAGTAAACGAGCGACTCATATTGTAAACTTGGTCATTCTTAATTCCTTGTTAGCTCGTAATTTAAGTTATGTAAAAATATGTGTGTGTTATGTGTCGAATTTAAAGGGTAATGGGGGTGTTCTTTGGCTCGCTCGCAAAACAAACAAAGAAAGAAAAAATTTTTTTTATAAGGGTGGGTTTTGGGTTTTTAAGCCCTTTGGGCTTGTGTTTGTTTTCGGCCCAGTAGAAGAAAGAAAAAGAAATGATAAAGGGGTCCGTTTGGTATTAGTGCTAGAAAGTGGGGCCCATTTAAGACGTGGGGTCCACATAGAAATTTTTGGGAGTCGGGATAAGTTCAAGTAACGATAGTGAGCAATCTCGGGAATTTTCGTAGGTTCCGGAATATATAAATATTGTACGTTATAAATTAACGAAACGTATATTATAAAATACAAATGTTTTTAATATGAATATATACGCGATAATTTAGACTATCTAGGTTTGTGTGCAAGCAACGTTTCTAAGCAAAAGATAATTCACAATTTACTGTTGTGAATTATATATCAAGTCTTAAAAAAAAAAAATTTTTTTTTCATACGTAAAAGTGGGTATTTAAATAACGTAATAACTAGTAAGTATTTACTAACCGTTGGGAAAATTACGAGAGGCTACACCCACTCCTGTTCCAGCGTCAAACCATCCATTGTTATGTGTGTTTTGTATTTTTTTGCCGAATTTATGATTTAATATGTATTAGGTGTATGTTATAATATATATTAAAAAGTTTTTGGGAAAAAGTTGCAGCTTGGAGGGAAATTTGGCGCCCAAACTTTTAGCGGGGACATGTCCCCGCCAAAAGTTATGCATTTCCCCGCCAAAAGTAATGGCGGGAATAATACCCGCGACAATAAAAAGTGCAACTATTTTGGTCAAATATTTTGTAACACTTTCGGCGGGGACAGTCCCCGCTAAAAGGTGGGTTTGAAAATGTGACTATTTTGGTCAAAGTTGTGGTCTGCAAAAACACTTTCGGCGGGGACATTGTTAGAGTTTGACAATCAATATAGCACATATGCGGAAGCAAGGATCAACAATAACACGTATAAAGATTAACTAAAACATAAATAGTAAACGTACCCGATGCACTTCAAATAAACCTTGATTCTTGTACAAATAGATCAATGATAAACCCCTTACCGTTTTGTTTATCGATCTCTTGATAATTACTAAAGTAAGTAATTACCTCGTTCTTGTACACACAAACTACCAACGAATAAAGGTTTGATGCAAGTAAACAAAACACTTAATTTTTGCTTAGAAAAAATCGATCCAAGAACCCTTGAAGGGGGTTGGTCGATCGGCCAAGAAAGAAACAAGGGAAAAGAAAACTTTAGGGTTTTGTGTGTGTGCACAAGAGATATTTAGGTTTAACCCCAAGGCCTTGTATTTATACTAGGTGAATCTTGGAGCTCAAGAAAGCATGGGTCGACCCTTGTGGGTTGGGTTCGACCGGCCTAGGCACCCTATGGGTGTTCTAGATCCTTCTTGACTTCCAAATTACACTCTAGTCCTTTTCCTTTTGTCCCTAATGATAATTAGTCCATACGTTTAATAACTAACGACCATTTAGTCCATTAAGTGTTTATAAATATATATATACGATACATTTAACATATACATATTTATTATACATTATTCTTGTTTGTAAAGTGTGCAATCCCGAGGTCTCGGGTTCGATACTAGACATTTACTTATTAATATTTATACGTAACTTTTAACAGCTCCCACTCGTATATCTATTAATAGTAAAATGACATTGGTTAGTGTCTTGCAACACTCCAATGCCCCTAGTTCGACCTGAGCTAGGTTTCCTGGAAAACCTTTAATGATTCATCATTATTATTATCCTTTCGTCTCTAATACTACATTAATAAAGATGTGAGGTTCTTTATTAAATTCTGTTTCTCGTCTCTTTATGATTGAACAAAATTACCAAAACATCTGAACGTATTCCAGATAGACTTTGGGCGTGGCCACGCAAACATTTTGTCAACCCTACGAGGGGCCCGGCAGTATTAAACTTCTGAACAAATCAGAAGGAACGAATTCTCTCTTGACTACAAGAATAACCCATGAACTTTGCAACATTCTAAAAACAACCCTTATGACTTCCAATTACGGTAAGCGGTAGATTGCTCCACAAAATGCACTACATCCATGACACTTATCTGGTATCTCAAGTCTGAGGATAACTTTTAAATATGATTCTCACAATAAATTTAAATCATATTGTTGGGATAAGTCCAATACTCAATTCATTGAATATCATGTGAAATTGGTATGACTACGCATCAATATACTTTCAAGTATATCCTTAACCAATACTCAAAATTGTCTTAGTTTAATGATATTCCCATATCATTAATCGACAACGGACTATTTAGAATAATAAATTATTCACGGATCTTAAACATGCAAATATATGATATATTATTAAGACAATGAATAAATAAACATAACCAATATTTTATTTCATTAAAAAATAATAATTGTACATTACATCCTTTATCCAAATACTAATCACAAATGTGCATGAAACTATCAGCTAATTTAAGTCCTATTCCTTCAGCATGCTTGTAAAGCTTGGTGCCAGGTAAAGGCTTTGTAAATTGATCAGCTAAGTTTTCATCTGTGTGAACTTTGAGCATTTTGATTTCACCTATCTCAACTTGTTCTCTGACATAGTGGTGCTTAATCGGGAAATGTCTGGTGCCTCTCATGATTCCAGGTTCATTGGCAAATGTAATTGCAGCTGAGTTGTCACAATACATTTTTATAGGTCGCTGAATCGAAGGCATAACCCCAAGCCCTGAAACAAACTTCCTAATCCAAACAGCTTCCATTGCAGCTTCTGAAGCAGCTATATACTCTCTTTCTGTAGCAGACATTGCCAGTACACTCTGCTTTTTGCTCCTCCAATCAACAGCTCCTCCATTAATGACAAAGACATAACCCGTCTGAGACTTCGTATCATCTTTATCACCTTTCCAAGAAGCATCGCAGTAACCTGTTACATCAAGCTCTGCAGATGGAGTACCCCCATAAACCAAGAACATCTCTTTAGTAGCCCTAAGGTACTTAAGAATATTCTTAACAGCAGTCCAGTGTTTTTCACCTGGATTCTGCTGATATCGATTGGTTAAATTCTGAGCAAACGCCACATCAGGCCTCGTGCTTTTCACCGCATACATAATAGATCCCACAGCTGAAGCATAAGGAACTCTCTTCATGCGTTGCACCTCTTCAGGTGTTGAAGCACAAACTTTGTTGCTCAAGCCATGTTGCTCTTGCATCGGCAAATATCCTTTCTTGGAATTTTGCATACTGAATCTCTTCAATATTTTATCAATGTAAGCACTTTGGCTTAATCCAATTAATCGCTGAGATCTATCTCTATATATCTTGATTCCCAGAATAAATGCAGCTTCCCCTAGATCTTTCATAGAAAAACAACTTCCAAGATATGCCTTAACCTTTTGCAAACTTGGAATGTCGTTCCCCATGATCAATATGTCATCGACATATAATATAAGGAAAATTACATTACTCCCACTAGCTTTGTGATATACACATGGCTCATCAAGATTTTGAGTGAATCCATACTTTTTAATCTCACTATCAAATCTTTTATTCCATTGTCGTGATGCTTGCTTTAATCCATAAAATGGATCTTTTAAGCTTGCATACACGATCTGGGAATTCTGGATTCACAAACCCCTCAGGCTGCGCCATATAGATGTCTTCATCTAGGCGACCATTTAAGAAGGCGGTTTTGACATCCATTTGCCAAATCTCATAGTCATAGTAAGCGGCTATTCCTATAAGAATCCTAATTGCCCTTATGTCAGCTACAGGAGAAAAGGTCTCCTCATAGTCAACACCAAAAGTTTGAGTATAGCCTTTAGCTACCAAACGGGCCTTATAGGTGTGTACAATGCCATCCATGTCAGTCTTTTTCTTGTAGAGCCATTTACTCCCAACTAGCTTGGCACCCGGAGGTAGGTCTACTTCTTCCTAGACTTCATTGTCTTTCATGGATTGCATTTCCCCATTCATAGCTCCCTGCCATTTTTCCTTTTCAGGACTATTCATAGCAGCTTTATAACTTGCAGGTTCATCAAGATCCCCTGTCAAGTTGTCATCACACTCCACGTTTAGACATAGACGTGTAGGAGCCTTCACAGATCTTGAAGATCTGCGAACGGGAACCACTTCAACTTCTGGTGGAGGACCTAAACTTTCAGGTTCTTCAAGAAGTTGGCTAGTGTTTTCAGAAGGTGTTACATCTTCATGATCGTCTTCCAGATCATATACTCTCCCACTGAATTCTTGAGATATGAGCTCCTTTTCTAAGAAGTCTCCATACCTTGCAACAAATACTTTGTTTTCAGCTGGGTAATAAAAGTAGTAACCCATAGTTTCCTTAGGGTAACCTACGAAGATGCACTTTACAGATCTTTGTTGGAGTTTGTCTGCTGAGTCACGTTTAACATACGCCTCACAACCCCAGACCTTTAGATAAGACAAGTTAGGAGCTTTTCCAGTCCATACCTCATATGGCGTCTTATCAACCTTCTTTGTTGGAACCATATTTAAAATGCGAACTGCAGATTCCAAGGCATAATCCCAAAACGAGTAAGGAAGAGTTGTTAGATTAAACATAGTTTGTATCATATCTTGCAATGTACGATTCCTTCTTTCAGATACACCATTTTGTTGTGGAGTATATGGAGAAGTAAGGTGCTCGACAATTCCCTCCTTTGCTAAGTAATCTATAAACTCTTGACTCAGGTATTCACCACCCCTATCGGATCGAAGAGCTTTAATCTTCTTTCCTAGTTGTAACTCTACTTCTGCTTTAAACACTTTGAATGTCTCAAACACCTTATGTTTATGTTTAAGTAAATAAACATAACCATAACGGCTGTAGTCATCCGTAAATGTTAAGAAGTAGCTAGCACCTCTCCTTGACACATGTCTAAGTGGTCCACACACATCTGTGTGAATGAGACCAAGTAGATCATTCGTCCTTTCAATCCTATTTTTAAAGGGTTTCTTAGTCATCTTCCCAGCAATGCAAGATTCGCATTTATCAAATGATTCATCATTGATCTTTTCTAAAAGCCCATCATGTTGCAGCTTTTTCATGCGATCTTTGCCAATGTGAGCAAGTCGACAATGCCAAAGATAAGACGAATCCAGACCTTTCTTGATTCTCTTATTGTTGATGCTATACATTGAATTATTTTTATCAAAAGCATTATCATTATCATTTATATCAATTTCAAAGACACCATTCACAGCAATAGCATTAAAATAAAATACACCATTTAAAGAAACCGAAATTCCATTGCTAGAAATAGTATGCTCAAAACCAAGGTTCAACAAACATGAAAATGAAATTACACATCTAACAATTGATGGTGCATAATGACAATTATTTAAAGATAGTACTAAGCCCGAAGGCAACACTAAATCATAAACTCCTATAGCTTCAACCCTGCATGCGCTCCGTTACCAACGTGTAAGAATTGTTGTCCATAGGCCAGCTTTCTCTCAACTCTAAACCCCTGCAAGGTATTGCAAATATGAATGCCACATCCCGTATCATATACCCATGAATTCAATTTAGGAGTAAGAGTGAATAATTCAATCATAAAGAACGCACCTGATGAGCTGGGGTTACCAGCTTCATTCCCCTGCTTCTTGAGTCGCAAGTCATGAATGTAGAGAGGATAATTGCGCTTCCAATGGCCCTTTTCATGACAATGGTGACATGCCTGATCCTTCTTGTTTGGTGGATTCACCTTTTTCTGCTTAGGCTGATGTTGCTTCATCTTGGGTTCAGGTTGATAGGCCATGACCTGCTTGCCTTTGTTAACCTTCCCTTTGCCTTTGTTCACATGCGATTTCTTATGGATTCTCCCACCATGAATTGCCAACACTTGCGGGGTAGGAGCCTTGACCTTGGCTGGTAGACTTTTCTCATACTCAACAAGCAGTGCGAGTAATTCAGACACTGTCTTCCCCGAGCAGTGCATGTTGAAATTCTGCACAAAACCAGCAAAGTCCTTGTTAAGGGACCTGTTGATCAAGTGCACTTGCACATTGTCAGGGTGACCAAATCCAATTCTGTGAAGCTG
The DNA here is from genome assembly GCA_030686995.1 of Artemisia argyi. NCBI lineage: Eukaryota > Viridiplantae > Streptophyta > Magnoliopsida > Asterales > Asteraceae > Artemisia > Artemisia argyi. The sequence continues at coordinate 5,741,467 of CM060690.1, forward strand.
ATCAAAAGATTCCTTCATCTCAGTCACATAATCTTTAACTGGTTTACCATCACCATGCTTGCAGTTATGTAGCTTGTCCAATTCATCATACAATTCAACTGCAGGTGGTTTATCATAAGATTGCCTAAGAACATCAAGCATATCTTTAGGGAAAAAGTACTCAAACTTCTTTTGTAACTGAGCACTCATGCTAGTGAGCATTAAACAAGCAACCTCATTGAACTTAGCATGTTCCACCCTCCATGCCGCCTTAACTGCTTCTGGTTTAGTAGCAGCAGGCTCAGCTGGGCATTCTTCGGTCAAATAATCCATCTTACCGGTCGACCTCAAGACAATTCTAAGTGAGCGGTACCAATCATTGAAATTCTTTCCAGTCAGTTTCTCTCTCTCAAGATGACTCTTGAAAGCAGAAATCACAGATGGGGTATCGGGTTGAGCCATATCTACAGATAAAAGTTCAAACATTAGTATTTTCGATAATAAATATCTTCAAGAAAATAAAATACCCAAAGTTATATTCATATAACCACCAAAATTTTCTTGAAAACCTAGGATCTAACTTTACATAGTTCCACCACATCAGTTGATCTGCTAGTGGTGAAAGTACAAAAGATAGTAATCTGTCGAACAATAATTGGCAAACAAGATTTCCAATTCCTAGATCATTATGGGAATTACATCAAATTGATTCATCAATTTGCCTTGTAAGCATGTTTCATCCCATCTCATGCCTTAAGTTCTAGGTCTCACGCACAACTTAATTAAGTCGTCTACCTTAGAAACTGTAAAATTACAATTATGGTCTCACGCGTTAAAAGAATTTTACCTTGTTATAGTAATTTAGCCTAGGTCTCACGTTTACTAAATTAACATTCCAAGTGTTTCTTGTAGATAGATGGCATGTAACTTAAATTATAAGGGTATTTATTTTTGATGTGTAAATCAAAATATGTATAAAGATGCATGCACTCATCTTTATAGCATAAGTTTTCAAAACCTTTTTATTACTAATTCGTGAAATTAATACACAAAGTTTTACTTGAGGTTTAACAAACCCTAAGATGACTTTCTACAATTATGATTTTAAAAGTAATTCGTTTAAGACATATTCAAGATTGTGATAACCAAGGCAGACTCTAAGGTTCTTTTCTAAGCCTTCAAATCACGGTTATGAATATCGTCTTAAAGGACTTAATTTTAAAAGCATATTTGTACAAAACATCAATCAAGCAAAAGTTTATGGATTCAATCTCAAAATTATGTAATAAAGTATGAATTTTGCTAGTCTCGCCTGGGAGCTGATTACCGTGCGAATCGGACCACTATCGGCACTTAAGACCTTGCAAGATTCTTACTTTATCACCTTAGTTTCACCGTTATTAGTCTATATTATTTTCTTTTATGAAAATCACCCTTTTTATTGCTTACATCAAGTCAAACAATTAAGAAAACAATAAAAACAAGTAATTTAAAGAAAAAATAAACAACTAATAATAAAACGTGAAACAATTAGCCACATGCAAACCTTGTTAAAAAGATCCTAATAAAATCAATTCTAGGTATAATAACGCATGTGATCAATTAAGGCCTTCTCCTCTTAATGGAGGAGAGTCACATACATTGACGTATCAATTGCGTTGGCCAAAATCAATATACACACCACATAGCATATAAATTGATTTTAATATATATAAACAATTGGAGTTTTCCCCAATTTTAGATCTATTTAAAACATGTGACAATAAATAATCAAACAAGATCCGTGACTAACATGCATGTTTCGTCACGGATTAACCTAACAATTAGCACATAGGTCACAAGTACGTTCACAAAAACCGGTTAAGACCTAGGGTTTCTATGTGATTACAATTTAATCAAGAAAACCACAAACCCTAATTAGGGTTTTTTAGTGGAAATCGACCCCCCTTAAAATTAGGGTTCGGGTTATAAATTTTATATAAAAAATTTAAAGAAAAACCCTAGAAAAAACATGTATCTAAAACAATTAAAGATCCGATTTTTATTACGTTTTAGTAATCAATTACATGTTATCCATGGCTCGTGATGCCACTGTTACTTATTGTTTGTAAAGTGTGCAATCCCGAGGTCTCGGGTTCGATACTAGACATTTACTTATTAATATTTATACGTAACTTTTAACAGACATGTCCCCGCTGAAAGTTTGCGTTGAAAATGCAATGGACGGTCAGCGAGATTGTGTGCCAGCTCAGCTCTGTTTTTGTCGTTTAGCGACTTTCGGCGGGGACAAGGGCGTCGCCGCCGAAAGTCTCGTCGCCCGTCCTCCTGTTTGTTGTAGTGGTTTAGTATTAACGAAAAGCAATGTTTAGATTATTAGATATTATGTTGTTGTGTGTCTAATGTAGCGTTAACTTATTAAAACTTATGGAATATATGTACATGCAGCAATTGTTAAGGCATCAACACATCCTGAGCTCTATCACATAACACCAAATGCATGTTTCGTTAAACCACACACAGCATGCGCAGTGACTATTACTAGAATGGCTCAAGATGTAGGTCTATTTGATCGTGTGATTAATGCTGAGGAGAAAATAATTATGGATTTAAATTGTGTTCCTTGTAAAGATTATACTTTAAAGTTGTACTCAGACCCGTGGATTCAGGATATGCGGTCAGAAGTTGAAGAAAGGGATAGAAGAACTGTGACTATAGTTGTTTTTGGAAGAAGCAAAGATTTTCTTAAGCCATAGGCAACCAAAAACAACAACAAACAACGGGGTCTAAGATAGAGCACCGGAGAAAGAAACACCAACAACAAACGGTGACTCTAGTTGTGTGTCTATGCTTTGTTAAAAAAAAAATCAAGGTTTTATCCACTTTCCCATGACTTATATCGTCTTTACTCTGTTGTATTCGTGTATGCAAGGGTTGCTACCTTGCTAATGGTTTATGTAGGAAACGGTGTACACTTTTATTAATAAATCAGATAACAATAAATAATAAAATTAACAGAATGTAAATAACAAAAAATAAAATACAGACAGAATGGAGTAGAAGCAGAAGACAGACACTATATAACGTAAATTAAATGAAAGCAGTAAAAGCACGAGGCTCGTGTTATACACGATTCCCTTAAAACAGATTCGCCGTCTGTTTCCCAGGGTACAACGTACAAAGCTGTTGCACAGCCTGACTTGACTTACTTGCCTGAAAGATCACGAAAACCTGTGTGCTTCTGATCGAAAAGAATGCTGGAAATCGGCTGCAAGAGTTGTGTTTTTTTCTGTGTACTCAAACGAATGAGACTTGGCCAATATTTATACTAAAACCCTATCTTGTTCTCCAAGATTAAATATTTACCAAACTTTAACAAATCTGTTATTAAAAACACGATTTGTATATCTTTTATTTAGCACAAAATATTCTGTATAACTTTGTCAAAAAGTTAAATCTATTCCTAAAATAGATTTACAGAAAATCTGGAAAAAACTGACCCGAACTAGCAGCAAAAATTTTCGCACGTAGGCGAGGTTTCGGAGCTGCATTCGTGTCCGCAGGTCGCATGAGTTCAGTAGCTTCGAACTCATTTTGGCCCAGAAATCCCACAATCTGCACCCCCCTGCGCGCGCGCACGTAGGAGTGGGAGCATAGCTCACCCAAAGGAATTTGGAAGCAAATACCAACTATTCCTTATAAACAAGCATTCACTTCTTGTTTTGGGCGATGTGGGACTTTTCCATTTTTGTGTTTCACGTGCCTCACTTTGAGACACGATATCTTATTCATTTCAACTCTATTTTGGACATACTTTAGCTCGTTGCGAAGCTCTCTTGGAGGAGAATAAAACGCCCCCAAGAAACATAAATATATGTAACATATACATACATTAAATTATGTCCAACAGTTTACTTGTGTAATATATCATCATTTGCTACCTATAATGCAAAAAGTTCATTAGCTTAGTGTCGTTCTGATTTTTACCACAAGAAAATTGAGTAAATCGTTTGATACCAACTTATATAATTAGTACATCACGTAATTTATAAATTTTAATGCAAATGTAATTGTATTATGATGGAGTAAAGCCATCAAGCTTAGAATAAAGTCTTCGAAGCTGAGCTCAATTGCAACAAAGTTTTTGCTCGGATTAATTTACATCATTAAATTCTGTTATAGCTTAATAGTAATAATTTTTCAATTTATAACTTACTGAATTTAAGTCACATATTTATCAGAATGGATAAGGATCCTCTCAAATGAAACAATTTTTTTGTGATGGTCTAGTGACAAAAAGATTGTGTTTATATACCTTAAAATTTGAGAGATCTTAAATTCAATTCTTGTTGTTTGCAAACGACTCTGAAGAAGCCACGATAACCTCATGAAAAAAAGGGCTTTACTTGTTTTAGTATGCGTGGCAGCGAGTTCAAAATTCTTGAATTAGTCGGCAAAATATCAAAAACAATGATTTTACCCTAAAAAGAAATACTAGTACATCTTAAATCTTACGTGGGGTATAGTAGTAACGAGTGTGGTAACCGCGCGTTGCTGCGGGAATGTTTTGTTTAATCTAAACATGAAATGAAACAGTTGTCAAATTTATTTTATTTTTTATTTTTATTTATTTATTTATTTATTTTGTTTTTAAGATCGACTAACTATTTCGTTAAGAAGTTCTGAAAATAGTATAATTTTTTGCAAAAAAAAATTCCCAAAAGTTATCGGCATTTTTTAGTATATATATATATACTCCCTAAAGTAAACTGTTGATTATTATTTCATCTTATTAATTTCATTTTAAATACTGATACAAAAAATAAGAATGATACACATATATATGTGCTCTAGAATTCGAACAACACTTGCATTGAACTAACAAAGTCGATAATAGCTTTTGCATAAATTATTTTAAAGTTTCATTATATTATCTTGTAAAGTAATAAATAAATGGCCATATGAGTAGTAGCCCCATAAACATCCACATGCCAGTCACAAACACTCTCATCTTTAGAAAAAAACTCTCCACAAACACCACTCACACCACCACCACCATACGGCACCACCGACCCACGACGCTACCACCCGACCACTCGGCGGCCACCGAAACTTTCCTCCATCAGTTTCTGAGGTCTTTTTTTTTTAGATATATAGTTTTTTTTTGTAGTGTAGATCTATTGTTTTTTTCTTGATGTATAATTTTTTTTCGTATATCTATACTTTATTTCATAGATCAATACATTTTTTTTTTCTAGATCTATTTATTTTATTTATAATATATATGTTTTTTGGTAGATCTATAGTTTTTTTTTCTTTTGTAGATCTATTGTTTTTTTTGTTTATCTATAAATGTTTTCGTAGATCTTTAGTTTTTTTTGTACATCCATACTATTTTTTGTAGATCTCTATGTTTTTTTGTAGATCCATACATTTTTTTAGATCTAACGTGTTTTTTTTTTTTTTTTTTTTTTTTTGTAGTGCCGCTGCTATAACCGCCACTCTGTCGCCGAAAAAAGTTACCACTGTCGCCGGGGGAAAAATTGTGGTCACCGGAATAAATTGTGTCGCAGCCAGAAATTGTTTCTATCGCCAGAAATTTTTGTTGCTTAAACTAATTATTATTATTGCTTTTTTACTTGCTATCTTCTTTGTTCTTTTGTTTATGTTTAACAATGGTAATTTGGAGAAAGTATTGAAGAAGACAGAGTTTGGATGTAGAAGTTTCTAGCTTGGTTTTGGGTATGTTTGGCGAAAGTAACTGTTGCTGGAACTGGTGCTGCTGCTGGAGATTATAAAAAGAGATTATTTTTATAAGCTACATGAAGTAACCTTTGGTTTTAAGAGATTATGAAAGATTATTTTTTTTAGAATCTCTTATAATGTCTGCCAAACAAATATTATTTTTTAAGTAGCTTATTTTTTGAAAAAATAAGCACAATCTCCCAACAATCTTGTTTGCCAAACATAGCCTTTGTGTTTGATTTATATTAGTTGAACACTTGAACTTGAAAGTTGTCACTGTTACAACAACTGTTACGTACAATAACTTGCAGCATTGGTTACTGTTATAACAACTGTTCGGCACAACACTATGATGCACTTGAAAAGTGACTTTTAGTATATAAATATAATATAATATATTGCTACAGTAACTTACCTCACATAGTTACTGTTATAATCATTGTAGCTACAGTGATTTGCTACAAAACCTCACTGACTTTTAGTATATATATATAATAAGCCACGTGTGTTAGGTTAAGTTTTGTGGGATATGTTGGCCCAAAATTCTGAAACCTAACTGACATTTTGATGGGTAGCCAAGTTACAACTAAAACCAGTGAACCATGAAGCCCGTCAAGCCCATTAATAGATTACTAGCTTTGATTATATAACTTAACTTTATGACTCTTTTGCTTTCCTTTCTTTGCTCTCTCACGCGCACACATACACTTGTCGGAGGTCTCATTGAAAGCAGTCTCTTTATTCCCGAGTCTATCCAAAGATAGGGGTAGGATCTGTCTACATTCTACCTCCCCCATACCCTGCCCCGGCGGGATTGGGTTTGTTGTTGTTTTTGTGATTGTATAACTTAACTTTTATGGCAAGTTACCAAAAACAAGATCAAACTAATAGTATTAATTTAAGGTATGTTACCAAATCTAACCGGTGGAGACACGCTTCTACACAACTATAAATATAGATGGTCTTCTTGTTGATTCATATATACTTATCGAGCTTAGATAATAAGGTTTAAAAATAAGGATAGTTTTGTCATTTGATATGAAATACTTTCGGGTTTTTTTTTTTTTTTTTTTTTTTTTTTTTTTTTTTTTTTTCACATAGTTTTGGAAGAAAGATTTAGGTAGGAAAGTTTTACGTTGAGTTCCCCTCCTCCTCCCCAATTTCCTTCATTTTCCCACCTTTTGGAGAACGTAAGTGTAACACCCCCAATTCATGTTGCAGCGGAATTCAACTTGGGTGTTACTCGATGGCACAACAGTCATAATAATAGAAAACGATCTCTAAACGAATCGTAATAAAAAGAGTTGTCATTCATATTATTCAAATATATCAAAGTTTACATAGTGAGGTCCCAAAATGTTGCATTGTTTCAAAACACATCAATATAAAGTCTATGATGTTTTTATAGAATGACATAATTGTTTATAGCCTTCTTCCTTCGGTACGTGCCCTTCCCGCTCCATTCTTGATTATCATGGACCTGAAATACATGCTTAAGAGGTCAACACAAAGGTTGAGTGAAATTCATAGAGTTTGTTTAAGGTTGAACACAATATGTTGGTAGTAATGAGTTAATTAGACTCATACTCATGTTAGAAAACAAAACAGTTATTATTATGTACTAAGCTCATGCAACCAATACGTTAACGTGTACCAATATCAATCGGCGGTTATGTTGCCCCGGTAAGTACTTTGCCGTCATACTTAATGTTTCAAATATAGTGCATTCGTTTGAACTAACTGCTCAAACAAATGGGATTCGTCAATCCCAATAGGCCTATTCACAATACTCGCGCTCACTAATACTAGTGATTAAATGGTTCATGATGGGGCCTAGGATTGGCAAGGTAGGTACTTAGTAATAATAAAACAATCAGGCAGCATACAGTTTCAAAGCATTGTGTTCGGTTTAAAAGTAGCATGTATTTCCCCCAAGGGTTTGTAAAACATTAAAGTAATGTAAGCGGGGCTATGAACTCACCTCAAGTATGATAGCAAATAATGAAGGTGATGATCGGATCGTGTAGGTTTCTACGAGCAACCTAGAATAAAATGTTGCGACTTAGGATTTGTGTAAAGAATATAACGGAGTGCCTATATATATGTTTTGCATTTAGTCCATGATGAGGTATGATGTATATTTGTAAGTCTTTGAAAGAAAGATTTATGAACATGTATGTTTTGGTATATCGTTTACTACCGTTCGGGCTAACATATTTCAGAAGTCATGTTAGTAAGCGTTCGAGGAGCCAGGACACTTTAACTCGTAAATCCACAACTCATCTCGACGGCTTACATAATGAACTCCTCACATGAAGCTCCCTACTATTGTAGTAGTTGATAAAGTATATAGATATAAGTTTTGATCCGAAAAAGTTACATGTCCGATATTTGTATAAACTTAGGAAAGTTTATAGTACATGAAGATTGTTATTAGGGGTAGTTTTATAAGTCTTGTATGACCATTTGTCTTGGTAAAATCTCATGGTTTCCTTTTAGGTGAAGTAGATACAAATTGCTTGTTCCATATATCGCCAATTTCATTGTTTCATGTTTACGCCTTGGTAAGTTGGTTTGGTCATTCGTCATGGCCTAGCCATGACCTTTGGTCCTTGTTCCATGGTCATGAGACACTACCTTGGTTCTAGCCATGGTGGTGGTCTTGGTTATAGGTCATAATACCTTTTATTCCTTTGAAAGTATGACAATAACTTAGTAACTTAAAATATGTAAGTAGCTGTTAAGAAAACTGAGAAATATCTCACTCAGAAGGCGTTTTCAAGGCTTGAGCCTCTTTGTTCCTGAATGAAAACATGATTCCGGACAACTTTCGTGTTTTAACTTTTTCATGAATCGGACTAGAAATGCCTCTTTTTGCGTGTTTTAGGTTCTGTCACAGAAATCACAGAAACATTTAGGCAGTTTTGCCGGAAATCTTTGGTAACTTCAAATCGCCATAACTTTTGACTCGTTTACTCTTTTTAAGTGGTTCAAATTGCTATGGTTTGCTTTTTAAGTCCTCTACTGTAATATGTAATAATCCAATATAAAATTTTTACCATTTTGATCAGGTTATACCAAGATATTCACTAGTTTGCTTGTTTTAGTAATTTGTTTCAATAAGTCATTACAACAACATCTTTTACTCATCATGATTCATCATGGACATAATTACAACACATAATATAGCAAGAATAACATATAAATGAGATGAACATGATAAATAAACAAGAAGCATGTTAGGTTTAGGCTTACAACTTTAGGCTTTCTAATGAAAGAAAGGAGTAACTAGTAAGGAAATGGACTTTGATAGACAAGCTTCAACCCTTTTCACTTCAAGCAACCTTTCTACTCTTAGTATTCTTGAAAGATAGATGATAAAGGTTGAGGTGTATTGAGTAGATTTAAACTCAAGAGAAAAACACCAAGTATGTTAGGGTTTGGAAGATTTTTGGTAAGAAATAAGCTATCTAGGGTTTCTATACTTGAACTTCACTTGAACCTTGCAACAAATTAGAAGAAATAAGCTAAGTGGAGAGTGTTGTGGTGTGTTTGATGGCCGGCCAAGGGAAGAGAGGGGAGGGAGTATATATAGGTCCATGAGGAGGTTAGTTTTCAAGAGATATTTTGGCCAAAATACACATGTATGCATCCTAGATCATCAAGCCATGAGATCAAGCCACCAAGGGTGTGACTACCCCCCCCATTGGCGGTTCAAAACAGATAAGGAGGGGGAGGTGGCTTGGCTTGGTATTATCCTTGGTTATTAGATGCATTTTGACTCCGGGAAATGCCAACCGTAAATGATTAGGCCTCAAAACGTAAAACCGGGTGTCGTAAAATTATGAAACTTTAAAGTATTGTTAGAAATGTTCATAAGTCCCATAATAAAATATAAAATGGGTGATAAGTTCCATTTGGGTGGTAAAACCTGCTAAAAGCTGGAAACACGGGTCTAAAACGCGTAATACGTAAAATGTACGAATATTGCGTAAAATTGAGAAAAGTAGAATGTTACTTTTCTTATATGCTAAAAATGATTTAAAATGATTTATAATGTCAAGACTGGGCTCAGTCTGGTGTCGGTTGGTGTTAAATGTCTTTTAGACATCAAACCGGAAGCCTAAAAATCAAGGAATGATTTATAAAATCAAGGAATGATTTTTAGTCAATGGAGGAGGGAAAAATATGTTGACTTATTTAAATAAGTTGAAAGCTCAAATCATCTTAGAAATGCGGTGCAGGTAAAGGCTAGGGTTACGGCTGAGTAAAAACGCGTAAAACTGAAAATTCCAGTTTTTCACGGCCGAAGTTTATTTGGGCCATGATTTTTCTCAGTTATGATTTATTCTCAAATAAATCATGAATGTGTTAAACATTTTTCTGATGTGGGGTCACCTGACGGGATCAAATTTCGTTGTGCGTAGAATTTCTGATTGCCGTTTTACCCTAAAACGTGTAATGTCGTGTCATTCCTTAATAACTTTCACGAAAATGATCTGACGAGTGTCAAACATTTAATTTGTCATGGAAATGATTTATCACTCGAGAATATGAAATAAAAATCAACTTTCGGGAAAAATTCAGAAAGAAATGAATAGTAAAAATGAATAGTAACATGAATAGTAAAATTTTCCGAAAATAGAAATTAACCTGAAATTGTGATTTGTTACAGTCTCCACCCCATATGAGAGCTCCGTCCCGGAGATCAATTTACGTTGGAGGTAGAAGCTTCGTTGGTAAAAAGATGTGGGTATTTCTTACGTATCTGGTCCTCTCGTTCCCATGTGTATTCAGGACCACGTCGTGAGTTCCAACGAACCTTAACAATTGGTATACGGCTTTGTTTGAGTTGTTTGACCTCTCGGTCCATGATTTCTACGGGTTCCTCAACAAATTGAAGATCGTCATTGAGTTGAATTTCATCGAGTGGAATCACAAGTGATTCATCCGATAAGCATTTCTTTAGGTTAGATACATGGAAAGTGGGGTGTACACTACTGAGTTCTGACGGAAGCTCAAGTCTGTACGCCACAGGACCAACCCTGGCTAGGATTTTGAATGGTCCGATGTATCTTGGGTTTAGTTTTCCTCGTTTACCGAATCGTATCAAGCCTTTCCAAGGCGATACCTTTAGCATAACCCTATCTCCGACTTGGAATTCTAGGGGTCTGCGTCGTGTGTCGGCATAACTTTTCTGTCGATCTCTTGCGGCTTGTAACCGATTTTTGATTTGTACAATTTTATCCGTTGTTTCACGGATGAGTTCTGGTCCAGTGAGTTGAACTTCTCCCACTTCAGCCCAACAAGCTGGTGAACGACACTTTCGACCGTAAAGTGCTTCAAATGGGGCTGCTTTAATACTTGTATGATAGCTGTTGTTGTAGGAAAATTCGACTAATGGTAAATGAGTATCCCATCCTTTTCCAAAATCTATTATACATGCTCGAAGCATGTCTTCAAGAGTTTGGATGGTTCGTTCACTCTGACCATCGGTCTGAGGGTGATATGCTGTACTCATGTCTAGATTTGTTCCAAAGGCGTCTTGGAGTGACTGCCAGAAATTGGAAGTAAATCTACCATCTCTGTCGGATATGATGGATATCGGTGCACCATGTCTTGAGACTATTTCTTTGACGTACAGTCGGGTTAGTTGTTCCATTTTGTAAGTCTCTTTGATTGGTATAAAGTGTGCTGATTTTGTAAGACGATCAACTATGACCCAGATGGAGTCATAACCGCTTGATGTTTTTGGGAGCTTGGTAATGAAGTCCATAGTAATTCTTTCCCATTTCCAGGTAGGAATTTCTGGTTGTTGCAATGGACCGGATGGTTTTTGGTGTTCGGCTTTTACTTTGGAGCAGGTAAGACATTTGCTAACGTATGTTGCAATGTCGGCTTTCATGTTCGGCCACCAATAGAGTAACTTAAGATCATGATACATTTTATCAGATCCTGGATGTATGGAGTATTTAGACTTATGTGATTCATGCATGATCAAGTCTCGTAGGCCACCATAAAGTGGTAACCAACTTCGACCTTGGAAGCATAGAGTTCCATCTGAACGGGTTTCGAATTTCTTTTGCATCATGCCATCCAACCTTTCCTTTTGGATGTCTTCTTGTTTCACCGCCTCAGCTTGAGCGTGAAGGATTTGAGTAGGAAAGTTTGAATTTATGGTTAAAACTAAGGCTCGGACTCGTAGTGGTTTAACTCGTTCCTTTCGGCTTAGGGCGTCGGCTACTACGTTTGCTTTCCCTGGGTGATAACGAATGTCGCAGTCATAATCACTTAGTAATTCCAACCAACGACGTTGTCGCATGTTTAGTTCTTTTTGGTTCAAAATGTGTTGTAGGCTTTTATGATCGGTGTACACAGTACATCTAGTACCGTATAGATAGTGCCTCCAGATTTTTAGTGCAAAGACCACAGCTCCTAACTCTAAGTCATGAGTGGTGTAATTTTCTTCATGAACCTTGAGTTGTCGCGAAGCATAAGCCATGACCTTATCACGTTGCATCAACACGGCACCTAAACCTTGGTACGATGCATCACAATAGACTACAAAATCTTCGATCCCATCTGGCAATGCTAGGATAGGAGCACTACAAAGTTTTTGTTTAAGGGTTTGGAAAGCATTTTCTTCGTCTTCATCCCACACGTATTTCTTGTTTTTCTGAGTTAGCTTGGTCAAAGATTTTGCTATTGAAGAAAATCCTTCAATAAACCTTCGGTAATACCCGGCTAAACCCAGAAATTGACGAATTTCTGTAGGTGTGGTAGGTGTTGGCCAGTTTTTGATAGCTTCAATTTTAGCGGGATCGACATGTAAACCGGTCTTGTCAATCACATGCCCAAGGAATTGTACGGATTGAATCCAAAATTCGCATTTGGAAAACTTTGCATACAATTTCTCTTCCTTGAGTAGTGCTAAAATTGTTCTAAGGTGTTCTTTGTGTTCCTCTTCGTTTTTGGAATAAATGAGAATGTCGTCTATGAATACGATCACAAATTTGTCCAAATATGGCTTACACACACGATTCATGAGATCCATGAATACTGCCGGTGCATTTGTTAACCCAAATGGCATCACTTGGAATTCGTGGTGACCATATCGTGTCCTAAAGGCTGTTTTTGGAATGTCTTCATCACGAACTCTAACTTGGTGGTAACCTGAACGTAGGTCAATTTTTGAGTAATAGGTTGAGCCTTGCAATTGATCGAATAAATCATCAATTCTTGGTAGTGGGTATCGGTTCTTTATGGTTAATTTGTTTAGTTCACGATAGTCAATACACATGCGTAATGACCCGTCTTTCTTTTTCACGAATAAAACTGGAGCTCCCCAAGGTGAGGAACTGGGTCGAATAAACCCCTTGTCCGCAAGTTCTTGTAATTGATTTGATAGCTCTTGCATCTCTGAAGGTGCTAGCCGGTATGGTGCGCGGGCAACTGGCGCCGCTCCTGCTATTAAATCAATTCTGAACTCTATTTGTCGATGTGGTGGTAGTCCGGGTAAGTCTTCTGGAAAGACTTCAGGAAACTCACGGGCAATAGGAACATCTTCGAGACGTTTTTCATCGGTTTTCTTTTCTGTTACGTGGGCTAAGAAAGCATAACATCCTTTCTCAATGTACTTCATGGTTTTGATACATGAGATGATGTTTATTCGGGTTCCACTTTGATCACCACGAATGATCAAAGTTTCATTGTCACATGGAATGTGCACAACTCTTTCACCACAAATAATGTTAGCTTGATGTTTAGACAACCAATCCATGCCAATAACAACATCGAAACTTCCGAGTTCGATTGGCATAAGATTGATGTTAAAGGGGTGATCTAAGAGATTAAGGGTACAGTTTGGGATTACGGTATTGGTATTTACTAAGTCACCGGTAGCTAGCTCAACATTATAACTAGTGGTTAAAGTAATTGATGGAATATCAAGTAAAGGCGCAATTCTAGTAGATATAAAGCTCATATCAGCACCAGAATCGAATAATACTTTAACATGAATATTATTGAGTAGGAACGTACCGGTAACCACGTTCGGGTCCTGGTGTGGTTCTTCCTTTCCTATGACATAGGCTCTAGCACGAGCACCTCCGCCTTGGGGTCCTTGGTTTTGAGGACAGTTGTTCTTATAGTGTCCCCTTTCACCACACCCGAAACATGTAACTATGGGCTGTGAGTTAGCCCCAGTAGCTATACCCTTGCCCCTACAATCCTTGGCAAGATGTCCGGGCTTTTGGCACTTGTGGCATTTGGCCGGGCAAGGACCTTCGTGATGGTAATTGCACTTGGTACATTGTGGTTGATTTCCCACGTACCTACCACCAGCAGGTGCAGCAACATAAGCCGTCGCGGCTTCTTGTCTCCTGTTCTGCTGATTGTGGTGGTTGTTGTTTCGGGTTTGGTTGTTGTTGTTGTTATTGTTGTTGTTCCCACGGTTACCATCATATGGTCGTTTATTGTTGTTGTTCTTGTTGTTGTTGTTGTTACGGTAGTTGGAGTTGTTGGGATTGTTGGCATTGCTGTTGTTGTTGTTGATGTTGAGGTTGTTTTGCCTGCGGGTTTCCGACATACGTACCACTTGATCCATGAGACTACGGGACATCCGCATAGCCTCATCAAGTTCTTTGGGATTTGCCGAAGTCACATTCCCCTGTATGCTTGAGGGAAGTCCCCAAATATACCTTTCCAACATCTTTTCCTTTGGGGAAACCATTGATGGACAAAGTATCCTCAGTTCCTGGAATCTACGGTTGTAGGTCATGATATCATTTCCCTTAACCGTATGATCCCAGAACTCAACTTCCAACTTTTGTATCTCACTGCGTGGACAGTATTCCTTAATCATCATTTGTTTCAAATTAGCCCAAGTAATTTTGTAGGCATTCTCAATGCCCATGGGTTGAGCAATTGAGTTCCACCAGGACAACGCCTCATTCAACAAAGTACTTGTGGCATACTGAACTTTGTCAACCTCAGTACATTTACTAACAATGAACACCGACTCCGCCTTTTCGAACCAACGGGTCAAACCTACAGCCCCTTCAGTACCCTTGAATTTGAGGGGTTCACATTTCAGGTAGGAAATGAACGAGCAACCCTTTGGTACTGTAGTAACATTGGTCACTGGAGGGGTAGGTCCTCCAAGGTTAAGACTGGCAAGTCTGGCAGTCTCTGCAGCTATTGCAGCTTCCGCAGCAGTGGCGGCTTCTGCGGCTGCTGCAGCATCAGCAGCGGCTGCAGCATCAGCAGCTGCTGCAGCATCAGCAGCACCAGCAGCTGTGGTGGCATCGGCAGCTGCTGCGGCTGCTGCAGCTACGGCTGCTCGTTCAGCGATAAGTGCTGCATTGACACTATCCTTCACCAGTTTGCGGATGGCGGCTTGTGTCATCGTTGGTGGGGTCTTTTTCTTGGGCGCCATGGTTCTATTGTTCAAAAGATACATTGTAATTAGAGAGTTGTGAGATGAGCACAATGTTTGATAAGAATGATAGGATGATAATGTTTGAAACTTAAAAGCAACACATGGTAGTATGTAAAACAAAGTTATATTTATATAACGTTGATTACAAAATCGAACTTATTACAAGTTCATTCAAAACTTACTAACTGATACTTTCAGTTAGTAATTACAACGTTGTACAAAAGCTAACTAGTACTATAACACTAGTCTAACGTTGGTTGGGAGGTTGTTGTGGTCCGGTTGGATTATTATTTCCGCGTGTTGCTAACACATCTACGCTTTCGTTTGGACGGTATTCTTTGACCTCCTTTCGGTATATCCTTTGTTGTATGGAACTCATTTGAGTTTGCATCCCACACAAATCATTCCTAAGTTGATACCTGTCAAAGTTTGCCACATCTAACCTGATTTCGGCGGTATTTAGGCGGTGAAGTAGTTTGTGAATTTGAACCGCGTCCTGTTCTTGGGCCCTCTCAACCAAAGTGAGTCTATCCTTGACATCATCCAAGCCAGTCAAAGGATTTAAGACTACTTCCCCAACATGATCCGAGTCACTCTTAACGTAGCTCATGTCAAGCTTAAACCAATATAGGTCGTCTCGAGCATTCATGGCATCCATTCTAGCAGAATTTACCTTGGACATACATTCATGCATTTGACTTGCCATACATTTAACTTTGAGTTGGGTTAGGTTGAGAGCTTGTTTCAAAGAGTAGATTTCGTATTGAGCTGAGTTCGCGAACATATGTGTAGATGTAGATGTACCGCCGGTTTGGTGAGTAGAATTCGGAACTTGAGCTGGAGTGGTACGGTTAGATTCGGATGAAATTGGTGAAACCGGAGGTGGAGATGTCAATGGTGATAAATGTGGCACCACTAATAGTTCCTCCGCTTCCTCCTCGATGCCTTCGATGTCAACATCCATTTCAGGATCCTCTTCGTACTCATCGATATTTATGTCCAAATCCATTTCAGGATCTTCGTCCGAATCTATTTCATTTTCTAGATCCTCATAAGGTATTTCCTCATCGTCATAGTCAATTTGTTCAAAGTAAGGATCATCGGGTCCGGGAAGAATTGGTAAATACTCGGGCATAGCATGAAGATGATCGGGAGATGGAGGTGCGGACATGATGTCTACAATTTATGATGTCAAAAATAATCAAATGTTTATGGAAAATGTTCAAACTAAGGAAATGTGCATATGACAATATACAAATATGTTCATGTAGGATAACATGTGTAATAAGTCCATAATCTTCTGGAGGACGGAAGGCACGAAGAGCGGAAGGCTATAAAAATGTTTTTGCTTGTTATTGTAGTTATAGTTTAGGTCTCACTTAGACCCGTTTCTCTATAACCATGGCTCTGGTACCAATCTGTAACACCCCCAATTCATGTTGCAGCGGAATTCAACTTGGGTGTTACTCGATGGCACAACAGTCATAATAATAGAAAACGATCTCTAAACGAATCGTAATAAAAAGAGTTGTCATTCATATTATTCAAATATATCAAAGTTTACATAGTGAGGTCCCAAAATGTTGCATTGTTTCAAAACACATCAATATAAAGTCTATGATGTTTTTATAGAATGACATAATTGTTTATAGCCTTCTTCCTTCGGTACGTGCCCTTCCCGCTCCATTCTTGATTATCATGGACCTGAAATACATGCTTAAGAGGTCAACACAAAGGTTGAGTGAAATTCATAGAGTTTGTTTAAGGTTGAACACAATATGTTGGTAGTAATGAGTTAATTAGACTCATACTCATGTTAGAAAACAAAACAGTTATTATTATGTACTAAGCTCATGCAACCAATACGTTAACGTGTACCAATATCAATCGGCGGTTATGTTGCCCCGGTAAGTACTTTGCCGTCATACTTAATGTTTCAAATATAGTGCATTCGTTTGAACTAACTGCTCAAACAAATGGGATTCGTCAATCCCAATAGGCCTATTCACAATACTCGCGCTCACTAATACTAGTGATTAAATGGTTCATGATGGGGCCTAGGATTGGCAAGGTAGGTACTTAGTAATAATAAAACAATCAGGCAGCATACAGTTTCAAAGCATTGTGTTCGGTTTAAAAGTAGCATGTATTTCCCCCAAGGGTTTGTAAAACATTAAAGTAATGTAAGCGGGGCTATGAACTCACCTCAAGTATGATAGCAAATAATGAAGGTGATGATCGGATCGTGTAGGTTTCTACGAGCAACCTAGAATAAAATGTTGCGACTTAGGATTTGTGTAAAGAATATAACGGAGTGCCTATATATATGTTTTGCATTTAGTCCATGATGAGGTATGATGTATATTTGTAAGTCTTTGAAAGAAAGATTTATGAACATGTATGTTTTGGTATATCGTTTACTACCGTTCGGGCTAACATATTTCAGAAGTCATGTTAGTAAGCGTTCGAGGAGCCAGGACACTTTAACTCGTAAATCCACAACTCATCTCGACGGCTTACATAATGAACTCCTCACATGAAGCTCCCTACTATTGTAGTAGTTGATAAAGTATATAGATATAAGTTTTGATCCGAAAAAGTTACATGTCCGATATTTGTATAAACTTAGGAAAGTTTATAGTACATGAAGATTGTTATTAGGGGTAGTTTTATAAGTCTTGTATGACCATTTGTCTTGGTAAAATCTCATGGTTTCCTTTTAGGTGAAGTAGATACAAATTGCTTGTTCCATATATCGCCAATTTCATTGTTTCATGTTTACGCCTTGGTAAGTTGGTTTGGTCATTCGTCATGGCCTAGCCATGACCTTTGGTCCTTGTTCCATGGTCATGAGACACTACCTTGGTTCTAGCCATGGTGGTGGTCTTGGTTATAGGTCATAATACCTTTTATTCCTTTGAAAGTATGACAATAACTTAGTAACTTAAAATATGTAAGTAGCTGTTAAGAAAACTGAGAAATATCTCACTCAGAAGGCGTTTTCAAGGCTTGAGCCTCTTTGTTCCTGAATGAAAACATGATTCCGGACAACTTTCGTGTTTTAACTTTTTCATGAATCGGACTAGAAATGCCTCTTTTTGCGTGTTTTAGGTTCTGTCACAGAAATCACAGAAACATTTAGGCAGTTTTGCCGGAAATCTTTGGTAACTTCAAATCGCCATAACTTTTGACTCGTTTACTCTTTTTAAGTGGTTCAAATTGCTATGGTTTGCTTTTTAAGTCCTCTACTGTAATATGTAATAATCCAATATAAAATTTTTACCATTTTGATCAGGTTATACCAAGATATTCACTAGTTTGCTTGTTTTAGTAATTTGTTTCAATAAGTCATTACAACAACATCTTTTACTCATCATGATTCATCATGGACATAATTACAACACATAATATAGCAAGAATAACATATAAATGAGATGAACATGATAAATAAACAAGAAGCATGTTAGGTTTAGGCTTACAACTTTAGGCTTTCTAATGAAAGAAAGGAGTAACTAGTAAGGAAATGGACTTTGATAGACAAGCTTCAACCCTTTTCACTTCAAGCAACCTTTCTACTCTTAGTATTCTTGAAAGATAGATGATAAAGGTTGAGGTGTATTGAGTAGATTTAAACTCAAGAGAAAAACACCAAGTATGTTAGGGTTTGGAAGATTTTTGGTAAGAAATAAGCTATCTAGGGTTTCTATACTTGAACTTCACTTGAACCTTGCAACAAATTAGAAGAAATAAGCTAAGTGGAGAGTGTTGTGGTGTGTTTGATGGCCGGCCAAGGGAAGAGAGGGGAGGGAGTATATATAGGTCCATGAGGAGGTTAGTTTTCAAGAGATATTTTGGCCAAAATACACATGTATGCATCCTAGATCATCAAGCCATGAGATCAAGCCACCAAGGGTGTGACTACCCCCCCCATTGGCGGTTCAAAACAGATAAGGAGGGGGAGGTGGCTTGGCTTGGTATTATCCTTGGTTATTAGATGCATTTTGACTCCGGGAAATGCCAACCGTAAATGATTAGGCCTCAAAACGTAAAACCGGGTGTCGTAAAATTATGAAACTTTAAAGTATTGTTAGAAATGTTCATAAGTCCCATAATAAAATATAAAATGGGTGATAAGTTCCATTTGGGTGGTAAAACCTGCTAAAAGCTGGAAACACGGGTCTAAAACGCGTAATACGTAAAATGTACGAATATTGCGTAAAATTGAGAAAAGTAGAATGTTACTTTTCTTATATGCTAAAAATGATTTAAAATGATTTATAATGTCAAGACTGGGCTCAGTCTGGTGTCGGTTGGTGTTAAATGTCTTTTAGACATCAAACCGGAAGCCTAAAAATCAAGGAATGATTTATAAAATCAAGGAATGATTTTTAGTCAATGGAGGAGGGAAAAATATGTTGACTTATTTAAATAAGTTGAAAGCTCAAATCATCTTAGAAATGCGGTGCAGGTAAAGGCTAGGGTTACGGCTGAGTAAAAACGCGTAAAACTGAAAATTCCAGTTTTTCACGGCCGAAGTTTATTTGGGCCATGATTTTTCTCAGTTATGATTTATTCTCAAATAAATCATGAATGTGTTAAACATTTTTCTGATGTGGGGTCACCTGACGGGATCAAATTTCGTTGTGCGTAGAATTTCTGATTGCCGTTTTACCCTAAAACGTGTAATGTCGTGTCATTCCTTAATAACTTTCACGAAAATGATCTGACGAGTGTCAAACATTTAATTTGTCATGGAAATGATTTATCACTCGAGAATATGAAATAAAAATCAACTTTCGGGAAAAATTCAGAAAGAAATGAATAGTAAAAATGAATAGTAACATGAATAGTAAAATTTTCCGAAAATAGAAATTAACCTGAAATTGTGATTTGTTACAGTAAGTTCTTGATAGTTTCCTTTCATTCTTTTTCATTTCTTTTTAAAGTTAAACTCGAGAACGCAACGTTAAAGGCAATGTTGAAGAGCGGGAAGATGAATATGGCACATGTCAAGTGATAAATGGCGTATATAAATATCTTTAGGCTTGTGAATTAGGCCAATGTATCATAACGCTTCATATTTATTATATACAAATATTAATATAATTATAGAAATTATTGAAACAATATGTTTGATACCGCATGTTTGTTTGTAAAAGCTCTAAAATGGTAATGAAAGGTAAAATGATTAGCACAAGTGAACGATTCATTGGTATATGAAATAGAATACTACTTTTATTACAACTAAATGAAAATCTGTAGCATAAAACTAGTTATAATGCCCGCGCACGCGCTGGGTTTTTTTCTAATTTTTTGAGTAATGTATTTTGACCACTTGTAATTTAAATTCCAACAAAAGGGTTAACTTGTTCTACCTCATCATTTTCTTCATGGCCTGCCATGAACATTAGAATATGTGGTTAGGCGACAAGATGACATGAAATCAAGTATAAAAAAAATCCATGATCTAAAGCAAGAGACATGCACACATGTATAAAAACAGAGTTATGACTTAATGAACCTATCACATGCCTTCACAAAATTTGATTCGTCATTCCAGGATCGATGCATAAAGGATGCAGTTTCCACATGAAGGGATGATCCAAATAGTGAATCGTGATAACAACTTGGACAAAGATGCATGTCTTAAACATACAATATACTCCCATAAAACTCATAAGAACTCATAACATTTAAACACCTATTACAATAAGATCTGCACATGGCATGAACTTTTGTTATCATATCACAATTATCAATAACCATATCAAAACATTAACTTTTGTTTCATTCATATCGTTAAATCAATTTCATTATCACAATAACCTAAAAAATTAATCAACTTTAAACAAACCAACAAAATCACAACAAAAAGCAATAATTACAAAAAGTGAACCACAAAATTAACCACAACTTTGAATCAAGCAAAAGCTTAAAACAATAACCACTAAATCAAGTACAAAAATTGGTAGATCAATATTGAGGTTTACAATTGAACTAACTTGATATTATAAGATTAGGTTTGATTGATGTCATAGAGGAAAACATGGATGAATTCGGAACTTTGGTTTTTTGATTGTTGATTTAGGGTTTGGTTGTGTTGATGAATTCTAGAACCTTGATTCCTCAATTGGATATTTGTGTTTCTTGAATTGATGATTAAGGTTTATCAGAATGGGAGACCTCCGGTTTTCTTTTTTAATTTACATATTTGGTCTAAAATTATGAAAAAATAGCATTTGAGCCCATGTGTATTTTTGGGTTTTTTTTAATACATGTGAGATAAAAAAAACGTTTTTTATTTAATTGTTAGGCAAATTAGGAAATAATTAACTTTTAATATTTTACTACAACTAAAATTAAAAATCTAATTAAAAAAATATTACCAAACTAAGAAATATTCTTTTTTCCGAAATACAAAAGTACCCACTAAGGGTTTTGTTTTATTATATAAAAGATTTTAGGTTAAGTCACATGTAAAAAAAAAAAAAAATCATATTTTTGACATAGTTTTATATCACGTGGAAAAAAATCATGTAGTTTATAGAAACTCTCAGAAAATCTTATTTCTTCCATCCTTGCACAAAAACTCCATCTTTGAACTCTCCTTGCCACGCAAAACCTTCCCTTTTCAAGGTTCTTTCACCACATGTCCCCAA
This sequence comes from Artemisia argyi, assembly GCA_030686995.1. Taxonomy (NCBI): domain Eukaryota; kingdom Viridiplantae; phylum Streptophyta; class Magnoliopsida; order Asterales; family Asteraceae; genus Artemisia; species Artemisia argyi. The sequence continues at coordinate 5,763,286 of CM060690.1, forward strand.
GACTTATTTCCCTGTGGGTAGTTCAATTTAGAAAAGCGAGAGAAATAGATAAAAGTTTTAAAATATTGAAAACCCCTAGGATATATTGTATTATTTGATGCATTACATATAACATACTAGAAACCTAGTAATCCTAACGGACCCAAAGCCCGCAACCAGGCTTGGATCATCTATCGTCTAATAAAAAAGACAGAAAATATTTTGTGATTTGAATGACACAACATAAAAAAAGGGAACACAGTTACGATGAAGTGAATTTTAATAAATCCATATGTTTTTATTTCTATTTTTTTTGCGTAAATAGGGTAACCTCTTCAAAACACAATTTAAAATCTTAAACAGGTTTTAAGATCGTTCTCGTAAAATGTAGTATCTTTGAATCAAAACAACAAAGTCGAATCCCCAAAATCCACTAATAAAAGAAAAAGAAAAAAAAAAAAGATACAAACTCAATATCCCTTCAACGAAAAAAAAGCTAGAAACTCAATATCCCTTCAACGTCTAGTCCATGTCAAAACAAATCATGTCCAATTCTATACCCAAAAACCCAAGGGTCCCATCTAAATCCATCTCGTACACATTTCTCCCGTAGTCCATCACAAACCAGATAATTCCTCTTCCAACAAACCACTGAGCGCACAATAGCACCACCCTAAAACAGACAAACTCTTTAATCAAAATAAATAAAGAGCGGTTAGAAACATAGGTGAATCAGCAGATATAACCAAGCGTACAATAGCTCCATGTGTGTAAGATTAAAAATGGTGAATCCACGTGTGTATATAGAGATAAGCGTAGGCGGTGAGCTTGAAGGTAGGTTAGTTATTGAGCTTTTTAAAGATAAAGTTCCAAAAACTGCTAAAAATTTTAGGGCACTTTGTACTGGTGAGAAAGGTGTTGGACCTCATACTGGTGTTCCGTTACATCTCAAGGTATATACATATCATTTCTGTTATTTTTTTTTTAAAGTTTTTAAGCTAATTAGGTTGTTTAGTCGTTTAAAAAGAGTGTGTTTTGTATGTATTTATAGAGAAGGTGTAATATCTGTTACGTTATAGTTATTTGTCTAATTTATTGTGTTGTTAGAAGTTTAATTTATTCAATATTGTGTTTAGTGTAACTGATTATATGTTACTGTTGTTTTGTTTAAAAATATTTTGTGTTCTGTATGTGTTTACGGAGGATAAGGTGTTAATTCTGTTATGTTATGATTAAAACTAAATTATTGTGTTGTTTGTTCGGTTTTGTGCTTAGTGTGTGTTTGTGGAGGAGAATGATGTTATTTTTGTTAAGTTACGGTTGAAGTAGTTTATTGTGTTACTAGTTGTTTAGTTTATTCGATTTTGTGCTTAGTGTGACAGATTGTGTTTTAATGACTACGGAGTATTTTACTTTTTTTTTTTGTTTTTGTTGTTTGTTTAAAAATAGTATGAGTTTATGGAGTAGAAGTGTAATAGAATGTGTCAAGTTAAGGGTCACAATGGTTTATTGTGTTATTAGTTGTTTACTTTATTAGATTTTGCGTTTGGTGCGACTTTAATTGTGTTGTGTGACAACCAGCAATTTAGGGAGTTATTTTGAAAACCCGCATTACGATTAAAGTTCGTTTATAACTTTTATTAGAAATTTTATTTCACAACGAACTTGTAAGACCTATTTTATGAATAATTATGGATTATTGATGTTATGGGATTCGTGAATTATTTTCATAATTCATTCTTGATTTATGCTCGGTGATGTATTCTTAAATTCTCACTGGTACTACGTTGACTCTGGCACTAGGTTTACCTAACGAAAGATTTTATGATTCGTCTTACGAGTCCGACTATATTTTATGTATTTACGAGATGTTTCGTGAAATATTAAACGTTTGAAATGAGTTCGGGTTCGGGCCACATGTTTTTACATTTACCCACGTTACCCGCTCCACACCGTTAGTAATATTATTATTACTATTATTATTATTACTTTTATTTACCATTATTATTATTATTAATAGAAAGAGAAAAAAAAAATATAAACTACAAATTGGGTCCTTGTGGTTTTCGGTATTAAAACAACACCAACACCTCACACACTCATCTCTCTCACTCTCATCTCCCTCTCTTGCAAACCCTAGCCGCCGGCTATATATTCCGGCCGCCGCCACTCCACCGCCGATAATCACCACACACAAACACCACCACCGTACTCCACACATCCTTCTCCATCTTTTGAAGCATTTCACGCGCCAAGAACAAGAAGCCACCACCATTTGCTTGTCCCACCGCCGCGCGTACACCACCACACCACCTCTATTTTTGAAGTTTTATAATAGATCCGTGTTTTAGAAGGTGAGAAAACGCGTCTTTACGCGAGGGTTTTTACCAAACCGAGTCAAACTCGGATTTTATATGGTATTGGGGTTTAAAAACTACAAATCCTTTTTAAAGATTTGATAAAGATTAGTTTGGTATCCGTTTTGGGTCGATTTGGGTTCGGTTTGTGGAAAGGATTCGGTTGTTTCATGTTATGTCGAGGCTTTGGTTCTTGATTCGAGCCTAACCGAGACCCTTGAGGTCTCGGGGTCATTTTTTGGTTGCTCGTAAAACCGAGTCGAGACCCAAATGGGCTCTCGTTTGGGTGTGACTTGAGCCGTTGGCTCGTTATTACTGTGGATCGACTCTTAGCCGTAATGTTATTGTTATTGCCGAGACCCATATGAGTCGATTGGTTAAATTGTTGTGCTCGTTGGAGCCTATTTGGTTACTTTTGATGTTTGGTTCGAGCCTTTGTGCTCGTGGTTTGGACCGAGACTCAATTGAGTCGAGAAAGACTCGGGTTTGGCTTGGTAAACCATCCCGAATGTGACCTTGGATTATATTCATTTTCATTATTATTATTGTTGCCAACTTGGTTTTGATATTGTTTTGGTTGTTTACTTACTTGGCCGAACACTTGTGGGTCGAGACCACGTTTGGTCTCGACAATGGATATTGGTTTTGATTGTGGAGTTGTTGTCGAATGGTAAAGTGGGGACCGATTGTGAGACGGTCACTTAGATTGACGGAGATAGGTTAGTCGGGTGCCGTAGTCGGACCCTATTGTTGTAGCACGTGGATTGAGATTGTGTTGGACGGAGATATTATTGATTGTTATGACTTTTATATTACATTGGACTTGGACTATGAGCCGAGAGTCATGACTCGGACATGTGACCATTTCGTATGACTCGATAACTATTACAATTAAAATGTAAATAATAAAACTCGTAATAACAATTATTGATAATATAAACGTTTATATGAATATATAGACGTGAATAACGGATATATAATTATATAAGCACGTATATTAATAATAATAATAATCACGAGTCGTATTATAAATAATACAATTAGATATATATTAGGCTACGAAAGTGGCGTAATATTATTGAACGTATTATTATAAAAATGTGTTATAAAACGAGAAACTCTCGACAATTATTAAACATTTAATAAAAATGTCATTTTGTATATATAACGGGTAAACTTATCGAGTTATGCAGAGTCGTTGTCACTCGAGTCCAGGTAAGTGATTATTTGTGACTTTCGTGTTGTCACGGATATATGACGATTAATATAAACGTTTTCTATAACTAAATAACCACTTAACCGTAAGGTTGAATCGGGTTATTTGGTTATACGAAATGAATATATTAATGGGCATCGTATCCCACGACGCCCATAGGTTGTGGTATATGTAAAGTGTAATAAATTGCGAGTGTATATATCGGAAAATCTGGCCAATTTGACGATATATATGAGGAATTTATTAAACTATGATATGTACTATATAGTATTTATGTGTTATGTGCTTTAGGATGGGGTGTAATCTTGGAACGGTATGTTACGTAAATAAATATGAGGATTATCAAATCGACGGGTTTGGTAAAGTTCGGCGATTTATTTAAATGATGTATTGGGCTAATATTAGATCCATAGTTTATTTTATTATTCTTTGTGTGACCTTTCGGTTTGTCTTGAGTCGACCCACCACCCGTATGGATACCAAACGTAAACACACCAAACTAATACGAAATGGATTTTCGGAAATAAAACGGATTCTCGTCCGGGTTTGGGAATATTTTGAATTTGAGGAAATGATTTCTGAACGAGTTAATATTGTTAGGTCGTGCCGAGTCCGTAGTTGCTGTTTCGTGAGTTACTATACATCTTATTTCTACCGACTTCTTCTTGCTATTTTCTGGACTTGAGGTGAGTCATAGCCCCATTTTTACTCTTGAACTATGTTTTCAATACTTGGGGTGAGAAACGTGCAAATTATTTTATGTGGACTGTTATCGCTTTTATAATCTTTCTAAACTTGCTATGCGCATGGACTAGGGTATATTGTCAGCTTTAGTCACACATTTTGTGTGTACTATTCAAGGTTGGCTTATTTTGATATTGGTGGATTGTCAGCTTTAGTCACATATATGTTGTGTGTACTATTCAAGGTTGACTTATTTGGTTATTGGTGGATTATCAGCTTTAGTCACATATATGTTGTGTGTACTATTCATGGTTGGCTTATTTAGATACTGTAGTGTGCACCTATAGGTTATTAATACTTCGGAGCTTTTCCGAGTATTTATTGGTATTGCGGGGGTTACCCGAATATCTATGTTAGAACGGAGGGTATCCGTGTGTTAGGTTGGAGCGGAGGGTATCCGCAGGCTTTTAGCGAATCCTTAGTCTAGCTAGCAAGCGTTTTGCGTATATGTCCACTATGTTGTTAGATGGATTTAAACCTATGATCTCACCAGCGAAAGCTGACTTTTAGCACGTTTTCTCAGGTAATTAAGTGATGAGATGCATGCTTGGAATGGAAGGCTCGGCCAAGGCTCACGGTTTATGGATCTATTTTTCTAAACTCTGATAATTAATTTTGGACCTACTGTTATTTTATTTTGGGCCTGACTCTGAATGATGTTGGGATAAATGTAAACCCCCGTTTTGGTTGTGTTTTTATTATGTTTACTTTATCTCGTTCTATATTGTCTTGTGTTGGATACCAATCCCCGTAGCACCCCGAAAGCTTGTTGAGTCTTCCGCTGTATCAAATTTTAGGGGTGTTACAGATTGGTATCAGAGCCAAGGTTATAGAGAACTAGGTAAATAAACGCCTAAACTATAACCGTATTTTTATAGAAAATGATCCTTGACTACCGCCCGCCAGCCCGCCAAGCCGAAGCATCTTCTATTATTTGAGGTATTATGAGATTTTGAGATGATTGTTAGATTTGGGATTTATTTAGATGATTTGAGGTTTATGGATTTTAGTAATAAGATGGCGTTTCGAGGAATTATATGGTCTATATGGTTTATAAACATTTTAGTAATGTGGTGTTTGAAATTCTTTTTATTGAGATTATATAATTGAATTATTTGATGAGGATTTTTGGTATGGTATTTTGAGTTGTGATTTAGTTGTTTTGAAACACTTACACCTACCCTACGCCGTTGTCACAGACCATGGCCTCCCATATGCCCGATGTCGTCGAGGATATTCTTACTGCACCGGTTTTACCTGCACAGTTCACTATGGCATCTGATGATCCTTACCAGATGGCCATGTCTTCAGCTACTGTATCGCAGGCAGCTTCTACTTCAGCACCACCTGCTGCATCTACACAGGGACCCTCATCTTCTCTAGGGCTCCCTGGTACATCGAGGCAGCTTACTCTTCATCAGGCTTTGGCTCGCGTGGCACCTCGCTTTGCCCACCGAGCTACGACACGCATGTCGGTACGCCCTGCTCCATCACCTTACAGATTGATGCTCATTCTCTTCTGTCTGAGGCGCCACCCACATCATTGCGTCGTCGTCCTAGATCACCTACTACATCTCCACATGGTTCACCTAGTAGGAGACGACGATTGATGAGGTACTCTTCCGATGAGGAGGAGGAGGAGTACGAGGGTGAGGATGAGGCTGACGACCCTGAGCAGGAGGATGACCCTCAGGAGGCTGAGCAGGGTGATGATGATGACCCTGAGGAGGAGGATGACCCTCAGGAGGATGAGATGCCTGATGATGATGATGTATTAGTACCACCAGCTCAGGCTGAGGAGCCTGATTCACCTGTACATCCGATTGAGCCTGATTCACCTGATCATCCGTTCTTGTTTGAGTTGCCACCTGGTAGTCCCGTTGAGTCGGATGCATCTTCTGAGGTTTCTGCTGAGCATGCAGAATTAGGTGAGATTGGCAGATTGTGGGCTCGGATTACTGAGCTTAGTGAGAGAGTTGCACGTGTATCTGATCGACTTGAGAGAGTTATTGGAGAGTTTTTAGCGGATTTGAGAGTTGACATGACTGTCGTTGTGGGCAGGACTACTGAGATGAGGAGAGTTTTGATGGAGGTCCACGAGCATATTGATAGTTTGCAGCGAGGATTTGTTACTGCTCGTGAGGCTGACCGCATGCTATGGCAAAGGAATGCCGAGCTCGAGAAGGAGGTGGCTGACCTCAAGAGAGACCGAGACAACCATAGCGTGAAGCTAGGATCGTTATGGAGGGATCTTGATGGCTTGAGGCAGGAGTTGAGTAGACTCCGCCAGCAGCGTGGCTAGTTGATTGGTTTATGTTGTCTTGTTGCTTTCTTAACCGAGGAGTGTTCGGTTAGAAAAGCTAGTTATCATATTTTGATGTATTTTGTTCAGTATTCGTCTCTTTTGGAACGATTAGTACGTTTTGTATTATCCGTTAGTTGGAACGATGTTAGATCGCTATTGTATGGTTGATGGTTATTAGTATATGATATTATGTGATTTTGGGTATTATGGAAATTGAGTCCTTATTCGCTTTATTGATGTTACGTGGTGTATTGTTGCTATTCTTTCCATGGATTGGCTTCGTTGAATTACTCTTGTTGAGCATATTGATAAGTTCTATTGGAGACTCATGAACTTGTATGATGTTACAGATTAATGGCAACACGACGAAACCCTGTTAGAGCTACCAGAACTGGTCCTGCAGTGACTACTCCTGGTCGCCGAGGACGCCGACCTACTCGAAATGTTGAAACCCCTACTCCTGACAACCTGGACACTACTAACCGCAACAACAGGAATCAAAATGTTGATGTTCAGGGAGACAATGATCATGTTCCACTTAATGCACCTACTGTGGATCAAGCTATGATCAATCAACTTGTGGAGCAAAGAGTTGCTGAACTACTAGCTGAGTCAAATCATTCCAACAATTCTGCTGGAACTTTTCCACCTGTCCGTGCTAATGGATGTCACTACAAGGAGTTTAAGATTTGTGGACCTATTGAGTTTGGTGGAATTGAAGGAGTGGTTTACCTGGTTAGGTGGATTGAGAAGACTGAGTCAGTGTTTAATGTTAGTGGTTGTGCGGAGAATGAAAGGGTAAAGTTTGCTTCTTTTACTTTCAAGGATGGAGCTTTAACTTGGTGGAACAATTACCGAAATTCAGTTGGGAGTGATGTAGCTTATGCCATGACTTGGGAGCAATTTAAGTCTCTGCTGATTCAGACTTATTGCCCAAGGAATGAGGTCAAGAAGCTAGAGATTGAGTTTTGGAACCACAAAGTGAAGGGTAAAGATATGACAACTTACAATCGTCGTTACCAGGAATTGGCCTTGCTTTGCCCAGATATGGTGAAAACCGAGACTCAAAAGATCGAGAGGTATACTGATGGGTTGCATGTAGCTACGAGAAATGATGTGATTTCTGCTAGGCCTGCAAACATCCATGAGGCAATCACAATTGATCAACAACTTATGGATTCGTTGGAATTAGAAGAAGCTGATAAGGAGAAGAATGGAAAGAGAAAGAGAGACCGTCACTCTAAGGGTAATGATCACCGAAGCAAGAGACAAGCTAAGGCTTATGCTATTAGGAATGGAGATAAGAAGAATCAGAACGGTGATACACCCAAGTGTGATCGTTGCCACCAGCGTCATACTGGATGGTGTAGTGTGAAATGCCAGAATTGCTCAAAGAAAGGACACACAGCTAGGGATTGTAGAGCCCGACCTCTTGCTATGGTTCAAGCTGCTCCTGAGATGAGAAACAGGGCAGATGTTACTTGTTATGGGTGTGGAAAGAAGGGACACTATCGGAATGAGTGTAGAGAATCGTGGAACCGTGGAAATCAAGGCTCGGGTGGTAATGGGTACAATCATGGAAACCGTGGAGCTGGAGGAAACCGTGGACGACGAGATAATGGGGACCAACGTGTGGAAGCTGGAGCTGCTCAGGGAAGAGTGTATGCACTCAGGAACGAGAGAGGAGAAGATCCGAACGTCGTTACTGGTACGTTCCTTCTCAATAATCGTTATGCTTCCATACTATTTGATACTGGTGCCGATAGGAGTTTTGTGTCCACTACGTTTGCACCCTTACTAGAGAAACCCCCGATGGCCTTAGGAATTGGATATGATATTGAGTTAGCTAACGGGAATATAGAAAGGATTAATACCATCATTCGCGGTTGTACGTTAAATTTCTTGAACCACCCTTTCAACATAGATCTTCTACCCGTCACGTTAGGAAGTTTTGATGTCATCATTGGCATGGATTGGTTGTCAAAGTATCGTGCTCACATACTCTGTGAAGAGAAGATCGTGCATGTACCTTACGGAAAGGAGATCCTAAATATATTAGGAGATCGAAAAGATTCTAGGAGCCCATCCCGATTAGCAGTTATATCTTGCACGAAGTTACCGAAGCTAATGGAGAAGGGATGTTACCTTTTCTTAGCTCAAATTTCTGAGAAATGAGGGATGAAGAAGAAGGAAAGGTGCATTGGAGATGTGCCTATAGTTCGTGATTTTCCTGATGTGTTTCCCGATGATTTACCGGGAATCCCGCCGACTAGACAAGTGGAGTTTCAGATTGAGTTGATACCTGGTGCTGCACCTGTAGCACGAACGCCTTATCGTCTTGCACCTACCGAGCTAGAAGAGTTGTCAAAACAATTGGCGGAGTTAGCCGAAAAAGGATTCATAAGACCAAGTTCTTCACCTTGGGGAGCCCCAGTCTTATTTGTGAAGAAGAAGGATGGATCGTTTCGTATGTGTATTGATTACAGAGAGTTGAATAAGTTAACAGTGAAGAATAGATACCCGTTACCTAGGATTGACGACTTGTTCGATCAACTCCAAGGATCGAGTGTGTACTCGAAGATCGATTTGAGATCGGGATATCATCAACTTCGAGTTCGCGAGGAAGATATTCCGAAAACGGCTTTCAGAACCCGTTACGGGCATTACGAGTTTCAGGTGATGCCGTTTGGGTTGACTAACGCACTGGCAATATTCATGGATCTCATGAATCGGGTGTGTAAGCCTTACTTAGATAAGTTCGTGATTGTGTTCATCGATGATATTCTGATTTATTCAAAGAGTGAAAAGGAGCATGAGGAGCATCTAAGACTCATCTTAGAATTGCTCAGGAAGGAAAAACTTTATGCCAAGTTTTCAAAATGCGAATTCTGGATTCCAACGGTACAATTTTTGGGTCATGTGATTGATAGACAAGGAGTCCATGTGGATCCTGCTAAGATTGAGGCGATAAAAGATTGGGCTGCACCTACAACCCCAACCGAAGTTCGTCAATTTTTGGGTTTAGCTGGTTATTACCGAAGATTCATTGAGGGATTTTCGAAGATAGCTAAACCATTGACCAAATTGACTCAAAAGAGTGTTACGTATAAATGGGGAGATAAAGAAGAGGAAACATTTCAATTGCTTAAGAAGATGTTGTGTAGTGCTCCTATCTTAGCGTTACCAGAAGGTAACGAGGATTTCGTCGTCTATTATTGGGAGCCATATTAATGCAACGAGAGAAGGTGATAGCTTATGCTTCCCGACAGCTCAAGAAGCATGAGAAAAACTACACTACCCATGATTTGGAGCTGGGTGCTGTGGTTTTCGCCTTAAGAATATGGAGACATTACTTGTACGGAACCAAGTGTGTTGTATTTACTGACCACAAAAGTCTACAACACATCTTGAATCAAAAAGAGCTCAATATGAGACAACGACGTTGGATTGAGTTGCTAAGCGATTATGATTGCGAGATTCGCTACCATCCTGGTAAAGCAAATGTTGTTGCTGATGCTCTTAGTCGAAAGGAAAGAATACCACCGTTACGAGTTAGGTCATTGGGAATGACTATCGTATCGCCATTACCGTCTCAAATATTTGAAGTTCAAACGGAAGCGTTGAAAGCAGAAAACAGATCTGCCGAGAATATATTTGGGATGGCTGATAATGAGAAAGGATTTGTTAAGCGTTCTGATGGATTATTATGTTTTGGAGATCGGATTTGGGTACCTTTGTATGGAGGAATTCGGGAGTTGATTATGCATGAATCGCATAAGTCAAGGTACTCTATTCATCCTGGGTCCGACAAGATGTACCAGGATCTTAAGAAGTTCTATTAGTGGCCAAATATGAAGGCAGATATAGCATCATACGTTAGTAAGTGTTTGACATGTGCTAAGGTTAAAGCTGAACACCAGAGACCGTCAGGATTACTAACGCAACCAGAACTTCCAGTCTGGAAATGGGAGCGGATTACAATGGACTTCATTACCAAATTACCGAGGACAGCTAGCGGTTGTGACGCTATCTGGGTAATTGTGGATCGTCTGACAAAGTCTGCTCATTTCCTAGCAATAAGTGAAGATGATAGTGTGGATAAGCTTGCGAGGTTATATGTGAAGGAAATTATTTCGCGTCATGGAGTCCCGATATCTATCATTTCGGATCGCGATAGCCGTTTTACGTCAGCTTTGTGGCGATCACTTCAAACGGCTTTGGGGACGAGGCTTGATATGAGTACTGCATATCATCCCCAAACCGATGGTCAAAGTGAGAGGACCATTCAGACGTTAGAGGATATGCTTCGTGCATGCATTATAGACTTTGGTAAGGGCTGGGAGAAGTACTTACCCCTCGCGGAATTCTCCTATAATAATAGCTACCACATAAGTCTTAAGGCTGCACTATTCGAAGCTTTGTATGGCAGAAAGTGTCGTTCGCCTATTGGTTGGGCAGATGTTGGAGATAGCCAACTCACAGGCCCTGAGCTTATTTTAGAAACTACAGAGAAAGTAGCTCAGATTCGTGATCGGTTGCAAGCAGCCAGAGATAGGCAGAAAAGTTACGCCGATCAGAGACGTAAACCTTTAGAGTTCCAGGTTGGAGAAAAAGTAATGCTGAAAGTCTCGCCTTGAAAGGGTGTGATACATTTCGGGAAACGTGGTAAACTCAACCCACGCTACATTGGACCATTTCTGATCTTAGAAAGAATTGGGCCCGTGGCTTATAGGTTGGAATTACCACATGAACTGAGTAAAGTTCACGAAGTGTTCCACGTTAATAATTTGAAGAAATGTCTTTCCGATGAGATGCCTGTCATTCCAATGAAGGATATTCGTGTCGATGAGAAATTGAATTTCGTGGAAGAGCCAATTGAGATTTTAGACCGTGAAGTTAAACGACTCAAGCGAAGTCGCATTCCGCTCGTCAAGGTTCGTTGGAATTCCCGACATGGACCAGAATTTACGTGGGAACGTGAGGACGAGTTCCGGAAGAGATATCCGAAGCTTTTCACTTCGTAGATAAATTTTTCCGAGTGAAACCTGGGACGGGTTTCTTTTGAGACTGGGAGGATGTGACAACCGGCAATTTAGGGAGTTATTTTGAAAACCCGCATTACGATTAAAGTTCGTTTATAACTTTTATTTGAAATTTTATTTCACAACGAACTTGTAAGACCTATTTTATGAATAATTATGGATTATTGATGTTATGGGATTCGTGAATTATTTTCATAATTCATTCTTGATTTATGCTCGGTGATGTATTCTTAAATTCTCACTAGTACTAGGTTGACTCTGGAACTAGGTTTACCTAACGAAAGATTTTATGATTCGTCTTACGAGTCCGACTATATTTTATGTATTTACGAGATGTTTCGTGAAATATTAAACGTTTGAAATGAGTTCGGGTTCGGGCCACATGTTTTTACATTTACCCACGTTACCCGCTCCACACCGTTAGTAATATTATTATTACTATTATTATTATTACTTTTATTTACCATTATTATTATTAATAGAAAGAGAAAAAAAAATATAAACTACAAATTGGGTCCTTGTGGTTTTCGGTATTAAAACAACACCAACACCTCACACACTCATCTCTCTCACTCTCATCTCCCTCTCTTGCAAACCCTAGCCGCCGGCTATATATTCCGGCCGCCGCCACTCCACCGCCGATAATCACCACACACAAACACCACCACCGTACTCCACACATCCTTCTCCATCTTTTGAAGCATTTCACGCGCCAAGAACAAGAAGCCACCACCATTTGCTTGTCCCACCGCCGCGCGTACACCACCACACCACCTCTATTTTCGAAGTTTTATAATAGATCCGTGTTTTAGAAGGTGAGAAAACGCGTCTTTACGCGAGGGTTTTTACCAAACCGAGTCAAACTCGGATTTTATATGGTATTGGGGTTTAAAAACTACAAATCCTTTTTAAAGATTTGATAAAGATTAGTTTGGTATCCGTTTTGGGTCGATTTGGGTTTGGTTTGTGGAAAGGATTCGGTTGTTTCATGTTATGTCGAGGCTTTGGTTCTTGATTCGAGCCTAACCGAGACCCTTGAGGTCTCGGGGTCATTTTTTGGTTGCTCGTAAAACCGAGTCGAGACCCAAATGGGCTCTCGTTTGGTTGTGACTTGAGCTGTTGGCTCGTTATTACTGTGGATCGACTCTTAGCCGTAATGTTATTGTTATTGCCGAGACCCATATGAGTCGATTGGTTAAATTGTTGTGCTCGTTGGAGCCTATTTGGTTACTTTTGATGTTTGGTTCGAGCCTTTGTGCTCGTGGTTTGGACCGAGACTCAATTGAGTCGAGAAAGACTCGGGTTTGGCTTGGTAAACCATCCCGAATGTGACCTTGGATTATATTCATTTTCATTATTATTATTGTTGCCAACTTGGTTTTGATATTGTTTTGGTTGTTTACTTACTTGGCCGAACACTTGTGGGTCGAGACCACGTTTGGTCTCGACAATGGATATTGGTTTTGATTGTGGAGTTGTTGTCGAATGGTAAAGTGGGGACCGATTGTGAGACGGTCACTTAGATTGACGGAGATATGTTAGTCGGGTGCCGTAGTCGGACCCTATTGTTGTAGCACGTGGATTGAGATTGTGTTGGACGGAGATATTATTGATTGTTATGACTTTTATATTACATTGGACTTGGACTATGAGCCGAGAGTCATGACTCGGACATGTGACCATTTCGTATGACTCGATAACTATTACAATTAAAATGTAAATAATAAAACTCGTAATAACAATTATTGATAATATAAACGTTTATATGAATATATAGACGTGAATAACGGATATATAATTATATAAGCGCGTATATTAATAATAATAATAATCACGAGTCGTATTATAAATAATACAATTAGATATATATTAGGCTACGAAAGTGGCGTAATATTATTGAACGTATTATTATTATAAAAATGTGTTATAAAACGAGAAACTCTCGACAATTATTAAACATTTAATAAAAATGTCATTTTGTATATATAACGGGTAAACTTATCGAGTTATGCGGAGTCGTTGTCACTCGAGTCCAGGTAAGTGATTATTTGTGACTTTCGTGTTGTCACGGATATATGACGATTAATATAAACGTTTTCTATAACTAAATAACCACTTAACCGTAAGGTTGAATCGGGTTATTTGGTTATACGAAATGAATATATTAATGGGCATCGTATCCCACGACGCCCATAGGTTGTGGTATATGTAAAGTGTAATAAATTGCGAGTGTATATATCGGGAAATCTGGCCAATTTGACGATATATATGAGGAATTTATTAAACTATGATATGTACTATATAGTATTTATGTGCTATGTGCTTTAGGATGGGGTGTAATCTTGGAACGGTATGTTACGTAAATAAATATGAGGATTATCAAATAGACGGGTTTGGTAAACTTCGGCGATTTATTTAAATGATGTATTGGGCTAATATTAGATCCATAGTTTATTTTATTATTCTTTGTGTGACCTTTCGGTTTGTCTTGAGTCGACCCACCACCCGTATGGATACCAAACGTAAACACACCAAACTAATACGAAATGGATTTTCGGAAATAAAACGGATTCTCGTCCGGGTTTGGGAATATTTTGAATTTGAGGAAATGATTTCTGAACGAGTTAATATTGTTAGGTCGTGCCGAGTCCGTAGTTGCTGTTTCATGAGTTACTATACATCTTATTTCTACCGACTTCTTCTTGCTATTTTCTGGACTTGAGGTGAGTCATAGCCCCATTTTTACTCTTGAACTATGTTTTCAATACTTGGGGTGAGAAACGTGCAAATTATTTTATGTGGACTGTTATCGCTTTTATAATCTTTCTAAACTTGCTATGCGTATGGACTGGGGTATATTGTCAGCTTTAGTCACATATTTTGTGTGTACTATTCAAGGTTGGCTTATTTTGATATTGGTGGATTGTCAGCTTTAGTCACATATATGTTGTGTGTACTATTCAAGGTTGACTTATTTGGTTATTGGTGGATTGTCAGCTTTAGTCACATATATGTTGTGTGTACTATTCAAGGTTGGCTTATTTAGATACTGTAGTGTGCACCTATAGGTTATTAATACTTCGGAGGTTATCCGAGTATTTATTGGTATTGCGGGGGTTACCCGAATATCTATGTTAGAACGGAGGGTATCCGTGTGTTAGGTTGGAGCGGAGGGTATCCGCAGGCTTTTAGCGAATCCTTAGTCTAGCTAGCAAGCGTTTTGCGTATATGTCCACTATGTTGTTAGATGGATTTAAACCTATGATCTCACTAGCGAAAGCTGACCTTTAGCACGTTTTCTCAGGTAATTAAGTGATGAGATGCATGCTTGGAATGGAAGGCTCGGCCAAGGCTCACGGTTTATGGATCTATTTTTCTAAACTCTGATAATTAATTTTGGACCTACTGTTATTTTATTTTGGGCCTGACTCTGAATGATGTTGGGATAAATGTAAACCTTAAAACCCCGTTTTGGTTGTGTTTTTATTATGTTTACTTTATCTCGTTCTATATTGTCTTGTGTTGGATACCAATCCCCGTAGCACCCCGAAAGCTTGTTGAGTCTTCCGCTGTATCAAATTTTGGGGGTGTTACATGTTGTATTGACTATTTTGCCTGTTATGCTATGTTGTTGTCTTTTTGGTTAGAAGTAGTATGTGTTTTATATGTACAAAGTTTGTTAGAGGAAATAGGAGAATGTGTTTTTGGTTGAGGTGAGTTTGTAGTCGGGAATTGCAAGTGGTAGCTGATGTAACTGAAGTGTAAATGGTTTTTTTATGTGTTTATGGAGTTGAAGGTGCTATTTTTGTAATCTTATTTAACTAATTTGTTGTGTTATTAGTTGTTTAGTTTTTTCGATATTGTGCGTAGTGTTTCATATTGTGCTTAGTGTAATTGATTATATGATGTTGTTTGTTTAGAAATAGTGTGTGTTTATGAGGAGAAGGTGTAATTTTTGTTAAGTTGCGGTTAAAATAGTTTATTATGTTGTAAGAAGTTATGTTTGATCGGTATAAAGAACTTGTGTAAACTGGTAAATATATATCTTGTTTTGGATATATCATTTGTAAAATTCACTAAAGAAGTAATTCAAGGTTGATGTTGTCTACATACTTCAGCTTTGTAAGGAGGTCACTCTTACCATCGTTTCTGATTTATCTAAAAGAATTAATTTGCTTATATTGTAAAGTGTTCAAACTGTGCTTTTGATGAGACAGAAATGAGACAACTATTTATAGGCTTACAAACGATTATGAAAAAAATAAATAAATAAAAAATTGTAGAACATTACACACATTCTAATTTTCTATATGGTGTTTAACATAATATAAACACAAAGATATACTCTCATCTTATATTCTCTAGAAAGTTTTATGTGGAATAGTTTTTCTAGAATACTTAACTTCACTTTATATTTTTGATATTATTTTATACAGAAAAAAAAGAACAAATTCACAAGGCAGTGAAGGCAATCAAGGGAGAGGAATCATTCAATTCAATTTCGAAGCCTAGCGGCTCCTATAAGACTCTATAAATGTAATTCTTTTGTTGAGGTTCTGACACTTCTTCTTCCAGCCCTCGATTTACAAAGCGAAGAAAGACAAAGACTCTTGCTTTAATGCGTGACTTATGTCTCTTTTTTCATTTATTAAAAGTAAGATGTAATCAGACAATAACTGATATTACATCTTCTCTAACATTATTGTTCTCAACTAGAAGAGTGATTCAGCGGTAAGAATATCGGCCTTTCAAAAAGGAGGTTAAGGGTTCGAATCTAACGGAGAGAAAATTAATCCCCTTGTGGTCACGAAGGTTCACCAGCGCCGACTCCGGACTATCCCAAAATGGTATTCGCCTTAGGATTAGTCGACTTACAATGTAAAGTCAGTTAATTAAAAAAAAATTGTTCTCCAAATAAGAGCACATGCTTTAAGAAAAAGTAACAAAAGTACATTTTCACCCTTTGTAATATCCATTACTTAATAATTAGGTTCCTTTTGAAATGATTTCGTATATGATATATCATTGTTGATGGCACTAGAGGGAAGTATTCATTCACCATTATGGTTTAAGATTTTAGGGTTAAAACACGACTTAGTTTTCAAACAAAAAGAAAAATTACAGACGTGTTTTAGGGTTTAGGAAGATGTAAAAAGAGGATAAAGGGGGATGGTAGTACTTTTTAGAGAATAATTAGGATATGATCAATTTGAAATGATTACCATATTACCATATTTGATTAATGAATTGTCTTACTTGTATTATTTATCCCAAATCTATATACTATCTATAATGTAAAAATGGTCAAACTTGAAAAGTTGAGTTTTGAAAGTTGAGTATTGAAAGTCAAATGTGAGAGAAAATTAATGTAATTAATACTCTAATTAAAACACATCATTATTTAAAAGTACAATAATTTATTCACATTGTACAACCAATTAAAAACATATCTATCAAATTAAATACAACCAATTAAAACACAAACCGGGTTGACCCGGTAATTTGACCCGTTTTCGACCCAACCTAGCAAGTTGACCCGGTTTAAATCGACACATTTTTCGACCGGAGCGGTTCAACCGGTTGAACTACCCGGGTCGAACCGGGTTTCAAAATATTATCCATTACTTAAAAGTACAATGATTTATTCACATTGTACAACCTATTAAAAACATATCTACCAAATTAAATACAACCAATTAAAACACAAACCGAGTTGACCCGGGATGCTTCAAACCCAGCGAATTGACCCGGTTTAATTTGACCCGTTTGCGACACAACCTAGCAAGTTGACCCGGTTTAAATCGATCTATTTTTTGACCGGAACGGTTCAACCGGTTGAATCACCCGGGTCGAACCGAGTTTCAAAACATTATTTTTCGTTTATAACCTATGCATTTTTTTTTATTAATAAACTATTTTTCGCTATAAAATTCCGTTGCTATGCACGGGTACTCGTCTAGTCAATATATAATGTACACAAGACTATTCTAAATGGGAAATAATTGCACACTCCACTAATTGATTTGCATACTCAAAAATATTATATCTTGACATTTATATACTTGTTGGGTGAACATGAGTGAAAGAGATTTAAGAATATATATGTCAAAACACAATACTTTTAGGTATGCAAATCAATTAACGAAGTGCGCAAATCACTTCCATTTTAAATGCACATGTACTAGTCTCTTCCATAAAAGGTAAATACGTTGGTAAATGTATGTGAACAATATGAAGCTTAATTTAACGACGAGAGTACGTGCAGTTTAGAGGTGTACGTATGGATAGGGACAAGGAAACATTCAAGTGGCGAATTTGGGAGCAACAACATACTCTTACTTTTGGTTTTCGTTTTGAAAAAAAGTTTATTATGCAAAGGCTGCAAAATGTTGTACTACTTCTTTTAGATACAAATTAATTACTGTACTACTTCAATTTATAGAGGAATCATCGATCATGTTATGCCTTTAATTTTTATTTAAAGAAAAAGTTTTATGCATTTAACTTAGAGTAAATTACATCGTTCGTCTTTGTGGTTTGCGTTAACTGGCGTCGTTAGTCCCTTTACCAAAAAAACTGCACCGTTCGTCTTTAACGGGCAAACGTTTGGCGTCGTTAGTCCCTACCCCCTAACGCTTGTTAAGTGTTGTTACACCTAAAGTTTCATGAGGGTATACTAGTCATTTCGCAAACCGAAATGACGAACGGTGCAATTTTGTTTTTGTTTCTTTTTTTTTCTTTTTTTAAATACGTTCGTAAGTTCCGTTGTAATACGTTTTCGTCTGTTTTTTTTACGTTTTTGTCATTTTTTTTCGTTTTCGTCTTTTTTTTTACGTTTTCCTCCGTTTTTTTACGTTTTCATCCGTTTTTTTTCATCTTCGTCTGTTTTTTTATGTTTTTGTCTGTTTTTTTTCGTTTTCGTCTGTCTTTTTACGTTTACGTCCTTTTTTTACGTTTATGTCCGTTGTTCTAACGTTTTCATACGCTTTCGTCCATTCTTTTACGTTTTTATCCAATCTTAACCACTTTTTTTGGTTTCGTATGTATTTTTACGTTTTCCTCCGTTTTTTTCTGTTTTTTTTCGTGTTCATCTGTATTTTTACATTTTCCTCCGTTTTTTATGTTTTCATCCGTTTTTTTTTTTTGTTTTCGTCTGTTTTTTTACGTTTTCGTTCATTTTTTTTTACCTTTTCGCCCATTCTTTTACGTTTTTGTCTTTTGTTCTAATGTTTTCATACGTTTTCGTTCATTTTTTACATTTTCATACGTTTTTATCCATTCTTATCCGTTTTTATACGTTTCTACAACATGGGTATTGAATGTTGTAATACCATGTAATTGTTCTTTCTATTTTTAGAAATTTGATGTTTTTTGGTTGTAATTTAGCATACCCCTAAAGTGAGTTTTTTTAAGTCAAAGGACTAGTTGTTGAAGGTTGATGCTAATAACCTGTAATTATTCTCTCTGTTTTTTAAAATTTGATGTTTTTTTGGTTATTATTTGATATACCCATGTTGTGAAAACATATAAAAACGGATAAGAATGGATAAAAACGTATAAAAATATAAAAAATGAATGAAAACGTATAAAAACGTTAGAACAAAAGACAAAAACGTAAAAGAATGGGCGAACACATAAAAAAACGAACGAAAACATAAAAAAACAGACAAAAAAAATTGATGAAAATGTAAAAAAAAAACCCAATGAAAACGTAAAAAACAGACGAAAACGAAAAGAAACGGATGAAAACGTAAAAAAATGGAGGAAAACGTAAAAAAAAATAGACAAAAACGAAAAAAAGGATGAAAACATAAAAAAAAAGGAGGAAAATGTAAAAATACAGACGAAAACGAAAAAAAATGGATGAAAACGTAAAAAAAGGAGGAAAACGCAAAAATATAGACGAAACCGAAAAAAACGGTTAAGAATGGATAAAAACGTAAAAAAAATGGACGAAAGCGTATAAAAACTTTAGAACAACGGACAAAAACGTAAAAAAACGGACGTAAATGTAAAAAAACAAACGAAAATGAAAAAGACAGACGAAAACGTAGAAAAACCGACGAAAACGAAAAAAAACGGATGAAAACGTAAAAAAAGGGAGGAAAACGTAAAAAAGAGACGAAAAAAATGGACAAAAACGTAAAAAAAAACGAAAACATATTAAAACGGAACTTACGAAAGTATTAAAAAAAATTGCACCGTTCGTCCTTTTGCACCGTTCGTCATTTTGGTTTGCGAAATGACTATTATACCCCCATGGGACTTCAGGTGTAACAACACTTAACAAGCGTTAGTGGAGGAGGGACTAATGACGCCAAACGTTTGCCCGTTAAGGAAGAACTGTGCAGTTTTTTTGGTCTAATGACTAACGACGGCAGTCAACGCAAACCACAAGGACGAACGGTGTAATTTACTCTTTAACTTATTTGTTATTAGTGAACATGATATATCATGTTTGACTTAACATGAGAGGTAAATAATGTAACACCCTAATTCTAAAAGAACCGGATGCGACACAATCGATACATAAACAGAGCAAAAGTCCTAATGAATACTCTAATCGCAGAAAGAATTTCTATCACGAAATACAAGTCTAATGAATACTCCTAATTGCAGAAAGTGGCCGGCGTGTGTGACACGCATCACATTAGCAAAGTGTAACAAATGTCATTTGCTAGCTGATATATACAATACATAGTAAAGCCATCAAGGTAAGCATAAGTTTTCGAACCGAGCTTACAACCATACCAGTTTACGTTCAAACCGAATTTAGTAATGTATACGTTACTAAATTCTGTTTAAGCAAAGTAAATTTTAAATCTATCACTTACTTAGATGAACATTGAAACACACTTTAGTTTTCTAAGATGGATTTATTTCTATATAAATAAAGTTAAATTTGGTAATTAGAATAGAACTAAGAACTGAGTTATGCAACCCATAGTTCTATGGTTACGCATAACCATATATAATTATAAAGTGATCATGGGCATGTTGCAACAACAAATCACTCGTATCTAATATATTGTGTCCTTTCATTTTTGGCGCAGGTGATTCGATATAATAAACGTTTGAGTGGAAGGCAACTTCAGAATAAAACAAGCGAATTCTGTCGTTAGGGTGACAAAACATACGGAGGTCTATTATGTCAATTTGGACGACGGCTCCCATAGTTCTCTTCGTCACAAGGATGATGCCTTACATATCACACGTTATAATTTCAAGGTAGTTCATGACAACTAGTCTTTGAGTTTTGCTGTATTTAATAGTATGATGCCTTGTCCATGTACGGATCATGACGAATCACCAGAGCATATATATGACTAAGCGTTTGTCTCGCACGCTACATCATGCTTACACATATAGGCAACTTCAATTACTGGCCCATGAAGATAACCTAACTTTTCGATAAATTAAGTACCCTTCTTGGAGAGTGGATGTAACAAAGGCGATCTAACCATCAGAGTCACACAATTTTGGCACCATGCAGCCTCGCTTGTAGTTGACAACATATTGCATTCGTATATTCGAATTGTAGTTAACTACAAGTTGACAAAGACATGCAATTGTAATCGAAAACAAGGTAATTCACCTTATCAATAATAATATTGCCTTAATCGCTTAAAGAAACTCAGAACACAAACTTTCAAATATTAGTAGAGTTTAAATACTTGGGCTTTCGAGCCAGTGATTCTTAAGTTTCGGCTTCTATATCGTCAAAACAATACTGATATGCTGTATTAATGCCTTTATATGTTCGCACAACACGAAATACCTGATAAATAAATGGATATTTTTTTAAGATGTACTCTTCGAATTCATCCACGTTTTTGAAAGGAAGCTCACATGATTTTACGACATCATCAATGTGAGTATAGGCATTTCAAATGAGCCTAAGTACTGCTAGCACACCTCTGATGCCAAAATTATCGTAATTAACATAAGCAAACATTGTCTCAATTCAATAAATATTTTATGTAGACCCATAAAGCTTCCATCTGTATACGTATTGAAAACTTGACGATTGATGGTCTCAATAAGTCTTTCGAGGTGCATGTCTTGTTTTACTTTCAAAATGTCACTCACTTTTGCTAAAAACTTGAGTCGCCATCTCTTACCGAGAAAAGTGAGGTGACGCAATAATTAAAGGTATATCTTCAAGTTATTGATTTACTGTATGTAATAATTAAAGGTAGATGAAATTAGGTCAATGTTATGCCTTTAATTTTTATTGAAAGAAAAAGTTTTATGCATTTAACCTATTTGTCATTAGTGAACATGATATATCTTGTTTGGCTTAACTTGATAGGTAAATAATGTAACACCCTAATTTTAAAAGAACCGGATGCTACACAAACGATACATAAACAGAGCAAAAGTCCAAGTCTAATGAATACTCCAATCGCAGAAAGTATTTCTATCACGAAATACAAGTCTAATGAATTGCAGAAAGTGGCCGGCGTGTGTGACACGCATCACATTAGCAAAGTGTAACAAATGTCATTTGCTAGCTGATATATACAATACATAGTAAAGCCATCAAGGTAAGCATAAGTTTTCGAAGCGAGCTTACAACCATACGAGTTTACGTTCAAACCGAATTTAGTAATGTATACGTTACTAAATTCGGTTTAAGCATAGTAAATTTTAAATCTATCACTTACTTAGACGAACATTGAAACACACTTCAGTTTTCTAAGATGGATTTATTTCTATATAAATAAAGTTAAACTAGTTATAATACCTGTGCACGCACAGGGTTTTTAAAATTTCGTTTTGATTATGTATTATTATCGATTAAGAAATGAACCACTTAACATGTTTCAAATAGTTTTACTTAGTGGACTAAAAATAAAAAATCATATGTATATATGTTATAATCTACCTATTATTTTAGGAGAATGGTTTTGGATTAAAAATTATATTTTATTATTCAAACAAAATCACATGATGATACTTGAATTGCATAAGATGTTAGTGATATATGTTTTTAGTTTTGCAAACCCGTGCTATCAATTTACGATGTGTTTTGTAATTCTGGTATTTCTTTTACTTATTTTTTCATTAATATATGTAGCATATTTAAATAGCTTTGAAGATTGATTCATTTCCTTGATTATGAATAACCATCATACCATGTTTACTAATGTACATTTTTGTTTGAAAATTTGTATTTTCATAAGTTTGTGCTATTTACTTCTCATGTTTGATCATAAAATTACCAAATTAACATAGATGCTTACACTATGGTTTCTTTATTACATAAAGAGAAAGAAAAAAATGTAATTGGTAGAACTCAAATTTAATCTTACGATTATTTATAATGTATAAGTATAATTTTTCTCTAAACCCGGACTATATAAGGAAATTATTATTACTTGTATAAGTAAATTATAAATGCATAAAAATGACAGAGTACATCCGCAAGTCTTTTAGGATTATTTGAATCCTTACCGACCTTTCACTTTAATGCAACTTTCTTCACAATTGGCCTAAATCATCAAGGTAAAACACACCCATATTTTAGACCGTTGGTTGACACCCATAGTGTTATCAATGACGGCAAACACCTGCTAAGTTTTATTAATTCATTCAAAGACAAATCACGCTCCGAAAAGAATTCCTACCATAAAATTTCTTATATAGGCACTAAAACACATCTTTGGTACATTAACCTTCCATGACAATCATGTGTTGATATTTAATCCTACTCTAAAAAGCGCACACAACAAATTGCATTACACTTTAGTGTGTGCGATAAGATTATAAAACTGCAAAAACCACTAACGTGTTGCATTATAGTGAGGATAATAACAAAGTTATTCATAACATCAAATCAGAAATCTTCAGATTAGAACTAAATGGGTGTTTGGTTATGCTTATTAAAGGTGTTTATTAGCTTATTCAATTACCATAACCCAATAAGTTTATGATAAAACTATAAGCTTTTTTGAGAAGCTTAGTAAAAAACCCCTGAACTCCCAACTAATTCTATCATAGCTTAGTGTGTTTATAGTAAAAACACAAATATTAAGTGCAGAAATTTTCAGTAAAACATAAAAAAAAAATTACTAAAAGTTGGTATGTATAACAAAAAAGTTAAACTATAAAAATTTTTACTAAAAACTATCAGCTAGATAAGGCATAAGCCAAAGTGCTGTTGAGGTCTCTTTCGGATTCTATTCATAAGCAAAAAGGGGTTTACACATAAATCATAAGTATAGAATAATGGTTGTATCTCACATCCGTGATTACCAAGTCAATAACATTATCGCAGTATAGTAACGTAATAACCTAATTAAAAACTATATATTCTTGCTGAATAATTCTCATGTACATACTTTTAATTCGTTTACAACAACAACTATTATTATTTATTTTTTTATTTTTTATTATTATTATTTTTTTTTGAAACATCAAGTCAATGAATAAAGTTAGGTTATCACCTACTTATTTTTTCTTTTTTTGATTTAGGAGGTGATTCTTATCAAATAAGGATTGTGATGCGTGCATTTTTTTTTATAATTTAAGGAAAACACTTTCTATATTAAAGAATGACTATATAGCCGATGTTTTTTTTTCTTTTTTTTAATAATTAAATTTGTATAACATTTTTAACTGACAGAGATGTTGAGTTTGAGGTTAATGTTGTTATTTAACTTTAACTATTGACATCATGTTGTACAAAATATGCGAGTTTAGTGGCACATAATGAGCGTTGATAAAGTTAAAATATGTTCCGTAAAGTTTTTAAAATATTTTTATGGATATCCATATATAAATTTTAAATAACAATTTCATGAGTCGTTGTTATAAGTAGAATCACGTATATTTATTTTATATCACAGTAACTCATGCTTACCATTTGATATTTATATTCCCGTTACTCATAATTTATCCGTATTTCAAACCCGTGTACGCATAAATTAAACTTTTAAATAGTAACATGAGTCCTTATTTAAAAAATATATTCTAATGGATGAAAGTTTAAAACTAACATTAGATTAAAAAAAATTTAACGTATATTAAAACTAATTCGCATATTTACCAAATTTATTTTAATAGATGAAAGTCAAAAAAATTAATACTATTACTCATGTAATTTTAAACAACGTTAACATTATAAAGTATAGGGGGTATGAAGTGTAAGGGGTTATTTGTTTATTATCTAAAGTTATTAAAAAATATGAAGACTTATAATTTTACACACAACCACTAAGGTTTTATTAATTACCTCCTCTTTTCTTAAGTTTTTATTTTCATAAATTTGACACCTATATTTTTATGTGTTTTTTTTATCAATCAAATTCTCCACCAAATTTATTAAAGTTTGACCAAAATCAATTCAATTTTGACTTTTTCTTAGCCAATCATATTGATTGATTTTGCTTATGTGTCAAAATTGAGATCTCCTATTAGTCCAATTTTTTTTCAATGAGAAAGGTTTTGCAAAAACACTCCGAAATGATGTAATTCTTGTATTATATAAAAGATTTGGTAATTAGAATAGAACTAAGAACTGAGTTATGCAACCCATAGTTCTATGGTTACGCATAACCATATATAATTATAAAGTGATCATGGGCATGTTGCAACAACAAATCACTCGTATCTAATATATTGTGTCCTTTCATTTTTGGCGCAGGTGATTCGATATAATAAATGTTTGAGTGGAAGGCAACTTCAGAATAAAACAAGCGAATTCTGTCGTTAGGGTGACAAAACATACGGAGGTCTATTATGTCAATTTGGACGACGGCTCCCATAGTTCTCTTCGTCACAAGGATGATGCCTTACATATCACACACTACAACATTCACTACTTTTCCCAGAGACATTTTGAAGCTTTCAGCGGGGACTTCTCCCCGTCCAATACTTTTGGCGGGGACATGTCCCCGCTGAAAGTACGCCGGCAAAACCCCTTCGCTGTAAACTTTTGGCGGTGACGGACACCACTTTTGGCGGGGACACGTGGGACCCACACTGCCAGCGTGGACAATTTTGGTCAGGTCAAACATACCAACATGACACTACTTTCGGCGGGGACATGTCCCCGCCAAAAGTGTTTTCCGTTGTTGATTTAAATAATAATTAACACACTTTTCGCGGGGACATGTCCCCGCCAAAAGTGACTGACCCATTTTGCAGCAAATTGCTGCAAAATGGGTAATTTCCAGATTTTTTCCGGAAAAAATCTACAATAACCCAACCTGTGTTACAACCACAAACATGCTACAACATCACAAAATATGCTACAACACCGCAAAATGGTTCAAATTCGCTAAACATAATATTATAAATTAGAAATTCGTCAAACGATTCAAAAACGGAATATCGTTTTATTCATTGCATCACAAATAAATTTCGTGTCTGAAAAAATTAGTAGAAAGCGTCAACCTAAATTGTAAACTTTAAAATATAGAACTCTAAGTATCCTTCAAAAGTAACTTTGCATCTCTTAACCATCATAACTACCTGCGAGAAGAAAAACACCATTGATCAGTTGCTATATTGATCAGTTGCGAATCAATAATCAGTTTTGCAGCTCGCACGAAACTAACTATTTGGCACTTAATTCAAAAATAGTTCAGGTCATTCAATAAATGTACTCGAAAGTTCACAAAAGTCAAACCACAAAGGATACTTGCGCAACCATATTCACAAGAGCAATCGTAATATTTTGCTACAACCTACAAGTACACATAAAGAAACAACGCACCATGAAACACGAGACATACATACTTTAATCTTTATTTGCTAATTCAGTCTTACAACTACCATTAAAACCACATATAATAACGAAAGCCGCCAAGCAATAACCTTACACCACTCTACTTTGATAACTTCAAACACAAACTAATCCATTAAAATACTTATCTAATTATCACATTATCCGAACAATTCACACATGCTTCCACAATACTTGAACATACTACCATGTCACACATTTACGCATACTACACATTATATAAATACTACCAATTCATGCACTTTCAACGCGAACTCTTAAATGGACAATCAAACAATAACAACTCAATAATCACACATTTAAAACTAACTATACATTATACAAAATTATAACTACTAAATAAATTAACAAAAAAAATAAATTACTTACAGTAGCAATAAAGGCGGCGGCGTGTTGTGGTGGTGAACAGCTGCAGTGCGTCAACGTCGGTGTGTCGTGGTGGTGCTAACAAACCAAAACTATAATTATTTACATAAACCAAAATAAAACCAACACAAACACAAACCAAACTAAAAAACATTTTACCTATTGGTGGTGGGTCGTCGACGGCAGCAGCTCGTGGTGGTGGGTCGGCGGCGGCAACAACTAATAAATCAAAACAAACACAAACCATAAAGCAAATTTCAATACAAACAAAAATAATAAAACAAATTCAAAATAAAATCAAACAAACATAAACCAAAATCAATACATATGGTCCGGCTGTGGTGGTGGTGGTGCGAGTGTGGGGGTGCTGTAGTGGAGATGGTGGTGCTGGTGCAATGAAGTAGTGGTGGTGTAGTGGTGGCGTTGTGGTGTAGTGGTGTGGTGGTGTTGATGGTAGTGGTGGTGGTGCAGCAGATCGAGAGAAGCAGCAGAGAGCAAAGGTGTGTTTGTTTTTTTTATTTTTTGTAAGTGTTGACTACTAGATCTGCATCTGTTAATAATTGAGATCACATTTTTGGCGGGGACATGTCCCCGCCGAAAGTTTTTACCAATCGCCAAAAGGTTTGGCGGGATAAAGTAAATGTACCGAGGGAAAATCAAAAAATTTTGGTGAAAACTTTTAGCGGGGACATGTCCCCGCCGAAAGTTTTTACCAATCGCCAAAAGGTTTGGCGGGATAAAGTAAATGTACCAAGGGAAAATCAAAAAAATTTGTTGAAAACTTTTAGCGGGGACATGTCCCCGCCGAAAGTAGTTTTGATAAAAAAAATTATTTTATACCATGTTAATTAACTTAAATCAATATTAATTAAATCATTTAAATTTAAATAATTTTTTTCTAAATCATCTTTAATTAATTTAAATATTTTTAAAATTATTTACATCACTTTTTAAAATTATTTACATCACTTTTTAAAATAATTTATATCATTTAAAATAATTTAAATCATTTTAATTAAGTTAAGTCAATATTAAATCTTTTAATTTCAATTAAAAAAAATTTAAAATCATCTTTAATTAACTTAAGACTTTTTAAAATTATTTACATCACTTTTTAAATCATTTAAAATTATTTTTGATAGGTCCTTGGTTAAAAGAATGAGTCGGGGATGATATGGTCATACATCAGATGTTAAACAAATGAGTCGAGATGATATGGTTATACATGAGATGTTAAACGGACGAGTCGAGTTGTTTTAGATACGCATAATACGTTAAACGGATGAGTCGAGTTGCTATGGATAGGCATAACATGTTAAAAGAATGAGTCGAGTCGTTATGGATAAGCATAACATGTTAAACGAATGAGTTGAGTTGTTATGGATATGCATAACATGTTAAACGGACGAGTCGAGTTGTTATATATATGCATAACATGTTAAACGGACGAGTCGAGTTGTTATGTATATGCATAACATGTTAAATGAATGAGTCGAGTCGTTATGGATAAGCATAACATGTTAAACGGATGAGTCGAGTTGTTATGGATAAGCATAACATGTTAAATGGATGAGTCGAGTCATTATGGATAAGCATAACATGTTAAACGGATGAGTTGAGTTGTTATGGATACGCATAACATGTTAAACGGACGAGTCGAGTTGTTATGGATACGCATAACATGTTAAACGGACGAGTCGAGTTGTTATGGATACGCATAACATGTTAAACGGATGAGTCGAGTTGTTATGGATATGCATAACATGTTAAAGGAATGAGTCGAGATGATATGGTTATACTTCAGATGTTAAACGAACGAGTCGTGATAATATGGTTATACATGATATGTTAAACGAATGAGTTGAGATGATATGGTTAGACATCAGATGTTAAACGAATGAGTCTAGATTATATCGTTATACATGAGATGTTAAACGAATGAGTCGAGATGATATCGTTATACATGAGATGTTAAACGGACGAGTCGAGTTGTTATAGATACGCATAATACGTTAAACGGATGAGTCGAGTTGCTATTGATAGGCATAACATGTTAAAAGAATGAGTCGAGTCGTTATGGATAAGCATAACATGTTAAACGAATGAGTTGAGTTGTTATGGATATGCATAACATGTTAAACAGACGAGTCGAGTTGTTATATATATGCATAACATGTTAAACGGACGAGTCGAGTTGTTATAGATATGCATAACATGTTAAATGAATGAGTCAAGCCGTTATGGATAAGCATAACATGTTAAACGGATGGGTCGAGTTGTTATGGATAAGCATAACATGTTAAAGGGATGAGTCGAGTCGTTATGGATAAGCTTAACATGTTAAACAGATGAGTCGAGTTGTTATGGATACGCATAACATGTTAAACGGACGAGTCGAGTTGTTATGGATACGCATAACATGTTAAACGGACGAGTCGAGTTGTTTTGGATACGCATAACATGTTAAACGAATGAGTCGAGATGATATGGTTATACTTCAGATGTTAAACGAACGAGTCGTGATAATATGGTTATACATGATATGTTAAACAAATGAGTTGAGATGATATGGTTAGACTTCAGATGTTAAACAATTGAGTCTAGATGATATCGTTATACATGAGAAGTTAAACGAATGAGTCGAGATGATATCGTTATACGTGAGATGTTAAACGGACGAGTCGAGTTGTTATAGATACGCATAATACGTTAAACGGATGAGTCGAGTTGCTATGGATAGGCATAACATGTTAAAAGAATGAGTCGAGTCGTTATGGATAAGCATAACATGTTAAACGAATGAGTTGAGTTGTTATGGATATGCATAACATGTTAAACGGACGAGTCGAGTTGTTATGGATACGCATAACATGTTAAACGGACGAGTCGAGTTGTTATGGATATGCATAACATGTTAAACGGCCGAGTCGAGTTGTTATGGATACGAATAACATGTTAAACGGACGAGTCGAGTTGTTTTGGATATGCATAACATGATTAACGGACGAGTCGAGTTGTTATAGATATGCATAACATGATTAACGGCCGAGTCGAGTTGTTATATATATATGCATAACATGTTAAACGGACGAGTTGAGTTGTTATGAATATGCATAACATGTTAAATGAATGAGTTGAGTCGTTATGGATAAGCATAACATGTTAAACGGATGAGTCAAGTTGTTATGGATACGCATAACATATTAAACGGACGAGTCGAGATAATATCGTTTATTTTTGAATCATTTATTTTTATTTGAAATCATTTTTAATTAGTTTAAATCATTTTTAATTTATTTAAATAAATTTTAATAATTTTAAATGATTTTTAACTTAATTAAATCATTTTTTTTAATATCCCACTTTTGGCGGGGACATGTCCCCGCCAAATGGTCAGAATTTATTCAAAAAGTGTTGGAGGGAAAAAAACGCGGGAACAATTAGCCAGCGAGGGAGAATAAGAAAATTTGGTCAAACTTGGGCAAACTTTTGGCGGGGACATGTCCCCGCTAAAAGTTTGCGTTGAATTTCTCCTACTCGGTCAGCCATTTGGTGTGCCAGGTCAGCATGATTTTTGTCATTTAGCGACTTTCGGCGGGGACATGGGTGTCCCCGCTAAAAATCTCCTCGCCCGTCCTACTTATTGTTGTAGTGACACGTTATAATTTCAAGGTAGTTCATGACAACTAGTCTTTGAGTTTTGCTGTATTTGATAGTATGATGCCTTGTCCATGTGCGGATCATGACGAATCACCAGAGCATATATATGACTAAGCGTTCATCTCGCACGCTACATCATGCTTACACATATAGGCAACTTCAATTACTGGCCCATGACGATAACCTAACTTTTTGATAAATTAAGTACCCTTCTTGGAGAGTGGATGTAACAAAGGCGATCTAACCATCCGAGTCACACAATTTTGGCACCATGCAGCCTCGCTTGTAGTTGACAACATATTGCATTAATTCGTATATTCGTATTGTAGTTAACTACAAGTTGACAAAGACATGCAATTGTAATCGAAAACAAGGTAATTCACCTTATCAATAATAATATTGCCTTAATCGCTTAAAGAAACTCAGAACATAAACTTTCAAATATTAGTAGAGTTTAAATACTTGGGCTTTCGAGCCAGTGATTCTTAAGTTTCGGCTTCTATATCGTCAAAACAATACTGATATGCTGTATTAATGCCTTTATATGATCGCACAACACGAAATACCTGATAAATAAGTGGATATTTTTTTAAGATGTACTCTTCGAATTCATCCACGTTTTTGAAAGGAAGCTCACATGATTTTACGACATCATCAATGTGAGTATAGGCATTTCAAATGAGCCTAAGTACTGCTAGCACACCTCTGATACCGAAATTATCGTAATTAACATAAGCAAACATTGTCTCAATAAATATTTTATGTAGACCCATAAAGCTTCCATCTGTATACGTATTGAAAACTTGACGATTGATGGTCTCAATAAGTCCTTCAAGGTGCATGTCTTGTTTTACTTTCAAAATGTCACTCACTTTTGCTAAAAACTTGAGTCGCCATCTCTTGCCGAGAAAAGTGAGGTGACGCAATAATTAAAGGTATATCTTCAAGTTATTGATTTACTGTATGTAATAATTAAAGGTAGATGAAATTAGGTCAATGGTTAGTTGAATTAGATCTTGCTTTGGGTAATTAATCAACTGAATATGCTTATTGACTTATGTTTCGTGCTGTAAAATAATACAGTAGTTTATAGTAAACAGAGTTTGAACAAGTTGTATTTCCTTAATTCATTGCTACAGAAGTTGTTGATTTACTAAAGAATCTTTCTATTGATTCACAATCAAAAGACTTTGGAAGCTTCAGAGGCTGCTAAGAAGGTGAGGGTTTAGTACTTTAGTTTAGCTTCATGTGGCATTATGTAACTTTTTTCGTGTTAATCGTGTTTGTTTAGTACTAATTAAGATTGTTAGATATTGATCATGTGGTTTGTGTTACTTTGCAGCCCTCGGTTGACTCAGGGGTCAATGGGAACGGTCAAAGTCAACCATTTGATCGGTCCCTTACAACCAGCCTTGTCCGTAGACACTACGGGCAATGGAAACAAGGGTCCCATGAGACCAGCAGCGTATCAAAATTCGACCTTTAATTCAAATGGATCTTTACAACAGGGGTACACAAAGCACATATCAGGATCCAAGATATGGTTTTGACGGAGTCCATTCCCCGATTCCATGGGTAGACAGCTCGGTATATTCAAATGGGATGGCTAGAAACAATACCAACACCACCCCTTTGTCAAATGCAAATGGTTTTGCATCAAAAAATCAACACTTCCATAGTTCCATACCAATTTTTATCTTGGAGTATGGCTCTATTATTATTTGTTTATGTTTATTCTTTTATCATGATTTGTTGGTTCTTCTTGGTGTTGATAGTTTGTTCGTTTTTGCAAAGTCCAACACCAATGTCCGGCATAAATGGTGCAAGTGGATATATGAAAAGAATGTATCCAAACAAATTATACGGTGAGTACAACATAAGTATTTGATAAAGAAACATATGTTCATGTATTCTGACATAAATGCTACAAGTGGTTGCTACTTATATTATGTTTAATTTTATTAATGAATGTAGTAAATAGTTAATGACCAAAGATAATTTAAACTAACTACAGGCTGAAAAAGTTGGTAATTAAGAGAATGATGATTGGGTGTCGGCGCGTGGAGGTGGAGTGATGGGAGGTGGTGACGGAAGTGGAAATGAGCGTGGAGGACATGAAGGTAACCTCTGAAACTTTGGGGTTGTAATCTGTGGCGGTAATCTATCAAAAGAAATATCAAAATTAGCTACAAGTGTTTACGCAATTTAAGGCATTCTGCAATGCGATAAAGAATACTTGCCTCTTACATGGCATTCAGCCCATTGTTAGATGATTCCTCATTCCAGTATAACGAGATTACCTGAAGATCAATTACATAGATTTATTAACCAGTGGTTCAGTATAAGTGATCTATTAATTGTGCACTAAGTTGTCAAAATATGTTCTCAGAAACAGCCCTTAACAATGTTTATTTAGTTCCGCTTGACTAGAACCGTCACTTAAATATGTGTTGCAACGAATATTTAAGCAATGGTTCTGCACGTCAAGCGAAACTACATGACTTAGTTTCTTCACTTGAACGTCTATTACATGGAATCATCTGCACCAACAAATGAAAGGACATAATATATTAAATATGTTTGATTTGTTGTTGCAACATGTCCATGATCCTAGTCTCCAAATTAAGTTTGAGAGGAACAACATCTATAAGTCACCAAAATGTTTTGTAAAAAGCACAAGTTAACTAATTAAAAACTCTTTGGGTGACTTTGCTTATCAAGAAAAAAAAAAGTAATTATACATTGGGTACTTGCAAAGGCGGAACCAATAGGGTGGCAGGCACGTGCTCAGCCACCCCAGCCACCCCAACTTCTCCGGCTTATAGTTTGAATTTCAGGCCATGTTTCATGGCTGCTAAATAACCAGATATGGTTTACTTATATTTTTCTTCTTCCATGGACGGGAGAAATATATGTTGGAAGAAAAACAAAAGCAAGAAATATTACCTTCATATTATTTATAAGTAGATCTGGTTGTTTGAAGAAGAACCTACTAATTGAAGAAGAGTATATTGATATCAAAGAGGAAGCAGCACCGTAATGCATGCTTTTATGTAAAAGTAACACGTGCCTGTACATGTAAAGGATAGATTTTGTCAATTTTCCGGGAGAATGGAAAAGTCGAGTACTAACAATTTTTTATTGTTCATTATTCATGTTGATTCAGCTTTTCAAGTTGTGATACTTGAAGAATAATTATAGCATCTTTTATGAAGAATAATTTTCGTAACGATAATTTTTTGACATCCTATACCACATATCTCACAATTTATTTCAAAAATTCTTTTAGCGAGGATTGAACCCAGAACTTTTAGGTTGATTAGCAACTCATATACAAAGACCCTGGGTTTATGAAAAATAAGTTGATTTGAGTATCTGACAATTGCCTCAAGTTTTATAATTTTTTATAAAAATAAAGGCATACTTCTAATTACGAAAGCCATCATTTGAGTTCGAACAGGTTTACCTGTCACTGGTTCGTAAAGAAAAACATTAAGCGTTATTACTATCATGAAATATTCGAGGCCCCCCCTAATAAAATTTCTGGCTCCGTGGGTACTTGAAAGCTCATAACTAATGAAAAAGAATTTGTCATAAAACAAAATAACAAAAAGTTGTGTTTCTAAGTAAACATAATACAATACATTAATTAAAAGTAAAAACTTCCCCAGCAAGTTTCTTGACATACCTCTGCATCATGTCAAGGTGAAAAGTAGTAGAGGCTCTTAGAATGTGTCTCGAAATCAATGTTTCTCGACTCGTGACTGCATTAAACGGAGGAACCCAGGCCGAGTTTCGGTTAGATGGAAGATGAGGGCTGTGATTTTGCCTTTGAAAGAGTAAATATATAGTTAGAACCCCCGGCATGGAGCCGGTGGCAGGAACCACCTTAGGAATCGACACAATGTAGAAGTAGTGTAGTGGTTTTTTCTGGGAACTACCGTACAAAATAAGTAGGAACCACGTTGGGATGAGAATGAATTAGAAGGAAATGGAAGAAGAAGAAGATGAAGATGATAGAAGAAAGAGAGTGCTTTTATAAACTAATCTGTTTTTTTCTTTTTCCCATGGGGTATAACCATTGCTTTATTGCTTTTTGTTTTTTTTCCTTCTGTCCACATGTTTTTTGTTTTATTAATTGAGGACATAATTTGTATTTTAAAAGTTTCTATTAAAAAGAGAAAACAAGTTGATACAAGATTTTATATATGCTACTATATGATTTCTTTGGCATAAATAATTTTGATTATGATAGCAATCTAGTTCTCGAACCAGTTGATATAGTGATGCCACTGTGATGTATGGTTGTTTGTCTTTTCGGGTTTAAGTTCTCGATGTTACGTATTAATGATACACTTAGACCTGTAAACCGTACCCGACCCGACATTTGAACCGTTAGCTTTCTCTTCTCAAACACGTAAATGAACTACCTTAGTTTTACTCCTGGGTCCGCAACTGGTGGTGTGATAATTGGTATAACTTTAAGATACACCAAGAAAACACGCAAGTGTTAATAAGTAATCACCACAACCAATTTTATCATGGTTATCTTAGTATCAGGTCAATTGTTCTCTTCACAATCAATTTTACTATGAAATGTAATAAAACAACCCACTTTAACATCAAAATATAATGCACTTAAACACAAATATACCACACAAAAAACTAAAATATCACACACTCAACAACAACATGCAAACTGGACTTAATTTAACTTTTATATTAGATGTGCGGTTTTTTATTGAAAGAATTCTTGTAAGAAGTTAGAATATTACAAATATTTTTAGGATCCGTGAAATTTTACATGAAATCGCCAAATATATAAATCTTTACCAAGTATATTTAGGAACTTTGGGACATTAATTCGAAATAATGCGAGAATACACGAAACATTAGAATAACACAAGTTAGTAGAAGTATTTTCAGTGGTTTGTGAAATTTAAGTTTTGTATACTAGGTAGTTAAAAGTAGGAGTTTTACTTGATATTTGTTTTTTCAATTAAATGAAAGCGAGAGTTTTATTTGATTAAAAAAAAGTAAACTCTTTGTAATCTCTAAAATAACTTTTACTTTTCTACATTTTGTATTACGTTTGAGTGGTGTTCGTCTAGAAGTAAAGTTTGTTCTAAAAATTGGACATTGTGGCTTCAAAACCCAATGCTTTGTATTATGTAATTTTGTTTCTAGCTGCTTGCTAGTTTTATAAAAGTTAGCCGTTCAAAAAAAAAAAAGTAATTCGCTATAGTGGTTTTCACATTAGTGTTTCTTTGTCGTGTTATTTCTTTTCATCCAAAGTAACTATAAATAAAGACTACAATTAAAGTTGAATTGTTTTAACTATAAATCCGAGACTAGTAACGTTAACATGTTGAGCATTCTTAGTAAACAAACATGTGTTTTCAATTCCCACAAGTTTCGATTCAACTCACGACGCTACTAGTTTAAATATAGAAACGACCAACATTATTTTTTATTTATTTTCTTTATTATTTTTTTAAAAGCAACGATAATATAAGTCACACGCCAAAAAGAAACAAGGGCAACAAAAGGGCTCCAAGGAAGAGAACCCACACCAAACAAGAGAACCAAAACTAAGAAAACACCAAAACAAAAAATCTAAGAATCTATAGAAGCTCATTAGGGCGAGGAATCCAGTTGGCCCACGAAAAACGATTCTTTGGAGCTCTATTCGAAGTTCATAAAAGCAACATCCTTTGAACTGTGGGAAAAATATCTTCAAGCGACGCACATGATTTCTCTTCATCCGAGGAAGCATGAAAAACCCGGTTTCTCCAAGCCCAAACACTCCAAATAAAATCCAAACAAATTGTGTGTAATAACTTGGCTTTCCACTTGTTTGAATAGAGGCTAAGCTAGAATCCCTTGTAAGATGTCATTTAAAGAAGAATTGAATAAGAGGAAATTCCCAAAATAGGTCAAAACTTTTCGCTTATTTCAAGACTTTGTCTCAAAATGACCCCTTTCCCATTTTGGTCATGCTCGACTGCTCGACTCCACCCAAATTTTGACACGTGTCATTCCTTTTATACTTTTTCTTAGCAAAAGTACAAAAGAATGATACGTGTCAAAATTCGGGTGGAGTGGAGCAGTCAAAGTCGAGCAGTCAAGCAGACACGTGTCAAAATTTGGGTGGAGTCGAGCAGTCGAGCGCGACCAAAATGGGAAAATGGGTCATTTAGTGACTAAGTCTTGAAATAAGCAAAAAGTTTTGGCCTATTTTTGGAATTTCCTCATTGATAAAGGAGGAACTTTTCACCAACTCTAAATTTTCAACCAAAACAAGCTTAATCTTGGGAAAAGAAAGAAAGCAATGTTCTTTTAATTTTACCTCTGAGCTAAAAAAACACACAAAAAGACGAGTCTAAGTGCAAAAGATCACAGCACGACAAATTTTCTCTAGTTAATCTAAGTGTAGACAACCAACACTTAAGAGGTACACACTTGAATTTAGCCAATCTAAAGGGTATTAGACATTCTAATTGTTTATTGGTACGTTGAGCATTGTTAATAAACAAACATTTTAAAACTTTTTTAGTAGTTGGGTAGAAATTGAGAGAATAAAACTTAAAATGATCGAGAACGATGGTATTCATTTATATGCATTTCATTTAGTTTCCAAAGTAAGTTTAAAATGAAAATGACGTAAATTAGTATTACTAACACATTTGACATGTAGAAGATGCAAAATGCAAATAGTTCATCTAATTTGATGTAAAGAAATGCATTTATATATGTATGTGTATCCAAATGTAAGCTAGAAAATACATTATAATGCATTTAAATAAATAAATACATATTTAATAGGTCGCTGCAACTATAATTGTTGTTTAACTTATTACATTTTTTTTTTTTTTTTACTTTTTGCTTTATTATACATATATAATACACTACTAACTACTAAACCACTAATAAAGAGTAAGCATTTTTAATTATCAAAAATGTGAAAAGTAAAATGATTCTAAGTGTGCCAATACACCATATCTTGATGATGAAAATCATATGTTTCTATGATATCAATGTCACATTCATACAATTATGCGTCTCTCAAGGTTGCATTGCATCATCAGACAGAGCCGTCCCGTGGATTTCGGAATTCGGAGGCCCTATGCGCCATCGTATGACGTTGTACACCCCTTAAAATATACGAATATCCGGCACAACATCAGTAAATTTGTGTGTCCTTTTGAAAAAACCAATAGTTTTTTTTTTGTGTTTTTTCTTTTTTATATAATCCTGTTTTGGACATATTCCACGTATCGAATTTTTCAAAAAACTTCTAAAAGTTGTCTTAAAATCCTAAAGATCAACTCTCATTTGAATATGAAACTGTGTATCTTAGGATATGGTTATAGGTAAAAGGGTAAAGCATCTATTATGCATTAAACAATGTAATTTATCTATATAATATAGTATGATTTTTCAGGATAAAAGATGTTGTCTCTATGAATATTTTGGTTGTTTTGACTTTTTAATAAACATAGACGCCAAACAAATAAAGCTATATACTATATGGGCTAAACTTGAAATATTTAGCTAATTAAAAAAAAAAAAAAAAAAAAAAGGGGGGGGGGGGGGGGGGGGGGAAGCCGTTTTGGGTTACTGTGTTATTTTCTTCCTAGAAACTTACTCCATTAAAAAACTGCTACTGAGCTTTGTTTCTCATTTGTGACTCAAACAACTAATTTTCAACATTATAAAACGTACTTTTTCCATCATAAAACATCATTTGCCTGGACTAAAAGTTACAAAACTGAGTTTATATATATGTTACAGATCTAAAATTTTGAGGCCCTTAGAAAATGTGAGCCCTGTGCCACCGCACATCTTGCACATGCTTAAATCCGGGCATGTCAGGGCTGTCTCGTGGATTTCGGAGGCCCTGTGCGGCATCGTATGACGTTGTACACTCCTTAAAATAGACAAAGATGTGACACAACATCAGTAAATTTGTGTGTCATTTTGAAAAAACCAATAGTTTTTTGTGTTTTTTCTTTTTTCTTTTTTTGTACATAATCTTGTTTTGTACATAATCCACGTATCGAATTTTTCAAAAAACTTCTAAAAGTTGTCTTTAAAGTCCTAATGATCAACTCTCATTTGAATATGAAACTGTGTATCTGAGGACATGGTTATAGGTAAAAGGGTAAAACATCTATTATGCATTAAACAATGTAATTTATCGGTATAATATAGTATAATTTTTCAGAATAAATGATGTTGTGTCTATGAATATTTTGGTTGTTTTGACTTTTTAGTAAACATAGACACCAAACAAATAAATCTATATACTAGATGGGTTAAACTTGAAATATTTAGCTAATTAAAAAAAAGAGTTTTGGTTTACTGTGTCATCTTCTTTTTTAAAACTTATTCCATTAAAAAACTGGAAACTAACTCCATTAAAAAACTACTACTCAGCTTTGTTTCTCCTTCGTGACTCAAACAACTATCTTTCAACATTATAAAACGTTCTTTTTCCATCATAAAACATAATTGACCCGGACTAAAACTTACAAAACTGAGTTTATATATATGTTACAGATCTAGAAATTTGAGGCCCTAAGAAAATGGGGGCCTGTCCCACCGCGCACCTTGCACATGTTTAAATCCGGGCATGCATGAAATAATGAATGGCTTGGACTCTTGAAGGAGTAGAACTAGTTAAATACCATCTCTTTCTCAGTGGCGAACAACTGCTTTGACCAAATGAGTTGCATACCCATGCTACTTCCCTATTGACTTTGTTCTCAACACCAACATCTTGATACTCTCTTTCCGTTTTATTTTTTATTGAGCGAGTGATAGAATATCGTCTCAGATCACCCCCATACGATAAGTAAAGTGACCTTTGAACATATATAATAATATTCATGTCTAAACATATTATTATGTGTCATCTTAACGAACTATATGTGACACTAGTTCACAGCGTATTATAGTGTCGTTGGATGACATTGTGTGTTCACACCTCCCTTTAGTGTCATGTTCGGCGTTATTGGTAGCGTCATTTAGACACTTCTTTCTAGCGTGTGTTTTAGTGCGCAAGTTTTCATTGTTATGAGTGTGGGTAAAATGGAGTGAATGACGAGTTTTCGATGGCATGGCTTTATTATTGTTGGAACATAAGAACTGTAAAAGCCTTTTCTTGAATAACTTGTAAACAATTTTCACTTAGATGGTATCAAAATGCGAGATTCACACGTTAAGAGAGGAATAATGTACGAGGTCTAGGAGGATTTTTACCGTGTTGGTCATGGAAGGAGTAAATCATAACGCAAACACTGATGACTCTTGTCAATCAAATCGGAATCATTGTCTTTTGATTTCTTTATAGTTACCATATATTTCTCTTTCGTTTTAATTCACAACAAATCTTTAGCTTTGGGCAATGGCACAAGTTGGGTAAGACTAGTGGTGATACATGCACGCGTTTTCTAGCTCTCTTAGACGCATCCTTGCTATTACCTTGACCCTATATGACCGTCGTGAAGTGAAAAAATGTGAAGTCGGTTGTGTGACATTGTATGAGTTGTTTAATTTGTTTATGTGGGGTATATTTGATGGCGATGACGCCATATAGGGGTGTTCATCGGTTCAGTTATCGGGTTATTCGGTTTATTCGGTTCGGTTTGTTCGGTTAATATTTTTTTGAGTCAAACCGAAACCGAACCGAACCGAATTCAAATTTGATTCAACCGAACCGAAAACCGAACCCTTATAACCGAATAACCCGAATTACATAATTTTAATTATTTTTTCATTTAATTATATATATTTTTAGAATATTTTTTTTCAAGCTTAAATAATGTTATATTTATACTAAAAAAGACTTTTAGTGATTATTTATATTTATAAATACATAAAAAAATATATATTTATATATTTTCAGTTTTCCGTTTTCATTGCCAAACCCATATCCAAACCGATAACCGAATATTTAGTTCGGTTCGGTTTCGGTTTTCGGTTATTGTGGATATTACCCGATCCGTGAACACCCCTAACGCCATGTTGTTGGTGATGTTGGTTGTGGATAGAAAATGTGAGTTGTTGAGTTGACGATGGTAATTTTTTTTTTTTTTTTTTTTTTTTTTTTTTTTTTTTTTTTTTTTTTTTTTTAACATCCTATACCACCTATCTCACAAATTCTATCTCACATGTCTCCAACGAGACTTGAACCCACAACCTTTAGGTTGATGGGTTACTCACATACCGTTGGCCAAGAGGCCTTCAGTAATGTTGGTCAGTATTACCACTATGCTAATTTGTCGTTTTAGAGGTGTATTAACCACCAAACTCTTCATAAAAGAATTGATTTCTCCTAGTTGCCAAGGAACATGTGAATATAATCTAAGGTGCATTCTTCGGGGAAAGGTAGTTTCAGATCTAAAATTACAAACATAATTAGTCATTTTTTTTTTTTTTTTTTTTTTTTTTGAAATTCTCAAAATTTGTCTTCGAACTCAAAATTTAAGTGCCACCTAAAAACCAACTACTAGCTCATAAAGACTATGTCCTTTAATTAATAGGATATATATTAGACTAGTCGGCAAAGGAGAGGTGAGTCTCTCACCTTGCAACAAATTCACGCGGCATTGCCTTGCCCAACCCATCCTCTCACGCGCGAGGTTATGCTCCCAAGACGAAATATGGTGAACGGCTCACCTTAAGTGTTCATTGTTGTTTTATTATTTTTTTATTTTGTGTGTGAGTGTGTGTGAGGTATTTAGTGGGATATATTTGTATAAAATGAGTATTTTAATGAAAGGTAAAGTTAAATGTGACATTGCCCACAAAAAGGTGAGTGAGGGTGAGAGGAAATGTGAGGAGAGAGAAAACTGACGTGACGCTGACGTGTAAGGTGAGCCTCTCACCTCCTTGCCATCCGGCCTTAGAAGACCCTTTACCTTTGTTCTTGTGTACACTCTTTGTACTACTATACCAACTACTAGCACTAAAATTGATACACTTTCATAGAAACAAAATGATTTAGATTACCAAAAATGTGACTACAATTGTGACTAAATTAAAGTGTTGTCAGTTTATTTGCTTTTTGAAAATGTGAGTCTATGTTGTCACCAACAGAATGGTGGCACATATATTAGCCATACTAATTAGTCATGTAAAACAATCATCTTCATAAGAATTTGATTTTATAAAGAGATTTTGGTTTTTACACGGTTAATCTTTGTAACCATTAGATATCTTATCTCTTAAGGCAAATGTACTCTTGTGGATTTAAATATTGAAGTGAAAAGGATGGTACAATTTAAAAAGATAATCCCAATTTATTAGAGACAGAGATAAAAGCCTAAGCGAAAATTATTGCAGAGGTAACTATCATAAGCAGTAGCCTTGCAGAAGGTGAGTTTTTTTTTTTTTTTTTTTTTTTTTTTTTTTTTTCATTTAAAAAAGGGCTTCTAATTTCGCTGCAAACCTGCAGTGAAATAATAACCCTACACGTGTCACGCTTTCATTAATCCAAAAACAATATAATAAAAAAAAACTGTAATTCACATATTTGTTGCAACGAAATACAATGACATGGGACCTACTTGTACAAAAAAATAAAAAAATAAATCATCAATCCACATACCATATGCAACGAATTGTAAGCAACTAGGACCCACGAATCTTTTTTTTTTTTTTTTTTTTTTTTTTTTTTTTTTTTAATTTTAAAAATAAAACTTACCAAAATCACCCTAAACCTTTTAATATTTACAACTTTTTTATATAACAAACTTTATTCGTAAAATATTTATCAAATATATAGTGATTTGTTAATAAAAAAAATACCGTTGCGAAGAGCTCTGGATGACGAAAAAAGAGCCCAATATTGATATGCTTTTTATGCACGTACGATTTTATAAAAAATGTTAAAGTTTGATAAATAAGTTTAGGGAGGTTTTGGTAAGTTTTATTTTTTAACTTGAAAAAAGTTGCAATGTATATATTTATCAAACTTTAACGTTGTTTATAAAATCGTACTTGTATCAAAAGCATATCAATATTGGTTTTGTTTTGTTCGTAATTTATAGCACTTCGCAATGGTATTTTTTTCATTAACGAATTCACTATATATTTGACGAATAAAGTTTGTAATATTAAAAAGTTATAAATATTAAAAAGTTTAGGGTGTTATAAATATTTAACAAATATATAGTGAATTCATTAATAAAAAAATACCGTTGCGAAAAGCTTTAAATTACGAACAAAACGAAACAATATTGATATGCTTTTGATACAAGTACGATTTTATAGAAAATGTTAAAGTTTGATAAATATATACATTACAACTTTTTTCAAATTAAAAAATAAAACTTACCAAAACCTCCCTAAACTTATTTATCAAACTTTAACATTTTTTATAAAATCGTACGTGCATAAAAAACATATCAATATTGGGTTCGTTTTTTTCGTAATTCAGAACTCTTCGCAACGGTATTTTTTTATTAACAAATTCACTATATATTTGATAAATATTTGACGAATAAAGTTTGTTATATAAAAAAGTTGTAAATATTAAAAGGTTTAGGGTGATTTTGGTAAGTTTTATATTTTAAATTAAAAAAAAAAAAAAAAAAAAAAAAAAAAAAAAAAGATTCGTGGGTCCTAGTTGCTTACAATTCGCTGCATATGGTATGTGGATTGATGATTTATTTTATTATTTTTTTGTACAAATAGGTCCCATGTTTTTATTATATTGTTTTTGGATTAACGAGAGCGTGACACGTGTAGGGTTATTATTTCGCTGCAGGTTTGCAGCGAAATTAGAAGCCTTTTTTTGGAATGAAAAAAAAACCCACCTTCTGCAAGGTAACTGCTTATGACAGTTGCCTCTGCAGTAATTTTCGCAAAGCCCAACTCTAGCCTATCTATCTAATATTTATTAAGAATCTTTCATAAATAATCTTGATATTTAATGTTAGTTTGGTTTGGTATGGTTTGGATTGAACCAGTCTCATTCAGTCAAGTTATGAAATTTGTCGTTAAAAAACGTCAAGTCTAAATTGGATCTTTTTCTTTATATCAATTAAGCATTGGCGTTTAAGTAGGTATCAAGTTTAAATTAACAGCCAAATGCTGTTATTATAAAGTGTGATTGTGATTATAAATTTCCAGCTTTTAAAATGTGTATCAATGGAAATATTCATCATCACTAATGATTAAGCATTCGTCTCGCAAACTACGTCATGTTTACACATATAGGCAACTTCAATTATTGGCCCACGAACATAACCTAACTTTTCGATACCTCTTATCTATACTACATATAATATAAAAATGGTCAATGTGAAATGTTGAGTTTTCAACAATAGTCAAATGAGAGAGAAAGTGGAATGTAATTAATACTTTTATTAAAACACCTCAATACTTAAAATTACAATTATTTATTCACATTGTACAACCAAATAAAAGCATATCTACCAAATTAAATACAACCAATTCAAACACAAATCGGGTTGACCCGGGACGCTTCAAACCCGGCGGGTTGACCCAGCTTAATTTGACCCGTTTTCGACCCAACCTAGCAAGTTGACCCAGTTTAAATACAACCAATTCAAAGACAAATCGGGTTGACCCGGGACGCTTCAAACCCGGCGGGTTGACCCAGTTTAATTTGACTCGTTTTCGACCCAACCTAGCAATTTGACCTAGTTTAAATCGACCTACTTTTCGACCGGAACGGTTCAACCGGTTGAACCACCCGGGTCGAACCGGGTTTCAAAACATTATCCATTACTTAAAAGTACAATGATTTATTCACATTGTACAACCAATTAAAAACATATCTACCAAATTAAATACAACCAATTAAAACACAAACCGGGTTGACCCGGGACGCTTCAAACCCGTTTTTCGACCGGAACGGTTCAA
Source organism: Artemisia argyi (assembly GCA_030686995.1). NCBI lineage: Eukaryota > Viridiplantae > Streptophyta > Magnoliopsida > Asterales > Asteraceae > Artemisia > Artemisia argyi. Next base: position 5,807,603 of record CM060690.1, read on the forward strand.
CCAGTTGAACCACCCGGGTCGAACCAGGTTTCAAAACATTATGTTTAATTCTCAAATCTTCGAACTTTTATTATTTTTCATATAACCTATAAACTTTTTTTAGCAATAAACTATATGTCGCTATAAAATCTCGTTGCTTGCGGGTTGCCCCCTCATTGCTTGCGTTTGAAAAGAGGATGCCCGATTATTCTTTTAAGGAATCTTGATCCGGAAAATGGATTATGTAATGACACGAGGTTGATATGTAAACGTTTTGACCCTAATGTCATCAACGCCGAGATTGCTGTCGGGCAATACGCTGGAGTTAGAGTGCTCTTGCCAAGAATTCCTCTTGCTCCATCTGAAGAAGACATGTTCCCTTTCAAACTAAAGAGAACACAATTCCCTATCCGCCTTAGCATTGCGATGACTATTAATAAAGCACAAGGCCAAACAATTCCAAATGTGGGTGTCTATTTGCCTGACTCTGTTTTCTCCCATGGCCAGCTTTATGTGGCATTGTCTAGAGGGATTTCCCGTAGAACAACAAAGGTATTGGTTAATCCAGTCAAAGAGTTCCGTCAAGCAGGAATCTACATCTCGAATGTCATTTATCAAGAAGTTTTACGCGAAGAGTAACGTGTGTTGTTAGTTTTTATTTCATAACTGATGTAATGTTTTACTTTCAATTTCGTTAAATGTTTTTATATGTTGTTTGATAGATGTTAAGAATTTTTTTATATTTTAGTTATCGTGTAGTACAACCGTTTGCAATTACATTCTGATCGGTTCACGTTTTATTTTGAACTCTACACAAAACACTCACCACAATATCACAAATCGTGAATTATCTACCGCTAGGAATTCCGTTGCTATGCACGGGTACTCGCCTAGTCGTTTACAAAGAAGAAATAAAAACAAGGGGTGATAACATTGTTTACCCCTTCCTTGTACAATGGGGAAATTGATGGGGTCGCAGAACCATTGACCGAAAGTAACTTAAATCCAGACATGTGGTTATGTGTTGAAAGTTTGTGTCGGTATAGAAATTGTAGAGATTTTTACGGCCCAGCATCTCACCAAGTCCAACATATAACCCAACTGAGGTTCCATTCTGAAACCAATTGGTGATAGGAGTAGCCCACCAAGCTTATATGTTAACTTTGAGATTATAGTTCTACAGATTTGGGATTAAGTTTGTACACCCAACAGAAATATTTTACCATATCATGGTAATTGGATGAAGGTGCATATGTTGTATTTGATCCATATACACATAATTTGTCTTCATGTTCATGGTTTGGTGTAAGTCGAAGCAATTTGTAATAATTAAACTTCGTTACACTTACCAAATAATGTTGATATTTCTCTTAATCATTAAAATGTACAACCCTTCTTTTAAACTTAAAAAGCTTTTGTTCAATTATATTAATGAAACAAACAACACGTTGAAACAAACAACGCCTGAGTTGCTCTGACTATACTCGTTTTTGACTAGGGTGTTTGACTTTACCCGTTTGACCCATTACATATAATATCCCATATTGACCCGTTTATAAGTAGTGGTTGAGATTAGCAACCAATACACTAATGTATACTGCACTTACTCGGACCAGATAAATTAAGTCCTCTTCTTGGAGAGCGCATATAACAAAGGTGATCAGACCATCCGAGTCACCAGGGGCGGAACTAGGAGCCAAGTTTAGGGGTAGCGAAATACAAAAATTTGTTTAGGGGTAGCGAAAATTTGTTTCAGGGGTCGCGAAATCGCCCAAAAATGGCCAAAAATGGCCAAAAATTCCACTACCGGGTAAAAGTTCAGGGGTAGCGACCGCTACCCCTGGCTTGCATGTACATCCGCCCCTGCGAGTCACACAATTTTGGCACCGTGCAGGCTGGCTTGTAGTTGACAATATATTACATTTGAATATTCGTATTGAAGTTAACTAAAAGTTGACAACGACATGCAATTGTAATCGAAAACAAGGTAATTCACCATATCAATAATATTACCTTAATCAATATTACCTTAATCGCTCAAAGAAACTCATAACATAAACTTTCAAATATTAGTAGAGCTTAAATACTCAGGCTTTTGAGCCAGTGATTCTTAAGTTTCGGCTTCTATATTATCAAAACAGTACTCATATGCTGTATTAATGCCTTTATATGTTCACACAACACGAAATACCTCGATAAATAAAAGTGGATATTTTTTTAAGATGTACTCTTCGAATTCATCCACGTTTTTTAAAAGAAGCTCACATGATTTTACGGCATCGTCAATGTGAGTATAGGCATTTCAAATGAGCCATAAAGCTTCCATCTCAATTAACATAAGCAAACATCATCTCAATAAATATTTTAGGTAGACCCATAAAGCTTCCATCTGTATACGTATTGAAAACTTGACGATTGATGGTCTCAATAAGTCTTTCGAGGTGCATGTCTTGTTTTACTTTCAAAATGTCACTCACTTTTGCTAAAAACTTGAGTCGCCATCTCTTGCCGAGAAAAGTGAGGTGACGCAATACTTGTATAGTTGTTACGCTGCATGAAATTTTATAAACTCATAAATATTTTGATTTTACTCACACTACTACTACACTACTATTTTTCTGAACTAATTTACCGTTCTAATATAAACCACTGTATATATATTAAATGCCTAATATAAAATGGTTTTATTTGAAGCAAATTAACATGTGAGGAATTATATTTTTCTTAAATAACAGTTTTTGAAAAGCATTAAATCACTCAATTCCACTTAAGTTACGGTCTCCAAAAATCAATTTGTATATCTTATTTCAAAAAGGTTCATTATTGTAGATAATGTCATCTTTTATATAATAAAAGAATTACATTATTTCGGAGTGTTTTTGCAAAACTCTTCTAATTGTAATAAAAATTGGATCAATAGGAAAGTTTGATTTGCCATGTAGACAAAATCAAGCGACGTGATTGGTTAATTGAAAGTCAAAATTGAATCCAATTTGGTCGATATTTGTTTAATTTCGTTTTGTGGCAAAAATGCTGAAAAACATATGTGTCAAATTTGGAAGAAAATAAAACTTGATAAGAGGCGGAGTAAAGTTATAGTTGTTTAGGGTAAAAAATGAAAATAAACCAAAAAAAAAAAAAAAAAAAAAAAAAAAAAAAAAAAAAAATCCACATTTTTCCTTCTTCTCTTTTACCTAGAGATCCAACCCTAGAAAATCAAAACTACCAAGGTATCTTAATCAACTGAATATGTTTTATATGGTTTATGCTTATTGACTTATGTTTCGTGTTGTAAAATAATACAATAGTTTATAGTAAACAGAGTTTGAACAAGTTGTATGTCCTTAATTCATTGCTCTACAGAAGTTGTTGATTTACTGAAGAATCTTTCTATTGATTCACAGTCAAAAGACTTTGGAAGCTTCAGAGGCTGCTAAGAAGGTGAGGGTTTAGTACTTTAGTTTTGCTTCATTTGGCATTATGTAACTTTTTTCGTGTTAATCGTGTTTGTTTAGTACTAATTAAGATTGTTAGATATTGATCATGTGGTTTGTGTTACTTTGCAGCCCTCGGTTGACTCAGGGGTCAATGGGAACGGTCAAAGTCAACCATTTGATCGGTCCCTTACAACCAGCCTTGTCCGTAGACACTACGGGCAATGGAAACAAGGGTCCCATGAGACCAGCAGCGTATCAAAATTCGACCTTTAATTCAAATGGATCTTTATAACAGGGGTACACAAAGCACATATCAGGATCCAAGATATGGTTTTGACGGAGTCCATTCCCCGATTCCATGGGTAGACAGGTAGGTATATTCAAATGGGATGGCTAGAAACAATACCAACACCACCCCTTTGTCAAATGCAAATGGTTTTGCATAAAAAAATCAACACTTCCATAGTTCCATACCAATTTTTATCTTGTAGTATGTCTGTATTATTATTTGTTTATGTTTATTCTTTTATCATGATTTGTTGGTTCTTTTTGGTGTTGATAGTTTGTTTGTTTTTGCAAAGTCCAACACCAATGTCCGGCATAAATGGTGCAAGTGGATATATGAAAAGAATGTATCCAAACAAATTATACGGTGAGTACAACATAAGTATTTGATAAAGAAACATATGTTCAGGTATTCTAACATAAATGCTACAAGTGGTTGCTACTTATATTATGTTTAATTTTATTAACGAATGTAATAAATAGTTAATGACCAAAGATAATTTAAACTAACTGCACGCTGAAAAAGTTGGTAATTAAGAGAATGATGATTGGGTGTCGGCGCGTGGAGGTGGAGTGATGGGAGGTGGTGACGGAAGTGGAAATGAGCGTGGAGGACGTGAAGGTAACCTCTGAAACTTTGGGGTTGTAATCTGTGGCGGTAATCTATCATAAGAAATATCAAAATTAGCTACAAGTGTTTACGCAATTTAAGGCATTCTGCAATGCATAAAGAATACTTGCCTCTTACATGTCATTCAGCCCATTGTTAGATGATTCCTCATTCCAGTATAACGAGATTACCTGAAGATCAATTACATAGATTTATTAACCAGTGGTTAAATAACCAGATATGGTTTACTTATATTTTTCTTCTTCCATGGACGGGAGAAATATATGTTGGAAGAAAAACAAAAGCAAGAAATATTACCTTCATATTATTTATAAGTAGATCTGGTTGTTTGAAGAAGAACCTACTAATTGAAGAAGAGTATATTGATATCAAAGAGGAAGCAGCACCGTAATGCATGCTTTTATGTAAAAGTAACATGTGCCTGTACATGTAAAGGATATATTTTGTCAATTTTCCGGGAGAATGGAAAAGTCAGTAACAATTTTTTATTGTTCATTATTCATGTTGATTCAGCTTTTCAATTTTTTTTTTTTTTTTTTTTTTTTTTTTTTTTTTTTTTTTTAAGCTAACAAGTTAATATAGCATCTTATATGGAGAATAATTTTTGTAACGATAATTTTTTGACATCCTATACCACATATCTCACAATTTATTCCAAAAATTCTTTTAACGAGGATTGAACCCAGAACTTTTAAGTTGATTAGCAACTCATATCAAAGACCCTGGGTTTATGAAAAATAAGTTGATTTGAGTATCTGACAATTGCCTCAAGTTTTATAAATTTTTATAAAAATAAAGGCATACTTCTAATTACGAAAGCCATCATTTGAGTTCGAACAGGTTTACCTGTCACTGGTTCGTAAAGAAAAACATTAAGCGTTATTACTATCATGAAATATTCGAGGCCCCCTAATAAAAATTTCTGGCTCCGTGGGTACTTGAAAGCTCATAACTAATGAAAAAGAATTTGTCATAAAACAAAATAACAAAAAGTTGTGTTTCTAAGTAAACATAATACAATACATTAATTAAAAGTAAAAACTTCCCCAGCAAGTTTCTTGACATACCTCTGCATCATGTCAAGGTGAAAAGTAGTAGAGGCTCTTAGAATGTGTCTCGAAATCAATGTTTCTCGACTCGTGACTGCATTAAACGGGGGAACCCAGGCCGAGTTTCGGTTAGATGGATGATGAGGGCTGTGATTTTGCCTTTGAAAGAGTAAATATATAGTTAGAACCCCCGGCATGGAGCCGGTGGCAGGAACCACCTTAGGAATCGACACTATGTAGAAGTAGTGTAGTGGTTTTTTCTGGGAACTACCGTACAAAATAAGTAGGAACCACGTTGGGATGAGAATGAGTTAGAAGGAAATGGAAGAAGAAGAAGATGAAGATGATAGAAGAAAGGGAGTGCTTTTATAAACTAATCTGTTTTTTTCTTTTTCCCATGTGGGGTATAACCATTGCTTTATTGCTTTTTGTTTTTTTTCTTCTGTCGACATGTTTTTTGTATTATTAATTGAGGACATAATTTGTATTTTAAAAGTTTCTATTAAAAAGAGAAAACAAAAAAAGAGAAAACAAGTTGATACAAGATTTTATATACTGTATGCTACTATAAGGGTGAGCAAACGGACTGGATGGACCGGACCGACCGACAAAACCGACCGGACCGGACGGACCGGATTCGGTCCAGTCCTCGGTCTAGGCTTTTTGGCTAATTCGGTCCTCGGTCCGGTCGGTCCTGTCCGGACCAACCAAAAAACCGAAAAAACGTGCCAAAATATGCCTAATTGAACCGGACCGACCGAAGACCGGACCGGACCGAACTGGACCGAGACCGGACCGACCACATTCGGTCCGGTCTCGGTCTATGGTTTTTCCGGTTCTCGGTCTTCGGTCCGGTCCGGTCTTGGCCGGTCCGGTCCGGTCTTGGCCGGTCCGGTCCGGTTTTTGGACCATGCTCACCCTTATGCTACTATATGATTTCTTTGGCATAAATAATTTTGATTATGATAGCAATCTAGTTCTCGAACCAGTTGATATAGTGATGCCACTGTGATATATGGTTGTTTGTCTTTTCGGGTTTAAGTTCTCGATGTTACGTATTAATGATACACTTAGACCAGTAAACCGTACCCGACCCGACATTTGAACCGTTAGCTTTCTCTTCTCAAACACGTAAATGAACTACCTTAGTTTAACTCCTGGGTCCGCCACTGGTGGTGTGGTAATTGGTATAACTTTAAGATACACCAAGAAAACACGCAAGTGTTAATAAGTAATCACCACAACCAATTTTAACATGGTTATCTTAGTATCAGGTCAATTGTTCTCTTCACAATCAATTTTACTATGAAATGTAATAAAACAACCCACTTTAACATCAAAATATAACGCACTTAAACACAAATATACCAAACAAAAACTAAAATATCACACACTCAACAACAACATGCAAACTGGACTTAATTTAACTTTTATATTAGATGTGCGGTTTTTTATTGAAAGAATTCTTGTAAGAAGTTAGAATATTACAAATATTTTTAGGATCCGTGAAATTGTACATGAAATCGCCAAATATATAAATCTTTACCAAGTATATTTAGGAACTTTGGGACATTAATTCGAAACAGTGCGAGAATACATGAAACATTAGAATAACACAAGTTAGTAGAAGTATTTTCAGTGGTTTGTGAAATTTAAGTTTTGTATACTAGGTAGTTAAAAGTAGGAGTTTTACTTGATATTTGTTTTTTTAATTAAATGAAAGCGAGAGGTTTATTTGATTAAAAAAAAAAACTCTTTTGTAATCTCTAAAATAACTTTTACTTTTCTACATTTTGTATTACGTATTGTATTTGAAAAAATATGTTCTATAAGTAATTCGCTATTGTGGTTTTCACATTAGTGTTTCTTTGTCGTGTTATTTCTTTTCATCCAAAGTAACCATAAATAAAGACAACAATTAAAGTTGAATTGTTTTAACTATAAATCCGAGACTAGTAACGTTAACATGTTGAGCATTCTTAGTAAACAAACTTGTGTTTTCAATTCCCACAAGTTTCGATTCAACTCACGACGCTACTAGTTTAAATATAGAAACGACCAACATTATTTTTTATTTAAGTCACACGCCAAAAAGAAACAAGGGCAACAAAAGGGCTCCAAGGAAGAGAACCCACACCAAACAAGAGAACCAAAACTAAGAAAACACCAAAACAAAAAATCTAAGAATCTATAGAAGCTCATTAGGGCGAGGAATCCAGTTGGCTCACGAAAAACGATTCTTTAAAGCTCTATTCGAAGTTCATAAAAGCAACATCTTTTGAACTGTGGGAAAAATATCTTCAAGCAATGCACATGATTTCTCTTCATCCGAGGAAGCATGAAAAACCCGGTTTCTCCAAGCCCAAACACTCCAAATAAAATCCAAACAAATTGCGTGAAATAACTTGGCTTTCCACTTGTTTGAATAGAGGCTAAGAATCCCTTGTAAGATGTCATTTAAAGAAGAATTGAATAAGAGGAAATTCTCAAAATATGTCAAAACTTTTCGCTTATTTCAAGACTTTGTCACAAAATGACCCCTTTCCTATTTTGGTCATGCTCGACTGCTCGACTCCACCCAAATTTTGACACGTGTCATTCCTTTTATACTTTTTCTTAGCAAAGTACAAAAGAATGATACGTGTCAAAATTCGGGTGGAGTCGAGCAGTCAAAGTCGAGCAGTCGAGCAGACACGTGTCAAAATTTGGGTGAAGTCGAGCAGTCGAGCACGACCAAAATGGGTCATTTAGTGACTAAGTCTTGAAATAAGGAAAAAGTTTTGGCCTATTTTTGGAATTTCCTCATTGATAAATGAGGAACTTTTCACCAACTCTAAATTTTCAACCAAAACAAGCTTAATCTTGGGAAAAGAAAGAAAGCAATGTTCTTTTAATTTTACCTTTGATCTAAAAAAACACACAAAAAGACGAGTCTAAATGCAAAAGATCACAGCGCGACAAATTTTCTCTAGTTAATCTAAGTGTAGACAACCAACACTTAAGAGGTACACACTTGAATTTAGCTAATCTAAAGGGTATTAGACATTCTAATTGTTTATTGGTACGTTGAGCATTGTTAATAAACAAACATTTTAAAACTTTTTTTAGTAGTTGGGTAGAGATTGAGTGAGAATAAAACTTAAAATGATCGAGAACAGTGGTATTCATTTATATGCATTTCATTTAGTTTCCAAAGTAATTTCAGAATGAAAATGACGTAAATTAGTATTACTAACACATTTGACATGTAGAAGATGCAAAATGCAAATAGTTCATCTAATTTGATGTAAAGAAATGCATTTTATATATGTATGTGTATTCAAATGTAAGCTAGAAAATACATTATAATGCATCTAAATAAATAAAGACATATTTAATAGGTCGATGCAACTATAATATGTTGTTACAATTATTTCTCATCATTTTTTATTTATTTTTATTTTAAGTTTTCTTTTAATTTGATCATAACTAAATGGTTAAGTGTTTAATCCACGAAAAGGTGTATATTGGCGGGAACACCCTGATACCGGATGTCTTTTGGCACGAGCCATTGTCCACCCCACAATGAATAGCTCCGGATAACTCTCCTAGCTTAGTGGGGGCACCAACTGGAGTGAGCCGAAACTCTTGAACTTTTGAGCTCTTATCCACAAAGTCTCTCCAATAAGGCCATAGGTTTTGTGGAGGTGGGTATTTATCTGGTAGCAAAGTGCCAAGGATGGGATTCGAACCCGAGTATATTGACTCAAGAATGAAAGCCCCACCTACTGAACCAATGCCCAATTAGTGGTTAAGTGTTTAATTGTTGTTTAACTTATTACATTTTTTTTTTTTTTTTTACTTTTTGCTGTATTATACATATATAATACACTACTAACTACTAAACCACTAATAAAGAGTAAGCATTTTTAATTATCAAAAATGTGAAAAGTAAAATGATTCTAAGTGTGCCAATACACCATATCTTGACGATGAAAATCATATGTTTACAATTATGCGTCTCTCAAGGTTGCATTGCATCATCAGACAGGGCGTCCCGTGGATTTCGGAATTCGGAGGCCCTGTGCGCCATCGTATGACGTTGTACACCCTTTAAAATATACGAATATCCGGAACAACATCAGTAAATTTGTATGTCCTTTTGAAAAAATCAATAGTTTTTTTTGTGTTTTTTGTTTTTTCTTTTTTATATAATCCTGTTTTGGACATATTCCACGTATCGAATTTTTCAAAAAACTTCTAAAAGTTGTCTTTAAAGTCCTAAAGATCAACTCTCATTTGAATATGAAACTGTGTATCTTAGGATATGGTTATAGGTAAAAGGGTAAAGCATCTATTATGCATTAAACAATGTAATTTATCTATATAATATAGTATGATTTTTTAGGATAAAAGATGTTGTCTCTATGAATATTTTGGTTGTTTTGACTTTTTAATAAACATAGACGCCAAACAAATAAAGCTATATACTATATGGGCTAAACTTGAAATATTCAGCTAATTAAAAAAAAAAAAAAAAAAAAAAAAAAAAAAAAAAAAAAAGCCGTTTTGGGTTACCGTGTTATCTTCTTCCTAGAAACTTACTCCATTAAAAAACTGCTACTGAGCTTTGTTTCTCATTTGTGACTCAAACAACTAATTTTCAACATTATAAAATGTACTTTTTCCATCATAAAACATCATTTGCCTGGACTAAAACTTACAAAACTGAGTTTATATATATGTTACAGATCTAGAAATTTGAGGCCCTTAGAAAATGGGAGCCCTGTGCCACCACACATCTTGCACATGCTTAAATCAGGGCATGTCAGGGCTGTCCCGTGGATTTTGGAGGCCCTGTGCGGCATCGTATGACGTTGTACACTCCTTAAAATAGACGAATATGTGACATAACATCAGTAAATTTGTGTGTCCTTTCGAAAAAATCAATAGTTTTTTGTGTTTTTTCTTTTTTGTATATAATCTTGTTTTGTACATAATCCACGTATTGAATTTTTCAAAAAACTTCTAAAAGTTGTCTTTAAATTCCTAATGATCAACTCTCATTTGAATATGAAACTGTGTATCTCAGGACATGGTTATAGGTAAAAGGGCAAAACATCTATTATGCATTAAACAATGTAATTTATCGGTATAATATAGTATAATTTTTCAGGATAAAAGATGTTGTGTCTATGAATAATTTGGTTGTTTTGACTTTTTAGTAAACATTGACGCCAAACAAATAAAGCTATATACTAGATGGGCTAAACTTGAAATATTTAGCTAATTAAAAAAAATAAGAGTTTTGGTTTAATGTGTCTTCTTCTTTCTGGAAACTTATTCCATTAAAAAACTGGAAACTAACTCCATTAAAAAACTACTACTGAGCTTTGTTTCTCCTTCGTGACTCAAACAACTAACTTTCAACATTATAAAACGTACTTTTTCCATCATAAAACATAATTTACCTGGACTAAAACTTACAAAACTGAGTTTATATATATGTTACAGATCTAGAGATTTGAGGCCCTAAGAAAATGGGGGCCTGTCCCACCGCGCACCTTGCACATGTTTAAATCCGGGCATGCATGAAATAATGAATGGCTTGGACTCTTGAAGGAGTAGAACTAGTTAAATACCATCTCTTTCTCAGTGGCGAACAACTGCTTTGACCAAATGAGTTGCATACCCATGCTACTTCCCTATTGACTTTGTTCTCAACACCAACATCTTGATACTCTCTTTCCGTTTTATTTTTTATTGAGCGAGTAATAGAATATCGTCTCAGATCACCCCCATACGATAAGTAAAGTGACCTTTGAACATATATAATAATATTCATGTCTAAACATATTATTATGTGTCATCTTAACGAACTTTATGTGACACTAGTTCACAGCGTATTATAGTGTCGTTGGATGACATTGTGTGTTCACACCTCCCTTTAGTGTCATGTTCGGCGTTATTGGTAGCGTCATTTAGACACTTCTTTCTAGCGTGTGTTTTAGTGCGCAAGTTTTCATTGTTATGAGTGCGGGTAAAATGTAGTTGAATGTTATTCTTGGTGTTGTACGTGTTTACTAGGAGTGAATGACGAGTTTTCGATGGCATGGCTTTATTATTGTTGGTACATAAGAACTGTAAAAGCCTTTTCTTGAGTAACTTGTAAACAATTTTCACTTAGATGGTATCAAAATGCGAGATTCACACGTTAAGAGAGGAATAATGTACGAGGTCTAGGAGGATTTTTACCGTGTTGGTCATGGAAGGAGTAAATCATAACGCAAACACTGATGACTCTTGTCAATCAAATCGGAATCATTGTCTTTTGGTTTCTTTATAGTTACCATATATTTCTCTTTCGTTTTAATTCACAACAAATCTTTAGCTTTGGGCAATGGCACAAGTTGGGTAAGAGTAGTGGTGATACATGCACGCGTTTTCTAGCTCTCTTAGACGCATCCTTGCTATTACCTTGACCCTATATGACCGTCGTGAAGTGAAAAAATGTGAAGTCGGTTGTGTGACATTGTATGAGTTGTTTAATTTGTTTATGTGGGGTATATTTGATGGCGATGACGCCATATAGGGGTGTTCATCGGTTCAGTTATCGGGTTATTCGGTTTATTCGGTTCGGTTTGTTCGGTTAATTTTTTTTGGGTCAAACCGAAAACCGAACCGAACCGAATTCAAATTTGATTCAACTGAACCGAAAACCGAACCCTTATAACCGAATAACCCGAATTACATAATTTTAATTATTTTTTCATTTAATTATATATATTTTTAGAACAATTTTTTTTCAAGCTTAAATAATGTTATATTTGTACTAAAAAGACTTTTAGTGATTATTTTTATATATAAATACATAAATATATATATATATATATATATATATATATATATATATATATATATATATATATATATATATATATATATATTTATATATTTACGGTTTTGAGTTTTCGTTGCCAAACCCATATCCAAACCGATAATCGAATATTTAGTTCGGTTCGGTTTCGGTTTTCGGTTATTGTGGATATTACCCGATCCGTGAACACCCCTAACGCCATGTTGTTGGTGATGTTAGTTGTGGATAGAAAATGTGAGTTGTTGAGTTGACGATGGAAATTTTTTTTTTTTTTTTTTTTTTTTTTTTTTTTAACATCCTATACCACCTATCTTACAAATTCTATCTCACATGTTTCCAACGAGACTTGAACCCACAACCTTTAGGTTGATGGGTTACTCACATACCGCTGGCCAAGTGGCCTTCGGTAATGTTGGTCATTATTACCACTAGGCTAATTTGTCATTTTAGAGGTGTATTAACCACCAAACTCTTCATAAAAAAATTGATTTCTTCTAGTTGCCAAGGAACATGTGAATATAACCTAAGGTGCATTCTTCGGGGAAAGGTAGTTTCAGATCTAAAATATAACCCAATTTAGCTTCAGATCTAAGGTGCATTCTACAGTTCTAAACTATGTATAGAATTATTACAAACATAATCAGTCATGTGTTTTTGATAATCAATTTTATTTTTATTATTATTATTTTTTTTTTGAAATTCTAAAAATTTGTCTTCGAACTCAAAATTTAAGTGCCACCTAAAACCAACTACTAGCTCATAAAGACTATGTCCTTTAATTAATAGGATATATATTAGACTAGTCGGCAAAGGAGAGGTGAGTCTCTCACCTTGCAACAAATTCACGCGGCATTGCCTTGACCAATCCATCCTCTCACGCGCGAGGTTATGCTCCCAAGACGAAATATGGTGAACGGCTCACCTTAAGTGTTCCTTGTTGTTTTATTATTTTTTTTATTTTGTGTGTGAGTGTGTGTGAGGTATTTAGTGGGATATATTTGTATAAAATGAGTGTATTTTAATGAAAGGTAAAGTTAAATGTGACATTGCTCACAAAAAGGTGAGTGAGGGTGAGGGGAAATGAGAGGAGAGAGAATACTGACGTGACGCTGAGGTGTAAGGTGAGCCTCTCACCTCCTTGCCATCCGGCCTTAGAAGACCCTTTACCTTTGTTCTTGTGTACACTCTTTGTACTACTATACCAACTACTAGCACTAAAATTGATACACTTTCATAGAAACAAAATGATTTAGATGACTAAAAATGTGACTACAATTGTGACTAAATTAAAGTGTTGTCAGTTTATTTGCTTTTTGAAAATGTGATCTATGTTGTCACCAACAGAATGGTGGCACATATATTAGCCATACTAATTAGTCATGTAAAACAATCATCTTCATAAGAATTTGATTTTAGGGTAAATTGCAAAAATGGTCCTTAACGTTCCACGAAATTGCAAAAACGGGACCGAGACAAAAAGTAGCGCAAAAAAGACACCAACGTTCCACATTTTCGCAAAATTGCCACTGAGAGGCCTTTTCCGTTAGTTTCATCGTTAAGTGCCATGTCACCGAGAGTATTATCGTCATTTAACTGCTTTAAGGTCCACGTGGCATATCACTATTGATTCTGGGACTAAATTTGCAAAGTTATTTTTATCTTTTATTTCACATCTACCATCACCACCACTCTCTACCACCACACAACCAACACCACCACCCTTCAACTTCATCTTCTCCAATGCCAGACCCAGAATCCGGTGACTAAACCCAAATTCCGGTCACTTTTTTTTTTTTACCTCACCCGTTACATCACTCAACTCAAGGATGTCCATCAATTTGACCTCACCCGTTACAATTGATACAAGCTCTAATGTTATGTGAACAGGCCAGTATCGGATTTTAATCCTCTACTCATTAACACCATAATCATCATCAACCTCAATTGATACAAACTCTAATGAAGCACATGAATGCTACACTATCAATGAAAACAATAAGAAAGATTCACTCAACTTCTTCATACTACAGTGTAGGTGTAGGCTATGTTAATGTTTAACAGCCAGGGGTGTACAGTGTAGGTGTAGGCTATGTTAATGTTTAACAGCAAGGGGTGTACAATAGTGACAAATTCGAAGGAGAACCATTCCCCCATCATGTCACTATCCGAATCCAAAATCTCTCCCATGCTCAAGCCTTCACTCCTTCACCAGGGTCCAATGGATAATGTGGATAATATATGAGATTCACAAACAACAATTGGCAAATCGTCTTACAGTAAAGAAATGATCAAAATACTAAGTTCACAATAATAAGTGACTGTGAAGAGAAGATGCAAATATGAGTATATTATACTTTGATTTATCTTCCTACACATGTAGATTAAGAACTCACTCTTTCAAACTTCTATTAGTAATTAAGTGTTAAGCTAGCTTGCATCTAATAATTCGTGGCAGTGCTTCAAAATGTAATTATGTATCAATTGTTAACTTTTGATCATTTACACAAAATCTTCGGCCTCATAGTGAATTAGTCTTCAAATCATTATGTTTCTAAATTTCTCCAAAACAATCATTGTGCTTTTAGAAACCAAAATGAAAAAGATAAAAGAGCTAGAAAATATAAAATATCGTTGAAACATTACATTAATAGACGTATAAAAACTGATTACCAAAAGGATCTAGGCAAGAAATTTAATAAAAGAAATTCTGCATTTAAGTGGTTGATTCACACTTCCGGCTATATGTTTATCCAATGGAACTGATTTTATTAAATGCACAGATGAGTTGATACAAACATGGTAGAGAGTCGTGGTAGATGTGAAATAAAAGATATAAATAACTTTGCAAATTTAGTCCCCGAATCAATAGTGATATGCCACGTGGACCTTAAAGCAGTGAAATGACGATAATACCCACGATGACATGGCACTTAACGATGAAACTAACGGAAAAGGCCTCTTAGTGGCGATTTTGCGAAAATGTGGAACGTTGGCGTCTTTTTTGGGCTACTTTTTGTCTCGGTCCCGTTTTTGCAATTTCGTGAAACGTTAAGGACCATTTTTGCAATTTACCCTTGATTTTATAAAGAGATGTTGGTTTTTACACGTTTAATCTTTGTAACCATTAGATATCTTAACTTTTAAGGCAAATGCACTCTTGTGGATTTAAATATTGAAGTGAAAAGGATGGTACCCCAATTTATTAGAGACAGAGATAGAAGCCCAAGCGAAAATTATTGCAGAGGCAATTGTCATAAGCAGTTGCCATGCAGAAGGTGGGTTTTTTTTTTTTCATTCCAAAAAAGGCTTCTAATTTCGCTGCAAAACCTGCAGCGAAATAATAACCCTACACGTGTCACGCTCTCGTTAATCCAAAAACAATATAATAAAAAAAAACTGTAATTCACATATTTGTTGCAACGAAATACAATGACATGGGACCTATTTGTACAAAAAAATAATAAAATAAATCATCAATCCACATACCATATGCAAAAAATTGTAAGCAACTAGGACCCACAAATCTTTTTTTTTTTTTTTTTTTTTTTATTATTATTTTTTTTATTTTTTAATTTAAAAAATAAAACTTACCAAAATCACCCTAAACCTTTTAATATTTACAACTTTTTTATATAACAAACTTTATTCGTCAAATATTTATCAAATATATAGTGAATTTGTTAATAAAAAAATGCCGTTGCGAAGAGCTCTGGATTACGAAAAAAAGCCCAATATTGATATGTTTTTTATGCACGTACGATTTTATAAAAAAGGTTAAAGTTTAATAAATAAGTTTAGGGAGGTTTTGGTAAGTTTTATTTTTTAACTTGAAAAAAGTTGTAATGTATATATTTATCAAACTTTAACATTGTTTATAAAATCGTACTTGTATCCAAAGCATATCAATATTGGTTTTGTTTTGTTCGTAATTTATAGCACTTCGCAATGGTATTTTTTTCATTAACGAATTCAGTATACATTTGACGAATAAAGTTTGTAATATAAAAAAGTTATAAATAATAAAAAGTTTAGGGTGTTATAAATATTTAGCAAATATATAGTGAATTCGTTAATAAAAAAATACCGTTGCGAAAAGCTCTAAATTACGAACAAAACGAAACAATATTGATATGCTTTTGATACAAGTACGATTTTATAAAAAATGTTAAAGTTTGATAAATATATACATTGCAACTTTATTCAAATTAAAAAATAAAACTTACCAAAACCTCCCTAAACTTATTTATCAAACTTTAACATTTTTTATAAAATCGTACGTGCATAAAAAACATATCAATATTGGGCTCGTTTTTTTCGTAATTCAGAACTCTTCGCAACGGTATTTTTTTTATTAACAAATTCACTATATATTTGATAAATATTTGACGAATAAAGTTTGTTATATAAAAAGATTGTAAATATTAAAAGGTTTAGGGTGATTTTGGTAAGTTTTATTTTTTAAATTAAAAAAAAAAAAAAAAAAAAAAGATTCATGGGTCCTAGTTGCTTACGATTCGCTGCATATGGTATGTGGATTAATGATTTATTTTATTATTTTTTTGTACAAATAGGTCCATGTCATTGTATTTAGCTGCAACAAATATTTGAATTACAATTTTTTTTATTATATTGTTTTTGGATTAATGAGAGTGTGACACGTGTAGGGTTATTATTTCGCTGCAGGTTTGCAGCGAAATTAGAAGCCTTTTTAGGAATGAAAAAAAACCCACCTTCTGCAAGGCAACTGCTGATGACAGTTGCCAGTGCAGTAATTTTCGCAAAGCCTAACTCTAGCCTATCTATCTAATATTTGTTAAGAATCTTTCATAAATAATCTAGATATTTAATGTTAGTTTGGTTTGGTATGGTTTGGATAGAACCAGTCTCATTCAGTCAAGTTATGAAATTTGTCGTTAAAAAACGTCAAGTCTAAATTGGATCTTTTTCTTTATATCAATTAAGCATTGGCGTTTAAGTAGGTATCAAGTTTAAATTAACAGCCAAATGCTGTTATTATAAAGTGTGATTGTGATTATCAATTTCCAGCTTTTAAAATGTGTATCAATGGAAATATTCATCATCACTAATGATTAAGCATTCGTCTCGCAAACTACGTCATGCTTACACATATAGGCAACTTCAATTATTGGCCCACGAACATAACCTAACTTTTCGATACCCCCTTATCGTTTACAAAGAAGAAATAAAAACAAGGGGTGATAACATTGTTTACCCCTTCCTTGTACAATGGGGAAATTGATGGGGTCGCAGAACCATTGACCGAAAGTAACTTAAATCCAGACATGTGGTTATGTGTTGAAAGTTTGTGTCGGTATAGAAATTGTAGAGATTCTTATGGCCCAGCATCTCACCAAGTCCAACATATAACCAAACTGAGGTTCTATTCTAAAACCAATTGGTGATAGAAGGAGTAGCCCACCAAACTTATATGTTAACTTTGAGATTATAGTTCTACAGATTTGGGATTGGGTTTGTACACCCAACAGAAATATTTTACCATATCATGGTACATGGATGAAGGTGCATATGTTGTATTTGATCCATATACACATAATTTGTCTTCATGTTCATGGTTTGGTGTAAGTCGAAGCAATTTGTAATAAACTTCGTTACACTTACCAAATAATGTTGATATTTATCTTAATCATTAAAATGTACAACCCTTCTTTTAAACTTAAAAAGCTTTTGTTCAATTATATTAATGAAACAAACAACACGTTGAAACAAACAACGCCTGAGTTGCTCTGACTATACTCGTTTTTGACTTTACCCGTTTGACCCATTACATATAATATCCCATATTGACCCGTTTATAAGTAGTGGTTGAGATTAGCAACCAATACACTAATGTATACTGCACTTACTCGGACCAGACAAATTAAGTCCTCTTCTTGGAGAGCGGATGTAACAAAGGTGATCTGACCATCCGAGTCACACAATTTTGGCACCGTGCAGGCTGGCTTGTAGTTGACAACATATTACATTTGTATATTCGTATTGAAGTTAACTAAAAGTTGACAACGACATGCAATTGTAATCGAAAACAAGGCAATTCACCATATCATTAATATTACCTTAATAGCTCAAAGAAACTCATAACATAAACTTTCAAATATTAGTAGAGCTTAAATACTCAGGCTTTTGAGCCAGTGATTCTTAAGTTTCGGCTTCTGTATTATCAAAACAGTACTGATAAGCTGTATTAATGCCTTTATAGGTTCACACAAAACGAAATAACTCGATAAATAAAAGTGGATATTTTTTTAAGATGTACTCTTCGAATTCATCCACGTTTTTGAAAAGAAGCTCACATGATTTTACGACATCATCAATGTGAGTATAGGCATTTCAAATGAGCCTAAGTACTGCTAGCACACCTCTGATGCCGAAATTATCATAATTAACATAAGCAAACATTGTCTCAATAAATATTTTATGTAGACCCATAAAGCTTCCATCTGTATACGTATTGAAAACAAGACGATTGATGGTCTCAATAAGTCTTTCAAGGTGCATGTCTTGTTTTACTTTCAAAATGTCACTCACTTTTGCTAAAAAATTGAGTCGCCGTCTCTTGCCGAGAAAAGTGGGGTGACGCAATACTTGTCTAGTTGTTACGCTGCATGAAATTTTATAAACTCATAAATATTTTGATTTTACTCACACTACTACACTGCTATTTTTCTGAACTAATTTACCGTTCTAATATAAACCACTGTAAATATATTAAATGCCTAATATAAAATGGTTTTATTTGAAGCAAATTAACATGTAAGGAATTATATTTTTCTTAAATAACAGTTTTTGAAAAGCATTAAATCACTCAATTCCACTTAAGTTACGGTCTCCAAAAATCAATTTGTATATCTTATTTAAAAAAGGTTCAGGATTGTAGATAATGTCATCTTTTATATAATAAAAGAATTACATTATTTCGGAGTGTTTTTGCAAAACTCTTCTAATTGTAATAAAAATTGGATCAATATGAAAGCTTGATTTTGCCACGTTCGATGTGATTGGTTAATTGAAAGTCAAAATTGAATCCAATTTGGTCAATATTTGTTTAATTTTGTTTTGTGGCAAAATATGCTAAAAAACATATGTGTCAAATTTGGAAGAAAATAAAACTTGATAAGAGGCGGAGTAAAGTTATAGTTGTTTAGGGTAAAAAAAAAATAAAAAAAAAATAAATAAATAAACCCACCTTTTTCCTTCTTCTCTTCTACCCAGAGATCCAACCCTAGAAAATCAAAACTACTAAGGTATCTTGATCGGTGATTTGAAGGTAAACTGAACAAAGTATGTTTTCACTTGAGAGTTGTAGGAGTGATTCCATTCCTTCACTTATTTCTCAATGGGCAAAAGGTGTGATTTTTAACCCTAAATCAACATCACTCAATCTATTAATCTATATGGTTTATGCTTATTGACTTATGTTTCGTGCTGTAAAATAATACAGTAGTTTATAGTAAACAGAGTTTGAACAAGTTGTGTGTACGTCCTTAATTCACTGCTCTACAGAAGTTGATTTACTAAAGAATCTTTCTATTGATTCACAGTCAAAAGACTTTGGAAGCTTCAGAGGCTGCTAAGAAGGTGAGGGTTTAGTACTTTAGTTTTACTTCATGTGGCATTATGTAACATTTTTCGTGTTAATCGTGCTCGTTTAGTACTAATTAAGATTGTTAGATATTGATCATGTGGTTTGTGTTACTTTGCAGCCCTCGGTTGACTCAGGGGTCAATGGGAACGGTCAAAGTCAACCATTTGATCGGTCCCTTACAACCAGCCTTGTCCGTAGACACTACGGGCAATGGAAACAAGGGTCCCATGAGACCAGCAGCGTATCAAAATTCGAACTTTAATTCAAATGGATCTTTACAACAGGGGTACACGAAGCACGTATCAGGATCCAAGATATGGTTTTGACGGTGTCCATTCCCCGATTCCATGGGTAGACAGCTCGGTATATTCAAATGGGATGGCTAGAAACAATACCAACACCACCCCTTTGTCAAATGCAAATGGTTTTGCATCAAAAAATCAACACTTCCATAGTTCCATACCAATTTTTATCTTGTAGTATGTCTCTATTATTATTTGTTTATGTTTATTCTTTTATCATGATTTGTTGGTTCTTCTTGGTGTTGATAGTTTGTTCGTTTTTGCAAAGTCCAACACCAATGTCCGGCATAAATGGTGCAAGTGGATATATGAAAAGAATGTATCTAAACAAATTATACGGTGAGGACAACATAAGTATTTGATAAAGAAACATATGTTCAGGTATTCTGACATAAATGCTACAAGTGGTTGCTACTTATATTATGTTTAATTTTATTAATGAATGTAATAAATAGTTAATGACCAAAGATAATTTAAACTAACTACAGGCTGAGTTGGTAATTAAGAGAATGATGATTGGGTGTCGGCGCGTGGAGATGGAGTGATAGGAGGTGGTGACGGAAGTGGAAATGAGCGTGGAGGACATGAAGGTAACCTCTGAAACTTTGGGGTTGTAATCTGTGGCGGTAATCTATCAAAAGAAATATCAAAATTAGCTACAAGTGTTTACGCAATTTAAGGCATTCTGCAATGCGATAAAGAATATTTGCCTCTTACATGTCATTCAGCCCATTGTTAGATGATTCCTCATTCCAGTATAACGAGATTACCTGAAGATCAATTACATAGATTTATTAACCAGTGGTTCAGTATAAGTGATCTATTAATTGTGCACTAAGTTGTCAAAATATGTTCTCAGAAACAGCCCTTAACAATGTTTATTTAGTTCCGCTTGACTAGAACCGTCACTTAAATATGTGTTGCAACGAATATTTAAGCAACGGTTCTGCACGTCAAGCGAAACTACATGACTTAGTTTCTTCACTTGAATGTCTATTACATGGAATCATCTTCACCAACAAATGAAAGGACATAATATATTAAATATGTTTGATTTGTTGTTGCAACATGTCCATGATCCTAGTCTCCAAATTAAGTTTGAGAGGAACAACATCTATAAGTCACCAAAATGTTTTGTAAAAAGCAAAAGTTAACTAATTAAAAACTCTTTGGGTGATTTTGCTTATCAAGAAAAAAAAAAAAAAAAAAAAAAAAAGTAATTATACATTGGGTACTTGCAAAGGCGGAACCAATAGGGTGGCACGCAGGTGCTCAGCCACCCCAACTGCCCCAACTTCTCCGGCTTAGAGTTTGAATTTCAGGCCATGTTTCATGGCTGTTAAATAACCAGATATGGTTTACTTATATTTTTCTTCTTCCATGGACGGGAGAAATATATGTTGGAAGAAAAACAAAAGCAAGAAATATTACCTTCATATTATTTATAAGTAGATCTGGTTGTTTGAAGAAGAACCTACTAATTGAAGAAGAGTATATTGATATCAAAGAGGAAGCAACACTGTAATGCATGCTTTTATGTAAAAGTAACACGTGCCTGTACATGTAAAGGATAGATTTTGTCAATTTTCTGGGAGAATGGAAAAGTCGAGTAGTAACAATTTTTTATTGTTCATTATTCATGTTGATTCAGCTTTTCAAGTTGTGATATATATATATATATATATATATATATATATATATATATATATATATATATATATATATATATATATATATATATATATATATATTAAGCTAACAAGTTATTATAGCATCTTTTATGGATAATAATTTTTGTAACGATAATTTTTTGACATCCTATACCATATATCTCACAATTTATTCGAAAAATTCTTTTAACGAGGATTGAACCCAGAACTTTTAGGTTGATTAGCAACTCATATACAAAGACCCTGGGTTTATGAAAAATAAGTTGATTTGAGTATCTAACAATTGCCTCAAGTTTTATAAATTTTTATAAAAATAAAGGCATACTTCTAATTATGAAAGTCCATCATTTGAATTTGAGTTCAAACAGGTTGATCACTGGTTAGTAAAGAAAAACATTAAGCGTTATTACTATCTTGAAATATTCGACCCCACCTAATAAATTTTTTTGGCTCCCCCTGGTTACTTGAAAGCTCATAACGTACTTATGAAAAAGAATTTGGCATAAAACAAAATAACAAAAACTTGTGTTTCTAAGTAAACATAATACAATACAATGTTAAAAAGTAAAAACTTCCCCAGCAAGTTGTGGGGGTTTATATATAGTACTCGCTAAGTATACCTGTGCATCATGTCCAGGTGCAAATTAGTAGAGGCTCTTAGAATGTGTCTCGAAATCAATGTTTCTCGACTCGTGACTGCATTAAACGGAGGAACCCAGGCCGAGTTTCGGTTAGATGGAAGATGAGGGCTGTGATTTTGCCTTTGAAAGAGTAAATATATAGTTAGAACCCCCGGCATGGAGCCGGTGGCAGGAACCACCTTAGGAATCGACACTATGTAGAAGTAGTGTAGTGGTTTTTTCTGGGAACTACCGTACAAAATAAGTAGGAACCACGTTGGGATGAGAATGAGTTAGAAGGAAATGGAAGAAGAAGAAGATGAAGATGATAGAAGAAAGAGAGTGTTTTTATAAACTAATCTGTTTTTTTTTTTTTTTTTTTTTTTCTTTTTCCCATGGGGTATAACCATTGCTTTATTGCTTTTTGTTTTTTTTCTTCTGTCGACATGTTTTTTGTTTTATTAATTGAGGACATAATTTGTATTTTAAAAGTTTCTATTAAAAAGAGAAAACAAGTTGATACAAGATTTTATATATGCTACTATATGATTTCTTTGGCATAAATAATTTTGATTATGATAGCAATCTAGTTCTCGAACCAGTTGATATAGTGATGCCACTGTGATATATGGTTGTTTGTCTTTTCGGGTTTAATTTCTCAATGTTACGTATTAATGATACACTTAGACCTGTAAATCGTACCCGACCCGACATTTGAACTGTTAGCTTTCTCTTCTCAAACACGTAAATGAACTACCTTAGTTTTACTCCTGGGTCCGCCACTGGTGGTGTGGTAATTGGTATAACTTTAAGATACACCAAGAAAACACGCAAGTGTTAATAAGTAATCACCACAACCAATTTTATCATGGTTATCTTAGTATCAGGTCAATTGTTCTCTTCACAATCAATTTTACTATGAAATGTAATAAAACAACCCACTTTAACATTAAAATATAACGCACTTAAACACAAATATACCACACAAAAACTAAAATATCACACACTCAACAACAACATGCAAACTGGACTTAATTTAACTTTTATATTAGATGTGAAATTTTTAGGATCCGTGAAATTTTACAAATATTTTAGGATCCGTGAAATTAGAATATTACAAATATTTTTAATTATTGAAAGAATTCTTGTAAGAAGTTAGAATATTACAAATATTTTTAGGATCCGTGAAATTTTACATGAAATCGCCAAATATATAAATCTTTACCAAGTATATTTAGGTGTGAAATTTTTATATTAGATGTGAAATTTTTAGGATCCGTGAAATTTTACAAATATTTTAGGATCCGTGAAATTAGAATATTACAAATATTTTTAATTATTGAAAGAATTCTTGTAAGAAGTTAGAATATTACAAATATTTTTAGGATCCGTGAAATTTTACATGAAATCGCCAAATATATAAATCTTTACCAAGTATATTTAGGAACTTTGGGACATTAATTCGAAATAATGCGAGAATACATGAAACATTAGAATAACACAAGTTAGTAGAAGTATTTTCAGTGGTTTGTGAAATTTAAGTTTTGTATACTAGGTAGTTAAAAGTAGGAGTTTTACTTGATATTTGTTTTTTCAATTAAATGAAAGCTAGAGTTTTATTTGATTAAAAAAAAGTACACTCTTTTGTAATCTCTAAAATAACTTTTACTTTTCTACATTTTGTATTACGTATTGTATTTGAAAAAATATGTTCTATAAGTAATTCGCTATAGTGGTTTTCACATTAGTGTTTCTTTGTCGTGTTATTTCTTTTCATCCAAAGTAACTATAAATAAAGACTACAATTAAAGTTGAATTGTTTTAACTATAAATCCGAGACTAGTAACGTTAACATGTTGAGCATTCTTAGTGAACAAACATGTGTTTTCAATTCCCACAAGTTTCGATTCAACTCACGACGCTACTAGTTTAAATATAGAAACGACCAACATTATTTTTTATTTATTTTCTTTATTATTTTTTTAAAAGCAACGATAATATAAGTCACACGCCAAAAAGAAAAAAGGGCAACAAAAGGGCTCCAAGGAAGAGAACCCACACCAAACAAGAGAACCAAAACTAAGAAAACACCAAAACAAAAAATCTAAGAATCTATAGAAGCTCATTAGGGCGAGGAATCCAGTTGGCCCACGAAAAACGATTCTTTGGAGCTCTATTCGAAGTTCATAAAAGCAACATCCTTTGAACTGTGGGAAAAATATCTTCAAGCGATGCACATGATTTCTCTTCATCCGAGGAAGCATGAAAAACCCGGTTTCTCCAAGCCCAAACACTCCAAATAAAATCCAAACAAATTGTGTGTAATAACTTGGCTTTCCACTTGGTTGAATAGAGGCTAAGAATCCCTTGTAAGATGTCATTTAAAGAAGAATTGAATAAGAGGAAATTCCCAAAATAGGTCAGAACTTTTCGCTTATTTCAAGACTTTGCCACAAAATGACCCCTTTCCTATTTTGGTCATGCTCGACTGCTCGACTCCACCCAAATTTTGACATGTGTCATTCCTTTTATACTTTTTCTTAGCAAAAGTACAAAAAAATGATACGTGTCAAAATTCGGGTGGAGTGGAGCAGTCAAAGTCGAGCAGTCGAGCTGTCAAAATTTGGGTGGAGTCGAGCAGTCGAGCACGACCAAAATGGGAAAATGGGTCATTTAGTGACTAAGTCTTGAAATAAGCAAAAAGTTTAGGCCTATTTTTGGAATTTCCTCATTGATAAAGGAGGAACTTTTCACCAACTCTAAATTTTCAACCAAAACAAGCTTAATCTTGGGAAAAGAAAGAAAGCAATGTTCTTTTAATTTTACCTCTGATCTAAAAAAACACACAAAAAGACGAGTCTAAGTGCAAAAGATCACAGCGCGACAAATTTTCTCTAGTTAATCTAAGTGTAGACAACCAACACTTAAGAGATACACACTTGAATTTAGCCAATCTAAAGGGTATTAGACATTCTAATTGTTTATTGGTACGTTGAGCATTGTTAATAAACAAACATTTTAAAACTTTTTTAGTAGTTGGGTAGAAATTGAGTGAGAATAAAACTTAAAATAATCGAGAATGATGGTATTCATTTATATGCATTTCATTTAGTTTCCAAAGTAATTTTAAAATGAAAATGACGTAAATTAGTATTACTAACACATTTGACATGTAGAAGATGCAAAATGCAAATAGTTCATCTAATTTGATGTAAAGAAATGCATTTTATATATGTATGTGTATCCAAATGTAAGCTAGAAAATACATTATAATGCATCTAAATAAATAAAGACATATTTAATAGGTCGCTGCAACTATAATATGTTGTTACAATTATTTCTCATCATTTTTTTAATTTTTATTTTAAGTTTTCTTTTAATTTGATCATAACTAAATGGTTAAGTGTTTAATCCATGAAAAGGTGTATATTGGCGGGGAGACCCTGATACTGGATGTCTTTTGGCCGAGTCATTGTCCACCCCACAATGAATAGCTCCGGATAACTCTCCTGGCTTAGTAGGGGCACCAACTGGAGTGAGCCGGAACTCTTGAACTTTTGGGCTCTTATCCACAAAGTCTCTCTAATAAAGCCATAGGTTTTGCGGAGGTGGGTATTTATTTGGTAGCAAAGTGCCAAGGATGGGATTCGAACCCGAGTATATTGACTCAAGAATGAAGGCCCCACCTACTAGACCAATGCCCAATTAGTGGTTAAGTGTTTAATTGTTGTTTAACTTATTACATTTTTTTTTACTTTTTGCTTTATTATACATATATAATACACTACTAACTACTAAACCACTAATAAAGAGTAAGCATTTTTAATTATCAAAAATGTGAAAAGTAAAATGATTCTAAGTGTGCCAATACACCATATCTTGACGATGAAAATCATATGTTTCTATGATATCAATGTCACATTCATACAATTATGCGTCTCTCAAGGTTGCATTGCATCATCAGACAGAGCCGTCCCGTGGATTTCGGAATTCGGAGGCCCTGTGCACCATCGTATGACGTTGTACACCCCTTAAAATATACAAATATCCGGCACAACATCAGTAAATTTGTGTGTCCTTTTGAAAAAATCAATAGTTTTTTTTGTGTTTTTTCTTTTTTATATAATCCTGTTTTGGACATATTCCACGTATCGAATTTTTCAAAAAACTTCTAAAAGTTGTCTTAAAATCCTAAAGATCAACTCTCATTTGAATATGAAAATGTGTATCTTAGGATATGGTTATAGGTAAAAGGGTAAAGCATCTATTATGCATTAAACAATGTAATTTATCTATATGATTTTTCAGGATAAAAGATGTTGTCTCTATGAATATTTTGGTTGTTTTGACTTTTTAATAAACATAGACGCCAAACAAATAAAGCTATATACTATATGGGCTAAACTTGAAATATTTAGCTAATTAAAAAAAAAAAAAAAAAAAAAAAGCCGTTTTGGGTTACTGTGTTATCTTCTTCCTAGAAACTTACTCCATTAAAAAACTGCTACTAAGCTTTGTTTCTCATTTGTGACTCAAACAACTAATTTTCAACATTATAAAACGTACTTTTTCCATCATAAAACATCATTTGCCTGGACTAAAACTTACAAAACTGAGTTTATATATATGTTACAGATCTAGAAATTTGAGGCCCTTAGAAAATGTGAGCCATGTGCCACCGCACATCTTGCACATGCTTAAATCCGGGCATGTCAGGGCTGTCCCGTGGATTTTGAAGGCCCTGTGCGGCATCGTATGACGTTGTACACTCCTTAAAATAGACGAATATGTGACACAACATCAGTAAATTTGTGTGTCCTTTTGAGAAAACCAATAGTTTTTTGTGTTTTTTCTTTTTTGTATATAATCTTGTTTTGTACATAATCCACGTATCGAATTTTTCAAAAAACTTCTAAAAGTTGTCTTTAAAGTCCTAATGATCAACTCTCATTTGAATATGAAACTGTGTATCTGAGGACATGGTTATAGGTAAAAGGGTAAAACATCTATTATGCATTAAACAATGTAATTTATCGGTATAATATAGTATAATTTTTCAGGATAAATGATGTTGTGTCTATGAATATTTTGGTTGTTTTGACTTTTTAGTAAACATAGACACCAAACAAATAAATCTATATACTAGATGGGCTAAACTTGAAATATTTAGCTAATTAAAAAAAAGAGTTTTGGTTTACTGTGTCATCTTCTTTCTGAAAACTTATTCCATTAAAAAACTGGAAACTAACTCCATTAAAAAACTACTACTGAGCTTTGGTTTCTCCTTCGTGACTCAAACAACTAACTTTCAACATTATAAAACGTACTTTTTCCATCATAAAACATAATTGACCTGGACTAAAACTTACAAAACTGAGTTTATATATATGTTACAGATCTAGAAATTTGAGGCCCTAAGAAAATGGGGGCCTGTCCCACCGCGCACCTTGTACATGTTTAAATCCGGGCATGCATGAAATAATGAATGGCTTGGACTCTTGAAGGAGTAGAACTAGTTAAATACCATCTCTTTCTCAGTGGCGAACAACTGCTTTGACCAAATGAGTTGCATACCCATGCTACTTCCCTATTGACTTTGTTCTCAACACCAACATCTTGATACTCTCTTTCCGTTTTATTTTTTATTGAGCGAGTAACAGAATATCGTCTCAGACAGGGACGGAACCAGAAGACAAAGTCACCGGGTGCATTTGTGAGAAATCAAACAAGACTACATGCACAACTTTTTGGGACCGGGTGCATTTATAGAAAAATAGAGGTTTTATAACAAAATTAACACTATGAGACAAAAATTCATGGGTGTCCCGGGACCCCCCGGGACACCCTCTGGTTCCGTCCCTGGTCTCAGATCACCCCCATACGATAACTAAAGGGACCTTTGAACATATATAATAATATTCATGTCTAAACATATTATTATGTGTCATCTTAACGAACTTTATGTGACACTAGTTCACAGCGTATTATAGTGTCGTTGGATGACATTGTGTGTTCACACCTCCCTTTAGTGTCATGTTCGGCGTTATTGGTAGCGTCATTTAGACACTTCTTTCTAGCGTGTGTTTTAGTGCGCAAGTTTTCATTGTTATGAGTGTGGGTAAAATTTAGTTGAATGTTATTCTTGGTGTTGTACGTGTTTACTAGGAGTGAATGACGAGTTTTCGATGGCATGGCTTTATTATTGTTGGTACATAAGAACTGTAAAAGCCTTTTCTTGAGTAACTTGTAAACAATTTTCACTTAGATGGTATCAAAATGCGAGATTCACACGTTAAGAGAGGAATAATGTACGAGGTCTAGAAGGATTTTTACCGTGTTGGTCATGGAAGGAGTAAATCATAACGCAAACACTGATGACTCTTGTCAATCAAATCGGAACATTGTCTTTTGGTTTCTTTATAGTTACCATATATTTCTCTTTCGTTTTAATTCACAACAAATCTTTAGCTTTGGGCAATGGCACAAGTTGGGTAAGAGTAGTGGTGATACATGCACGCGTTTTCTAGCTCTCTTAGACGCATCCTTGCTATTACCTTGACCCTATATGACCGTCGTGAAGTGAAAAAATGTGAAGTCGGTTGTGTGACATTGTATGAGTTGTTTAATTTGTTTATGTGGGGTATATTTGATGGCGATGACGCCATATAGGGGTGTTCATCGGTTCAGTTATCGGGTTATTCGGTTTATTCGGTTCGGTGTGTTCGGTTAATTTTTTTGGGTCAAACCGAAAACCGAAAACCGAACCGAACCGAATTCAAATTTGATTCAACTGAACCGAAAACCGAACCCTTATAACCGAATAACCCGAATTACATAATTTTAATTATTTTTTCATTTAATTATATATATTTTTAGAACAATTTTTTTTTCAAGCTTAAATAATGTTATATTTGTACTAAAAAAGACTTTTAGTGATTATTTTTATATATAAATACATAAAAAAATATATATATTTATATATTTTCGGTTTTCCGTTTTCGTTGCCAAACCCATATCCAAACCGATAACTGAATATTTAGTTCGGTTCGGTTTCGGTTTTCGGTTATTGTGGATATTACCCGATCCGTGAACACCCCTAATGCCATGTTGTTGGTGATGTTGGTTGTGGATAGAAAATGTGAGTTGTTGAGTTGACAATGGAAATGTTGTTTTTTTATTTTATTTTTTTATTTTATTTTTTTAACATCCTATACCACCTATCTCACAAATTCTTTATCACATGTCTCTAACGAGACTTGAACCCACAACCTTTAGGTTGATGGGTTACTCACACACCGCTGGCCAAGTGGCCTTCGGTAATGTTGGTCAGTATTACCACTAGGCTAATTTGTCATTTTAGAGGTGTATTAACCACCAAACTCTTCATAAAAAAAATTGATTTCTTCTAGTTGCCAAGGAACATGTGAATATAACCTAAGGTGCATTCTTCGGGGAAAGGTAGTTTCAGATCTAAAATATAACCCAATTTAGCTTCAGATCTAAGGTGCATTCTACAGTTCTAAACTATGTATAGAATTATTACAAACATAATCAGTCATGTGTTTTTGATAATCAATTTTTTTTTTTTTTTTTTTTTTTTTTTTTTTTTTTTGAAATTCTCAAAATTTGTCTTCGAACTCAAAATTTAAGTGCCACCTAAAACCAACTACTAGCTCATAAAGACTATGTCCTTTAATTAATAGGATATATATTAGACTAGTCGGCAAAGGAGAGGTGAGTCTCTCACCTTGCAACAAATTCACGCGGCATTGCCTTGACCAACCCATTCTCTCACGCACGAGGTTTTGCTCCCAAGACGAAATATGGTGAACGGCTCACCTTAAGTGTTCCTTGTTGTTTTATTTTATTTTATTTTTTATTTTGTGTGTGAGTGTGTGTGAGGTATTTAGTGGGATATATTTGTATAAAATGAGTGTATTTTAATGAAAGGTAAAGTTAAATGTGACATTGCTCACAAAAAGGTGAGTGATGGTGAGGGGAAATGAGAGGAGAGAGAAAACTGACGTGACGTTGAGGTGTAAGGTGAGCCTCTCACCTCCTTGCCATCCGGCCTTAGAAGACCCTTTACCTTTGTTCTTGTGTACACTCTTTGTACTACTATACCAACTACTAGCACTAAAATTGATACACTTTCATAGAAACAAAATGATTTAGATGACTAAAAATGTGACTACAATTGTGACTAAATTAAAGTGTTGTCAGTTTATTTGCTTTTTGAAAATGTGAGTCTATGTTGTCACCAACAGAATGGTGGCACATATATTAGCCATACTAATTAGTCATGTAAAACAATCATCTTCATAAGAATTTGATTTTAGGGTAAATTGCAAAAATGGTCCTTAACGTTCCACGAAATTGCAAAAACGGGACCGAGACAAAAAGTAGCGCAAAAAAGACACCAACGTTCTACATTTTCGCAAAATTGCCACTGAGAGGCCTTTTCCGTTAGTTTCATCGTTAAGTGCCATGTCACCGAGGGTATTATCGTCATTTAACTGCTTTAAGGTCCACGTGGTATATCACTATTGATTCAGGGACTAAATTTGCAAAGTTATTTTTATCTTTTATTTCACATCTACCATCACCACCACTATCTACCACCACACAACCAACACCACCACCCTTCAACTTCATCTTCTCCAATGCCAAACCTAGAATCCGGTGACTAAACCCAGATTCCGGTCACTTTTTTTTTTACCTCACCCGTTACATCACTCAACTCAAGGATGTCCATCAATTTGACCTCACCCGTTACAATTGATACAAGCTCTAATGTTATGTGAACAGGCCAGTTTCGGATTTTAATCCTCTACTCATTAACACCATAATCATCATCAACCTCAATTGATACAAACTCTAATGAAGCACATGAATGCTACACTATCAATGAAAACAATAAGAAAGATTCACTCAACTTCTTCATACTACAGTGTAGGTGTAGGCTATGTTAATGTTTAACAGCCAGGGGTGTACAGTGTAGGTGTAGGCTATGTTAATGTTTAACAGCAAGGGGTGTACAATAGTGACAAATTCAAAGGAGAACCATTCCCCCATCATGTCACTATCCGAATCCAAAATCTCTCCCATGCTCAAGCCTTCACTCCTTCACCAGGGTCCAATGGATAATGTGGATAATATATGAGATTCACAAACAACAATTGGCAAATCGTCTTACAGTAAAGAAATGATCAAAATACTAAGTTCACAATAATAAGTGACTGTGAAGAGAAGATGCAAATATGAGTATATTATACTTTGATTTATCTTCCTACACATGTAGATTAAGAACTCACTCTTTCAAACTTCTATTAGTAATTAAGTGTTAAGCTAGCTTGCATCTAATAATTCGTGGCAGTGCTTCAAAATGTAATTATGTATCAATTGTTAACTTTTGATCATTTACACAAAATCTTCGGCCTCATAGTGAATTAGTCTTCAAATCATTATGTTTCTAAATTTCTCCAAAACAATCATTGTGCTTTTAGAAACCAAAATGAAAAAGATAAAAGAGCTAGAAAATATAAAATATCGTTGAAACATTACATTAATAGACGTATAAAAACTGATTACCAAAAGGATCTAGGCAAGAAATTTAATAAAAGAAATTCTGCATTTAAGTGGTTGATTCACACTTCCGGCTATATGTTTATCCAATGGAACTGATTTTATTAAATGCACAGATCAGTTGATACAAACATGGTAGAGAGTGGTCGTGGTAGATGTGAAATAAAAGATATAAATAACTTTGCAAATTTAGTCCCTGAATCAATAGTGATATGCCACGTGGACCTTAAAGCAGTGAAATGACGATAATACCCTTGATGACATGACACTTAACGATGAAACTAACGGAAAAGGCCTCTTAGTGGCGATTTTGCGAAAATGTGAACGTTGGTGTCTTTTTTGCGCTACTTTTTGTCTCGGTCCCGTTTTTGCAATTTCGTGAAACGTTAAAGACCATTTTTGCAATTTACCCTTGATTTTATAAAGAGATTTGGTTTTTACACGTTTAATCTTTGTAAACATTAGATATCTTAACTTTTAAGGCAAATGTACTCTTGTGGATTTAAATATTGAAGTGAAAAGGACGGTACCCCAATTTATTAGAGACAGAGATAGAATCCCAAGCGAAAATTATTGCAGAGGCAATTGTCATAAGCAGTTGCCTTGCAGAAGGTGGGTTTTTTTTTTTTTTTTTTTTTTTCATTCCAAAAAAGGCTTCTAATTTCACTGCAAACCTGCAGCGAAATAATAACCCTACACGTGTCACGCTCTCGTTAATCCAAAAACAATATAATAAAAAAAAACTGTAATTCACATATTTGTTGCAACGAAATACAATGACATGGGACCTATTTGTACAAAAAAATAATAAAATAAATCATCAATCCACATACCATATGCAACGAATTGTAAGCAACTAGGACCCACAAATTCTTTTTTTTTTTTTTTTTTTTTTTTTTTTTTAATTTAAAAAATAAAACTTACCAAAATCACCCTAAACCTTTTAATATTTACAACTTTTTTATATAACAAACTTTATTCGTCAAATATTTATCAAATATATAGTGAATTTGTTAATAAAAAAATACCGTTGCGAAGAGCTCTGGATTACGAAAAAAAACCCAATATTGATATGTTTTTTTATGCACGTACGATTTTATAAAAAAGGTTAAAGTTTAATAAATAAGTTTAGGGAGGTTTTGGTAAGTTTTATTTTTTAACTTGAAAAAAGTTGTAATGTATATATTTATCAAACTTTAACATTGTTTATAAAATCGTACTTGTATCAAAAGCATATCAATATTGGTTTTGTTTTGTTCGTAATTTATAGCACTTCGCAATGGTATTTTTTTCATTAACGAATTCAGTATACATTTGACGAATAAAGTTTGTAATATAAAAAAGTTATAAATATTAAAAAGTTTAGGGTGTTATAAATATTTAGCAAATATATAGTGAATTCGTTAATAAAAAAATACCGTTGCGAAAAGCTCTAAATTACGAACAAAACGAAACAATATTGATATGCTTTTGATACAAGTACGAATTTATAGTAAATGTTAAAGTTTGATAAATATATACATTACAACTTTATTCAAATTAAAAAATAAAACTTACCAAAACCTCCCTAAACTTATTTATCAAACTTTAACATTTTTTATAAAATCGTACGTGCATAAAAAACATATAAATATTGGGCTCGTTTTTTTTCGTAATTCAGAACTCTTCGCAACGGTATTTTTTTTATTAACAAATTCACTATATATTTGATAAATATTTGACGAATAAAGTTTGTTATATAAAAAAGTTGTAAATATTAAAAGGTTTAGGGTGATTTTGGTAATTTTATTTTTTAAATTAAAAAAAAAAAAAAAAAAAAAAAAAGATTCGTGGGTCCTAGTTGCTTACGATTCGCTGCATATGATATGTGGATTGATGATTTATTTTATTATTTTTTTTGTACAAATAGGTCCATGTCATTGTATTTAGCTGCAACAAATATTTGAATTACAATTTTTTTTATTATATTGTTTTTGGATTAATGAGAGCGTGACACATGTAGGGTTATTATTTCGCTGCAGGTTTGCAGCGAAATTAGAAGCCTTTTTTGGAATGAAAAAAAACCCACCTTCTGCAAGGCAACTGCTTATGACAGTTGCCTCTGCAGTAATTTTCGCAAAGCCTAACTCTAGCCTATCTATCTAATATTTGTTAAGAATCTTTCATAAATAATCTTGATACTTAATGTTAGTTTGGTTTGGTATGGTTTGGATAGAACCAGTCTCATTCAGTCAAGTTATGAAATTTGTCGTTAAAAAACGTCAAGTCTAAATTGGATCTTTTTCTTTATATCAATTAAGCATTGGCGTTTAAGTAGGTATCAAGTTTAAATTAACAGCCAAATGCTGTTATTATAAAGTGTGATTGTGATTATCAATTTCCCGCTTTTAAAATGTGTATCAATGGAAATATTCATCATCACTAATGATTAAGCATTCGTCTCGCAAACTACGTCATGCTTACACATATAGGCAACTTCAATTATTGGCCCACGAACATAACCTAACTTTTCGATACCCCTTATCATTTACAAAGAAGAAATAAAAACAAGGGGTGATAACATTGTTTACCCCTTCCTTGTACAATGGGGAAATTGATGGGGTCGCAGAACCATTGACCGAAAGTAACTTAAATCCAGACATGTTGTTATGTGTTGAAAGTTTGTGTCGGTATAGAAATTGTAGAGATTCTTACGGCCCAGCATCTCACTAAGTCCAACATATAACCCAACTGAGGTTTCATTCTAAAACCAATTGGTGATAGAAGGAGTAGCCCACCAAGCTTACAGTTAACAGCTTACAGCATACAGCTTACAGCTAGTTTTTGCCAAACATACCCTATATGTTAACTTTGAGATTATAGTTCTACAGATTGGGGATTGGGTTTGTACACCCAACAAAAATATTTTACCATATCATGGTACTTGGATGAAGGTGCATATGTTGTATTTGATCCATATACACATAATTTGTCTTCATGTTCATGGTTTGGTGTAAGTCGAAGCAATTTGTAATAAACTTCGTTACATTTACCAAATAATGTTGACATTTCTCTTAATCATTAAAATGTACAACCCTTCTTTTAAACTTAAAAAGCTTTTGTTCAATTATATTAATGAAACAAACAACACGTTGAAACAAACAACGCCTGAATTGCTCTGACTATACTCGTTTTTGACTAGGGTGTTTGACTTTACCCGTTTGACCCATTACATATAATTTCCCATATTGACCCGTTTATAAGTAGTGGTTGAGATTAGCAACCAATACACTAATGTATAATGCACTTACTCGGACCAGATAAATTAAGTCCTCTTCTTGGAGAGCGGATGTAACAAAGATGATCTGACCATCCGAGTCACACAATTTTGGCACCGTGCAGGCTGGCTTGTAGTTGACAACATATTACATTTGTATATTCGTATTGAAGTTAACTAAAAGTTGACAACGACATGCAATTGTAATCGAAAACAAGGTAATTCACCATATCAATGATATTACCTTAATCGCTCAAAGAAACTCATAACATAAATTTTCAAATATTAGTAGAGCTTAAATACTCAGGCTTTTGAGCCAGTGATTCTTAAGTTTCGGCTTCTATATTATCAAAACAGTACTGATAAGCTGTATTAATGCCTTTATATGTTCACACAACACGAAATAACTCGATAAATAAAAGTGGATATTTTTTTAAGATGTACTCTTCGAATTCATCCACGTTTTTGAAAAGAAGCTCACATGATTTTACGACATCATCAATGTGCATATAGGCATTTCAAATGAGCCTAAGTATTGCTAGCACACCTCTGATGCCGAAATTATCGTAATTAACATAAGCAAACATTGTCTCAATAAATATTTTATGTAGACCTGTAAAGCTTCCATCTGTATACGTATTGAAAACTTGACGATTGATGGTCTCAATAAGTCTTTCGAGGTGCATGTCTTGTTTTACTTTCAAAATGTCACTCACTTTTGCTAAAAAATTGAGTCGCCGTCTCTTGCCGAGAAAAGTGGGTTGATGCAATACTTGTCTAGTTGTTACGCTGCATGAAATTTTACAAACTCATAAATATTTTGATTTACTCACACTACTACACTACTATTTTTCTGAACTAATTTACAGTTCTAATATAAACCACTGTAAATGTATTAAATGCCTAATATAAAATGGTTTTATTTGAAGCAAATTAACATGTAAGGAATTATATTTTTCTTAAATAACAGTTTTTGAAAAGCATTAAATCACTCAATTCCACTTAAGTTACGGTCTCCAAAAATCAATTTGTATATCTTATTTCAAAAAGGTTCATTATTGTAGATAATGTCATCTTTTATATAATAAAAGAATTACATTATTTCGGAGTGTTTTTGCAAAACTCTTCTAATTATAATAAAAATTGGATCAATAGGAAAGCTTGATTTTGCCACGTAGACAAAATCAAGCGACGTGATTGGTTAATTGAAAGTCAAAATTGAATCCAATTTGGTCTTGTTTAATTTCGTTTTGTGGCAAAATATGCTGAAAAACATATGTGTCAAATTTGGAAGAAAATAAAACTTGATAAGAGGCGGAGTAAAGTTATAGTTGTTTAGGGTAAAAAATGAAAATAAACCAAAAAAAAAAAAAAAAAAAAAAAAAAAAAAAAAAAATCCACCTTTTTCCTTTTTCTCTTCTACCCAGAGATCCAACCCTAGAAAATCAAAACTACCAAGGTATCTTAATCAACTGAATATGTTTTATATGGTTTATGCTTATTGACTTATGTTTCGTGCTGTAAAATAATACAGTAGTTTATAGTAAACAGAGTTTGAACAAGTTGTATGTCCTTAATTCATTGCTCTACAGAAGTTGTTGATTTACTAAAGAATCTTTCTATTGATTCATAGTCAAAAGACTTTGGAAGCTTCAGAGGCTGCTAAGAAGGTGAGGGTTTAGTACTTTAGTTTTGCTTCATGTGGCATTATGTAACTTTTTTCGTGTTAATCGTGTTCGTTTAGTACTAATTAAGATTGTTAGATATTGATCATGTGGTTTGTGTTACTTTGCAGCCCTCGGTTGACTCAGGGGTCAATGGGAACGGTCAAAGTCAACCATTTGATCAGTCCCTTACAACCAGTCTTGTCCGTAGACACTACGGGCAATGGAAACAAGGGTCCCATGAGACCAGCAGCGTATCAAAATTCGACCTTTAATTGAAATGGATCTTTACAACAGGGGTACACAAAGCACATATCAGGATCCAAGATATGGTTTTGACAGAGTCCATTCCCCGATTCCATGGGTAGACAGCTCGGTATATTCAAATGGGATGGCTAGAAACAATACCAACACCACCCCTTTGTCAAATGCAAATGGTTTTGCATCAAAAAATCAACACTTCCATAGTTCCATACCAATTTTTATCTTGTAGTATGTCTGTATTATTATTTGTTTATGTTTATTCTTTTATCATGATTTGTTGGTTCTTTTTGGTGTTGATAGTTTGTTCGTTTTTGCAAAGTCCAACACCAATGTCCGGCATAAATGGTGCAAGTGGATATATGAAAAGAATGTATCCAAACAAATTATACGGTGAGTACAACATAAGTATTTGATAAAGAAACATATGTTCAGGTATTCTGAAATAAATGCTACAAGTGGTTGCTACTTATATTATGTTTAATTTTATTAATGAATGTAATAAATAGTTAATGACCAAAGATAATTTAAACTAACTACAAGCTGAAAAAGTTGGTAATTAAGAGAATGATGATTGGGTGTCGGCGCGTGGAGGTGGAGTGATGGGAGGTGGTGACGGAAGTGGAAATGAGCATGGAGGACATGAAGGTAACCTCTGAAACTTTGGGGTTGTAATCTGTGGCGGTAATCTATCAAAAGAAATATCAAAATTAGCTACAAGTGTTTACGCAATTTAAGGCATTCTGCAATGTGATAAAGAATACTTGCCTC
This sequence comes from Artemisia argyi, assembly GCA_030686995.1. NCBI lineage: Eukaryota > Viridiplantae > Streptophyta > Magnoliopsida > Asterales > Asteraceae > Artemisia > Artemisia argyi. The sequence continues at coordinate 5,845,593 of CM060690.1, forward strand.
TTACATGTCATTCATCCCATTGTTAGATGATTCCTCATTCCAGTATAACGAGATTACCTGAAGATCAATTACATAGATTTATTAACCAGTGGTTCAGTATAAGTGATCTATTAATTGTGCACTAAGTTGTCAAAATATGTTCTCAGAAACAGCCCTTAACAATGTTTATTTAGTTCCGCTTGACTAGAACCGTCACTTAAATATGTGTTGCAAATTTGCCCGACGTTTTTGTGGATGTCATGGAACGGCATTGCACCACCAGACACACAAAACAGGACAAGTTTTTTTAGAGCGAACATGTCTCGTGGCACAGATCCTCTATTTCTTACTCCATGCAACATTATTTTGACCCTGCTAAATATAATATTAGAGGGCTTTAAATCGCCATGACATATATTATTTCTATGCAGTTCATGGAGTCCTAAATCATGGGAGCTCGCATGATTTAGTTTTTTAAAGCCATCCAATATTGTATTTAGCAAGGGCAAAATAATGTTGCATGGAGTAACAAATAGCGGATCTAAGCCACAAGACATGTTCGCTTTAAGACAACTCCTGTTTTGTGTGTCCGGTGGTGAAACACCGTTCAATTACATCAACAACGAAAGCGCCAGACAACTTTGCAACGAATATTTAAGCAACGGTTCTGCACGTCAAGCGAAACTACATGACTTAGTTTCTTCACTTGAACGTCTATTACATGGAATCATCTGCACCAACAAATGAAAGGACATAATATATTAAATATGTTTGATTTGTTGTTGCAACATGTCCAAGATCCTAGTCTCCAAATTAAGTTTGAGAGGAACAACATCTATAAGTCACCAAAATGTTTTGTAAAAAGCACAAGTTAACTAATTAAAAACTCTTTGGGTGACTTTGCTTATCAAGAAAAAAAAAGGTAATTATACATTGGGTACTTGCAAAGGCGGAACCAATAGGGTGGCAGGCAGGTGCTCAGCCACCCCAGCCACCCCAACTGCCCCAACTTCTCCGGCTTATAGTTTGAATTTCAGGCCATGTTTCATGGCTGTTAAATAACCAGATATGGTTTACTTACTTTTTTCTTCTTCCATGGACGGGAGAAATATATGTTGGAAGAAAAACAAAAGCAAGAAATATTACCTTCATATTATTTATAAGTAGATCTGGTTGTTTGAAGAAGAACCTACTAATTGAAGAAGAGTATATTGATATCAAAGAGGAAGCAGCACCGTAATGCATGCTTTTATGTAAAAGTAACACGTGCCTGTACACGTAAAGGATAGATTTTGTTAATTTTCCAGGAGAATGGAAAAGTCGAGTAGTAACAATTTTTTATTGTTCATTATTCATGTTGATTCAGCTTTTCAAGTTGTGATACTTTTTTTATTTTTTTTTTAAGCTAACAAGTTATTATAGCATCTTTTATGGAGAATAATTTTTGTAACGATAATTTTTTGACATCCTATACCACATATCTCACAATTTATTCCAAAAATTCTTTTAACGAGGATTGAACCCAGAACTTTTAGGTTGATTAGCAACTCATATACAAAGACCCTGGGTTTATGAAAAATAAGTTGATTTGAGTATCTGACAATTGCCTCAAGTTTTATAAATTTTTATAAAAATAAAGGCATACTTCTAATTACGAAAGCCATCATTTGAGTTCGAACAGGTTTACCTGTCACTGGTTCGTAAAGAAAAACATTAAGCGTTATTACTATCATGAAATATTCAAGGCCCTCCTAATAAAAATTTCTGGCTCCGTGGGTACTTGAAAGCTCATAACTAATGAAAAAGAATTTGTCATAAAACAAAATAACAAAAAGTTGTGTTTCTAAGTAAACATAATACAATACATTAATTAAAAGTAAAAACTTCCCCAGCAAGTTTCTTGACATACCTCTGCATCATGTCAAGGTGAAAAGTAGTAGAGGCTCTTAGAATGTGTCTCGAAATCAATGTTTCTCGACTCGTGACTGCATTAAACGGTGGAACCCAGGCCGAGTTTCGGTTAGATGGAAGATGAGGGCTGTGATTTTGCCTTTGAAAGAGTAAATATATAGTTAGAACCCCCGGCATGGAGCCGGTGGCAGGAACCACCTTAGGAATCGACACAATGTAGAAGTAGTGTAGTGGTTTTTTCTGGGAACTACCGTACAAAATAAGTAGGAACCACGTTGGGATGAGAATGAATTAGAAGGAAATGGAAGAAGAAGAAGATGAAGATGATAGAAGAAAGAGAGTGCTTTTATAAACTAATCTGTTTTTTTCTTTTTCCCATGGGGTATAACCATTGCTTTATTGCTTTTTGTTTTTTTTTTCTTCTGTCGACATGTTTTTTGTTTTATTAATTGAGGACATAATTTTTATTTTAAAAGTTTCTATTAAAAAGAGAAAACAAGTTGATACAAGATTTTATATATGCTACTATATGATTTCTTTGGCATAAATAATTTTGATTATGATAGCAATCTAGTTCTCGAACCAGTTGATATAGTGATGCCACTGTGATGTATGGTTGTTTGTCTTTTCGGGTTTAAGTTCTCGATGTTACGTATTAATGATACACTTAGACCTGTAAACCGTACCCGACCCGACATTTGAACCGTTAGCTTTCTCTTCTCAAACACGTAAATGAACTACCTTAGTTTTACTCCTGGGTCCGCAACTGGTGGTGTGATAATTGGTATAACTTTAAGATACACCAAGAAAACACGCAAGTGTTAATAAGTAATCACCACAACCAATTTTATCATGGTTATCTTAGTATCAGGTCAATTGTTCTCTTCACAATCAATTTTACTATGAAATGTAATAAAACAACCCACTTTAACATCAAAATATAACGCACTTAAACACAAATATACCACACAAAAACTAAAATATCACACACTCAACAACAACATGCAAACTAGACTTAATTTAACTTTTATATTAGATGTGCAGTTTTTTATTGAAAGAATTCTTGTAAGAAGTTAGAATATTACAAATATTTTTAGGATCCGTGAAATTTTACATGAAATCGCCAATATATAAATCTTTACCAAGTATATTTAGGAACTTTGGGACATTAATTCGAAATAATGCGAGAATACATGAAACATTAGAATAACACAAGTTAGTAGAAGTATTTTCAGTGGTTTGTGAAATTTAAGTTTTGTATACTAGGTAGTTAAAAGTAGAAGTTTTACTTGATATTTGTTTTTTCAATTAAATGAAAGCGAGAGTTTTATTTGATTAAAAAAAAGTAAACTCTTTTGTAATCTCTAAAATAACTTTTACTTTTCTACATTTTGTATTACGTATTGTATTTGAAAAAATATGTTCTATAAGTAATTCGCTATTGTGGTTTGAGTTGAGATCTATCAAAAACCACTAGTATCTCAAGTACATATAAACAAATCCCAACCATCCCATTCCCCCTCCATCTAATGACTTAGATTAAACCAAGAAAATACAAACAAGGGCAAGATAGTAATTTAGAAATCACAATAAAAAAAAAAAAAAAAAAAAAAAAAAAAAAAAAAAACCCTACTCCCTACAATCATTACATCAATCGGAATCATGAATCCAACAAATTCATACAAAACACCACCACCTCCATACAAAACACCACCACCTACATCGGAATCATCATCAACCCAGCCGGAAACATCAATAATCCGATCGGAATCATCAACAAACCAATCGGAAATCATCGGAATAACGAATTCATCAAAAGCACACCGCCGCCGTCGAAATCATCAATAATTAGAACAGAATCTTCTACAAACCCGCCGGATTCTTCAATAAACAAGTCAGAAGATGCTACTGTTAAAAAAGTTCATGGTAAATCCTTTCAGAATCTAATTTTTTTGTTTAATAATTTAAGAGAAGTATAAATCCCATGGGATTCACAAATCCTATGGGATTCATAGATGAATCCCATTTGATTTATTATTAATCATTTGATTCATCAATTTGATTTTATAAATGTATCACAAGTAATTTATAAAGAATCTCATAGGATTCTGTGTGAATCCCATGGGATTCTGTACAAGAAATTTATAAATGTATCACAAGGAACTTATAAAAGAATCCCATGGGATTCGTTAAGAATCTCATGGGATTCTTTAAGATCCCATGGGATTCTTTATGAATCCCATGGGATTCATTGTTTGCAGAATTCTTAATCCCTTGGGATTCTACTATTTATATACAGATTCTATGAAATCACCAAGACCAACTTTATATGAATACACTGAGACACCGGGCGGATCAGAATATTGGGAGCCTCATGTAGAAGGAATTCCTATACCAGAAGAAGGAAAATTCTATAACACTCTAGATGAAGCTATAGAAATGTATGATAACTACGCTGAAGCCGGAGGTTTTCAAATTAAAAAAGCAGGACACAAATTAACAAAATCTGGAGCGGTGCAACTCAAATACATCATGTGCAATAAAGAAGGAGCTCCAAGGCATCTTAATATCGACACTTTAGATGCTAAAGACAGTGACAAACAAAAAAGAAATACAATGATGCATGTGATAGGTAGTAAAGCTCTCTAATATATTTATAAGTTTCTATCTGAATACCATGGGATTCTTTGTAAATCCCATAGGATTCTTTGTCAATCCCATAGGATTCTTTCTGAATCCCATGGGATTCTTTGTCAATCCCATGGGATTCTTTCTGAATCCCATGGGATTTGTTTTTGAATAACATGTTTTTAAAATATTTTTTTATATAACAGGTTGTAGAGCTCGTATAAGGTTAGAATTGGATGTTGTTTCTCAAAAATACCAGATTGTTAAGTTTATTGCAAAACACAACCATATGCTCCTACCAAAAGAGTACAAACATTTTACAAAAAAGCAAAGAAGAATGACACAAGCAGAAAAAATGTTCGTTGTTAAAGCTGCAAAGAACAAGATTGGTCCAAGACGGGCTCATAACTTGTTAACGAGTATGAAGGGAGGGTATGAGTATGTTCATGGGACAGTTGATGATTTTAAGAATGAAATGCGGGATGTTAATATGTTCATTGGGGAAAGTGACGCACAAATGCTTATAAATAAAATGGAAAACAATATGTGCCAAACTTTACGTTTCAGTGTAAGGTAGAAGAGAGTGAGTTAGTTGCTTTGTTTTGGGCTGATGAAGTTGCGAAATGCAATTATAAGGAGTTTGGAGACATAGTCTCATTTGATGCAACATTCAGATGTAACAAGTAAGTTTCACAAGAGATTCTTTATGAAATCCCATGGGATTCTTTATGAAATCCCATGGGATTATCATGAAATCCCATGGGATTCTCATGAAATCCTATGGGATTCACATATTATATCCCATGAGATTCACCCTTTTAGATTGTGTGTGTAATTAACAATTACGTTATTTTTAGGTACAATACGGTGTTTGTACCATTCACCGGTGTCGATAATCACAGAAAGTGTGTCACACTTGGACCGGGAATGCTATTACATGAAGACACTGAGTCATACACGTGGCTTCTAAAAGCATTTATGACGGCTTTCAAAAAAGAACCAACAATGGTGGTAACAGATCAAGATGGAGCAATGAAGAGAGCCATTGAAGCCGTTTTCACTAAAGCAAAGCACAGACTTTGCATGTGGCATATTGACCAAAAGATTCCAGCAAAGGTAATTTATCGAACTTGTAAAAAATGCGTTTCTTATCACATATAATACTATGAATCCCATGGGATTCTGTATGAAACTATGAATCCCATGGGATTGCCTGATGAATCCCATGGGATTGCATGATGAATCCCATGGGATTGCATGATGAATCCCATGGGATTGACTGATTAATCCCATGGGATTCACATGGGATTCATTTGTAAATCCCACGAGATTTACATATTTAAATCATCTTATTTATGCTGATAACATGATTCTAAAACTATCTTTATCAAAAACAGATTTGTAAAGAGATATATGTAGAAACAGATTTCAAGAACAACAGAACCCTTGTCCGTTGACTTATCCTTAACAACAGACAACTTCTTACCCTTTTTTGATTTATATGTAACCAACTTACCACTCTCCTCATTCTCACTCTCCACCACCTTCTCAATAACATTCTCCTCCTTCTCTCTCTCCTTCTCCATCTCAGTCTCACTCTCCTTCTCACTCAACAACTTCTTCTCCTTCTCCTTCTCACTCTCCTTCTCCAAATCAGCAACAATTGCAGCAATAACAACACTACTCTCCTTTCCCTGATCAACAATCGCCTTCCCCTGAACATTAACCTCAAACTCTACTGGTTTGGTAGCCTCACTAACATCACCCGTTGGTTTTTTCTTTGATGGCGATTTGTTTTTTTTAACATCAAACGGATTGAACCGAGGCTGCTTCACCGGCGATGTTTTCTTTCCCAATTTATCGAACGGATTGAACCTAGACAACGGTGTTGGGTTCAATACGTTACCTACATAAATTATAAGATGAAAAGAGTAATATTAGTTATAAGCAACTAAAAACAGCAAAAATTAATTAATCACAAAGACCTAACTAATACAAACACTCATTATATGTTAATCCCATGGGATTCAGTGATAATCCCATAGGATTATTCTTAAACACTGATATTTACCATAATTTTAATTCTATGTGAATCCCATGGGATTCAGTGATAATCCTATAGGATTATTCAGTGAAACAAAATCCCATTTGCTAATCTACTTATATCACAAACCACTGATATTCCGCAATCCCTTCACCTCGACTTGTAACACCCCTCTGATCGTTCATAGTTAAACAAACACTAATAGCTTTTTCAACTGGACTTGTGATACAGATGGAATACCTATGTGCTATCAATTAAAAAAGTTGCATAATCTCAACAACCTAAGCGATTAATTCACAAAAATGTACACACAGATTGAAGTGCTGCAACAAGCATTATATCCCGTAAACAAACTGCAATCGCTTATTTGAAACTACTTTTGCTTAATAATATGTAATCAACCACTTATCTTATTTGAATGACAACATCGTTTTCATAAAACTTAACACTATCTCATCCTACATTGCTTTAGTTACGCTATTTCCCAAACACTCCTTACAGGTACATATATCGCACATACAGGCGTAAATCAAGCAAAAGCATACAAAAACAATACAACGACGTACATAACGAATTTGCTAAACACTCAAACTACAACCGCTTATCTGATTATGCCATATTTATCTAGCCAAATATATCGCATATACAACTTACATCAAGCAAAAACAAATCTAAATAGTCCGTAATTCTCTACAAAAAAAAAAAAAAAAAAAAAAAAAAAAAAAAAAAAAAAAAAAAAGCAACAACAACAACAAGTCAAACACAATGTACTCGCTAATCTACTTATACATCACAAACCACTAATTCTTATGTGAATCCCATGGGATTCAGTGATAATCCCATAGGATTATTCAGTGATAAGCAAAATCCCATTTGCTTATCTACTTATGCTTATCACAAACCAAAAAATAAGCAAAAATAAGCTAATCCTAAACAGTCATTACAACATAAAAAATTAACTAATCCTAAAATCTAATCTAATCGCTAACATAAACTAATCCAAACACTCATTCAGTAACAAAAAAGCTAATAAAACCACAAAATAAGCTAATAAATTCAAAAAAATAACCTAATCGATAACAAAAATTCAAAATAATAACTGATTTTAAAAAATGAGACAAAAACATACCAGATTCGACATTATCAATGGGATCCGACAACAAACGCTCTTTAGTTTGAGCTATTTCACCACGTAGGTCCATTTAAATGACGATTAATGACGGATTAACGGCGATTAAACGATTTAGGGTTAGGGTTTGAATTGGGGGAAATGAGGAGAGAGTGTGTGTTTTACTGTGTGTGAGGGTGAGGGTGAGAAAAACACGTGAAATGTATGTTACGGGTGAATATTAGAGTAAGTATGGAAAATACAAAAACGCCCCTCTGTTTTTTTTTTTTTTTTTTTTTTTTTTTTTTTTTTTTTTGTAATAAATATACACCATTGGATGAAAGGGGAATGGATGGATGAGATCGTTTAATTTGTACTTTAGCTAAATGTAGTTTCGTATAGAACTTTTCTCATTGTGGTTTTCACCTTAGTGTTTCTTTGTCGTGTTATTTCTTTTCATCCAAAGTAACTATAAATAAAGACTACAATTAAAGTTGAATTGTTTTAACTATAAATCCAAGACTAGTAACGTTAACATGTTGAGCATTCTTAGTAAACAAACATGTGTTTTCAATTCCCACAAGTTTCGATTCAACTCACGACGCTACTAGTTTAAATATAGAAACGACCAACATTATTTTTTATTTATTATTTTTATTATTTTTTTTTAAAGCAACGATAATATAAGTCACACGCCAAGTTAGTAGACAAGGGCAACAAAAGGGCTCCAAAGAAGAGAACCACACCAAACAAGAGAACCAAAACTAAGAAAACACCAAAACAAAAAATCTAAGAATCTATAGAAGCTCATTAGGGCGAGGAATCCAGTTGGCCCACGAAAAACGATTCTTTGGAGCTCTATTCGAAGTTCATAAAAGCAACATCCTTTGAACTGTGGGAAAAATATCTTCAAGCAACGCACATGATTTCTTTTCATCCAAGGAAGCATGAAAAACCCGGTTTCTCCAAGCCCAAACACTCCAAATAAAATCCAAACAAATTGCGTGAAATAACTTTGCTTTCCACTTGTTTGAATAGAGGCTAAGAATCCTAAGATGTCATTTAAAGAAGAATTGAATAAGAGGAAATTCCCAAAACAGGTCAAAACTTTTCGCTTATTTCAAGACTTTGTCACAAAATGACCCCTTTCCCATTTTGGTCATGCTCGACTGCTCGACTCCACCAAAATTTTGACACGTGTCACTCCTTTTATATTTTTTCTTAGCAAAAGTACAAAAGAATGATACGTGTCAAAATTCGGGTGGAGTCGAGCAGTCAAAGTCGAGCAGTCGAGCAGACACTTGTCAAAATTTGGGTGAAGTCGAGCAGTCGAGCACGACCAAAATGGGAAAATGGGTCATTTAGTGACTAAGTCTTGAAATAAGCAAAAAGTTTTGGCCTATTTTTGGAATTTCCTCATTGATAAAGGAGGAACTTTTCACCAACTCTAAATTTTCAACCAAAACAAGTTTAATTTTGGGAAAAGAAAGAAAGCAATGTTCTTTTAATTTTACCTCTGATCTAAAAAAAACACACAAAAAGACGAGTCTAAGTGCAAAAGATCACAGCGCGACAAATTTTCTCTAGTTAATCTAAGTGTAGACAACCAACACTTAAGAGGTACACACTTGAATTTAGCTAATCTAAAGGGTATTAGACATTCTAATTGTTTATTGGTACGTTGAGCATTGTTAATAAACAAACATTTTAAAACTTTTTTTAGTAGTTGGGTAGAGATTGAGTGAGAATAAAACTTAAAATGATCGAGAACGATGGTATTCATTTATATGCTTTTCATTTAGTTTCCAAAGTAATTTTAGAATGAAAATGACGTAAATTAATATTACTAACACATTTGACATGTAGAAGATACAAAATGCAAATAGTTCATCTAATTTGATGTAAAGAAATGCATTTTATATATGTATGTGTATCCAAATGTATGCTAGAAAATACATTATAATGCATCTAAATAAATAAAGACATATTTAATAGGTCGATGCAACTATAATATGTTGTTACAATTATTTCTCATCATTTTTTTTATTTTTATTTTTATTTTAAGTTTTCTTTTAATTTGATCATAACTAAATGGTTAAGTGTTTAATCCACGAAAAGGTGTATATTGGCGGGGACACCCTGATACTGGATGTCTTTTGGCACGAGCCATTGTCCACCCCACAATGAATAGCTCCGGATAACTCTATCCCTCATCTCTAGACCTAGTCTTTAGGTTTTCTAATCCTAGCGACACTATTCCTAGCTGAACGATCAATCCCCCGGTACTTGTCATTATACTATACTACATCGATCAGGTACACTGCCTGGTGGGGGTTGTAAGCTTCTCGAGATCCCTCGAGAGGTAAAGCCTGGTGCAATCCCTACGCATCAGGTAGGTTAGTTATTGAGCTTTTTAAAGATAAAGTTCCGAAAACTGCTGAAAATTTTAGGGCACTTTGTACTGGTGAGAAAGGTGTTGGACCTCATACTGGTGTTCCGTTACATCTCAAGGTATATACATATCATTTCTGTTATTTTTTTTAAGTTTTTAAGCTAATTAGGTGTATGTATTTATAGAGAAGGTGTAATATCTGTTACGTCACTACAAGAATCAGGAGAACAGGCAACGAGCCCATTCCCGTCGACACAATGTCGACGGCAATAGGCAGAAAATGACAAAAAAAAACGCTTGACCGAACCCGGCTGCGTTGAATTTTTTAGTTCATACGTTCCCGTCGACATGTCGACGGGAACATAATGGTCAAAAAGTCCCAGCATCAATAATTGTCAAAACTTGGGCGCGAAATTATCCCGCCATTATAATCCAGTCGACATGTCGACGGGATCATATAAAAAATGAATTATTATGTAATTAACGTTTGATTAGCGTTAATTACGTGTTTGGTTTAACGTTCCCGTCGACATGTCGACGGGATCATAAAGTAAAAATAAATAATACTGAATTATTGGTCAATATACATGGCTGGATTTTTCCCGCGTTCTTTTTTCCGTCGACATGTCGACGGGAATATCTCCCAAAAAATTCACCCTATATATAACCTCACCAAAACTTTTCCGTCTGGGTTTTTACCTATATACATTCTCACAAAATCATTTCCGTCTCATTTTACACATACATTCTTGATTCTCACAAATAAGTCAATCGTCAATTCTTACAAGATACACATGACTTGGCGTGGTTGCACAGTTGAAGAGGAGTACTCAAAAATCTTGTCACACGAGCTCCTCTTTAATGAAGTTATGTTAACTTTTGGTCATGCAGTTTATGAGGAATATGGTTCTTTTAAGGACGCTGAACCATGGATGAGAGACAAGATTATCGAATGGTGTAGGAAAAAGTCGTACTACAAAGAGTACATGAAAAACTCGTACTACAAAGAGTACAAAGAGACAAGATTATCGAATGTGTTGGAGAGTATCTTGAACACTTTGTTAATGAATGAGAAATCTAAAGACACCGCCAAGGCAAGACAAGACTTGCAAGCTTTGGACATTCGACGGGAGTTGTGGCTCGGAAACAAACAAAACTGGAAGTGCTCGAAGCCTCATGCTAAGTACTCCCTCACACCCGATAAAAGAAAACTGTTCTTTCAATACATCAAAACAGTTAAACTACCGGATGGGTTCAGATCCAAGTTCAAGTCGAAAATGACCAAAGATGATAACAATATAACGGGCATGAAGTCGCATGACTGTCATATAATGATGCAACAGTTACTTCCTTATGGACTTCAGCAATACCTGGACGCAAAGAATTATGCACCATTGATCGAGCTTTGTTCATTCTTTAAGTAAATTTGCGCCCGAACTTTGATGGTGAATGACATGGTGAAAGCTAAAGGCCAGTTGATCAATATTTTGTGCAGTCTCGAGAAAAGATATCCTCCTGCTTTTTTTGACATTGTGATTCACTTGGTTTTGCATTTACCTGAAGAGGCTCTTCAAGGCGGGCCTGTTTTATTTCGGTGGATGTATCCATTTGAAAGATACATGAAGAAGCTAAAAAACTATGTACGAAATAAAGCTAAGCCGGAAGGTTCAATAGCGGAGGGTTATGTTGCAGACGAAGCATTAACTTTTTGTTCTCGTTATTTTCGGGGCGAAATTGGGACGAAATTTAATCGTCCCACTGCATCTCAGGGCTGGCCTCGCCCAACAAGCGATTTCCAGGTGTTCCGATCACTATGTAAAAAGTCTGGTAAAGAGACAATTATTCGGTTAGGTCTCCAAGAAATGAAGAAAGTGATATGGTATGTACTATTTTCGGGGCGAAATTGGGACGAAATTTAATCGTCCCACTGCATCTCAGGGCTGTCCTTGCCCAACAAGTGATTTCCAGGTGTTCCGATCACTATGTAAAAAGTCTGGTAAAGAGACAATTATTCGGTTAGGTCTCCAAGAAATGAAGAAAGTGATATGGTATGTACTTCACAATAGTCCTGAGATCGACGCGTACATGAACGAGTTCGAGAGGTACGCGTTTTTATTTTGAAATTTCTTTTTCCAAAGTTATCTTTTCGATTAATTCTAATATCATGAACATTTTCAGTGAACATCCAGATAGCGACATGCAACAAGAATTTCCTAGATGGTTTGAGACGAAGGTACACTTATTATATGTATTTCCTTGTATAAATAACGACTATATATATTACTCATCTCTATCTATTCTTATCTTTCTTCATAGATCGGTAAACTTTACATAGCCAAGGACCCAAGTTGTACTCCCGACTTATTCGCTTTGGCTTGTGGACCATTATCGACCGCAACCTCAGTCAACCCTTGCGTAGTCAACGGTGTGAAGTTTGTTGTACACAGCCGCGATGTAAAACGTACAACTCAGAACAGCGGAATTTGTTCTCCTGGCGAGAAGGAAGGAGAAATGTATTATGGTCAGCTAGAAGAAATTCTGGAATTTGCGTATGCCCAGTTCAAAGGTGTGCTGTTTCGAGTTAAGTGGTTCGACTTGGTCAAAAGAGGTAGAGTCGAACGTTATAACACTAGAAACAACATGACACAAATTTGGGCATGTAGCACAGCGTTTGAAGATCAACCTTACATTCTCACAACACAAGCAAAGCAAGTCTTCTACCTTGAAGATCCTGCCAGACGACCACTCCATTGGAAGGTCGTCCAAGAAGTGAATCACAACACAACCTGGGATGTCATTGTGGCAGAAGATGTTGATGATGTGATACATGGCAACAACTCATCTAATCTCCAACTGTCTGCTAATTTGAATGATTTGGCATTTGAAACCTTAAATATCGATGGTCAATCAACGTTAGTTGAGGCACCACCACCAATCATTCATGTTGATGACGATGATGAATTTATTGATGATGAGGACGACGATCCTTATGATTTAGCAAACTCTGATGCAAACAATTCTGATGATGAAGTTGAAGATGCGACTGATGCTGTTTATGATAGTGATGTAGATTTAGCAGATTGATCTTAAATTGTAACTTGTAAAACGACACTTATTTGAATGAAATTGTTATGGATTATTTAAATGTGTATATTTATTTTGAATGTGTATGTATTTGAATATGTGCATGGTTATGTTAATTTGTTCCCGAATTTCTATATGTTAATTCAACTTGTACTTTTACAGATGGCAGCAGTAGCGCCCGGTCACGGTGGTGACGGTGCCGATGACCCACCCCCTTTTCGTTCGATTACTAGCGGTCACCGTAGTGGTAAGAAACTTAAACTTGATAATTTGAATTTTGTTACTTGTTATTTTATAACGTTTTCACTCACTTCAATGGTAGGTTCGTCACAACAACCTCGACGAGGAGGTATGGCGGGACGAGGTGGCGGTAGGGGTGGAGGTCGGGATGGCGGCAGGCCAGAGGTCCGTGAAGCCAACAAGAACGTAGACCTCAGGAAAGCCGTGACTAGATCGGGCCCACAATCAATCGAGTTCGAGATGAATGATCAGAGGACATATACTCATGTTGGGCCCCAACGCGCATGGTTCAGTAACTATGTTGGCGAGCTGGTTAGGTCCTTCCGTTGCACCATCCCTCCTGGCACTACCTTGAGGAAGCGACTCGACATGCCTTCATGAACCGACTCGGGGTCAGTTATTTTATTTTCCTTTTATATCTCTATATTTAATTATTTGAATGTGTACATTTATTTAAATTTGTTTAATTGTGTATATTTATTATATCTTTATGTTAATATTAACTATATTTGATTGCAGGAATTCTTCGACTTGCAGACCCACATGCGCAGTCCCGAGTGGAAAACCATTAAGAAGGGCCTCAATGCGTATATTGCTAAGGTATACTCCGACAACAAGGGCACCATGAAGAAGACTTACTTTACGGTGCCGGGTGGGCCTGCTAAAGTGGATGAGATACGAAGAAACCCTCCTCCGAACGTCGAGCCGTCTGTGTGGGAGGATCATATCAAGTTTTACATGAATGAGAAGAACCTGAAGCGTGCTGCTGTGAACAAAGAGAACCGAAAGAAGAACAAGGTGTACAGCTGCCACGGTTCCAAGTCATTGGCCGCTATTCGCCACGACTATGTAAGACACATTTTATTTTTATAAAAGTATTTTATTTTTATAAAATTATTTAATTATAATTATATATTAATTAAAAATTTTAATTGTATAAAAGTAATTAATTTTAATTTTATAACAGTATTTAAGTTTAATTAAAATAAATATGGTGTTTGATTTGTCATTTTTAATTTGTTTCATCTTATATGCATGTGTATATACAGTTTTTGAATAGCAAGGACAAACAATACCCGTCACTCATCCAAAGCTTTCACGACACACACTGCGACAATAATGGTATGTGGTTGCAGGATGAGGCTCGAGTTCAATATGTAAGTATCTTTTTTTTTTTTTAATTTATTATTTATTTATTTATTTCCCCAAACACGCATTTTAATGATTCATTGAAACATAATCTTGTAATTAATCCGACATATATATATATATATATATATATATATATATATATATATATATATATATATATATATATATATATATATAGGAAGAGATGATCCGGCTGAGAGATCTGGGAGCGAATACGCCGGACGGGGTGACGTACACGGAGGAGCAGATACTTGCTATGGTTTTGAAGGGCAAGCAGCAGGGCCATATAGCCGGACGGGGTAGGGTAGTACCCGGGCTGAACAGGCCATCGTTACCATACACCCCGCCTCCACCTCCAGTTAAGTATAGTGTGATAATATATTAATTATAGATTACTCGATCATGACTCAAATTAAGAATTGCAATAGATGTTTTTAAATTCTGATTATTTCGTTTTCAGAATTAGCCGAGATGGAGTCAAAATTTGCTGAGTACGAGAAGAAGATTGCTGAGGCCGAGAAGCAGAGCCGGGAAGATGTTGAAGAGCGTAAGGCCATGAAGGCGCAGCTTGATTTGGTGACAGGTTTTACGTCGTCCAACCCGCGATGGCACGAGTATCTTAGTCAGGCGGGTTCTCAGCACGTGGATGGCTCGGCCAATGGCGCTGGAGATAGTGGCTGAGCTGGAGGGAGCGGGAGTCGCAGAGGCGATGAGGATGGTTCTCGTGATGATGATGTTTCTGGTGATGATGAGTGATTTGGGATGTAGAGGTACAAACTTGGGTATTTTGTGTTGTACTTATGCTCGAAACAATATTTTGGCGACCCATATGTTAGTATTGTATAGTTTAACCTTTTGGCGACTTGAACGTCGGGGATATTGAAACATTTGTTGATATGGCAGCTAGGTTTAGATATTACCACACCCCGTTTTGTAGACTTTATATGTTTTTATGCATTTTGAGGGTGTTTAGCAATAATTTGCAAGTGTTTTAGCCGATGGCGAGTTATACGTTTAGGACATGTTGAAATTGAGTGGTTATAGGTGCTATTACAGGTTCTGACTGTTACAGGTTTTGGTAGATTTTTTCCGGAAAATCCGGAAAAAATCTGAAAAATTGCTGGTTTTGCAGCTGCTGTTAGCAGGATATCTTAATTATGCCGTCGACATGTCGACGGAAAAATTAACCAAAAAATATTGATTATTTAATATTGCCGTCGACATGTCGACGGCATCTTTAAGCAAATAATATTATTTTTTTAATTATGCCGTCGACACGTCGACGACATAATTAAATAATGAATATTTTTTTGGTTAATGATTCCGTCGACATGTCGACGGCATTGTATAAAACGTAATTATTATTTGTTAATTAAAACATTAATTTGTTATACGTTCCCGTCGACATGTCGACGGGAACAATTTGACGGACAGCAAATTCGTTTGACTGGAAAATGATGTGGGACCCACAATGTCGACGGCGATTGTCGACGGGAACGCTGTTCCCGACGAGGCATATCCGTCGTTTTATTACTGTCGACATGTCGACGGGAACGTATTGTGCCGTCGTCCTATCGACGGTAACGGCTTAAAAATGTCGCCGGCAAAATCCGTGATTGTACTAGTGCGTTACAGTTATTTGTCTAATTTATTGTGTTGTTAGAAGCTTAATTTATTCAATATTGTGTTTAGTGTAACTGATTATATGTTACTGTTGTTTTGTTTAAAAATATTTTGTGTTCTGTATGTGTTTACGGAGGATAAGGTGTTAATTCTGTTATGTTATGATTAAAACTAAATTATTGTGTTGTTTATTCGGTTTTGTGCTTAGTGTGTGTTTGTGGAGGAGAATGATGTTATTTTTGTTAAGTTACGGGTGAAGTAGTTTATTGTGTTATTAGTTGTTTAGTTTATTCGATTTTGTGCTTAGTGTGACAGATTGTGTTTTAATGACTACGGAGTATTTTACTTTTTTTTTTGTCTTTGTTGTTTGTTTAAAAATAGCATGTGTTTATGGAGTAGAAGTGTAATAGTATGTGTCAAGTTAAGGGTCACAATGGTTTATTGTGTTATTAGTTGTTTACTTTATTAGATTTTGTGTTTGGTGCGACTTTAATTGTGTTTTATTGACTATTTTGCCTGTTATGCTATGCTGTTGTCTTTTTGGTTAGAAGTAGTATGTGTTTTATATGTACAAAGTTTGTTAGAGGAAATAGGAGAATGTGTTTTTGGTTGAGGTGAGTTTGTAATCAGGAATTGCAAGTGGTAGCTGATGTAACTGAAGTGTAAATGGTTTTTTTATGTGTTTATGGAGTTGAAGGTGCTATTTTTGTAATCTTATTTAACTAATTTGTTGTGTTATTAGTTGTTTAGTTTTTTCGATATTGTACGTAGTGTTTCATATTCTGCTTAGTGTAATTGATTATATGATGTTGTTTGTTTAGAAATAGTGTGTGTTTATGAGGAGAAGGTGTAATTTTTGTTAAGTTGCGGTTAAAATAGTTTATTATGTTGTAAGAAGTTATGTTTGATCGGTATAAAGAACTTGTGTAAACTGGTAAATATATATCTTGTTTTGGATATATCATTTGTAAAATTCACTAAAGAAGGAATTCAAGGTTGATGTTGTCTACATACTTCAGCTTTGTAAGGAGGTCACTCTTACCATCGTTTCTGATTTATCTAAAAGAATTAATTTGCTTATATTGTAAAGTGTTCAAACTGTGCTTTTGATGAGACAGAAATGAGACAACTATTTATAGGCTCACAAACGATTATGAAAAAAAAATGTAGAACATTACACACATTCTAATTTTCTATATGGTGTTTAACATAATATAAACACAAAGATATACTCTCATCTTATATTCTCTAGAAAGTTTTATGTGGAATAGTTTTTCTAGAATACTTAACTTCACTTTATATTTTCTGATATTATTTTATATAGAAAAAAAAGAACGGATTCACGAGGCAATGAAGGCAATCAAGGGAGAGGAATCATTCAATTCAATTTTGAAGCCTAGCGGCTCCTATAAGACTCTATTAACGTAATTCTTTTGTTGAGGTTCTGGCACTTCTTCTTCCGGCCCTCGATTTACAAAGCGAAGAAAGACAAAGACTCTTGCTTTAATGCGTGACTTATGTCTCTTTTTTCATTTATTAAAAGTAAGATGTAATCAAACAATAACTGATATTACATCTTCTCTAACATTATTGTTCTCAACTAGAAGAGTGACTCAGCGGTAAGAATACCAGCCTTTCAAAAAGGAGGTTAAGGGTTCGAATCCAACGGGGAGAAAATTAATCCCCTTATGGTCACGAAAGTTCACCACCGCCGACTCCGGACTATCCCAAAATGGTATTCGTCTTAGGATTAGTCGGCTCACAATGTAAAGTCAGTTAATTAAAAAAAATTGTTCTCCAAATAAGAGCACATGCTTTAAGAAAAAGTAACAAAAGTACATTTTCACCCTTTGTAATATCCATTACTTAATAATTAGGTTCCTTTTGAAATAATTTCGTATATGATATATCATTGTTGATGGCACTAGAGGGAAGTATTCATTCACCACTTTGGTTTAAGATTTTAGGGTTAAAACACGACTTAGTTTTCAAACAAAAAGAAAAATTACATACGTGTTTTAGGGTTTAGGAAGATGTGAAAAGAGGATAAAAGGGGATGGTAGTACTTTTTAGAGAATAATTAGGGATTTGAAATGATTACCATATTACCATATTTGATTAATGAATTGTCTTACTTGTATTATTATCCCAAATCAATATATAATTTACACAAGACTATTCTAAATGAAAGATGATTGCACATTCCACTAATTGATTTGCATACTCAAAAATATTGTGTCTTGACATTTATATACTTGTAGGGTGAACATGAGTGAAAGAGATTTAAGAATATATATGTCAAGACACAATACTTTTAGGTATGCAAATCAACTTACGAAGTGCGCAAATCACTTCCATTTTAAATGCACGTGTACTAGTCTCTTCCATAAAAGGTAAATACGTTGGTAAATGTATGTGAACAATATGAAGCTTAATTTAACGACGAGAGTACGTGCAGTTTAGAGGTGTACGTATGGATAGGGACAAGGAAATATTCAAGTGGCGAATTTGGGAGCAACAACATACTCTCACTTTTGGTTTTTGTTTTGAAAAAAGTTTATTATGCAAAGGCTGCAAAATGTTGTGCTACTTCTTTTAGGTACAAATTAATTACTGTACTACTTCAATTTATAGGGGAATCATCGATCATGTTATGCCTTTAATTTTTATTGAAAGAAAAAGTTTTATGCATTTAACCTATTTGTCATTAGTGAACATGATATATCTTGTTTGGCTTAACTTGATAGGTAAATAATGTAACACCCTAATTTTAAAAGAACCGGATGCTACACAAACGATACATAAACAGAGCAAAAGTCCAAGTCTAATGAATACTCCAATCGCAGAAAGTATTTCTATCACGAAATACAAGTCTAATGAATTGCAGAAAGTGGCCGGCGTGTGTGACACGCATCACATTAGCAAAGTGTAACAAATGTCATTTGCTAGCTGATATATACAATACATAGTAAAGCCATCAAGGTAAGCATAAGTTTTCGAACCGAGCTTACAACCATACGAGTTTACGTTCAAACCGAATTTAGTAATGTATACGTTACTAAATTCTGTTTAAGCATAGTAAATTTTAAATCTATCACTTACTTAGACGAACATTGAAACACACTTTAGTTTTCTAAGATGGATTTATTTCTATATAAATAAAGTTAAATTTGGTAATTAGAATAGAACTAAGAACTGAGTTATGCAACCCATAGTTCTATGGTTACGCATAACCATATATAATTATAAAGTGATCATGGGCATGTTGCAACAACAAATCACTCGTATCTAATATATTGTGTCCTTTCATTTTTGGCGCAGGTGATTCGATATAATAAACGTTTGAGTGGAAGGCAACTTCAGAATAAAACAAGCGAATTCTGTCGTTAGGGTGACAAAACATACGGAGGTCTATTATGTCAATTTGGACGACGGCTCCCATAGTTCTCTTCGTCACAAGGATGATGCCTTACATATCACACGTTATAATTTCAAGGTAGTTCATGACAACTAGTCTTTGAGTTTTGCTGTATTTAATAGTATGATGCCTTGTCCATGTACGGATCATGACGAATCACCAGAGCATATATATGACTAAGCGTTTGTCTCGCACGCTACATCATGCTTACACATATAGGCAACTTCAATTACTGGCCCATGAAGATAACCTAACTTTTCGATAAATTAAGTACCCTTCTTGGAGAGTGGATGTAACAAAGGCGATCTAACCATCAGAGTCACACAATTTTGGCACCATGCAGCCTCGCTTGTAGTTGACAACATATTGCATTCGTATATTCGAATTGTAGTTAACTACAAGTTGACAAAGACATGCAATTGTGATCGAAAACAAGGTAATTCACCTTATCAATAATAATATTGCCTTAATCGCTTAAAGAAACTCAGAACACAAACTTTCAAATATTAGTAGAGTTTAAATACTTGGGCTTTCGAGCCAGTGATTCTTAAGTTTCGGTTTCTATATCGTCAAAACAATACTGATATGCTGTATTAATGCCTTTATATGTTCGCACAACACGAAATACCTGATAAATAAGTGGATATTTTTTTAAGATGTACTCTTCGAATTCATCCACGTTTTTGAAAGGAAGCTCACATGATTTTACGACATCATCAATGTGAGTATAGGCATTTCAAATGAGCCTAAGTACTGCTAGCACACCTCTGATGCCAAAATTATCGTAATTAACATAAGCAAACATTGTCTCAATTCAATAAATATTTTATGTAGACCCATAAAGCTTCCATCTGTATACGTATTGAAAACTTGACGATTGATGGTCTCAATAAGTCTTTCGAGGTGCATGTCTTGTTTTACTTTCAAAATGTCACTCACTTTTGCTAAAAACTTGAGTCGCCATCTCTTACCGAGAAAAGTGAGGTGACGCAATAATTAAAGGTATATCTTCAAGTTATTGATTTACTGTATGTAATAATTAAAGGTAGATGAAATTAGGTCAATGGTTAGTTGAATTAGATCTTGCTTTGGGTAATTAATCAACTGAATATGCTTATTGACTTATGTTTCGTGCTGTAAAATAATACAGTAGTTTATAGTAAACAGAGTTTGAACAAGTTGTATTTCCTTAATTCATTGCTCTACAGAAGTTGTTGATTTACTAAAGAATCTTTCTATTGATTCACAATCAAAAGACTTTGGAAGCTTCAGAGGCAGCTAAGAAGGTGAGGGTTTAGTACTTTAGTTTAGCTTCATGTGGCATTATGTAACTTTTTTCGTGTTAATCGTGTTTGTTTAGTACTAATTAAGATGGTTAGATATTGATCATGTGGTTTGTGTTACTTTGCAGCCCTCGTTCGGTTGACTCAGGGGTCAATGGGAACGGTCAAAGGTGGTCCCTTACAACCAGCCTTGTCCGTAGACACTACGGGCAATGGAAACAAGGGTCCCATGAGACCAGCAGCGTATCAAAATTCGACCTTTAATTCAAATGGATCTTTACAACAGGGGTACACAAAGCACATATCAGGATCCAAGATATGGTTTTGATGGAGTCCATTCCCCGATTCCATGGGTAGACAGCTCGGTATATTCAAATGGGATGGCTAGAAACAATACCAACACCACCCCTTTGTCAAATGCAAATGGTTTTGCATCAAAAAATCAACACTTCCATAGTTCCATACCAATTTTTATCTTGTAGTATGTCTTTATTATTTGTTTATGTTTATTCTTTTATCATGATTTGTTGGTTCTTTTTGGTGTTGATAGTTTGTTCGTTTTTGCAAAGTCCAACACCAATGTCCGGCATAAATGGTGCAAGTGGATATATGAAAAGAATGTATCCAAACAAACTATACGGTGAGTACAACATAAGTATTTGATAAAGAAACATATGTTCAGGTATTCTAACATAAATGCTACAAGTGGTTGCTACTTATATTATGTTTAATTTTATTAATGAATGTAATAAATAGTTAATGACCAAAGATAATTTAAACTAACTACAGGCTGAGTTGGTAATTAAGAGAATGATGATTGGGTGTCGGCGCGTGGAGGTGGAGTGATAGGAGGTGGTGACGGAAGTGGAAATGAGCGTGGAGGACATGAAGGTAACCTCTGAAACTTTGGGTTTGTAATCTGTGGCGGTAATCTATCAAAAGAAATATCAAAATTAGCTACAAGTGTTTACGCAATTTAAGGCATTCTGCAATGCGATAAAGAATACTTGCCTCTTACATGTCATTCAGCCCATTGTTAGATGATTCCTCATTCCAGTATAACGAGATTACCTGAAGATCAATTACATAGATTTATTAACCAGTGGTTCAGTATAAGTGATCTATTAATTGTGCACTAAGTTGTCAAAATATGTTCTCAGAAACAGCCCTTAACAATGTTTATTTAGTTCCGCTTGACTAGAACCGTCACTTAAATATGTGTTGCAACGAATATTTAAGCAACGGTTCTGCACGTCAAGCGAAACTACATGACTTAGTTTCTTCACTTGAATGTCTATTACATGGAATCATCTTCACCAACAAATGAAAGGACATAATATATTAAATATGTTTGATTTGTTGTTGCAACTTGTCCATGATCGTAGTCTCCAAATTAAGTTTGAGAGGAACAACATCTATAAGTCACCAAAATGTTTTGTAAAAAGCAAAAGTTAACTAATTAAAAACTCTTTGGGTGATTTTGCTTATCAAGAAAAAAAAAAGTAATTATACATTGGGTACTTGCAAAGGCCGAACCAATAGGGTGGCACGCAGGTGCTCAGCCACCCCAACTGCCCCAACTTCTCCGGCTTAGAGTTTGAATTTCAGGCCATGTTTCATGGCTGTTAAATAACCAGATATGGTTTACTTATATTTTTCTTCTTCCATGGACGGGAGAAATATATGTTGGAAGAAAAACAAAAGCAAGAAATATTACCTTCATATTATTTATAAGTAGATCTGGCTGTTTGAAGAAGAACCTACTAATTGAAGAAGAGTATACTGATATCAAAGAGGAAGCAGCACCGTAATGCATGCTTTTATGTAAAAGTAACACGTGCCTGTACATGTAAAGGATAGATTTTGTCAATTTTCCGGGAGAATGGAAAAGTAGAGTAGTAACAATTTTTTATTGTTCATTATTCATGTTGATTCAGCTTTTCAAGTTGTGATATATATATATATATATATATATATATATATATATATATATATATATATATATATATTATGCTAACAAGTTATTATAGCATCTTTTATGGATAATAATTTTTGTAACGATAATTTTTTGACATCCTATACCATATATCTCACAATTTATTCTAAAAATTCTTTTAACGAGGATTGAACCCAGAACTTTTAGGTTGATTAGCAACTCATATACAAAGACCCTGGGTTTATGAAAAATAAGTTGATTTGAGTATCTGACAATTGCCTCAAGTTTTATAAATTTTTATAAAAATAAAGGCATACTTCTAATTACGAAAGTCCATCATTTGAATTTGAGTTCAAACAGGTTGATCACTGGTTCGTAAAGAAAAACATTAAGCGTTATTACTATCTTGAAATATTCGACCCCACCTAATAAATTTTTTTGGCTCCCCCTGGTTACTTGAAAGCTCATAACGTACTTATGAAAAAGAATTTGGCATAAAACAAATTAACAAAAACTTGTGTTTCTAAGTAAACATAATACAATACAATGTTAAAAAGTAAAAACTTCCCCAGCAAGTTGTGGGGGTTTATATATAGTACTCGCTAAGTATACCTGTGCATCATGTCCAGGTGCAAATTAGTAGAGGCTCTTAGAATGTGTCTCGAAATCAATGTTTCTCGACTCGTGACTGCATTAAACGGGGGAACCCAGGCCGAGTTTCGGTTAGATGGAAGATGAGGGCTGTGATTTTGCCTTTGAAAGAGTAAATATATAGTTAGAACCCCCGGCATGGAGCCGGTGGCAGGAACCACCTTAGGAATCGACACTATGTAGAAGTAGTGTAGTGGTTTTTTCTAGGAACTACCGTACAAAATAAGTAGGAACCACGTTGGGATGAGAATGAGTTAGAAGGAAATGGAAGAAGAAGAAGAAGATGAAGATGATAGAAGAAAGAGAGTGCTTTTATAAACTAAATCTGTTTTTTTCTTTTTCCCATGTGGGGTATAACCATTGCTTTATTGCTTTTTGTTTTTTTTCTTCTGTCGACATGTTTTTTGTTTTATTAATTGAGGACATAATTTGTATTTTAAAAGTTTCTATTAAAAAGAGAAAACAAGTTGATACAAGATTTTATATATGCTACTGTATGATTTCTTTGGCATAAATAATTTTGATTATGATAGCAATCTAGTTCTCGAACCAGTTGATATAGTGATGCCACTGTGATATATGGTTGTTTGTCTTTTCGGGTTTAAGTTCTCAATGTTACGTATTAATGATACACTTAGACCTGTAAACCGTACCCGACCCGACATTTGAACCGTTAGCTTTCTCTTCTCAAACACGTAAATGAACTACCTTAGTTTTACTCCTGGGTCCGCCATTGGTGGTGTGGTAATTGGTATAACTTTAAGATACACCAAGAAAACACGCAAGTGTTAATAAGTAATCACCACAACCAATTTTATCATGGTTATCTTATCATCAGGTCAATTGTTCTCTTCACAATCAATTTTACTATGAAATGTAATAAAACAACCCACTTTAACATCAAAATATAACGCACTTAAACACAAATATACCACACAAAAACTAAAATATCACACACTCAACAACAACATGCAAACTGGACTTAATTTAACTTTTATATTAGATGTGCGGTTTTTTATTGAAAGAATTCTTGTAAGAAGTTAGAATATTCCAAATATTTTTAGGATCCGTGAAATTGTACATGAAATCGCCAAATATATAAATCTTTACCAAGTATATTTAGGAACTTTGGGACATTAATTCGAAACAATGCGAGAATACATGAAACATTAGAATAACAGAAGTTAGTAGAAGTATTTTCAGTGGTTTGTGAAATTTAAGTTTTGTATACTAGGTAGTTAAAAGTAGGAGTTTTACTTGATATTTGTTTTTTTTAATTAAATGAAAGCGAGAGGTTTATTTGATTAAAAAAAAAACTCTTTTGTAATCTCTAAAATAACTTTTACTTTTCTACATTTTGTATTACGTATATTATTTGAAAAAATATGTTCTATAAGTAATTCGCTATTGTGGTTTTCACATTAGTGTTTCTTTGTCGTGTTATTTCTTTTCATCCAAAGTAACTATAAATAAAGACTACAATTAAAGTTGAATTGTTTTAACTATAAATCCGAGACTAGTAACGTTAACATGTTGAGCATTCTTAGTAAACAAACATGTGTTTTCAATTCCCACAAGTTTCGATTCAACTCACGACGCTACTAGTTTAAATATAGAAACGACCAACATTATTTTTTATTTAAGTCACACGCCAAAAAGAAACAAGGGCAACAAAAGGGCTCCAAGGAAGAGAACCCACACCAAACAAGAGAACCAACACTAAGAAAACACCAAAACAAAAAATCTAAGAATCTATAGAAGCTCATTAGGGCGAGGAATCCAGTTGGCTCACGAAAAACGATTCTTTGAAGCTCTATTCGAAGTTCATAAAAGCAACATCTTTTGAACTGTGCGAAAAATATCTTCAAGCAATGCACATGATTTCTCTTCATCCGAGGAAGCATGAAAAACCCGGTTTCTCCAAGCCCAAACACTCCAAATAAAATCCAAACAAATTGCGTGAAATAACTTGGCTTTCCACTTGTTTGAATAGAGGCTAAGAATCCCTTGTAAGATGTCATTTAAAGAAGAATTGAATAAGAGGAAATTCTCAAAATAGGTCAAAACTTTTCGCTTATTTCAAGACTTTGTCACAAAATGACCCCTTTCCTATTTTGGTCATGCTAGACTGCTCGACTCCACCCAAATTTTGACACGTGTCATTCCTTTTATACTTTTTCTTAGCAAAGTACAAAAGAATGATACGTGTCAAAATTCGGGTGGAGTCGAGCAGTGAAAGTCGAGCAGTCGAGCAGACACGTGTCAAAATTTGGGTGGAGTTGGGCAGTCGAGCACGACCAAAATGGGAAAATGGGTCATTTAGTGACTAAGTCTTGAAATAAGGAAAAAGTTTTGGCCTATTTTTGGAATTTCCTCATTGATAAATGAGGAACTTTTCACCAACTCTAAATTTTCAACCAAAACAAGCTTAATCTTGGGAAAAGAAAGAAAGCAATGTTCTTTTAATTTTACCTCTGATCTAAAAAAACACACAAAAAGACGAGTCTAAATGCAAAAGATCACAGCGCGACAAATTTTCTCTAGTTAATCTAAGTGTAGACAACCAACACTTAAGAGGTACACACTTGAATTTAGCTAATCTAAAGGGTATTAGACATTCTAATTGTTTATTGGTACGTTGAGCATTGTTAATAAACAAACATTTTAAAACTTTTTTTAGTAGTTGGGTAGAGATTGAGTGAGAATAAAACTTAAAATGATCGAGAACAGTGGTATTCATTTATATGCATTTCATTTAGTTTCCAAAGTAATTTTAGAATGAAAATGACGTAAATTAGTATCACTAACACATTTGACATGTAGAAGATGCAAAATGCAAATAGTTCATCTAATTTGATGTAAAGAAATGCATTTTATATATGTATGTGTATTCAAATGTAAGCTAGAAAATACATTATAATGCATCTAAATAAATAAAGACATATTTAATAGGTCGATGCAACTATAATATGTTGTTACAATTATTTCTCATCATTTTTTTTTATTTTTATTTTAAGTTTTCTTTTAATTTGATCATAACTAAATGGTTAAGTGTTTAATCCACGAAAAGGTGTATATTGGCGGGAACACCCTGATACCGGATGTCTTTTGGCACGAGCCATTGTTCACCCCACAATGAATAGCTCCGGATAACTCTCCTGGCTTAGTGGGGGCACCAACTGGAGTGAGCCGAAACTCTTGAACTTTTGAGCTCTTATCCACAAAGTCTCTCCAATAAGGCCATAGGTTTTGTGGAGGTGGGTATTTATCTGGTAGCAAAGTGCCAAGGATGAGATTCGAACCCGAGTATATTGACTCAAGAATGAAAGCCCCACCTACTGAACCAATGCCCAATTAGTGGTTAAGTATTTAATTGTTGTTTAACTTATTACATTTTTTTTTTTTACTTTTTGCTTTATTATACATATATAATACACTACTAACTACTAAACCACTAATAAAGAGTAAGCATTTTTAATTATCAAAAATGTGAAAAGTAAAATGATTCTAAGTGTGCCAATACACCATATTTTGACGATGAAAATCATATGTTTACAATTATGCGTCTCTCAAGGTTGCATTGCATCATCAGACAGGGCGTCCCGTGGATTTCGGAATTCGGAGGCCCTGTGCGTCATCGTATGACGTTGTACACCCTTTAAAATATACGAATATCCGGCACAACATCAGTAAATTTGTATGTCCTTTTGAAAAAATCAATAGTTCTTTTTGTGTTTTTTGTTTTTTGTTTTTTATATAATCCTGT
Source organism: Artemisia argyi (assembly GCA_030686995.1). Taxonomy (NCBI): domain Eukaryota; kingdom Viridiplantae; phylum Streptophyta; class Magnoliopsida; order Asterales; family Asteraceae; genus Artemisia; species Artemisia argyi. Next base: position 5,872,808 of record CM060690.1, read on the forward strand.
TTTGGACATATTCCACGTATCGAATTTTTCAAAAAACTTCTAAAAGTTGTCTTTAAAGTCCTAAAGATCAACTCTCATTTGAATATGAAACTGTGTATCTTATGATATGGTTATAGGTAAAAGGGTAAAGCATCTATTATGTCACACCCCGCCACAGCGGAAACGCGCGGGTGTAACTTCATGGATATCATCACAACACCTGGTGTCATCATAGAGAACAACTACATGCACAAAATAGAGCAATGTACCAACACACAGTGTTGTAACAATACCCAAAAATAAACAAAATAAAATCCAAAAGGTAACTTCAATAAGTTTGAAAGTACCAAACATAAAACATAAATGTATCAAATCCAAAACCAAATAAAATCAAATCCCAAACATAAATAAGTCTCTATGCAACTAAGTCTTGCCTAATTGCTGCCCTCAACTTTGGCCTTAGAATGCTCACCTGAAAATGATGCTTAAAATGTCAACATAACGTTGGTGAGGTTCATAGGTTTAGACTCAACACACTAGGCAACCGAATTTACTGTGATTACAAAAATATAGATGGACAAATAAATTATAGTTATCATATAGCTACATGCATTTGCAAGTTAATATCCACACATAAGGCAATAACACTCATAAGGCAACCATTGGGCGGAACGTGCCCACCGATCCAAAGTAGTACCCATCAATATGCCATCAATTAGGTCGCATGCGCGAGCAACAGGGTAAGCACCCTCCTAATTGAATCCCAAAAATATATCATCAATTAGGTCGCTATCCTAATTGAATCCCAAAACATTCACACAAGCAAATAATCACACATAGCATACATACGACAACATTATAAGTCCAAGCTCTTTAATACCACACACATAATCACAGTAAATCAAATCATTTAAGACAAGCATCATTCCCATCCCAAGATTAAAACAAGTTAAAAATATGAGACTATGAACTCACCTTAAACTCCGCAGCTCCACAAACAATACACAATTACATAAGGTCAAGCTAAAAGCTACAACCCATGTAATACACATATGATGGATGTCTAAGACTCATATGACCCACCATGGATCTCCTAGACACCACACTAACCACTACCATAACTTAATACTCACTAAATCCCTTGCACTCTAAAACTCAGAAAACGCAGAATTTTTGAGTACATTCGCTCACATGAAATTATGACAAATAAAGCTTAAAAACTCACACCAAAAATTTACCATGGTCTCTCATAAGCATAGAAGCTAATCCCAGAAGGCCATGTACCAATAACACACACAAGTATTCATAAAAAAATTCAAACTTGTCAACTACTCAAATTCGGATCTGAAAGCACACCAAAAAGTTTTGATTTTTAATAATTACTTCCATAAGTTTTTATCGCGAATCCTTTTCGTGGTAGTCTCATATAACCTAAAACTTAACTATTCCGGAAGTCCAAGTCAAAATACCACTTTTACAACCACATGCCAACCACAAACTTTTACCCAAAATCTGTCCCGATTTGACAGCTTTGACACCTTAGCAAAGAAAAATAAAAAGACCGACTTCCCGACCTCAAAATTGATCGTGGCTGGACTTTTTGGAAAGCTCTTTCATTATACTACAATTTAGACTTAAAATTCATGATCTAACTCATCACCATCTGTTATGTATACTCACATCTTTACAGCCTTACAAATCTGTCCAAACCCTAACTCAATAACTAGCATGTTTTACGCTCAATCCCCTTAACCATTAACCATAATATTAACATCTAATCATCCTAACATGTTTTACTTCAATAATTTACAGAAGTATATAAACCCTAGATTCCATCATATTAATTATTACATGAATCATAACAATAATTGATTAATTACACATAAGGGTTAAAGATTTTACCTTGATTCTTGATTTTTGCTAGACAATTATGAAACCCTAATTTTTCCTCTTGGATCCCCCTCTTGTGTCGACTTGTATGCAGGAAAAAGGGATAGGGGAGTGTTGATTTTGTATTTATAATTAATTTGGATAATCCCTAAAGTTTAGAGTTGTATTTGGTATCAAGTTTGGTTTCCTTTTTCCCCCCTAACACCTTATTCGGCCGCCCCCTATTATTATATATATTTTTTATTTTTTTTATTAAATTTATTTATTACACTCAAAACCTCATACTTTTCATATTTTATGTATTCCCATAACAAAACCTAACGTTTTTCGCGATAAAACTTAGTTTTACGACAACCGGAAAATATTCATTTTCAAAATAAAATTTCCAAAAATAGATTTTTACACACTCCATGAGCATTTCCTCACAAAAACAACATCCCCATAACTTACTAACGCTCAATAACTTGAACGAAGACTCGTTACGCAAAAACTCAAAACGCCAAATTATACACAAGTCATTTCTACACCATATAAGTGATCAAAATGAACTTTCCCAAAATCAACATTATCAAAAATCACAACAACAACCACAACGCGAAGGGATTTAGTGCTAACTTAAATACTAACCACACTATAACACACAATAACACTCATAAAACTACCCCAAACACCCCAAACAAAGTTAGATTAACTCGAGGCTAAAAGTCTAACTAACCTGCTAAAATCACGGTTGTTACATCATCCCCCACTTAGGGAAAGCTCGTCCCGAGATTTAACAGCTCGTATCATCAGACTCCTCAGCAAACAACTTAGGATACTTAGCTCTCATTTGATCCTCACGCTCCCAAGTAAACTCAGGACCACGTTTGGAATTCCATCGTACCTTTACCAATGCAATCTTACTACGCTTCATACTCTTAACTTCTCGGTCCAGAATCTCAACAGGTTCCTCCACAAAGTGAAGCGTCTTATCAACCTTAATCTCATCTAATGGCACATGCAAACTAGCATCCACCAAACACTTTTTCAAATTAGACACGTGAAACGTATCATGCACACCACTTAATTCCTCAGGTAATCTCAACCGATATGCCACAAGTCCAATCCTTTCTGTAATCTCAAACGGCCCAACATATCTAGGTGCTAACTTGCCTTTCTTACCGAAACGCACAACACCCTTCCATGGTGACACCTTCAACATTACAAAATCTCCAACACTAAACTCCAAAGGTTTGCGACGATTATCCGCATAACTCTTTTGACGATCTCTCGCAGCCTTAAGTCTTTCCTTAATCCGGTAGACCATATCCGTAGTCTCTTGTACCAATTCAGGTCCAATTAACTGACTCATCCCAACCTCTGCCCATAACACTGGGGATCTACACTTCCTCCCGTACAACATCTCAAACGGTGCACATCTAATGCTTGAATGATAGCTGTTATTATAAGAAAACTCAGCCAAAGGCAAATGAGTATCCCAGCTTCCTCCAAAATCAATAGCACACGCACGAAGTAAATCTTCTAATGTCTGAATCGTTCGCTCACTTTGTCCATCGGTCTGTGGATGATAAGCAGTACTCATATCCAACCGTGTATTCAAAGCCTTTTGCGGCGAAGTGAACCTACTATCCCGATCGGAAATGATAGACACAGGCACACCATGCCTTGCCACAATCTCATTTATATAGATCCTTGCCAACTTCTCCATCTTGTAATCTTCACGAATGGCCAGAAAATGTGCAGACTTCGTCAATCTGTCCACAATAACCCATATCGTGTCATGCCCATTACTTGTGCGAGGCAATTTAGTAATGAAGTCCATAGTTATATTATCCCACTTCCACTCAGGAATTGGCGGCTGCTGCAACAATCCAGAGGGTTTCTGATGTTCAGCCTTAACCTTCAAACATGTTAGACATCGACTGACATACTCAGCTATTTCCCTCTTCATACCCGGCCACCAATAAGCATCTCTAAGATCATAGTACATCTTATCAGACCCTGGATGAATCGAGTATCTCGTCTTATGAGCCTCATCCATGATCACCTTTCTCACGTCTCCCACCCGTGGAACCCATATTCGATCTAAGAAATATAGTCCACCATCTTCCTTCCTTTCCATCTGTTGATCTAAACCACGCAACATTTCAGCCACAAGGTTCTCATCCTTGCAAGCTTCCTCTTGTGCTGCCAATATCTTACTCTTAATCCCCGACTGCAATGTTATGCTCATAGCTCGCACACGCCTTGGCTTAATTCTTTCCTTTCTACTCAATGCATCGGCCACCACATTCGCTTTTCCAGGATGATAACGAATGTCGCAGTCATAATCACTTAACAGCTCCATCCATCTTCTTTGACGCATATTCAACTCCTTCTGATTAAAAATATGCTGAAGACTCTTATGATCGGTATAGACCGTACTCTTCGTGCCATACAAATAATGTCTCCAATTCTTGAGAGCAAACACCACCGCACCAAGCTCTAGGTCATGAGTAGTATAATTCTTCTCATGAACCTTGTGTTGTCGTGATGCATAAGCTATCACCTTTCCCCTTTGCATTAACACACATCCCAATCCTTGGTTCGACGCATCGCAATATACCACAAAATCATCTGGCCCATCAGGTAATGTCAGAATAGGTGCATTACACAAACTATCCTTTAACGTCTGAAAAGCCACTTCTTGCTCATCTCCCCACTCATACTTTTTATTCTTCTGAGTCAACATAGTGAGAGGCTTAGCAATCTTTGAAAAATTTGCTATAAATCTCCTGTAATATCCTGCCAGTCCTAAAAATGAGCGTATCTCAGAAGGTGTCGTAGGAGCCTTCCAATTCTTGACCGCTTCTATCTTGCTAGGATCTACATGTATACCTTCACTATTCACTATATGACCCAAAAATTGTACCTCTTGCAGCCAAAATTCACATTTAGAGAACTTAGCGTACAGTCTCTCATTCTCCAACAAACCAAGTATCATCCTTAAATGCTCCCCATGTTCTTCCTTCGACTTAGAGTAAATCAGAATATCGTCGATAAACACAATTACGAATTTATCCAAATAGGGTCTACACACACGATTCATCAAATCCATGAATACCGCTGGTGCATTAGTCAACCCAAATGGCATAACCGTAAATTCAAAGTGTCCATATCGAGTTCTAAAAGCCGTCTTGGGAATGTCCTCTTCGTACACCCTTAACTGATGATAACCAGATCACAGGTCTATCTTTGAGAAAAATCTCGCACCCTGCAACTGGTCGAAGAGATCATCAATTCTAGGTAAAGGATACCGATTCTTCACCGTCAACTTATTCAACTCTCGATAATCAATACACATCCTAAACGAACCATCTTTCTTCTTAACGAACAAAACAGGCGCTCCCCACGGAGAATGACTAGGTCGAATAAACCCCTTATCCTGTAGTTCTTTCAACTGTGCAGCCAACTCTTGCATCTCCGTAGGTGCCAATCGATAAGGAGCCTTCGCTACCGGTGTCGCTCCAGGAATTAACTCAATACGGAACTCCACCTGCCGTATTGGCGGTAATCCAGACAAATCCTCAGGAAAAACGCCCGAAAATTCACATACAACTGGAATATCCCCCACTTTGAGTTCTCTAGTCTTCGCACCCAAAAGGGATTTCAAATTCTTCTCCACGCTTTCTCCTTGTACTCGCAGCACAACTCCACTTTCTAATGGAATTCGAACCACCTTTTCATGGCATATTACTTCAGCTTTATGCCTAGCCAACCAATCCATCCCTATTACCACATCAAAGCTACCATGTCCTAAGGGTATTAAGTCAATCTTAAACGCAATACCCTCTAACACGATAACGCACTCACATATAACTTTATCAACTTCTACCTCTATACCACTAACTATTTCAATCAAAATACTAGGTCTAAGTTCACTAAACTTAACACCCAATACTCTAGCAAATTCAATAGTAGCAAAACAATAATCCGCACCCGTATCAAATAATGTAGTAACATAATGACCATTGAGAGAGAACGTGCCAGTAACAACATTCGGGTCTTGGCGCGCCTCGCTTGCATTCATTGTAAATGCCTTTCCCTTAGCTGCATTTCTATTAAACCCTTGTCCTTGTCCTCCTTCAATAGAAAATTGACTCCCAGGCCGTCCAAACATTCCAACCAGTTTGGGACAACAGTTTCGCATATGATCAACACTACCACACTCATAGCATGCCCTGCGAATAACCCCTGCGCCAACCGAGTTGATTGGAGTCGCTTGAGTAATCACAGCACGACAATCCCTAGCAAAGTGTCCAGGTTTGCCACACCTGAAACACCCACGACATGGTGTGTTCTCGTGATGACAGTAACCACACTTGGCACATCTAGGAACATAACCAACATTTCCCTTCTTCTCATTACTACTAGTCACAGCGGTAGAAACTGTTCCCACATAACCCGCTGCTTTTACAGAATCCGTTGCTACGAACCCCTTTCCTTTCCTTGCTTTCTTATTGTCACCACTAAAACCAGCTGTCTTAGTAGTAGTATCAACTTCCTCTCGCTTCTTCTCTCCCGACTTTGCCAGTGTTCCACTCCTAACTGCTTCATCCGTTAATGCCCCAGCCTTTTGAATAGCACTTAGAAGCGTTGTCGGCTCAGTCGCCCTAACCATCGAACGAATCTGTGGAACCAATCCACGGATATACTTCTCAATACGCTTCGATTCAGGAGTTACTAAATGAGGAACCATCCTAGCTAACTCATGAAACCTATCAGTATACCCCATATGATTAGCTCCAACCATAGTATGATTCCACAACTCTTCTTCCAACTTTTGCCGCTCATTGACTGGGCAAAACTCCTCCGCCATTAAGGCTTTGAAGTCCTCCCAAGTCATACCCAAAGCCGCAACTCGTCCCCTAGCCTGAAGTTGCGTGTTCCACCAGGTCAACGCCTTGTTAATCAAAGAACTAACCGCATACTTAACTTTCTGGCCCTCACTACATCCACTTATATCCATCACAGACTCCATTTTCTCTATCCATCGAGTGAGTGCAATCGCACCACCCTTTCCATCAAATTCCTTAGGCTTACAGGCCATAAACTCCTTGTAAGTACACCCATTATTTCCGCCTCCTCCACTTCCAGCACCATCAGGATGAGCTCTACTGCCTATCTGCGCACTCAATTGAGTCACTAGTTCAGGCATTAAAGCTTCTAGCTGCTGGTTGATCATTTGCTGAAAAATAGGGTTGCTATTCCCAACAATGGGTGTCGACTTCTTGGACTTCTTGGGTGTCCGGTAAGCTCCACTCATAGGTGACTTAGTGATAGGTCGTCTTGGTTTCCTTGGCGCCATTTCCTAAACACGCAGGACAATAGAACCATTAGAGACCATTCACAAGATTCTATAATCTCCATAATCCTATTCAAATCATCTACCTCCCATAAGCATATCACCATTGATTCAATGTAACATTGGCTGTAAGTCCACATATGTCGTGATACATTTATAATTGTGTTGGCCACCCAAAATTTTAGATGTATCGTTCCACATGTGTACTTACTTCCAAAGCCACACCTAACAATAGTAACATCTTATAACAAATAGTACACAATCACTACTAACCCAAAATATACACCCACAATACACATAATATACACACCATAAATATCCAAACTCGCCCAAGGCTTCTCATTAAAACACGGGATAAATCCCAAAAATCCGAAGGAATTTACATTCCAACATAAAATCAATGTCAAAACAACTCAACAAGACCATAAAACATTAAAACATAACATAAAAAAAAAACAAGTCGTACGCAGTTCGAGTCCTATCTAAGACCTAAAACGGAGTACGTGCAGTGGACTCCAAGTCCGAATCCACTTCCTCCTCCTCGCTCACCCATCCATTCTTATTTCCATGATTCTGTGGTAGAGGATTTCTTGCAAAACCATCTTCACGATCTCTTAACTCTTCATCTATCATATCCACAAAATCATACAATCCTCGGGGTCTAGCCCATACTCCCCCATCATCTTCCAAAAACTGAGGACATTTGAACGGGTACTTGGTGGTGAAACCTTCCTTATCAGCAACTTTTGTCTCATATCTTTCCACCAACTTCCCATTCACATTCTCCAGTGTCATCTTCTCCTCAATCACACATGGTACCATGCTAGCGGGGACCAATATTCTCCTATTGGTTCTCTTCATCTTCCCAACTCTCTTGCGTCCCTTAGCAACTACAGTAGCCCAACGAAGTGTCTTTCTTGCAGGAGGTGCCATTCTATAAATGACACACACACGTTGCTAAGTACAGGGTTCGATAGACGTTAAAATAACTCATAATTTAGGAAAATAGACATGTAATATATTATACTTACACATAGGTCCTAAATGCAACTATATGAGGGACTCCTAAGCTATAGTCTAGGTTAAACCACCTAATTCTCTATAACCAAGGCTCTGATACCAATCTGTCACACCCCGCCACGGCGGAAACGCGCGGGTGTAACTTCATGGATATCATCACAACACCTGGTGTCATCATAGAGAACAACTACATGCACAAAATAGAGCAATGTACCAACACACAGTGTTGTAACAATACCAAAAAATAAACAAAATAAAATCCAAAAGGTAACTTCAATAAGTTCGAAAGTACCAAACATAAATTATAAATGTATCAAATCCAAAACCAAATAAAATCAAATCCCAAAACATAAATAAGTCTCCATGCAACTAAGTCTCGCCTAATTGCTGCCCTCAACTTTGGCCTTAGAATGCTCACCTGAAAATGATGCTTAAAATGTCAACATAACGTTGGTGAGGTTCATAGGTTTAGACTCAACACACTAGGCAACCGAATTTACTGTGATTACAAAAATATAGCTGGACAAATAAATTATACTTATCATATAGCTACATGCATTTGCAAGTTAATATCCACACATAAGGCAACAACACTCATAAGGCAACCATTGGGCGGAACGTGCCCATCGATCCAAAGTAGTACCCATCAATATGCCATCAATTAGGTCGCATGCGCGAGCAACAGGGTAAGCACCCTCCCAATTGAATCCCAAAAATATATCATCAATTAGGTCGCTATCCTAATTGAATCCCAAAACATTCACACAAGCAAATAATCACACATAGCATACATACGACAACATTATAAGTCCAAGCTCTTTAATACCACACACATAATCGCAGTAAATCAAATCATTTAAGACAAGCATCATTCCCATCCCAAGATTAAAACAAGTTAAAAATATGGGACTATGAACTCACCTTAAACTCCGCAGCTCCACAAACAATACACAATTTATAATACACAAAAATATTCCACATTACATAAGGTCAAGCTAAAAGGTACAACCCATGTAATACACATATGATGGATGTCTAAGACTCATATGACCCACCATGGATCTCGTAGACACCACACTAACCACTACCATAACTTAATACTCACTAAATCCCTTGCACTCTAAAACTCAGAAAACGCAGAATTTTTGAGTACATTCGCTCACATGAAATTATGACAAATAAAGCTTAAAAACTCACACCAAAAATTTACCATGGTCTCTCATAAGCATAGAAGCTAATCCCAGAAGGCCATGTACCAATAACACACACAAGTATTCATATAAAATTCAAACTTGTCAACTACTCAAATTCGGATCTGAACGCACACCAAAAAGTTTTGATTTTTAATAATTACTTCCATAAGTTTTTATCGCGAATCCTTTTCGTGGTAGTCTCATATAACCTAAAACTTAACTATTCCGGAAGACCAAGTCAAAATACCACTTTTACAACCACATGCCAACCACAAACTTTTACCCAAAATCTGTCCCGGTTTGACAGCTTTGACACCTTAACAAAGAAAAATCAAAAGACCGACTTCCCGACCTCAAAATTGATCGTGGCTGGACTTTTTGGAAATCTATTTCATTATACTACAATTTAGACTTAAAATTCATGATCTAACTCATCACCATCTGTTATGTATACTCACATCTTTACAGCCTTACAAATCTGTCCAAACCCTAACTCAATAACTAGCATGTTTTACGCTCAATCCCCTTAACCATTAACCATAATATTAACATCTAATCATCCTAACATGTTTTACTTTAATAATTTACAGAAGTATATAAACCCTACATTTCATCATATTAATTATTACATGAATCATAACAATAATTGATTAATTACACATAAGGGTTAAAGATTTTACCTTGATTCTTGATTTTTGCTAGACAATTATGAAACCCTAATTTTTCCTCTTGGATCCCCCTCTTGTGTCGACTTGTATGCAGGAAAAAGGGATAGGGGAGTGTTGATTTTGTATTTATAATTAATTTGGATAATCCTTAAAGTTTAGAGTTGTATTTGGTATCAAATTTGGTTTCCTTTTTCCCCCCTAACACCTTATTCGGCCGCCCCCTATTATTATATATTTATTTTTATTTATTTTTATTAAATTTATTTATTACACTCAAAACCTCATACTTTTCATATTTTATGTATTCCCATAACAAAACCTAACGTTTTTCGCGATAAACCTTAATTTTACGACAACCGGAAAATATTCATTTTCAAAATAAAATTTCCAAAAATAGATTTTTACACACTCCATGAGCATTTCCTCACAAAAACAACATCCCCGTAACTTACTAACGCTCAATAACTTGAACGAAGACTCGTTACGCAAAAACTCAAAACGCCAAATTATACACAAGTCATTTCTACACCATATAAGTGATCAAAATGAACTTTCCCAAAATCAACATTATCAAAAATCACAACAACAACCACAACGCGAAGGGATTTAGTGCTAACTTAAATACTAACCACACTATAACACACAATAACACTCATAAAACTACCCCAAACACCCCAAACAAAGTTAGATTAACTCGAGGCTAAAAGTCTAACTAACCTGCTAAAATCACGGTTGTTACATCATACTTTTCATATTTGCTGAAAAATAGGGTTGCTATTCCCAACAATGGGTGTCGACTTCTTGGACTTCTTGGGTGTCCGGTAAGCTCCACTCATAGGTGACTTAGTGATAGGTCGTCTTGGTTTCCTTGGCGCCATTTCCTAAACACGCAGGACAATAGAACCATTAGAGACCATTCACAAGATTCTATAATCTCCATAATCCTATTCAAATCATCTACCTCCCATAAGCATATCACCATTGATTCAATGTAACATTGGCTGTAAGTCCACATATGTCGTGATACATTTATAATTGTGTTGGCCACCCACAATTTTAGATGTATCGTTCCACATGTGTACTTACTTCCAAAGCCACACCTAACAATAGTAACATCTTATAACAAATAGTACACAATCACTACTAACCCAAAATATACACCCACAATACACATAATATACACACCATAAATATCCAAACTCGCCCAAGGCTTCTCATTAAAACACGGGATAAATCCCAAAAATCCGAAGGAATTTACATTCCAACATAAAATCAATGTCAAAACAACTCAACAAGACCATAAAACATTAAAACATAACATAAAAAAAAACAAGTCGTACGCAGTTCGAGTCCTATCTAAGACCTAAAACGGAGTACGTGCAGTGGACTCCAAGTCCGAATCCACTTCCTCCTCCTCGCTCACCCATCCATTCTTATTTCCATGATTCTGTGGTAGAGGATTTCTTGCAAAACCATCTTCAGGATCTCTTAACTCTTCATCTATCATATCCACAAAATCATACAATCCTCGGGGTCTAGCCCATACTCCCCCATCATCTTCCAAAAACTGATGACATTTGAACGGGTACTTGGTGGTGAAACCTTCCTTATCAGCAACTTTTGTCTCATATCTTTCCACCAACTTCCCATTCACATTCTCCAGTGTCATCTTCTCCTCAATCACACATGGTACCATGCTAGCGGGGACCAATATTCTCCTATTGGTTCTCTTCATCTTCCCAACTCTCTTGCGTCCCTTAGCAACTACAGTAGCCCAACGAAGTGTCTTTCTTGCAGGAGGTGCCATTCTATAAATGACACACACACGTTGCTAAGTACAGGGTTCGATAGACGTTAAAATAACTCATAATTTAGGAAAATAGACATGTAATATATTATACTTACACATAGGTCCTAAATGCAACTATATGAGGGACTCCTAAGCTATAGTCTAGGTTAAACCACCTAATTCTCTATAACCAAGGCTCTGATACCAATCTGTCACACCCCGCCACGGCGGAAACGCGCGGGTGTAACTTCATGGATATCATCACAACACCTGGTGTCATCATAGAGAATAACTACATGCACAAAATAGAGCAATGTACCAACACACAGTGTTGTAACAATACCAAAAAATAAACAAAATAAAATCCAAAAGGTAACTTCAATAAGTTTGAAAGTACCAAACATAAATTATAAATGTATCAAATCCAAAACCAAATAAAATCAAATCCCAAAACATAAATAAGTCTCCATGCAACTAAGTCTCGCCTAATTGCTGCCCTCAACTTTGGCCTTAGAATGCTCACCTGAAAATGATGCTTAAAATGTCAACATAACGTTGGTGAGGTTCATAGGTTTAGACTCAACACACTAGGCAACCGAATTTACTGTGATTACAAAAATATAGCTGGACAAATAAATTATAGTTATCATATAGCTACATGCATTTGTAAGTTAATATCCACACATAAGGCAACAACACTCATAAGGCAACCATTGGGCGGAACGTGCCCATCGATCCAAAGTAGTACCCATCAATATGCCATCAATTAGGTCGCATGCGCGAGCAACAGGGTAAGCACCCTCCCAATTGAATCCCAAAAATATATCATCAATTAGGTCGCTATCCTAATTGAATCCCAAAACATTCACACAAGCAAATAATCACACATAGCATACATACGACAACATTATAAGTCCAAGCTCTTTAATACCACACACATAATCGCAGTAAATCAAATCATTTAAGACAAGCATCATTCCCATCCCAAGATTAAAACAAGTTAAAAATATGGGACTATGAACTCACCTTAAACTCCGCAGCTCCACAAACAATACACAATTTATAATACACAAAAATATTCCACATTACATAAGGTCAAGCTAAAAGGTACAACCCATGTAATACACATATGATGGATGTCTAAGACTCATATGACCCACCATGGATCTCGTAGACACCACACTAACCACTACCATAACTTAATACTCACTAAATCCCTTGCACTCTAAAACTCAGAAAACGCAGAATTTTTGAGTACATTCGCTCACATGAAATTATGACAAATAAAGCTTAAAAACTCACACCAAAAATTTACCATGGTCTCTCATAAGCATAGAAGCTAATCCCAGAAGGCCATGTACCAATAACACACACAAGTATTCATATAAAATTCAAACTTGTCAACTACTCAAATTCGGATCTGAACGCACACCAAAAAGTTTTGATTTTTAATAATTACTTCCATAAGTTTTTATCGCGAATCCTTTTCGTGGTAGTCTCATATAACCTAAAACTTAACTATTCCGGAAGACCAAGTCAAAATACCACTTTTACAACCACATGCCAACCACAAACTTTTACCCAAAATCTGTCCCGGTTTGACAGCTTTGACACCTTAACAAAGAAAAATCAAAAGACCGACTTCCCGACCTCAAAATTGATCGTGGCTGGACTTTTTGGAAAGCTATTTCATTATACTACAATTTAGACTTAAAATTCATGATCTAACTCATCACCATCTGTTATGTATACTCACATCTTTACAGCCTTACAAATCTGTCCAAACCCTAACTCAATAACTAGCATGTTTTACGCTCAATCCCCTTAACCATTAACCATAATATTAACATCTAATCATCCTAACATGTTTTACTTTAATAATTTACAGAAGTATATAAACCCTACATTTCATCATATTAATTATTACATGAATCATAACAATAATTGATTAATTACACATAAGGGTTAAAGATTTTACCTTGATTCTTGATTTTTGCTAGACAATTATGAAACCCTAATTTTTCCTCTTGGATCCCCCTCTTGTGTCGACTTGTATGCAGGAAAAAGGGATAGGGGAGTGTTGATTTTGTATTTATAATTAATTTGGATAATCCTTAAAGTTTAGAGTTGTATTTGGTATCAAATTTGGTTTCCTTTTTCCCCCCTAACACCTTATTCGGCCGCCCCCTATTATTATATATTTATTTTTATTTATTTTTATTAAATTTATTTATTACACTCAAAACCTCATACTTTTCATATTTTATGTATTCCCATAACAAAACCTAACGTTTTTCGCGATAAACCTTAATTTTACGACAACCGGAAAATATTCATTTTCAAAATAAAATTTCCAAAAATAGATTTTTACACACTCCATGAGCATTTCCTCACAAAAACAACATCCCCGTAACTTACTAACGCTCAATAACTTGAACGAAGACTCGTTACGCAAAAACTCAAAACGCCAAATTATACACAAGTCATTTCTACACCATATAAGTGATCAAAATGAACTTTCCCAAAATCAACATTATCAAAAATCACAACAACAACCACAACGCGAAGGGATTTAGTGCTAACTTAAATACTAACCACACTATAACACACAATAACACTCATAAAACTACCCCAAACACCCCAAACAAAGTTAGATTAACTCGAGGCTAAAAGTCTAACTAACCTACTAAAATCACGGTTGTTACATCATACTTTTCATATTTGCTGAAAAATAGGGTTGCTATTCCCAACAATGGGTGTCGACTTCTTGGACTTCTTGGGTGTCCGGTAAGCTCCACTCATAGGTGACTTAGTGATAGGTCGTCTTGGTTTCCTTGGCGCCATTTCCTAAACACGCAGGACAATAGAACCATTAGAGACCATTCACAAGATTCTATAATCTCCATAATCCTATTCAAATCATCTACCTCCCATAAGCATATCACCATTGATTCAATGTAACATTGGCTGTAAGTCCACATATGTCGTGATACATTTATAATTGTGTTGGCCACCCACAATTTTAGATGTATCGTTCCACATGTGTACTTACTTCCAAAGCCACACCTAACAATAGTAACATCTTATAACAAATAGTACACAATCACTACTAACCCAAAATATACACCCACAATACACATAATATACACACCATAAATATCCAAACTCGCCCAAGGCTTCTCATTAAAACACGGGATAAATCCCAAAAATCCGAAGGAATTTACATTCCAACATAAAATCAATGTCAAAACAACTCAACAAGACCATAAAACATTAAAACATAACATAAAAAAAAACAAGTCGTACGCAGTTCGAGTCCTATCTAAGACCTAAAACGGAGTACGTGCAGTGGACTCCAAGTCCGAATCCACTTCCTCCTCCTCGCTCACCCATCCATTCTTATTTCCATGATTCTGTGGTAGAGGATTTCTTGCAAAACCATCTTCAGGATCTCTTAACTCTTCATCTATCATATCCACAAAATCATACAATCCTCGGGGTCTAGCCCATACTCCCCCATCATCTTCCAAAAACTGATGACATTTGAACGGGTACTTGGTGGTGAAACCTTCCTTATCAGCAACTTTTGTCTCATATCTTTCCACCAACTTCCCATTCACATTCTCCAGTGTCATCTTCTCCTCAATCACACATGGTACCATGCTAGCGGGGACCAATATTCTCCTATTGGTTCTCTTCATCTTCCCAACTCTCTTGCGTCCCTTAGCAACTACAGTAGCCCAACGAAGTGTCTTTCTTGCAGGAGGTGCCATTCTATAAATGACACACACACGTTGCTAAGTACAGGGTTCGATAGACGTTAAAATAACTCATAATTTAGGAAAATAGACATGTAATATATTATACTTACACATAGGTCCTAAATGCAACTATATGAGGGACTCCTAAGCTATAGTCTAGGTTAAACCACCTAATTCTCTATAACCAAGGCTCTGATACCAATCTGTCACACCCCGCCACGGCGGAAACGCGCGGGTGTAACTTCATGGATATCATCACAACACCTGGTGTCATCATAGAGAACAACTACATGCACAAAATAGAGCAATGTACCAACACACAGTGTTGTAACAATACCAAAAAATAAACAAAATAAAATCCAAAAGGTAACTTCAATAAGTTTGAAAGTACCAAACATAAATTATAAATGTATCAAATCCAAAACCAAATAAAATCAAATCCCAAAACATAAATAAGTCTCCATGCAACTAAGTCTCGCCTAATTGCTGCCCTCAACTTTGGCCTTAGAATGCTCACCTGAAAATGATGCTTAAAATGTCAACATAACGTTGGTGAGGTTCATAGGTTTAGACTCAACACACTAGGCAACCGAATTTACTGTGATTACAAAAATATAGCTGGACAAATAAATTATAGTTATCATATAGCTACATGCATTTGCAAGTTAATATCCACACATAAGGCAACAACACTCATAAGGCAACCATTGGGCGGAACGTGCCCATCGATCCAAAGTAGTACCCATCAATATGCCATCAATTAGGTCGCATGCGCGAGCAACAGGGTAAGCACCCTCCCAATTGAATCCCAAAAATATATCATCAATTAGGTCGCTATCCTAATTGAATCCCAAAACATTCACACAAGCAAATAATCACACATAGCATACATACGACAACATTATAAGTCCAAGCTCTTTAATACCACACACATAATCGCAGTAAATCAAATCATTTAAGACAAGCATCATTCCCATCCCAAGATTAAAACAAGTTAAAAATATGGGACTATGAACTCACCTTAAACTCCGCAGCTCCACAAACAATACACAATTTATAATACACAAAAATATTCCACATTACATAAGGTCAAGCTAAAAGGTACAACCCATGTAATACACATATGATGGATGTCTAAGACTCATATGACCCACCATGGATCTCGTAGACACCACACTAACCACTACCATAACTTAATACTCACTAAATCCCTTGCACTCTAAAACTCAGAAAACGCAGAATTTTTGAGTACATTCGCTCACATGAAATTATGACAAATAAAGCTTAAAAACTCACACCAAAAATTTACCATGGTCTCTCATAAGCATAGAAGCTAATCCCAGAAGGCCATGTACCAATAACACACACAAGTATTCATATAAAATTCAAACTTGTCAACTACTCAAATTCGGATCTGAACGCACACCAAAAAGTTTTGATTTTTAATAATTACTTCCATAAGTTTTTATCGCGAATCCTTTTTGTGGTAGTCTCATATAACCTAAAACTTAACTATTCCGGAAGACCAAGTCAAAATACCACTTTTACAACCACATGCCAACCACAAACTTTTACCCAAAATCTGTCCCGGTTTGACAGCTTTGACACCTTAACAAAGAAAAATCAAAAGACCGACTTCCCGACCTCAAAATTGATCGTGGCTGGACTTTTTGGAAAGCTATTTCATTATACTACAATTTAGACTTAAAATTCATGATCTAACTCATCACCATCTGTTATGTATACTCACATCTTTACAGCCTTACAAATCTGTCCAAACCCTAACTCAATAACTAGCATGTTTTACGCTCAATCCCCTTAACCATTAACCATAATATTAACATCTAATCATCCTAACATGTTTTACTTTAATAATTTACAGAAGTATATAAACCCTACATTTCATCATATTAATTATTACATGAATCATAACAATAATTGATTAATTACACATAAGGGTTAAAGATTTTACCTTGATTCTTGATTTTTGCTAGACAATTATGAAACCCTAATTTTTCCTCTTGGATCCCCCTCTTGTGTCGACTTGTATGCAGGAAAAAGGGATAGGGGAGTGTTGATTTTGTATTTATAATTAATTTGGATAATCCTTAAAGTTTAGAGTTGTATTTGGTATCAAATTTGGTTTCCTTTTTCCCCCCTAACACCTTATTCGGCCGCCCCCTATTATTATATATTTATTTTTATTTATTTTTATTAAATTTATTTATTACACTCAAAACCTCATACTTTTCATATTTTATGTATTCCCATAACAAAACCTAACGTTTTTCGCGATAAACCTTAATTTTACGACAACCGGAAAATATTCATTTTCAAAATAAAATTTCCAAAAATAGATTTTTACACACTCCATGAGCATTTCCTCACAAAAACAACATCCCCGTAACTTACTAACGCTCAATAACTTGAACGAAGACTCGTTACGCAAAAACTCAAAACGCCAAATTATACACAAGTCATTTCTACACCATATAAGTGATCAAAATGAACTTTCCCAAAATCAACATTATCAAAAATCACAACAACAACCACAACGCGAAGGGATTTAGTGCTAACTTAAATACTAACCACACTATAACACACAATAACACTCATAAAACTACCCCAAACACCCCAAACAAAGTTAGATTAACTCGAGGCTAAAAGTCTAACTAACCTGCTAAAATCACGGTTGTTACATCATACTTTTCATATTTGCTGAAAAATAGGGTTGCTATTCCCAACAATGGGTGTCGACTTCTTGGACTTCTTGGGTGTCCGGTAAGCTCCACTCATAGGTGACTTAGTGATAGGTCGTCTTGGTTTCCTTGGCGCCATTTCCTAAACACGCAGGACAATAGAACCATTAGAGACCATTCACAAGATTCTATAATCTCCATAATCCTATTCAAATCATCTACCTCCCATAAGCATATCACCATTGATTCAATGTAACATTGGCTGTAAGTCCACATATGTCGTGATACATTTATAATTGTGTTGGCCACCCACAATTTTAGATGTATCGTTCCACATGTGTACTTACTTCCAAAGCCACACCTAACAATAGTAACATCTTATAACAAATAGTACACAATCACTACTAACCCAAAATATACACCCACAATACACATAATATACACACCATAAATATCCAAACTCGCCCAAGGCTTCTCATTAAAACACGGGATAAATCCCAAAAATCCGAAGGAATTTACATTCCAACATAAAATCAATGTCAAAACAACTCAACAAGACCATAAAACATTAAAACATAACATAAAAAAAAACAAGTCGTACGCAGTTCGAGTCCTATCTAAGACCTAAAACGGAGTACGTGCAGTGGACTCCAAGTCCGAATTCACTTCCTCCTCCTCGCTCACCCATCCATTCTTATTTCCATGATTCTGTGGTAGAGGATTTCTTGCAAAACCATCTTCAGGATCTCTTAACTCTTCATCTATCATATCCACAAAATCATACAATCCTCGGGGTCTAGCCCATACTCCCCCATCATCTTCCAAAAACTGATGACATTTGAACGGGTACTTGGTGGTGAAACCTTCCTTATCAGCAACTTTTGTCTCATATCTTTCCACCAACTTCCCATTCACATTCTCCAGTGTCATCTTCTCCTCAATCACACATGGTACCATGCTAGCGGGGACCAATATTCTCCTATTGGTTCTCTTCATCTTCCCAACTCTCTTGCGTCCCTTAGCAACTACAGTAGCCCAACGAAGTGTCTTTCTTGCAGGAGGTGCCATTCTATAAATGACACACACACGTTGCTAAGTACAGGGTTCGATAGACGTTAAAAAACTCAATAAAATAACTCATAATTTAGGAAAATAGACATGTAATATATTATACTTACACATAGGTCCTAAATGCAACTATATGAGGGACTCCTAAGCTATAGTCTAGGTTAAACCACCTAATTCTCTATAACCAAGGCTCTGATACCAATCTGTCACACCCCGCCACGGCGGAAACGCGCGGGTGTAACTTCATGGATATCATCACAACACCTGGTGTCATCATAGAGAACAACTCCATGCACAAAATAGAGCAATGTACCAACACACAGTGTTGTAACAATACCAAAAAATAAACAAAATAAAATCCAAAAGGTAACTTCAATAAGTTTGAAAGTACCAAACATAAATTATAAATGTATCAAATCCAAAACCAAATAAAATCAAATCCCAAAACATAAATAAGTCTCCATGCAACTAAGTCTCGCCTAATTGCTGCCCTCAACTTTGGCCTTAGAATGCTCACCTGAAAATGATGCTTAAAATGTCAACATAACGTTGGTGAGGTTCATAGGTTTAGACTCAACACACTAGGCAACCGAATTTACTGTGATTACAAAAATATAGCTGGACAAATAAATTATAGTTATCATATAGCTACATGCATTTGCAAGTTAATATCCACACATAAGGCAACAACACTCATAAGGCAACCATTGGGCGGAACGTGCCCATCGATCCAAAGTAGTACCCATCAATATGCCATCAATTAGGTCGCATGCGCGAGCAACAGGGTAAGCACCCTCCCAATTGAATCCCAAAAATATATCATCAATTAGGTCGCTATCCTAATTGAATCCCAAAACATTCACACAAGCAAATAATCACACATAGCATACATACGACAACATTATAAGTCCAAGCTCTTTAATACCACACACATAATCGCAGTAAATCAAATCATTTAAGACAAGCATCATTCCCATCCCAAGATTAAAACAAGTTAAAAATATGGGACTATGAACTCACCTTAAACTCCGCAGCTCCACAAACAATACACAATTTATAATACACAAAAATATTCCACATTACATAAGGTCAAGCTAAAAGGTACAACCCATGTAATACACATATGATGGATGTCTAAGACTCATATGACCCACCATGGATCTCGTAGACACCACACTAACCACTACCATAACTTAATACTCACTAAATCCCTTGCACTCTAAAACTCAGAAAACGCAGAATTTTTGAGTACATTCGCTCACATGAAATTATGACAAATAAAGCTTAACAACTCACACCAAAAATTTACCATGGTCTCTCATAAGCATAGAAGCTAATCCCAGAAGGCCATGTACCAATAACACACACAAGTATTCATATAAAATTCAAACTTGTCAACTACTCAAATTCGGATCTGAACGTACACCAAAAAGTTTTGATTTTTAATAATTACTTCCATAAGTTTTTATCGCGAATCCTTTTCGCGGTAGTCTCATATAACCTAAAACTTAACTATTCCAGAAGACCAAGTCAAAATACCACTTTTACAACCACATGACAACCACAAACTTTTACCCAAAATCTGTCCCGGTTTGACAGCTTTGACATCTTAACAAAGAAAAATCAAAAGACCGACTTCCCGACCTCAAAATTGATCGTGGCTGGACTTTTTGGAAAGCTATTTCATTATACTACAATTTAGACTTAAAATTAATGATCTAACTCATCACCATCTGTTATGTATACTCACATCTTTACAGCCTTACAAATCTGTCCAAACCCTAACTCAATAACTAGCATGTTTTACGCTCAATCCCCTTAACCATTAACCATAATATTAACATCTAATCATCCTAACATGTTTTACTTTAATAATTTACAGAAGTATATAAACCCTAGATTCCATCATATTAATTATTACATGAATCATAACAATAATTGATTAATTACACATAAGGGTTAAAGATTTTACCTTGATTCTTGATTTTTGCTAGACAATTATGAAACCCTAATTTTTCCTCTTGGATCCCCCTCTTGTGTCGACTTGTATGCAGGAAAAAGGGATAGGGGAGTGTTGATTTTGTATTTATAATTAATTTGGATAATCCTTAAAGTTTAGAGTTGTATTTGGTATCAAATTTGGTTTCCTTTTTCCCCCCTAACACCTTATTCGGCCGCCCCCTATTATTATATATTTATTTTTATTAAATTTATTTATTACACTCAAAACCTCATACTTTTCATATTTTATGTATTCCCATAACAAAACCTAACGTTTTTCGCGATAAACCTTAATTTTACGACAACCGGAAAATATTCATTTTCAAAATAAAATTTCCAAAAATAGATTTTTACACACTCCATGAGCATTTCCTCACAAAAACAACATCCCCGTAACTTACTAACGCTCAATAACTTGAACGAAGACTCGTTACGCAAAAACTCAAAACGCCAAATTATACACAAGTCATTTCTACACCATATAAGTAATCAAAATGAACTTTCCCAAAATCAACATTATCAAAAATCACAACAACAACCACAACGCGAAGGGATTTAGTGCTAACTTAAATACTAACCACACTATAACACACAATAACACTCATAAAACTACCCCAAACACCCCAAACAAAGTTAGATTAACTCGAGGCTAAAAGTCTAACTAACCTGCTAAAATCACGGTTGTTACATCATCCCCCACTTAGGGAAAGCTCGTCCCGAGATTTAACAGCTCGTATCATCAGACTCCTCAGCAAACAACTTAGGATACTTAGCTCTCATCTCAGCAAACAGCTAATTAAAAAAAAAAAAAAAAAAAAAAAAAAGGAAAAAAAATTCGTTTTGGGTTACCGTGTTATCTTCTTCCTAGAAACTTAGTCCATTAGAAAACTGCTACTGAGCTTTGTTTCTCATTTGTGACTCAAACAACTAATTTTCAACATTATAAAATGTACTTTTTCCATCATAAAACACCATTTGCCTGGACTAAAACTTACAAAACTGAGCTTATATATATGTTACAGATCTAGAAATTTGAGGCCCTTAGAAAATGGGAGCCCTGTGCCACCACACATCTTGCACATGCTTAAATCAGGGCATGTCAGGGCTGTCCCGTGGATCTCGGAGGCCCTGTGCGGCATCGTATGACGTTGTACACTCCTTAAAATAGACGAATATGTGACACAACATCAGTAAATTTGTGTGTCCTGTCGAAAAAATCAATAGTTTTTTGTGTTTTTTCTTTTTTCTTTTTTGTATATAATCTTGTTTTGTACATAATCCACGTATCGAATTTTTCAAAAAACTTCTAAAAGTTGTCTCTAAAGTCCTAATGATCAACTCTCATTTGAATATGAAACTGTGTATCTCAGGACATGGTTATAGGTAAAAGGGTAAAACATCTATTATGCATTAAACAATGTAATTTATCGGTATAGTATAGTATAATTTTTCAGGATATAAGATGTTGTGTCTATGAATATTTTGGTTGTTTTGACTTTTTAGTAAACATAGACGCCAAACAAATAAAGCTATATACTAGATGGGCTAAACTTGAAATATTTAGCTAATTAAAAAAAAGAGTTTTGGTTTACTGTGTCTTCTTCTTTCTGGAAACTTATTCCATTAAAAAACTGGAAACTAACTCCATTAAAAAACTACTACTGAGCTTTGTTTCTCCTTCGTGACTCAAACAACTAACTTTCAACATTATAAAACGTACTTTTTCCATCATAAAACATAATTTACCTGGACTAAAACTTACAAAACTGAGTTTATATATATGTTACAGATCTAGAGATTTGAGGCCCTAAGAAAATGGGGGCCTGTCCCACCGCGCACCTTGCACATGTTTAAATCCGGGCATGCATGAAATAATGAATGGCTTGGACTCTTGAAGGAGTAGAACTAGTTAAATACCATCTCTTTCTCAGTGGCGAACAACTGCTTTGACCAAATGAGTTGCATACCCATGCTACTTCCCTATTGACTTTGTTCTCAACACCAACATCTTGATACTCTCTTTCCGTTTTATTTTTTATTGAGCGAGTAATAGAATATCGTCTCAGATCACCCCCATAAGATAAGTAAAGTGACCTTTGAACATATATAATAATATTCATGTCTAAACATATTATTATGTGTCATCTTAACGAACTTTATGTGACACTAGTTCACAGCGTATTATAGTGTCGTTGGATGACATTGTGTGTTCACACCTCCCTTTAGTGTCATGTTCGGCGTTATTGGTAGCGTCATTTAGACACTTCTTTCTAGCGTGTGTTTTAGTGCGCAAGTTTTCATTGTTATGAGTGCGGGTAAAATGTAGTTGAATGTTATTCTTGGTGTTGTACGTGTTTACTAGGAGTGAATGACGAGTTTTCGATGGCATGGCTTTATTATTGTTGGTACATAAGAACTGTAAAAGCCTTTTCTTGAGTAACTTGTAAACAATTTTCACTTAGATGGTATCAAAATGCGAGATTCACACGTTAAGAGAGGAATAATGTACGAGGTCTAGGAGGATTTTTACCGTGTTGGTCATGGAAGGAGTAAATCATAACGCAAACACTGATGACTCTTGTCAATCAAATCGGAATCATTGTCTTTTGGTTTCTTTATAGTTACCATATATTTCTCTTTCGTTTTAATTCACAACAAATCTTTAGCTTTGGGCAATGGCACAAGTTGGGTAAGAGTAGTGGTGATACATGCACGCGTTTTCTAGCTCTCTTAGACGCATCCTTGCTATTACCTTGACCCTATATGACCGTCGTGAAGTGAAAAAATGTGAAGTCGGTTGTGTGACATTGTATGAGTTGTTTAATTTGTTTATGTGGGGTATATTTGATGGCGATGACGTCATATAGGGGTGTTCATCGGTTCAGTTATCGGGTTATTCGGTTTATTAGGTTCGGTTTGTTCGGTTAATATTTTTTTGGGTCAAACCGAAAACCGAACCGAACCGAATTCAAATTTGATTCAACCGAACCGAAAACCGAACCCTTATAACCGAATAACCCGAATTACATAATTATAATTATTTTTTCATTTAATTATATATATTTTTAGAACATTTTTTTTCAAGCTTAAATAATGTTATATTTATACTAAAAAAGACTTTTAGTGATTATTTATATTTATAAATACATAAAAAAAATATATATTTATATATTTTCAGTTTTCGGTTTTCATTGCCAAACCCATATCCAAACCGATAACCGAATATTTAGTTCAGTTCGGTTTTGGTTTTCGGTTATTGTGGATATTACCCGATCCGTGAACACCCCTAACGCCATGTTGTTGGTGATGTTGGTTGTGGATAGAAAATGTGAGTTGTTGAGTTGACGATGGTAATGTTTTTTTTTTTTTTTTTTTTTTTTTTTTTTTTTTTTTTTTACATCCTATACCACCTATCTCACAAATTCTCTCACACATGTCTCCAACGAGACTTGAACCCACAACCTTTAGGTTGATGGGTTACTCACATACCGCTGGCCAAGAGGCCTTCAGTAATGTTGGTCAGTATTACCACTATGCTAATTTGTCATTTTAGAGGTGTATTAACCACCAAACTCTTCATAAAAAAATTGATTTCTCCTATTTGCCAAGGAACATGTGAATATAATCTAAGGTGCATTCTTCGGGGAAAGGTAGTTTCAGATCTAAAATTACAAACATAATCAGTCATGTTTCTTTTTTTTTTTTTTTTTTTTTTTTTTTTTTTTTTTCATTCTCAAAATTTGTCTTCGAACTCAAAATTTAAGTGCCACCTAAAAACCAACTACTAGCTCATAAAGACTATGTCCTTTAATTAATAGTATATATATTAGACTAGTCGGCAAAGGAGAGGTGAGTCTCTCACCTTGCAAAAAATTCACGTGGCATTGCCTTGCCCAACCCATCCTCTCACGCGCGAGGTTATGCTCCCAAGACGAAATACGGTGAACGGCTCACCTTAAGTGTTCATTGTTGTTTTATTATTTTTTTATTTTGTGTGTGAGTGTGTGTGAGGTATTTAGTGGGATATATTTGTATAAAATGAGTATTTTAATGAATGGTAAAGTTAAATGTGACATTGCCCACAAAAAGGTGAGTGAGGGTGAGGGGAAATGTGAGGAGAGAGAAAACTGACGTGACGCTGACGTGTAAGGTGAGCCTCTCACCTCCTTGCCATCCGGCCTTAGAAGACCCTTTACCTTTGTTCTTGTGTACACTCTTTGTACTACTATACCAACTACTAGCACTAAAATTGATACACTTTCATAGAAACAAAATGACTTAGATTACCAAAAAGGGTTTGTCTAACTTGTGCCCTAGGGGCACAAGTTAAGCCCACTAAAAGATAGCGGGGTCCCACAGAAAAGGACATAGGGATCCACGAAACTGTACTTTTCTGTGGATCCCTATGTCCTTTTCTATAGGGTCCCTCTGTCTTTTAGTGTGCTTAACTTGTGCCCCTAGGGCACAAGTTAGAAAAATCCTACCAAAAATGTGACTACAATTGTGACTAAATTAAAGTGTTGTCAGTTTATTTGCTTTTTGAAAATGTGAGTCTATGTTGTCACCAACAGAATGGTGGCACATATATTAGCCATACTAATTAGTCATGTAAAACAATCATCTTCATAAGAATTTGATTTTATAAAGAGATGTTGGTTTTTACACGGTTAATCTTTGTAACCATTAGATATCTTAACTCTTAAGGTAAATGTACTCTTGTGGATTTAAATATTGAAGTGAAAAGGATGGTACAATTTAAAAAGATAGTCCCAATTTATTAGAGACAGAGATAAAAGCCTAAGCGAAAATTATTGGAGAGGCAACTGTCATAAGCAGTTGCCTTGCAGAAGGTGGGTTTTTTTTTTTTTTTTTTTTTTTTTTTTTTTTTTTTTTTAATTTCAAAAAAGGCTTCTAATTTCGCTGCAAACCTGCAGCGAAATAATAACCCTACACGTGTCACGCTTTCGTTAATCCAAAAACAATATAATAAAAAAAACTGTAATTCACATATTTGTTGCAACGAAATACAATGACATGGGACCTACTTGTACAAAAAAAGAAAAAAATAAATCATCAATCCACATACCATATGCAACGAATTGTAAGCAATTAGGACCCACGAATCTTTTTTTTTTTTTTTTTTTTTAATTTAAAAAATAAAACTTACCAAAATCACCCTAAACCTTTTAATATTTACAACTTTTTATATAACAAACTTTATTCGTCAAATATTTATCAAATATATAGTGAATTTGTTAATAAAAAAAATACCGTTGCGAAGAGCTCTGGATGACCAAAAAAGAGCCCAATATTGATATGCTTTTTATGCACGTACAATTTTATAAAAAATGTTAAAGTTTGATAAATAAGTTTAGGGAGGTTTTGGTAAGTTTTATTTTTTAACTTGAAAAAAGTTGTAATGTATATATTTATCAAACTTTAACATTGTTTATAAAATCGTACTTGTATCAAAAGCATATCAATATTGGTTTTGTTTTGTTCGTAATTTATAGCACTTCGCAATGGTATTTTTTTCATTAACGAATTCACTATATATTTAACGAATAAAGTTTGTAATATAAAAAAGTTATAAATATTAAAAAGTTTAGGGTGTTATAAATATTTAACAAATATATAGTGAATTCGTTAATAAAAAAAATACTGTTGCGAAAAGCTCTAAATTACGAACAAAACGAAACAATATTGATATGCTTTTGATACAAGTACGATTTTATAAAAAATGTTAAAGTTTGATAAATATATACATTACAACTTTTTTCAAATTAAAAAATAAAACTTACCAAAACCTCCCTAAACTTATTTATCAAACTTTAACATTTTTTATAAAATCGTATGTGCATAAAAAACGTATCAATATTGGGTTCGTTTTTTTCGTAATTCAGAACTCTTCGCAACGGTATTTTTTTTATTAAAAAATTCACTATATATTTGATAAATATTTGACGAATAAAGTTTGTTATATAAAAAAGTTGTAAATATTAAAAGGTTTAGGGTGATTTTGGTAAGTTTTATCTTTTAAATTAAAAAAAAAAAAAAAAGATTTGTGGGTCCTAGTTGCTTACAATTCGCTGCATATGGTATGTGGATTGATGATTTATTTTACAAATAGGTCCCATGTTTTTATTATATTGTTTTTGGATTAACGAGAGCGTGACACGTGTAGGGTTATTATTTCGCTGCAGGTTTGCAGCGAAATTAGAAGCCTTTTTTGGAATGAAAAAAAAAAACCCACCTTCTGCAAGGTAACTGCTTATGACAGTTGCCTCTGCAGTAATTTTCGCAAAGCCTAACTCTAGCCTATCTATCTAATATTTATTAAGAATCTTTCATAAATAATCTTGATATTTAATGTTAGTTTGGTTTGGTATGGTTTGGATTGAACCAGTCTCATTCAGTCAAGTTATGAAATTTGTCGTTAAAAAACGTCAAGTCTAAATTGGATCTTTTTCTTTATATCAATTAAGCATTGGCGTTTAAGTAGGTATCAAGTTTAAATTAACAGCCAAATGCTGTTATTATAATGTGTGATTGTGATTATAAATTTCCAGCTTTTAAAATGTGTATCAATGGAAATATTCATCATCACTAATGATTAAGCATTCGTCTCGCAAACTACGTCATGTTTACACATATAGGCAACTTCAATTATTGGCCCACGAACATAACCTAACTTTTCGATACCCCTTATCGTTTACAAAGAAGAAATAAAAACAAGGGGTGATAACATTGTTTACCCCTTCCTTGTACAATGGGGAAATTGATGGGGTCGCAGAACCATTGACCGAAAGTAACTTAAATCCAGACATGTGGTTATGTGTTGAAAGTTTGTGTCGGTATAGAAATTGTAGAGATTCTTACGGCCCAGCATCTTACCAAGTCCAACATATAACCCAACTGAGGTTCCATTCTGAAACCAATTGGTGATAGAAGTAGCCCACCAAGCTTATATGTTAACTTTGAGATTATTGTTCTACAGATTTGGGATTGAGTTTGTACACCCAACAGAAATATTTTACCATATCATGGTAATTGGATGAAGGTGCATATGTTGTATTTGATCCATATACACATAATTTGTCTTCATGTTCATGGTTTGGTGTAAGTCGAAGCAATTTGTAATAATTAAACTTTGTTACACTTACCAAATAATGTTGATATTTCTCTTAATCATTAAAATGTACAACCCTTCTTTTAAACTTAAAAAGCTTTTGTTCAATCTTTTACCTAATTAAACAAAACCCCTAGTGGGGACTTTTTAATCAAATCATACTTATTCTGGTAATATTTTTTACAATTTTTATTTTTTAAAAAGGTATTTAATAATTAAAAACCTAATTTCTTTCTATATTTGTCTAAAAAACGTTTTTTTTTCCTAAACATTAAAATTGGGAAAAAATACACATGGACTTCATTGTTTTTACATATTTTAGGCCTAAAGTATAAATTTTTGATAAAAAGCGGAGTACCCATTATTGTCACCCACACATCCATTATCTAGAAAAACCATACAATCCTAAGCAATAAGCAGACAATCCTAAGCAATAACCAGGTTTAATACTCAATTCCAATTTCCACACAGCCACCGGAGTACCCATAACAACAACAATAATCGTATGCTACAACAATCACAACAACAATGCGATGCTACATCAACAATCCTTGATTGATCTATCAATCCGATGGTACAGCAACAATCCTTGATTGATCCATCTAAAACCTAATAACAACAAGAATCTGATGCTTCAGCTTTCGGTACGCACCAGAAATTGAAGATAAGTTTATAATTTATTAATTTAAATTGGTTGGAGAATTTAGGTTATTAATTGTTTAATTTAATTAATTAAGGTTAATTGTTATGTGATATGTTATTCCAAATTCCAGGTTCTATGCAGTTTTACAGTTCCAGGTTCTATGTAGTTTTACAATTTTCAGGTTCTTTGTAACAAAGAATGGTGTTTTGTTTTAATGTATTTGTGTTCTGATTTTTTTTAATAAGTTTGAGTTTTTTTAAGTATCTTTTTAGAAATAGTTGGACTTAACTGTTATTTATTTTTAGTTTTTAAAAACTACACCTCAGTTTATATTGTATTACAATTAGAATCCTGATAGGACGTTAACTTAGACCGGCTTAAACCATTATATAAACTCAATTCATAGCCCCATTTATTCCCACGAAATCATCATCAGAGATATATATTTATCATTCAATAAAACTCAAAAAAACATCATGTTTTATTTTTCAACTCTGTAGAAACATGTTTGTATGTATTAAACAGCTTATTCATTTTCTTTTAAAATAATACACTAATATATACTTTCATAGTTATAATATATACTTTCATAGCTTATTTGTTTGTATGTTTTATGGGTTTTATTTTTCAATGATCATTGCGTTGATACACTAATATATACTTGTGTGTTTGTGAGTATCTTAATGGTATAGTTACATATGAAAGCGGATCAATTCAGGTTGACTATTATTGGTAATTGACTGAACCTGAACGGGTCAAAAATAGCATATACTTACCTATTTTGCCCTGCTGATTTTTACACCCCCACGGTTAGTATATAAAGTTCATGTTTAAATCCTTCATTGCTATTATATTTGCAGATAATTAGTTGTTGTTTGAGTGGTAATTAGTTGTTTTTTGTGTGTCTGTGAGTATGTTAATGGTGCGGTTACATATGAAAGTGGGTCTATTCATGTTGTGTATTATTGATAATTAGCCGAACGGGTCGAAAATAGCTTACCTGACTTGGCTTGCTGATTTTTACACCCACACGGTTAGTATATAAAGTTCATGTTTACATAATTGATTTAGTGTCAGTTGAGTACCTATATGAGTGTTTGGAAGAGCGATATATAACCAATTAAACTAACATATGCTTGGGTGTTTGTCACTAGGTAGAGTTCATAATGTTTGAGACTATTATGTAACTTTCGTAATAGCCGAATTTATAGTGCTAATAACTTTATAAGTAACTATGATAGCTATTGATTGAGCCATTTTTATATATCATTATACTTTTATACATCATTGTTGTGTCGTTTGTATTATACTTTTATAAGTAATTTTTACTGTTGTTCACTGGCTATGTTTTCTTAGTTGATAATGAGTTGATGCTTTTACATTTAGTAGGGTTGCTATCTTTGAGTTTCATTAGTGTGGTTTGACCTTTTAGTTAAGTTGTAGCCTTATTATAATGACAGGTAAAATCATCTTTTAGCTAATGGGACAAATTAAAAGTATATTGCTATAAACTGATGAATGATATAGTCAATATGCTTGATGAACATAACAAAGGACCACCAGATACATTCTCTTTTCTTAAGTTGAGGTTAAATGGGTCAAACTAAAAGAATTTGGTATACACATTGATTAAGTGGGGTTGATAAAACTACTTATGGAACTCTCATATTGCTTTATATAAGTTTTATGGATTGTTTTGGTAATATGATTTTTGATCTACTTAGCACAGATATCATTTTTGGACTTCAAAGTTTTAAATAAATAAAATGACGCATCTCAATTTTAACCATATAGACCTGACCCACATTAAAGACTACCCAATTTGTTATGACCCGTTACTCAACTTGCCGAGTTTGATCAATATAACATGCAATGGTGCAGGTAGTCTTTACAAGTAACTAATTTTGTGGTTTTAATTTTCATTTAAAGGTTATTTGTTAGTATGTTTTTTGACCCATATATAACACTATTTTATGGTTAACTTTTATTTCAGTTCATATGGTCAAAATGGTTTTGCCTGTTGTCCTACAACGGAGAAGCTAAATAGATTACAAGGAAAATAGGAATAAATACAATGGTTTTTAATTCAAGATTTGGCATTTTGATCTAATAGGAAATAACATGATGTGTCGATCCTATTCTTTGTAGTTTGGCTGGTTAAGTTATTAGGATACTGTAGCAACAAAGGGGGCGAGATCGAACCTGTTGATATACGAGTATATGGAGAATGGTAGTGTTTATGACTGGCTTCACCAGGAACATTGCGGTTGGGTTAGCTCAGGGTGTGGAGTACCTTCACCATGATTGCGTGCCTAAACTCTAATATTGTGGTTCACAATGTCTTACGGTTACATAGCTCCAGGTACATAGAATATTCACAATTTCAGCCACACATATAGTGTCTTTAACTTTTTATGTTATTTTTATGTTAATGTTTAGTAACTAATTAAATTTGTGTTTTGTCAACAGAACATGCTTACTTATTTAAGGCGACGAAAAAACAATGACATTTTCCATATGGGAATCGTTCTGATGGAATTGGTGACTAGGAGAATGCCGACAGGTGGCACCTTTGGTGAAAATGTGGATATGGTGAGATGGGTCGAGTCTCATATTGAAATGCAAGGACCAGGGGGTGATGAACTAATAGATCAGAAGATGGAACCACTATTACCTCATGAAGAAATTGTTGCGTTTCAAGTTCTTGAGATTGGAACTCCAATGCACCAAAACCACTCCTGCTGAAAGACCGTCTTCAAGGCATGCCTGTGATCTTCTCCTGCATGTACTCAAGAACAGAGCATCCAATGCTGATAGGATGAGTCAGGATCCATATGTATAGATCAGAAGCAAATATTAATGAGCATGCGTTAAAGACCAAGGGATCTAACTAATTAAAGATGTATCTATCTAGGGCTGTAAACGAACTGAACGTTCAGTGAACATTTCATGAACCGTTCGGTAAAAAGTTCGTTTATGTTTGTTCGTTTATTAAATGAACAAATATGAACAATATTTTACGTTCGTTTAGTTAAATGAACGAACATGAACAAAAGTCTCGTTCGTTCATTTATGTCCGTGAACGTCCGATTAAGCCTTCATTAAAGTTCGTTTATGTTTATTTATCTATTTATGTTCATATATCATATATTTTAATTTTATAATTTAAAAATTGGTTTGTTTAAACAAAGCAACTACTTATAAAACAATACATTGTGAAGAATTCAATAAAGTTTATGTTTGTTTGTCTATTTTCATTTATGTTCGATCGTTTATGCTCGTTTAGCGTTCGTTTAGTGTCTTAATGAACGGACATAAACGAACATGAACAATTCATTTTCTTAATAAACGAACATGAACAAGAAAATTCGTCCGTTTAAGCGTCCGTGTCCGTTTATTTGTTCGGTTAAAATTAAATGAACGAACATGAACAGGGCTCCGTTCATGTTCGTCCGGTTCGTTTACAGCCCTATATCTATCTAAACTTCATTACGTATTCTTATTTATTTGGGGAGGCTATTGAAAATCCAAAATATGTATGCATTTTATAGAGGTGGCTTCTTTAACTCCATGATCATACCTTCAAAAGGCTTGTAGGATTTTGTTCCTTTGAACTACCTGAATATTTTGAAGTCTACTTCAAGAGTATATGATAAACATTTTGGTACTTTGGAATTAACCTGGTTGTTTGAAATGTAATATTATCTTGGCTTTGCATGTGTGTTAAAACCCTTTGTTCATGTGATTATGGATATTATATGCAGAAACTTTTAACCAAATTTCACATGTACATTAATGATTTATCTCAGTTTAATATCCACGGTGAACATGCATTGCTTAACAGCCAAAGTGTTAGTTATATTAATTGTTGAACCAGTGCACTAGCTTTAAAACTATAGCTTTAATTGTTAGTTATATATGTTTCAGCATAATATTAAGAAATAAATTGATCTAAACTATTGATACACAAACACAAGATGCGGTAGCCAAACTTCATACATAAAGATGATCATATTTATGAAAATACCATATCTGAACTTTACAACCGTACATCAAACATAATAATAAAACAAAATTAAGCATTATCATAATAAAACAATTCTTTTGGTTCTGAAAAGAACCTCACACTATATATATATATATATATATATATATATATATATATATATATATATATATATAATAAACAAAAATATATTATTTAAAATTTTAGAAGAAACCCCGCGCGTGCGCGGGTATTATAACTAGTTATATTAATGAAACAAACAACACGTTGAAACAAACAACGCCTGAGTTGCTCTGACTATACTCGTTTTTGACTAGGGTGTTTGACTTTACCGGTTTGACCCATTACATATAATATCTGTTGGAATAATTCAAATCTGTAAATATAGATCATGTTTAAGAGTATTTGTCAACACCTACTTGTGTCAAATAAACATGATACAAGTGATGCTCAGAAACCTGTATTATGAAATAATAAAGAGCTTACATTAAATGAGGACGCAACCGTAGAGTCGAGATGAAACCACAACACCCATCTCGTGACAGATTCAGATAAGAAAACTTGTAGCAACCACCTTTATAGTAACAGTTCTGATAAAACAACAACTTCCATGCAGCTTCTTGTCTTTTCTACAAGACACAAGCCGTAAATATTAAGAGTCTTGCACGGAAAGAGGTTTCCTGTCCTTAAAAGGTGTTTACGTGCTCGATTCGCTGCAAGCCTCATACGTAATGACCCCAGGATTAATGCAGACCCGTGTTGTCGATCATCAGCGAATGATAACAACACAATGAATATGGTGGTAGTAGAAACATATAATAAGGCTCAAAATATGTAAGCAAAACGGTAGTAGCAAACTCGTGGACTTCTCATATGTGTGTTCTGGTGTATTTTCTTCTGTATGAAATAGTCTATTAAAGTCCCTTTTTATAGTATAAACTAAAGCTTAAATGTTGCGCCTACAAAAGGGGAGTATGGGGATGACGGTTTCAACTGTTTGTTGCATACCATGTCAAACCCACTTCCTTTTGATAAACCAACACTCATGCTCTATACTCTTGTACTAGCAGCTTCTTTACATGTGCACCCACAATCTATTATTCTTGTTAGACTATGCCATACTCACCACACACGTCCACATATATAGTTGCTACTTTGACAACATGCATGCACCATGTCGTACTTGTTGTAAAATGGGTTGCTACATCAACCACTTGTTTATTTTGCTTTAGTGAAACAAGTAAAACTTGCCAACCTTCACTATATTACCCAACAATCACCCACCAGGTTGGAAAGTTTTCTACTACTCTAACATGTTGTGTCACAAAGGTGTCATTACGATTAAACCTATGTTTACTCGAAGCATGTAAAGTGAAATCGATTCAATGGTGTCCTAAGGAATTAAACCATCGAACCTTAATGATCTCACCCAACACACTTCTACACACTTCCCATTGTAACCATCTCATTCTCAAACTGAGCGCGAATATGGCCATGCGCTTAAATCCTGTTTCATAACCCTCTAAGAGAGAAACCATAACTCTCTATTCAAGGCGGCACCACCTTTAGGTCATATAGGCAAAGCTCCTCTAACGTCTTTGTTGCTAAGACACCTCAAAATCTTTGTTAAGAGAAGAATCTCATCCTTTCTCGGCAACACCATGCTATCTTTGCTATACATGAGTCAATGGTTCAATAGCATCTTCTATCGCTAAGTGACTTCGTTATTACCCATTAAACTCGAGAGGTAGGAGCACTCCATTCGAGTTGGGTTTCCATCACTAACCGATTCACATATGGTTTCAGACTCATGCCTCTAGCATCTCTCAATAAGTCTCTCGTCAGAGGCTTAAAAGAGAAATATCGATAAGTTATCACAATGCTTACCGACCTCATCACAAACACTCACTAAACCTCTCGTCAGAGTCATAGTGGTGTCACAGTCAAGTTTCTAGCTCACTTGACAAACGTGTCACTAATGGCCATTCTCACTTTTATCTAGAATTTAGAAACAACATAATATTGAGGTATTCGGTCTATATTCCGCTTATCCTCCTCTATTGCCACGACTAGGCACACAACTTCCATCTTGAAGTGTAAATACAGAATTGTTTCTTGCAC
Source organism: Artemisia argyi (assembly GCA_030686995.1). Lineage (NCBI taxonomy): Eukaryota > Viridiplantae > Streptophyta > Magnoliopsida > Asterales > Asteraceae > Artemisia > Artemisia argyi. The sequence goes on from CM060690.1 coordinate 5,908,119, forward strand.
ATTTAGGAATCAATGTATTGTATATGAGTTTAACGATCCACCAACTTGTGAACTTTATTATGATTTTCATGTGTATTTGTAATTTTGAATACATTCTACTAGGATCTTGATTACACTATTAGAGGGACGAAAGGGAAAGAATCATGATCATAGTGATCAGTTATTATCACAATTCTATCCTAATAAGGGACATAGAGTGATAGTTTCAACTTGATGTTGCTTACCAGATCACCCGTTCTTTATCAATCACATACACATGAAACATCATATATAAACTTATTTAATAAGTTATGCGTAGGTTATAACTCGTCTCTTTATAACTCCCACCATAACTCTCAATATTAAAGTTACGTCGTAAGAGTTAACATATAAGTACCCACATTTGGTTCAATCACTCACCAATGTAACACAATATGGGATCATAATTTTACATAGCCTCTTAATTGCCACAACAAGGCAGTAAGTTCAGCTTATGTTCAACTTCCTACACGAAGTGAAAGCACTTCAAGAAGTCCAGCTTCCTACACAAAGCGAAAACATGTATCTGTTTCTTACACACCATGAAACAAGTCATCATGTTAGTACAACACAATCCGAATCATAGATCGGGTATAACTTGATTACAAAATGGCACTCCTAGCCAAAGAATATTGTAGCACACATCAAATACCCCCACCATTTGGCATATTACAGTTGAGTCACTACTCAATACTTTCCCAACAAGCTAGCCTACTCGCTTCATTGTTATGACATGGTACAACCAATCGCTCGAGTTCTTTCAGTTAAGTCAGAATTAAGTTTTCGTTTCAACGAGCACTTCACTTAAAATGCCATGAAATCTCATTCTTACACGAATCAACATTCAACACATGTTGAGTATATCGTTTCTAGCATATGCATTCTGTTTTAAATAATTATTCACATGAAAACCATTAGTTTTGCATCCATCAAAGTCCCTGTAGCTGTTTCCTTTCATTTCTCAAAATTTGTAAATATATCATGCTACAATTTACCATAATTAAGTAGAAACTCAAATTAGTTTAAGAAACAATCTACTAACTAAACGATTACGTTTTAATATTAAAACATGATATAAGTCTTTATTCAAAACCAATGCTAGAAACCGCGATTAGAGAAACGATATATACCAGTGACATATGCAAAGTGATTGTGAATCACCATGTCAAGTATTCTAAACTCTGTATGTTCACCATGTCCATTTCGGATCATGCATTCACTGATTCACAAGTATAATGATTTGTCTCTTCGTAGACATATCATTTCAGTACACAACAGTATCAAAGATAAAACAAATAATTATGTTCATGGTTTTACATGTCTTAACCATTATAAGACCCAATACATCACAATGCATTTAATCACTCTATTATTCATTTTAATACCCCCTTCACAACCAAGCTCCTTCGCGAGCCTTAATCGATACATCCCGTCGTGCGTGTACCCTTCAGCAACTAGACTGAAATCTATCCCAACTACCAATTGGTCCATAATTACTACACAGAGTCCATGGTCTGCACAATATCTATATGAATGTCCATGTACGTTTGTTTATGACTACTCACTCTTGTAGTATTTTTAGCTAAATTACTTCGCAACAGTAATATAACAACACATCTAAACAAACAGTGAAACAAACTTACTCAAACTAGCTAGTTATCTCAAACACTTGTTTCAGTTCATCACTTAAGCAATCTCTTATATTTTTAATATAAAACATCTCGTTTTATAAATCTTAACAAAGCATATAAAACAATTTTAGCACAAATTAAACACCATTTAAGATTGTTGGAATAATTCAAATCTGTAAATATAGATCATGTTTAAGAGTATTTGTCAACACCTACTTGTGTCAAATAAACATGATACAAGTGATGCTCAGAAACCTGTATTATGAAATAATAAAGAGCTTACATTAAATGAGGACGCAACCGTAGAGTCGAGATGAAACCACAACACCCATCTCGTGACAGATTCAGATAAGAAAACTTGTAGCAACCACCTTTATAGTAACAGTTCTGATAAAACAACAACTTCCATGCAGCTTCTTGTCTTTTCTACAAGACACAAGCCGTAAATATTAAGAGTCTTGCACAGAAAGAGGTTTCCTGTCCTTAAAAGGTGTTTACGTGCTCGATTCGCTGCAAGCCTCATACGTAATGACCCCAGGATTAATGCAGACCCGTGTTGTCGATCATCAGCGAATGATAACAACACAATGAATATGGTGGTAGTAGAAACATATAATAAGGCTCAAAATATGTAAGCAAAATGGTAGTAGCAAACTCGTGGACTTCTCATATGTGTGTTCTGGTGTATTTTCTTCTGTATGAAATAGTCTATTAAAGTCCCTTTTTATAGTATAAACTAAAGCTTAAATGTTGCGCCTACAAAAGGGGAGTATGGGGATGACGGTTTCAACTGTTTGTTGCATACCATGTCAAACCCACTTCCTTTTGATAAACCAACACTCATGCTCTATACTCTTGTACTAGCAGCTTCTTTACATGTACACCCACAATCTATTATTCTTGTTAGACTATGCCATACTCACCACACACGTCCACATATATAGTTGCTACTTTGACAACATGCATGCACCATGTCGTACTTGTTGTAAAATGGGTTGCTACATCAACCACTTGTTTATTTTGCTTTAGTGAAACAAGTAAAACTTGCCAACCTTCACTATATTACCCAACAATATCCCATATTGACCCGTTTATAAGTAGTGTTTGAGATTAGCAACCAATACACTAATGTATACTGCACTTACTCGGACCAGATAAATTAAGTCCTCTTCTTGGAGAGCGCATGTAACAAAGGTGATCTGACCATCCGAGTCACACAATTTTGGCACCGTGCAGGCTGGCTTGTAGTTGACAACATATTACATTTGAATATTCGTATTGAAGTTAACTAAAAGTTGACAACGACATGCAATTGTAATCGAAAACAAGGTAATTCACCATATCAATAATATTACCTTAATCGCTCAAAGAAACTCATAACATAAACTTTCAAATATTAGTAGAGCTTAAATACTCAGGCTTTTGAGCCAGTGATTCTTAAGTTTCGGCTTCTATATTGTCAAAACAATACTCATATGCTGTATTAATGCCTTTATATGTTCGCACAACACGAAATACCTGATAAATAAGTGGATATTTTTTTAAGATGTACTCTTCGAATTCATCCACGTTTTTGAAAAGAAGCTCACATGATTTTACGACATCATCAATGTGAGTATAGGCATTTCAAATGAGCCTAAGTACTGCTAGCACACCTCTGATGCCGAAAGTATCGTAATTAACATAAGCAAACATCGTCTCAATAAATATTTTAGGTAGACCCATAAAGCTTCCATCTGTATACGTATTGAAAACTTGACGATTGATGGTCTCAATAAGTCTTTCGAGGTGCATGTCTTGTTTTACTTTCAAAATGTCACTCACTTTTGCTAAAAACTTGAGTCGCCATCTCTTGCCGAGAAAAGTGGGGTGACGCAATACTTGTATAGTTGTTACGCTGCATGAAATTTTATAAACTCATAAATATTTTGATTTTACTCACACTACTACTACACTACTATTTTTCTGAACTAATTTACCGTTCTAATATAAACCACTGTAAATATATTAAATGCCTAATATAAAATGGTTTTATTTGAAGCAAATTAACATGTAAGGAATTATATTTTTCTTAAATAACAGTTTTTGAAAAGCATTAAATCACTCAATTCCACTTAAGTTACGGTCTCCAAAAATCAATTTGTATATCTTATTTCAAAAAGGTTGATAATGTCATCTTTTATATAATAAAAGAATTACATTATTTCGGAGTGTTTTTACAAAACTCTTCTAATTGTAATAAAAATTGGATTAATAGGAAAGTTTGATTTGCCATGTAGACAAAATCAAGCGACGTGATTGGTTAATTGAAAGTCAAAATTGAATCCAATTTGGTCGATATTTGTTTAATTTCGTTTTGTGGCAAAAATGCTGAAAAACATATGTGTCAAATTTGGAAGAAAATAAAACTTGATAAGAGGCGGAGTAAAGTTATAGTTGTTTAGGGTAAAAAATGAAAATAAACCAAAAAAAAAAAATAATAAATAAATAATAATAAAAAAAAATAATCCACCTTTTCCCTTCTTCTCTTTTACCCAGAGATCCAACCCTAGAAAATCAAAACTACCAAGGTATCTTAATCAACTGAATATGTTTTATATGGTTTATGCTTATTGACTTATGTTTCGTGCTGTAAAATAATACAGTAGTTTATAGTAAACAGAGTTTGAACAAGTTGTATGTCCTTAATTCATTGCTCTACAGAAGTTGTTGATCGATTTACTAAAGAATCTTTCTATTGATTCACAGTCAAAAGACTTTGGAAGCTTCAGAGGCTGCTAAGAAGGTGAGGGTTTAGTACTTTAGTTTTGCTTCATGTGGCATTATGTAACTTTTTTCGTGTTAATCGTGTTCGTTTAGTACTAATTAAGATTGTTAAATATTGATCATGTGGTTTGTGTTACTTTGCAGCCCTCGGTTGACTCAGGGGTCAATGGGAACGGTCAAAGTCACCCATTTGATCGGTCCCTTACAACCAGCCTTGTCCGTAGACACTACGGGCAAAGGAAACAAGGGTCCCATGAGACCAGCAGCGTATCAAAATTCGACCTTTAATTCAAATGGATCTTTACAACAGGGGTACACAAAGCACATATCAGGATCCAAGATATGGTTTTGACGGAGTCCATTCCCCGATTCCATGGGTAGACATCTGGGTATATTCAAATGGGATGGCTAGAAACAATACCAACACCACCCCTTTGTCAAATGCAAATGGTTTTGCATCAAAAAATCAACACTTCCATAGTTCCATACCAATTTTTATCTTGTAGTATGTCTGTATTATTATTTGTTTATGTTTATTCTTTTATCATGATTTGTTGGTTCTTTTTGGTGTTGATAGTTTGTTCGTTTTTGCAAAGTCCAACACCAATGTCCGGCATAAATGGTGCAAGTGGATATATGAAAAGAATGTATCCAAACAAATTATACGGTGAGTACAACATAAGTATTTGATAAAGAAACATATGTTCAGGTATTCTAACATAAATGCTACAAGTGGTTGCTACTTATATTATGTTTAATTTTATTAATGAATGTAATAAATAGTTAATGACCAAAGATAATTTAAACTAATTGCAGGCTGAAAAAGTTGGTAATTAAGAGAATGATGATTGGGTGTCGGCGCGTGGAGGTGGAGTGATGGGAGGTGGTGACGGAAGTGGAAATGAGCGTGGAGGACATGAAGGTAACCTCTGAAACTTTGGGGTTGTAATCTGTAGCGGTAATCTATCATAAGAAATATCAAAATTAGCTGCAAGTGTTTACGCAATTTAAGGCATTCTGCAATGCATAAAGAATACTTGCCTCTTACATGTCATTCAGCCCATTGTTAGATGATTCCTCATTCCAGTATAACGAGATTACCTGATGATCAATTACATAGATTTATTAACCAGTGGTTAAATAACCAGATATGGTTTACTTATATTTTTCTTCTTCCATGGACGGGAGAAATATATGTTGAAGAAAAACAAAAGCAAGAAATATTACCTTCATATTATTTATAAGTAGATCTGGTTGTTTGAAGAAGAACCTACTAATTGAAGAAGAGTATATTGATATCAAAGAGGAAGCAGCACCGTAATGCATGCTTTTATGTAAAAGTAACACGTGCCTGTACATGTAAAGAATAATTTTTTGACATCCTATACCACATATCTCACAATTTATTCCAAAAATTCTTTTAACGAGGATTGAACCCAGAACTTTTAGGTTGATTAGCAACTCATATACAAAGACCCTGGGTTTATGAAAAATAAGTTGATTTGAGTATCTGACAATTGCCTCAAGTTTTATAAATTTTTATAAAAATAAAGGCATACTTCTAATTACGAAAGCCATCATTTGAGTTCGAACAGGTTTACCTGTCACTGGTTCGTAAAGAAAAACATTAAGCGTTATTACTATCATGGAATATTCGTGGCCCCCCTAATAAAAATTTCTGGCTCCGTGGGCACTTGAAATCTCATAACTAATGAAAAAGAATTTGCCATAAAACAAAATAACAAAAAGTTGTGTTTCTAAGTAAACATAATACAATACATTAATTAAAAGTAAAAACTTCCCCAGCAAGTTTCTTGACATACCTCTGCATCATGTCAAGGTGAAAAGTAGTAGAGGCTCTTAGAATGTGTCTCGAAATCAATGTTTCTCGACTCGTGACTGTATTAAACGGAGGAACCCAGGCCGAGTTTCGGTTAGATGGAAGATGAGGGCTGTGATTTTGCCTTTGAAAGAGTAAATATATAGTTAGAACCCCCGGCATGGAGCCGGTGGCAGGAACCACCTTAGGAATCGACACTATGTAGAAGTAGTGTAGTGGTTTTTTCTGGGAACTACCGTACAAAATAAGTAGGAACCACGTTGGGATGAGAATGAATTAGAAGGAAATGGAAGAAGAAGAAGATGAAGATGATAGACGAAAGAGAGTGCTTTTATAAACTAATATGTTTTTTTCTTTTTCCCATGTGGTAGACCATTGCTTTATTGTTTTTTGTTTTTTTCTTCTGTCGACAAGGTTTTTTTATTATTAATTGAGGACATAATTTGTATTTTAAAAGTTTCTATTAAAAAGAGAAAACAAGTTGATACAAGATTTTTTTTTTTTTTAAATCAATTACGAGAATGAATCTTACAGTGAGTCGTTTTACGGGAATGAACTTTTTTACATGGTTTATCAAAGTGACTAATATATGTCACAATCAACTTTTTCACTTTTCCAAATCTATAAGATTCGCTCATGATTGTTTATGAACAAATCACCTCGCCTAGGTGTAACACAAACTGATATAATACTTGACGTGTTATTTATTGGAGCTAGTGATTTTTTATTGGTTAACATATGTTATTTATTGGTTAACATATGCTGTTGTATAGTTACATATAAGTTGGTTAACATATTTTATTTATTGGTTAACATCTGTTATTTAAATACAGAATCTACTATCTATATAAAACAAGGTTTTGTCAACTAATCTCCTTTCCAAAAATCCTCTAAATTCGACACCTAACATTTCTCCCTATCCAACGGCCCTGAATAATCAGCCATCTAAGAAAGTCAAACAAGGAAAATTGGGGCGGAATACCAAACACGAATTTCATTTGCTACCAATCCTCAAAAAAAAAAAAAAAAAAAAAAAAAAAAACACACACACACACACAAAGTGCTCTCACTCATCCCTCTTCAAAGATAACCCTAATCAAAACCACCGCCAATCAAAACCCACCGCCAATCAGAAACACCACAAATCAAAATCAATATCCATACTAATTAAAGGACTTTGTGATAAATCAACATATTCGATTGCATTATCAACTAATTGATTATCTCCTAGAATGTGTAATGAATACTGTATCAATTGTCAAATAGGTTCGTTTGCTTTAAACAATTTCCAACATTATCGTTTGCTTCAGATTACTTTCAATCACCTGTAAATTAAGGATTTGTATAATTTTCATTGTTTGTTATGATTTAGGTGACAACCACGCAAATAATAGATAGTTGATTAGGTAGTATGATAAACCACGATTTGATATGTTTGTAGGATGCTAATTATGGGTTAAAAATTCCCCTTATTTTCTGGGATACAATATATGTTGTATCATAAAAAATGATTATGTTGTGTAACCGCCTTAAAAAATTACAATTGATCAAAGATCACTTTCATTAATTCTTGGATTTGTGGTTTGTTTGATTGATTAGTTGATGGATGTATATGATACTATTGCTTTTATGTTGATTCGGTTTAATTGTGATGACATGTTTTTAAAAATAATTATTGTTCTTGATTGTGTTTTTAGAATGGAGATGATGAAGCATCACGAGTTGTTTACCAGAGGTATTTCCTATACAAAACATTGTTGTAAATGTTAGTGTTCTAATTTTGTTTAATTTTATTGTAAAATATCTGGATTTGATTATAGGTCGAACAAGTGATACTCTATTGTCATTATCCTTATTCAATGGTATGGATTTTTTGTCATTGGTTTTGATACTTGAATGAATTATTTGTGGGTTTTTGATTATTACTTTTGCATGTAATAGCCGTGGGGTTTGGTGATCACTGAAGCATTACGGTTACAAATAGAAGTTCAGAAAATACTTCACGAATAGCTTGAGGTATAATGGCCACCTATTTGTATGGTTATTATATGATATGATATAGAAATTTCTGCATTAAACACTCAAATTGGTACATTTGTTATACAATGTACTTCTTACCATTATAATCGGTACATTTTCAAGACACAATCAGGTTAGGATATCTAAATATGCTGATTAAGGAGCAAATTATTCAGGTACCACTTGATTTGTTAAGAGCCTAGCTAATCCTTTATCTGATGAAAACTGCAGCACGTGACTTAATAAGTGGTTTAAAGAAAATGTCTTGACAGTGTGTAATTGACTACCTGGACCCAAGAGGCCAAGACCAATGATGAGGCGAAAAATGAACCACTTTTAGGGGGTCATTTAAGCCCGGAATTGAATTTATTTGATCAAATATTGCCCTAAATCGTTCCTTTTGTGATTTTAGGTACTTTGGGAGAGAAATCTGGAAAAGGAAGCAATTCGGACGTTTTTGGAGCATAAAAGTGAAGAAAACGCCAAAGACTTAATTTTCCAAGCTGGGAACAGTATGTGACGGCGTCAAGAGTACCATCCTGACGGCGTCAAGAGTAAATTGCATGACGGCCCAGTACAGAAATGAAGGCGTCACAAGGAAGAGCGTCAAGAGTTAAATACGTGACGGCCTGGAAAAACTTAATACATGACGGCGTCAGATGTAGATCAAGGCAGTCCGAGGATTAGTTTGGCGGCGAGATGACGGCGTCACCCCTTTGTTCTTGACGCCGTCAGACTCAATTTTCTATATATAGTTTTCTAATTTTCATTCATTAAAAAAAAGAGGAAGAAGTTTGGAGAAACCCTAAGGCCGAACCATATACGAATTTTACAGGTTTTTCAAGGGTTTTCAGCCCTTGAACCCTTACATGTGTAATTGAGATAAGTGTTTTTCTAATTCAATCAATATGTCTATGTGTTGGTTGTCTATATCTTGTGCTTGTCTTAATTCTATCATGCTAGGCTAGATTTATCTTGTGTTTGCTTAGATCTAATGAAACCTAGATGTTGATTATGTGTTGATTACTTGTTTATGGTTGTATTGGATGAATGATTTCAATGTTAGGCTTAAGAAAACTGGTAGATCTCCAAATGGTAATATGCATGAACGTCTTAGGAAACATGAACCGATGTGTACTAGGTTTTATTGGTTGTATTTAATGCATGAGTAAATTCTAATGATCCCATGTTAGGAGCTTCTTAGCCGGCTCGACATAGGAGTGAAGTAGGCACTCATAGGATTGGGGAGTTAAGTACGCCACCCCATGAATGGTATTAAGGAATACAATCCGTCATCCACGCAACTATAGCAAGTAATTAACGTGTAAAAGATATCTAGGGAGTAGTGAAATCTAAGTAAACACATTTCTCCACTTATTGCTCACAGCCTTAGTTTAATTTACTTTATTTTCATTTCTAGTATTTTATTTTGATTGCATCTTTAGTATTGGGTTAGTTGACTAGCAACTAATTCCGCCCAAATCCTTCAAACCCGAGATTTTTACTTGCTTTAAAAAAAATATAAAAATACAAAAAGAATCATCCCTCATCTCTAGAACTAGTATTAAGGTTTTCTAATCCTAGCGACACTATTTCTAGCTGAACGATCAATCCCCCGGTACTTGTCACTATACTATACTACAACGATCAGGTACACTGCCTGGTGGGGGTTGTAAGCTTCTCGAGATCCCTCGAGAGGTAAAGCCCGGTGCAATTCCCACGCATCAACCAACAATTATCAGGTTCGTTTTTATGAGAAGTTCCAAAAATCGTATAACAAAATTAAGGACCATGGTCATATGGAAAAATCAGTATATTTGACGTATATAATAATTGTGTTTCTGTGAAATATATACTGATGTATAAAATATATGTGTTTTTACTGGACACATGTTCTGTATGTATTTCTGCATATGACCACATCTCAAAATGGAGTAGATTGTGTAGAAAATATAGTTTAAGCAATTGATAGTGTCATGGCATGTCTTTTTAATTGTTCAACAATAAATTATTTATAAACTGGAAATTATAGATTTAATAACAAAACTGAGTGCTTAGTTGTGTCCTTTTAAGTTATTTAAGTATAGTTTAACATGGTTTTTGAGGGAAAAAAAGTATGACATGGATTGCATTTTTGGTTTAGATTGATGTCATTTTGAATTAAAAATGGGATTTATCTTTTGTGACATTCTTTATTTATAAATTTAGCAACTGATAATTTCGTAATGTTTATGCTTACAAGTGGTGGAAGCCGCGAGGGAAGTTTTCCATGAAACTTTCTCGAGCTATGAAGTTCACACCTATGGTCTACTGGGGTACCTTTTGGTAAGTTTTATACTATAATCAGTATGAATCTGCTTTTTGAAATAACAGATTCAGATTGACTTGAAAGTGTCATGTTGAATTGTTCTTTATATGGTTTCTAACAAGCTGCTGTGACTTTTTTATGTGTAATTGAGTTAGATTAAGTTTGTTTGCTTAGAACATTGGGTGAATTGATACATTGGTATTTTTGGTGGTTAGCCTATTTGTTGAGGTGTTTAGGATTATTGCTTAATGCTTATTTTAGTGCTTTATTGTTGGTTTGGGGCGCTAACAGATCCAATGAAGAAAGAAGTTCCATTCGTTCGTAAGAAGATTGATTCTGTCAGCAAAGAGTTGAAACCCCTAGCACAAACCATATAGAAGTCATTATTACCCATTTGCGGTTTATTTACTCACTTCTTAGTTGTGAATATATGCTGCTTTGGCATTGGATTTTGTTTATCATATAATACAGATTTTTCTAATTAGGATGGGTCAAATAACTAGGTCTTAAACATTAAATTTAGCATGATTTTGAGCTATAGAAAAGTATCGATAATGTACTACTTGCTGCTTAATATGGTTTGTTTGATCTGTTTGAAATAAATCACAACCTAAATCAAGCCACTACTAAATAAAATGTGTCAATATTACCAAACTTAGTATTTATGATTCGTGTGTCGCTTATTATTTCTACTCAACGGATTTGTAGGCGAGGCTACCGAGTGCAAAGAAAACAACTAATGTGTTGCTGTGCATGTTGTTGGGTGTCGATGTGGATGCAACAAAGATTATGTGGGCAACCAATACATCGATTCAGGCTGCCAAGGTTAGTTTTATAAGAAATTATTCGTTGACGTGTATAATATTCTGTTGACCTGTATAACTTGCCTGAATCAAGATACGGGTCGGATATAGATTATAAGGCGCTATGCACTTTTGAGTATTTGGATATACGTGAACTTCTTAGGCTTATAAACTTATTTAAGAGGTGTTTAGGACTTACGGTTCACCTGCATTGTGTTTGAATTATGCTTAAGCTTATGAGTTTGCATCTTTAAATATGTTGTTCATACAATGTCTTGCTATCAATGTTCACTATTTAGCCCATTTAAGCAAATATGGAATAGAGACTAAGCTTATACACTGCACTGTTTAACATAATTGCAAAATCTATGTATAAGGTTAATTCCTAATGACATATATAGTGTTTTCATAAGTATAGTAATGTTACAAAGTGACGTAGTTGCATCTCCTTGCTTGCACAATGTATCATATAGAACAACTGAGGGTTTTGCTGATCTACTAATTAGAACACCCGGGCTTTTCAGTTGATATAGAAAGTACTTTTGTTATGTACACAGGCCCAACAACAATTTGTGGGATTGAAGAAAAATATCCAAACATTGGCAGTCTGCCCTTAATAGCCATCAAGCTTCAATCGATGAAACAAACAAAATTATATGGATAAGTTTATATGAGGATGCATTTAAAGGCCATACAAGGTCTTTATCGTCAAAGAAAAAATTACCACAAGAAAGAACATGACTTTATCAGTCGACAAAACATATCAAACCATTGGACTATTTATTTTTATCTTACAAAAAACTTTTTAAAAATTGTCACCTCTATTGAAATTGTTGAGAAGATACTCTAAAAGTGCTTTAATGTGATGTTTAATACCGTGTTCGGTTTTCAATTTTGTCAACTATAGATAAGCAGTTTCTTTTTGAAAGAGTTTAAAGGTTGATGAAATCATTTTATGGTTTTCTTGCTTACAAGTTTGTGAAACGGATGTATGTAGGACGCATCGTGGGTGATGAAGCGGATGGTGTTCCAGGAATTCAGCATGTGGTACCTGGTTTTGGCATGAAAACTGCCCTTAAACTTTTGAAAAAGCATGGTTCGTTACAAAATCTACTGAATACTGCTGCTATAAGAACTGTTTTCTGGTGCTATCAAAGGTTGTCTGATATTCTTTCCTTTCTAATTTGTTAATATCAGGATGGAAGAAGCAAAGGAAAACATGTATGCTTTTAGCACTACCCCATGAGAATTAGAATTAGTGCGTTAGCATTCTAAAGTAGAGAGCAAATTAGTGACGATTTTTCCGGCACAATATGTTCCACCAAGATGTACATTCTGAAAATAAGGATTGTTTTATTGCCATAACAAATTATCTTTGTATGTGCCTCGAGAAAATAAGAATGTGTATTAAATTTGATTATTTACTCTTTATTCTGTCTTTTTGGAGTGAACCTCGAGAAAACCTATTGTAGCTCAAGTCAATAGTGTTGAAGAGTAGGTTGGAGTTAAAAAGACTGTTGGGGAGGGGACACGATAGGAGATTACAAGAAAGATTGAAGAAAATGAGAAGTGAGATTTAAAAGAAGTAATGGAAGCATAAAGGCCTCTATCAGGCATGCATAACATGTCAAAACGCTTTCTTGACACACTATAAGATACACCATCCCATGAACAACGTTCATGTTCGTGAAAAAAAAAAATAACATTGTGTAGGAGGTTGTTTCAGAAAGTTTGGGCAAGAGTGATGATCATCATCATGAAAGTGATTATTTTTATTATCTATTTATGTATTCAGGTGTTAGTTGTTTTTGTTAATGTTGGTGATGATGAATAAGAATTTGAATAATGAGACGTTGAATGGTTGAACCGGTTGAAATAGTAATTAGTGTCCCTTAACTAAATAACTTTACAACCTGCGTATATGTGCGAGGATCATAATAATCATTTATAGTATAAACTTTGTTCACGAGAAAGTGCTTTTATTTATATCAATCTACTTATTTACCATTAGTCAACAAACACATGCAAAGTTAGAGATGTAAATATAATTCTTATTTCATATTGAAACGTTGTTTATCTTTGTATGTAAAGTTACACCATATCAATAACTGCTGTGTGCATGAGCTTAAAATCTAAAGTTTGAATTAAAAAGTTATTGCTTATAATAATTTAGTTATTTCTAACATCTAACTTTGAAATACCCAATTAATGGCTATTTATTGTGACGTCTTATATAAATACATGTTTCTAACCTTTTTAGCGATCTTTTATAAAAATTTTTAACATTTCAAAAAGGTCCTGTACAATGATACGTGTGCTCACGCAAATTTTACAAAAAAGATTTTCACAAAATTAGTTCGCAGTGTAATAATTTTACTATTGCAATTCTACCACAAATATTGTTTAAAAAAAATCCTTCATTGACTACAAGTTTGTTCTTACTTCTTAGATATTTTTGTTTAAATAATCAATGTTATTTAGTTTCTTTAAGCATGTTTTGCAAATGGCATTTTACATTAATTTTTTGATTTTTAATAGTATATCATTTAACGTTATTTTTGTTAAAACCATTTTACTACTTTTATATTTTTAAGAATTCTTAAAATGGTTTAATAGTAATTCTTTTAAAATGGTTTCATAGTATAACGTTGCTATCAAGTTAATAGAAAATGACAGTACTACTTCATTGCATAAGCATTTTACTACTTTTAAAATGGTTTAATAGTATAATGTTACTATAAAGTATGCTTTTTTTCTTTGTAGGATGCAATATGACAAATAAGTTTTTAGCTTATATTCAACTTAACGGACAAAATGCATTAGCACAAAAGTTGGTTGCAATTTACAATCTTAATCTCATATCAAACCATTGTATTATTTATTTTATCTTACAAACAAATTTTTAAAATTAGCCGCCCATCGGGCAGGCCTTGAAGCTAAAAAACATTTGTACTTTATGCAATCTACATTGTTAATATATTATAAAAACATTTGTACTATCTTTATTTTCTTTAAAAAAAATTCTTAAAACATATATGAACCACTTAACATTTGTTTATTGGTTAACATAACATACTACCTCGCCTAAGCAATATGCTACCTCGCCCAAGAGTAATTTTTAATTGCCTAGAAAAAATTTTATTTTAAAATACTGACCTCGCCCAAGAAAATTTTTTACTCGCCTAGACCTCGACTACAATTTTTTACTCGCCCTAACCTCGCGTTTTATAACTTGCCCAAACCTCTTAAATCTCGCTCATGTTTACTTTTAATTCGCGTGTTACTAAGAATTATTTTAATTCGCGTGTATAACTCGCCCACTCTTGGTCACTCATTCATTTCGAATAAAGAAACTTTTATCAACATCGCTAGTTGCCACTTGCCACATTGCACAATCCAATAAAATAAAATAAATAAACCAACCAAAAGTACATATATATTCTCACACTATAAAGGTAACAAACAAAAACACGGCTCAAATAATCTCACCGTCCTTCAATGTGGTCTAGTGGTAAACACTTAACTTGTTAAGTGTGCCACTAAGAGAGTAGTACCGGATGGGTGACTATCCGGGAAGTCCTCTTTGATCACAGGGTCTGTTGATACTAGGCTTTCAAAGTCCTTCAATGAAGGTTTCAACCCACTAGGGTTCGAATCTGGAGAAGGCAGGGTTTACTTCAAATTAAGTGTCGTGCCTTCGGGCGGCTTAAGTTGAAGGTTTTCCCCCCATCGGGTTTCGAATTGGTCAAGAATTTCTCCGAAAGAACCGTTCAAAAAAAAAAATAAATAAATAATCTCACCGTCAGATAATACTACACTCGTCACCTTTTGCATCACAGTTCATACATCGTACGTCTGTGTCCCGGAAAACATCAGGTATCTAGCTATAGTTTCTTTACTCATCAACGTAATTATTTTATTATATCTACGTAATTTTCATTGTTCACATGTTTAATCAGGTTTTTGTACATCAGATCTCATATTAATTACTTGCTTAAAATACGTGATCATGAATTGAATTGTAGCTCTATTTGTGTACTATTTTTTAATATGAGGCGTTTTATTTTACAAACCTAAAACTCTCACATACCAATGACCAATCAGAAGCCTCCATTTAAAAAAACAACATTTAATAATAAAAAACACGGAGGGACAATTTTTGCCAACTCACCAAACTTACCCCACCAACCCCACCCTTACCTCTCATTTTCCACACATTAGATATAAAAAAAAACCCACTTTCTCTTTCTAACCATCATCAAAAACCACTATAACAAATAAAAAATAACCACTTTTTAACCGTTCAAATCATCAATAAAACACAAAAATGGAAGAATCACCGAGTGCACAAGCAAATCCACGAAAAAACCGGCTCAAAATGAACCTACTGAATCTCGGGATGAAGGTATGATGCTTCTGACTAATTATTTAGTTGTTTTATTGGTTGTGTTTTTTAGTGTTTACATTTGGTTGAGTTGCTGAGTAAAAAACTTTGTATACATGGATGCACACCAAGTGTTTGATGAAATGTGTGACTGAAAAGTATCACCAGTGATATTTGAAGTTGAACTGTATACGTGTGTATCACCAGTGATATTTGAAGTTGAACAGTATATGTGTATTATCACTATTGATATTTGTATTTGACTTAACCATGCAAATCACATAAAGCACACAGAAAATGAAACAATCGACATCTAAAACAACGAATACTTTAGTTTTTACTGTTATAGAATCATTATTAGTGTGTTTTACTAGTTAATTTTCGATAATTTGTGATGTTGTGCTGATTTATGTGATAATATGAGGCATTAAAAGTTAGGTTTAACAGAACAAAAGATATGTTGTGATGCTTGTGTTTGATTTGTGGTGGATTTGTATGTTTAATGATTGTGCATGTTTCAAAAGGTTTTACCGCGATATTTGAAAACAATATTGACCGGTAGTGTATTACATGTGATATAAAAGTTAAATTATTGTTGATTGGTAGAATATCTATTATGATGACAAATAGTTATTTGTTTGACATATGATATTGAAAACAACTGAACTATTCGTACACTAACAAAAATTATGAAAATATTTTGATGCAGATTTGAATGAGACCTGTGCAAAAAACAACCTCATCAAACGAAAAGAATCAACAACAAGTGCAATTGTCGTTTAAGAAAGCATAACATCTCCACAACCAAATTGAAGAAGCTCAAACACTTGTGATATCACAAGTTCCTCCATCACCACAATTGATTCAACAAATAAAAGAAAGCTGACACACATGTGATATCACCTGTGATATCACTTAATATCACCAGTGATATCACTTGATATCACCTGTGATATCACAGGTGGTATCACATGTGATATCAAAGGTTTCCCCGAAAGCATCTGGGAATAAAATGAAGGTGTTAGTTGGTGAATCAATGAAGAAGACGATTGTTGAAGAACAAAAGTAAATAAAACAAGTTGATGAAAACAGTTGCGTTGTTATGTTTTAATCTATACGATTATAAATAATTGTGTATAGTTGACAAGTTGGAAGTCAATAGTAGGTATTTAGTTTGACTGAATCATTATATTTGTCACAAGAGATTCAAACTCACAGAAATGGGCCATAGTGAGCAATTGTTTAATCCATCTTGATTTGTGAATATTTGTTTGATAAAATTTTGAGTGGTATTTAGTTTAATATGGTAATATGAAAAGTGAAAAGTGTCATACCTGTAGTATCACCAGTGATATTTGAAGTTGAACTGTATATGTGTATTATCACTAGTGATATTTGTATTATCACTTGTGAAATTTTGTATATTTTATAGGTTTTTTTGTTTACTTGTTAAGCTTTATTTTACTAGTGCTATTGAGTAAACCTAACAATTCAGAAAAAAAAAATAATAATAGTATCACAAATGATATACAAGTCCAGGATAAAATTAGCAATACTATTAAATAAACCTAACAATTCAGTAAAAAAAATCAATCAATCAACAAACTAATACTTCAATTGCAGCGACTGAGAAACCCCCTCCACTTTCAACTACGCCGCCGCCCCATTGACATTTGAAACTTTTCACTTGTTTGGACAAGTATGTATATTATGATCAATTAAACTACAAATATTACAACACTTCTTTTGGTTCTTACTTTTCTCAATAGCTTTCTCACGTCCACCCTTAATACGGTCATTCTTATGTCCTTTAGGAGGATTCTTTATACCCATAAAATCTTGAGCAATATCACAAACTTTTCGGGATGGAAAACTTGGCAAATCAGTCTCAACTTTTGACTTTAGCTCTCTCAGGTTGTCTACAAAAGTAGTCCAGTATCATAGACAGCTTATCAGTAATTACAATAATAAGAAACAGATTATCAAATATATCACTGGTGATACTACAAATATATCAAACATATCACTGGTGATACTACATATATATCAAGCATATCACTGGTGATACTACACATATACTCCCTCCGTCCCATATTTATAGTCCACATTTCCTTTTCGGGTTGTCCCAAAATAATTGTCCATTTTCCTTATTAAGTAAAAACTAGAGAATCTAGTGGAGGAATATTCTATTTTAGTGGTTGAAAATTAAAGTGCCCCACTTTTATTAAACTTTGTTATTTCTCTCTCATGACAATAATTTTTGGGACGGAGAGAGTATCAAACATATCACTAGTGATACTACACATATACCATCAGCAAAAACATTTATTGTGTTTGTCTATTACAGTAAAAGGCACAAAAACCATCTTGTACATAAAAAGTACGTAATTAATACCTTAGAGTAAAATCCAATAATGATCTTCATTACATACTCAACATTAAATTCAGAAACAACACGAAAAATGCCGAGAACTCCATAAGCATTTTTGGTAGCCGTGCAAGCATTTAAATAGAGCACCACAGAAAAGACTTCAAAATGTCAAAAATATTACACTATAATTAATAACTTATCAGTAATATTATACTATACTTAATAACTTATCAGTAACTTATACTCACAGCTTATCCCCACAAACTTATATTTTCATCCTCATCAAAATGTCAAAAATATTATATAAGAAAATTAAACATCTTAACATAAACAACTTATAAATAAATAGACTAACAATTATCACTGGTGATACTAAACCAGCTTATAATCATCAACTTCAAATATCACTGGTGATACTAAACGTATGCTACAGAGCAGATTCAAAACCACAAATAGACACAAAAACAGCATTCAAATTCAGTTAAAAACATAAATTCAACTAGCAACTTAATTAATAAGCAAAATTACAAAAGCAGATAACAAAATTATCAAATATTTTTTACTTACACATTTCATCAAACACTTGGTGTGCAGCTAGATAAGAAGAAATGTTAACAACTTGATTCACATAATTATCAACTGATTCAACAACATTATCAACCGCAACAATATCAATCAAATATGCTTTTGAAACAAACACTTATTTCAGATCAAAAGAAGCCATAAAAAATGATAATAATGATCGGAACGGTGATGGTGATCGGAGTGGTGCTGGTGATGGTGATCAGAATGGTGATGATGAAAAAAACAGGAACTGTCGATCGGAACAGTGATGGTAATCGGAGTGGTGATCGAAACATTGATGGTGATGATGAGATGATGATCGGAACAGTGATGGTGATCGGAATAGTGATGGTGATGATGATCGGAATGGTAATATAACTAATTTGTGAATGGAAGGAATGAGAGCAGAGGAAACACACACACGAAGTGTGTATAAAAAATGAAGCGAATGAAAAAAAAGAAAAAAGAAAAGAAGAGGTTTTATATAGTTGGAGTATTAAGGTTAAGCATATTAAATCTTAGATTAATCTAGGCCATTAGATCAAAAAGGATGGAAGGTGGGGATTTGTCCATTGGTATGCAAAAAAAAAATGAGTATGCATTTGAATTTTCCTCTTTGTAATATATATATATATATATATATATATATTTCGCGATCATAGAATTTGTTGTAAGATTTATTTTATGGTTTTTGTCCCATGACAAACTTTCGACAAAAAGTAAGTTGTATGCAGCCATGCATTCCGTCTTGTGGTTTTTGTTGGCCCTGGGCAATAACAATAAGGAGGCCCTTTACACTACTGCATGTAAACTTGAATTATATGATTCATATATGTTTAATATATAACATATTTATACATAAGACTAAGAAAAATGTGACCCCTTTTAAGTGGAGTCCTGGTGCGACGGCACCACTTGCACACCCTCTAGTTGTATGTAACTTGTATGTATTAATAGTTGTAGTACATAAAGTTGGTTGAGAGAAATAAATAATGCATGCCGTTGTAAATTTTGTTTATTTTTTTTTTGTTTGTAGGAATTTTGATCATAAAGTTTGTTTGTTTTATGAAGGTTTGTGACATTAAGGAAGAAAAATATGTTGGGACTTCTAAGGCAAAAAGTCGGGTTGAGAGGGTTATCAGCTCCGGTATAGTTATGCTTTAGCTTTCGTTTATTATCGAAAAGTGTTGGATAAGTTTTAACGACTTTATTATATGTTATATTTTAGGTAATTGGGGATTAGACGCAGAGGTTATGTCCTTTAGCGTCTGCTATGAGGCATAACTCTTCTCCAACCAAACAGGTAATACTAAACGCATTATCATGTGAGATGTTTGACTAAACCATTGTTTGACATGTGCTTATAGCCTGTTTGATCATAAACTTCATTAGTCCAATAAAGATTGGACTATCCATAAAAGCCCAAGCCCGTTATCCAGAAGCTTCTAGAAACTCGTAGAATACTCATAGAAAATATCTTTGTGAAATATGTAGAATGATACTAGAAATATCTAGTTAGAATTATCTAGAATTAGACATCTAGATAAGGATAATGATGTATTAAGAAATATCAAGATGATGCAAGAAGAATCTAGATTATAGTAGAATATCCATGGAAATATCTTGTCTCTAGAACATTCCATGGAGTAGTATAAATAGGTGTTAGGGTGAGCATTTGTAAGAATAAAGAAAAGTTCAAGTAATAAAAGTTTCATTGTAAAATCTCTCTAAGTATTCCTCTCTTCATCGAATATAAGCCTAAAAGGCCTTCATGTTTCCAACAAAGTGGTATCAGAGCTAGAAGAACGAGATGTCAAGTGCAATGAACTTGTTCCAATTCCCTCGTTTTACCAAAGACAACTATGGTATTTGGTGCATTCGAATGAAGGCGTTACTCGGTTCACATGATGTGTGGGAGATAGTCAAAAAAGGTGTTTAGAAAATTGATGATGAAAGTTCATTGAATGCCGCCCAAAGGGTGGAGTTGCAAAAGGCAAGAAAGAAGGATCAAAGTGCTCTTACACTCATCTATCAATGTCTTGATGATGTGATGTTTGAGAAAGTTGCAAATGCAACCACTTCTAAGGAAGCGTGGGAGATCCTTCAAAATGCTTTCAAAGGAATTGACAAGGTGAAAAAGGTACGTCTTCAAACTCTTAGAAGAGAGTTCGAAAAGCTTCAAATGGAGGAATCCGAAACCATTTCGGATTATTGCACTCGTGTCTTAACCATTTCCAATGAAATGAAGAGAAATGGTGAAATCTTGAGTGACACAAGGGTGATAGAAAAGGTTCTTCGCTCTTTGCCACCAAGCTTTGATTACATTGTTGTGGCCATAGAGGAGTCAAAAGACATAGACACTATGACCATTGATCAACTCATGGGATCTTTACAAGCCCATGAAGAGAAGTTGAAGAAAGAAGAGGGAAAGAACCCTTAGAGCAAGCTTTATACTCAAGGTCTCTTTTAAAGAAAGAGAAAAGAGCTTTCTAAATGGAAAGGAGCAAGGACGAGGACACGGTACTTTTTGAGGTCGTGGTGGTTTCCAAGGCCGAGGACGAGGAAGAGGAAGAGAAGATTTCAATAAAGAAGATGAAAACGAATGGTTTTCATATCGAAGAGGTCGCGGGAGAGGCTTTCAATCTCAAAGAGGAGGTAAGCCCCATATACAATGTTATAATTGTCGCAAATATGGTCATTATGCCAATGAGTGTAGTAGCTCAAGACAAGTGGAAGAAAAAGCTAATCTTGTGGAGGTAGAAGACAAAGATGAGCTTACCTTGTTAATGGCAAGACATGACGAACAAGAAGAGATGATAGAGCCATGGCATATAGATTCCGCTGCAAGTAACCATATGACGGGTGAAGAAGACCTGTTCATGGAGATGGAGGAGAGTAAAGGTAATGTCACCTTTGGAGACATATCAAAGGCACCGATGAAAGGAAAAGGTAAGATACTTATCCGATCTAAAGATGGAAGTCACCAATATATTTCAGACGTATACAATGTGCCCAACCTTAACAATAATATTTTAAGTGTGGGACAACTTTTAGAGAAAAATTACGATATTCATTTCAAGGATCGTAGTGCCACAATAAGAAATCCTGAAGTAAAGCTCGTAGCAAAAGTACCTATGACTAAAAACCGAATGTTCCTTCTAAACATTCAACATGATGAAGCTAAGCGCTTAAAGAGTTGTTTGAAGGATCATTCGTGGATTTGGCACATGAGGTACGGGCACTTAAACTTTGGTAACTTAAAGTTATTATCCTCAAAAGGAATGGTGAAAGAGTTAGATCAAATTGATCATCCCAATCAAGTGTGTGAAGGATGTCTTCTTGGGAAGCATGCTAGAAGGTCGTTCCCAAAAGAAGCGACATCAAGAGCTAAGGAGCCTCTACAACTAATTCACACGGATTTGTGCGGTCCCATTACTCCACCCTCTCATGGTAAGAATCTTTACTTTATGCTCTTTATTGATGACTTTTCAAGAAAGACTTGGGTATATTTTCTAAAATAAAAATCCCAAGCTTTTGAAGTTTTAAGATATTTAAGGCTATGGTTGAAAAGGAGAAAGGTTTAAAAATTAAATCCATGAGATCCGATAGAGGTGGAGAATTTTTATCAAAAGAATTTAACAAATTTTGTGAGGATAATGGGATCCAGAGATTTCTAACGGCTCCTTACTCCCCACAACAAAATGGAGTGGTGGAGAGAAAGAATAGAACCATTCTCAATATGGTCCGAAGCATGTTAAAAAGTAAGAAGATGCCAAAGGAGTTTTGGGCTGAAGCGGTTGACTGTGCGGTATATCTGTTGAACCGATGTCCGTCAAAAAGCTTAGACAACAAGACTCCACAAGAAGCATGGAATGGGATGAAGCCTACCGTCTCTCACCTAAGGATATTCGGAAGCATAGCGTATGTTCACGTTCCAAGCCAAAGGCGGTCCAAGCTTGATAATAGAAGTGAGAAGCATGTATTCGTTGGCTACGACAAGCAGTCGAAAGGTTATAAGCTCTATAATCCAATCACAAGGAAGGTGGTAGTGAGTTGAGACGTGGATTTCGATGAAGAAAAAGAATGGGATTGGAGCATCAAAGAAAATGAAAGGTATGACTTTCTTCCTATCACTGACGAAGAAGAGACATGTGAATCAAGTGAAGAAGTCCAACAACCTCAAAGTCCAACTCCAACCCACGACTCACCTTCAAGTTCAAGTGAAGGAGAACCAAAGACAAGAAGTTTGCAGGAGCTCTATGAGGTAACTGACGAGATACCCCTTCTTTTTTTATACGTTGATTGTGAACCTTTAGTTTTTGAGGAGGCTATGAAAAATAAGAAATGGAGACAAGCCATGGACGAGGAGATAAAGTCAATAATGAAGAATGATACGTGGGAGTTGACGACCCTTCCGAAAGGCCAAAAGGCTATTGGAGTCAAGTGGGTATATAAGGCCAAGAAAAACGCCAAAGGCAAAGTGGAGAAGTACAAGGCAAGACTTTTGGCAAAAGGGTACAAGTAGAAGTGGTATGTGTTAATTTACACATACCTTTATATCTAAATATCGGACCAAAACGACCAAAAACCCGACTATGAATGCCAAATGTGTATTGTTTTTGTGTTTGTGATGTGCAGGTACGGATATTGCAAAAATGGACAAAACAAAGCAAACACGAGTACAGGATTGGAAAGAGTGTCAAAAGCCGGGAAGGATTTCTCAAGTTTGGATCAATAATCAAGCTCAATTTGTCAAAACCAATCCTTGAAGATTCATTATTGTCAATTTCAACCCTTGGATATAGTTTTTGGAAATGACAGATTTGGTCCCTTGGAATTTCAAAGTCTACAAATTTGGTCCTTGAAAGTTAATGCTTAAAAATATGAATGATAAATCCCAGGCCTGATCCAAATAAATTAAACTACAATCTAAGCCCAGAACCAACACCAAAGCCCATCACTTAAATATTTTTACCCGAAGCCCATCTCCATATCCGGTCAAACCCCAAGACCCATAGTCAAATAAATATAAAAAATACTCCCCAAACTACCCGCCCCCCAATTTACCCTTACCCATAAAAACAACTATTCACCCAACAGTAAACAAGAACCCTAATTGATTAATTACCACAATTAAGGGTAGTATTGTTAAATCAAATACCTTCTAGAAGTTCAGTGTAGTGTCAGAGGATCTAAAGAAGCACACGCATGTCCACTTGGCATTCCCTAATTGGTTGCTACACGTCACAAGGACTGATCTGACGGCTCATATGATGAAGCAATGATTGATTATTGATCAAATGGCTTAGATTGCATTCCAAGAAGCACACCACACGGATTGCCAAGCTGGCAATCTGTGGCTACCTCACCCTTATCCTTTCTCTTTCATTTAGTATAAATAGAGGTGTAAGATCAATGTATTAGGGGTGGAGTTTTGGGTAGCAAAACTCTGCCAAATTGTTTTAAGAATTGTAGCTTATTTCTATTTCAAATTGTAATCTCTTATTTTATTAATACAAAGCACTTTTGATTGTTTCATTACTGCTTATTACAAATTACTTAGTTACTGAATAGCTTTATTTTCTTGTTTCAAATAGTTTAAATCAGTCCTTATATCTTAGTTTTCATTTCAAATCTGTTTCAATCATATTGTTTTCAGAAAATCAGAAAAGAGAAAAATAGTAAGATATAGTTTTCATTGAAAATAGTTTTCATCCAAGCTTGTTTTTAATATTTTAGATCTTTCATCAGCTTCCTTAAGTTTTTGTGAGTGAAATTTTAGTGTAAAAGTTCAAAAGTTTGTGGGTCAATTATAGTCAACTGTGTTGGATTTTTGGTGGATCAGAGGTGTTTTTGATAGTCCAATTGGAGAAATGGAAGCCATTGGCCTGTCTAAAGACAGGCATGCATAGTGAATCACCTCTTTTCTAGCTGAGGTGAAAAGCTTTTGTAAGTTTTGTTCTTAATTCCTATTTACTGATTTCATCCTTTAGTTTCTGTGTAGATCTGTGTTAGCTTGGTTGTTTACTGTTACATCAGTTGTGTTTGATGATATTTGAGTAACTTTGAATGAGTTTCATCATATATGTAGTAGATTTATCATTGTATTGTTAGATATTTTCAAATCTGAGGTATTATTAGCTTATTTGTGATCCTGATCTTTAGTTGTTCTCTGCTATAGTAAGTGGTTGAATTGAGCTTTATTGAGGATTTGTGACTATGTTTGATCATTGATTGTGAAATTTGAGGATTAGAATAGTGATAAGTAGTGTTAATCAGGTAGTATAGGGGTGTTTGGATCAACTTGATTTACTGAGTTTAGTGTTAGTTGTCTGATAAATATTGCATCAGTGGTTAGCTTAGGTTGTCAGTAGATAAAGTGTAGCATAATAATTGTAGTTTAGTAAACTAATAAGTCAAACTTTTATTCAAACTTTCTTAATTGTTGGAAATAGTAAAATCAGTTAGTAAGTTTAAAGTTGTAGGTGTAATATGGTTCAAGTTAGCTTAGTTTAGTAAAAGTATAGCTTAATAATACAAGTGGTAGTAGATATAAGCAGTTGAAATTAGATTTAGTCAATACATGTAACTAGTAAAATAGTCAACTGTTAATTGCTTTTTCTACCCATTAGCTGCTGAACTAGGATGATTTTAGAATAGTTTTTGGTAGGTTCTGAGTAGGTAATTGCTAGTTTTAGATAACCAGTAGTGTAGTGGATCTTTTGCCCCCATTATATTCTTTATAATAGCTTATTAGGACAGCTTTTTGAAGCATGCAACAAGTGGTTCTGAATCAGTTTTCTGTCATTAATATTGGGCTGCAATTGCTTGTTTGAGCTAGAGTTTGAGTTTTATTGGTTTTTGTTGGGAATTACAGATTTGAAGATTACAAAACCTACAAGCAAAGAATGAAGAAAGAAGAAACAATGAGGACCTAATATGTAATAGTTAGCTTGATTAGTAAGCTAGGGTTTGTAACCTCCCTCTATTATATAAAAAGGGTAGGCGTCTAGGTTACAGATCATTCATTCATAGCTAGTCTCTCCAATGAGAGTCTAGAAACGCATAGAGCATTAGTAGTAGTTTAGTAGTTGTAGTAGTTTTTATATTTTCAATAAAGAAAACCTTGAAGTAACTTTGATTCTTATGTTCTTATTCCGCTATGCTTAATCATTGTTACTATATCCTAGATAGGGCTTAAACGATCTTTAACAATTGGTATCAGAGCGGGGGCTCTTGATATCTAGGGTTTTGAGGTTTTCATGTTCATGAATAAAGAGCAGTTGTGAAGAAGAAGCAGATCTGGTAAAAAATTTCGTCACTTTCTGTAGTGCAGTTTTCAAACAGCAATTTCTTATTCGTTAACCGTTGGATCGGGCTGAAATTTTTACTGAAAGTTCTCAACGTATCAAGGAAGAGTTCCACCGGAGGGATCTTCAATCTGAGCTCTCAGTAAAAAGATAAAAATTGTCAAAGTCTGCTACTGAAAAAGGTTTATGTAAGTCGATTTTTTTGGATTTCTATGCTTTTCACTTCATGAATTCATGCTTCCTTATTTTAAATTCATTATGGAACTTGGATATATGATGTTTGATATCTAAAATTCATGAAAGAAGCAGCTGGCGATGAGTATGATTGATTTTTGATGATTTTAGGGTTTTAGCGACACTTTAAAAGTGTTGTCACGACTTTGATTGGTACTGTTGACGGTTACTGCTGCATTATTAGTTTCTGCTGAAGCTTTACTTGTTTCTACTGATGGTTCTTTCTGGTCGTTCCTCCTGATTGGTTCCTACTGATGGGTTCCTGCTGATACATACGGTTCTTGCTGACTTCTTTATGGTACCTACTGGCTTGTTGTATACTTTTTCTTTTGGTCAGTTTTGGTTCCTACTAGTCATGTGAGATTACTACTGGTTAGGGAGGATGGTGTTATCAACCATTATCAGTTCATTGAGGAGATTACTTGTTGAAGACATTTGATTATAATTTATTTGCTGTTGTAGTTAAATTTCACAGGTGCGTGTTCTTATCATATCTCAAAGTGAGTGTTACACTTTGGAGGATAACTTGTTCGTGCATTAATGATGTGACAAAGACTTGATGAATCTAGTGAAGGGGTACGATCCATCTTATTGTGCTTAATGCGTACATTTGCTATCACTTTAAGGAGTTACGTTATTGTGCTCAGTGTCTCATTTAGCTGAGGATTTGTCAAGAGGTCGTGGTCTACTTATACTTTTTATGGCAGTATGAGTTTAGAGTTACATGGATAGTGCAAGATATAAGATGCAAGTTTGGGAGATTTAACTTCTTCATCAAATCAGTTATAGTTGATTTTCTTCATCAGTGATCACTCCCTGGAACCTATTGGATTAAAGAGATGGCAAGTATAAGTTTAAGGGGAAGCTTATTGTTAATATACTTGATCATTCTCTTACACTTTGTGCTGATGCTAGTTACTGCGGATACTTACTGCTGATGCTAGTTACTGCTGATACTTACTGCTGATGCTAGTTACTGCTGCTGCTCGTTACTGCTTATTAGTTAAAAAAAAATAAATAAAAAATAAAAATAAAAATAAAAATAAAAAATTATTATTATTTTGTTTTTGATATTTAATTCTAGGTCCGAAGACGCCCTTGGATCTTGGACAATGAGTTGGTTCCTTCTATTCATTTGGTTTGGTGTTCACAGGTTGTTGAATACATAACATAATAATGTTGTGCGATGGCCGGGACCACACATATTATTATATTTTGATTTGGTTTGGTACCAATGGACGGTTATGGCGTGCGGTGGCTGGGACCACACGAATAACTGAGGTGTATTTAATATGCTTGTTCGCACTACATCAGATAAGGGTATTTGAAGCCGATTAAAGTTCGAGATATGCATCACTTGAGGGGAAGCGTTTACGAGTTGCATAAGACCCTATTAGAAGATTACAAAAAGGGGAAGAAAAGTTATGATGTGCAGCTTATTATTGGTGATGATATTGTTTCTTCATGCAGATTGTTTTGTAATATCAAATAGGGGAAGATTGTTGGGAATTACAGATTTGAAGATTACAAAACCTACAAGCAAAGAATGAAGAAAGAAGAAACAATGAGGTTGATACAACCCAGAACATTACAAAACCTATAAGTATCAACAAGTGGTATCAGAGCCTTGAGAGAGTCTCTGCCATACTGAGAAACACAAATCTTACACCTTTACAATCCAAACAAATCACCAAACATGCCTGGATCGGATGATGATGTTGATACAACCCAGAACATTAACACCACTTCTCTTCAACAACTCAATCTCTCCAACAGTAATGCTAAGTTTCCATACTTGAAGAATGCAGAAGATTATCATCTGTGGTCCATGAAGATGCAGAACTGGATCACAATTCACAAACATTGATTGGAATCTGTGGGAGGTTGTTAAGAAAGGGAATAGTCTGAAGAAGCATGTTACAGATGCTGATGGAGTTGTTACTATTGTAGGACCCAAAACTGCTGAAGAGATTCTGGCGGTGCAGAGGGAGAGTAAAGTCAGAACTATTTTGCTCCAAGCTATTCCAGATGACCATATGGGTGACTTCCATTTTATGGAGGATGCCAAGGACATTTGGATGGCTATAAAAGCAAGATTTGGTGGGAATGAGGAATCAAGAAGGTTGCAGAAGACTATGCTGAAGCAGAAATTCCAAGAATTTCAGATATCTGAAGAAGAGGGAATTCATAAGGGTTATGACAGATTTCATCGAATATTGAGTCAACTTAATCAGTTGAAGGCTAGACCCGACAATGAAGACTGCAATTCTAAGTTTTTGAGATCTCTGCCGCCATCTTGGTTATAAGTTTGTATTGCTCTCAAGACCAAAGGTGGGTTGGACATGATGTCTTTTGATGACCTCTACAATAGGCTTAAATCACTTGAGCCTGATGTTAGAAGTCCCATATGTCCATCCACTCATTCTGCATTTGTTGGTGCCTCTACTAAACCTGTGCATCAAGCCGCAAGTTCATATTCATCAGGAGCATCTTCTCAAACTTATAATCAAACTGCTCCTAAATCAAGATCAAGTAGTGTGTTGGAGGATCTTATTCATTCATTTGTGGCTGAATATGAACCTCAGCAGTTTATTGCTTATGAGGACTTTGAACAGGTAGATCCATTGGAAATGGAGGAGATGCACTTGAAATGGGAGCTTGCCATGATCTCAATGAACATCAGAAGGTTTGAAGCCAAGTCTGGAAGAAAGTTTGGTTTTAATGGAAAAGAAGCAGCAAGGTTTGATAGAAGGAAGGTTAAATGCTACACTTGTGGTCAAGTGGGACATTTTTCAAGAGAATGCAAAGAAAGAAAGGCTGGAGATGAAGTTAGATATGGCTCTTATCCATTGGAAGCAGGGATTAACAAGACTGTACCTTCAAAGGCAATGGTGACTCTAGATCACCAAATTGATTGGGCTGATCATGAACCTGCTGGAAAGGAAGCTTCTACTTCTTCACAAGTGAATCTGCTGGCATTCACACCTTCAGAAGACAAGAAGGAGCAAGTCTCCTTGATGGGAATCTCTCAGGTAACCAATTGTGTGTTTGGATGTAGTGTAAGATACAATGAGCTTAAACAAGAATTTGATGAATTGAAACCAAAATACAATGAGTGTTATGTTGAAGTAGAGTCTTATAAAATGGCTTTAAAAACATTAGAGAAACAAAAAGTATGGTTTCAAAAGAATCAAGTTAAATATGATGAAAAAATAAGAGTTCTAGAAAGTGATTTAGAGGTTGCTAAGATAGAATTAAAACGTACTGAAAAAGTGAAGTCTGATTTAGAAAAAGAAAAACAAGAGTTACAAGCTAAATTAGATAAAGAGATAGCTGGTCGTATGAAATGGCAGGAAGGGGCATCTAATTTAAGTAAATTAATTGATGGTCGCCAATCTGTTAGGTCTAGAAAGGCATTAGGATATGAGAAATATATAGACCCTGAAGAGCTAACCTATCCTGATATGTCTAGTGTTTTTGACCCTGAACCAGCCTTAGCTTATCAAACACCTGTTAAATATGTTAAGGAAGGGGGAATGAATGCAGTGCCTGGACCTATAATAGGGGAACACATGCCTATAGACTTGTCCAAACCTGTTGACTTTGATGGATCACATCATTTATATGGCAAAAAGTCAACTGACTTGCAAGAACCTATTGTGAAATCTAATGACTTTGTCTCTTGTTGTAACAGTGACAAGTCTTCTGATGAAGGGTCTACCTCATTTGCTAGCTGTGATTCAAGTGAGAAGTCGGACCTGCCCAAGATCATGCCCAAGACCACTCCCAAGACCACACCAAAGACATCACCCAAGACTCCCCACAAGCCTTCTAGAGTTGCTGCTGATAACAAGACAGTTTCTACTGAAGACTTGTTTTTAAATTCATTGCATAATAATACTTTTGGCTTTGTTAAAAACAATTCTGTTTGTCATGGTGATTTGAATACTTTTTCATGTTATGGAAATTCTTTTGGTTTAAATACATCTTCTAAAAGGAAGAAGTGTTTTGTGTGTGGAAGTAAATATCACTTGATTAAGGATTGTACATATCATGAGCAAAGAATGGGTGCATGTAGTAGTCAAAGAAAAACTAGGCAAATGTGGAAAAATGTTAGTGAAATACCATCTTTTGTTCCACATCAGCAGAAACCTAATTCTGCTGAATCTCATTTTTCATGGAGAAGAACCAGTACTAGACCATATGTTCGACCCACTAGTTCTTCCTTTTATAATGGTTATTGGCCTAATCACTTTGACTCAATGTGTAATGGTGGTGGGAAATTGAATACTGCTGTGAAGCCCTCAGCAGGTTGTTCTTGGACTAAGAAGGGACCTCATATGTATTACAGGCCCAAGAACAATGGTGGATCTAAAACATCTACATGGCCTATTACTCATGATCCACAAGGCAGGCTCAAGTCAGCAATGACTTGAGTCTCCAATGTGTACTAATTTTGTATATTTTGTTGTTGTTGTAGGAACATCCTTTGAAAAGTACTGAAGTTGGTATTGTTGATAGTGGTTGTTCTAGAAGTTTGTCAGGGAACAAGGATAAGATGCATGACTTTGAGCCTATTGAAGGAGGAGGCACTGTAACCTTTGGTGGTGGAGATGGCAAAATTACAGGGAAAGGAACCATTAAGACACCCTTGTTAGATTTTGAAAATGTTTACTATGTGAAGGAACTGGAGCACTTTAATCTAATCTCAGTATCACAAATTTGTGACACTAAGCATAAGGTTTTCTTCTCTGAAGATGAGTGTCTTGTACTTTCCAAGGACTTCAAACTCCCAGAAGACACAACTGTATTGCTGAGAGTTCCTAGAACCTTCAACCTATACACATTCAATCTGAATAATGTTCAGCCTGAAGGTGATCTAACATGTTTGGTAGCCAAAGCTTCCCTGGATGAATCCAATAAATGGCATAGAAGAATGGCACATGTGAATTACAAGACCATCAACAAGTTATCCAAACTTGGTCTTGTTAAGGGCCTTCCTTCTAAACTCTTCACCAATGAACAAAATTGTATTGCTTGCAACAAGGGAAAGCAACACAGAGCCTCTTACAAAGCAGTCCAAGCAGTGAGCACCATTTCAGAACCTCTTCAATTGCTGCACATGGATCTCTTTGGTCCAACCCCCATTAGAAGTATTGATCACAAGTACTTCTGCCTGGTTATCACAGATGATTATAGCAGGTTTTGCTGGGTATTCTTTCTCAAAACTAAGGATGAAACAACTCCAATTCTGAGAGAATTCATTATCTTAGTTGAGAACCAGCTAAATAAAAAGGTGAAAGGAATTAGGTGTGACAATGGTACAGAATTCAAAAATGTTGTCTTCATAGAATTCTGTAAGTCTAAAGGGATTAGAAGGGACTATAGTACTCCAAGAACTCCACAACAAAATGGGGTTGCTGAAAGGAAAAATAGAACCCTCATTGAGGCAGCAAGATCAATGCTTGCAGACTCCAAACTACCCACCATGTTTTGGACTGAAGCAGTCAGTACTGCATGTCATGTCTTGAACAGGGTATCCATCACTAGACTTCATGTCAAGACACCTTATGAACTTCTCACTGGGAAAGTTCCACACATACATTACCTTAAGCCTTTTGGATGCAAGGTGACTATTCTGAATACTGCTGATAGCTGATGAGGGATATATAGTTGGGTATTCAGCTCATAGCAAGGCCTATAGGGTTTATAATCTGAATGCTAAAAAGATTGAAGAGACCCTTAATCTGAGATTTCTTGAGGATCAGCCTAATATTTAGGGACAAGGCCATTCTTGGTATTTTGACCTAGACTATTTGACTGACTATTTGGGTTATACTAGGCATGCTTCTAATCCTGATGCAGGTACCAAAGATTCAAGTTCTAACCCTGCAGGTTCCATGGATGATGACTCAGAATGTGAGTCTGAGCCAGAAGAGAATACTTTTGTTGTACCATCTTTTCCACCTAACCATTTTGTAGGTAATCACTCTGCTGCTGAACAAGATGATGAGTCACATTATGCAGAAGATCTTGCAAGATTGCAGAAGCAGGAACATGCTGCTACTAAGGAAGCTCAGAAACTCAACGACAAGGTTACACAAGAGACTGAGGCTATCCTACATCAGTCAGCACAAGCAGTCAGTGGCAACAAGGATACTGCTGAAGGCACACCTATTCCCACTGATAATGTCAAAGATGCTGATTCTGCTGATGTTCACTCTCCCATCTCTACTGAAGTCTCTGCAGATTTTGATAAGCCCTTTACCAGATTTCCAAGTCCTTCTGATCTTGGGAATTATCAACCAAAGCCTGGCTTGTTTAACTCAGCTTCATATGATACTGAGTTTGAGCCTACACTCACCAACATTGATGCCAAAATTGATGTTCCACCTACAGCTACCAACAGGATTCACAATGCTCATCCCCTATCAAAGATTATTGGTGATCCTAAAGACCCTGTTCGAACTAGAAGCACTGTCAAGAATACAAAATATGGAGAAGTTGCTTTTATCTCTTATGTCTACAATCAAAAGAGGAACAATCACACAGACTTCAAACATTGTTTGTTTGCATGCTTTCTTTCTCAGATTGAACCAACTAGTGTTCCTCAAGCACTGGCTGATTCAAGTTGGCTTAAGGCAATGCAAGAGGAGATGCTGTAATTTAAGAATCAGCAGGTGTGGATTTTAGTTCCTCTTCCTGATGGGAAATATGCCATTGGGACAAATTGGATTCTGAAGAACAAAAGAGATGCCCGGGGTATTGTGGTGAAGAACAAAGCAAGACTAGTGGCTCAAGGTTTTAGACAAGAGGAAGGCATTGACTATGATGAAGTCTTTGCACCAGTGGCCAGAGTTGAAGCTATAAGGATATTTTTTGCCTATGCCTCTTACATGGGCTTTATGGTTTATCAGATGGATGTTAAAGGTGCTTTCTTGTATGCAGAGATTGAAGAGGAGGTTTATGTGACTCAACCCAAGGGATTTGAAGACCCTGATCATCCTGAGTATGTGTACAAAGTTGTCAAAGCTCTCTATGGACTGCATCAGGCTCCCAGAGCTTGGTATGCAAGACTCTCCACATTTCTGCTGAAGAATGGCTACAGAAGAGGTGCCATTGACAAGACTTTATTTGTCAAGAAAGATTCAAGGGATATTATTCTTGTGCAGGTGTATGTGGATGATATTATATTTGGTTCTACCAAAGAAGCATGGTGTAGAGAGTTTGAGGATTTTATGAAGGGAGAATTTCAAATGAGTGCTATGGGAGAACTCACTTTCTTTCTGGGTTTACAAGTTCAGCAGAAACCTGATGGTATATTCATACATCAGGAGAAATATGTAAAAGATATGTTGTCTAAGTTTGCTATGGAAAATGTCAGGACTGCCACTACTCCATATGAGGCTCCCAAACCAAAGAACAATCTTACTCCTGATCTTCCTGTGAATGTTCATTTATACAGGTCTATGATTGGTTCTTTGATGTACTTGACTGCCTCAAGACCTGATATTACATTTGCTGTGAGTGCATGTTCAAGACACCAAGGCACTCCACTTACCTCTCATATGAATGCTGTCAAGAAGATTTTTAAGTATCTTGAAGGCCAACCACACTTAGGTCTTTGGTATCCCAAAGAGTCTCCATTTCAGCTAGCAGCTTATAGTGATAGTGACTATGCTGGTGCCAATTTGGATAGAAGATCCACAACTGGAGGTTGCCAATTGCTTGGAAGAAGACTGATTTCTTGGCAATGCAAGAAACAGACCATAGTTGCTACCTCTACTACTGAAGCAGAGTATGTTGCTGCTGCCAATTGTTGTGGACAGGTTCTATGGATTCAGAATCAATTACTGGATTATGGGTATAACTTCATGAATACTACCATTTTCATTGACAATCAAAGTACCATTTGCATTGTTAAAAATCCAGTTTTTCATAATAGAACCAAACATATTGAAATCAGACATCACTTTATAAGGGATGCTTATGAGAAACATTTGGTTAAAGTGGTCAAAATTCACACAGATGAAAATGTGGCAGATTTATTAACCTAGGCATTTGATGGACCAAGGTTTCAATATTTGGTGGTCCATATTGGAATGCTAAACCCTTAACTGCAAAGTTTAAGGGGAGGCATAAGCCTCAGGGGAGGCATATGCCTCAGGGGAGGATGATGACTATAAACTTTGTAATATTTGTATAAGTTGTATAATTTCTGAGTTTTTAACAAGTTTTTAACACTAACCCTCTAACAGTTGTGCAAGTTGTTTGGTGTATTTGCTTGTTTGATGGTTGTTTTGCAGATGTTCTGAGAATGAAAGTCCCATGATTAATGTCACCAAGAGCTAAAGTAAAAGGAATGTGGTCAATATGCTGAACATGGTTTCTACTGATCAATTGAAACATGCTGAAGGTCTTACACAATGGATAAATTCAAAGAAGATCTTTTCATTCATTCATAGAAACAAGTTACAGCTTACATTCAATGTTACAATTGAGATACAATGACCATTCCTAAACTATTGACTAATTCAGTACTACTAGCTTCTATCACTTATTACAAAATACTTGAGGCTATGACAAGTACAATGAAGAAGCTGAAGATGAAAATGTAAGAAGAAGAGAAGGAAGACTGGGAAGATGCTCATGAATTAAAGTCAAGAGAATACTCAAGAACTTTGCCTCATGGTTACATTCCTCAATCATCTACTTCAGCTTCTCCTTTCCCTTACGAATGATCTCAGTCTTCTTGCTCTGTCCAATATGTTCTTGATGTGGAAGACCAGGTCCTGGAGCAGGAAGATCCAACACCAAATTTTGTGATGTTGGAAGAGATGGATCCCTAGTACTTGATCTTGGTTGGGATCTCTCTGGTGTGGAAGGAGGAAGAAAGGATGGATCATCATTTTCTTCCTCTGAAGAGTCTTCATCAAAGGTATAGATGAAGGGAGACACAAGCTCTCTCTCAGCAGGATTGGGTGCATTGCTTGGTTCACCCTTCAAATGAGCATTCCATTGTCTTTCTTGTGCATCCCATCGGTTCTCCAATGCTCTTTCAAAGTCAGAACCTTCAAACCCCCATGGATATGGTGGTATATCTTCTTCTGATGATGGAGAAGAGGAATTTGGATCTGAGGTTTCTGGGTGTGAAGACATGTTTTGAATGGTGAATTGGGGTTAATCAAAATTAGGGTTTGAAAGATGATTTGGGGTAAATTGATGACTGAGATGTGTGATTTGGGGTGATTAAATAAGCCAATTTTAGGAGTTACGATATTTAATGCGAGTTGGGTGGCACAGTAAAACCAAGATATTGACCGAAGATATTTTTACCTTTGGTTGATTCTGCTGATGGTTGACTATGCTTCAGCAGATTTGACATTCATTTCTGCTGAAGGGTAAATTTTCAAATTGGAAGTTTTGTCAGACTTGGTCAATAAGTTGTTCCGATAATTTTGACCACGATTGTGGAACTTCCAAATTTAACTCACTCTGCATATCTTTTCGAATCAAAATTATTCGCTTATCACTTCAAATAAACCCATTATTCTCTGGAGTAATTCATAACCATCTCACACACATTCAGTCAAATGGCTCAACTTGAATTGAAGGGTGACCATAACAAATATGCTATTCTGAAAACAAAGAAGGGACATGAAGAATTTGATTTGATGGTGGAGTTTCTACAAAGGTCGAAGATTAATTATGCTTTGACGTATTGTCCCAATTTGGTGTGTGAATCCTTGGTGAAGCAATTTTGGGCATCTGCTACAGAGATTGTAGCTGAAATAGATGGTGTAGAATATGTGGTGACAGAAGGGTTGATAAGGGCAAAGCTTAAGTTGGATGATGAAAATGGTGTGTATCATTCCAACACTGCAGAGATTCTTGATGGGCTAAGAGAAGCTGGATATCAAAGTACTGATACATCCAAGTGGCACAAGAATCAATTTTGTCCTAAGTGGAGGTATTTGGTGCATCTGCTGCTTCAATGTATGAGCAACAAGTGTGGTGGATGGAACCAGTTCTCTCTGCAATTGGGTTGTGGTATTGTTTGTCTTTCTAAGGGTGAAACTTATAATTTTTCTAAGTTTATTTTTGAAAATATGCTAGAAAATATAGATAAGGAACAGCATAAGTTTTTAATGTACCCTAGATTCTTACAAATAATCTTAGACATAACCACTGAAGATATAACTCATATACCCATTAAAAGTCTAGGTTCTAAGTTGTTTGCCTCAATGAAAACTAATTATACTAGGGAACATCACCCTATGTTGGAAGCAATGTTGCCACAAGGCAATGCTAATGTAGTTGAGGGTGATGATGCTGGTAATGTGCCTGCTTCTAATGCTGCTGATGATGATAATCCATCATCTTCTGGTGTTGCTGCTGATGGTAATCCTTCAGTGGTAATGGAGGAAGCGCCAGCTACAACTGCTGAACCTTTACCTGATTCTACTGACTTACCACCACCTACCCCTGTACAAATGTCACCTAGCCCTACCATCTCACCAGTTCAGGATGCTCCAACTGAGCAAATTCATGAGTTTGAAGATGACTTACAGACTTTTGAACCTGATCTTACTAGATTACCTTCACCCAGTTCTTTGAGAGAGCAAATTAATGTAGGTTCTCCTAATGTTGTACATGAGTATGTTTCTCCTGCTGGGTTCAATGAAGCTCCACATACCACTGAGCAATCTGCTGGTAGAGCAGAGGACCCTATTACTCTCACAGTTGTATATGATTCCCTTAGCAGGTACATGAAAATGACCGAAGATCTCCAGAAAGAACTTGCTGAGACCAGGACTACTCTTGGTAATGAAATTCAAAGTTTGAAAAGCAAGGTTAAAGATTTGGAGGCCCAGATAAATCAGCAAAAGCAAAGCAAAGATGGATTGGATTCTACTGAAGTAGCAAAGGAGGCAAATTTGGATTCTCTTGAGATTCTAGCTGAAGTTGCTAGACAGTCTCATGTTGTTCCTCCTAAAGCTGCTGTAGCACCTAAATCTAAACCAATGATACTAGTTCAAAGAAGAAGTACAAGACAGTATTTGGCAAGGAAAGCTGCTGAAGCTTCAAAAGTATCTGGTGGTGATAATGATGTGCTGATGACTGAAGCTGTGGATATACTTCAGGAGAAACAATCATTAAGTAGGGTTGCTGCTGATCAATCTGCTGATAAAGGAAATACATCAGGAGAAACATACTTTGTAGCTGGGAGAGAATACTTGAATTCTCCTATTCATCATTCATCTGAGAATTTACAAGTTTCTTCTGATAAAGAGGTTCAAGATGTACATGATGAACCTATGGCAGATGTGCATGTGCCTAATGATGATGTTGCTGCAGATAATGTTCCTCTTGATGATCTTGTTGAAGAAACAGATGATGATTTAAATAAGCTTGTTACAGCTGAAGAAAGAGTTGGACAAGAAGAACTGCTCCAACAATGGGAAAATTATAAGAAGAATACTAATCTAGCTGAGGAAGTACAAGCTCAGTTTGATGCTGAATTAGATTCAGAGACTCAAAGATATGTTTCTACCTTACCCATTGCAAGACAAAGGGAATTGGATGCAGCTGTTCTAGAGTTTGATGAGTCAGATTGGCAGCTGATTGGAAAACAAATGCTTGCAAATCCTACTGTAACTGCTGAACTTATTGGAAAAAGGGTAGAGGAACCAGATTATGAATCTGAAATTGTGAAAATGTTAAAGATGAGGAAGAAGGCAGCTGATGAATTAAAAGCTAAAGCTAAAAGAGATAAACCTATGACTCAAGCACAACAGAGAGATTATATGCTTGGTCTAAACAACAGGTGTGGGGACTTCCATTTAACAAGCTGGTTGAGATTTATAACAGAATCAAGGCTAGGAATGATAAAGATGGAATGGGTGCTTCCAAGAATATTCCTCTCCTCAATGCTGATACTAGTGCTACTGAGAAAGTATCTTTACCTGATACTTCTGCTGATGTACCTCATGTTACTGCTTCAGATCCTCCAACAAGGAAGATTGTGGATAAAGGTAAAGCAAAAGTGATGACATCAGATCCTCCAACTAGAAAGAGAACTAGGAGACAATTGGAGCAAGAAAGAATGGGTGAAGAGACTGCTAGGAGGTTGGTTGAGGAACAAGAAGCTGCACAAAAGGCTGAGCTTGCCAGATTTCATGAACTGAAGACAAGAGAAGTTGAAATTCAAGCTGCTAGAAATAAACAAATCAGGAAGGCTATGGATGAACAATATGCCTCAGCTGCACTTGAATCTTCTGAAGATTCTGCTGATGAACAATTAGATACTCTATCAGTGGATACTGATGCTGCAGAAGGTGATTCTGCTGAAGCAGCGGTTCATGATGCTATTTATGTTCCTGGAAGAAGAGGAAAGAGAATGGCTAAAGTAGGATCATCACATTCAAAACAAAGTCTAATTAATGTGAATGATTCTGATGCTTCATTTATAAGGGAAGGATCATCTGATGATTGGCCAGAAGGAACTAGAGTTGTTCTGGTGAGTTGGGAGTTAAGTAAAGATGGTACAATCAATACCATTTACAGATTGGATAATACTTCCATATCCTTTGCATTTCTTCAGCAGATTCTTCATCTTGTAAATTATCAAGATTTAGTCACTCTATATGAGTTGGTTATTAAGTATTATGCCACTCATACTCCTGAAGGTTCAAGATTATATTTGTTGGGTGATCCTCAAGTGTTGTTTGATTCTTCTACTCCTACTGGTGCAAGTTATGATATCTGGAAGAACAATCAGAAATGGAAAGTTCAGAGTTGGAAGTTCTATCCTATGCCTTATGTTCATGTAATGGAAACTACTACTGGTCTGAGGATTATTATGGATCTTACCAATAAATATCCTCTGAAGGTATCTCTGATGGAGAAAATGTTACAACAGAAGTTGGAAATTCCTCCTGATCCAGTTGGTAATACAAGATTGTTTGCTGAATCTTTGGTGAAGGTTTTCAAACAAAGGATTAAGACTTCCAGAGCAGCATCTGAGTAGAGATATTATGTTGTATATTTGTTTTATTATTAAAAAAAAAAAAAAAAAAAAAAAAAAAAAAAAAAAAAAACTAACATTTTGTTGTATTGTATTTGTATGCAGATTTGGTTATCAACTTACCTGATGGTGACTATCCCATCATAACGTTGGCTAGTCCAAAGGGTACAGCTTTGGTAAAGACACATCAAATCTGTTGATAGCTGTAATGGTTTGCTCAAAACCATAGGGTTTTCAACTCACCCATGCTTTATTGCTGAGTAGTTGAAATGGTTGTCAATTGACCATGGATTTTTCCTTTATGGATTCTGAATAATTGGCTAGCCCACATGTATATGGCTTGTGGTAAAGGCAGTGGAAAACCATATTTGGTAATCAGTTAACCAAGATGATTTTCATCAAAATAATTGGCTAGTCCTGAGCAAACGGCTACAGGTAAAGACATCTCAAATCCGTTTATAGCTGATGATTTGCTAAAAATCATGTGGTTATCAGTGTACCTTTGAACACTTGGCTACTCCAGTAGTGATGGCTATTGGTAAAGAGACATCAAATCCATTATTTTTCAATGATTCACCTCTCACAGGAGTTAACACACCTGGAAGTGATGAGAATAGTCTGAAACTAATTTGTTTTGATGTACATTTAGTCATTTGTTGCTGCAAAGAATGGAGCTTTCAAGTATATGCTGATCATAGAGATTCTGCTGAAGATAATTCTTTGCTGGTGCTATTTTATTACAATCCTCTTGGTATGTTATTTTGAAGATCTATCAAGAATCTTGAACTTAACCAGGTCAAATTCAAGATTAGGGGAGGATTGTTGGGAATTCTGTGAAGTAAGAATTCTGCTGCTGTTTCTGCTGAAAGGATCCTGCTGAAGAGTTGGTTTCTGCTGAAGCAGTGTATCTGCTGAAGATATAGTTCAGCTTTATTAGTTTCTGCGGATATAGTATTTCTGTGTTTTATGTAATGTAGTTTGGATATGCATGAGTTTATTTAGGAAGTGATAATGCATATCTTTTAGAAGTTTTAGAGTATACGTTTATTGAGAAACGGTTTAGGGTTCCTTGAGTATAAAAGGAACACACGGTTTATGTATTGAATAACTTTTAGAAAATTCTTATTATAATTAAAAGATCCATAGAGGATCAAGAGTTCTTAGTATCAAGCTTGTGTTTTGTTTCCGCTTTATAAATATAAGTTGCAGAGATTGTCTATTAGTGTGTTATTGATTACAGTGACATTACTAACGATTCTAGAGTGCTCAAGAAGATCTATCAAGGTCTATAGCTCAACAGTTTTACTGAGCTACTTTATAGTTGTTTGAGTGTTGTGAATGGTCTGCTTCTCTTGGCTTATTCATTTCTTTATCTGCTCAAGTTTTAGCTTATTGTGTAACTGCTTATTGATTGCATATCTTAATTCTGAGTTACATTTCATGATTTCTGAGCATCATTGATTTTAGTTTAGCATTTTACATCTGTGTTAGCAATTTTGTTAAGTTTCTGTGGCAAGTGCTTATAAATAAGCACTTGCCATAAGCTGTTTTGCTCAAAATAAGCACTTCCGCTCATCCTTTTCTTTTCAAAATTTTTTTGCAACATTTCCCATTTATTTTTGATTTTCTGTGAATTTTTCATAATTTTCTGAATTGTTTTACTATTTTTCTTAATTTTTCTTTATTTTTAATCATTTTTAATTCATTTTTAAATAACAAAAATCCAATAAAAATCAGGAAAAGCTTTAAAAAATACAAAAATAGTTTAGAAAATTCTTTTATAATATTTTGGATTTTTCAAATTAATTTTCACAATTTTCCCATTATTTTTCACATTTTCTTTTATTTTTAATTACTTTTTAATTCAATAAATAGAAAATAAATTCTAGAAAATAAATAAAAACTCAAAAAAATATTTTTCTTTTTCTTAAAATTATTTTTATTAGTTTAAGATTTTTAGAAAATATTTTCACATTTATAGGATCATTTTTAGAATAAAAGTCGCGTTTTATTTCGTACGTTACGTTTAAAAATTATGTTTGCATTTCCGTTTTCACGTTTTTGACTTTTGTGCATATATAACTTGTAATTTGTGCACATTTCACTATTTCATTTCATATTTTGATTTCACAATCACTTTTTCACTATTCACTTACACTACACGATTCCCAATTCGATTTTTCGATATTCCATTCGAACCTTCGTTGGGAGAACGACCCGGGAAATACTTTCACGAGCATTTCTTCAGAATAATTATATACTATAATTTGACACACATCAAGAAGCATGGGATCGACTATGAAGAGGTATTTGCTCCTGTTGCTCGTTTAGAAACTATTAGAATGATTATTGCCATTGTTGCTCAATATTGGTGGAAAATCCACCAAATGGATGTGAAGTCTGCATTTCTAAACGGACTTCTCAAAGAAGAAGTTTATGTGGAGCAACCGGAGGGATATGTTGCCAAAGGGCAAGAAAGTAAATTGCTAAGGTTAAAAAAGGCCTTGTATGGTCTAAAGCAGGCACTACGTGCTTGGAATACTAGAATTGACAAGTATTTCCAAGAACATGGTTTTATAAAATGCCTAAGTGAATATGCACTTTACGTGAAATTTAAAAGTGGAGGTATACCGCTCGTCTGCTTGTACGTGGATGATTTGATCTTTACAGGAAACTCTCAGAGTATGATTGTTGAGCTCAAGAAGTCAATGACGAAAGAGTTCGAGATAACAGACATAGGACTTATGTCTTATTATCTTGGCATTGAGGTGAAGCAGATGGATGATGGAATTTTTATAAGTCAAGAAGGATATGCTAAGGAGATATTAAGGAGGTTCGGCATGGATAAGTGTAAACCCGTTGGCACCCCCATAGAACATAAGGCAAAGCCTTCTAAGCATGACGGAGGAGAAGCGGTAGACTCAACTCAGTTCAAGAGTCTTGTTGGAAGT
Organism: Artemisia argyi; assembly: GCA_030686995.1. Taxonomy (NCBI): domain Eukaryota; kingdom Viridiplantae; phylum Streptophyta; class Magnoliopsida; order Asterales; family Asteraceae; genus Artemisia; species Artemisia argyi. The sequence continues at coordinate 5,950,345 of CM060690.1, forward strand.
CTGCGCTATTTGACATGTACAAGACCCGACATTCTCTTTGCGGTTGGATTGATTAGTCATTTCATGGAAGAGCCTACAATAAAACATTTAGAGATTGTAAAGAGGATCCTCCTTTATATCAAAGGTACCGTAGATTATGGTATGTTTTACTCAACAAGTGAAGACTTCAAGATGGTTGGATATAGCGACAGTGACTGGGCTGGAACTAAAGATGATGGAAGAAGTACAACAGGATTCGTGTTCTTCCTAGGTAACAATGGTTTTACATGGTCTTCAAAGAAGCAACCTATTGTTACCTTATCCAGTTGTGAAGCGGAGTACGTAGCTGCAACATCGTGTGTATGTCATGCAATTTGGCTAAGAAATATGCTAAAGGAGCTACACATGGAGCAAAAAGATGCGACTGAGATCTACGTGGATAACAAGTCAGCAATCGACTTAGCGAAAAATTCGGTCTACCATGATCGAAGTAAGCATATCAACACTCGTTATCACTTTATTCGAGAATGCATTGCAAGGAAGGATGTCCAAGTAATACATACGAGGTCCGAAGATCAAGTTGCAGACATCTTCACTAAGCCGCTCAACGAGAAAGACTTCTCAAGACAACGAATGATGCTTGGAGTCGGTAAATCAAGTTTAAAGGGGGGGGGTGTTGGATCATAAACTTGATTAGTCCAATAAAGATTGGACTATCCATAAAAGCCCAAGCCCGTTATCAAGAAGCTTCTAGAAACTCGTAGAATACTCATAGAAAATATCTTTGTGAAATATCTAGAATGATACTAGAAATATCTAGTTAGAATTATCTAGAATTAGGCATCTAGATAAGGATAATGATGTATTAAGAATTATCAAGATGATGCAAGAAGAATATAGATCGTTGTAGAATATCCATGGAAATATCTAGTCTCTAGAACATTCCATGGAGTAGTATAAATAGGTGTTAGGGTGAGTATTTGTAAGAATGAAGAAAAGTTCAAGTAATAAAAGTTTCATTGTAAAAGCTCTCTAAGTATTCATCTCTTCATCGAATATAAGCCTAAAAGGCCTTCGTGTTTCCAACATAGCCGACTTTGTTTATTGTTGTTACAGATGACAGTGAGAGATGCTCTGAACTCGGCTCTTAATGAGGAAATGGCTGCTGATTATAGTGTTTTTGTCATGAGTGAAGAGGTAATTAGTATCGTGTATGTCGTTGTTGCCAGATATGTTTTTCATTTAACTTTCATCTATGTTTGGGTGTGCAGGTTGGAGAATACCAGGGTGCGTATAAGGTTAGGGTCTAAGATTATCAAGTTTGATGAACTAATTAGATATGCTTTTGTGTGTTATTGGTTTTGTAATGTTGGATTTGTTATCAGTTGGATAGATTACTAAAGGATTGTTGGACAAGTATGGGCCCGAGAGAGTTGTTGACACTTCGATCACAGAGGTTAGTTTGTCCTGTTTTGATTAATGATCAGTATGTTAGCTTCGGTTTAGTAGTATATAGACTTTAAAATATGCTTGTTTATATAATCAGGCTGGCTTTACTGGGATTGGTGTTGGTGTTGCGTATCATGGTCTGAGGCCTGTCATAGAGGTCATGACCTTCAACTTTGCCCTACAGGTTAGTGCCCTTATTTTGTACTCCGTATCATGTTTAAAGATGTCCATTAACAGAAAGTCTGTCTAGAGCCAAACATGAATAAACTGTGAATCCCTGACACACTTGGCAAGCTCTTGTGTATCTGAAACAAGTTTTAGATGACCACTTGGGCTAGACCCAATCTTAAGTGAGAACCAAAAAAGTGACTTAGATCAGGGATTTGGCGAGAACGAGAATAGTAAATATATATCCTCCTAGCTCTGCATGTTATGAAGCTTGATATATGGTATCGCACTGGAAGATACAGCTTGCATGTACCCTTCCAGTTGTCAATTTAAATGTTTGACTAGAGTATGCTTATGTGTGTCTGTGTGTGGGAGCAAAAGTGTGTGTCTTGTTCATATCTAACTTTGTGTGTTCTTATGTAAATGTAGTTCTTACTTTCCGTTTTATGTGTATGTACATCTTACTATTTACCTCTTATTTACTCTCTATGTTTTATTTTGATGCATAATTAGTTCATTACAAATGTGTTTCATCTATTATTTGTTTCTGAAGTTTGTTTTCCAGTTATAGCTAATTCTTGAGTTGTACAGATTTCAGATTTCGTATGTTTTTGAAGTCAAAGGCAAAGGAATATGATCAGTTTTTTAAAATTTTGCTGGTGTTCTGTTGCAGGGAATTGATCATATTATCAATTCTGCAGCAAAGTCGAACTACATGTCTGCTGGCCAGATTAATGTACCCATTGTTTTTAGGGGTCCGAATGGTGCTGCTGCTGGTGTTGGTGCCCAACATTCCCAAGTAAGAATCTTACACTCTCATTTGTGTTGGTTGTCGTACATCATCACTTTATGTAGACATGTAGCACTTACTGTTAAATTTACTTATATATATTAATATGTAAATGTCTAGTATCGAACCCGAGACCTCGGGATTGCACACAATACAAACGAGAATTAAAGATTAATAAATATTAAATAGTTGTGTATATTTATTAATAACACAAGGTTAAGGATTAATGATCGTTAGTTATTAAATGTATGGACTAACTATCTCAAATTGGCAAGGAAAAGGACTAGAGTGAAACTTGGTAATTAGAAGGATCCGGAACACCCTCTTAGGGTGTGTGGCCGTTCGGACAAAGCCCAAGGGAGGCAATCCCTTGCCCTAGCTTGTTCCCAAAGTTTACTCAAGTATATATACAAACCCAAGGGTCATTCATTCACATCTTTTGTGCACACACAATACCCTAAGGCTTCTCTTTTCTCCTTGTTTTCTTCCTGCCGATCGAACCTACAAACCCTAAGGGTTTTGGGTCAAAAATTTTCATAAGAAAATTTACTTGTGTTTAAATCTTGCAATTTATTTAATTCGGGATTAGTTTATGTGTACAAGAACGAGGTAACAACTCACTATAGTTGTTATCAAGGAATCGATCAATAAAACGGTAAGAGATTGATCATTGATTCATAAACCCTAATTAGGGTTCTTCATATTATTCAAGATTTAATTGAAGTGCTAAAAGGTACATTCCGATTTATGTTTTAGTTAATCTTTGTATGTGTTATTCTTGATCCTATCTTCCGCTATATGTGTACTTTGATTGTATAATTCTAACAGTGACATCACGAGCCATGGATAACATGTAATTGATTACTAAAACGTAATAAAAATCAGATCTTTAAGTGTTTTAGATACATGTTTTGATCTAGGGTTTTTCTTTTTAAGTTTTTTTTTTAAATTTTGAAACCCTAACCCTAATTTATGGGGGGGTCGATTTTCCACTTAAAACCCTAATTAGGGTTTGTGGTTTATTTGATTAATTTGTAATCACTAGAAACCCTAGGTCTTTAACCGGTTATGTGATCGAATCTTGTGACCTATGTGCTAATTGTTAAGTTTTATCCATGATGAAACATGCATGTTAGTCATGGATCTTTTTTTTTTTTTTTTTTTTTTTTTATGTCACATGTTTTTGATAGATCTATTATTAGGGAAGACTCCAATAGATATATATTAAAATCAATTTATATGATATGTGGTGTGTATATTAGCTTTGGCCTACGCAATTGATTCGTCAATGTATGTGGCTCTCTTCCATTAAGAGAAGAAGGCCTTAGTTGATTACATGCATTATTATACCTAGACTTGATTTTATTAGGATCTTTTCTAATAAAGATTGCATGTGGCTAATTGTTTCACTTTATTTATTATTGGTTGTTTTGTTTTCTTTAAATACTTGTTTTATTGTTATTGTTTGACATGATGTAAGCAATAAAAGGGTGTTTTTTCATAAAAAAAAATACTACGGACTAATAATGGTGAAACCCTAAGTGATAAAGATTGAATCTTGCGGAGTCTTATGTGCCAACAACGGTTCGCTTCGCACGGTAATTCGCTCCAAGGCGAGACTAGCAAGATTCACACTTTATTACATGTTTTGAGATTGAATCCATAAAATTTTGCTTGATTGATGTTTTGTACAAACATGCTTTTAAAAGTAACTCTTTTAAGACAAGATTCATAATTGTGGTATGAAGGCTTAGAAAAGAGCCTTAAAGTCTGCCTTGGTTGTCACACTCTTGAATACGTCTTAAACGAATTTCTTTTAAAATCATTCTTGTAGAAAGTCATCTTAGGGTTTTTAAAACCTCAAGTAAAACTTTGTGTATTAATTTCAAGAATTGGTAATAAAAAAAGGTTTTTTTGAAAACTTATGCTATAAAGATGAGTGCATGCATCTTTATACATATTTTGATTGTCACATCAAAATTGAATACCCTATAAAATTTAAGTTACATGCCATCTACCTATAAGAAATACTTGGAATTATTATTTATTAAACGTGAGACCTAGGCTAAATTTTTAATAACAAGGTAAAATTATTTTAGTGCGTGAGACTATAATTTTAATTTTACATGTTTCTAAGGTAGATGACTTAATTAAGTTGTGTGTGAGACCTAGAACTTAAGGCATGAGATGGGATGAAACATGCTTACAAGGCAAATTAATGAGTCAATTTGTAGTAAATCCCATAATGGTCTAGGAATTGGAAATTTTGTTTGCCAATTATTGTTCGACAGATTACCATCTTTTGTACTTTCACCACTAGCAGATCAACTGATGTGGTGGAACTATGCAAAGTTGGATCCTAGATTTTTAAGAATATTAGTTGGTTATATGAATATAGCCTTTGGGTATTATATTTTCTTGAAGATATTAATTATCGAAAATACTAATGTTTGAACTTTTATCTGTAGATATGGCTCAACCCGATAACCCATCTGTGATTTCTGCTTTCAAGAGTCATCTTGAAAGGGAAAAATTGACTGGAAAGAACTTCAATGATTGGTATCGATCGTTTAGAATTGTCTTGAGAGCGACCGGCAAACTCGATTATGTGAAGAATGATTGCCCTGAAGAGCCTGCTGCTATTGAACCAGAAGCAGTAAAAGAGGCTTGGAGACTTGAGCATAATAAATTCAATGAGGTTGCTTGTTTAATGCTCACTAGTATGAATGCTCAATTGCAAAAGAAGTACGAGTACTCCTATCATAAGGATTTGCTCGATGAACTTCGAAAGTCTTATGAAAAGTCTCCTACAGTTGAATTGTATGAGTCTCTTGACAAACTACACAGCTGCAAACATGGTAATGGTAAACCAGTTGAAGAGTTTGTGAATGAGATGAGAGAATACTTTGATAAACTTCACAGAATTGGATTTGGTTAGCCTGACAATGTGCAAGTGCACTTGATCAACAGGTCCCTTAACAAGGACTTTGCTGGTTTTGTGCAGAACTTCAACATGCATTGCTCGGGGAAGACAGTCTCAGAATTATTCGCATTGCTTGTTGATTATGAGAAAAGTCTACCAGCCAAGGGCAAGGCTCCTACCCCGCAAGTGTTGGTGATTCAAGGGGGAGAATCCAGAAGAAATCGCATGTGAACAAAGGCAAAGGGAAGGGTGATAAAGGCAAGCAAGCCATGGCCTATCAACCACAACCCAAGATGAAGCAACATCAGCCTAAGCAGAACAAGGTAAATCCTCCAAACAAGAAGGATCAGGCTTGTCACCACTGTCATGAAAAGGGCCATTGGAGGCGCAATTGTCCACTCTACATTCAGGACTTGCGACAGAAGAAGCAGAATAATGAGGCTGGTAACCCCAGTACTTCAGGTGCGTTCTTTATGATTTAATTATTCACTCTTACTCCTAAATTAAATACATGGGTATATGATACGGGATGTGGCATTCATATTTGCAATACTTTGCAGGGGTTTAGAGTTGAGAAGAAGCTGGCCTGTGGACAACTATTCTTGCACGTGGGTAATGGAGCACATGCAGAAGTTGAAGCTATAGGCGTATTTAATTTAGTGTTGCCTTCGGGCCTTGAACTATCTTTAAATAATTGTCATTATGCACCGTCAATTGTTAGAGGTATAATTTCATTTTCATGTTTGTTGAACCTTGGTTTTAATCATATTGTTACTAGCAATGGAATTTTGGTTTCTTTAAATGGTGTTGTTTATTTTAATGCTATTGCTGTGAATGGTATTTTTGAAATTGATATGAATGATAATGATAATGCTTTTGTTAATAATAATTCAATGTATAGCATAAATAATAAGAGAATCAAGAAAAGTCTGGATTCGTCTTATCTTTGGCATTGTCGACTTGCTCACATTGGCAAGGCTCGCATGAAAAAGCTGCAACATGATGGGCTTTTAGAAAAGATCAATGATGAATCATTTGATAAGTGCGAATCTTGTATTGCTGGGAAGATGACAAAGAAACCCTTTAAGAATAGAATTGAATGGGCGACTGATCTACTTGGTCTTATTCACACAGATGTGTGTGGACCACTTAGACATGTGTCAAGGAGAGGTGCTAGCTACTTCTTAACATTTACAGATGATTATAGCCGTTATGGTTATGTTTATTTACTTAAACATAAACATGAGGCATTTGAAACATTCATAGTGTTTAAAGCAGAAGTAGAGTTGCAACTTGGAAAGAAGATTAAAGCTCTTCGATTCGATAGAGGTGGTGAATACCTAAGTCAAGAGTTTATAGATTACTTAGCTAACGAGGGAATTGTCCAGCACCTTACTTCTCCATATACTCCACAACAAAATGGTGTATCTGAGAGAAGGAATCGTACACTGCAAGATATGATACGATCTATGTTTAATCTAACAACTCTTCCTTATTCGTTTTGGGATTATGCCTTAGAATCTGCGGTTCACATTCTTAATATGGTTCCAACAAAGAAGGTGGATAAGACACCATATGAGTTATGGACTGGCAAAGCTCCTAACTTGTCTTATCTAAAGGTCTGGGGTTGTGAGGCGTACGTTAAACGTGACTCAACAGACAAACTCCAACAAAGATCTGTGAAGTGCATCATCGTAGGATACCCTAAGGAAACTATGGGTTACTACTTTTATTACCCACCTGAAAACAAAGTTTTTGTTGCAAGGTATGGAGACTTCTTGGAAAAGGAGCTCATATCTCAAGAATTCAGTGGGAGAGTATATGATCTGGAAGATGATCATGAAGATGCAACACCTTCTGAAAACACTAGCCAACTCCCTGTGGAACCTGAAAGTTTAGGTCCTCCACCTGAAGTTGAAGTGGTTTCCATTCGTAGGTCAACTAGACCTGTGAAAGCTCCTACACGTCTATGTCTTAATGTAGAGTGTGATGATAACTTACTAGGGGATCTTGATGAACCTACAAGTTATAAGGCTGCCATGAATAGTCCTGAAAAGGAAAAATGGCAGGTTGCTATGAATGGGGAAATGCAATCCATGAAAGATAATGAAGTCTGGGAAGAAGTAAACCTACCTCCGGGTGCCAAACTAGTTGGGAGTAAATGGCTCTACAAGAAAAAGACTGATATGGATGGCATTGTACACACCTATAAGGCTCGTTTGGTATCTAAAGGCTATACTCAAACTTTTGGTGTTGACTATGAGGAGACCTTTTCTCCTGTAGCTGATATTAGGGCTATTAGGATTCTTATAGCCATAGCCGCCTACTATGACTATGAGATTTGGCAAATGGATGTCAAAACCGCCTTCTTAAACGGTCGCCTAGATGAAGACATCTATATGGCGCAGCCTGAGGGGTTTGTGAATCCAGAATTTCCAAATCGTGTATGCAAACTTCAAAGATCTATTTATGGATTGAAGCAAGCATCACGACAATAGAATAAGAGATTTGATAGTGAGATTAAAAAGTATTGATTCACTCAAAATCTCGATGAGCCATGTGTATATTGCAAAGCTAGTGGGAGTGATGTAATTTTCCTTATATTATATGTTGATGACATATTGATCATGGGAAAAGACATTCCAAGTTTGCAAAAGGTTAAGGCATATCTTGGAAAGTGTTTTTCTACGAAAGATTTAGGGGAAGCTGCATTCATTCTGGGAATCAAGATATATAGAGATAGATCTCAGCGATTAATTGGATTAAGCCAGAGTGCTTACATTGATAAAATATTGAAGAGATTCAATATGCAAAATTCCAAGAAAGGATATTTACCAATGCAAGAACAACATGGCTTGAGCAATAAAGTTTGTGCTTCAACACCTGCAGAGGTGCAACGCATGAAGAGAGTCCCTTATGCTTCGGCTGTGGGATCTATTATGTATGCGGTGAAAAGCATAAGACATGATGTGGCATTTGCTTAGAATTTAACCAGTCGATATCAGCAGAATCCAAGTGAAGCTCACTGGACTGCTGTTAAGAATATTCTTAAGTACCTTAGGGCTACTAAAGAGATGTTCTTAGTTTATGGGGGTACTCCATCTGCAGAACTTGATGTTACAGGTTACTGCGATGCTTCTTGGAAAGGTGATAAAGATGATACGAAGTCTCAGACTGGTTATGTCTTTGTCATTAATGGAGGAACTGTGGATTAGAGGAGCAGAAAGCAGAGTGTACTTGCGATGTCTGCTACAGAAAGTGAGTATATAGCTGCTTCAGAAGCTGCAATGGAAGCTGTTTGGATTAGGAAGTTTGTTTCAGGGCTTGTGGTTATGCCTTCGATTCGACGACCTATAAAAATGTATTGCGACAACTCTGCTGCAATTACATTTGCCAATGAGCCCGAAATCATGAGAGGCACGTACCAGACATTTCCCGATTAAGCATCACTATGTTCGAGAACAAGTCGAAATAGGTGAAATCGGAATGCTCAAAGTTCACACAGGTGAAAACTTAGCAGATCAGTTTACAAAGCCTCTACCTGGCACCAAGCTCTACAAGCATGCTGAAGGTATAGGACTTAGATTAGCTGAAAGTTTCTTGCCCATTTATGATTAGTATTTGGATAAGGGATGTAATGTACAATTATTATTTTAATGGAATAAAATATTTGTTATGTTTATTTATTCATTGTCTTAATAATATATCCTATATTTGCATGTTTAAATCCATGAATAATTTATTATTCTAAATTGTCCGTTGTCGATTATTGATATGGGAATATCATTAAACTAAGACAATTTTGAGTATTGGTTCAGGATATACTTGAAAGTATATTGATGCGTAGTCATACCAATTTCACATGATATTCGATGAATTGAATATTGGACTGATCCCAACAATATGATTTAATATTTAATGTGAGAATCATATTTAAAGTTATCCTCAGACTTGAGATACCAGATAACTGTCATGGATGTAGTGCATTTTTGTGAAGCAATCTACCACTCACCGTAACAGGGAGTCATAAGGGTTGTTTTTAGAAGTGTTGCAAAGTTCATGGGTTATTCTTGTAGTCAAGAGAGAATTTGTTCCTTCTGATTTGTTCAGAAGTTTAATACTGCTGGGCCCCTCGTAGGGTTGACAAAATGTTTGCGTGGCCACTCCCAAAGTCTATCTGGAATACGTTCAGATGTTTTGGTAACTTTGTTCAATCATAAAGAAACGAGAAACAAAATATTAATAAAGAATCTCATATCTTTATAAATGTAGTATTAGAAACAAAAGGATAATTATAATGATGAATCATTAAAGGTTTTTCCAGGAAACCTAGCTCGAGTCGTGCTGGGGGCATTGAAGTGTTGCAAGACGCCTACCAATGTCATTTTACTATTAGTAGATATACGAGTGGGAGCTGTTAAATTTACGTATATATATTCATATGTAAATGTCTAGTATCGAACCCGAGACCTCGGGATTGCACACAATACAAACGAGAATTAAAAATTAATAAATATTAAATAGTTGTGTATATTTATTAATAACACAAGGTTAAGGATTATGGACTAACTATCGCAAATTGGCAAGGAAAAGGACTAGAGTGAAACTTGGTAATTAGAAGGATCCGGAACACCCTCTTGGGGTGTGTGGCCGGTCGAACAAAGCCCAAGGGAGGCAATCCCTTGCCCTAGCTTGTTCCCAAAGTTTCCTCAAGTATATATACAAACCCAAGGGTCATCCATTCACATCTTTTGTGCACACACAATACCCTAAGGCTTCTCTTTTCTCCTTGTTTTCTTCCTGCCGATCGAACCTACAAACCCTAAGGGTTTTGGGTCGAAAATTTTCATAAGAAAATTTACTTGTGTTTAAATCTTGCAATTTATTTAATTTGGGATTAATTTGTGTGTACAAGAACGAGGTAACAACTCACTATAGTTGTTATCAAAGAATCGATCAATAAAACGGTAAGGGATTGATCATTGATTCATAAACCCTAATTAGGGTTCTTCATATTATTCAAGATTTAATTGAAGTGCTAAAAGGTACATTCCGATTTATGTTTTAGTTAATCTTTGTATATGTTATTCTTGATCCTAGCTCCACTATATGTGTACTTTGATTGTATAATTCTAACACTTACCTCCAAAATGCTTCATGATCAAGTTTTATGTTCCTTAAAATTATTAAGTGGTCATGTAGCACTTACATATTTTCAAGCTAGTTCAGTTTAGATAAATCACATTTTGTCAACCCGAACTCAAACTTGTGTGACGATGGAGCAAAGCCATCAAGCTTAGAATAAAGTCTTCAAAGCCGAGCTCAATTGCAACAAAGTTTTTTCTCGGATTAATTTGTTATTTTGTACATCATTAAATTCTGTTATAGCTTAATAGTAAAACTTTTTGAATTTATGACTTACTGAAGAAAATTCACATATTTATAAGAATAAAGTTTACCAATTGAAACAATTCAGTCATGGTCTAGTGACAAAAAGATTGTGTCTATCCCTTAAAATTTGAGAGATCTTAAATTCAATTCTTGTTGTTTGCAAACGACTCTGAAGTGATCACGATAACCTCATGAAAAAAAGGACTTTACCTGTTTTAGTATGCGTGGCAGAGAGTTCAAACTTCTTGAATTAGTCGGCTAAATGTCAAAAACAATTATTTTACCCTAAAAAGAAATACTAGTACATCTTAAATCTTACTAGGGGTATAGTAGTAATAAGCCACGTATGTTAGGTTAAGTTTTGTGGGATATGGTGGCCCAAAATTCTGAAACCTAACTGACATTTTGATGGGTAGCCAAGTTACAATTAAAACCAGTGAACCATGAAACTAATAGTATTAATTTAAGGTATGTAACCAAATCTAGCCGGTGGAGACACGCTTCTACACAACTATATAAATATATATAGTCTTCTTGTTGATTCATATATACTTATCGAGCTTAGATAATAAAGTTTAAAAAATATGCATAGTTTTGCCATTTGATATGAAATACTTTCGTTTTCTTCAATTTCCACACATTTTTGGAAGAAAGTTTTTAGTAGGAAAGTTTTAGGTTGAGTCCCCCTCCCCAATTTTCTTCATTTTTCCGCCTTATAAAAACTGGAGAACGTAAGTTCTTGATATTTTCCTTTCATTCTTTTTCATTTCTTTTTAATGTTAAACTCGAGAACGCAACATTAAAGGCAAAGTTGAAGAGTGGGAAGATGAATATGGCACATGTCAAGTGATAAATGGCGTACATATATATCTTTAGGCTTGTGAATTAGGCCAATGTATCATAACGCTTCATATTTATCATACACAAAAACGAATATAATTATAGAATTTATTAGAAACAATATATTTGATACCGCATGTTTGTTTGTAAGAGCTATAAAATGGCAATGGAAAGTAAAATGATTTGCACAAGTGAACGATTCATTAGTATATGAAAAAGAATACTACTTTTATTACAACTAAATGAAAACTTGTAGCATAAAATTTTAGGTTAAGTCACATGTAAAAAAAAAAAAAAAAAAAAAAAAAAAAAAAAAAAAAAAAAGGTAATATATATATATATATATATATATATATATATATATATATATATATATATATATATATATATATATATATATATATATATATATATATATATCAAGGTGTAGCCAACTAGGCTACACCATTATGCCAATTTGATGTATAAAACATCAAATTTTATGCCCGATTAACATTATAAACCCATTTCCACTTCATAATATATCAGAACTAACATCTATCATTGATATTTTACACTAAGTTAGTTATTTTTGCAAATGTAAGATGCTAATAGCCATTTTCATGACTGAAACAAGATTCAAGAAAACACACATAATAATACGCAACAAAATCAAATAATAGATGTTAGAGGTGATGGATTATGAAGGTTAACAAGTTTAAGATGTTAAGATGACATCTTAATTGGGGTTTTATGCATGGAATTAGCATTTTAGTGTAGCTAAGTTGGCTACACCCTTGGTGTAGCTAAGATTTCCCATATATATATATATATATATATATATATATATATATATATATATATATATATATATATATATATATATATATATATATTTTGACATAGTTTTATATCACGTGGGAAAAAAACATGTACTTTATAGAAACTCTCAGAAAATCTTATTTCTTCCATCCTTGCACAGAAACACCACCTTTGAACTCTCCTTGCCGCACAAAACCTTCCCTTTTCAAGGTTCTTTCACCGCATGTCCCCAAGACTTATTTCCTTGTGGGTAGTTCAATTTAGAAAAGCGAGAGAAATAGATAAAAGTTTTAAAATATTGAAAACCCGTAGGATATATTGTATTATTTGATGCATTACATATAACATACTAGAAACCTAGTAATCCTAACGGACCCAAAGCCCGCAACCAGGCTTGGATCCTCTATTGTCTAATAAAAAAATAGAAAAAAAATATTTTGTGATTTGAATGACACAACATAAAAAAAGGGAACACAGTTACGATGAAGTGAATTTTAATAAATCCATATGTTTTTATTTCTATTTTTTTTTGCGTAAATAGGGTAACCTCTTCAAAACACAATTTAAAATCTTAAACAGGTTTTAAGATCGTTCTCGTAAAATGTAGTATCTTTGAATCAAAACAACAAAGTCGAATCCCCAAAATCCACTAATAAAAAAAAAAGATACAAACTCTATATCCCTTCAGCGAAAAAAAAGCTAGAAACTCAATATCCCTTCAACGTCTAGTCCATGTCAAAACAAATCATGTCCAATTCTACACCCAAAAACCCAAGGGTCCCATCCAAATCCATCCCGTACACATTTCTCCCGTAGTCCATCACAAACCAGATAATTCCTCTTCCAACAAACCACTGAGCGCACAATAGCACCACCTTAAAATAGACAAACTCTTTAATCAAAATAAATAAAGAGTGGTTAGAAACATAGGTGAATCAGCAGATATAACCAAGCGTACAATAGCTCCACGTGTGTAAGATTAAAAATGGTGAATCCACGTGTGTATCTGGAGATAAGCGTAGGCGGTGAGCTTGAAGGTAGGTTAGTTATTGAGCTTTTTAATGATAAAGTTCCGAAAACTGCTGAAAATTTTAGGGCACTTTGTACTGGTGAGAAAGTTGTTGGACCTCATAATGGTGTTCCGTTACATCTCAAGGTATATACATATCATTTCTGTTATTTTTTTTAAAATTTTTTAAGCTAATTAGGTTGTTTAGTCGTTTAAAAAGAGTGTGTGTTTTGTATGTATTTATAGAGAAGGTGTAATATCTGTTACGTTACAGTTATTTGTCTAATTTATTGTGTTGTTAGAAGTTTAATTTATTCAATATTGTGTTTAGTGTAACTGATTATATGTTACTGTTGTTTTGTTTAAAAATATTTTGTGTTCTGTATGTGTTTATGGAGGATAAGGTGTTAATTCTGGTATGTTATGATTAAAACTAAATTATTGTGTTATTTGTTCGGTTTTGTGCTTAGTGTGTGTTTGTGGAGGAGAATGATGTTATTTTTGTTAAGTTACAGTTGAAGTAGTTTATTGTGTTATTAGTTGTTTAGTTTGTTCGATTTTGTGCTTAGTGTGACAGATTGTGTTTTAATGACTACGGAGTATTTTACTTTTCCTGTCGTTGTTGTTTGTTTAAAAGTAGTATGTGTTTATGGAGTAGAAGTGTAATAGTATGTGTCAAGTTACGGTCACAATGGTTTATTGTGTTATTAGTTGTTTAGTTTATTAGATTTTGCGTTTGGTGTGACTTTAATTGTGTTTTATTAACTATTTTGCCTGTTATGCTATGCTGTTGTTTTTTTGTTTAGAAGTAGTATGTGTTTTATATGTATAAAGTTTGTTAGAGGAAATAGGAGAATGTAGAGGTGAGTGTGTAGCCGGGAATCGCAAGTGGTAGGAATTTATGTAACTGAAGTGTAAATGATTTTTTTTATGTGTTTATGGAGTTGAAGTTGCTATTTTAGTAATCTTATTTAACTACTTTGTTGTGTTATTAGTTGTATAGTTTTTTCAATATTGTGCTTAGTGTAACTGATTATATATGATGTTGTTTGTTTAGAAACAGTGTGTTTTCATATGTGTTTATAAGGAGAAGGTGTAAGAAGTTTTGGTTGATGTTGTCTACATACTTTGGCTTTGTAAGGAGGTTACTGTTATCATCGTTTCTGATTTATCTATAAGAATTTATTTGCTTACATTGTAAAGTGTTCAAACTGTGCTTTTGATGAGATAGAAATGAGACAACTATTTATAGGCTCATAAACGATTATAAAAAAAAGATTTGTAGAACATTACACACATTCTAATTTTCTATATCATGTTTAACATACTATAAAAACAAATATATACTTTCATCTTATATTCTCTAGAAAGTTGTATTTGGAAAAGTTTTTCTTAGAATACTTTACTTCACTTTAGATTTTCTGATATTATTTTATATAAAAAGAAGGGATTCACGGGCAGTGAAAGAAATCAAGGGAGATGAGTCATTCAATTCAATTTCGAAGCCTAGCGTCCCCTATAAGACTCTATCACCTTAATTCTTTTGTTGAGGTTCTGGCACTTCTTCTTCCGGCACTCGATTTACATAGCGAAAAAAGGCGAAGGCTCTTGCTTTAATGCGTGACTTATGTCTCTTTTTTCATTTATAAAAAGTAAGATGTAATAAGACAATAATTGATATTACATCTGCTCTAAAATTATTGTTCTCAACCAGAAGGGTGACTCAGCGGTAAGAATACCAGCCTTTCAAAGATGAGGTTAATGGTTCGAATCCAACGGGAAGAAAATTAATCCCCTTGTGGTCACGAAGGTTTACCAGTGCCGACTCTGGACTATCCCAAAATGGTAGTCGCCTTAAGATTAGTCGGCTCACAATGTAAAGTCAGTTAATTAAAAAATTTTGTTCTCCAAATAAGAGCACATGCTTTAAGAAAAAGTAACGAAAGTACATTTTCACCCTTTGTAATATCCATTACTTAACATTGTGATTTGTGTCTATTATGATTTTTCAGATTAGTTACTTATATAAACCTTGATGCTCTACACCCACACATAGGTATGTATGAAGGGACCCAATTAGAAGAAGCCCATCTGGAATCATGGGTTTATACTCTTTGATAGTTTGAGCAATATGGTTCAACAATTTTTAGGAAACTCGGATTTTATTTCACAAATGTGTGCTATCCATTCTTCTTACAATACAAAAGATTAGGACTAAGAGTGCATTTGTTATGAGGTGTTGGGTTATGATATTTAACATCATATCATACCTAATGCAATTGTTTGGTATGGGGTATAACTTTTGAAATTAGTAATCATCACCATATATAATATGGAAAATAATGAGGAGACCTAAATATATGCCTAATTTCATGCCTAAACTTTTGTGGCATGATCATGTTTGTTTGTGAAAATGTGGTTCCCTCGGCTGCATCCAACATGATGATGTCACACAGGTTTAGGCATAAATTTAGGCACATTTTTAGGCCTCTCAATCACCTTTCATATAATACTTCTACAAAATCCTAGTCACATATAGTGGTTTAGCCCTCTTCAGATTTTTTTTCTTCATATTAGTCAAGAATGTCGAGCTCTTACATATTATAAACGCTAAATTTAGTTAGAGATTGATTCGTGAGCGTCTAGTAGATGGACAACCAACTCAATCAACATCATAATGCGTAACAAGTGAACCAGCGGAGAATGTTTAAAGTTGTAAACCAAAATCCAATGTACCACGTACATAACGAAGTACACGCTTGAGAGCTTCCAAAATGAGGCTCCTTAAAGTCATGCATATAAAGACAAATATGCTAAATTTCAAAAGAGATCTATGGGCGAGTAAAATTAAGATACTAGAGACCACATACAAGCCTACGATAAAGAGTAGGATCTGAAACATGATTGTATTGCATGTCTACCGAAGTCCAAGTATGATTATAAAAAACAATATGTACCTGCTCCAAAAGCTCCATAGCATACTTCCTTTGAGGGAGGAACAAACCAGTAAAATCACTAGTAACATATAACCTCAAAAAATAGTTAAATGCCCCTAAACAAGTTATATCAAACTCCTGATGTAAAGAGGAAATAATGCGTTGCAATAAAGATGTTGAGGATGCTGTTAGAACAATCTTGTCAACATATATCAATAAATAAGCGACCTCGAAACCATGCCGATAAATAAATAATGAAGAATCACATCGACTAGAGGAGAAACCAACTCGAAGAGCATAAACAATAAATAGTTGAAACCAATCACGAGGTGCCTGTTTCAAACCAAATAAGGACCGCTGTAATCGATAGACATGTTGAAGGAATCGAGGTTCAACAAACTCTAGTGGCTTATACATATATACAGTCTTTAAGAGATAACCGTTAAGAAAATTTTTCTTAACATCAAGCTGATGAACTGGCCAGCCACGCAAAATAGCTAGCTAGGCTGAGAACTATGCGAGTGGTTGCTGGTTTAACAACCAGACTAAACATGTCACCATAATCGACACCAATATGCTCACTACGTCCATTAGCAACAACACATGCCTTATACGTGTTTAAAGATCCATTCGCATGATTATGTCTAAATAACCACATTAACATTCGATATTTTTTGGAACAACCCAAGTACCATTTTTAACTAATGCATTATCATAAATAGCACCCCCACCAATTAGATTCAGATAACGCAGTGGGAGGTGACGTAGGGAGATGAGAAATATGAGACATATGAAAATTAACACACGGATTGCTTTTGAAAGTACCAATTTATGCATGCGTGTCTATCGGGTGAGTCCCAGTAGGTGGATGTAGTTAGGCCAATAGGAGTAGGTGATTGGGCCAATGGAGTGGGACCCGTAGGTGAAGGTGATGAGTAGGTTATAGTAATGGGTTGTTGGGTTTGGGCCTTAAGAAGTGGGGTCGTGGACACGAGACTAGGTTAAAGGTCGGGGAGGGCTAGGCTATTGGTGACGTGTGAGTAGGTTGGGTCGATTAGGTCGGGTTTTGTGT
Source organism: Artemisia argyi (assembly GCA_030686995.1). NCBI lineage: Eukaryota > Viridiplantae > Streptophyta > Magnoliopsida > Asterales > Asteraceae > Artemisia > Artemisia argyi. The sequence goes on from CM060690.1 coordinate 5,967,703, forward strand.
AGGGGCACTAGTAGGGATTAAAGTGCGAGTGAATGGTTTTGGGTTAAGAAAATCATAAGAGAGTGTGAGATTGGATGCCATAAGGTAATTTTTGTTCGTCAAATGTGACTTGTCGGAAAAGTATAATTTTATTGGTGGAAAGCTCAAGACAATGGTATCCTCGCTGGTAGGCGGGATAGCCTAAAAAATGCAAGGTGTGGTTCGAGGGGCTAATTTATTGGTGGAATCATGGTGCGGGTTGCAAATGCATCGAAAAATGTGATCGAAGGCGATAATAATTAGGTTCCTTTTGAAATAATTTCCTATATGATATATCATTGTTGATGGCACTAGAGGGAAGTATTCATTCACCATTATGGTTTAAGATTTTAGGGTAAAACATGACTTAGTTTTCAAACAAAAAGAAAAAGTACAGACATGTTTTAGGGTTTAGGAAGATGTGAAAAGAGGATAAAGAGTGATGGTAGTACTTTTTAGAGAATAATTAAGATATGATCAATTTGAAATGATTACCATATTACCATATTTGAATAATGAATCGTCTTACTTGTATTATTTATCCCAAATCAATATATAATGTACACAAGACTATTCTAAATGGGAGGTGATTGCACACTCTACTAATTGATTTGTACACTCAAAAGTATTATGTCTTGACATTTATATCATTGTAGGGTGAACATAGTGATCTAAGAGTATGTATGTCAAGCCTCAATACTTTGAGCATGTAAATTAAATCAATTAGTGAAGTGTGCAAATCGCCTTCCATTTTAAATGCACATGTGCTAGTCTCTTCTTTTTTATATGCAAAAAAGGTAAATACATTGGTAAATGTATAAATCCAGTGAACAATATGAAGCTTAATTTAACGACGAGAGTATGTGCAGTTTAGAGGTGTACGTATGGATACGGACAAGGAAAGATTCAAGTGGCGAATTTGGGAGCAACAACATACTCTTTTGGTTTTTGTTTTAAAAAAAGTTTATTATGCAAAGGCTGCAAAATGTTGTGCTACTTCTTTTAGGTACAAATTAATTACTACTTCAATTTATAGCGGAATCATGATATAATCATGTTTGAATTAACTTGAGAGGTAACTAATGTAACACCCTAATTCTAAAAGAACCGGATGCTACACAAACGATACATAAACAGAGCAAAAGTCCAAGTCTAATGAATACTCCAATCGCAGAAAGAATTTCTATCACGAAGTACAAGTCTAATGAATACTCCTAATTTGCATAAAGTGGCTGGCGTGTGTGGCACGCGTCACATTAGCAAAGTGTAACAAACGTCATTTGCTAGCTGATATATACAATACATAGTAAAGTCATCAAGGTAAGCATAAGTTTTCGAAGCGAGCTTACAACCATACGAGTTTACGTTCAAACCGAATTTAGTAACGTATACGTTACTAAATTCGGTTTAAGCATAGTAAATTTTAAATCTATCACTTACTTAGACGAACGTTGAAACACACTTTAGTTTCTAAGACGGATTTATTTCTATATAAATAAAGTTAAATTTGGTAATTAGAATAGAACTAAGAACTAAGTTATGCAACCCATAGTTCTACCGTTACACATAACCATATATAATTATAAAATGATCATGGGCATGTTGCAACAACAAATCACCCATATCTAATATATTGTGTCCTTTCATTTTTGGTGCAGGTGATTCGATATAATAAACGTTAAAGTGGAAGGCAACATCAGATTAAAATAAGCGAATTGTGTGGTAACGACGTCGTCGTTAGGGTGACAAAACATACGGAGGTCTATTATATCAATTTGGAGGACCACGGCTCCCATAATTCTCTTCGTCACAAGAATGATGCATTACATATCACACGTAACACGTTATAATTTCAAGGTAGTTCATGACAACTAGTCTTTGAGTTTTGTTGTATTTGATACTACTAGTATGATGCCTTGTCCATGTACGGATCATGACGAATCACCAGAGCATATATATGACTAAGCGTTCGTCTCGCACGCTACATCATGCTTACACATATAGGCAACTTCAATTACTGGCCCATGAAGATAACCTAACTTTTCGATAAATTAAGTACCCTTCTTGGAGAGTGGATGTAACAAAGGCGATCTAACCATCTGAGTCACACAATTTTGGCACCATGCAGCCTCGCTTGTAGTTGACAACATATTGCATTCGTATATTCGTATTGTAGTTAACTACAAGTTGACAAAGACATGCAATTGTAATCGAAAACAAGGTAATTCACCTTATCAATAATAATATTGCCTTAATCGCTTAAAGAAACTCAGAACATAAACTTTCAAATATTAGTAGAGTTTAAATACTTGGGCTTTCGAGACAGTGATTCTTAAGTTTCGGCTTCTATATTGTCAAAACAATACTGATATGCTGTATTAATGCCTTTATATGTTCGCACAACACGAAATACCTGATAAATAAGGGGATATTTTTTTAAGATGTACTCTTTGAATTCATCCACGTTTTTGAAAAGAAGCTCACATGATTTTACGACATCATCAATGTGAGTATAGGCATTTCAAATGAGCCTAAGTACTGCTAGCACACCTCTGATGCCGAAATTATCGTAATTAACATAAGCAAACATTGTCTCAATAAATATTTTATGTAGACCTGTAAAGCTTCCATCTGTATACGTATTGAAAACTTGACGATTGATGGTCTCAATAAGTCTTTCGAGGTGCATGTCTTGTTTTACTTTCAAAATGTCACTCACTTTTGCTAAAAATTGAGTCGCCGTCTCTTGCCGAGAAAAGTGGGGTGACGCAATACTTGTCTAGTTGTTACGCTGCATGAAACTTTACAAACTCATAAATATTTTGATTTACTCACACTACTACACTACTATTTTTCTGAACTAATTTACAGTTCTAATATAAACCACTGTAAATATATTAAATGCCTAATATAAAATGGTTTTATTTGAAGCAAATTAACATGTGATTATATTTTTCTTAAATAACAGTTTTTGAAAAGCATTAAATCACTCAATTCCACTTAAGTTACGGTCTCCAAAAATCAATTTGTATATCTTATTTCAAAAAGGTTCAGGATTGTAGATAATGTCATTCTTTATAAAAAAAAAAATAAATAAATAAATAAAAAAAAATCACTTTATGAAAACTTAGTTTTCTGAATATTGCTTAGTCTCGGTATAACCCGCTTTAAAAAAACACTAGTGGAAAAATGTTTGTTTCATACCTCATCACATTGCTATGAAGCTCGGAAACTAAGTCACGTAGTTCCGCTTGACTAGAACCATGGCTTAAATATGTGTTGCAAATATCCTCGATGTTTTCTTGAATGTCATTTGCACCACCGGACACAACAAAAAGGACAAGGTTTGTGAGGACGAACATGTCTTGTGCCTTAGATCCTCTATTTCTTATACCATGCAACATTATTTTTTTCATGGCAAAAAACAACATTGGATGGCCTTAAATCGCCATGACGCATATTACGTGTGTGAAGATCGAGTCCTAAAACTACCTGACTGCAAAATAAAAGGAAATTCGGATTATAAAAAGATTTAAATAATTAAAGTATAAATAAACTTAATCACCCTTACCGAATAATGTCGATCTTTGTCTTTATTGCAACACGATACTTTGAATACGAAGACAAATCGTGGGTATAATAATCAAATAAAAGAAATTGTTGATTGAAGTATGATTCCTGTCCACGATAAGCTAAAATATTTTGTTTACCCCAACAATAAATTTCAACATTTCTCAACGTTTCTTCATCTAAGTTACTTTGCTCCTGGTTCTGCGACCATAGTGATCCCTTGGCACAAGCAACAGTAAACATCGATATTATCCCTTCGTCTACTCTCATCCTCGTAAACAACAAGGGAGGGGTATTGAACACTTAGGTTATTATTATGGACAAAGACTTGGAGTTTCCTGTACGTATAATAAACACGAAACTTGACAGGCGGACGACGGCTATTCGAATGCGCTTGTGAGCGATGATCCCCACACACACATGGATACAAACTATCAAACATAGCGAAACTCGTATACCAGTTGTCATGAATTATTTTGAAATTACGACGTATGATTAATAAGTGGTCATCCGCGTGAGGCAGAGAATCCTTAGTGCCATCCTCCGCATTGATATAAAAGAACTCACGAGATTTTTCCACTCTAAAATCGTTGGTTCCAGTCACACCGGCTATTTGAGAATATATTTCGTCTTCATCCCAACGTTTGTTAAACGGAACCACCTGCACCAACAAATGAAAGGACACAATATATTAGATATGTTTGATTTGTTGTTGTAACATATCCATGATGCTAGTCTCCAAATTAAGTTTGAGAGGAACAACATCTATAAGTCACCAAAATGTTTTGTAAAAAGCGCAAGTTAACTAATTATAAACTCTTTGGGTGGCTTTGCTTATCAAGGAAAAGAAAAAGTAATCATACATTGGGTGCTTGAAACCTCATAACTAATGAAAAAGAATTTGGCATAAAGCAAAATACCAAAAACTTGTGTTTCAGAAGAGTTGTTTTGTCACTTATCTTTTCAACTACCATTATTTGCCATTGATCGAACTGGATAATAACTGTGTATTCGCCACTCAAATTTTTTAGATGTTTAATTTTGGTACTTTGTGAGTTAACAAGGAAAAAAGTTTGTTAGTTTTAACGAATATTCTGTTAAATACCAAGTGCAAAGGTGCAAATACAATCTAAAAGAGCTTAGAAAGAACAGTGTACTAAAGCAAACATTTAGCAGACCTCAAAATGATTTAAAACATCAACTAAAAGTGTGTACAAATTCTCTCACAAGTAGCTTGTCTCACAGCTTGTCCAAAGTTGTAAAAGAAATGCTAATGTAAGCCTCAAGTGAATAGGAAAAAGAAATTATATACGTAAATGTCATCCCAATTGGATCGTTTACAAGTGATCAGACCTGTCATCTAGACTTACACGTGACGTCACATCGCACAAGTTTGAGCCACCCAGGTCTAGGAGGAATGGCAAACTTGCACTAACGAATCATGATTAGTGGCAAATAAGAGTGGTTGAAAAAATGAGTGGCAAAAATGCTTTTTTGATACATTTTCAATGGCAAATTCGCTCTTTTAACCTTAAAAAGTAAAAACTTCCCCAGCAAGTTGCGGGGGTTTATAGTACTCGCTAAGCATACCTGTGCATCATAACAATAGAAGCTCTTTGAATGTGTCTCGAAATGAACGTATCCCGTGACTGTACTAAACAGAGGAACCCAGGCCGACTGTCGATTAGATGGAAGTTGAGGGCATGGAGCCGGTGGCAGGAGGCAGCTTTAGAAGTGATGGGAAAGCTAGAGTGAGGAGTTGATCGAGGAAACGTTTGGTTTATATTCAGTGAAGAGATGGTACCCAGCTTTAACTATGGACGTGACAAATCTCTAGTACAAAAGTAACGTAAATGTTTGAAAAATAATGACAGAAATAACTTTAGAAAAAGTTAAAAGTGAAGAAAAAAAACATGTTAAATCATACAGTGGGTAGCTGAACATGTTAATTCTATGAACAAAAAGTGGTGTGGTAGTTGGTAGATCCAAAAGTAATCACCACAAGTCCGCAACCAATTTTATCATCGTTATCTTAGTATCACGTCAATTGTTCTCTTAATGTTGTTGAGGTTCTTGTTGGATAAAACCTCAACAACAAACCCGAAGTTCGATCGCGGAAAGCTAAACCGCGAGTTGTATCGAGCACAAGTAGCAACACGAGAAACCACAAAGAATTAACAAGAATATGCACACGATATACCCTCAATAAACCTTTTATTAATACCAATAAAGCTTATACAATTGAGGAAGAAGAATGAATAACTAGCATCCCCCTCATCTCTATTTATAGAGATGAGGGGGTAGAGACCTTAGCTTGGCTTGCAAGCCAAGCAACTAGTTTCCTAATCTACATACAATCCTAAACTTTATTTAAACTAAATACAATTAATCCCCTTATTATTGTCTAAGTAACATATAACCCTCCTAAGTATTGCTACTAACACATAACAATTTCCACCTTAGGAGTAATACTTAGGCATTAACGATACTCAGCATCTTCAACCAACGCTGGAACCTCGAACCGGGGACCGCCTCGTAAACCAGGCCTTGTACTTTAGTAAATTCCCGAGTTTAGCTTTCTTAGACTCCTTCACTTTCTTCTTTTCAGCAGCATTACCCTTTACACCCTCTTGACCAGGTACTCCGGTTACCGTAATGTCTGCCCCCACCTTTATACCAAGGTGTACTTTTTCCTGCTCCTTTACCAAGCAGCCCATGTTTGTCTTTTCTTCAAGTTGCTTGTCCTCCAACTTTCTTTGAGCCACTGCAGCATCATCGTTACTATCCTGAACAACCTCAGCTTCACGATTTTCCTGAGCTCCCTGCAGTTCCACCTCAAACCAAACACGTTCATCAACCTGTACTCCATGGACTCCTGTTTTAACACCAGGACCAAGTTGTTTGAATCCAACTTGTTTATGACCAAGCTGTTTGAATCCAACTTGTTTTGAACCTCCATGCTTTTGTACACCAAAAGTCGTCACTTTTGCTTCAAGAGTATACACACGGTTCTCTTTCCTGATCCCGGTCATCATAACCCGACAACCTTTGATCACCTCGACTCTACCCATCTGCATCTTCACAGTATAACCCTCTTTTTCAAGAGTACCCAATGAAATCAAGCTTTTTCTTAACCCTGGAACATACCTGACATCCTCCAGTATAAAGCTTGAACTATCATGCAACTGTATCTTCACTTTTCCTGTCCCTCTGATAGTGCATGTCCTGTTATCACCTAACTGAACCGAACCACCATCAATATCCTTGAAGTCGTACAAGAAATCCCTCCTAGGTGTCATATGATAAGACCCACCTGAATCCATTACCAATTCTGCCATCTCATCATTCCCGACTACCATCAAGGCTTCTCCAAAGTAGGCATTACCCTCGTCATCAGAAGAATCAGAATCCTGATCATGCTTACCCTTCCTAACGAACCCAATTGACTTCTTCTTTGGACAGTCTCTCTTTAGATGACCCTCTGAATGACATATGAAGCACTTGAGTTTACCAGTTCCACCCCTTGACTTAAACCGCGAAGTTCCACCAGAATGAGCTTTCCTTGAATGATCTGACCCTTCCCTTACGTATAACCCGTCACCAGTTTCTTCCTTTGTGCCTTCAGTTCTTCTCATCAACTCCCTTAAATTCAGAGTCGCCAGAACATCCTCCATTGTCACGGATTCCCTCCCATACAACAATGTCTCCACAAAGTTTTCGTAAAACGATGGCAACGACGTAAGTAACATAAGAGCCTGATCTTCATCCTCAATCTCGATATCAATATTCGCCAAATCAAGTATCAACTTATTAAACTCATCTATATGATCACCCAGTTTCATACCTGGACTAATATAGTATGTGTACAGCTTCTTCTTCAGATAAAGTCTGTTTGCTAAGAACTTAGTCATATACAGACTAGTCAACTTCGTCCAAATTCCTGCAGCAGTTGTTTCCTTGGTAATTTCTCGTAAAACCCGGTCTCCCAAGCATAGAATCAAGGTACTGTATGCCTTCTTCATCAAAGCAGCCTTTTCACCTGCTTCCATGTCCGCGGGTAATGTCTCTAATGCAGCATCACATCCCAGCTGTACCATTAAAGCACGCATCTTTATTTGCCATAACCCGAAGTCATTCTTCCCATCGAATTTTTCGATGTCAAACCTAGTTATTGAACTAGCCATTCTTCTTATACCTTGCTAAAAACTTGTCAAGTTGTTTCTTAACCAACTTTACCGACAAGCCTCACAAGCCGTGTGCAATATTCTCCCTTGTTGTTATAAACCCTTCTTGCAAATCGAATTAATTAGAATAACCCTAAACCCTCAATTTCGAACAAGCAAATCCGATCGTAAACTTGAAACCCAAGCTAACCACGATCAAAACTTGAACTACAAGAAAATACCGCAACAAGTAATCCTTCGCTTTTATCGAATCTTAAACCAAATCGATAACCGAAGTCGACTTATAAAAAAGTCAATCACCTTTGTCGTGAATAAAAACTTTTACATACCTTTGTTGTATATATTAGGCCCACATATGATATTAATAAAACCAAACAAACCACCTTTGTCGTATGTATTATATCTTTATGTTTAATTAAAAACCAACTCACCTTTTATGATTTGTTTTCTGTCACGTGGGTCTTATTGAAAAAGATTTAAAACCTTCTTCAACCTCTCGACAATCTGCTACTTCAAAGACCGATTCGAAACCCGAAACCGAAACCTCGAACAAACTCGAAACCTCGATCTAACACTCGAACTTCAATGACCACAATAACCGTGACTCTTGATACCACTTGTTGGATAAAACCTCAACAACAAACCCGAAGTTCGATCGCGGAAAGCTAGACCGCGAGTTGTATCGAGCATAAGTAGCAACACGAGAAACCACAAAGAATTGACAAGAATATGCACACGATATACCCTCAATAAACCTTTTATTAATACCAATAAAGCTTATACAATTGAGGAAGAAGAATGAATAACTAGCATCCCCTCTCATCTCTATAAATACAATTAATAGAGACCTTAAACTTTATTTATTTAAGCTTATAAATAGAGATGAGGGGTAGAGACCTTAGCTTGGTTTGCAAGCCAAGCAACTAGTTTCCTAATCTAAGTACAATCACTTTATTTAAACTAAATACAATTAATCCCCTTATTATTGTCTAAGTAACATATAACCCTGCTAAGTATTGCTACTAACACATAACACTTAACAAATGAACTTCATTATAAACTTAATGTAATTTAGATAATCAACTTTAACATCAAAATATAACACAATTAAATACAAATATAATTCACAAAAACCAAAAATATCACACACAACAACAACCTACAAACTGGACGTAATTTAACTTTAGATGTGCGGTTTTTTTATTGAAAGAATTCTTGTAAGACGTTAGAATATTACAAATTTTTTTTTAGGATCCATGATTCGCTAGACGTAATTTTGAATTCTTTTGACTAATCCACGTTTATAAAAGCATTTTGATTTCATCACCAAGTGTGTCTAGACGGTTTCTAATCTTTATACATCAAAACTCCTGTTTGTAATAGCGAGGGGTATGTTGGCGCCGTGGGTGGCGTTATCACCACCAGCCCAATAACGTCAACCGCACACCGTACCGTGGAGGCACCACGATCGCTCGCGCCCTGGTGGCCAGCCCAAGCGGTGGCAGTTTTTTTTATTTTATTATTATTATTATTATTATTATTATTATTTTTTTAATGGATCGTTGGAGGAACTTGTAAAATTGGAACGTTGAAGGCTAACGGGTATATACCCATTTTTTTGTCACTTTTTTCATTAATACATTAAATCACACAAATTAAACCCCCCAAAAAAAACTTATAAATAACACTTATTATTTCATACTTCCCAAACACTTCCAATATACTACTAATCTCTACTTCTATTACTTTTTTTCCATCTAAAATGAATCCCAACCAACCATGGATTAAAAACATTAGTGTTTCTTTGTCGTGTGTCTTCTTTTCATCCTAAGCTAGTAACTATAAACAAAGATGAATTATTTTAACTATTAATCCGAGATTAATAAGGTTAACATGTTGAGCATTCTTAGTGATCACAATGAAACTTTACCATGAAATACAACCTTTCATCAATGTCTTGTGGAGCCTGGTCACGAAATCTGCCACCAGGCAAGGAAAAAGCGTACAAGAAGCAAGAGATAGGAAAAAAGAAAGATAAAGAAAAGCTTAAAGATAAGAATCCTATTGGATTCAAGAATTATAGCTTTTTCAAAAAGAAAAGCAAAATCTAAGAAGAATAAGCAAGATTGGTATTGCCGTTAAAAAAAAAAAAAAAAAAAAAAAAAAAAAAAAAAAAAAAAAAAAAAAACCTGGTATTGAAGTGGTTGAATGAGTTATTTTTTGTCTTGAAGTGAAACATAAAGTGAAGGGTTAAGTAAATGTGAATCAGAGATCAACAATCAATAGTCTTTTGAGTTTCGTGTCTCTCCGTCCAATCCCATGAATACCATCTTTTTCTTCAATTCACATGACACTACCTTTCGGGGCAAGTAATTTGGACCCATATGGAGGGTTTCAATCATTGCACACGTCTCTGGTTTATACGGTGTGCATCACGAGTTGTACGGTTTAACCAAACCTCACTGATGTAACAATATATAAAGGGTTTGTATAATACAACCCTCACCTTTTACTTCCTTGTACCTTTTGCTAGATCTACCATTCTATTCTGTCTATCACAAAAACTAATACATTACTAGATATGACATATAATTTAATCACAAAAAACTAGTTTTAAAAGAGTTATGTTTTAAGGAGTAACATAAACAAGTAGGAAATTAGGCTTATGACAGATGCACATTTATAATACGGTAAATGAGTAAAACAAAGAATGATCTATGTTTAGAGATTAATAGTGGACGTCGAAACTAATTTTTTTTTTTTTTTTTTTTTTTTTTTTTTTTTTTCTTTCTGAAATTTACGCGGCTAAATTGTTATACCTATTGTTGGTTTCCGACTTTTCATGGTAATCCAAAGATGTTGACTCGAGGTAGTTTGAACTATAATATCTTATAAGACTCTAGGCACTTAATTTCCTGCTAGACCAACTTGAAGAGATGGTTACTCAATTTTTTTTTTTTTTTTTTTTTTTTTTTTTTTTTGTCGATTACATAAAACTTATTTCATTTCCTTTATTTAATTGTTTTATACGATTCACAAATTAAAAGAAACCGAATGGACATGGACCTAACCGGCTACACCAGTTACACTACAACACAAGCATTGGTGTAGATCGATTAACCATTAAGAGCAAAAACACAACAACCTCAACATTGTTGAACAACAGAATATTAGTTAAACCACCGCAATCTAGCTAGATGTTAGGGTACGATATATAGAACTAGTGTTACATAACCCATTGAATGATCATTATATGTTTAGATATAGGAGGAGAATAATTTTTTTTTTTGGAGATATAGATGTTTTTTTCTTCACATTTATGTATCGTTTGTAAGCGTAGAAACTTTAAACCAAAGTGGTTAGTTTAGATTTGCCTGATCCGAAATATTATTGTAACATGATGGAATTTGTTCTCTAACTTTCTGCTAGTTTTTTCACTAATGAAATGACATTAAAAAAAAAAAAAACGTTAGCCAAGATATGTCTTGAAAATGTTTGAGATGTTTGGATGCTAATTAGGTGCTAACGCCCATGTTGTTTTTGTTTAGATAGTTGGTTACTTGAATGTATGTTGTTTCGTTTTGTAACGCTAAACGTACTCGTTACCCAACCATCACCTCCACCTCGCCCGCTATACTTATACCTCTGTCATGGGGACCGCGTGTGAAGATGGTCCTTCGCGTGTTGAGGGTGCCACCATAACCGTTGGTCTTAGTTGTCATCATAGCTCTTTGCTAGTTTTTATTTTTATTTTTTATAATTAAATGAAATTTATAGTTTACAAGCTTAAGAGAAAACTCACACATGAGCATGGATAAGCCATACAGGCATACACAAACTATGTGTTTGCTTGAATATATTTATTACAAATATCATCAATCATGTATTTTTGATAATCATTTTATGTTTTGTACTGTTTATTTTAGTTTTAAAGCATCCCTGAAAATTTCCACAATGTGTATACATGTAGGTCACACTTATCTCGTTCTTTACTCACATATATAGTGATCTAATATATTGATTAACTTAGCATTGTGAAATTCTCCAAATTTATCCTCAAATTCAAAATTTAAGTGTCAATAGAAAGCCAACTACTACCACATAAAGAGTGAGTCCTTTAATTAATGGGATATACTACTAAAGACTCCTTTGCCTTTGTTCTTGTGTACACTCTTTGTACTACTATAGTACCTACTAGCACTAGGATAGATACGATTTCATAAAATGGACATGACTAGATGTCTATATGAATAAAAATGTGACTACTGTGACTAAATTGAAATGTTTTCTGAAAATACCACGTCGATTCTTCATCAAATTTGATTTCACATTAAGATGCAGGCTTTTACACGGTTAATCTATAACATCAAATCTATGTTACCATATATAAATTAACACACATACGAATACTTCAGGACAAAAAGTTAGACAAAAGCTCGCGAATACTCTTTTTTTTTTTTTTTTTTTTTTTTTTTTTTTTTTTTTTTTTTTTGTGTGGATAACCATGGTTTCCGACATTTTGGTTGACTAATACATTGGGTTTGAACCCACCACCACACAGACTCAAACCGGGTAAAGCCATCCCTTTTTAGGAGGTTTGCGTGGCCACTTCAGGGTGGTTTGCACCTAGTGGGAATTGAACTTGAGACCTCACACATCTTAGAGTGATAATCAAGAGCTCGCAAATACTTCAGGACATCCACAATGGCTGAAGATCTCAAACTTAATTTGGAGATTAGGATCATGGGCATGTTGCAACAACAAATCACGCATATCTAATATATTGTAGCCTTTCATTTATTGGTGCAGGTGATTCGATATAATAAACGTTTGAGTAAAAGGCAACTTCAGAATAAAATAATCAAATTGTGTGGTAACGCGTCGTTAGGGTGACAAAACATACGGAGATCTATTGTCATTTTGGAGGACGGCTTCCATAATTCTCTTCTTTACAAGGATGATGCCTAACATATCACACGTTAAAATTTCAAGGTAGTTCATCACAACCAGTCTTTGTGTTTTGCTGTATTTGATAGTATGATGCCTTGCCCATGCATGGATCATGACGAATCATTAGAGCATATGATTAAGCGTTCATCTTGTACGCTACGTCATGCTTACACATACAGGCAACTTCAATTATTGGCCCACGAAGATAACCTAACTTTTCGATACCCCCTTATCTTTTACAAAGAAGAGATAAAAACAAGGGGTGATAACATTGTTTACCCTTCCTTGTACAATGGGAAAATTGATGGGGTCGCAGAACCAGTGACCGAAAGTTACTTAAATCCAGACATGTTATGTGTTGAAAGTTTGTGTCTCTATTGAAAGTAACCTATTCCTTTCTTTTCTACATCGAGCGACCGTGGACCGGCTGTCTCACTGTGGCGTGGCTTTGAGGAGCTCATCAATCCATATTTGTATTGCTGTTTTTCGCTAGGATCCACTCAATCTGAAACTTTTAGTGACTCCAACGACTCCCTACGGGGACGATGCTTCAGGAGATACATTGACACCCATGAAAATCTTTGACTTAGGGTAGCTCAGGTACAGCTGGTTGCATTGCATTGAAAGGTCATCAGCAAAAAAATAAATAAATAAAAATAAAAAATAAAAAATAAAATTCTGTGTTTGTATTAATCTATACCATTAATAGCATGGTAGTCTTGAATCTTTTGAACCTCCTTCTTTATATTTTGGTAACTCCTTCTTGCACAAACTCTTAAACACGTTCCTCAAAACCATTAAGCTCAAATTGATATCCTGATTTTATTTGATCAAATAATTATCAGAGTTAGTAAATTTAAAAGATGAAACAAGGCAAAATGCATAAAAATGTACCCTAACTTATTTTTACATCTATTTGAGGTATCAAATTTTATTTTACTCAATTTAACGTAGTACTAAATTACAAAGAATGTTCAAAATTACAAAGATATACCGTGGCTTCTTTTTTCTGCACACTCGTCGAGCACTCGGAGGGGTGTTGATTGCCAGCAAGATCAATCATATTCGAAGTTCCTACAAATTTGTTTGTCTAAAATTGCACACAAATTAGTAAAAGAATATGAACAAATAGAAGTTATTTTTCTTAATACTCAAGTAGCCTTACCCCTTTATCCCCAATAAGCTTGAAAGTGATAACGAGATGACTCCGAGAGGACTCCGGATTCTTATGGGTTGCACTCACAACCCGTTTCTCTCTAACCAATTTCAACACACTACGGTAATGCTCCTCGCTCTCCACAGGCCTCCAACTTAACTCTGATTCTGGACACTTCCAGTATTTCACAGGTACCCGCTCTGATGACTCATTTTCCTTAAGCATGTCATATGCTTCGTCCCCATATATCTCAACCATTGAGACCTACACAAAATTAATTAAACAAATGTTTAAAAGGGATTTACAGCATGTTTCTTTAAGAAAGCTTGGTCAGAGATTGGAATGGACGTTTGTTCTGCTACTAAGGAGTTTTTCCTAACAGGCAAACTTCTGAAAGAGATCAATGCTACTGTAATATCCCTAATTCCTAAGATCCCTACCCCAAACAAGGTTTCTGACTTCAGACCAAGCTATAAAAGAAGCAAAAAGCTATAAGCTATAAGCTGAACCTATTAAGCTATTTCTAACCTAAAGCAACATAAATAAACTAACTAAACCTAATAAGCCCAACCTAATAAGCTATTTAAGACCCACTTTTCACATCAATGAAAGTAGTGGAAGAGGTGAACACGCGGTTTGAGAATACTCTATACGGTTACTTCCTTGGCCAACGCCTTGCTTTTCCTGTTGTTGATTACTTTGTTCGCAATGCATGGGCTAAGTTTGGTGTGCAAAAGGTTATGATGAATGCTAAGGGGTTCTTCTTCTTTAAGTTCAACTCGAAGAAAGGTGTTGATGATGTGCTTGATAACGGTCCTTGGTTGATCAGAAATGTTCCTATTATCCTTAAACCATGGACTTTGAACACAAACCTCCTTAAAGAAGATTTGACTAAAGTCCCAGTGTGGGTTAAATTCCATGAGGTTCCCCTTGCTATGATTTCTGATGATGGCCTCAGTCTTCTGGCCACACTGATTGGCACGCCCAAAAGGTTAGATGCTTTTACAAGCCAGATGTGCAAGGAATCGTGGGGCCGTAGTAGTTTTGCTAGATGCATGATAGAAGTGAAGTCGGATGAGGTGCTTCGGGATAGCCTCACTGTTGAGATACCATTACTTGATGGATCAGGTTCGACTATTGAGAAGATACGGGTTGAATACGAGTGGCAACCACCCCGTTGTGACAAGTGTAAAATATTTGGTCATACTCTGACTGATTGTCCTACAGTTGTTATACCTCCTGTTCAGCCTACTAAGCCTGTTACTGATAGTTTCAAGACTGTCAATTACAAGAAGAAGGGTAAGCATGGAGGTTCTACAATTCCGGGTCAAGGGGGTTTACTAAACCTGTTGTGGGTAAGCAGTTTCAGTATCAACCCAAAAAGAATCCTCTTGAGCCTAAGAAAGCTGGTGGCACTAAGAATAAGACTTCTGATGTGGCTAGTTCTAGTGGTACTAAGATTTCTACATCTAACAAATTTAATGCTCTTAATATGGATGATACGGATACATTTGGTATTCCTACTTATGACACCAACAAGGATGTGGATGATGGCCGTACATTGGAAGTTAATGAGGATGAGTCGGTTAAGACTGGTACTACATCACAAGAACCGCTTGTGAGTGATTCAATGGGAACTAAGGATGTTGGTTCTACTCCTATAGTTGATAAAATTAGTAAGCTTGAAAAGCTACTTATCGATGGGAAAGCAACCCTTGTGGATGATGAAGGTCATCCTATTCCGTCCGCTTCTGTCACTAAGAGGGTTAACCCATTTTCCAAGGTGGGTGAGGTTGTGGTTTCTGATAGTGAGGAGGAGGAGGTTCTTAACACGTTCGACGAATCAGCAAATCTTTTTGGTGGAGGTCATGAACGTGAAGAGGAGCTTGACGACTATGATGATTACTCGAAGCAAATTTACGATCTTCCAGGGGAATTTGATGCTCTTAATGCCATTTATGGCTTTAATCTCCAAGGTCGTAGGAAGTAGTTTATAGGTTTGTCCGAGTCGTTCAATATTATGTGGTAGTGGTTTTATTTTCTTGTCTAGAAAATAGGAAGTATCTTGTTATGTAAGCTTTTCGCCTATGTAACGGGCTGAGATATGGGATTCACTCATATCCGTTGTACTTAAATGTTTTTTGGAGTAATATATTTACCGGGTCGTTGACCTTTTACCCAAAAAAATACCTGTGCATTATATCCAAGTGCAAAGTAGTAGAGGCTCTTGGAATGTGTCTCAAAATCAAGGTATCTCGTGACTGTATTAAACATGGGAATCAAGGCCGAGTGTCGATGTAACAGGACAACCATATTTGGTTATATTCCTGTAAGCAAACAATAGAGTTAGTGAGGAAGAAATGGTACCCAGCTTTTACTATGTACGTGACAAATCTGTAGTACAAAAATAATTTATTATTGTAGGTATGTAACAATAAAAGTAATTTATAATGGTAGGTATGGCAAAGTAAATGGAAGAAATACAAGTGAAAAAAAGAGGAGTGGGTGTTTTGAATTTACCAGATTTTCATGAGATATACTTTTATTCAGTGTTTGTGTTAAAAACATAAACGTTATTTTTTTCTGTATCAAAATTAACACATGAACACCTCAATATGATGATTAAATGAAAATTTTAACACATTAAAGTACGTGATATATATGTGGATAAACGGACTTGAAATCGGGAGTGACAATGGTGACTCACGAGGGTCAGTGGTGACTACCAAAGATCGATAAGTAGAACCAGATTTGGTTTGGTCGAGATCAAGAAAGAGGATAGGAAATGAGATCAAATGAGAGGACAAGGAAGAGTAAAATGTTAGTGCGGAACCGAAGGAGACTCGGGAACACTTGTTCTTTGACTGTCAATACTCGAGGCAAATATGGGGAGCATTGGTGGGGGGCTCATGGGTTCTGATTAGGGGTGGAAACGAGCCGAGCTGAGCCCGAGCCTGCCAGAGCTCGAGCTCGGCTCGTTTAAGTTTTAAAAGGCTCGAGCTCGAGCTCGGCTCGTTTCGAGCCTTAAACTTTAAGCTCGAGCTCGGCTCGTGGAATATTATATAGGCCCGGGCTCGGCTCGAGCTCGGCTCGTTTATTCGATTTGGCCATGAAAAGTTAAAGCTTGGCTCGAGCTCGAGCTCGGCTCGTAATATATCTTTATTGAGCTCGTTAATAAGCTCGAGCTCGGCTCGTATATAAGTTAAAATATCATATTTTTGTTTAGGCTCGTTTAAGCTCAAGCTTTTTATGTAAAGCTCAAGCTCGAACTCGATTAATAAACGAGCTGCAACTTAGGCTCGAGCTCGGGCTCGAACTCGTTTAAGCTCGGCTCGTTCGAGTTTTTTACCGATCCGATCCCGAGCTTTTCACGAGCGGCTCGGCTCATTTCCACCCCTAGTTCTGATTATACGTGGGAATGGACGAACATCTTGAACCAAATCTCTCTAAATGAAGGATCGATATGCGCCTCTTCATTGTAAGGTATGCATTCCAAGCTACCATACACTCTTTGTGGATAGAGAGGAATAGAAGACGACATGGAGAAAACCCGATCACCAACACTATCTTGGTGAGAATGATTGACGTTATGGTGCGAAATAGATTAAGCACAATGCGGAGGGATGGTGTCAAGAAATTTGAAGATGGCATTCGTATTTGGTTTGGCACAAGAAGATTATTATGAGCTTTAAGTTGCTTTGTTTTGTTTTGATCAAAACGTTTGAAACTTGTTTGTAAAAAAGTTTATTTTTTCTTTTTGAATATAATTTAACATTGGATTAAAAAAAAATGTTAGTGTGAGAAGTTGAGGGAAGTAGGGAACGCTGGTTTACATTCCTGTAAGCAAGTACGTATATGAGCTTTTTATTTATATCACAAGGGTAAGAAAATTTTCCTTTAACATAATTGAAGAAAACACAATACTAGTGTTGTTGGATTGGTGGTATGAATTAATTGCAAATTCATTGTTAAAGCTAGAATATAGTTGAAGGAGCAATTATTTTGGGGGTTGTGTTATTTAGAACTTCTTCTTTATAGGTCAATCGTACAATCCACGAAGCTCACAGTACAACATCGCAATGCACACAGTACAATCGCTCGACGCGTACAATGGTTGGAAACCCTCCTTATAGGGGGGAGGGGGTTCCGTATAAACTGCCCCTTATTTTGGGTGAAGGCTAGTCAACACATAATATGATTAAGTTAGTCTAAATTTAGGGGAGTTTATGCGGATCCTCCCATAGAGGGGTGGGTTTCATGAGGCCCTGTACATTGCGGGTTTGTACGGTGTGTATAGCGATTTGTACATTTTGACCAAAACCCCTTATTGTCACATCATAGAGGGTCTTAATAACATATAACCCGTATATATATTGCAAGATTAGTGTACAAGCTATAGGTTGTGTATCAAAATTTTGAATGGTTAAAATTTAAACATTATGACAAAAAGCGAGTAGATTTTTGACAGGGCTAGTAAAGTTTTGAGGTAGGAAGCTCGAAAGGTTGATAGATGAAAAATTGGGGTTGGTGAGACAATTTATAATGCGGCAAGTTATTTGGAACCCCCTCCCCAAATAGGGAGGGTTTCCAATCATCACACGCATCACCGATTTATACGGTGTGCATCGCGAGTTATACGGTTTGACCAAACTGTATAGGAAATGTTTGTAAAATACAGCTCTTTATAATTTGTTCCCTCACATTTGACTTTATTGAAGGATTAGGTCGAAAAATAGCAATGTACTTATCCAAATGTATGAATTTGGTACATAAACTTTAAAAAATTTGTGTAAATGTAACAAACTTTTATAAATGTTCCAATTTGGTATATGATGATGACGTGGCATACATGAAAGTCTGACATATGGAACCATTTATAACGTGACACGTCATTATCACGTATCAAATTTGAACACTTATGAAAGTTCGTTACATTTCTATAACTTTTTTAAAGTTCACGTACCAAATCAGTACATTTGAAAAACAACATTGCTTTGAAATGCAAAAGTAACCATCATTTTCTTCTAATATGTTTACGAGTTATAGGTATCGCGACATATCAATGTTTATGAATAGTTGTCAATTCGGGTGGTGTTCGGATTGGTGGGTTTAGGTTTGCGGGTTGGCGAGTCAGAAATCTTCAACCCAAACATGAATTGTTTAAGTAATCATGTCAGATTTGTCAACCCTAACATGTTTACACATATATATGTGCATGACCCATATAACCCGTTTATCTAAATGTGTTGACGGTTTAAACATATTACACAGGTTAAATGGGTTGAAAAATCAACCGTTAACCTATCCAAATAACCTATTTAGTCAATCAAACATTTAATTTTTTATGCTTAAAAAAATTAATAATTGGGTTGGCGAGTCGACCCGATAAACTCACCACAAACTGAAAAAAGACATGTTTACTACTACAAATGCTCCAAATGTGAAGCCGGTTTCATATGTGGGTGCTACGTATAGTGATCCAAAGAAGCACAAGTCTAACTTTCGTAGGCTTGAGACTAGCATGAAAACGAATAATGTGGACCTGTCCGTGCCTATGAAGGTGGTTGAAGAGGTAAATTCCAGATTTGAGAATACATTATATGGCTATTTTCTTGGTAAACATATTGCTTTTCCGGTTGTTGATTACTATGTGCGTAATGCGTGGGCTAAGTATGGTATACAAAAGATTATGAGGAATGCGAAAGGATTCTTTTTCTTTAAGTTTTCCACTCAGAAAGGCATGGAAGATGTGCTTGAAAATGGGCCGTGGATGATTAGGAATGTGCCTATAATTCTTAAAAATTAGACGTTAAACACTAATCTGCTAAAAGAGGATTTGACCCACATCCCAGTATGGGTTAAATTCCATGATGTTCCCCTTGCTATGTTTTCTGATGACGGCCTTAGCCTCCTAGCCACATTGATTGGTACGCCCAAAAATGTTAGATGCTTATACTAGTCAAATGTGCATGGAATCATGGGGCCGTAGTAGTTTTGCTAGGTGCTTGATTGAAATTAAGGCGGATGAGGTGCTTCGGGAAAACCTCACTGTTGAGATACCTTTACTTGATGGAACGGGTTCGACTATTGAGAAGATTCGGGTTGAATACGAGTGGAACCCGCCTCGTTGCGACACATGTAAGATATTTGGTCATACTCTGGTGGATTGTCCTAAAGTTGTTACACCTCTTACACAGCCTTCACGTAGTGTAAATGATGGTTTTCAAACGGTCAATTACAAGAACAATGGTAAGAATGGTGATCAAAGTGCTCTGAGTAAATGTGGAGTTAAAGCTGTTCCGGTTAAGAAGTTTCAATATCAACCCAAAAAGCCTCCTCCTGATCCTAAAAAGGTGGATGTCACTAAGAACAAGCATGCTGATATGGCTATTACGAGTGGAACAAAGGTTGCTACGTCTAATCAGTTTGATGCCCTTTATATGGATGATACTGATGACTTTGGTATTCCTACTAAGGAAGTGAATAAGGATGGGGTGTCTGGTGGTACAATGGAAGCTAAAGAAGATAGGTCCTTAAAGACTGGTAATGCATCACAAGAACCCCTTGTGAGAGATCTAAAAGAGAAGGACCAGGTAGGGGCTCCTAAGCCTACTTCTATTATTGATAAAATTGGAGAGCTTGAAAAGTTACTTATTGATGGGAAAGGTACTCTCGTGGATGATGATGGTCATCTTATTAAAAAGGTTGATTATCCGGCTTCGTCTACTTCTTCTACTAAAAGGGGTAACCCCTTCTCTAATGTGGGAGAGATTGTTGTTTCTGACAGTGATGATGAGGACGTTGTGAACACATTTGATGAGTCAACGAACCTATTTGGTGGTGGTCATGATCGTGAAGATGATTATGATGACTATGATTATGATAACTATGCGGATCAGTTCTAAGATGTTCCAGGGAATTTCAAGCTCCAAGGCCTTGGTAGGAAGTGATTTGGTTTCATAGGAGTCTAATGTTATTTTTTGAGTAGTGGTTTACTTTCTTGTTTAGAGAATAGGAAGTATCTTGTTATGTAAGCTTTACCGCCTATGTAACGGGCTGAGATATGAGAATCACCCATATCCTTTGTACTTAAACATTTTTTGGAGTAATATATTTACCGGGTCTTTTGACATTTTACCCAAAAAAAAGTAAAAACAATTGAAGATGGAGAAATTATCAATCTAAACCCTTTATTTGTATATTACAAAAACGATCGTCTAAATCCAATTCGTAAATTACCAAAATGGTTTTCAACACGCACAATAACCGCTCTTCCGTTACATTTAGAACACGTGGCTCATATATTAAATAAAACAACTCTGAAGTCCCCATGTGTCCAACTCGCGCATACAACCGCACGCACATAGCCTTAACACATTTCATGTATGTATACGATTCTGCAACCATGCACCAATGCATGCACAGATGACTATACTCGCCACCAATAACATAAGGCCACGTACCCACCTTTTTTCTGAAAAACAAACATGATCACGACACTTGAAAGCCGGCGCGCATGAAGAGCGTGTATCCATGCATGCGGGACCAAGCGCGCTTTACGTGGCATGTTGCTAACCAATGAAACGGATCAACGTCCCTACGACCCGCATGTACTCCAGGTGCGTCACGTACTACTTTGACTTGCTTTTACTGTATCTATTGTATCATTTTGTATTTGATAAATAATGCAGAAGAATTTTACATGCATTGAAAAGGAATAAGGTTAAAAGAACTAAGGGAGCGTCTAGTTGGAGAATTTGAAATTCCGGAATTTTAAATTCTAGAAAATTTAAATTCTTGAAAATTTAAAATTCCGGAATTTAAAATATCTTCGCATGTTTGGTTGGCAGAAATATATATATATATATATATATATATATATATATATATATATATATATATATATATATATATATATATATATATATATATTGGGTAAAAGGTCAACGACCCGGTAAATATATTACTCCAAAAAACATTTAAGTACAACGGATATGAGTGAATCCCATATCTCAGCCCGTTACATAGGCGAAAAGCTTACATAACAAGATACTTCTTATTTTCTAGACAAGAAAACAAAACCACTACCACATAATATTGAAAGACTCGGACAAAAATATAAACTACATCCTACGACCTTGGAGATTAAAGCCATAAATGGCATTAATAGCATCCAATTCCCCTGGAAGATCATAAATTTGCTTCGAGTAATCATCATAGTCATCAAACTCATCTTCACGCTCATGACCTCCACCAAAAAGATTTGCTGATTCGTGGAACGTGTTAAGAACCTCATCTTCATCACTATCAAAAACCACAACCTCACCAACCTTGGAAAATGGGTTAGCCCTCTTAGTGACAGAGGCAGACGGAATAGGATGACCTTCATCATCCACAAGAGTAGCTTTCCCATCGATAAGTAGCTTTTCAAGCTTACTAATTTTCTCAACTATAGGAGTAGAACCAACTTCCTTAGTTCCCATTGAATCACTCACAAGCGGTTCTTGTGATGTAGTACCAGTCTTAACCGACTCATCCTCATTAACTTCCATTGTACGGCCAGCATCCACATCCTTGTTGGTGTCATAAGTAGGAATACCAAACGCATCCGTATCATCCATATTAAGAGCATCAAATTGGTTAGATGTAGAAATCTTAGTACCACTAGAACTAGCCACATCAGAAGTCTTCTTCTTAGTGCCACCAGCTTTCTTAGGTTCAGGAGGAGTCTTTTTGGGTTGATACTGAAACTGCTTACCCACAACAGGTTTTGTAAACCCCTTGACCCGGAATTGTAGGACCACCTTGCTTTCCTTTCTTCCTGTGATTGACAGTCTTGAAACTCTCATTAACAGGCTTAGTAGGCTGAACAGGAGGTATAACAACTGTAGGACAATCAGTCAGAGTATGACCAAATATCTTACACTTGTCACACCGATGTGGTTGTCACTCGTATTTAACCCGTATCTTCTCAATAGTCGAACCCGAACCATCAAGTAATGGTATCTCAACAGTGAGGCTATCTCGAAGCACCTCATCCGATCTCACTTCTATCATGCATCTAGCAAAACTACTACGGCCCCACGATTCCTTGCACATTTGGCTTGTAAAAGCATCTAACCTTATGGGCGTGCCAATCAGTGTGGCAAGAAGACTGAGGCCATCATCAGAAAACATAGCAAGGGGAACATCATGGAATTTAACCCGCACCGGGATGTTAGTCAAATCCTCTTTAAGTAGGTTTGTGTTCAAAGTCCATGGTTTAAGAATAATAGGAAAATTTCTGATCAACCAAGGACCGTTTTCAAGTACATCATCAACCCCTTTCTTCGAGTTGAATTTAAAGAAGAAGAACCCCTTAGCATTCATCATTACCTTTTGCACACCAAACTTAGCCCATGCATTGCGGACATAGTAATCAACAACCGGAAAAGCAAGGCGTTGGCCAAGAAAGTAGCCATAGAGAGTATTCTCAAACCGCGTGTTCACCTCTTCCACTACTTTCATTGGAACTGAAAGGTCAACATCAGCCTTCTTCTTGCTACATTCCAACCTACGAAAGTTTGAAACATGTTTCAGAGGTTCATTAGAAGTAGCACCCACGTAAGAAGCCAACTTCACTCCCGTACCATTAGTAGTATCAACCTTGTGAGCATTAGGACCAGAAGTTACACTCTTATTCATATTCACATTT
The DNA here is from genome assembly GCA_030686995.1 of Artemisia argyi. Taxonomy (NCBI): domain Eukaryota; kingdom Viridiplantae; phylum Streptophyta; class Magnoliopsida; order Asterales; family Asteraceae; genus Artemisia; species Artemisia argyi. Next base: position 5,991,275 of record CM060690.1, read on the forward strand.
ATCCCAAGCGAAGGAGGAGTACTTGTAATAATAACTTCATTAGCTTCAATCTCACTTTGAATTTTATTCATGGCATCATCAAAATTCTGATGCGCATTATCAATCAAGTGCTTCACAGTATCAGCACTTGTAATCCGCTCCAAGTCGTCACCATGTGATGTATCTTTCGTAAGTGGAATCGGCTCCACTTTCTGAGTACCATTCATAGAACAATCAGGTGCATCATCCACATTCAAACTAACACTACTAGGGTTCATCATTGAGGTGTACTCAACTCACCAAAGCTAGTAGAGGCCTTTTGAATATTACCAAGTGAAACCGGCTCCACCAGGTTTTGTTTGCTCCCAACCAAGTTATTATCAATCATACCAGATTCAAGACTAGGGTTCTCCAAAACCCTAGCATCTTGTCGAACTTGAGGAGTACCCAAAGTAACAATTGGTACAGTAGACACATTCTTTTTGCTAAGAAACCCTTTATTCATCTCTCCCGTAAACCCTCACACATCAAACCAGCAGAATCGATCAACCAGGTACAAACCCTAAATATAATAGTTAGGGTTTAAACACAATCGCACCACACCTTAACCACCAACTATAATCGATTCGACCACCAAATAAATACCCAAGTATAAACCCTAACCTCTTAAGACCGATTAAAGAATGAAATTAAGTCGGAAGCAGAGTCGATTAAGGAATGATTAGAGTTTAATCCCAGCGATAAACAACCCTAAATATTAATTCTCAAAGTCGAGACCAAAGCATGCGTAATCCAACAAACAAACTGATCAAGGTTGTAACAACACGAATGTTAATCACAATCAATAACAGGTTGAAGCAAGATACACACGATTAGAATCGGTTTAGAAAAAAATAACGATTAGGAAGTAAGGGTTAAAAATCGCCAGAGGGAGAGTTTGGTTTTAGGGTTATATATATATATATATATATATATATATATATATATATATATATATATATATATATATATATATATATATATATATATATATATATATACATATATATATATATATATACATACATATATATATATATATATATGTATGTATATATATATATATATATGTATATATATATATATATATATATATGTATATATATATATACATATATATATACATATATATATGTATACATATATATATGTATATATATATATATATATATATATATATATGTATATATATATATATATATATATATATATATATATATATATATATACATATATAAATACATATATATATACATATATATATATACATATATAAATAGGGGGACTTTCTTACGAGAACCATTTTATCTGCGAGAACTAAGAGAACCACAAAAAACATACATGTACGCCTTTTAGAATAAAATAAAAATACATGCAAATCATCAATAATCATAAGTATCCACCTATGTTCTTCAATATCCTCATGAACTCATCATCTTTTTTTTATAAAAACCTTACACAAGACCGCAATATTGTCGTTGCACAGCTCATAAGAACATACATGCACGCCTTCAAAGAAAAATGTTGTATTTCCAATTTCTTATCAAATTCTTTAGAACAACTATGTTTTTTTTAAAACACATATGTTGTTTTTAGAACATATGTGCAAAAATACAATTATTGAAGGCGTGCGTGTATGTTTTTTGTGGTTCTCTTAGTTCTCGCAGATAAAATGGTTCTCGTAAGAAAGTCTCACTATATATATATATATATATATATATATATATATTTCATAAATATTCTATTTAAAAATTTATAAAAAAAGTTTATAAAAAAGTTTAAAAATTTTATAAAAATGGTTTATAAAAAAATGTATAAAAGAAGTCTACAAAATATTTATAAAAAAAAGTTTATAAGAAAGTTTTTAAAAATTTTATAAAAAAAAGTTTATAAATAAAATTTATATAAAAAAAGTTTATAAAAAATCTACAAAAAAAAAAAATTATAAAAAATTTATAAAAAAAAAAAAAAAAAAAAAAAAAATTATAAAAAAATCATAAATAATCTATTTAAAAGTTTATAAAAAACAATAACAAAAAAGTTTATAAAAAAATTTCCATGTAATGAAAATTCTTCACTTTGTGAAGCCATTTTAATTTCCCCTGTTTGGCAATTCATGGAATTATAAATTCCCCCATTTGTGTTACCAAACACAATATTTGGGGGAAATTAAAATGCAAATGCCATGAATTTCCCCCAATATGCCACAACCAAACGGCACCTAAAAGACAAATTAAGATAGAGTAGGTAGAGTAAAATAAAAGAGTAAATATAGTAGTGTATATTCCAAAGTTAAATATCCGCCGCTTAATGAAATTAAATACAATTTATAATGCTAAGATTTTTCTTCTGTTTGAAGTTTTTGAGTTACCGTATGAGAGTTTACTTCTTTTTTCTTTATATATTGATAAATCCTAAACTTGTAAGAAAAAATGTAGGCAGGACGCATTAGGGTTACATGCAAGGCGCGCTTGTGGTCCAATTGCGCGTGTATTGTACACTTGGGGTCGTCTAAGTGGACCAGAAGAGTGGCGCGCACACCTCAAGTTGAAGCGTACAGGTAATCAGTTTTGGTAATTTGCTGAAAAATAGTCATGTTTTGTAAATAGGGTATTGTATAAGTTTTTTTTTTTTTTTTTTTTTTTTTTTTAAATGAAGATACGTTGTATTTTCAAAAACACACTAGCCACTCACCTAGCTACCCCAACCCATCCATTTTTCCATAAGTCTACAACTAATGTGTATGATCGATCAACATGAACATTTGAATGATTATGTAGCGTAAGTTTCATTTCCATGAGCACAATGCTTATTCTTTTAAGAGCAATTGCCACTTCAAATCTTTAGTTATAAGGCTGGGCACAGTAAGGCGACCAGCGACCCCCTTTTTTCTGTCATGTCAGCTTTCTCTATCCAGCGACCTGCAGGCGATTCAATGCCCCAGTAAGAGCGACCAAGTTCAAACATCAAAAAAAAATATGGCTGTTTGGATTAAACATCAAAAAAATATGGGAAATAAACTCGGTCTCCATCACGACCGAATCCTTTCTTTTCCTACCTTTACTCGGTCGCGACCGAAACTTCACAATAAGGCCGACCGAGTTCAACCTAGTCGACCGACTCGATCGACCTTTCTTCTGTGCCCAGCCTAAGAACTTGATAAAATGGTAGTTTTAAAAGTATCTAGATGTGTGACCATGTATATATACATGTGTACAAATAAAAGAAACTTGTTAAAAACATTAAACATAGGGGTGTTGTGTAGAACCCTGTAAAAATTTCTTGTAATTAAATCGTTAATAAATAAATAATCCTTCGTTATCGTTTCTAATTCCCATTTTCTCGGAAAAATTTAAAATTTTTCTTATTATATTATTTTGACGATTTTCACAAAATAATATAATTCACGAAATGACGGAATTAATCCTCGACACGTTATACGAAACCTAAACTTTTCATTTAATCCTAAAACAAATTCCTAATCCTAATTATATTTCCTAAATATAATTAAAATTTCCTAATTACCTAATTAAACCAATCGGACCCTTAATTATTTTGGCCCACACCACCATTACTATTCCTAAGCCCAACGAACTAAAGCCCAAAATCCAATTCATTAATTTTCATCCGATCGACAAGTTCAATCACCCCCCAAAACGCCTCGTTTATTTCTAAATCTTACACACGACATACTTATTTTATTTTCTCATCTCATTAACCTCCTAGCCAACTATTAGTGTGTCAATTCTCACGTCCATACGTTGAGTTTTGATACGTTTTTAAAAGGCAAAGTATTCGACTCGTACAAACCCAAATCGATTTGTAATATATTCAAAACTTAACCGTTTTGAATCCCGTTTGTTTCTAATTGTTCCTAATAATATTCCTGAGATGATTCTATGCTCAAATGTTAAGAATGATCATGTATGTACAAGTAGTATACGATTTTGTAAATCGTATATATAGAAAATTGCATGGTCGACATCCATATGAATCACCACAACCATTCCCACAAATCATGCTCTCACAAGCCTTTGTAAAACAATATAAAATACACATAGGAGCTAGTTCACTGACATGAAATAGTGATTGTGAAGTTTTCTTGGAAAGTTTCTCACTTACGTGTTATATATTCAAGTAATATATAAACGTACATGCATGCACTTGCTCTTATTCATTCTCATACTCTTTCACTGAGTAAAATCGTCCTTCAAACTATTCTCACAAGACCATAAGTCGATTGGTATATTGTTGGAAGCAAGGAAAGGAAATCGGGTTCGATATTTATATATAATGTTTGGGTTATATTGTGAAACGTGATTTTCTTGTGTTCCATACTATCACACTCGACTTTTGATCACCTCTAAGGTGTTTGTAAGTCTCCTCTACTCATTTCCATTCCAATTCGCACGTTAAGTTTATATCATGCACTTTGTTTTGTTGTTTCGAACGTATATCACTTTGCACATGTATTACACGTATATATAAATTCTTAGTACACGTCACGTAGCACCCATAATTCACTTTAGTTATAACGTTACAAGCATTTCACGCATCCATTTCAAACTATATCCATCGTATGCAATTTGTTAAAAACACTTAGTAAATATTTCTAAGTTTTCAAAATATATACCGGTTCCAAACATGCCACAAACTACGCGTATAACTTTGAATTTCATTTAACGAGAGTACAATATTATTTCACGACGCCATAGACCACCTAGAAAACTAACATTTTCATATACACGACTTGTAAAAATAATCACGTTTTGACACCATACTCGAACCATTTTGAATTGACATCAACCGGATTTTCAAACCAAAATTCATATAAAAACCTTATGTTTGTCGAGTGGGCTCAATTTAAGCCCATTAAGCATTTAAAATCCGTAAGCCCACTGGGCCCATATGAAATGTTTTTAGAATCATAAAAATGACCCAAAGCCCAACCCAAAACTTTTTCCATGCCCTCGCCTCCAAAACTATAAATGGGCCTTAATATGTCTCGTTCAAAGCCCATAAGCTAAAAAAATAAGCTTTTTAATAAATAAGCTGTTGAAATTAGCTTATTATCAACTTAATAAGCTTCGGAAATTTTTAGAAAAATTTTATAATTATTTTTGCAAATTTGGACTAAAAATGTAACGCGACGACACCTAGAGGGACTAAATGTGTAAATATTGAAAAGAAAGGACTAAACTTGTAAATACAGAAACATAAGGGTAAAATGTGATAAAAATTAATATTCTAAGGTTAGTATTGATTATTGGACAAAGTAGAGGACTATAGTTGAAATATATATAAAAAGGACTAACGGTGTAACGCAAATAACGTTAGATGGTAAAATTGGAAAAGGAGACAAAGCCTAAATATAAATTTATTTATCATTCTTATTTATTTTCTATTTTCGTCAATTTATTTTATGTTACATTTAAACTTTATTTTATTTATATATATATTATTTAACGTAACGTTAATAATATATATAACGATATTTACAAAGTTAATATTTTACTTACGATTAAAAAGGTAAAACTTCGATGGATAATTTAAAAATTATATTTTGTCATATCATGCATATCACAAGATTTTCACTGCACATCACTTATTCGTCATAACGAATATTTAATATTCGTTATTCCTTCGTAATTACCAAATAGTATTTGGTCAAGTTCTCAAATAAATTTATTTATCAGGTTGTGTTTCGAAGCCATTTTCATAAATCCGTCCGACTTTATTTTCTTCATTTTCAGTATCAATCAAGGTGAGTCATAGCCTCACATTTACTTATTTTCAAAACTCCGTGAGGGGGATACATGTTATAAACAGATCGCAAGTATTTTTCTGTATGCTTCCTGACTGATATATGCCTAAGTTAGCTATTGCCAAAAGACCCTTAATCATGAGCCATTAATCACTGAGGTGAACGCGAATATAATGAATAGATCTATTTAAGGTTTGACAGCCTGTCCCATTAATACTTGACGGAATGCCATTATGCATGTGGTTAGTCGTATTAGTCGTGATAATTATATTAGAGTAAAAATAGGAACTGGCAAATCACCTATTACACGAGGGCAAATTTATCATTGATTTGATAAACACCTCCGTTTTTTTCGGTATTTGTTAACGTTTGCGTGTCATGAGACTTAGAGCAATATATGAACTGCAATATCAATATTTTCAAACTGATTGTATTTTCCAATACAATCTTACTTGTGTATCAAAATGATTGTTAAATGCAAACTCTATGATTTCACTCAACATTTTTGTTGACTTTTAAGCATGTATCTCAGGTATTTAGCAGGGGAAGCAAGCATGGAACGGGCGGCAAAAACTACAAAACTTGTCTACTTTATTTCAATAATGGTGTAAAATAAAAGATGTTTTTAACATCAAGACTTTTATTATAATACTCTGATAAGGACCTATTGTATTTGAATTTTTATAAATGAAATTATGTTTTAAAACGTCTCTTTCGAGCCGTTTTCTATCATTATAACTTCGATCCTCACCGTAACACCCTAATTACTATTCCGCTGCCGCATTTCAAATTAGGGGGTGTTACATGTTGCTCTTTAAGTACCAACAAACCTTTCCGGTATTGGTATTGGTAGAAACTGTTAACACACACCATGTGATACAATCACCATAATAACTAGGTTTTTTTCGTCATGACGACACAATATTAAGAAGAAGAAAACTACTCCCTCCGTCCCACATTAAGTGTCCAGTTTGACTTTTTTAAGTCTTAGTTGTTTAATTTTGATCTTAAATATTTTTATTTGTTTTATATAATACTTTATAAAAATTATACCAATGAGGCAATGAAAATACATTTAAAACCCAATCTATTCATATATTTTGCATAGAGTATTATATAACACAAATAAAAATATTTAAGATCAATGTTAAACAAGTAAGACTTAAAAAAGTCAAACTAGACAATTAATGTGGGACGGAGGTAGTATTGAAGTATACCAAAACAGCATACTAGGTCACAAATCTTAAAAGATCCCCTATGAGAACTTTTACTATGAGACAGAGTGTCTCCCCAGTATAAAAATATAGTATAGAAAATGATTACGAGCAAAATAAAATTATGGATAGAAGAAAATTTTGGTTCACTACACTTGTATGAGAGATCTATTTTATTGGTTTTTGAATTCTATAATACTCGGTATTAGTCATCTCATCAATATTAGGGGTGGCAATCGAGTCGTGTTCGGGTTGACCTATTCGGGTACCACAACCACGTGAACCGGCCAAAAGTAAAGGAAAAAAAATCCATGGCCAAAAAATTAAAAAGTTCGTGGATTAGACGCTGACGATGACGACGACATTGAAGTATTAGGTACTCGTGTGAATCGGAAATGGAACAAGCCCGAAGAAGAGTTGCTTGCGGAATTTTGGATTGAATTTTCCCAAGACAGAGAAATGGGAAATGACAAACGCGAAGATTTTTTTTGGAATGAAATTGTGGAAAAGTTCAACGAGCAAACTACCGGTGACCCTCGTGGCAAAAATATGATCACAGGTAAATGGACGAGGCTAAATGGTGACTGGCAAAAATTCAACGACATTTATAAACATTTGGGTCGTCGAAGTGGTGCAAATGAGCACGATCATATCGAGGCTGCGAAGGCGAACTTCGAAGAACGCTTTGGTTCGATGGGTTTCACGTATCTTCACGTTTGGGAGATATTGAGAAATTACCCGAAATGGGATGCCGAGGATCCGATAGACATTACATGTGTCGAGGATATATTCGGCCCGGACAAATGACCTCGTCCCGAAAGAAACAATAGACGAGCTTCAAAGAAACAAAAGTCGACGGATACGTCGAGCGCGTCGAGCTCCGGTGGAAGTCAAACGAGTAATTTTTCAAGACAATTATCCGAAAAGTATTCGCAAACAAAAGACGCTCAAATGGCTTGTTACGAGGCGAGGAGGAAGAAGGAAGAAAAGGCATTTGAGAAGGAATAAATGGCGTTGGAGATGCAGGAAATGCAGATGCTTATGCTAGATGCCAGCCTGGTTAATGACCAGGTAAGAGTCGAAATCATTCGCAGGAGACAAGCATTGATAACAAAGAAATACCAAAGTATCAATGACGACGTTAATGAATAAAATGTTTAATTTTCATATTAGTAGTATGTGTTGTATTTTTTTTTCGTATCATATGTTTTTTTTTTCATATCGTATGTTTTTTATTTTCGTATTGTATGTTTTTTTATTTTGATGAAATAAAATTAGTATGTTGTATTATTTTTAATTATTAGTGAAATAAATTTAGTTTATTAAATGAAATGAATAAAAAAATAAAGTTGTAAGTGGTGGGCACCAAATGAGTAAGTTGTGGTTAGTTGCTAGTGAGGGGTTAATTGTAGAGGTTTGTTAAAGTAACGCGTCAGCCCGTAGGCTCCAAATGACGAAGTGTGGTTCATCACTACACCAAATGCTCTAAAAACTCTCTGAGACTTAGCTCGTACCACTACAACATTCCACGCTTTCAGCGGGGACTTTTTCAAGCTTTCAGTGGGGACTTCTCCCCGCCCAATACTTTTGGAAGAGTGAATTTGATGAACAATTACAAGTAATTTCTTCTGCTTCAACATCTCACGGTTCTGAGTGCACAAACTGCCATCAAAAAGATCTTAGGATAAATATGTTGGAGGCACAAAAACAGGTGCTAGAGACAAAAGTCAGGGTTCTCGAGGCAAGACTTGAAATGGCAACGAATCCCAACAACAATGACCACGCATGTCAATCGGATGCAATACTCCGTAACCTGTTAGGTAACATGGAAAATCTCCGGATGTAATATTGTTGTTGTTGTTGTTGTTGTTGTTGTTGTTGTTGTTTGTTGTTTGTTGTGTTATTGTTGTTGTTGTTGTTTGTTGTTTGTTGTCTTATTGTTGTTGTTGTTGTTGTTGTTGTTTGTTGTGTTATTGTTGTTTAATAAAATCTTGTTGTTGTTGTGAAAACTGATGTTCACACACGATTAGATACACTCAAAACTGCTTAATCACTATAAATCGTAAACTTCTATCCAAACACTCAAGATTGTAATTATTAATCTAACAAAACATCCGCAGTAAGAAACTAAGCAGTTTATAAAGCAAACCCAAACACCACACGCTTAGCTTCAAACACGAAGGCAAACATTTTATTCAAACCATACAAGAGTTGTAAACTAGATACATTTTCATACAGACTCAAACTAAACAACTCGACAAGCAAACGAATCAGATCAAACGAAACAAACTCGACAATCAAACGAAACAACTCAAACTAAACAACTCGACAACCAAATGAAACAAGTCAAACTAAACAACTCGATTACCAAATGAAACAACTCGTTTACTTTTTTTTTGCGGCTATCTCCCGCTTTGCTTGAACTAGCACCATCTCTTCCTTTCCTTGCTTTCATTTCCTTGAGATATGCAAACGTAGCTTCAAGACCTATTATTCTATTTTCCAGATTATCAATAGCAGTAGCTTCATCAAACGTGCTTTCAGCTTCATCCTCACCTCCAACAGCAGTAGCTTGAGCTTCATCAGCACGTTGAACTTAAGCGGCATCTAGCTCTTCCAAATACCCTATAGTATGACTTTTTCCTCAACCATACCAGAATCCGGTCTCTCTGCCACGGTGCACAGTTCGCATACGAACCATATTCATCAAAAATTTCCACGCCCCAATGATTTATAATTTCATTATACAAGAGCTCGTGTGATAAAGCCTTTGCCCACTCCTGTTACGGCGTTAAACCATCCATTGTTATGTGTGTTTTGTATTTTTTGCCGAATTTATGATAGTTAATATGTGTTATATGTATGTTATAATATATATTAAAAGTTTGCCCAAAAAAATTGCAGTTTGGGGGGAAATTTGGCGCCTAAACTTTTGGCGGGTACATCTCCCCGCCAAAAGTTGGCATGCAACCTCTGGAAAAGGTTTTCCCCGCTAAAAGTGTAGGCGGGAAAAATACGCGGGTACAATTAAGGGTAACTATTTTGGTCAAAGTTGCAAAATACTACAAATACTTTCGGCGGGGACATGTCCCCGCCGAAAGTGAGCGTTGAAAATCTAGGAAATGGTCAGCGAGATCGTGTGCCAGCTCAGCACGGTTTTTGTCGTTTAGCAACTTTCAGCAGGTACATGTCCGTCGCCGCCGAAAGTCTCCTCGCCCGTCCTACGATTTGTTGTAGTGTACACTTTTTCTTCATCTGATAACGTGTGAATTAATCTCGCATTGGCATTGATTCTTTCCTACCCTCTGTTGACCATTTATTGCCCTCTTCCTTCTCCCCCATCTTCTCTGCTCAGTCTGCCTTCCTGCACCATGGCTGCATAAAGTAAAATATTGATTGTTTACCAGTAGCCGTCTATGATTATATGGTCTAGAAGATAATTTGAGTCACGTGTTTAATTTGTTTATAGAATATTTTCTTCAAACATGTTTATCTTTACATTGTTTTTGTGAAGTCTTGACCATTGAGTAATATATTTGTTGTTAGAATATGTTTTTGGGATTTCGTATAATGGTTATGGTTTCACGGTTTCTGGTTTGTGCATGGCTTCTCTGTTTTCATGTTTGAGTTTTCTCGATGCTAATGCCTTTGTTGTTTTTGTTTGGATAGTTGGTTACTTGGGTGTATGCGTTGTTTTGTTTTGCTGGTTGTCATTATAGCTCTTTGCTAGTTGTTTTTTTGATACGTGGGAATCGCACCAGGCTTTACCTCTCAAGGGATCTTGAGAAGCTTACAACCCCCACCAGGCAGTGTACCTGATCGTTGTAGTATAGTATAGTGACAAGTACCGGGGGATTGATCGTTCAGCTAGGAATAGTGTCGCTAGGATTAGAAAACCTAAATACTAGTTCTAAAGGTGAGGGATGATTATTTTTGTATTTTTATATTTTTTAGAAAGCAATTAAAAATTTCGGGTTTGAAGGATTTGGGCGGAATTAGTTGCTTGTCAACTAACCCAATACTAAAGATGCAATCAAAATAAAATATTAGAAATGAAAATAAACTAAATTATACTAAGGTTGTGAGCAATAAGTGGAGAAAATGTGTTTACTTAGATTTCACTACTCCCTAGATATCTTTTACACGTTAATTACTTGTTATAGTTGCGTGGATGACGGATTGTATTCCTTAATACCATTCATGGGGTGGCGCACTTAACTCCCCAATCCTATGAGCTCTTATCTCCTCCTATGTCATGCCCAGCACAACCATAGGGATTATAAACAGTGGCTCATGCATTAAATACAACCAATAAAACGTAGTGCACATCAGTTCATGTTTCCTAAGACGTTCAAGCATGTTACCATTTGGAGATCTGCCAGTTTTCTTAAGCCTAACATCGAATTCATTCATCCAAAACAACTATAAACAAGTAATCAACACATAATTAACATCTAGGTTTCATTAGATCCAAGCAAACACAAGATAAATCTAGCCTAGCATGATGGAATTAAGACAAGAACAAGATATAGACAACCAACACATAGACATATTGATTGAATTAAAAGAATACTTATCTCAATTACACATGAAAGGTATCAAGGGCTTAGAACCCTTGAAAAACCTGTAAAATTCGCACCAAGTTCGTACTTAGGGTTTCTCCAAAACTTCTCTTTTTTAATGTGAAAATTAGAAAACTATATATAGGAAATAGGCTCTGACGGCGTCAAGACAAATCCTGTGACGCCGTCACCTCGCCGCCAAAATATTTCTCGGACTGCCTTGATCTACTTTTGACGCCGTCATGTGTTAGCATTTTCCAGGCCGTCATGCATTATACTCTTGATGCCCTACTTCGTGACGCCGTCAAATCTGTACTGGATCGTCATGGAAATTACTCTTGACGCCATCAGGAATTCCTTCTTGACGTCGTCACCTACTGTTCCCAGCAAAGAAAATTAAGACTTTGGAGTTTTCTTCACTTATATGCTCCAAAAACGTCCGAATTGCTTTCTTTTCCAGATTTCTCTCCCAAAGTACCTAAAATCACAAAAGGAACGATTTAGGGCAATATTTGATCAAATAAATTCAATTTCGGGCTTAAATGACCCCCTAAAAGTGGTTCATTTTTCGCCTCATCATATACCCTTACACTTGAGATTTGCTTGTCCTCAAGCAAATGCGCTTTTATTCTACTCAAAATACAAGTTAGGGGTCATTTAACACTAATATAAAAGTAATTACAACAAATAATCGTTCCACTAAAGACCAATAGACAAGCACGGAGGTCATACACTAGCACCTCACAAATAGTGTTTAGATACTCACATCTCTCGGGTGTAATAAAGTATAAATTACAATATGGAAACGGAAGATATCTCTCACTACCTGTCATAGCAAAATAGATTACTATAGGCTTGGGAAAGGATCAAACCTCCACCACATGGTGTAAGCACCTAGGATAAACTATCAAAGAGGTCTTTTAAAAGGTTGTAACGTTAGGTGTAGGGATATGAAATACACGGTTTTGTTGGATAAAGGAAGTTTTACTGGTGGCGAGCTAACAATCTTGGTTAATTACATGTACAATGTGGCGTTGCTAAGCCAAGACTCGACTTGACTTAAGCTAATAAATCAAAAATAACAAAAACATAAAATGAACATAGAATGAAAAGGGATGGTAGTCCGTATGTTTTTTCTCTTTTCCTTTTTCTATTTTTTTTTCTTTTTCAATTTTTTTTTCTTACTTTTTTCGATTTATTTTTTTATTTTTTTATTTATTTTATTTTTTTTCATACACTCTTACCCTACCATCCAAAATAATACATCATAGGGGATGAACATTCCCCTTACACTTGAATTTTTACATACTTTACAATAAACTAATCTAATGACTCGAATCAAGATAATCAAAACACTTGGAGTACTTTTAAGATTAACGCACATACGGGGGTAATAAATGATGTTCTTCCCCATTACTACATAAAATAAGTACTTTACCCATGAGTCCCAATCGTCCCAAAAAAATATGTACAAGGATATGACTCGACTTAGCAACCATGTAATCAATTAGAAAGTTAACTTAGGGTTTAACAAATAACAATAATGCACTAAAAATGAGCGCATACACCGAAGGCTAAGGCGATTTGGGTGTACATTTAAGTGGGGTGTAACAAATTCTTCCTTTAAGTAAGATCTTATAGTTAGAAACGAAAAGATAGGCTCGGAGGGGTGTACTAGGGGTTTCGTGTACTAAAAATGAGTACAACGCTAATGGTGTGGGAAAAATTAGTTGACGTAACTAGCCAAGTAATATGACTTAAATGGTCAAGTAATTATAATACGGGTTTAACACAAGGGTGATCCTAATGCCTCTTATCATGTAGTAAATCCTACTACACAAATGTAGTCTCACTAGCGGCCTCGGGATGCATCACTAACGCAAGTTCTAGAATCTAAATACTACCGGTACACTCATAAGCACTAATAGTAAATGCTTTTCCTATCAAATCTAAAGGCGAACCTCACATATTTGGGTGGAAAATTTTTCTGAATATACGGTTATGTGCTAGTCATACAATCTCCTATCCATGAGACGCTTGCTATGGCTAAAGTTTCACTCCTAAATGTTGTAAAAAAATTTAAATTTGGCGCTAAAATTGCACTAACAAGTATTTCTCATAGTTTTATTACACATCTACCATTAAACAAAACAAACTCAAGCGAAAGTGCATATGTAAGGTATCATCTTTTTACCCTCCCCTTACACTTAAGATGAACATTGTCCCCAATGTTCAAGTAAAGAATGTAAAAGTGAAATAAGTAAAAAGAATGAAATCAAATACTCCCCTGATTCGCTCGGTATGGATAATAAGGTGATCAGGTTAAATCTTCCTCCAAGAAAATGAACAATCAAAGCTTCCCTTCTAGAATATAAATCATCTTCTTGTCATACATAACCTGTAAATCCTGAGAAAATAGACAAAAACAACCTCGCGTAAAATCGGCGGCATCCTATATAAGTTACTAAATCCTAGAAAACAAGATAAGATATAATGCTTGTGGAATGAAGTTTGCAGATTTCCTGGAGATTATAAAACTTAATAATTCACAAAAACCATAAGACTCCGTTAGAAAAACAAAACCGGTAAAATTTCCAGATTTTTACACTTGACGCCGTCAAGAGTTAACTCGTGACGCCGTCAGAAGTGACCTGCAGAAATTCTTATGTTAAGTTTCTGGAAAATTTCTGGAAAAACTTGGTCCTACTTCCTAGAAAATCCTGCAAAACTTCATTATGACTCAATACAAGCATTTGACTCTAACAAATACGAACATACATGTTCATTTAATATTGTGGAGAATCATGATCGGTTTGTTTCTTAAAAACATATTTGGGGTTTCCCCTTACACTTATCTTTTGCAAAAATACTTTTAGGTGGAGTTAAGACTAGGCCAAAACAACAAAGTAAAGTATTTCCACTATTTATTTGAGAAACATGATCTACCAACAATAAAAATAAAGCATGCATACGGAAGCAAATAACAAACAAACAAACAAATAAAAACACACAAAACATGGGTTGCCTCCCAAGAAGCGCTTTTCTTTATTTACGAGTCTTGTAGCTAGACTCAAGGTCATGGGTTACTACGTGACCTCATCATTGGTTTCACTCTCCGATTGTAAATATTCTTTGTAGAAACCAATCACCTTTTTCTCAATCGCCCCCATAATCCTTTGGGCCAATTCCTTATCAACTTTATACCTTGGTCATAGGGCTAAGCAATCCTTGTAAAAAAGACTCCTCTTTTCCCATACATAATCCATGCCCTTTTTCTTATCCTCTTCATTGATGTCCTCAAAAGCACCAATGTTATCCTTGTCAAATCGGGATATAAAGCGAAATTCTTTCATTCTATTAGGCATCCTATAAGTGATACTATCAGTGTTACTTGCAAATCGGATTGTCCCTTCTATCTCATCATATTCCAAGTTAGACTTCTCAACAAACGGTTTGCCAAACACAACATTGGATAATCGACAATCAATAACATTAGCAAGATCCTCCACAATCATAAAGTCGGTGACAAAAGTGAAATTACCAACAAAGACATGTAAACCTTTAACTCTCCCGACAAAGTTACAAACTCCACCGGGGTATTTGGGATCTCTTCTAGGTTCAAGTCTTGTTTTCACAATATCATTATAAACATGATTGGGGATTTAAAGTCAATGTAAGCATTTTCAACGTGTCTATACCCAATCATACATGGTATCTTAGCATTCTTAGGATCGCCTCTCTTTATTCTAGGTTCGATTCTAGTAAAAGGAGATCGAGGGTCATCAATAAGATTATTATAATATGCAATCTCCTCCTTAGTGGGGTATAGATTAAAATAATCATTTAGCTTCGGATCTATTTCCCCCTCTTCAAGTTTCTCAACAACATTCATAAAATCATTAGGCCCTAGGTCCTCATTTGAATACAAGGCGGTCGCTAGGTCACTAAATGCCTGGTCGAGCTCAATCTTAATCAACCTATTAAGCTCCCTAAGTTCCCTAATCTCACTCTCAATTTGTTCTCGTAACACAGCCACTTCTCTAGGGGAAAGGGGTGGATTCGCGTTTTCCATAATGGTCAACGAAATAGTCAATGAATTTAATTTACTAACAAAGGCACAAAGAAAAAGATAGACTAAAGAAAACCTAAAAAAAAAAAAAAAAAAAAAAAAAAAAAAAAAAAAAAATCTCACTAGAAAGGAATCTAGCAAGTAGACCTAATAAAAAGAAATTCTAACCTAGACAATAACTATTCCCCAGGCTGCGGCGCCAAAAACTTGATACGTGGGAATTGCACCAGGCTTTACCTCTCAAGGGATCTTGAGAAGCTTACAACCCCCACCAGACAGTGTACCTGATCATTGTAGTATAGTATAGTGACAAGTACCGGGGGATTGATCGTTCAGCTAGGAATAGTGTCGCTAGGATTAGAAAACCTAAATACTAGTTCTAAAGGTGAGGGATGATTATTTTTGTATTTTTATATTTTTTAGAAAGCAATTAAAAATCTCGGGTTTGAAGGATTTGGGCGGAATTAGTTGCTAGTCAACTAACCCAATACTAAAGATGCAATCAAAATAAAATATTAGAAATGAAAATAAACTAAATTATACTAAGGTTGTGAGCAATAAGTGGAGAAAATGTGTTTACTTAGATTTCACTACTCCCTAGATATCTTTTACACGTTAATTACTTGTTATAGTTGCGTGGATGACGGATTGTATTCCTTAATACCATGCATGGGGTGGCGCACTTAACTCCCCAATCCTATGAGCACTTATCTCCTCCTATGCCATGCCCAGCACAACCATAGGGATTATAAACAGTGGCTCATGCATTAAATACAACCAATAAAACCTAGTGCACATCAGTTCGTGTTTCCTAAGACGTTCAAGCATGTTACCATTTGGAGATCTGCCAGATTTCTTAAGCCTAACATCAAATTCATTCATCCAAAACAACTATAAACAAGTAATCAACACATAATTAACATCTAGGTTTCATTAGATCCAAGCAAACACAAGATAGATCTAGCCTAGCATGATGGAATTAAGACAAGAACAAGATATAGACAACCAACACATAGACATATTGATTGAATTAAAAGAATACTTATCTCAATTACACATGAAAGGTATCAAGGGCTTAGAACCCTTGAAAAACCTGTAAAATTCGCACCAAGTTCGTACTTAGGGTTTCTCCAAAACTTCTCTTTTTTAATGTGAAAATTAGAAAACTATATATAGGAAATAGGGTCTGACAGCGTCAAGACAAATCTTGTGACGCCGTCACCTCGCCGCCAAAATATTTCTCGGACTGCCTTGATCTAGTTTTGACGCCGTCATGTGTTAGCATTTTCCAGGCCGTCATGCATTATACTCTTGACGCCCTACTTCGTGACGCCGTCAAATCTGTACTGGATCGTCATGGAAATTACTCTTGACGCCGTCACCTACTGTTCTCAGCAAGGAAAATTAAGACTTTGGCGTTTTCTTCACTTATATGCTCCAAAAACGTCCGAATTGCTTCCTTTTCCAGATTTCTCTCCCAAACTACCTAAAATCACAAAAGGAATGATTTAGGGCAATATTTGATCAAATAAATTCAATTCCGGGCTTAAATGACCCCCTAAAAGTGGTTCATTTTTCGCCTCATCATTTTTTTTTAGATAAACAAAATTTATACTGAGTTTACAAGCTTAAGAGAAAACTCACACATGAAAATGGAGAAGCCATGCACAAACCACAAATAGTTAAACCATAACCAATAAATGAAATCACCACAATCACAACTCTTCTCTATGCTACTCCTCTCTTTCTTAATAAAAACATTCAAACAACAAATATATTTGTTGGAATTATGATATCATGACATTCATATATTATAAACCAAACTCATCAAGTGAGCATAGCGGAAGCAATTATAACAAGATCAAATAACATGTAATTAATTAATCAATAATTAAATAGTAAACATACCTTTGTGATTCTAGCCCGAACAAGAATCAAAAGCAATCTTCCGGAACAAGAACCCTAATTAGGGTTTATATGGATTACAAGTATTACCCCTTACCTCTTTTGTAATTCAATCCAAGAATCAAACAATAGTGTGTTTGATTTACGTTCTTGTACACACGTACTAATTCAAGAAAAAGTTTATGCAAGTAATTAAACACAAAACTTGTTTTGATCTTATGAAAATCGAAACCCTTAGGGGTTTGTTTAGATGGATCGACCAAGACAAAGAGAGGAGAGAAAAACACCAAGATGTGTGTGTACAAGTTATGAGAAAAACATGTATCTTGGGTTTGCTTATATACTAATCAAAACTTGGAGCTCAAGGCACAAAGGAGGTTACCCCCTCCCCTTTGCCGATCGGATTTGGATCCCCCAAGGGGTTTCCGGAACCTTCTCTTGTTTCCAAATTTTGCTTAGTATTACTTTCCTAATCTTCGTTTAATAGTCCATTAGTCATTAATCATTAAATACTAATTACTATTATATATTTTGTGTTTATTAATAATTACTTATAACATTTATAAATAATTATTTCTTTTTCTCTTCATACGTATTGTGTGCAATCCCGTGATCTCAAGTTCGATCCTAACACATGACTATTATTATTTTGTCTATAAAACCAACAGCTCCCACTTAGACATATCATAATAGTGTGATCACATCGGTTAGCGTCTTGCAACACGCCGATGCCTCTAGTACAACTTGAGTAAGGTTCCTGGAAAACCTTTTAATGATTTCTCATTATTATTATCCCTTTGTTTCTAATACCATGTTAAATAAGGATATGGATCTAGGTCATTCCTTAATTAACCATTCTGTTTCTCGTTGTTAGAAATTGACAAGATTACCAAATCTTCTGAACCTTTCAGGAAAGACCTTGGGCGTGGCCACGCAAACACCTTGACAACCCTATGAGGGGCCCAGCAGTATTAAACTCCAAAAATTAATTTGAAGGAACAAATTCTTTATTGATTACAAGCAAAACACACAAACTTTGTAACACTTCCGAAAACAACCCTTATGACTACCAGTTACGTATAGTGTTAAGTTATTCCACAAAAATGTACTACATTCATGACCGTTATCTTGTATCTCAAGTCTAAGGATAACTTCTTATGATTTACTTAATGACAAGATCCATAAAGTAACATCATATAGTTGGGATTAGTCATATATTCAGTATCATCGAATATCGTCTGAAATGGCATGTCTACGCATCAATATACTTTTAAAAATATTATACCAACTTCAGATTTGTCTTAATTTAATAATATTCCCATATTATTAACTGACAACGGACAATTTAGAATAACTCTTATTCATGGATTTAAACACGCAAAAATAGGACAACAATAATTAATAACAGAAATAAACATACCAACATACTTTATTTCATTAAAATAATTATTGTTTATAATATCCTTTATCCAAATACTAATCACAGTTATGCATGAAACTACTAGCTAATTTGCCCAATTCCATTGGCCAGTTCATTAAGCTTCTCTTTCGCCAAAGCCTTAGTGAACGGATCAGCTAAGTTATCATCTGTGTGAACTTTTAGCAGATTTATTTCACCTTCGTTAACCTTTTCACGAACAAAGTGATACTTCCGTAGAAAATGTCTGGTGCCTCTCATGACTCTAGGTTCATTGGCAAATATGATTGCAGCAGAATTGTCACAATACATATTAATAGGTAATTCAATTGAAGGCATAACACCAAGCCCTGAAACGAATTTCCTAATCCAAACAGCCTCCATAGCAGTTTCTGAAGCAGCAATGTATTCAGCTTCTGTTGCAGACATCGCAATTGTACTCTGCTTCTTGCTCATCCAGTCTACAGCTCCTCCATTAATAACAAAGACATAACCCGTCTGATACTTCGAATCATCTTTATTACTTTGAAAGGATGCATCGCAGAAACCTGTAACACAAAGTTCTGCAGCTGGATCTCCACCATATACCAAAAACATATCTTTTGTGTTCCTTAAATACTTAAGAATATGCTTAACAGCAATCCAATGTTTTTCACCTGGATTCTGTTGAAATTGACTGGTAATATTTTGAGCAAACGCCACATCTGGCCTCGTGCACTTAACCGCATACATAATAGATCCTACAACTGAAGCATAAGGAACTCTACTCATGCGAGCCACCTCAGCAGGTGTTGAAGCACAAAACTCATTACATAAGCCATGTTTTACTTCCATCGGCAAATATCCTTTCTTGGAATTTTGCATATTGAATCATTTCAATATTTTGTCAATGTAAGCACTTTGACTTAATCCAATTAACCGCCTTGATCTATCTCTATAGATTTTGATTCCCAGAATGTATGCAGCTTCTCCTAAATCTTTCATAGAAAAGCACTTTCCAAGATATGCCTTAACCTTTTGCAAACTTGGAATGTCTTTTCCCATGATCAATATGTCATCAACATATAGAATTAGGAAAATTACATTATCACTCCCACTAGCTTTGTGATACACACATGGCTCATCAAGATTTTGAGTGAATCCAAACTTTTTGATCTCAGCATCAAACCTCTTGTTCCATTGTCGTGATGCTTGCTTCAATCCATAAATGGACCTTTTAAGCTTGCATACACGATTTGGAAACTCTGGATTTTCAAACCCTTCTGGTTGTGCCATATAGATGTCTTCATCTAGATGACCATTTAAGAAAGCATTTTTCACATCCATTTGCCAAATCTCATAGTCATAGTACGCTGCTATAGCTATGAGAATTCTTATAGCTCTTATGTCTGCTACAGGAGAAAACGTCTCCTCGTAATCAATTCCAAAAGTTTGAGTAAAACCTTTAGCAACTAGACGAGCCTTATAAATGTGTGCATATCCATCCATGTCAGTCTTAATTTTATAGAGCCACTTACTCCCAACTACCTTGGCACCAGGAGGTAAGTCAACTTCTTCCCGGGCTTGATTATCATGCATGGATTGTATTTCCCCATCCATAGCAGCTTTCCACTTAACCTTTTCAGGGCTATTAATGGCAGCTCTATAACTAGTAGGTTCATTAAGATCCCCTGGTGTATGCTCATCGACCTCTACGTTAAGACATAGACGGTCAGGAGCTTTCACAGATCTTGAAGATCTGCGAATGGGAACTACTTCAACTTCCGGTGGAGGACCCAGACTTTCCGGTTCTATAGGAAGTGTGCTAGTGTTTTCTGAAGGTAATGCATTATTTAGATCATCTTCTAGATCATATACTCCCCCACTGATTTCTTGAGTTACAAAATCACTTTCAAGAAAATCACCATATCTAGCAACAAACACTTTGTTCTCAGGTGGGTAGTAAAAGTAGTAACCCATTGTTTCCTTTAGGTATCCTACAAAAATGCATTTTACAGATCTTTGTTGGAGTTTATCTTGTGAGTCACATTTAACATACGCCTCACAACCCCAGACCTTTAAATAAGACAAGTTCGGAGCTTTTCCAGTCCATATCTCATATGGTGTCTTATCAACCTTCTTGGTGGGAACCATATTCAAAATACGAACAACTGATTCAAGAGCATAATCCCAAAAAGACAAAGGAAGATTAGTAAGGTTATACATTGATCGAACCATGTCCAACAATGTACGATTTCTTCTCTCAGATACACCATTTTGTTGTGGAGTATATGGAGATGTGAGATTCTGGACAATTCCATTCTCAGTTAAGAAATCTTTAAAATCTTGACTAAGGTATTCACCACCTCGATCAGAACTAAGAGCTTTAATCTTCTTTCCCAATTGCAATTCTACTTTTGCTTTGAAAACTTTAAATGTTTCAAACACCTCATGTTTATGCTTAAGTAAATAAACATAACCATAACGGCTAAAATCATCTGTAAAAGTTAAGAAGTAAACAGCACCTCTCCTTGACACATGTCTAAGTGGTCCACATACATCCGTACGTATTAAACCAAGTAGATCTGAAGCTCTTTCCATATTATTATGAAAAGGTTTCTTCGTCATCTTCCCAGAAATACAAGACTCACATTTATCAAATGACTCATCATTGATATTCTTCAAAAACCCTTCACGTTGCAGCTTTTGCATGCGAGTCTTGCCTATATGGGCAAGTCTACAGTGCCAAAGGTAAGACGAATTCAAGTCATACTTCATTCTCTTACTTATGCTGTACATCAAATTATTATTATTATTGTTGGAAACACAATCATTCATTTCAATTTCAAACACACCATTCACAGCAACAACATTAAAATAAAATACACCATTTAAAGAAACAGAAATTTTATTGCCATCAATAGTATGAGTAAAACCAAGATCCAACAAACATGAAAAGGAAACAACACCTCTAATTATAGAAGGTGCATAATGACAATTGTTTAAACAAAGTACTAGTCTCCATTTCCCACATGCAGAAATTGCTCCCCATAAGCTAGTCTCCTTTCCTCTCTAAACCCCTGTAGTGTATTACAAATATTAATACCACATCCAGTATCATATACCCAGGAATTTAATTTACGAGATAAAGTAAATAATTCAATGACAAATAAGTTACTTGAAGTGCTGGCGCCCATGTGCCCAGTCTTTTTAACCTTATTGTTTCGCAAGTCATCGAGATAAAGAGGACAATTCCTCTTCCAGTGACCCATCACCTTGCAGTAATGACATCCTTGATCATTCTTTGGATTATTCTTCACAGGAGGGTTCTTCTTAGGTTGAGGTGGTTGATAAGCCATAACCTGCTTATTCTTATCAGCCTTCTTCTTTCCTTTACCCTTCTTCTTGTTCGCATTGGCTTGTTAATTCTACCCCCTTGAATAGCAAGAACTTGGGGCGTAGGAGCCTTTGGTGTTAACCCTTTCTCATAATCAATGAGTAGTGCGTGCAATTCACTTACTGTCTTCCCCACGCAATGCATATTGAAGTTCCTCACAAAACCACTAAAATCCTTGTTAAGGGATCTATTGATTAAGTCCACAGCCATATCATTGTCATAGGGTTTCTTAAGTGTTTGTAGTTGATCCATGAAACTTTTCATCTTCAACACATGAGCACTCACAGGTTCACCATCACCCTGCTTACAACCATGTAGAGCCTTCATCAAATCGTAAATCTCTACATTTGATGGTTTCTCATATAGTTTCTTGAGTTCATCAATCATGTTCATGGGGAAATACTCTTCAAACTGCCTTGAAGAGGTGTGGACATCGCCCCTAACATCATTGCGGCCACATCAGTATGTTCCTTACAATCAAGATTCCATTTAGCCTTAGCAGCTTCAGTAGCTGCCTCGCCTTCAGGTTCAGCAGGATAAGGCGTTTTCAAGATTTCAAGTTGACCAGTCACTCGCAGGACAATCCTAAGTGAACGATACCAATCATTGAAATTCTCTGAGCCAATCAATTTTTCTCGTTCAAAATAAGTTTTGAACACAGAACGAAAGTTGGTGTTATCAGTTTGAGCCATTTCTACAAATAAAGAAAGTTCAAAACATTAGTATTTTTGATAATACAATTTTTCAAGAAAATTAGAATACCCAAGGAAATCATATCCATCGAATAATCTTGAAAACTAGGATCCTCCATAAACATAGTTTCATCACATCAGTTGATCTGCTAGTAATGAAAGTATAACATGAGGTAACTTGTCGTACAAGTAATTGGCATAACATTTGTCCAATTCCTAGATATATGGGATTTACAATCACAAAACATTTGTATTGTAAGCATGTTTAGTCCCCATCTTAATGCCTTGAGTCCAAGATCTCACTTACTACTCAATTTAAGTCTTCTAACTTAAAAACTGTAAACTCACAAATCCATCACATCAGTTGATCTGCTAGCAATGAATTCATGAAATTTACCTTTCCATTGCAATCTCGCCAAGTTCTCACATGACGTAAATTACAACTTCAAGTGTTCTTAATTAGATGGCATTCGACTTAATTTTATAAGGGTATTAATATTTTGATGTGATCAAAATAATGTATGAAGAAGCATGCATACAACTTCATAACATTGGTTTTACAAAACATTTTTATTACCAATTTGCTAAGAATAAAATAACAAAGTTTCGATTGAGGTATCGGGTTCACCAATTAAAGAATTACCATCAATTATCGTCCACTATATCGTACTTTTGCATAAGCCCGAAGACTTAGTGTTTCGGATAATCATTGTGGAATTGTGGATAATTCACCCTTAAGATGACAATGTACGTAATATAGTGATATAGGTAAGTCTAGGGTCGGCAACCAAGCAGTTGTAGAGAACCGGTAGGTGCATGAGCTTTAAAAACCCCTCTCTACAAGTACGTTGGATGGCAACCTTCGGTCCGCCTTTCGCACACTATGTACAAAAACATCAATCAACCAATCCTTTGAAATTTATTCTTAAAAACCAAAACAATTTCGTCATTATTTAGTCCGTATTATTTTTCTATTCAAAAATTACCCTTTTTCGTTTATAAACATGTCTAACACAATTAATAAACAAAAACAAGTAATGTACAATAAAAAATAAAGCAACTAAATAAACAAATATACATAATCATAACAATTAAATATGTATAAAACATGTAGCCACATGCAAATCTTATTCAATAGTCATATTAATAATCAAATCTAGGTGTATAACGTATTAATTCAATTAAAGCTTTCTTCTTCTAGGAAAAAGAGCCACATACATCGATAAATCGATTGCGTAAGTCAAAATTAAATAAATACCACATAGCACATAATTGATTACTTAATATTGGAGTCTTCCCCAATTCGACATCTATTAATAAATTTACATGTTTCGATATAACTTAACCATTAATTAATATAAACAATTTAAACCATTTAAATTATCACACAATAAAAATCCATGCAAATATGCACTTTTTCATGGATTGAGCTTAACAATTAACATATTGCACCAAGATCGTTTACTAAAACGCATAACAATTACATGACATCCTAGGGTTTCTAATCATATTAAAAAATTAAAAAACAAAACCCTAAAAACCCTAATAAGGTCAATCGACCCATAAAAATTTTTAGGGTTAGGAATCTAACAAATAAACCCTAAAAACTTGTAACTAAACGAATCAAGATCCAATTTTTTTTATGCGTTTCGATAATTAATTACACATTATAACCTGGCTCTAGATGCCACTGTTGAAATTATGATATCATGACATTCATATATTATAAACCAAACTCATCAAGTGAGCATAGCGGAAGCAATTATAACAAGATCAAATAACATGTAATTAATTAATCAATAATTAAATAGTAAACATACCTTTGTGATTCTAGCCCGAACAAGAATCAAAAGCAATCTTCCGAAACAAGAACCCTAATTAGGGTTTATATGGATTACAAGAATTACCTCTTACCTCTTTTGTAATTCAATCCAAGAATCAAACAATAGTGTGTTTGATTCACGTTCTTGTACACACGTACTAATTCAAGAAAAAGTTTATGCAAGTAATTAAACACAAAACTTGTTTTGATCTTATGAAAATCGAAACCCTTAGGGGTTTGTTTAGATGGATCGACCAAGACAAAGAGAGGAAAGAAAAACACCAAGATGTGTGTGTACAAGTTATGAGAAAAACATGTATCTTGGGTTTGCTTATATACTAATCAAAACTTGGAGCTCAAGGCACAAAGGAGGTTACCCCCTCCCCTTTGCCGATCGGATTTGGATCCCCCAAGGGGTTTCCGGAACCTTCTCTTGTTTCCAAATTTTGCTTAGTATTACTTTCCTAATCTTCGTTTAATAGTCCATTAGTCATTAATCATTAAATACTAATTACTATTATTTATTTTGTGTTTATTAATAACTACTTATAACAATTATAAATAATTAATTATTTTTCTCTTCATACGTATTGTGTGCAATCCCGTGATCTCAAGTTCGATCCTAACACACGACTATTATTATTTTGTCTATAAAACCAACAATATTAATCGTCAGGAGTCAGGACCTCACGAAAACAATGTAAAGATAAACATGTATGAAGTTCGACTACTATGCCAGATCACGTGCCAAGGTTCTGTATATGAAACAAATTAAACATGTACGACGATTCAAAGAACCTCTAGACCATATCAATATTACTTATTTACTACTTTCATACAACATAGATGTACGTAACCAATGCAAGATTCACACGTTATCATTGTAAGAGGTCTATTAGGTTTTTAGGGTGTTGGGTATGGAGGGAGTAAAACAACCTACTACAACTTTAAATCTTTAAAGACTTCCTGAGCAAATCTACTACTTGCCTATTTGACCAACTTTAAAGCAATTTAACGACCCACCCAACTTACATTAAAATCCATCAATTCTAAGTTACATCTTCAAATTTATGTATTGCACAATCAAAATGTAATGGCCTTGGCCAAAAAGATCTTTAGATATCTAAAGTTGGGTGAGTAAAGGCTAAAGATTGGATGGTTAATGGCAATAAATTTACTTTGAGGCATGCCTTATGTGTGTACAAAGTGTTTTTTAACTTGTCGACTCCCTTTTCTGTGTTATTATATGGTTATAAGATAAAAATCATGTTTGATCTTTGTTTGACATGCATCTTATATTTAAACGGATAACTAAAATCAAGCTATGGCTTACATATAAAAACTGTAAAAGATGTGAA
This sequence comes from Artemisia argyi, assembly GCA_030686995.1. Classification (NCBI taxonomy): domain Eukaryota; kingdom Viridiplantae; phylum Streptophyta; class Magnoliopsida; order Asterales; family Asteraceae; genus Artemisia; species Artemisia argyi. The sequence goes on from CM060690.1 coordinate 6,017,472, forward strand.
TGTCAAACAACATGTGATGTCTATAATGAAACAAACACAATATAAATATCAAAAATGTATTACAACTATAAAAAAAAAATATCAAAACAATGAAGCCACACTCGATAATTATCCAACCAACATTAATTGGCCACCGTTGAAACAATTTATCACACAAGGGGAGAATCTGTCAATTTTATAAGCTATTTTGGACTTGTTGAGAAAAAAAACTATAAAACTAAAACAAAAAGGTAAGAACTATAAACTGTAGGGTGCAAACTAAGCATGACTGAAATTGATCATCTTCTTCCTCTGTCCTTGATCCTTACCCCTGTTTGGAACCATGCTCCATTTTCAAAAAATGTTACCGTTTCCGGCCAAAAAAAAAAATATGATGGCACAGCGCCGATGGGACGGCGCCAGACGCGATGGCGCGAGGGACGGTGTGGTGCGCCGTCGGCCAAAATGGGCCGGTGGCCATGGCGCCGGCCATGGCGCCGTACCCCATGCTCTTAGGAGTAAAAGTCAAAGTAAAAGAAGGAAAGTGAGAGTATTTTGCATTTAAAACTTTCACCCCACTTTTGGGGTGAAAGATAACTTTAAGAGTCGAGTTTTAAAAAAAAACCAAACATTCCTCACATTTCAAGTGACTCATCCCCACCTTCCATTTAAAAAGAAATCAATGGTTGAGATTAAAAACATTTAATATTTCACTCATTTTTTATAATTTAAATATCTCTTAAATCGTTAATCGTTAAACGAAAATAATTACACCATCGCGACGAGCATTTAATAGAAAGATAATTACATATTGATATGTAATATCATATATGATTTCGACAAAAAAAAATCGTTTTTTTCACGTTTTTTTTTCGTGTCCGAAAAAATCATATATGATATTACATATTGATATGTAATATCATATATGATTTTTTCGGCCACGAAAAAAAACGTGAAAAAAACAAAAAAAAAATTGTCGAAAATATATTAAACTGCCTATCTATAGAAAGATAATTAAATGATCGTCGTAACGGTATATATTTTTCGCTTAACGATTAACGGTTTGAAAGATATTAATCTTTGAAAAAAAAAAGATGAAAGTGGGTTTTTTAAATTGTTGGGATTAATCTCATCTATTAAATCAAATAAAGATATAGGAAATATGAATAATGGAAATTAGTCCCTTAGTATGTAAAAAAGTTTGGTACTAAAATGATCTTATATCTAACTTTAATTTCTTTCAATTTCTTTACTCCATCTTACTTTGCAAAAGAAGGAAAGTGAGAGTATTTTGCAATTAAAGGGATGGTATTCCAAGATGATATGTACTCGTTAGCCGTCTCTATATTAGTAAATGATTAGATGGCGAGTTTTTATTCATGTATGTAATCTCGGCTAGATATGATTACAGAACACATCTTTGGCTCTCCTTGTTATGCATTTCGCATTACCGTGAGTTTAAGACACTTGAATATGCATTTTCATGTCACAATGTCGCATGCATGTTACTATTCTAATGGAGTAGTAATTTGAGACGTGCTTACTCTTGCTGGTAAAAATGATGAAGTGATGATCATTGATCAAAACGTTTAGCTTTGGGTAATGGCATAAATTGGGAGAAGTTATCATTTTAAGGCTTTATAAAATAAGTCATGGGTTTCTCGCAACTCTCCTGATTGTCAAGGAACATGGGATATAACTTGAGGTGCTTTCTTAGAAGAAAGGTTCCACCGGATCTAAAATATAAATCACAGCCCCAGCCTCAACCTATTTCGCCAAACATACCCTAAATGGCATGTATTGCATTCACATAATGCACTAGCTAGTTATACATATGATTGTGCAAATCGAAACCTCATGTGTGCAAATCATCACCCATAACCCAAGTTAGGGTTGTCTATTGAGGCAATTGTTTTGTAAAATCTACGTTGTTATACGTTTTGTATGGAGTTATTACACTATATCATAATCATGTGTTTTGGATTTTTTTTTTCTTTACTAGCTACACACAATGGCGGATCTAGAAATTGTATTTATTTGTGGCACAATTTTTTTTTAACCAAGTTCTAACCTACTCAAAATCAAATGATACTTTTAACTACTAGGACTCAGTGGCGGACACATGACCAAATATAAGGTGGTTCATTTATTTAATTAACGCGATAATATTATCGAGGTATGAGACATAACCATTAAATGGGTCGAGTGATCGGTACTACATTTGTGTTTAAATTAGAAACAAGACGGATTGTTAATATTAGATAAAACTTACAGGTAATGACAACAAATGATTTTATGCCATAACACTTCGCATAACTTGTAGCAAAAACATTTCTTACAACAATTTAATTCTATAGTTTGATTAGTTAATAAAAGGATATAAAATATCATGTGTTCGCAACTTCAAGGGAAATAGTAAAAAAAAATGAGAATTGATTTGCACACTCAAACTTTTGATTGGGACACTCCATTGTATGCATTGGATACTTGTACAAGATTCACAATGTGCTTTAACTGTCTGTACAGTTGAGTGTCCCAATCACAAAGTTGAGTGTGCAAATCACCTCCCAAAAAAATACAAAATACTAGAGAGTTTTACCCTTAGCCTATTGACTAAACCCAAATGACACGTATTCTCCTAACAACACATATGAACAGAAACTACATCTTCTTCGTTATATAAGCATTACAATACTAAAATACAATATGACACAATACGAAATATGAGCATTACAATACTAAAATACAATACGACACAATACGAAATACGAGCTATACATTAATTTGAATGCTCTCCGCATGCAGAATCATACTCAGGATACTACCCAAATTCGAACCCGAAGAACTCAGTATGAGCATCATCTCTCCTCCACATCACTTCCAACTCTTGTTGACGCCTTGCGTTTTCTGCATCTACAATTGCTTGCTCTTCATATACTTCTCTTAATACTTATTCATCTCACATAAGATTATATAGTTGTGTCTAAGTCAATCCATGCTCGTTAACTGGTTCCTCTGCTGGTGGAAATGAAGAAATGGGAGACATGGGTTCGTGCGTTGCTTGTTGTGATGACGAACCACCCAAAGTGTTCTCCTTATGCATCCAACGGATTTTGTGACTTATGTTATCACCTATTTCTGACACACATTTCCTCAACGTTTTCTTGATCTCGTAATCTTTTCAACCTTCGTCGTGCAAAAATTCCTGAATAACAGCACGTTTTTGTGGCGAAATGTCATTGCAAATAGGATTTTATAAAACAAAATTACTTCACCTCACCAACCCATGGTGGCACGTGCCACACATAGCTAGGCCATAAATCCGCCCCCGCTATACAACATCCATGAAATTCTCCAAAATGTGTAAAGAGAAATCAAAATGTGTAAAATGTACTATTATATCACCTTTGTTGGGTTAAATTTAACATGTTCATCTGTTAGTTCACTTAAACTAACATGCTTTTTACTCACTTTTTTTTTAACAGCATTTCATTACGAGAGTCTAGCAAAGAACTAGACTAAAAAACATTACAAAGGATGTTTAAGCCAATCAACCCACGAAACCTTACATTTTTTGTTATGATGGGCTAGCCAAGAAAATGACAACAAAATAATATTATCTACTATATCACTTTTACGCATCCTTCTGGCATCGAACAACACAAAGTTTCTGAACTGCCAAATCATCCAACATGTATCAAGCCCAATAACCTGTATCTTTAATCTCCTGTTGTTACTAGTTGGAAGCAAATCACACCATTCCCACCACTCACAAAACGACTCACCAATAAGCATAGATATATTAGACCATCTATAAATATTCCTCCAAACCTCCTTTGCAAAGCAACAAGCAAACAAAGCACGCGACAAGGTTTCCATACCAACACCACATGTGGGACACAAGATAGACACAATTTCCATTCCTCTACGCGATAGATTATACCTTGTAGGTAACTGATCTAACATAACTCGCCATTCAAACACATTAACCTTCTTTGGAACTGCATTGCACTATAAAGTACCCATATCGCTACCTGTGTGTAAGAATGCATCAATATACTGACGAGTACCAGCAACTCAGAAATCCCTTTCACCATCCAAGGACCAACAAATTTGATCATTACCTTCCTGTAACTGAATGCCCATTAAGATGGGCAACAAATTCTCGAGTTGTTCATGTTCGATACCACCCCTTAAATCTCTGCGCCAATTCCATATCCAACCTCCATTACCCCTTCTCTCACACACCTTACAGTTTGGATTTATATCCAATCTGAAAATGCGGTTAAACCGAACACATAAAGGTTGCTCATCAATCCAAATATCCAACCAAAAGAGAATTCTATCCCCACTCACAAGCCTATATTTGACCGTATTATAGTCAATTATTTTCTTGTCATGAAGATAATATACCTAACCAATAATACGAGACCAAGTACCTTTTTTCTTACGTTGATCATCTCTATTTGAAATTCCTCCATTTTTCTCCATGAATCGCTTTTATGACACGACACCGTAAAGCATCTTTTTCGTTATAAAAACGCTACCTCCACTTTTGAAGGAGGGCTAAATTTAGAGAAGCCAAGCTGCCAATTCCCAGTCCACCTCTATTCATGGATGCTAGAGCCTTATCCCACGCCACCCATGCTATTTTTTCTCATCTTCTTGACTCCCCCAAAAGAACCGAGACCTCATCTGTTCCATACTTGATAACACACCCTCTGGCACCCTAAATAAAGACATTACATAAATACTTAAGCTCCCTAATACCGACTTAATCAATGTTAGTCTTCCCCTATAGATAACATCTTCACTTTCCAATTAGAGAGCCGGTTCCAAAAGCGTTGCAACACTTCCTCCCAATTACTTCTACATGTCATATTAGCTCCCATATTAACACCTAGGTAAGAAAACGGCAAAGACCCAGCTGCACATCCCGAAGCTCTTGCCATATTAGAAACATCTTCCATATTAACGCCAACTCCATACAAATTAGACTTACCAATGTTTTATTTTAAGACCTGATTGTGTATGGAATTCATTTAGAACATGTATAATACCATCTACTTCCCTAGCATTCCAATCTGACAAGAACACGACATCATCCGCAAAAAATAACTGTGATATATTGATATTATTCTCCCCGAAAAACGCCCCGGTAATCCGTTTATCTTCCACAGGTTTTTGAATTGATAAATGAAGACCCCCTCCATAAAAAAGGAGATAGAGGATCTCCTTGGTGTAACCCTCGATACATAGAAATTTCATCCGTTAGACTCCCATTTATCAGAATTGTCAATCTGGCTGGTGTGTATTAATTTACACACCTTTTATTTACCAAATACCGGACCAAAACGATCAAACGCCAACTTTAAAATGCCAAATACGTTGTGTTTTTGTGTTTATGTGAATGCAGGTACGGATATTGTGAATATGGACTAAAACGAGTCAAAACCAACAACACGGGCACGAGATATGGAAAGGAGAATAAAGTCGGAGCTGAGGAAGCTATTGATCAATGTTTGAGCTCAAAAAGTCAAAAGTCAACCTTGAAGAATATCAAAATGACAAAAATGATCCTTGGAATAGTTTACAAAAAATGGCAAAAGTGGCCCTTGGAATTCTGAAATTTACACCTTTGGTCCTTGTTTACTATTAATATTAATAAGTTAGCAAAGCCTGGTCCAAGTAATTAGTCCACAAACCCAAATCACAAAACCCCAAGCCCAAACTCAATCCTATAACCCGAGCCCAAAGTACCCCTCGGTCAAACCCAAAGTCAAAACACCCTAAAATATCATTTACCCTTTTTCCCTCCACCCCTTTTTACCCTGTACCAAGAAATCATGAACCCTAATCCCCCAAATCAAATAATTACCGCAATTAAGGGTATATGGGTCAAATCAAATGCTTCTAGAAGTGCGTCAGTGTGTCAGAGTGTGTCAGAGCCAAAGAAACACACACGGGGATACGTGGCAGCCTATGATTTGATGGAACGCGTCACCAAAGAAGATCCAAGGGCTTATATGATGAAGCAATGATTGATTATTGATCAAGCGGCTTAGATTGCATTCCAAGAAGCACACCACACGGATTGCCAAGCTGGCAATCTGTGGCTACCTCACCTTTATCCTTTCTCTTTCATTTAGTATAAATAGAGGTGTAAGATCAATGTATTAGGTGTGGAGTTTTAAATAGTGAAGCTCTGCCCAATTGTTTTCTCAGTTGTAATAGTTCAAATTTAGTGTAGTTGTAATCTTTTCATTTCAATAAATTTAGTTTACTTTTAATCAATTCATTTAGTTAATTGTTACTGCTTATTTTAGTTTACGATTTAGCTTATCTCAGTTGATTAAAAGTTTATTCAAGTTTTATTTCCAAATTTAATTTTCATAATCATACAAATATTTTGATAAAAATCAGAAAAAGGTACAAAATAAGAATAGTTTTCTAACTTCAGATTTCAAACAAGCTAATCAGAAGTTAATTACATCTTATCTTTGTGTTTTTAGCTGTTGTGAGCTTATTGTTATAGTTTACATAAGCTTTTGTTCACTTTTCACAAAAAGTCAACAAAGTCAACTGTCTTAGCTTTTTGGTGATTCAGAGGTTGCAGAGGTGATATAAGCCTATCTCAAAGATAGGCAAGCTTAGAGAACTCCCTCTGTTCTAGCTGAGGGAGAAGCATTTGGTACTTTTCTAATTTAGCATTGAAAATTAGCTATTTGTCATAATTTTGAATTGGATTTGAGAAGTTACTGTTTCATTGGATCTGTTTGCTGTTATAGTTTATGTTGTTAGGACAATTGAGCTTGATTGATTCCTCATTTATCTGTTAGTTTGGATCTGATTTGCTCATATATTATAGTTATCTGTCATAATTTCAGTTTTGAGTTGTTACATTGCTGATTGTTTCAGTTGCTGTTGTTGTTGATTTGCTGTCTAATAGTTGAGTTTGATTGTTTGAACTACTTTTGTTAGAGTATTGATAGCTTAATTAATCATTAGATTAGCTTTGAGTAGTAGTTTTTATTATTTCTTAGTAGAAACAGTTTTTTTACAGGGGTATTTGGATGAGTTAATTTCTGATAGATATTGTTGTTGTTGTTCAGTAAATTCACTCTAAGTAGTTTACATTAGAGTAGTAATCAACTTTTAGACAGTAAAAATAGTAGGTCATTTACTTAATAGTCATAGTAAGATTTTCATTAGCGTAACTAGTTGTGAATTTGAATTCAGATAAGAGGTGAAGTAGCAGTAGTTGCATAATAGGATATTTTAGCTTAATTTAGAGTAATTGTAGCTTATTAATTCATTTAGAAGTAGATTAGCTTAATTGAAATTGGCATAAGTCAATTAGTACTAGCTCTCATAAAGTCAACTGTTCTATTATTTTCAATGCTTATAACTGCTGTACTTGGATTAATATTGAGTAGAAGTTAGATGTCTTAGATAGTTCTTTTGAAATTTGTAGAAGATCAGTTAATCAGTAAAGCTTTTGCACCCTTAATCTTCAACATTATAGCTTTTTAGGATTGCTTTTTAGCTTCTGCTAATTAGGTGTTCAGGATATATTTGCTGAGATTTATACTAGACTGCAGTTGTGGTTTCTAGCTTTATCCTTGAGCTTCTTTGTGTTTGATTGAGTAGTTTAGATCTTATTTTAGTTGTAAGATTGATCTTTGAGTTCCTAGCTTATTCAGTTTGACTTGTGCTTATCATTGAGTTTTTCTATTGAGCTTATTGAATCTATTTTGAATTCTGTGAGTTATTTGTAATTGAATTTGATCATTCTCTTGCTTAACTGAGCAAATTATAGCATACAAGTACTGTTTTAAGAAGTTTGATTTAGTTTTGTGGCAAGTGCTTATAAATAAGCACTTGCCATAAGCTGTTTTAGCACCGAATAAGCACTTCTGTTCATAGTTTTTAATCCAAAATTTTTTTGCAACATTTTCATATTATTCTTGATTTTCTGTAATTTTTCCAGATTTTTCTGGATTATTTTACTATTTTTCTTAATTTTTCTTCATTATAAATCATTTTTAAATAACAAAAATCCATAAAAAATCAGAAAAAGCTTTGAAAAATACAAAAATATTTTTAGAAATTCTTTTATAATATTTTAGAATTTTCAGAATTAAATTTTCATTTTTCCACTTTATTTTTCTAATTTTCTTTATTTTTAATTCATTTTTAATTTCAAAAATAGAAAATAAATCATATTAAATAAATAAAAAGCCAAAAAAATATTTTTCTTTTTCTTAAAATTATTTTTATTAGTTTAAGATTTTTAGTAAATTGTTTTACATTTGTAGGATCATTTTTAGAATAAAAGTCGCGTTTTATTTCGTACGTTACGTTTTATAATTACGTTTGCATTTCCGTTTTCACGTTTTTGACTTTTGTGCATATTAAGCTTGTACCTTGTGCATGATTCATCATTTCTTTTCACAATTTGATTTCACAATCACTTTTCACCATTCACTTACACTACACGATTCCCAAATCGATAATTCGGAAATTCCATTCGAACCTTCGTTGGGAGAACGACCCGGGAAATACTTTCACATTTATTTCTTCGGAATATAATTATATACTATAATTTGACACACATCACTGGCCGAAGACAAATATTCTCTAATCCAAGTTCTCCAACGACTCTCAAACCCAAATTGAATCATTACATAATCAAGATACTCCCAACATAAAGAATCATACGCCTTTTCAAAATCAACTTTGAACACCATTAACTTCTTACGCTTCAATTTATACCACTCCATAACCTCACTTACCATTAGCGGCCCGTCAAGTATTTGTCTCCCTTTTATAAAAGCCGATTGCTCACTACTTATCAACTTACCGATAACCCTTGACAATCGTAACGCCAATAGTTTAGCAATGATTTTATATTGTAACCCTATCAATGATATAGGACGAAAATCTTTAACAAAGATATGATTCGATACCTTTGGAATTAAGGATATAAAATAAGCATTGCACCCGATAGGCAATTTACTGTGATTACAAAACTCCATCACAGACTTGAAAATATCATGTTGCATTACCTCCCAATACTTCTTGACGAACTTAAAAGAAAAACCGTCGGGTCCAGGAGCCTTCTCACTACCACAACTCCATACCGCGTTTTTTAATTCTTCAAGAGAACAAGGCCTTTCAAGAAAAATAATATCCTGTTCATCTAGACCGATCCAAATATAAAGGATACATGTTTATAGCAGCAAACTTCTGTCTATAAAACTCTACGAACACATACTTTATTATTCCTGGATCCGTATGCCACTCGCCATCTTCCGTAACTCCTTGCACCATTTGAGTATGACGCCTTTATTTCAATAAACCATGGAAAAACGCCGAATTCTCATCACATTCTACCTCCCACTTTATCCTTGCTTTTTGTACTACATCTAGAGCTTCTAACCGTTCCATGTCTTGTAGCTCTTTAATCCACAACAATCTTTGAGCCACCTCGTCTTGGGAAGCACATTTCTCATCCATCTTTCTCTCGACTTCCCCTAAACTACTACATAGAACTTTATGCCGAGCATTTTCTTCTCTTTAAATTACTTGTGCCACGCCCTACAACTCCCTTTGATGTGTTTTAATTTATTCTTAAAGTTAACCAACGCAGAACCATGCACATTCTAATAGGAATTATAGCTATCCAACATCACATCATTAAATTCATCAATCTCTAACTAGGAATGAAATAATCAGAATGTAGTTGGACCAAAGTCAACCTTATTCGAATGAAGTAAGATTGGAATATGATCCAACCACTTACGTTCCAATGCTAATACAGTCATTTTCGGGACTGCATTAATCACGCTTTCAGAAAGCAAGAACCTATCAAGTTTGCTTATTTTCCTTCCTATTTTATTCATCCAAGTAAAGTTTCGCCCTCCAATATTTAGATCCACCATACCAATCTGATTAATGAATTCATTAAAGTTTTCCGTTGCTTGAGAGTTGAACACCGACCCAAATCTTTCAGACTCATGTCTCACTTCGTTAAAATCTCCAAATAAAATAAAATGCCCAGATTTATCACTAAGGAATTGAATGATCTCATCCCACAATCGTTTTCTAACTTCCACATCTTGCGGGGTATACACATTTATGAGATAACGCTTGTCACTAATTCCCGTCCAAAAACCTTCCACTATAACATAGTTAACCCAACAATGAATATTATATTTAACGAAAACCGACGTATCCCATAACGAAACAATCCCCCCGGAATGACCTCGGGCAGTACTACACGTGAAATCAAACTGATAATTTCCCCACATAGACTTCAAATGAAAGAGCTTAACTTGTGTCATCAACGTTTCTTGCACTCCTAGAAACGAAACTCCATGCTGAAAGCATAAGTTTTTTTATCCACTTCCTCTTTTTCGAACCATCAATACCCCTTGCATTAATTGGTAGAACATTCATCATCAATATCAATCACACCTTTCCCATCTCTGATTTGTGAACCTGCTTTCCTATACTTCTTCTTTCCAAAAAAAAGTGCCACAACTTGCTGTTTGATTCCGTTCTCAAATTCTCAAACCCGGGTGGACAACTCAGAGACTCGGAATCTAATTGCTGCTCCATTTCTACATATTCATTCACATTTTTATTAACCACTCCCATTTCAGTTTTTTTAGGCTAGCTTCATTATTGACCATTTCATCTCCCTCACAACCCTTTGATTCATGTAAATTTTGTTCCCCGTCATCAATCCCATGCGCAAATGTATTATGTTCCTTATTATCAACAAGGCCATCCCACTCTTTCACGTCTTGATCTACGAAATTCATGCCATCATTGATTTCCTCTTCATTACTACTATCCGAACTATAGTTTGAATCACTTGCAACTTTCGGTTTGTCAATTTTGATAGTCAAGCTTCCGGTTTCTCTAACTCTTACCAAGTAAGAAACTTCTGCCACTTCCACCTGAATCGTTTCTGAAATAAGTTGTTTTTTTGTTGCTCGAATACATACTCTCCCACAACTAGGATTATCGGTTGTATCATCATCAAAAAACATAAATTTCCCCCATAAACCTCCTATCTTCTTATAAACCTCCGATCCTCAAGCACACAAAGGGAGACCATCAATTTCGATCCACGTCATTCTTTCCTCCACCACGAAGCTACGTAATACATGTTGCTTCTCAGAAAAATACGCCTGTAGATCCTTAGTCTTGAATCAAAATTTAACTTAGCATTGTGAAATTCTCCAAATTTAACTTTAAATTCAAAATTTAAGAGTTATGTTTAAAGGCAACACAACATCAAAAAGAATACGTCCTTTAATTAATGGGATAAACTAAATAAATAGGAGTGAAAGACTTATTTACCTTTGTTCTTGCATACAAGCTTTGTACAACTTCACTGTTGATTGTTAACCTAAACTTTGGGTTAAAATAGAAAGTATATTTAGTATGTAGGACCAAAAGTGTCAAGTTAGAAAGTTTATAACCGAAAAGTTAGTTAAATTCGGTTAAAGGTAGTTATGTGTCAAAAGTTGTGTCGGTTTATGAAGAGTCGTGTTTGTTGTATGTGTCGGATGGTTGGCTATATAAAGCCAGAACCACAGCAAGTCATTAGTGTCGAATACTTTGTACATAAAACAAATTCTGTATAAATTACAAGCAAGTTTATTCGGACAACATAGTAAGATTATATTCCAACAATTGGCATCAGAGCCCAAGGCTAATTGATCAAGGGAGAATTATTCCAGGAATCAACCGCAAGAAAGAAAGAAGATTTGATTCAACCTTAATCAATCAAGTAAGAAAGTAAGGAAGAAGGATTACCCATTTCATTCACCGATTGGAGAAGCAAGAAGGCGAACGGAACCAGAGAAGACAACCGGACCAGAACCAGTGTTCCAAAAGATTAGAATCATTGTTCCCACTGAAAGCATCAAACTGATTATAGGAGAAGGAAAACTCTAGTACTCTTGAGTATTTTTCTTTTTCCTCTTTTTGATTTTAATCTAATTAGAATTAAGTTTTATAAGAAAGGAAAAGTAACATTAGGGAAGAATAGGAAAAACGAAGTTTGGAAAAATATTTTTTAAGTATTTATTTATTTTTCTTTTCACTTTATTTATTGATTAGGAAAAATATATATATATACATATAAAATCCCAAAATCAATTGAAGGATAGTAAGAAAGTAAGAATAAAGTTATGATATTTTCTATTTAGGGAGAGAAAATAAATTTTTTTTAGATTAGAAAAATACAAAACTAGTAAGAAGTAAGAAACCGAACCCTTGTGGTTCACATAGTAAGAAGTAAGTAGAAACCTATCGTTTTTAAGGAACCTAGTGTTTAACGAAACCTTGGTGTTTCAAAGTAAGTAAGAAAATTCTAGTGTTTCCAAAGTAAGTAATTAAAAGAAAACGTTTAGCGTTTCAAAGTAAGTAAGTAAGTAAGAGAAAATCTATTGTTTCAAAGTAAGTAAGTAAGAGAAAACCTAGTGTTTTTCAGAAACCTTAGATTTTCACCAGTAAGAGAAACCTTAGCGTTTCACCAGTAAGAGGAAACCGTAGTGTTTCACCAGTAAGAGGAACATTAGCGTTTCACCCCGTAAGAGAAACCTCAGTGTTTCGGCCAGTAAGAGAAACTTTTGTTTCAAATCAAGTAAGAAAGTATGCAAGTAAGAAAACATGACAAAAGGAGAATCATCTACACCAACTCGTGACCAAAACATAGCACTTCAATGTCCAAAACTCACTGAAACAAACTACACAACATGGGCAATTATGATGGAGACAATATTGAAGGCATATGGTCTTTAGGAAACGCTTGAATATACAGAAAAAGCAGATGAAAGAAAGATGCATACAACAAAAGCAATGATCCTCACAACATTGCCGGAAGATATTCTAATGCAAGTTGCACAATACTCGAAAGCAAAGGAAGTAAATATTCCCACAACCCTATTATGAAAGATTAAATTTGATAAAATATCGATTCATTGAACAGATTCAGTTTAGTTATATACGACAAATTAAAACTCACCAGCAACACTATTCAACATTTGTAGCAGGCAATGTTGCTGAAACCCCTTTAGATCAATTTGCATAAGATGCTGGACCTGTGATCTGGGCCTCCCGTTCCGTGGTTTGAGAGGGGAAATATTAAAACCTCCACCTAGATCAAGATTATAAAATCACTACTGTAAGTATGACATTGATCTGAAGACCTTAAATATTTTGTTATTAGTTGAGTAGGAAACGAGTTTACTCTCAATATGAGCTCCAACATATCCTGGTTGTGGACCACAGTTCTCATGCTCCCTTGAGCAAAATAATACAACTGCAGATAACAAATATACCTGACATGTTAAAATACATCATAAACATTTAACGATGAGACAAATGTTGATGCATGCACTCACCATAACTCCCGTCATCATTTCGGCGCCAGTACCTAACATAACAAAGGTCACGTGGCCACACAAACCTGCAATACAAATCAACATGAAATTATTTGTTCGACTTCAAATAGTTTAAATTTGACTTTTTACTATTAGTGTTATTTTAAGTTTTTAACCCAATAGCCTTATTTATGTGTACGAGAAAAAGAGGGAGAATAATTAAACCACCAAAGCAAATTTCTCCTCCTCGTGTATAAAAGAAGTGTCAAGAAGCAATCACAGGACATGAGTAGACACCCAAAGTTGTCATTAGTTCTAACGAACAAATTGGATCATGTATACGTGCACCCTTTGCTATTTATATACCCTTAATATAGAGACACAAACACATAGAGTGGAAATTATTACGTAGGGAACCAATCCAGCTGAAGTCTGTGATACAGAATTGCGGTGTGTCCATCCACCTCATCGACCAAACTACCATCCTGGAAACTACAGTCCCACCTGCACAAGTGAGCGACACAAAATAAAATATTAGAGGAATCATGAAAGTCCCAACTAAAAGCGTGCTCAAGAAAGTACCAGGACATATGTACTACAGCTTCAATATTGGATTAATGTTCATATGTATTCAAATAGTCATTAAGATAAGTAAATAACAGGCAAACAAGTTTCATTCGGGACTTATTTTACCTCAAGTTCCTCTGGTTTAGTACTAAGACTACGATGGGAAAATCACTTTTGATGGAATAAAAAGATCCCTCCACAAAGTCCTGATTACTTTATAATTAACACCTTTACAAGCCTACAATCACCTACTTAACACTGGACCAACGCTCATACTTTAAGAAGCTAAAGAACACATATTCTTAAAAAGGCAATAGCTAAATGACTTATTATCGTCAACTCACACATGTAAGTTACAAAGAGCTAAATGACAATCCAATATATTCCCATTCGTTGGAGTTAAGATGACAGCATGTGCGCACATCTAATCACTAAAAGCCTTGAATACACTCTTCTCAAGAACTCAGCAGTTGCAAAGAACAGTAAAAGAGATCTTATATATAATATTGACAAAGTAAGATTAATTTATTTTTATATGAAACCCAGCTACAACAGGCTAATTCATCTTTTTTTACTCTGAAGACCCATTTAGTTCCAATAAGTTTCTTTCCATCAAGTAAATCACATAATACCCAAACTTCTTAAAGTTTAAACTGTAGGAGTTCTTCTTGCATTGCTGCTACCCAACTTTCCTTTGCTAATGCTTGTTTGATATTCTTGGGCTCTTCCTGAGATAGAAAACAAGCAAATAAACACAACTTCTGATCCTTGTGATTCACCCTGTTTTGCTTGTAGATAAAACTAAGTAAAGAAGTATGTTGTTGAGACATATTCTTAGCCTTAGTCCTTGTGAGCACTCCTGAGGCTGAAGGTCCAATTATGTTGGTAACATGATGAGTTTTATGAATTCTGAGAGTAGGAGTTGGTGAGACTGCAAGATTATCTTCCAAGTTAGTTATATCAGGATCTTCATTAGAATTTGAGAAAATGCCTTCTTGATCCAATTCATCATCAGTGTCTTCTAAAGTAATTGTGTTTGGATCATCAGTATCTTCTAAGTCAGGCATATTAGAATCATTAACAGCATCAGTATTTATCCAATTTGAAGTATCCAAAGGTTGAAAAGTACTTTCAAATGGATTAGCAGTACTTTGGGGTAAAGTCAAAGTACTGGCTGTTTCTTTTGCCTTCTTCTTTTCTGCTTCATAAGCTCTCCTTTATTCATCATCATACGACTTAGCCATTGTTTCTTGAAGAAGCATCCTAGAAAGTTCATCTTGAATGGCTTGATCTTCTGCAGATACTGGTATTTGTGGTGGAACAGTACTTTGAGGATCAACAGTACTGTTAGGTTTAGCAGTACCTTGAGGCTCAAAAGTACTCTTCTTTTCATCATTGGCATTATCTTTTGGCTCATCTTCAGATCTTAAATTAACATCATGAACAATGTACTGTGCTTCTTCTTCAGTGGGAGCAGCTTGATTTTCTTCCCTTACAGGTACATAATTCATTGATGAAGACATTAAATCAAGATCAAACATCCAATCAGGACCTTTACCTTTAGAATTCTCTTGTTCTTCTAGAAAATCAACATGAAGACATTCTTGATCCTTTTTGGTAACCCTATTGTACACTCTGAATCCTTTGCTATTAGTACAATATCCCAATAAATATCCTTCATCTGACTTCCCATCAAATTTGCCCAAATTATCAGTAGTATTTAAGATGGTTAGGGGACATCCAAAACGTTTCATAAACTTGATGCTTGGCTTCTTTCCCATAAGTAACTCATAAGGTGTCTTCATTTGAGGTTTAGTCACTGATACTCTATTCAACACATAACAAGCAGCACTTACAGCCTCAGCCCATAATGGAACAGGTAGTTGAGAGTCTGCAAGCATTGTCTTTGCTGCTTCTATAAGAGTTCTATTCTTTCTTTCTGCAACTCCATTTTGCTGAGGAGTTCTGGCAATACTGAACTCTCTTTTAATTCCTTTCTTGGCACAAAATTCATCCATAAGCTGATTCTTGAACTCAGTCCCATTATCACATCTAACGCCTCTAACCTTGAGTCTTAACTGATTTTCAAGTGCTATTATATGGTCATGAATAGCATCAAAAGTTTCATCTTTAAAGCATAAGAAAAAGACCCAACTAAATCTGCTACAGTCATCTGTTACAACCAAGCAGTACTTCTTCTTGTTCAGACTAACAACTGAAACAGGTCCAAACAGATCCATGTGCAGCAATTCAAAAGGCTCTCTAATGGTCTTCTCATCAATCTTCTTACAAGAAGCCTTGTGCTGTTTACCCTTCTTACAAGCAAGACATGAGTGATCATTCTTGAATGTCTTAGAAGGTAAACCTCTAACTAAATTACCTCTGACCAGCTTATTAATGTTTTTGAAATTGACATGCCCCAATCTTCTGTGCCATTGATGTGCTTCTTCCATAGATGCTCTTGCAATCAAACATGTTGCCCTTTCAGCAGAATTTACATTCTTTAAGTCTATGTTGTACACATCATTAGTTCTTGGTGCTCTCAGCAACACCAAGTTTCTATCTTCTAACTTGAAATCAGGAGAAAGTATAAGACATTCTGTGTCAAAGAATAACACAGGGTACTTCTTATCACAAATCTGAGAGACTGACAAAAGATTGAATTTCAGCTCCTTCACATATCTAACATCTTCAAAATCAATGTTTCCTGCCTTGATAGTTCCTTTGCCAGTAATTCTTCCTCCATCAGGATCATTCCCAAATGCAACTTTTCCTTCAAAATAAGCTTTAAAATCTGACAAGAGCTCATTTTCTCCTGTCATACTGCCAGAGCAACCACTATCTACAATAAGATGATCTTTAAGCTCCTCCTCTGGGTTGCCCTGCATTCACATGAAAAAGGTTAGTTATTTTTAGCAACCCAAGCCGTTACTGACTTGTGTTCCCCTTGTGGAGTGACATACTCAAAATTTTTGAGTATGTAATCACCACTGTCTTTGAAAGCATGATCAAGAATTAAGGTTTTTGTTTCCAAAACTGTTGGTTTTTCAAGATCAATTGTCCCCTTTTCACCCTTATCCTCTGAAAGTACTGGTTTTACTCCAGCAGTACTTTCTTTCTTAACCCATTTAGTTGTAACTTTAGGAGTTGGGTTCTGTGTCCTAGCATCTTTTCTTGTGTTGTAAGGCCTTCTAGGGTTGTAATGATTGTACCTCCTAGATCTTACACTTGAGTGTTTGCTAGAAACATTAGGGAACTTTCTATCAGTACTTTGTGAAGGTACTGAGGGTTTTGAGTATGACCTTTTCTGATGAGGATACCTATAGTCTTTTGAGAAATTACTATGGTTGACCCTATTTGTATAGTTCCAAACTGGTTTGTTGTCCCTTGGCTTATTCTCCCTATGACTTGGTTGTGTAATTCTGGTCTTTGGATATTTACTTAGGTATTCTGAATGATAATCACAATCTTTAATCAAATGATGAGGACTATAACAAACATAACAGACCTTTGGACCAATATCCCCAAATCCCCTTCCATAAGTGTTTCTAAAATTAGCAGTATTTTGAAAGAATTTTCTTTGAGGAACTGCTGAGTGATCAGCAGTACTTCGAAAAGATTTTGAAGGTACTACTTGTTTTGAAAACTTAGTCTCTTCTACCTTAGGTGCTTCAACAGACTTTTCTAAAGTTTCAGGATTAAATTTACTTTTAAGTTTTTTCCTAAACTCTAGATTATCTACACCATAACAGTCAACATCTTTTCTAGGTGGTTGAAAGCTACCTGGGGGGTGAGGAACTGCATTATATCCCTTTTCTTCCTCATCACTAGAAGTATTTTTAGCTAAACTTATGAACTCTTCATCACTAGTGGAGGTATCTACTGTAAGATTTAGTTCCTTGCCCTTAAATGGAATGCCTTCATTACTATCATTATCATAACCTAGGCCTGTTTTGATATTAGATGTTCTTTGCTTTTCAACAAATTGAACATGTGACACACCAGCCTCATTCTATACAACAAGTTTTTCTAACAACTTATCCCTTTCAGCAGTCACTTTCTCTAGTTCAGACACCTTACATCCTAGTTTCCATTCACTTAACTTAACTAGGTACTCCTGTTGTTTATATGTTTCAAGCCATGCTACTTCATTGTTTTCATGTGTAATGATTTTGGCTTCCAATGACTCTAAAGTTAATTGATAACAAGTTATCTCAGCCCTAGCCTTTTGAAATTTATCTCTTTCAGCTACATACTCACTAAGTAACTTTTGATACATATCATTACACTTAGAGCATACCTCAGAGTTAGTGGATGAACTTGGTGAAGCAGCTACCATAGCAAGCTGAACAGGTGCTTCTTCAAACTCCATGCTCCAATCAAAGCTTCCTAGATCATCTCTTGACTCCAAAGCAGCATATCCAGGCTCTTCATCAAATGCTGTGCTCCAGTCTTCCAATGCAACCATTGAATAGGTTACAGGTTCATCATCAAACTCATTGGACCAATCAATCTCTGACAGATTCTCTTGAGCAATCAAAGCTTTTGGTTTTGGTTCAGTTATTGGAATCTCTTTTCTTTCAGGTTTGGGTGGTTCAATCATCTTGTTTGCTTGATACTTTGCAAATTTGCACTCCCTTTCAAAGTGACCAGTCCTTTGACAGTTGAAACACTCAATCTTGGACTTGTCAAATGTGATTCCTTGTTTAGCTCTGAAATTGATGCCTTTGCCTGTCTTGTTCACATACTTCTTGATCCTTGCAGTGAGCATGGAAACTTGCCATCTGATATCAATTTCTTCCAAAGCATCATCATCTATTTGCAATGCATCTTCTTGATAGGTGACAAGTAGAGATGCTTGTTGAGCAAAGAATGAACATAGAACATCATCTGAGGTGGGGGTAAGTGATTGTGATGAATTGGTGGTGACCATTGTTGTGCATGGAACCTGTGTTTTAGTCACAATACTTTGAACAGGATAAGCAGTACCTTTGTTAGAAGTACTGCTTCTCTTCTCAGAAGTGACAAAAGCAATGTTCTGTTGTGTGCTTGAACCTGTAGTACCATTCATCTCATGCTCATACACCTTCAGATTGTTGTAAAGATCATCAAAGTCCATAGTATCCAGCCCTGATTGTCCTCTGATCATTGTAGCAACTACATTCCATGCTGATGGCAAACTTCTCAGAAACTTTAAATTAGCATCTTCAACTGATGCCTCAGCATGATATAGTTCTAGCATACTCAGAAGATGTTGAAATCTTTCATAAGCAGAATCAAGACCTTCTCTTTCACCAACAGTGAAAGTTTCAAATTGTTGCTTCAACAAATTGCTATGCGTCTTCTTGGAAGCATCATTACCTCCAAACTTCTTCTTTATTGCAGCCCATAGTTGTTTGGCATCTTTGGCAACATGAAACTTTAATAGGTGACCATCAGGAATAGCAGAAAGCAGTATGTTGAGAGCTTTGTCTTGATTTCTTTTGGTAGCAGCAGGTACAGTAGGTTTTGGTGGTGTTGGTTGTCCAGGTACCTCTACTGGTTCATCAACTTGCATGTTACCATTGACAATCACATCCCACAAAGCATGGTCTGTGATGGCAATGTACTGCCTCATCTTCATGGCCCATAGATTGTATTCTCCCTTCTTAACAATAGGGATTCTCACAGCAGTGATTGAGAGGTAAAGCCTGGTGCAATCCCTACGCATCAGGCTCCATTTTGACTTTTCTTCGCTATTTAATAAGTGTACTGCCTTTGTTGCGAAGGAGTTCAAGGAAATACCAAAAGTTTATTTTCGGCAGCTTTTGCTAAGAACTTCCCTGTAATGGGTATAACTTGGGCTACGGGGCTCCGTTTCTGGCCCGTGACCTGTCGATTCAAAGCTTGGTATGAGGAGCACGTGGTGGTAAACTGCCTTTGTCAGTTTACGGAACTTTAGAGCCCCGAAACAATCTACTTCATGAGTTATTTATGTGTGTTGTCTTAAATAAAGATAGTTACCCAATTGGTTAGTATAATAAATTGGTTTTTAGACATTCGTTTTTATAATTGATTTCGGCCCGTTTGTTCTTTAGGCTCCATTTTGACTTTGCTTCGCTATTTAATAAGTGTACTGCCTTTGTTGCTAAGGAGTTCAATGAAATACCAAAAGTTTATTTTTGGCAGCTTTTGCAAAGAACTTCCCTATAATGGGTATAACTTAGGCTACGGGGCTCCGTTTCAGGCCCGTGACTATTTGATTGGAAGCTTGGAATGAGGAGCACGTGGTGGTAAATTGCCTTTGTCGGTTTATGGAAGTTTAGAGCCCCGAAACACTCTATTTTATGAGTTATTTGCGTGTGTTGTCTTAAATAAAGATAGTTACTCAATTAGTTAGTGTATTAAGTTGGTTTTTTAGACATTTGTTTTTGCAATAGATTTCGGCACATTTGTTCTTTAAGGTCCTTTTTGACTTTGTTTCTCTATTTAATAAGTGTATTACCTTTGTGGCTAAGGAGTTCAATAAAATACCAAAAGTTTAGTTTTGGCAGCTTTTGCTAAGAACTTCCCTATAATGGGTATAACTTGGGCTACAGGGCTCCGTTTCAGGCCCGTGACCAATCGATTCAAACCTTCGTATGAAGAGCGCGTGGTGGCAAACTGCCTTTGTCGGTTTACGAAACTTTAGATCCCCGAAACACACTACTTCATGAGTTATTTGTGTGTGTCGTCTTAAATAAAGATAGTTACCTAATTGGTTAGTATAATAAGTTGGTTTTTTAGACATTCGTTTTTATAATTGATTTCGGCCCGTTTGTTCTTTAGGCTCCATTTTGACTTTGCTTCACTATTTAATAAGTGTACTGCCTTTGTTGCTAAGGAGTTCAATGAAATACCAAAATTTTATTTTTGGCAGCTTTTGCTAAGAACTTCCCTATAATGGGTATAACTTAGGCTACGGGGCTCCGTTTCAGGCCCGTGACTATTTGATTGGAAGCTTGGAATGAGGAGCACGTGGTGGTAAATTGCCTTTGTCGGTTTATGGAACTTTAGAGCCCCGAAACACTCTATTTTATGAGTTATTTGCGTGTGTTGTCTTAAATAAAGATAGTTACTCAATTAGTTAGTGTATTAAGTTGGTTTTTTAGACATTCGTTTTTGCAATAGATTTCGGCACATTTGTTCTTTAAGGTCCTTTTTGACTTTGTTTCTCTATTTAATAAGTGTATTGCCTTTGTGGCTAAGGAGTTCAATAAAATACCAAAAGTTTTGTTTTGGCAGCTTTTGCTAAGAACTTCCCTATAATGGGTATAACTTGGGCTACAGGGCTCCGTTTCAGGCCCGTGACCAATCGATTCAAACCTTCGTATGAAGAGCACGTGGTGGCAAACTGCCTTTGTCGGTTTACGAAACTTTAGATCCCCGAAACACACTACTTCATGAGTTATTTGTGTGTGTCGTCCTAAATAAAGATAGTTACCCAATTGGTTAGTATAATAAGTTGGTTTTTTAGACATTCATTTTTATAATTGATTTCGGCCCGTTTGTTCTTTAGGCTCCATTTTGACTTTGCTTCACTATTTAATAAGTGTACTGCCTTTGTTGCTAAGGAGTTCAATGAAATACCAAAAGTTTATTTTTGGCAGCTTTTGCTAAGAACTTCCCTACCATGGGTATAACTTGGGCTACGGGGCTCCGTTTCAGGACCGTGACTATTCGATTGGAAGCTTGGAATGAGGAGCAAGTGGTGGTAAACTGCCTTTGTCGATTAACGGAACTTTAGAGCCCCGAAACACTCTATTTCATGAGTTATTTGTGTATGTTGTCTTAAGTAAAGATTGTTACTCACTTGGTTAGTATATTAAGTTGGTTTTTTAGACATTCGTTTTTGCAATAGATTTCGGCCTATTTGTTCTTTAGGGTCCTTTTTGACTTTGTTTCTCTATTTAATAAGTGTATTGCCTTTGTGGCTAAGGAGTTCAATGAAATACCAAAAGTTTACTTTTGGCAGCTTTTGCTAATAACTTCCCTATAATGGGTATAACTTAGGCTACAGGGCTCCGTTTGAGGCCCGTGACCAGTCGATTCAAAGCTTGGTATGAGGAGCACGTGGTGGTAAACTGCCTTTGTTAGTTGACCGAACTTTAGGGCCCCGAAACACTCTACTTCATGAGTTATTTGTGTGTGTCGTCTTAAATAAATATAGTTACCCAATTGGTTAGTATAATCAGTTGGGTTTTTAGACATTCGTTTTTATAATAGATTTCGGCCCTTTTGTTCTTTAGGCTCCATTTTGACTTTGCTTCGCTATTTAATAAGTGTACTGCCTTTGTTGCTAAGGAGTTCAATGAAATACCAAAAGTTTATTTTTGGCAGCTTTTGCTAAGAACTTCCCTATAATGGGTATAACTTGGGCCACGGGGCTCCGTTTCAGGCCCGTGACTATTCGATTGGAAGCTTGGAATGAGGAGCACGTGGTGGTAAACTGCCTTTGTCGGTTTACGGAACTTTAGAGCCCCGAAACACTCTATTTCATGAGTTATTTGCGTGTGTTGTCTTAAATAAAGATAGTTACTCAATTGTTTAGTATATTAAGTTGGTTTTTTAGACATTCATTTTTGCAATAGATTTCGGCCCATTTGTTCTTTAAGGTCCTTTTTGACTTTGTTTCTCTATTTAATAAGTGTATTGCCTTTGTGGCTAAGGAGTTCAATGAAATACCAAAAGTTTATTTTTCGCAGCTTTTTCTAAGAACTTACCTATAATGGGTATAACTTGGGCTACGGGGCTCTGTTTCAGGCCCGTCACTATTCGATTGGAAGCTTGGAATGAGGAGCACGTGGTGGTAAACTGCCATTGTCAGTTTACAGAACTTTAGAGCCCCGAAACACTCTATTTCATGAGTTATTTGCGTGTGTTTTCTTAAATAAAGATAGTTACTCAATTGGTTAGTATATTAAGTTGGTTTTTTACACATTCGTTTTTGCAATAGATATCGGCCGATTTGTTCTTTAGGGTCCTTTTTGACTTCGTTTCTCTATTTAATAAGTGTATTGCCTTTGTGGCTAAGGAGTTCAATGAAATACCAAAAGTTTATTTTTGGAAGCTTTTGCTAAGAACTTCCCTATAACGGGTATAACTTGGGCTACAGGGCTCCGTTTCAGGCCCGTGACCAGTCGATTCAAAGCTTGGTATGAGGAGCACGTGGTGGTAAACTGCCTTTGTCAGTTTACGGAACTTTAGAGCACCAAAACACTCTACTTCATGAGTTATTTGTGTGTGTCGTCTAAAATAAATATAGTTACCCAATTGGCTAGTATAATAAGTTAGTTTTTTAGACATTTGTTTTTATAATTGATTTCAGCCCGTTTGTTCTTTAGGCTCGATTTTCACTTTGCTTCGCTATTTAATAAGTGTACTACCTTTGTTGCCAAGGAGTTCTATGAAATACCAAAAGTTTATTTTTGGCAGCTTTTGCTAAGAGCTTCCCTATAATGGGTATAACTTGGGCTACGGGGCTCCGTTTCAGGCCCGTGACTATTCGATTGGAAGCTTGGAATGAGGAGCACGTGGTGGTAAACTGCCATTGTCGGTTTACAAAACTTGAGAGCCCCGAAACACTCTACTTCATGATTTATTTGTGTGTGTCATCTTAAATAAATATAGTTACTCAATTGGTTAGTATAATAAGTTGGTTTTTTAGACATTCGTTTTTATAATTGATTTCGGCCCGTTTGTTCTTTAGGCTCCATTTTGACTTTGCTTCGCTATTTAGTAAGTGTACTGCCTTTGTTGCTAAGGAGTTCAATGAAATATCAAAAGTTTATTTTCGGCAGCTTTTGCTAAGAACTTCCCTATAATGGGTATAACTTGGGCTACGGGGCTCCGTCTTAGGCCCATGACTATTCGATTGGAAGCTTGGAATGAGGAGCACGTGGTGGTACACTACCATTGTTGGTTTACGGAACTTTAAAGCCCCGAAATACTCTATTTCTTGAGTTATTTGCGTGTGTTGTCTTAAATAAAGATAGTTACTCAATTGGTTAGTATATTAAGTTGGTTTTTTAGACATTCGTTTTTGCAATAGATTTCGGCCCATTTGTTCTTTAAGGTCCTTTTTGAATTTGTTTCTCTATTTAATAAGTGTCTTGCCTTTGTGGCTAAGGAGTTCAATAAAATACCAAAAGTTTATTTTTGGCAGCTTTTGCTAAGAACTTCCCTATAATGGGTATAACTTGGGCTACGGGGCCCCGTTTCAGGCCCGTGACCAGTTGATGCAAAGCTTGGTATGAGGAGCATGTGTTGGTAAACTGCCTTTGTCGGTTTACGGAACTTTAGAGCCCCGTAACACTCTATTTCATGTGTTATTTCTGTGTGTTGTCTTATATAAAGATAGTTACCTAATTGGTTAGTATAATAAGTTGGTTTTTTAGACATTTGTTTTTATAATTGATTTCGGCCCGTTTGTTCTTTAGGCTCAATTTTGAATTTGCTTCACTATTTAATAAGTGTACTGCCTTTGTTGCTATGGAGTTCAGTGAAATACCAAAAGTTTATTTTTGGAAACTTTTGCTAAGAACTTCCCTATAATGGGTATAACTTGGGCTACGGGGTTTCGTTTCAGGCCCGTGACTATTCGATTGGAAGCTTGGAATGAGGAGCACGTGGTGGTAAACTGCCTTTGTCAGTTTACGGAACTTTAGAGCCCCGAAACACAATATTTCATGAGTTATTTGCGTGTGTTGTCTTAAATAAAGATAGTTACTCAATTGGTTAGTATATTAAGTTGGTTTTTTAGACTTTCGTTTTTGCAATAGATTTCGGCCCATTTGTTTTTTAGGGTCCTCTTTGACTTTGTTTCTCTATTTAATAAGTGTATTGCCTTTGTGGCTAAGGAGTTCAATGAAATACAAAAAGTTTATTTTTGGCAGCTTTTGCTAAGAACGTCCCTATAATGGGTATAACTTGGGCTACAGGGCTCCGTTTCAGGCCCGTGACCAGTCGATTCAAAGCTTGGTATGAGGAGCACGTGGTGGTAAACTGCCTTTGTCAGTTTAAGGAACTTTAGAGCCCCGAAACACTCTACTTCATGAGTTATTTGTGTGTGTCATCTTAAATAAAGATAGTTACCCAATTGGTTAGTATAATAAGTTGGCTTTTTATACATTCGTTTTTATAATTGATTTCGGCCCGATTGTTCTTTAGGCTCCATTTTGACTTTGCTTCGCTATTTAATAAGTTTATTGCCTTTGTTGCTAAGGAGTTCAATGAAATACCAAAAGTTTATTTTTGGCAGCTTTTGCTAAGAACTTCCCTATAATGGGTATAACTTGGGCTACGGGGCTCCGTTTCAGGCCCGTGACTATTCGATTGGAAGCTTAGAATGAGGAGCATGTGGTGGTAAACTGCCTTTGTCGGTTTACGGAACTTTAGAGCCCCGAAACACTCTATTTCTTGAGTTATTTGCGTGTGTTGTCTAAAATAAAGATAGTTACTCAATTGGTTAGTATATTAAGTTGGTTTTTTAGACATTCGTTTTTGCAATAGATTTCAGCCGATTTGTTCTTTAAGGTCCTTTTTGAATTTGTTTCTCTATTTAATAAGTGTATTGCTTTTGTGGCTAAGGAGTTCAATGAAATACCAAAAGTTTATTTTTGGCAGCTTTTGCTAAGAACTTCCCTGTAATGGGTATAACTTAGGCTACGGGGCTCCGTTTCAGGCCCGTGACCAGTCGATTCAAAGCTTGGTACGAGGAGCACGTGGTGGTAAAGCCTTTGTCGGTTTACGGAACTTTAGAGCCCCGAAACACTCTACTTCATGTGTTATTTGTGTGTGTTGTCTTAAATAAAGATAGTTACCCAATTGGTTAGTACAATAAGTTGGTTTTTTAGACATTCATTTTTATAATTGATTTCGGCCCTATTGTTCTTTAGGCTCCGTTTTGAATTAGCTTTACTATTTAATAAGTGTATTGCCTTTAATGCTAAGGAGTTCAATGAAATACCAAAAGTTTATTTTTGGCAGCTTTTGCTAAGAACTTCCCTATAATGGGTACAACTTGGGCTACGGGGCTCCATTTCAGGCCCGTGACTATTCAATTGGAAGATTGGAATGAGGAGCACGTGGTGGTAAATTGACTTTGTCTATTTCATGAGTTATTTGCGTGTGTTGTCTTAAATAAAGATAGTTACTCAATTGGTTAGTATATTAAGTTGATTTTTTAGACATTCGTTTTTGCAATAGATTTCGGCCCATTTGTTCTTTAGGGTCCTTTTTGACTTTGTTTCTCTATTTAACTTGGTGGTAAACTGCCTTTGTCGGTTTATGGAACTTTAGAGCCCCGAAACACTCTATTTCTTGAGTTATTTGCGTGTGTTGTTGATGAGGCGAAAAATGAACCACTTTTAGGGGGTCATTTAAGACCGGAATTGAATTTATTTGATCAAATATTACCCTAAATCGTTCCTTTTGTGATTTTAGGTACTTTGGGAGTGAAATCTGGAAAAGGAAGCAATACGGACGTTTTTGGAGCATAAAAGTGAAGAAAACGCCAAAGACTTAATTTTCCATGCTGGAAACAGTGTATGACGGCGTCAAGAGGAAATTCCTGACGGCGTCAAGAATAAAATCCATGACGACCCAGAAGAAACATGAAGGTGTCACAACAAGAGCGTCAAGAGTTAAAATCATGACGGCCTGCATAAGGTGTACACATGACGACGTCAGATCCAGATCTAGGCAGTCCGAGGAACTATTTGGCGGCGAGATGACGGCGTCAGACATTTGTTCTTGACGCCGTCACCTTCTAAAATCTATATATAGTTTTCTAATTTTCATTCATTAAAGAGGAACTTATGTGGAGAAACCCTAGGGCCGAACTTTGTGAACCCTAGCTTGTATTTTACAGTAAATTCAAGGGTTTTCACCCCTTTAATGCTTTCATGTGCTATTAAGATAAGTCTTCTCTTTAATTCAAACAATATGTCTATGTGTTGGTTGTCTATATCTTGTGCTTGTCTTGATTTCAACATGCTAGGCTAGATTTATCTTGTGTTTGCTTAGATCTAATGAAACCTAGATGTTAATTATGTGTTGATTACTTGTTTATGGTTGTATTGGATGAATGATTTCAATGTTAGGCTTAAGAAAACTGGCAGATCTCCATTGTGTGACATGCTTAAACGTCTTAGGAAACATGAACCGATGTTTACTAGGTTTTATTGGTTGTATTTAATGCATGAGTAAATTCTAATGATCCCATGTTAGGAGCTTCTTAGCCGGCTCGACATAGGAGTGAAGTAGGCACTCATAGGATTGGGGAAGTAAGTACGCCACCCCATGAATGGTATTAAGGAATACAATCCGTCATCCACGCAACTATAACAAGTAATTAACGTGTAAAAGATATCTAGGGAGTAGTGAAATCTAAGTGAACACATTTCTCCCATATATTGCTCACAACCTTAGTTTAATATAGTTTTATTTTTATTTCTAGTATTTTATTTTGATTGCATCTTAGTATTGGGTTAGTTGACTAGCAACTAATTCCGCCCCAAATTCTTAAAACCCGAGATTTTAATTTGCTTTCTAAAAAATATAAAAATACAAAAAAAATCATCCCTCAACTCTAGACCTAGTCTTTAGGTTTTCTAATCCTAGCGACACTATTCCTAGCTGAACGATCAATCCCCCGGTACTTGTCATTATACTATACTACATCGATCAGGTACACTGCCTGGTGGGGGTTGTAAGCTTCTCAAGATCCCTTGAGAGGTAAAGCCTGGTGCAATCCCTACGCATCAAGTTTTTGGTGCCGCAGCGCTGGGAATCTCTTTTTATTAGGTCTACTTGCTAGATTCCTTTCTAGTAAGATTTTATTTTTATTTTTAGGTTCTCTTTAGTCTATCTTTTCTTTGTGTCTTTGTTTGTAAAAACCTTTCCATTGACTATTCCGTTAGCCATTATGGAGAATGCGAATCCACCATACTACCAACCATGAAATTCACCCACTCCAAATGACATTTTGATGTTTAAACAACATGAGGATGAACCTATCTATGATGCATGGGCTTGTTTTAAATATTTACTCCGAAAAGTTCCTCATCATAATTTCGATCTGTGGTCCCAAATTGAAATATTTTACCATCGTGTCGACCACTATACCAAAATGGACATTGACCATGCCGCAGATGGGGACCTTTGGGGATTAAGTGTTGATGAAGCATGGGAAACCATAGAGAATTGTGCCAGACTTGCCAAAAAAATGGACAACCCAACAAACATTGTTACGGATCAATTGATAGCAAGTTTAAGGGAACAGGCAAGAAGATTGTTTGGGGATAAGCGTATAGATGAGATAACTAGGTGCACGAAGTGGTTTGATTTCACCATAATACAAGATGAACACATAGGTGACCTTGATGTGATGGAGGATGTTGGATCGATATACTTTGACCAAACTACTTTGTAGCTTGTAAGGTTTTAACAATATTGAGTAAACTCAACACTATTAATATTGAAACACTGTTTTACTTTGTAAAGTATGCGGAATCTACTAACACAAAGCTTAAGAAGAACTTTTATATTAATCAAACTTTGAACCTGCTTTGTTACACAGATTCACTAACAATCCCTAACTACTTTATCAACTTTGATCGACTCTAAAACTTATCTAAGACTTGTATCGACTAATACCTCTTAAGGCTCTTTATATAGATAACCTTAAGTCGGTTTACAACATATAATCCTTGAACGGCAAGTCATTATCCCTAACTAATTCTAGAATATTCATTTAATATTACACATTAATCCTTATCTAATATTGCACATTAGTCATTGTTTCCTTCGAAGTACATTAAGCATTCTTCAATAACAGCAGTACTTTGACTTTTTCCTTCAGCATTACTTTGACTTTATTCTTCATGCAGCAGTACTTTGACATCCAGAAGTACTTTGATATTTCATATCCAAACAATCCTCCCCTAACTTGAACTCCACTTGCTTGATTTCAAGTTTATTTGTTATCTTTATTCTTCAAATCTTTAATCATTCAGAGAGATTGTTTCTTTATTCCTTTTTCTTCTATCTGTCATGTGTCAAAGTACTCTTCACCAGCATCTTATCTTTTATGGTATCTTCTTAGCAACTCAGCAACAATTTGGTACAAAGATCATCAAATCTTAAAAGTTTCATACTATTCTCATCACTTCCAGGTGTGTTAACTCCTGTGAGAGGTGAATCATTGAAAATTATGATTTTTAGCAAATCATCAGCTATCAACGGATTTGATTTGTCTTTACCAATAGCCGTTTGCTTTGGACTAGCCAACTCTTAATCACTTGGAGTATGGTGAGTTGATAACCATATAGTTTTTGGTAAACTATCAACCATCAACGGATTTGATTATCACATCAGAGCCATACCCTCATGATGAGTCAAACTCTTTATTGTCTGTTAAACATGGTGAGTTGATTACCATTTGTTGTGCAGTATAAATACTAACACCATGTGTTTCTTTTCAAATCCTCTTTTCTTTTAAACATCAAAACATTTTATTTTTATTTTTAAAGGACTTATACTGGTTTATATCAGCAAGCAGTACTTTGTTAAAGTGCTGTTTGTTTTTGCAGTACTTTGAAAAATACTTTATTTTACAAAACAAATCATACCAGTATTATGCAACATTACTCTTCAGACTTGACACATCTGATAAATAGCTTGCTAACATCCAAAGCTACTTCAGATTCATCTTCAAGTTCCATTCCATGATCCAGTATTCTGAGCATAATTTCTCTAATCAATGGATATCTCCTCTCAGCCAACATATGAATCATGGTACCATCTTCCATCTCTAGTGTATGAACTCCTGATGACTCAAAGAATCTCCATCTTGTTATTTCCTAATTCTCTTGATCATTCCACAGAGGATCCACACTTGTTTCTTCAGTATCCCAGATGGTAATTAAGTCTCCAAGAAAAACTAATCCCACTCCTGAAGCCTCAATCTCTGCATAGTATGTCTGTACTTGCACATATAAGTCATATAAATCTGCCCTTGAAATACAGTGCAATAAATCCCATAACATATTGAATGTTGTGAAGCTTTCATCTTCTCTGTGGATCATAAAATAATTCCCTTCTTTTGATTCAACCACAAAAAAATGAGATTATCTTGGACTTCTTTCCAGAACCTTCAATCTTCTTGTTCTCAAAATCAACAACTCTGAAATAATTTCTAAGTTCATCAACTGTATCTTCATGAACTAACTTCAGCCTTTTTGACAGTTGATCATCTTCAGCTAATTTCTTTCTTTTCAATCTCCTTTGCTCAGCTTTTTCCTTTCTGATATCTTCTAATTTCTTCTTTCTATCAACTTCCATGGGCACAAAGTTTTCTACTTCTTTTCTGATATCTTCTTGTACTTTATCCCACAGAGCTTTCACTTATGGATACCTTTTCAAATGCAAATTCTTGTATCCCTTCTTTCTCAAGAACTATATCATCCAGTTTCTTTCCTGAGCTTTAGTCATTGGCTTCTTTGCAAGTGGCCTACTAACTTCTTCCAAATACTCAGCATCATATTCAGCTTGTTGCTTTCTAACAAGCTCTAAATCTTCTGCAGTTTCTAGTTCTCTAATCTGAGCAATAGAAAATTTCTTCTTTTTCTTCTTAGTATCTTTCTGAACCATTATCCATTTCCCTTTATCTTTTGGATCTAGTTTTTCTGATTCAGAAGTACTTTCATCATCTTTTTGTGCAAGCTCAGAGATATGTATTCCTCCAGTAGGTCTTCTTAAATTCATCATAACTTGAGCAATTGTTTCATCATCACTTGCAGTATGTACTCTTTCTTCATCTTCAAAAGTAGAAGGACCAGCTTCATCTTCATAATGCTTTGTAGAAGGTCCAGCTACAGAAGTTCCAATAGCAGCAATATCTTGTTCAGTAGTACCTTGCACAAAAGTATTTTCAACAAAAGTACTTTGAGCATTATTGCCTTCTAAATCAATTTCTTCTGTATCACCACTTTTTACATCCTCATGCTCAACTTCAAGATTAATTTGCTCTGTCTCCCCACTTTTTCTTTCAGCACTGTTTTGAGCAACATTTTCATCTTGATAATTCTTTTTCTCTTAATATTGAACCATATCATCAAATCTATCCAAATTATCATCCTGATTCCTCCCCAATTTGATAGATGATGATTTTCTATGCCTCCTCTTGGAATTAGACTTCTTCTTTGTAGATTTTGGCTTCTGAGACTGCTTCTTTTCTTTCACATAAAGCCTAAAATTTTTAACAAGAGGCCAAACAAATTTCTTCAATCTTCTGAACTTCTTTCTTAGTTGTTTGATTTCTGCAGCTTGAGCATTAACAGTTGTCTTCATCTTCTCCAATTCTTTAGCCAAATCAGAAGTACTCTCAGTACCTTTAATTCCCTCATCTCCTCCAGGTGTTTGAAGCCCACCTGTGGAAGTATAATCATTGGGAGTAGGTACTTGTGAATCCTCTGAAGCAGTACCTTAAGGATCAGTACTTTGTGGAGAAGTACCTTGAGCAGAAACAGATGTATCCAAGGAAGCTGTCACTGAGGGAGTCCTTTCACCTGAAACAACATGCTGAGGGGAAACAATAGGTGGTGTAGGTATATGTACTGAAGCAGAATGCTCAGCAGAATCAGGTTGATCATAATTATTAGAATGTGCAGACCCACTATTGTCTTCTTCATCCCTAACAACTTGAGCTACCTCTAACATATAAGCATTAAGAGGTGTATTCCTACCCGAAAAATTAACTCCCTTATTGGACATAAAAGTGAAAACTTTAGGTTGCATCCTAATGGTAGGTACATAATCCTGAGGTTTAGGTATACCATCTAGGGGATTCTTTAAAAGCAATTGAACAAACCTAGGATACATTAGAAAGGGTTTGCCAACCTTAATATGAGTAAGTATACCTTCAAGGATCATGTATGAAAAATTGAAAGGCGGATTGGTAATAAGACCAACAAAAGCAGAAGCTATGGAATGGCTAAACTAATCCCAAGCAGTACTCTTTTGACTCAAACAATGTAGCAAACCATGAATAAGAAATTTCCAATGAGGACTAACCATAGCCTTCAGAAAAGTAAGCTTAGTCAAAGAACCTTCATACCCAATATCCCTGAGTGTATTCCAAACCTCTTATTTTCCAAACAAAATAGAGCCTCCTTCTTCTTCAAATAACAGAGCCTCCCTTATTGAAGCTTCTGTAATATGAATAGCTCTCCCAGCAACTGTAGCAGTAATAATATCCTCTCCATCTTCAACCTGTGACGTGGCTATAACCCAAAAAGCTTGAATCCAAGGTCCAATAATATCTGGGTTGACTGGGATGGAGTAACAGATGTTGGTACCAGTGAGAAAGTCAATAATACCATGAAAATCAAGGTTATATTGGGTTTTCTCAAGGTTTGCGATCATGTTGTGTTTGGTGTTAGTACGTCGATTAGCCATGGTGATTAGGGTTAAAGTGATAAAAGTGATGATCGATAGAAAGTAGGTATGAGTTAATAAAGGTGAATAAGGTGAATAAAAGGAAAAGATATGAGGTTTTATATAAGGATAAGATACAAAAAATCACGGTTAATTAATGATTTTACTATTATTTTTGGAAGTAAATATCCCCATATCTTTCATAAGTTTGTTAGCCGCAAATCTGACCGTTGGAACAGTATCTGACACGTCAGCGAACCCTTTAATAGCACCAAGCAGTACTTTCCATAAAATATGGAGCAGTACTTTCCGTTATAAGCTCACACAGTATATTGACCAAAGTACTTTCCCACAAAAATCTTGAATGTTGACCATTTGACCAAAATATCTTTAAAAGTCAACCCTTATTAATGATTATCTCCCCAAATTAAATCCCAAAGCTACCCTGGTAAGTGAACATCAATATACTTCATTAAATGCCCTTTTACCTTTAGTTTGCTTATAAAAGCAACTTTACCATCAACACTTTGCAATCACCATATCTTCTTTTAACACAAAAACAAGTGAGCACAATGAGTCACATTCCAATTGTGAACATCTCTTCAGACTTAAAGGGCACCACAGATTCAGAGATAAGTTACTACTCTGATTCTGAGTTTGAAGATCCAGGATGGTTAGACTATTTTCCTCCTCATGTTCAGTGGATGGGACACCAAGAATCTCCATCAACAATGAGTGCTGCCAACTCTACCATAACTGATGCAGGTAGTACTACCAGCAAAAAGCCCAAAAAGAAGAAAGCTATTCCTGGTTCATCTCTGGCTAATGAGCTTCCACATGCTTTGACTCAAGCCCTGGAATCAGCTATTCAGAACATGAAGTGGCCTGCTCCAAGGAAAGAGAGACCTCCTAAACAGGTTCTTGGCCTGGCTTGCCCAAGAAAGTAGGCTTCTTTTGATGACAAGAGAAAAACTGCTCAAAAGGGAAAACAAAGCTATGAGGGCAAAGGAAAAAGGCCTATGGAGTAGGTGTTGTGGAGCTGGGTAGTTGAAGTAGTCTTGTGTTTGTTTGTCTTTTCTGTGTTTGTAGCTGTAACTTGATAATGGTGATGTATGAACTCTGAATGGTGATTGTAAGATCTTTGTTGAATAATGAATAAAATCCTTTCTTTTGAATGATACATGTAGCCTCCCCTCAAATAATGACTAACTAATAACTACTTATGCCTCCTCTCAAAAATAGCTTACATATTAATCATGCCAATACTCACAACCAAAAAAGTAAATCTTGAAACATCAAAGCCCTTTGTGAGTAGATCTGCTACATTATCATTAGTATGAACTTTAACCACATTGATAAGCCTTTGTTCATAGCAATCTCTTATAAAGTGATGTCTAATCTGAATGTACTTGGTCTTGGAATGATAAACTGGATTCTTGACAATACAGATAGTACTCTCATTATCAATGTTGATAGGAGTATTCTTGAAATTGAATCCATAATCCAAAAGCTAATTCTGTAACCAAAGTACTTGTGCACAACAACTTGCAGCAGCTACATATTCTGCTTAAGTGGAAGAAGTTGCTGCAATTGTTTGCTTCTTACATTGCCATGACACTAATATGCTTCCAAGGTACTAGCATCCTCCAGTTGTGGATCTTCTGTCATAGTTATCTCCAGCATAATCACTGTCTGAAAAGGCTTGGAGATGGAAAGGTGAATCCTAGGATACCAAAGCCTAGCTTAGGTTGTTGCCTAAGATACCTGAAAATCCTCTTGACAGCATTCAAGTGAGATACCTTTGGATTAACTTGATGTCTTGCACATAAGCTTACAACAAAAGTTATATCAGGTCTTGAGCCAGTTAAATACATGAGACATCCAATCATAGACCTGTATAGTGTGACATCAACATCTTCTCCATCTTCATCTTTTCCCAAAGGTTTGTTAGTATCCACTGGTGTAGATGTAGGCCTAACAGTGGTGAAAGTGAATCTCTTAAGAATATCTGCAACATACTTATCTTGACAAATATGAATTCCACTGCTTGACTGTTGCACTTGAAGTCCTAAGAAAAATGTTAATTCTCCCATGGAACTCATCTGAAACTCTTTCTGCATAAGATCTTCAAATTCCTTCACCATAGATTGCTTAGTAGCACCAAAAATAATATCATCTACATACACTTGAACTAGCATGATATCCTTCTTATCTCTCTTGATAAACAAAGTCTTGTCAATAGCTCCTCTTCTATAACCATGTAATAGTAGAAAATTGGAAAGTCTTTCATACCATGCTCTTGGAGCTTGATGTAGGCCATACAGAGCCTTTATTACCTTGTAGACTTTGTTTGGGTGTGCAGGGTCTTCAAAACCAGGAGGTTGTTTGACATAAACTTCTTCTGTGCTTTTTCCATATAGAAAATCACTTTTAACATCCATTTGATATACAGGAAATCCCATATAGGATGCAAAAGCCTAAAATAGCCTGATGGCTTCAAGCCTTGCCACAGGAGCAAAGACTTCATCATAGTCTACTCCTTCTTCCTGTCTATATCCTTGAGCCACTAACCTTGCCTTGTTCTTAATAACATTCCCTCTTTCATCTCTTTTTACTCTGAAGACCCATTTAGTTCCAATAAGTTTCTTTCCATCAGGTAAATCACATAATACCCAAACTTCTTGAAGTTTAAACTGTAGGAGTTCTTCTTGCATTGTTGCTACCCAACTTTCCTTTGCTAATGCTTGTTTTATATTCTTGGGCTCTTCCTGAGATTGAAAACAAGCAAATAAACACAACTTCTGATCCTTGTGATTCACCCTGTTTTGCTTGTAGATAAAACTAAGTAAAGAAGTATGTTGTTGAGACATATTCTTAGCCTTAGTCCTTGTGAGCACTCCTGAGGCTGAAGGTCCAATTATGTTGGTAACATGATGAGTTTTATGAATTCTGAGAGTAGGAGTTGGTGAGACTGCAAGATTATCTTCCAAGTTAGTTATATCAGGATCTTCATTAGAATTTGAGAAAATGCCTTCTTGATCCAATTCATCATCAGTGTCTTCTAAAGTAATTGTGTTTGGATCATCAGTATCTTCTAAGTCAGGCATATTAGAATCATTAACAGCATCAGTATTTATCCAATTTGAAGTATCCAAAGGTTGAAAAGTACTTTCAAATGGACTAGCAGTACTTTGGGGTAAAGTACTGGCTGTTTCTTTTGCCTTCTTTTCTGCTTCATAAGCTCTCCTTTATTCATCATCATACGACTTAGCCATTGTTTCTTGAAGAAGCATCCTAGAAAGTTCATCTTGAATGGCTTGATCTTCTGCAGATACTGGTATTTGTGGTGGAACAGTACTTTGAGGATCAACAGTACTGTTAGGTTTAGCAGTACCTTGAGGCTCAAAAGTACTCTTCTTTTCATCATTGGCATTATCTTTTGGCTCATCCTCAGATCTTAAATTAACATCATGAACAATGTACTGTGCTTCTTCTTCTTCAGTGGGAGCAACTTTTTTTTCTTCCCTTACAGGTACATAATTCATTGATGAAAACATTAAATCAAGATCAAACATCCAATCAGGACCTTTACCTTTAGAATTCTCTTGTTCTTCCAGAAAATCAACATGAAGACATTCTTGAACCTTTTTGGCAACCCTATTGTACACTCTGAATCCTTTACTATTAGTACAATATCCCAATAAATATCCTTCATCTTTCTTCCCATCAAATTTGCCCAAATTATCAGCAGTATTTAAGATGGTTAGGGGACATCCAAAAGGTTTCATAAACTTGATGCTTGGCTTCTTTCCCATAAGTAACTCATAAGGTGTCTTCATTTGAGTTTTAGTCACTGATACTCTATTCAACACATAACAAGCAGCACTTACAGCCTCAGCCCAGAATGGAACAGGTAGTTGAGAGTCTGCAAGCATTTTCCTTGCTGCTTCTATAAGAGTTCTATTCTTTCTTTCTGCAACTCCATTTTGCTGAGGAGTTCTGGCAATACTGAACTCTCTTTTAATTCCTTTCTTGGCACAAAATTCATCCATAAGTTGATTCTTGAACTCAGTCCCATTATCACATCTAATGCCTCTAACCTTGAGTCTTAACTGATTTTCAAGTGCTATTATAAGGTCATGAATAGCATCAAAAGTTTCATCTTTAAAGCATAAGAAAACGACCCAACTAAATCTACTACAATCATCTGTTACAACCAAGCAGTACTTCTTCTTGTTCAGATTAACAACTGAAACAGGTCCAAACAGATCCATGTGCAGCAATTCCAAAGGCTCTCTAATGGTCTTCTCATCAATCTTCTTACAAGAAGCCTTGTGTTGTTTACCCTTCTTACAAGCAAGACATAAGTGATCATTCTTGAATGTCTTAGAAGGTAAACCTCTAACTAAATTACCTCTGACCAGCTTATTAATGTTTTTGAAATTGACATGCCCCAATCTTCTGTGCCATTGATGTGCTTCTTCCATAGATGCTCTTGTAATCAAACATGTTGCCCTTTTAGCAGAATTTACATTCTTTAAGTCTATGCTGTACACATCATTAGTTCTTGGTGCTCTCAGCAAGACCAAGTTTCTATCTTCTAACTTGAAATCAGGAGAAAGTATAAGACATTCTGTGTCAAAGAATAACACAGGGTACTTCTTATCACAAATCTGAGAGACTAACAAAAGATTGAATTTGAGCTCCTTCACATATCTAACATCTTCAAAATCAATGTTTCCTGCCTTAATAGTTCCTTTGCCAGTAATTCTTCCTCCATCAGGATCATTCCCAAATGCAACTTTTCCTCTAAAATAAGCTTTAAAATCTGACAAGAGCTCATTTTCTCCTGTCATACTGCCAGAGCAACCACTATCTACAATAAGATGATCTTTAAGCTCCTCCTCTGGGTTGCCCTGCATTCACATGAAAAAGGTTAGTTATTTTTAGCAACCCAAGCCATTACTGACTTGTGTTCCCCTTGTGGAGTGACATACTCAAAATGTTTGAGTATGTAATCACCACTGTCGTTGAAAGCATGATCAAGAATTAAGGTTTTTGTTTCCAAAACTGTTGGTTTTTCAAGATCAATTGTCCCCTTTTCACCCTTATCCTCTGAAAGTACTGGTTTTACTCCAGCAGTACTTTCTTTCTTAACCCATTTAGTTGTAACTTTAGGAGTTGGGTTCTGTGTCCTAGCATCTTTTCTTGTGTTGTAAGGCCTTCTAGGGTTGTAATGATTGTACCTCCTAGATCTTACACTTGAGTGTTTGCTAGAAACATTAGGGAACTTTCTGTCAGTACTTTGTGAAGGTACTGAGGGTTTGGAGTATGACCTTTTCTGATGATGATACCTATAGTCTTTTAAGAAATTACTATGGTTGACCCTATTTGTATAGTTCCAAACTAGTTTGTTGTCCCTTGGCTTATTCTCCCTATGACTTGGTTGTGCAATTCTGGTCTTTGGATATTTACTTAGGTATTCTGAATGATAATCACAGTCTTTAATCAAATGATGAGGACTATAACAAACATAACAGACCTTTGGACCAATATCCCCAAATCCCCTTCCATAAGTGTTTCTAAAATTAGCAGTATTTTGAAAGAATTTTCTTTGAGGTACTGCTGAGTGATCAGCAGTACTTCGAAAAGAGTTTGAAGGTACTGCTTGTTTTGAAAACTTGGTCTCTTCTACCTTAGGTGCTTCAACAGACTTTTCTAAAGTTTCAGGATTAAATTTACTTTTAAGCTTTTTCCTAAACTCTAGATTATCTACACCATAACAGTCAACATCTTTTCTAGGTGGTTGAAAGCTACCTGGGGGGTGAGGAACTGCATTATATACCTTTTCTTCCTCATCACTAGAAGTATTTTCAGCTAAACTTATGAACTCTTCATCATTAGTGGAGGTATCTACTGTAAGATTTAGTTCCTTGCCCTTAAATGGAATGCCTTCATTACTATAATTATCATAACCTAGGCCTGTTTTGATATTAGATGTTCTTTGCTTTTCAACAAATTGAATATGTGACACACCAGCCTCATTCCATACAGCAAGTTTTTCTAACAACTTATCCCTTTCAGCAGTCACTTTCTCTAGTTCAGACACCTTACATCCTAGTTTCCATTCACTTAACTTAACTTGGTACTCCTGTTGTTTATATGTTTCAAGCCATGCTACTTCATTGTTTTCATGTGTAATGATTTTGGCTTCCAATGACTCTAAAGTTAATTGATAACAAGTTATCTCAGCCCTAGCCTTTTGAAATTTATCTCTTTCAGCTACATACTCACTAAGTAACTTTTGATACATATCATTACACTTAGAGCATACCTCAGAGTTAGTGGATGAACTTGGTGAAGCAGCTACCATATCAAGCTAAACATGTGCTTCTTCAAACTCCATGCTCCAATCAAAGCTTCCTAGATCATCTCGTGACTCCAAAGTAGCATATCCAGGCTCTTCATCAAATGTTGTGCTCCAGTCTTCCAATGCAACCATTGAATAGGTTACAGGTTCATCATCAAACTCATTGGACCAATCAATCTCTGACAGATTCTCTTGAGCAACCAAAGCTTTTGGTTTTGGTTCAGTTATTGGAATCTCTTTTCTTCCAGGTTTGGGTGGTTCAATCATCTTGTTTGCTTGATACTTTGCAAATTTGCACTCCCTTGCAAAGTGACCAGTCCTTTGACAGTTGAAACACTGAATCTTGGACTTGTCAAATGTGATTCCTTGTTTAGCTCTGAAATTGATGCCTTTGCCTGTCTTGTTCACATACTTCTTGATCCTTGCAGTGAGCATGGCAACTTGCCATCTGATATCA
Source organism: Artemisia argyi (assembly GCA_030686995.1). NCBI lineage: Eukaryota > Viridiplantae > Streptophyta > Magnoliopsida > Asterales > Asteraceae > Artemisia > Artemisia argyi. Next base: position 6,056,704 of record CM060690.1, read on the forward strand.
ATTTCTTCCAAAGCATCATCATCTATTTGCAATATATCTTCTTGATAGGTGACAGGTAGAGATGCTTGTTGAGCAAAGAATGAACATAGAACATCATCTGAGGTGGGGGTAAGTGATTGTGATGAATTGGTGGTGACCATTGTTGTGCAAGGAACCTGTGTTTTAGTCACACTACTTTGAACAGGATAAGCAATACCTTTGTTAGAAGTACTGCTTCTCTTCTCAGAAGAGACAAAAGCAATGTTCTGTTGTGTGCTTGAACCTGTAGTACCATTCATCTCATGCTCATACACCTTCGGATTGTTGTAAAGATCATCAAAGTCCATAGTATCCAGCCCTGATTGTCCTCTGATCATTGTAGCAACTATATGCCATGCTGATAGCAAACTTCTCAGAAACTTTAAATTAGCATCTTCAACTGATGCTTCAGCATCATATAGTTTTTGCATACTCAGAAGATGTTGAAATCTTTCATAAGCAGAATCAAGACCTTCTCTTTCACCAACAGTGAAAGTTTCAAATTGTTGCTTCAGCAAATTCCTATGCATCTTGTGGAAAACTAGAAGGGGGGGGGTTGAATAGTTTTACGTCTTTTTAATTTTATTATGAAAACTTAGTTTAGTTTTAAAACCTTGTTTGCTTTTAAAACTTTGATTCAATCTTATGTGAACTCAAATCTTGAACAATATGAACAAGTATATCTAAGTATGAACAATAATAATAATGTAAGCTAAGTATGTGAAATCAACACATGCATAATATAAACAATTATAGCTATATATAAGAGATAAGTACGTAATCGTTTATTTTATAATCCGTAGTTATATTTTGTATGAAAACTATACTTGATCAAAATGATCAAATATATGTATGTAACCTTTTTAGTTTGATTGTAAAAACTTTGTTTTGTGAATGAAACTTTCGTTTGATCTTTAAGTAAAATCAATACTAGCACTATATGAGCAACTATATATATACGTCTACGTCTACAAAAGTAATAACGATATAAGCAAGATAATAAGTAAGATATGGAAAGATCTAACCGCGAGACAAAGGATTTATAGTGGTTCGGCTACAAGGACACCTTCCTTGCCCTACTCCACTCCTCGAGTCACCTACTCGAGAGTTTTCTTCACTATGTCAACAAGCTCCTTATGGCGGAGAAACCTTACACACCAATTTACACACCAATAATCACACCACAACACCTTCACACCTAAGTCACAACTTCTACACACCTTCTTCAAATCAATCTACTTCATAACTAACTACTTCAACTCTATCTTCTTCGCACCAATAGATTTCCTAGCTTTTCTTCTTCACACCAAGCTATCAACTAATCACACAATCTATATCTAACACAACTATCTACAAGCAAATATTCACAACAATCTTCACAAAGAATATGTAAATAATCTTGATGATACACCAACAACTTGGATGTGGAGATCACAACAAGTTGTAATACTTCTTGTCTAGGAAGATAGAAGTATTCTTCTCTTGCACTTGAGAGGATGGAAATTGGATCACTTTGAAACAAAGAATTATACACTTATGATCAAAGGATTAAGAGAATAGAAATGTGGATCTAGAACAGAAAGTTTAGGAGTGCAAAAGGTGAGAAAAATCTGTGGAATGAACCAGTATTTATAGGGGAGAAAATACTGTTTGGGAGCGTGGCCGGTCCCCTTAATTGGGTGCCGGTCCCCTTAATAATTAAGGGGACCGCCTAGTATAATTAAGGGGGCCGCCTAAGAAAAAAATATTTTTTCTTCAAATTTTTGTCTTTTTGTGGGGGAGGTTTTTCCTGAAGAATGTAGCCATTTTTTGGGTTGAAATTTGAATTCAAACTATTTATTTTGAATAAAACATTTCTTATAAATACAAAATTGTTTTGTATAAGTTTAAAAATGTTTGTCCCACTTTAATAAAATGTAAGGTTTGTAAAAATAAAAATTCCTTTGATCATAAAATGCATAAGACACTTTGTTTATTCATACCTTAAGTGATATGGATGCTAAAGCAAATATTTACGACTAAATACTTGTTTACGTCATAATTTGTAGTTCAATGAGTTTACGTTTTGTGATTATCAAAACATAGAGATATCGATATATGTTAATAATGTTTTTAGGCATTATTTATATCAACAATCTCCCCCTTTTTGATGATTATAAAACCTAAACTCATTAAGTCTAAAAATTAATTTTTAGACAAGTACTTAGTGAGTTTATATTCACTTCTCCCCCTTTTTGTAGAATCAAAAAGGTTATGCCGTCTAGCTTCATAAATGAAGTTAGACGGGATGAAAGCTCCCCCTTGATGTGTGCTCCCCCTCGTTCGAGTGCACCAAGGAAACGAGATATGGAATTCTCGCAAGAAAAATATTAGAAGCACAAGCATATATAGAAGAATATGCAATACAAATAAGCATAGCAAAAGAATATTAAGGATACATAACAATTAATTCAAAGTGATTATGTTAAAGATCCTAATTTGCCAAAGAGAGCCATCGGACTTGCTTGTAACAAAAGGTTGGTTGATTCGTATTTGAAAGTGAAAATCATAAGCATATAGTATGCTTAGATAGTTGATGATGGAGTGTTTGGAATGAAGATGGTTGAGTTAGGGTAAGGTTGTTGGATTAATGGAGGTATATGTTTGGGTCATGAATGTTGGAGATTTTGGTGGTGGAGAGTTTGTAGCGGAAGAGGTTGATTAAGGTTTTGGATATTGTTCAAGTGAGGGTATTGGATGTGATCTAGTGAGAAGACATTCAATCCAAGTGAAGTGTTCATTGAATGCAATGGTTTTTAGGAGAAAGATGCAACAAGGTCAATTGTTGACATGTTTTTCAACTTGATTTATGTTGTGTGGTGATGAGGGTGAGCTAGATGAAGGTGGATCCAAATTGCGTTGAGCAAGATGTAAGGCTAAAAAAGCATTAAGCTCATGGGCTTCTTGTAGCTCCTCAACGAACTTCAAGTGTTCGAAGGAAGGTGATGGTGGTGGAGCATGATAGTTGTCTTGGGTGAGGGTTTGAACATGCAACATAGGAATGGCATGTGAAGTTGTAGGATGTGGTGGTGACATTCTTGGTGGTGGAGACATGTTTGAGCTTGGGTAATTATGAAAACATGATATGGGTGGAAGAGATGCTTCATGAGTGGATGGTGTTATTGTTGAGTGAGCAACATGTAAAGTGTTGGTAATGAGGTTGGGATTATTGTTTTGGGATTGTGCATGCTCATCAAAAGAAGGAGCTTTAGTGAAAGCGCGAATGGATGATTTGTTCTTAAATGGATCATTTTTGTGAGAGTGAGGTTTAGGTGTTGGTTTATTATGAACAACATCGCTTGAGTTGTGAAAGGGTTCATTTGAGTGAACATGAGGTTTGTGTATCATGAAATATGGTTTGACCTTCATGGGTTAAGTTGTAGTGGTGATGACACACTTTGTAGAGTGTAGGGAATGGTTATATGGTTGAATCTTTTTGTGATGATGATTAGGTGGAGTTATTGGTGAAGATGGAAAATGAGTATCAAGTGATGTGATTGGTAGGATCAAGGATGGATAAACAATGATGAAAGGTTTAGGATAGAATAGGTTTGTGAATTTTGAGAAGTGTAGGATGAAATGGGCTAAAAAGTAGAAAAAGGAAACAACACCTTCGACCATCAGATGGCCAGTCCCCTTAATTGGAGTCCGGTCCCCTTAATAATTAAGGGGGCCGCCTTATGATTTAAGGTGGCCGCCCATCTGGTGATTCCCAGATTGCCAGAAAAGGGTTTTTGGTAGTGAATTGCAAAAAGATTGTGTTTTTTGTTTCAAACAAGTCCAACTCTTTGAGGCAATTAATCATAATCTAATTATGTAGGCAATTATGTAGCCAAAGCATGTTAACCAAAGAGATTAAGTAAACAAGCAATTTCATCTAGCATGTAAACATACTCATCAAGCAAGTAAAATATAAGTGCTAGGAAAGAATAAAGCAACATCAAGTATATCATAACTACATAACTAGGAGATTTAATCCTAATGTGTATCAATGTGCAATAAGTGGGTAGTTATGATAGCATGGATTTCTAGACTTGTTACAAACAATGTCTTAATAGACAAACCATGGTCCTCTTGATTTGATTTAGTTCACGTATAAGTGTCATTTATCTAAATATAGATGACAAATATGAGATCACCATGCATGATTTAAAGAGACGTTTTTAGCATTATTCAACAATGTTTGAAAGTAGGTTTTCACTTAGATGTGAGAGTTATTTGAATAAAATAGATTGGGTTTTACTTCAAAATGTGTGAATGAACGGTAAAGAATATTTTCCCAATCTTTAGTTTTGATCAAAACAAAATTGTGGATATTGATAGTGAAAACATGTTATTTAAAAGTATGATAGTTATTTGAAAAAGTATTTTCTAAATGTGAGGTTTTTGCATATTTTTAGAGATATTAGATTTTTGACAACCAATATCATTAATCATATATTTTAAAAGATGTTTATTAAAGATCTCATGCTCAAAAGGATTGGCTAAGCCTATTTTTATTTCATGCTATCGTTTCTACATATCCTATGATCCTAAAGGAAGTGATGACGATAATTAATATGATAGATGCGAGAGTGTTGAATAGGGTATAACCTAACATCTATAGTTCCTTTGTTTTCGCACGCTTATCTAACTTAATGCCATAGTCTACGAGAGCTTGTTTCATCCATAGTTTTCTTACACGAGGGATCTAATCCTACTTCTATATTAACGATTGATCCACTTAACTCATTTCACTTCATCACCATGAGTTTGCTAATAGTGGATATAGAAGATTTCCATTTTCTATTTTGTTCGGCAATGAACAATTTTATCTTATTCCTAGGAAAGTCAACCAATGATGTTTCTAGGTTATAAGAATATAAGCAATAATGTACTAAGCATTAATCTAACTAATCATTTATCTAAGCATGCAAATTATAGTGATGAACTTAAAAGAAACGCGTACCTTTTAGTCTTTAATGGAATATCTTCAAGCACTTCAAGTGACCATGTTGACTTATAGAAGTCATTTGTAGATGATATTCCAACTTCTTCCAAGATTGACAACTTAGCCACTTGGTCCCCATTGTCTCATTGGTCCAAAGTTGTTTGGTCCAAACATATTTAACATTTGGCTAGGATGCATGTATGGTGGTAATATTTCCCAAGGATTGTAACTTAGTTGATAATTTCACATTTGATTTCTAGTGTTATTGTAATATTGTCTATTTTGATTTCTTCTAGGTTGAGGTGTTTTAGATCTTGGATGATGATTGTTAGGTTTTCTTGGTGGTGGAGTTTTAGATCTTAATTTAGGTTTAGAGGATCCTACTTCGGTCTTTAAGGATGGTTTATAAAAAGTTTTTACTTTTTCATCATTCGCAATGTGTATTTTTCTATCTTTTGTAAGTATATACTTAGGATTTGATTCTAATGATTTTTGTTTACTAGATTCACATTCAAACTTTATACTTTTATTTTCACTAGTTGAAACATTAGTTGAAGTTAATCCTAGACCGGTTTTATCTCCCGAAGTTTCTTGAACACTTATTATTTTCTTAAGTGGGTTACTACAATATTTAAACTTGTCAAGTTTGATAATTTCATTTTTAAGTTTTTCGTTTTCATTTTTAACCTCTAAGCATGTTTTGCATTTTATAAAAACTTCTTTTCCTTTTTCCAAATGTTGTAGTTTAATTTTTAATTCGAGTACTTCATTTTCTAATAGATTATTAATATGTTTTAGTGACTTATTTTTAGCTATAACCTTTTTACCTAATATGCATAACCTATTATATTCACTACCTAGGTCTTTTTCGTCTAATGATAAATTTTCATCACTAAAGTATTTGGTTTTGGAACGTACCTCGCTTGATGTCTTAGCCATAAGACACTTTTCTTCATTTGTTGTTTCTTTCTTGTCCTCATCGCTATCACTCCAAGCACCTCCGATAAACGCCTTTTGATTTTGACCTCTTGACATCATTGGACACTTTCCGATGAGATGATTTGGATTGCCACATTTAAAACACTTCCTTTCATTATATGGTTGCCTAACATATCTTCCTCGTCTTTTGAAGAATTTCTTGAAGTCTCGTACGGCCATAGCATACTCTTCATCGTCACTTTTGGAGGTTGAGCATTCTTCGTCACTAGAGTCCTTTTTAGCTCTCAACGCAATTGATTTGCTTTGCTCCCTTTTTCCTTTGACCATCTCGGAGTCTTTCTTTATTATTTCTTCGTAGACCTTTAAGTTGCCGATCAATTCGTCAAGTTGTAGAGTTGACAGATTCCTTGATTCTTCAATAGCCATGACTTTAGCTCGCCATTTTGGATGAAGAGCCCTAAGAAATTTCCTAACAAAATTCTTACTAGAAGAATTCTCATCAAGTGCTTTTAAACTTGTGATAATAGTGTTAAATCTAGCAAAAGCATTATCTATTGGTTCCTCCTCCGGAATCGTAAATTGTTCATATTGTTGAACAAGAAGATCTATTTTGTTATCTTTAACTTGATTATTACCTTGGTGAGTGATTAGTAAAGAATCCCAAATTTCTTTTGCGGTTTTACACATAAAAATTCTTTCGTATTCTTCACGTGGTAACGCATTGTAAATAACCATTTTTGCTTCATTGTTTCTAGAAAGTCTTCTTTTTAAATCATCATTTTGTTTTTCAAAAGGTACTATTTCATCTTTATTTGTTTCGGGATTATTTTGAGTAGGTAAAAAATCACCATTAGTAATAACATGCCAAAGATCTAGATCTTTTGACTTCACATAAGTTTCGAATCGATTTTTCCAATATAAAAATCCATCACTTTCAAATAGTGGTGGCCTTTGCATAGATTGCCCTTCTAAATATTTTTCAGATTCCATAGATCGTTACCAGTTTTAAAATACAATATATTTTAAAGATCTTGCTAGACGTGGCTCCTGATACCAATTGTGGAAAACTAGAAGAGGGGGTTGAATAGTTTTACATCTTTTTAATTTTATTATGAAAACTTAGTTTAGTTTTAAAACCTTGTTTGCTTTTAAAACTTTGATTCAATCTTATGTGAACTCAAATCTTGAACAATATGAACAAGTATATCTAAGTATGAACAATAATAATAATGTAAGCTAAGTATGTGAAGTCAACACATGCATAATATAAACAATTATAGCTATATATAAGAGATAAGTACGTAATCGTTTATTTTATAATCCTTAGTTATATTTTGTATGAAAACTATACTTGATCAAAATGATCAAATATATGTATGTAACCTTTTTAGTTTGATTGTAAAAACTTTGTTTTGTGAATGAAACTTTCGTTTGATCTTTAAGTAAAATCAATACTAGCACTATATGAGCAACTATATATATACGTCTACGTCTACAAAAGTAATAACGATATAAGCAAGATAATAAGTAAGATATGGAAAGATCTAACCGCGAGACAAAGGATTTATAGTGGTTCGGCTACAAGGACACCTTCCTTGCCCTACTCCACTCCTCGAGTCACCTACTCGAGAGTTTTCTTCACTATGTCAACAAGCTCCTTATGGCGGAGAAACCTTACACACCAATATACACACCAATATACACACCAATTTACACACCAATAATCACACCACAACACCTTCACACCTAAGTCACAACTTCTACACACCTTCTTCAAATCAATCTACTTCACAACTAACTACTTCAACTCTATCTTCTTCACACCAATAGATTTCCTAGCTTTTCTTCTTCACACCAAGCTATCAACTAATCACACAATCTATATCTAACACAACTATCTACAAGCAAATATTCACAACAATCTTCACAAAGAATATGTAAATAATCTTGATGATACACCAACAACTTGGATGTGGAGATCACAACAAGTTGTAATACTTCTTGTCTAGGAAGATAGAAGTATTCTTCTCTTGCACTTGAGAGGATGGAAATTGGATCACTTTGAAACAAAGAATTATACACTGATGATCAAAGGATTAAGAGAATAGAAATGTGGATCTAGAACAGAAAGTTTAGGAGTGCAAAAGGTGAGAAAAATCTGTGGAATGAACCAGTATTTATAGGGGAGAAAATACTGTTTGGGAGCATAGCCGGTCCCCTTAATTGGGTGCCGGTCCCCTTAATAATTAAGGGGACCGCCTAGTATAATTAAGGGGGCCGCCTAAGAAAAAAATATTTTTTCTTCAGATTTTTGTCTTTTTGTGGGGGAAGTTTTTCCTGAAGAATGTAGCCATTTTTTGGGTTGAAATTTGAATTCAAACTATTTATTTTGAATAAAACATTTCTTATAAATACAAAATTGTTTTGTATAAGTTTAAAAATGTTTGTCCCACTTTAATAAAATGTAAGGTTTGTAAAAATAAAAATTCCTTTGATCATAAAATGCATTAGACACTTTGTTTATTCATACCTTAAGTGATATGGATGCTAAAGCAAATATTTACGACTAAATACTTGTTTACGTCATAATTTGTAGTTCTATGAGTTTACGTTTTGTGATTATCAAAACATAGAGATATCGATAGATGTTAATAATATTTTTAGGCATTATTTATATCAACACATCTTCTTGGAAGCATCATTACCTCCAAACTTCTTCTTTATTGCAGCCCATAGTTGTTTGGCATCTTTGGCATCATGAAACTTTAATAGGTGGCCATCAGGAATAGCAGAAAGCAGTATGTTGAGAGCTTTGTCTTGATTTCTTTTGGTAGCAGCAGGTACAGTAGGTTTTGGTGGTGTTGGTTGTCCAGGTACCTCTACTGGTTCATCAATTTGCATGTTACCATTGACAATCACATCCCACAAAGCATGGTCTGTGATGGCAATGTACTGCCTCATCTTCATGGCCCATAGATTGTATTCTCCCTTCTTAACAATAAGGATTCTCACAGCAGTGATTGAGGGACCAGGTGCAGCATCAGTCGACATCTTGAAGGGTTTGTAGTGACATCGGTTTAAAGGTTTAAAGGTTTGTCTTCTTAATCAGAATTTCCAACACAAGCTCTGATACCACTTGTTTGATCGATATACTCTGACCAAACTACTTTGTAGCTTGTAAGGTTTTAACAATATTGAGTAAACTCAACACTATTAATATTGAAACACTATTTTACTTTGTAAAGTATGCGGAATCTACTAACACAAAGCTTAAGAAGAACTTCTATATTAATCAAACTTTGAACCTGCTTTGTTACACAGATTCACTAACAATCCCTAACTACTTTATCAACTTTGATCGACTCTAAAACTTATCTAAGACTTGTATCGACTAATACCTCTTAAGGCTCTTTATATAGATAACCTTAAGTCGGTTTACAACATATAATCCTTGAACGACAAGTCATTATCCCTAACTAATTCTAGAATATTCATTTAATATTACACATTAATCCTTATCTAATATTGCACATCTGTCCTTGTTTCCTTCGAAGTACATTAAGCATTCTTCAATAACAGCAGTACTTTGACTTTTTCCTTTAGCAGTACTTTGACTTTATTCGTCATGCAGCGGTACTTTGACATCCAGAAGTACTTTGATATTTCATATCCTAATAGAGGATGTAGCCGAACATGATCACATTGATAAAAAAGACCTAGGGTTTATGATCGATGATGATGAATCTCAAGAAACAGATGATGAATCTCTTGGGCAATTTGTATATAGCAGTAAGAATATTGAGGATGATCCTTATGATTCGGACATAGAAGTTGAGATGCCTAGAGAAGCACGTGAGATACTTGGGAAAATGTTAGGGTTAGATTATAATAAAACACATGTTAAGGATATAGGTGATTTTGACACAAGGAATGATGAAGTAAATAACATGAGCTCACAAAGTACCCCACAAGTCCTACCATCATTTGAGGCACACAGACCACCCGTGACTTACCCGGAAGCAGTAGAAGAGACTATAGGAAGCCCAATAGAGGTAGAACCCTTGGACCAAGCACAACTAGAGAATATAGGTTTTAACACTTATAGTGATGACCTTTCTTTTAGTTCTAAGGATGTTCCTAATTTTGAGGAACCGGAGCCTCAACCAAAATCATTACCTAAGCTTCCATCGTTAGATGTGAATTTAGGAATTGAAATAGGCTCCGACCCACCCATCAACCCATGTAGTCCGGGTAGTCTTAGGATAAAGGTAGTGGACTCTAAGCCTTGTAGAGAGGAAGCCAATAGAGGAGTGGAAAATGACCTTACATGCTTACATCACCCATTTATGATTGATCACAAGATACATTATGGGTTTAAACCGGGTTTATTAGGTCAAGATGGATTCCCAACTAGGAGTCTCTTGAAGTTGATAGAAAATGATCCCTTTCTAGGAGAAAATCTTAATCCACCCATTAACCCGATTGAATTTGTTAAGGTTATGATGATAGGAGCACACCCCTTTGAGCATATAATTCATCCACCACTCTTACCTCATGTGGCATATTTTCACCCTAAGGGTGTGTATCGTTACTTTCACCTGCACTTAATCCTAAGTGTAGGGAAAACATCCCCTATTTCCGTTAAATAAGGGTAGAGTCAGGCACGTGACTCGAACAAAAACAAGCGCTTCTTGGGAGGCAACCCAAGCCCATTTTATTTGTTTTATTTGTTTGATTGTTTGTTTTATTTTATTTGCTTCCGTATGCATGCTTTATTTTTATTGTTGGTAGATCATGTTTCAAAACTAAATAGTGGAAATACTTTATTTTGTTGTTTGGCCTAGTCTTAACTTCACCCAAAGGTATTTTTGCAAAAGATAAGTGTAAGGGGAAACCCCAAATATGTTTTTAAGAAACAAACCGATCATGATTCTCCACAATATTAAATGAACATGTATATTCGTATTTGTTAGAGTCAAATGCTTGTATCGAGTCATAATAAAGTTCTGCAGGTCACTTCTGACGGCGTCATGAGTTTACTCTTGACGGCGTCACGTGTAAAAATATGGAAATTTTACCGGTTTTGTTTTTCTAACGGAGTTTTAAAGTTTTTCTTGAATTATTAGTTTTATAATCTCCAGGAAATCTGTAAACATCATTTCACAAGCATTATATCTTATTTTGTTTTCTAGGATTTAGTAACATATGTAGATTACCGCCGATTTTATGCGAGGTTGCCTTGTCTGTTTTCTCAGGTTTTACAGGTTATGTATGACAAGAAGATGATTATTTTTCTTGAAGGGAAGCTTTGATTGTTCATTTTCTTGGAGGAAGATTTAACCTGGCCACCTTATTATCCATACCGAGTGAATCAGGGGAGTATTTGATTTCATTTGTTTTACTTATTTCACTTTTACATTCTTTACTTGAACATTGGGGACAATGTTCATCTTAAGTGTAAGGGGAGGGTAAAATGATGATACCTTACATATACACTTTTGCTTGAGTTTGTTTGTTTGATAGTAGATGTGTAATAAAACTATGAGAAATACTTGTTAGTGCAATTTTAGCGCCAAATTTAAATTTTTTTACAACATTTAGGTGTGAAACTTTAGCCATAGCAAGTGTCTCATGGATAGGAGATTGTATGACTAGCACATAACCGTACTTCAGAAAAATTTTCCACCCAAATATGTGAGGTTCTCCTTTAGATTTGATAGGAAAAGCATTTACTATTAGTGTTTATGAGTGTACCGATAGCATTTAGATTCTAGAACTTGCGTTAGTGATGCATCCTGAGACCGCTAGTGAGACTACATTCGTGTAGTAGGATTTACTACATGATAAGAGGCATTAGGATCACCCTTGTGTTAAACCCGTATCATAATTACTTGACCATTTAAGTCATATTACTTGGCTAGTTAAGTCAATTAATTTTTCCTACACACCTTAGCGTTGTACTCATTTTTAGTACACGAAACCCCTAGTACACCCCTCCGAGCCTATCTTTTCGTTTCTAACTTTAAGCATTTTACTTAAAGGAAGAATTTGTTACACCCCACTTAAATGTACAACCAAATCGCCTTAGCCTTCCGTGTATGCACTCATCTTTAGTGCATTATTGTTATTTGTTAAACCTTAAGTTAATTATCTAATTGATTACATGGTTGCTAAGTCGAGTCATATCCTTGTACATATTGTTTTGGGACGATTGGGACTCATGGGTAAAGTACTTATTTTATGGAGTAATGGGGAAGAACATCATTTATTACCCCCGTATCTACGTTAATCTTAAAAGTACTCCAAGTGTTTTGATTGTCTTAATTCGAGTCATTAAATTAGTTTATTGTAAAGTATGTAAAGATTCAAGTGTAAGGGGAATGTTCATCCCCTATGATGGATTATTTTGGATGGTAGTGTAAAAGTGTATGCAAAAAAAAAATAAATAAATAAATAAAAAAAAAATCGAAAAAAAAAGAAAAAAAATAGAAAAAAGGAAAAGAGAAAAAACATACGGACTACCATCCCGTTTCATTCTATGTTTATTTTATGTTTTTGTTATTTTTCATTTATTAGCTTAAGTCGAGTCTAGTCTTGGCTTAGCAACGCTATATTGTACATGTAACTAACCAAGATTGTTAACTCGCCACGAGTAAAGACTGCCTATATCCAACAAAACCGTGTATTCCATATCCTTACACCTAACGTTACAACCCTTGAAAGACCTCTTTGATAGTTTATCCTAGGTGCTTACGCCATGTGGTGGAGGTTTGATCCTTTCCGAAGCCTATGGTAATCTATTTTGCTATGACAGGTAGTGAGAGATATCTTCCGTTTCTATATTGTAATTTATACTTTATTACACCCGAGAGATGTGAGTATCTAAACACTATTTGTGAGGTGCTAGTGTATGACCTCCGTGCTTGTCTTTGGTCTTTAGTGGAATGATTATTTGTTGTAATTACTTTTATATTAGTGTTAAATGACCCCTAACTTGTATTTTGATTAGAATAAAAGCGCATTTGCTTGAGGACAAGCAAATCTCAAGTGTAAGGGTATATGATGAGGCGAAATATGAACCACTTTTAGGGGGTCATTTAAGCCCGAAATTGAATTTATTTGATCAAATATTATCCTAAATTGTTCCTTTTGTGATTTTAGGTACTTTGGGAGTGAAATCTGGAAAAGGAAGCAATTCGGACATTTTTGGAGCATAAAAGTGAAGAAAATGTCAAAGACTTAATTTTCCATGCTGGAAACAGTGTATGACGGCGTCAAGAGGAAATTCCTGACGGCGTCAAGAGTAAAATCTGTAACACCCCCAAAATACCGCAGCGGAAGACTGTGTCATAGGGGTGCTACTTCATAATACAAAGAACAAGGTATAGAAAACGAACTCTAAATGAGACGTTTTGAAAAGTTACCATTCGATTAATAAATTCCGAGATACAAACTTGAGTTCCATAATACAATACATAAGAGTTTTAAGACATATCGAATGGTAAAGATAAAAGCATAAGTCTTCAAAACATGCCAAGCGACTCTATGCTCCATGCAACAGCTTATCATCTTACAGACCTGAGACAAACATGCTAAAGTGTCAACACAATGGTTGGTGAGTTCATAGAGTTTGTCTTAAAATAATTGAAAAGCCTTAAGAGAATGTTCGCACAGCAAAGGCATCGTGAATCCATTCAGTTGCAATTCCCGCCATAAGAGACTTGCAACCTGTGTGTTCACAACCCACTGCTAACATATATAGTATGAATAAGACATGTATAAGTTCATCAAGACAATTTAAGCAATTAGAAGTGAGTCTCTACTTCATCTCCGAAGACCTCACTTTTATGATGTATCCAACATTCGCAAATGTTAGGATGTATCAAAGACAACTGGGAGTCAATTCCCAAAGACAACTGGGAGCCACTTCCCAAAGACAACTGGGAGTCAATTCCCAAAGACAACTACTAGTCAATAAATAGAATAACGCAATTAAGTATAACGCAGTCATGTATGTAAGCAATCAAGTATAACACAGTCAAGTATAGACGTTTTGAGTATTTGTACAAGTAAACAAGTAGTTGAGCATGTGTCTCCCCCAAAGAGTTAAGACAAGTACGAAAAGAGTAGGGGCTATGACTCACCTTAAGCTTAAGTGATGTGAAATCAAAGTAGAAGTCGAATCGTGAAAGTCTCTAAGAGCAGCCTATAATAGAACGTTGCGACTTAGGTTTGGAGTAACGTCTAAGAATACGAAGAATTGCCTATATATGTCTTGCATAATGTTCATGATGTAGTACTTAGTATATAGTGTAAGTCTTTGAATATAAATGGTTTATGGAACATGTATAGGTTGTACATCTCTTACTACCGTTCGGGCCGACATAATTCAGAAGTCATAGAGTAAACGTTCGAGGAGCCAGGACACTTTAACTCGTAAATCCACAACTCATCTCGACGGCTTACTTAATGAACTCCTCACATGAGGCTCCCTACTATTGTAGTATTTGATAACAAATGTATAAGTTTTAATCCGAAAAGTTACATGTCCAATATTTGAATAAACTTAGGAAAGTTTATTAGTACATGAAGATTGTTATTAGGGGTAGTTTCATAAGTCTTATATGACCATTTTCTCTTTGTAATATCTCATGGTTCCTTTTGAAGTGAAGTAGATCCAAATTGTTTGTTCAAGTTATCGCCTAATTCCTTGTTTCATGTTTACGCCTAAGTAAGCTTATATGGTCATTTAGTCATGGCTTCGCCGTGACCTTGGTCATTTTTCCATGGTCTTGAGACTCAACCTTGGCTTTAGCCATGGTTGTGGTCTTGGCTTTAGGTCATTAGACCTCTTGGTCTTAGTAAATGATAACTATAATATAGTGACTTTGGTCTAAAATGGGCTGTTAAGATTTTGAAGAAATTTATCACTCGGAAAGCGTTTTCAGGGCTCGAGCTTCTTTGTTCCTGAACGAAAACGTCGTTCCGGACAACTTTCGTGTTTTAACTTTTTGATGAATCGGAACAGAAGGGTGACTTTAAAAAGCTAAATTTGATCAGAATGCTATTTAGGCAGTTTTGCCGTTTTGGTTTCGCTAACTTCTTATGGCCATAACTTTTGACTCGGGTACTCGTTTTGGGTGATTCAAATTGCTATGTTTTCCTTGTTAAGTCCTATTTAACATTAAGTAAGTGTCAAATATCAAAGTTATACTATTTTGGTCATGGTTCTCCATAAAAATCACTAGTTTGCTTGTTTACTTGTCATAAGTTAACATATGTATACCAATACTTGTGTTATCCATTTTTAAACATCATGAACACAATAACAAGAACATATATAGCATGAAAGGAACACAAAGAGCATGTAAATGATAATTAAGCAAGAAAATGTGTTAGGGTTTGCTTACAACTTTTGGCCTTAATGAAAAAGGGAAACTAGGACAAGAACTAGGACTTTGATTGAACAAGCTTTCCTCCTTTGCAACCTATGATAAACCGAGGTTATTTGAAAATTATAACGACGCCTTCTTGAAGTCCAAAGCTATTCGAAGATTATAACGACGTCTTTTTGGAGACTTTAAAGTTATAACAACTTTCCTTAGAAAATTTCCAAGATTGAAGATCAAACACTAGTTTTCTTTCAAAAACTAGTTAACTTTCTTACAAAATATAAGAAAAGTGCCTTAGGTTTTAGGACTTAAAGGTTATAAGAAGGTGTGGTGCAAGTTTTATATGTGTTATTAGTTGGCTATTTATAGGATGAGAAAAATAGTTAACTATATATTGGGTTAGAATGTAACCATGGTTAATTTAGACACTTGTAACCATCTTAAAGATCAAGGGTCAAGATTTAGCCACCCATGGTGACTCCACCCCCACATTGGCGGTTCCATAAGGATAAGATGACTAGATGATGAGTCTTGGTGCTATCTTGCTTAGTTTGTGCATTTTGACTCCGTAAAATGCAAACCGTAAATGATTAAGCCTTAGAACGTAAAACCGGGTATCGTAAAAATATGAAACTTGAAAGTATTGTTAAACATGTCAATATAGTCCATAATAAAATATAAAATGAGTGGTAGGATCTATCGGGTGCGAAAACCCTGCTAAAAACTGGAAACACGGGTCTAAAACGCGTAATTCGCGTAAAACGCTGAACTGAAAAACGTAAAATTCCAAAACTTTTGGAATTGTCATAAAATGATAGAAAATCATATTTCTATTGTTTATAATGTTTTATGGATATATCGGGATGCTGGAAGGACGTTTAAACCTAAAAGTAAATCTCGGACACGGCTTTGTGATTTTTGCAGAAATGATCCGACGAGCGTCAAACTCTCGGATTATCGTTAAAATAGTTTAACTTACGAGAATATGAAATAAAAATTTCTGAGATGAATAGTGAATAGTAAAAAGTGAATAGTAAAAAGTGAATAGTAAAATTTTCGGGAATAAAAGTTAACCTGAAATTGCGAATTGTTACAGTCTCTACCCCTTCAGGAAACTTCGTCCCGAAGTTTAGTGTGTCTAGGTCTCTTATCTTAACAACGGTATAATAAAGCTAGATTTTGAACTAGAATAGAATAATATGGTAAGATAAGGTACACACCCGTTACGCATTGCGAGCTTTCTTAGCACCCAAATAGTATGCTCGACCCCGAGGTGGACTATCATTGTATTCACGCTTTGGGTTATTTGCTTCAAGCATTACTGCTAGAGTCGGGTTATCCAGTACTTGTCCCTGTGCCCTATTCAACTTAGGACAAGTATTTCGGAAGTGGTTTGGGCTGTTGCACTCATGGCATGTCTTTTGGTTGTTTCCTATATTGTCCGCATTCGCCTGCCTTGTAATTGATTTACACTGACTTGCAAAGTGGCCAGACTTCTTGCAATTATAACACACAGGGCATGGTTCAGACCTCTGATGATGATAAGTGCATTTAGTACACTTAGGATGTGGACCCTCATACTTTTTCTGATCATAAACTGTTGCTGCAAATCCTCTTGCTCTCTTATTATCAACCATTGTACCCTTTTGCTCGCTCGATTCACCTGCTCCCTTCCTTTTATCACTAGTCTTCAAAGTTCCATTCCTAACCATCTTATCTGTTAGGGTCCCTGCTCTTAGTATTGCACTTTGAATTGTGGGAGGTTCGGTTGTTTTCACCATCCCACGAATCTCGGGAACAAGGCCATAGATGTACCTCTCAATCCTCTTGGATTCAGGGGTAACCAGATGAGGAACTAGTTTAGCTAGTTCATGAAACCGATCTGTGTAGGTTGCATGACCAGCCCCTACCATAGAGTGATGCCAAAACTCGTCTTCTAGTTTTTGCATTTCATTAACCGAGCAGTATTCTTCCTTCAGTAGTCCCTTAAAGTCGTCCCATGTCATGCCTACAGCTGCTTCTCTAGTCCTTGCTTGAATCTGCATGTTCCACCATGTCAATGCCTTTTCTGATAGTAAGCATGCAGAATATTTCACTCTCTGGTGGATTGCACAGTTACTGATGTCAATCACTGACTCCATCTTCTCGACCCATCGAGTATATGCCAATGCACCTCCTTTGCCATTAAACTCAATTGGTTTGCATGACGTAAATTCCTTATACGTACATCCAGTCCTATGGTTGTTGTTGTTGTTGTTGTTGTTGTTGTTGTTATTACCATTCCTTCCTCCATCATTTGTAGCGTCATTTATGCTTCCGTGGTTTCCCGAATTGTTCATGTGATTGCCAACTTGTGTGACTATAGTGGGAAGTAGGTTTTGTAGTTGTTGGGCAATAATGGTGGAGACATCTGGATTTCCACCAGCGTTACTAGGGTTACTAGTGTCGTGAGCATCTCCTCTATCTCCACGTCCACCAGTTCTTCCACTATCATTACTAGGGTTACTAGTGTCGTGAGCAGCTCCTCTACCTCCACGACCACCAGTTCTTCCACCTCTTGGTGTTGCTCCACCTCGGCTAGTGCTACGAGTTACTCTCTTTGGTGCCATGATATCTACAAGGAGGGATATTTTGTCGACGTCAGATATGAGGTGATATTCCTAGACTACTTAGTCTTAAATCTTGTCAATTTTGAGTCGATCGTCGATTAATGTAAGCATGGTCACATATGTCTACGTGAGTCATGACGCATTTATAATTATGTTGGCCACCATAATTATAATTGCTTCCTTTCACACGTATACATATTTACCAGGCACACATAACACAACAATTGGTACTACATAATTGGGTAGACTTTCTATCATCTGCACTTAAGTTGTGAAAGGGTAACGTAGTCTGGGTATCTAGAGAAAGTGATATGACGAAATGGACTAGTCGCGCTTGTAGAAAGGTTTGAGTGTCGTACTAGGACATATGAACCACTTCTAGGTATTAGAATCATATAAAGTAAGTATAAGGCAAATCATCAAATCTCTACAGGAAACTAATAACCTTTATTTAATTTAATCTTATGTCTTATCAAACAAGAACTGTCACAAGATTAATTTAATTAAACAATTATTACTTAGCTCTAAATTTTTGATGACTTGACTATTGTCTCGGGTTTCTCCTAAACAAACAATTAGCAATAAGCATATGCACATGAAGTGTGTGTAAGGCAAAATAAAGAGAAGAGTCTTAATGTTTATAGCAGTTATAGTCTAGGCACAAAATGCAACCTAGTTCTCTATAACCAAGGCTCTGGTACCAATCTGAAACACCCCCAAAATACCGCAGCGGAAGACTGTGTCATAGGGGTGCTACTTCATAATACAAAGAACAAGGTATAGAAAACGAACTCTAAATGAGACGTTTTGAAAAGTTACCATTCGATTAATAAATTCCGAGATACAAACTTGAGTTCCATAATACAATACATAAGAGTTTTAAGACATATCGAATGGTAAAGATAAAAGCATAAGTCTTCAAAACATGCCAAGCGACTCTATGCTCCATGCAACAGCTTATCATCTTACAGACCTGAGACAAACATGCTAAAGTGTCAACACAATGGTTGGTGAGTTCATAGAGTTTGTCTTAAAATAATTGAAAAGCCTTAAGAGAATGTTCGCACAGCAAAGGCATCGTGAATCCACTCAGTTGCAATACCCGCCATAAGAGACTTGCAACCTGTGTGTTCACAACCCACTGCTAACATATATAGTATGAATAAGACATGTATAAGTTCATCAAGACAATTTAAGCAATTAGAAGTGAGTCTCTACTTCATCACCGAAGACCTCACTTTTATGATGTATCCAACATTCGCAAATGTTAGGATGTATCAAAGACAACTGGGAGTCAATTCCCAAAGACAACTGGGAGCCACTTCCTAAAGACAACTGGGAGTCAATTCCCAAAGACAACTACTAGTCAATAAATAGAATAACGCAATTAAGTATAACGCAGTCATGTATGTAAGCAATCAAGTATAACACAGTCAAGTATAGACGTTTTGAGTATTTGTACAAGTAAACAAGTAGTTGAGCATGTGTCTCCCCCAAAGAGTTAAGACAAGTACGAAAAGAGTAGGGGCTATGACTCACCTTAAGCTTAAGTGATGTGAAATCAAAGTAGAAGTCGAATCGTGAAAGTCTCTAAGAGCAGCCTATAATAGAACGTTGCGACTTAGGTTTGGAGTAACGTCTAAGAATACGAAGAATTGCCTATATATGTCTTGCATAATGTTCATGATGTAGTACTTAGTATATAGTGTAAGTCTTTGAATATAAATGGTTTATGGAACATGTATAGGTTGTACATCTCTTACTACCGTTCGGGCCGACATAATTCAGAAGTCATAGAGTAAACGTTCGAGGAGCCAGGACACTTTAACTCGTAAATCCACAACTCATCTCGACGGCTTACTTAATGAACTCCTCACATGAGGCTCCCTACTATTGTAGTATTTGATAACAAATGTATAAGTTTTAATCCGAAAAGTTACATGTCCAATATTTGAATAAACTTAGGAAAGTTTATTAGTACATGAAGATTGTTATTAGGGGTAGTTTCATAAGTCTTATATGACCATTTTCTCTTTGTAATATCTCATGGTTCCTTTTGAAGTGAAGTAGATCCAAATTGTTTGTTCAAGTTATCGCCTAATTCCTTGTTTCATGTTTACGCCTAAGTAAGCTTATATGGTCATTTAGTCATGGCTTCGCCGTGACCTTGGTCATTTTTCCATGGTCTTGAGACTCAACCTTGGCTTTAGCCATGGTTGTGGTCTTGGCTTTAGGTCATTAGACCTCTTGGTCTTAGTAAATGATAACTATAATATAGTGACTTTGGTCTAAAATGGGCTGTTAAGATTTTGAAGAAATTTATCACTCGGAAAGCGTTTTCAGGGCTCGAGCTTCTTTGCTCCTGAACGAAAACGTCGTTCCGGACAACTTTCGTGTTTTAACTTTTTGATGAATCGGACCAGAAGGGTGACCTTAAAAAGCTAAATTTGATCAGAATGCTATTTAGGCAGTTTTGCCGTTTTGGTTTTGCTAACTTCTTATGGCCATAACTTTTGACTCGGGTACTCGTTTTGGGTGATTCAAATTGCTATGTTTTCCTTGTTAAGTCCTATTTAACATTAAGTAAGTGTCAAATATCAAAGTTATACTATTTTGGTCGTGGTTCTCCATAAAAATCACTAGTTTGCTTGTTTACTTGTCATAAGTTAACATATGTATACCAATACTTGTGTTATCCATTTTTAAACATCATGAACACAATAACAAGAACATATATAGCATGAAAGGAACACAAAGAGCATGTAAATGATAATTAAGCAAGAAAATGTGTTAGGGTTTGCTTACAACTTTTGGCCTTAATGAAAAAGGGAAACTAGGACAAGAACTAGGACTTTGATTGAACAAGCTTTCCTCCTTTGCAACCTATGATAAACCGAGGTTATTTGAAGATTATAACGACGCCTTCTTGAAGTCCAAAGCTATTCGAAGATTATAACGACGTCTTTTTGGAGACTTTAAAGTTATAACAACTTTCCTTAGAAAATTTCCAAGATTGAAGATCAAACACTAGTTTTCTTTCAAAAACTAGTTAACTTTCTTACAAAATATAAGAAAAGTGCCTTAGGTTTTAGGACTTAAAGGTTATAAGAAGGTGTGGTGCAAGTTTTATATGTGTTATTAGTTGGCTATTTATAGGATGAGAAAAATAGTTAACTATATATTGGGTTAGAATGTAACCATGGTTAATTTAGACACTTGTAACCATCCTAAAGATCAAGGGTCAAGATTTAGCCACCCATGGTGACTCCACCCCCACATTGGCGGTTCCATAAGGATAAGATGACTAGATGATGAGTCTTGGTGCTATCTTGCTTAGTTTGTGCATTTTGACTCCGTAAAATGCAAACCGTAAATGATTAAGCCTTAGAACGTAAAACCGGGTATCGTAAAAATATGAAACTTGAAAGTATTGTTAAACATGTCAATATAGTCCATAATAAAATATAAAATGAGTGGTAGGATCTATCGGGTGCGAAAACCCTGCTAAAAACTGGAAACACGGGTCTAAAACGCGTAATTCGCGTAAAACGCTGAACTGAAAAACGTAAAATTCCAAAACTTTTGGAATTGTCATAAAATGATAGAAAATCATATTTCTATTGTTTATAATGTTTTATGGATATATCGGGATGCTGGAAGGACGTTTAAACCTAAAAGTAAATCTCGGACACGGCTTTGTAATTTTTGCAGAAATGATCCGACGAGCGTCAAACTCTCGGATTATCGTTAAAATAGTTTAACTTACGAGAATATGAAATAAAAATTTCTGAGATGAATAGTGAATAGTAAAAGTGAATAGTAAAATTTTCGGGAATAAAAGTTAACCTGAAATTGCGAATTGTTACAAAATCCATGACGACCCAGAAGAAACATGAAGGCGTCACAACAAGAGCGTCAAGAGTTAAAATCATGACGGCCTGCATAAGGTGCACACATGACGGCGTCAGATCCAGATCTAAGCAGTCCAAAGACCTATTTGGCGGCGAGATGACGGCGTCAGACATTTGTTCTTGACGCCGTCACCTTCTAAAATCTATATATAGTTTTCTAATTTTCATTCATTAAAGAGGAACTGATGAGGCGAAAAATGATCCGTTCTTAGGGGGTCATTTAAGCCTGGAATTGAATTTATTTGATCAAATATTACCCTAAATCATTCCTTTTGTGATTTTAGGTACTTTGGGAGTGAAATCTGGAAAAGGAAGCAATTCGGACGTTTTTGGAGCATAAAAGTGAAGAAAATGCCAAAGACTTAATTTTCCATGCTGAGTACAGAGTTTGACGGCGTCAAGAGGAAGTATTTGACGGCGTCAAGAGTAAAAACCATGACGACCCAGTACAAACATGAAGGCATCACAAGTAGAGCGTCAAGAGTTAAATGTGTGACGGCCTGCAAAAGTGGACTACATGACGGCGTCAGATGTAGATCAAGGAAGTCCGAGGATTTATTTGGCGGCGAGATGACGGCGTCACACCTTTGTTCTTGACGCCGTCACCTCCTAATATCTATATATAGTTTTCTAATTTTAATTCATTAAGAGGAACAAGTTTTGGAGAAACCCTAATGAAACCTAGATGTTGATTATGTGTTGATTACTTGTTTATGGTTGTATTGGATGAATGATTTCAATGTTAGGCTTAAGAAAACTGGCATATCTCCATTGTGTAACATGCTTGAACATCTTAGGAAACATGAACCGATGTGTACTAGGTTTTATTGGTTGTATTTAATGCATGAGTAAATTCTAATGATCCCATGTTAGGAGCTTCTTGCAGGCTCGACATAGGAGTGAGGTAGGCACTCATAGGATTGGGGAAGTAAGTACGCCACCCCATGAATGGTATTAAGGAATACAATCCGTCATCCATGCAACTATAACAAGTAATTAATGTGTAAAAGATATCTAGGGAGTAGTGAAATCTAAGTAAACACATTTCTCCCACTTATTGCTCACAACCTTAGTTTAATATAGTTTATTTTCATTTTTAGTATTTTATTTTGATTGCATCTTAGTATTAGGTTAGTTGACTAGCAACTAATTCCGCCCAAATCCTTCAAACCCGAAATTTTTACTTGCTTTCTAAAAAATATAAAAATACAAAAAGAATCATCCCCCATCTCTAGATCTAGTTTTAGGTTTTCTGATCCTAGCGACACTATTTCTAGCTGAACGATCAATCTCCCGGTACTTGTCACTATACTATACTACAACGATCAGGTACACTGCCTGGTCGGGGTTGTAAGCTTCTCAAGATCCCTTGAGAG
The DNA here is from genome assembly GCA_030686995.1 of Artemisia argyi. NCBI lineage: Eukaryota > Viridiplantae > Streptophyta > Magnoliopsida > Asterales > Asteraceae > Artemisia > Artemisia argyi. Next base: position 6,079,918 of record CM060690.1, read on the forward strand.
GTAAACCCTGGTGCAATCCCTACGCATCAAGAACTTATGTGGAGAAACCCTAGGGCCGAACTTTGTGAACCCTAGCTTGTATTTTACAGTAAATTCAAGGGTTTTCAACCCTTGAATCCTTTCATGTGCTATTAAGATAAGTCTTCTCTTTAATTCAATCAATATGTCTATGTGTTGGTTGTCTATATCTTGTGCTTGTCTTGATTGCAACATGCTAGGCTAGATTTATCTTGTGTTTGCTTAGATGTAATGAAACCTAGATGTTAATTATGTGTTGATTACTTGTTTATGGTTGTATTGGATGAATGATTTCAATGTTAGGCTTAAGAAAACTGGCAGATCTCCATTGTGTAACATGCTTGAACGTCTTAGGAAACATGAACCGATGTGTACTAGGTTTTATTTAAGATGACACACACAAATAACTCATGAAGTAGAGTGTTTTGGGGCTCTAAAGTTCCTTAAACTGACAAAGGCAGTTTACCACCACGTGCTCCTCATACCAAGCTTTGAATCGATTGGTCACGGGCCTGAAACGGAGCCCTGTAGACCAAGTTATACCCATTATTGGGAAGTTCTTAGCAAATGCTGCCAAAAATAAACTTTTGGTATTTCATTGAAGTCCTTAGCCACAAAGGCAATACACTTAATAAATAGAGAAACAAAGTCAAAAAGGACCCTAAACAAATGGGCCGAAATCTATTGCAAAAACGAATATCTAAAAAACCAACTTAATATACTAACCAATTGCGTAACTATCTTTATTTAAGACAACACACGCAAATAACTCATGAAATAGTGTGTTTCGGGGCTCTAAAGTTCTGTAAACCGACAAAGGCAGTTTACCACCACGTGCTCCTCATTCCAAGCTTCCAATCGAATAGTCACGGGCCTGAAACGGAGCCCCGTAGCCCAAGTTATACCCATTATAGGGAAGTTCTTAGCAAAAGCTGCCAAAAATAAACTTTTGGTATTTCATTAAACTCCTTAGCAACAAAGGCAGTACACTTATTAAATAGTGAAGCAAATTCAAAACGGAGCCTAAAGAACAAACAGGGCGAAATCAATTATAAAAACGAATGTCTAAAAAACCAACTTATTATACTAACCAATTGGGTAACTATCTTTATTTAAGACAACACACACAAATAACACATGAAGTACAGTGTTTCGGGGCTCTAAAGTTCCGTAAACCGACAAAGGCAGTTTACCACCACGTGATCCTCATACCAAGCTTTGAATCGACTGGTCACGGGCCTGAAACGGAGCCCCGTAGCATAAGTTATACCCATTATAGGGAAGTTCTTAGCAAAAGCTGCCAAAAATAAACTTTTGGTATTTCATTGAACTCCTTAGCCACAAAGGCAATACACCAATTAAATAGAGAAACATATTCCAAATGGACCTTAAAGAACAAATGGGCCGAAATCTATTGCAAAAACGAGTGTCTAAAAAAGCAACTTAATATACTAACCAATTGAGTAACTGTCTTTATTAAAGACAACACACGCAAATAACTCAAGAAATAGAGTGTTTCGAGGCTCTAAAGTTCCGTAAACCGACAAAGGCAGTTTACCACCACGTGCTCCTCATTCCAAGCTTCCAATCGAATAGTCACGGGCCTGAAACGGAGCCCCGTAGCCCAAGTTATACCCATTATAGGGATGTTCTTAGCAAAAGCTGCCAAAAATAAACTTTTGGTATTTCATTGAACTCCTTAGCAACAAAGGCAGTACACTTAGTAAATAGCGAAGCAAAGTCAAAATAGAGCCTAAAGAAAAAACGGGCCGAAATCAATTATAAAAACGAATGTCTAAAAAACCAACTTATTATACTAACCAATTGGGTAACTATCTTTATTTAAGACAACACACACAAATAACTCATGAAGTAGAGTGTTTCGGGGCTCTAAAGTTCCGTAAACCAACAAAGGCAGTTTACCACCACGTGCTCTAAAAAACCAACTTAATATACTAACCAATTGAGTAACTATCTTTATTTAAGACAACACACGCAAATAACGCATGAAATAGAGTGTTTCGAGGCTCTAAAGTTCCGTAAACCAACAAAGGCAGTTTACCACCACGTGCTCCTCATTCCAAGCTTCCAATCGAATAGTCACGGGCCTGAAACAGAGCCCCGTAGCCCAAGTTATACCCATTATAGGGATGTTCTTAGCAAAAGCTGCCAAAAATAAACTTTTGGTATTTCATTGAACTCCTTAGCAACGAAGGCAGTACATTTATTAAATAGCGAAGCAAAGTCAAAATGGAGCCTAAATAAAAAACGGGCCGAAATCAATTATAAAAACAAATGTCTAAAAAACCAACTTATTATACTAACCAATTGGGTAACTATCTTTACTTAAGACAACACACACAAATAACTCATGAAGTAGAGTATTTTGGGGCTCTAAAGTTCCGTAAACCAACAAAGGCAGTTTACCACCACGTGCTCCTCATACCAAGTTTTGAATCGACTGGTCATGGGCCTGAAACGGAACCCCGTAGCCCAAGTTATACGCATTATAGGGAAGTTCTTAGCAAAAGCTGCAAAAAATAAATGTTTGGTATTTCATTGAACTCCTTAGCAACAAAGGCAGTACACTTATTAAATAGTGAAGCAAAGTCAAAATGGAGCCTAAAGAACAAACGGGCCGAAATCAATTAAAAAAACCAATGTATAAAAAACCAACTTATTATACTAACAAATTGGGTAACTATCTTTATTTAAGATGACACACACAAATAACTCATGGAGTAGAGTGTTTCAGGGCTCTAAAGTTTCTTAAACTGACAAAGGCAGTTTACCACCACGTGCTCCTCATACCAAGCTTTGAATCGACTGGTCACGGGCCTGAAACGGTGCCCTGTAGCCCAAGTTATACCCATTATTGGGAAGTTCTTAGCAAAAGCTGCCAAAAACAAACTTTTGGTATTTCATTGAAGTCCTTAGTCACAAAGGCAATACACTTAATAAATAGAGAAACAAAGTAAAAATGGACCCTAAACAAATGGGCCGAAATCTATTGCAAAAACGAATGTCTAAAAAACCAACTTAATATACTAACCAATTGAGTAACTATCTTTATTTAAGACAACAACACACGCAAATAACTCATAAAATAGTGTGTTTCGGGGCTCTAAAGTTCTGTAAACCGACAAAGGTAGTTTACCACCACGTGCTCCTCATTCCAAGCTTCCAATCGAATAGTCACGGGCCTGAAACGGAGCCCCGTAGTCCAAGGTATACCCATTATAGGGAAGTTCTTAGCAAAAGCGGCCAAAAATAAACTTTTGGTATTTCATTGAACTCCTTAGCAACAAAGGCAGTACACTTATTAAATAGTGAAGCAAATTCAAAACGGAGCCTAAAGAACAAACAGGCCGAAATCAATTATAAAAACGAATGTCTAAAAAACCAATTTATTATACTAACCAATTGGGTAACTATTTTAATTAAGACAACACACACAAATAACACACGAACTACAGTGTTTTGGGTCTCTAATGTTCCGTAAACTGATGAAGGCAGTTTACCAACACGTGATCCTCATACCAAGCTTTGAATCGACTGGTCACGGGCCTGAAACGGAGCCCCGTAGCCTAAGTTATACCCATTATAGGGAAGTTCTTAACAAAAGCTGCCAAAAATAAACTTTTGGTATTTCATTGAACTCCTTAGCCACAAAGGTAATACACTTATTAAATAGAGAAACAATTCAAAAAGGACCTTAAAGAACAAATGGGCCGAAATCTATTGCAAAAACAAATGTCTAAAAAAGCAACTTAATACACTAACCAATTGAGTAACTGTCTTTATTCAAGACAACACACGCAAATAACTCAAGAAATAGAGTGTTTCAAGGCTCTAAAGTTCCGTAAACCGACAAAGGCAGTTTACCACCACGTGCTCCTCATTCCAAGCTTCCAATCGAATAGTCACGGGCCAGAAACGGAGCCCCGTAGCCCAAGTTATACCCATTATAGGGATGTTCTTAGCAAAAGCTGCCAAAAATAAACTTTTGGTATTTAATTGAACTCCTTAGCAACAAAGGCAGTACACTTATTAAATAGCGAAGCAAAGTCAAAATGGAGCCTAAAGAAAAAACAGGCTGAAATCAATTATAAAAACGAATGTCTAAAAAACCAACTTATTATACTAATCAATTGGGTAACTATCTTTATTTAAGACAACACACACAAATAACACATGAAGTACAGTGTTTCGGGGCTCTAAAGTTCCGTAAACCGACAAAGGCAGTTTACCACCACGTGATCCTCATACCAAGCTTTGAATCGACTGGTCACGGGCCTGAAACGGAGCCCCATAGCCTAAGTTATACCCATTATAGGGAAGTTCTTAGCAAAAGCTGCCAAAAATAAACTTTTGGTATTTCATTGAACTCCTTAGCCACAAATGCAATACACCTATTAAATAGAGAAACAAATTCAAAAAGGACCTTAAAGAACAAATGGGCCGAAATCTATTGCAAAAACGAATGTCTAAAAAAGTAACTTAATATACTAACCAATTGAGTAACTGTCTTTATTTAAGACAACACACGCAAATAACTCAAGAAATAGAGTGTTTCGAGGCTCTAAAGTTCCGTAAACTGACAAAGACAGTTTACCACCACGTGCTCCTCATCCCAAGCTTCCAATCGAATAGTCACGGGCCTGAAACGGAGCCCCGTAGCCCATGTTATACCCATTCTAGGGATGTTCTTAGCAAAAGCTGCCAAAAATAAACTTTTGGTATTTCATTGAACACCTTAGCAACAAAGGCAGTACACTTATTAAATAGCGAAGCAAAGTCAAAATGGAGCCTAAAGAAAAAACGGGCCAAAATCATTTATAAAAACGAATGTCTAAAAAACCAACTTATTATACTAACCAATTGGGTAACTATCTTTATTTAAGACAACACACACAAATAACTCATCAAGTAGAGTGTTTCGGGGCTCTAAAGTTCCGTAAACCAACAAAGGCTGTTTACCACAGCGTGCTTCTCATTTCAAGCTTCCAATCGAATAGTCACGGGCCTGAAACAGAGCCCCGTAGCCCAAGTTATACCCATTATAGGGATGTTCTTAGCAAAAGTTGCCAAAAATAAACTTTTGGTATTTCATTGAACTCCTTAGCAACAAAGGCAGTACACTTATTAAATAGCGAAGCAAAGTAAAAAAGGAGCCTAAAGAAAAAACGGGCCGAAATCAATTATAAAAACGAATGTCTAAAAAACCAACTTATTATACTAAACAATTGGGTAACTATCTTTATTTAAGACAACACACACAAATAACTCATGAAGTAGAGTATTTTGGGGCTCTAAAGTTCCGTAAACCAAAAAAGGCAGTTTACCACCACGTGCTCCTCATACGATGTTTTGAATCGACTGGTCACGGGCCTGAAACGGAGCCCCGTAGCCCAAGTTATACGCATTATAGGGAAGTTCTTAGCAAAAGCTTCCAAAAATAAACTTTTGGTATTTCATTGAACTCCTTAGCCACAAAGGCAATACACTTATTAAATAGAGAAACAAAGACAAAAAGGACCCTAGAGAACAAATGGGCCGAAATCTATTGCAAAAATGAAGGTCTAAAAAACCAATTTAATATACTAACCAATTGAGTAACTATCTTTATTTAAGACAACACACGCAAATAACTCATGAAATATAGTGTTTCGAGGCTCTAAAGTTCCGTAAACCGACAAAGGCAGTTTACCACCACATGCTCCTCATTCCAAGTTTCCAAGCGAATAGTCACGGGCCTGAAACAGGGCCCTATAGCCCAAGTTATATCCATTATAGGGAAGTTCTTAGCAAAAGCTGCAAAAAATAAACTTTTGGTATTTCATTGAACTCCTTAGCAACAAAGGCAGTACACTTATTAAATAGTGAAGCAAAGTCAAAATGGAGCCTAAAGAACAAACGGGCCGGAATCAATTATAAAAACGAATGTATAAAAAACCAACTTATTATACTAATCAATTGGGTAATTATCTTTATTTAAGACAACACACACAAACAACACATGAAGTACAGTGTTTCGGGGCTCTAAAGTTCCGTAAACCGACAAAGGCAGTTTACCACCACGTGATCCTCATACCAAGCTTTGAATCGACTGGTCACGGGCCTGAAACGGAGCCCCGTAGCCTAAGTTATACCCATTATAGGGAAGTTCTTAGCAAAAGCTGCCAAAAATAAACTTTTGGTATTTTATTGAACTCCTTAGCCACAAATGCAATACACCTATTAAATAGAGAAACAAATTCAAAAAGGACCTTAAAGAACAAATGGGCCGAAATCTATTGCAAAAACGAATGTCTAAAAAAGCAACTTAATATACTAACCAATTGAGTAACTGTCTTTATTTAAGACAACACACGCAAATAACTCAAGAAATAGAGTGTTTCGAGGCTCTAAAGTTCCGTAAACCGACAAAGGCAGTTTACCACCACGTGCACCTGATCCCAAGCTCCCAATCGAATAGTCACGGGCCTAAAACGGAGCCCCGTAGCCCATGTTATACCCATTCTAGGGATGTTCTTAGCAAAAGCTGCCAAAAATAAACTTTTGGTATTTCATTGAACTCCTTAGCAACAAAGGCAGTACACTTATTAAATAGCGAAGCAAAGTCAAAATGGAGCCTAAAGAAAAAACGGGCCGAAATCATTTATAAAAACGAATGTCTAAAAAACCAACTTATTATACTAACCAATTGGGTAACTATCTTTATTTAAGACAACACACACAAATAACTCATGAAGTAGAGTGTTTCGGGGCTCTAAAGTTCCGTAAACCAACAAAGGCTGTTTACCACAGCGTGCTTCTCATTTCAAGCTTCCAATCGAATAGTCACGGGCCTGAAACAGAGCCCCGTAGCCCAAGTTATACCCATTATAGGGATGTTCTTAGCAAAAGTTGCCAAAAATAAACTTTTGGTATTTCATTAAACTCCTTAGCAACAAAGGCAGTACACTTATTAAATAGCGAAGCAAAGTAAAAAAGGAGCCTAAAAAAAAACGGGCCGAAATCAATTATAAAAACGAATGTCTAAAAAACCAACTTATTATACTAAACAATTGGGTAACTATCTTTATTTAAGACAACACATACAAATAACTCATGAAGTAGAGTATTTTGGGGCTCTAAAGTTCCGTAAATCAAAAAAGGCAGTTTACCACCACGTGCTCCTCATACCAAGTTTTGAATCGACTGGTCACGGGCCTGAAACAGAGCCCCGTAGCCCAAGTTATACGCATTATAGGGAAGTTCTTAGGAAAAGCTGCCAAAAATAAACTTTTGGTATTTCATTTAACTCCTTAGCCACAAAGGCAATCCACTTATTAAATAGAGAAACAAAGTCAAAAAGGACACTAAAGAACAAATGGGCCGAAATCTATTGCAAAAATGAAGGTCTAAAAACCCAACTTAATATACTAACCAATTGAGTAACTATCTTTATTTAAGACAACACACGCAAATAACTCATGAAATATAGTGTTTCGGGGTTATAAGGTTTCGTAAACCGACAAAGGCAGTTTACCACCACGTGCTCCTCATTCCAAGTTTCCAATCGAATAGTCACGGGCCTGAAATAGGGCCCTTTAGCCCAAGTTATACCCATTATAGGGAAGTTCTTAGCATAAGTTGCAAAAAATAAACTTTAGGTATTTCATTGAACTCCTTTGCATCAAAGGCAGTACACTTATTAAATAGTGAAGCAAAGTCAAAATGGAGCCTAAAGAACAAACGGGCCGAAATCAATTATAAAAACGAATGTATAAAAAACCAACTTATTATTCTAACCAATTGGGTAACTATCTTTATTTAAGATAACACACACAAATAACTCATGAAGTAGAGTGTTTCGGGGCTCTAAAGTTCCTTAAACTGACAAAGGCAGTTTACCACCACGTGCTCCTCATACCAAGCTTTGAATCGACTGGTTACGGGCCTGAAACGAAGCCCTGGAGCCAAAGTTATATCCATTATTGGGAAGTTCTTAGCAAAAGCTGCCAAAAATAAACTTTTGGTATTTCATTGAAGTCCTTAGCCACAAAGGCAATACACTTAATAAATAGAGAAACAAAGTCAAAAAGGACCCTAAACAAATGGGCCGAAATCTATTGCAAAAACGAATGTCTAAAAAACCAACTTAATATACTAACCAATTGAGTAACTATCTTTATTTAAGACAACACACGCAAATTACTCATGAAATAATGTGTTTCGGGGTTCCAAAGTTCTGTAAACCGACAAAGGTAGTTTACCACCACGTGCTCCTCATTCCAAGCTTCCAATCGAATAGTCACGGGCCTGAAACGGAGCCCCGTAGCCCAAGTTATACCCATTATAGGGAAGTTCTTCGCAAAAGCTGCCAAAAATAAACTTTTGGTATTTCATTGAACTCCTTAGCAACAAAGGCAGTACACTTATTAAATAGTGAAGCAAATTCAAAACGGAGCCTAAAGAACAAACAGGCCGAAATCAATTATAAAAATGAATGTCTAAAAAACCTATTTATTATACTAACCAATTGGGTAACTATCTTTATTTAATACAACACACACAAATAACACATGAAGTACAGTGTTTCGGGACTCTAAAGTTCCGTAAACCGACAAAAGCAGTTTGCCAACACGTGATCCTCATACCAAGCTTTGAATCGACTGGTCACGGGCCTGAAACGGAGCCCCGTAGCCTAAGTTATACCCTTTATAGGGAAGTTCTTAGCAAAAGCTGCCAAAAATAAACTTTTGGTATTTCATTGAACTCCTTAGCCACAAAGGCAATACACTTATTAAATAGAGAAACAAATTCAAAAAGGACCTTAAAGAACAAATGGGCCGAAATCTATTGCAAAAACGAATGTCTAAAAAAGCAACTTAATATACTAACCAATTGAGTAACTGTCTTTATTTAAGACAACACATGCAAATAACTCAAGAAATAGAGTGTTTCGAGGCTCTAAAGTTCCGTAAACCGACAAAGACAGTTTACCACCACGTGCTTCTCATTCCAAGCTTCCAATTGAATAGTCACGGGCTTGAAACGGAGCCCCGTAGCCCAAGTTATACCCATTATAGGGATGTTCTTAGCAAAAGCTGCCAAAAATAAACTTTTGGTATTTCATTGAACTCCTTAGCAACAAAGGCAGTACACTTATTAAATAGCGAAGCAAAGTCAAAATGGAGCCTACAGAAAAAATGGGCCAAAATTAATTATAAAAACAAATGTCTAAAAAACGAACTTATTATACTAACCAATTGGGTAACTATCTTTATTTAAGACAACACACACAAATAACTCATGAAGTAGAGTATTTCGGGGCTCTAAAATTCCGTAAACCAACAAAGGCAGTTTACCACCACGTGCTCCTCATACCAAGTTTTGAATCGACTGGTCACTGGCCTGAAACGGAGCCCCGTAGCCCAAGTTATACCCATTATAGGGAAGTTCTTAGCAAAAGCTTCCAAAAATAAACTTTTGGTATTTCATTGAACTCCTTAGCCACAAAGGCAATACACTTATTAAATAGAGAAACAAAATCAAAAAGGACCCTAAAGAACAAATGGGCCGAAATCTATTGCAAAAATGAAGGTCTAAAAAACCAACTTAATATACTAACCAATTGAGTAACTATCTTTATTTAAGACAACACACGCAAATAACTCATGAAATATAGTGTTTCGGGGCTCTAAAGTTCCTTCAACAAACAAAGGCAGTTTACCACCACATGCTCCTCATTCCAAGTTTCCAATCGAATAGTCACGGGCCTGAAACAGGGCCCTGTAGCCCAAGTCATACCCATTATAGGGAAGTTCTTAGCAAAAGCTGCAAAAAATAAACTTTTGGTATTTCATTGAACTCCTTAGCAACAAAGGCAGTACACTTATTAAATAGTGAAGCAAAGTCAAAATGGAGCCTAAAGAACAAACGGGCCGGAATCAATTATAAAAACGAATGTATAAAAAACCAACTTATTATACCTGTCAATTGGGTAATTATCTTTATTTAAGATAACACACACAAATAACACATGAAGTACAGTGTTTCGGGGCTCTAAAGTTCCGTAAACCGACAAAGGCAGTTTACCACCACGTGATCCTCATACCAAGCTTTGAATCGACTGGTCACGGGCCTGAAACGGAGCCCCGTAGCCTAAGTTATACCCATTATAGGGAAGTTCTTAGCAAAAGCTACCAAAAATAAACTTTTGGTATTTCATTGAACTCCTTAGCCACAAATGCAATACACCTATTAAATAGAGAAACAAATTCAAAAAGGACCTTAAAGAACAAATGGGCCGAAATCTATTGCAAAAACGAATGTCTAAAAAAGCAACTTAATATACTAACCAATTGAGTAACTGTCTTTATTTAAGACAACACACGCAAATAACTCAAGAAATAGAGTGTCTCGAGGCTCTAAAGTTCCGTAAAACGACAAAGGCAGTTTACCACCACGTGCTCCTCATCCCAAGCTCCCAATCGAATAGTCACGGGCCTGAAACGGAGCCCCGTAGCCCATGTTATACCCATTCTAGGGATGTTCTTAGCAAAAGCTGCCAAAAATAAACTTTTGGTATTTCATTGAACTCCTTAGCAACAAAGGCAGTACACTTATTAAATAGCGAAGCAAAGTCAAAATGGAGCCTAAAGAAAAAACGGGCCGAAATCATTTATAAAAACGAATGTCTAAAAAACCAACTTATTATACTAACCAATTGGGTAACTATCTTTATTTAAGACAACACACACAAATAACTCATGAAGTAGAGTGTTTCGGGGCTCTAAAGTTCCGTAAACCAACAAAGGCTGTTTACCACAGCGTGCTTCTCATTTCAAGCTTCCAATCGAATAGTCACGGGCCTGAAACAGAGCCCCGTAGCCCAAGTTATACCCATTATAGGGATGTTCTTAGCAAAAGTTGCCAAAAATAAACTTTTGGTATTTCATTGAACTCCTTAGCAACAAAGGCAGTACACTTATTAAATAGCGAAGCAAAGTAAAAAAGGAGCCTAAAAAAAAAACGGGCCGAAATCAATTATAAAAACGAATGTCTAAAAAACCAACTTATTATACTAAACAATTGGGTAACTATCTTTATTTAAGACAACACACACAAATAACTCATGAAGTAGAGTATTTTGGGGCTCTAAAGTTCCGTAAACCAAAAAGGCAGTTTACCACCATGTGCTCCTCATACCAAGTTTTGAATCGACTGGTCACGGGCCTGAAACGGAGCCCCGTAGCCCAAGTTATACGCATTATAGGGAAGTTCTTAGGAAAAGCTGCCAAAAATAAACTTTTGGTATTTCATTGAACTCCTTAGCCACAAAGGCAATCCACTTATTAAATAGAGAAACAAAGTCAAAAAGGACCCTAAAGAACAAATGGGCCGAAATCTATTGCAAAAATGATGGTCTAAAAACCCAACTTAATATACTAACCGATTGAGTAACTATCTTTATTTAAGACAACACACGCAAATAACTCATGAAATATAGTGTTTCGGGGTTATAAGTTTCCGTAAACCGACAAAGGCAGTTTACCACCACGAGCACCTCATTCCAAGTTTCCAATCGAATAGTCACGGGCCTGAAATAGGGCCCTTTAGCCCAAGTTATACCCATTAAAGGGAAGTTCTTAGCAAAAGCTGCCAAAAATAAACTTTTGGTATTTCATTGAAGTCCTTAGCCACAAAGGCAATACACTTAATAAATAGAGAAACAAAGTCAAAAAGGACCCTAAACAAATGGGCCGAAATCTATTGCAAAAACGAATGTCTAAAAAACCAACTTAATATACTAACCAATTGAGTAACTATCTTTATTTAAGACAACACACGCAAATTACTCATGAAATAATGTGTTTCGGGGTTCCAAAGTTCTGTAAACCGACAAAGGTAGTTTACCACCACGTGCTCCTCATTCCAAGCTTCCAATCGAATAGTCACGGGCCTGAAACGGAGCCCCGTAGCCCAAGTTATACCCATTATAGGGAAGTTCTTCGCAAAAGCCGCCAAAAATAAACTTTTGGTATTTCATTGAACTCCTTAGCGACAAAGGCAGTACACTTATAAAATAGTGAAGCAAATTCAAAACGGAGCCTAAAGAACAAACAGGCCGAAATCAATTATAAAAACGAATGTCTAAAAAACCTATTTATTATACTAACCAATTGGGTAACTATCTTTATTTAATACAACACACACAAATAACACATGAAGTACAGTGTTTCGGGGCTCTAAAGTTCCGTAAACCGACAAAAGCAGTTTACCAGCACGTGATCCTTATATCAAGCTTTGAATCGACTGGTCACGGGCCTGAAACGGAGCCCCGTAGCCTAAGTTATACCCATTATAGGGAAGTTCTTAGCAAAAGCTGCCAAAAATAAACTTTTGGTATTTCATTGAACTCCTTAGCCACAAAGGCAATACACTTATTAAATAGAGAAACAAATTCAAAAAGGACCTTAAAGAACAAATGGGCCGAAATCTATTGCAAAAACGAATGTCTAAAAAAGCAACTTAATATACTAACCAATTGAGTAACTGTCTTTATTTAAGACAACACATGCAAATAACTCAAGAAATAGAGTGTTTCGAGGCTCTAAAGTTCCGTAAACCGACAAAGACAGTTTACCACCACGTGCTTCTCATTCCAAGCTTACAATAGAATAGTCACGGGCTTGAGACGGAGCCCCGTAGCCCAAGTTATACCCATTATAGAGATGTTCTTAGCAAAAGCTGCCAAAAATAAACTTTTGGTATTTCATTGAACTCCTTAGCAACAAAGGCAGTACACTTATTAAATAGCGAAGCAAAGTCAAAATGGAGCCTACAGAAAAAACGGGCCAAAATTAATTATAAAAACAAATGTCTAAAAAACCAACTTATTATACTAACCAATTGGGTAACTATCTTTATTTAATACAACACACACAAATAACTCATGAAGTAGAGTATTTCGGGGCTCTAAAATTCCGTAAACCAACAAAGGCAGTTTACCACCACGTGCTCGTCATACCAAGTTTTGAATCGACTGGTCACAGGCCTGAAACGGAGCCCCGTAGCCCAAGTTATACCCATTATAGGGAAGTTCTTAGCAAAAGCTTCCAAAAATAAACTTTTGGTATTTCATTGAACTCCTTAGCCACAAAGGCAATACACTTATTAAATAGAGAAACAAAATCAAAAAAGACCCTAAAGAACAAATGGGCCGAAATCTATTGCAAAAATGAAGGTCTAAAAAACCAACTTAATATACTAACCAATTGAGTAACTATCTTTATTTAAGACAACACACGCAAATAACTCATGAAATATAGTGTTTCGGGGCTCTAAAGTTCCTTAAACCGACAAAGGCAGTTTACCACCACATGCTCCTCATTCCAAGTTTCCAATCGAATAGTCACGGGCCTGAAACAGGGCCCTGTAGCCCAAGTCATACCCATTATAGGGAAGTTCTTAGCAAAAGCTGCAAAAAATAAACTTTTGGTATTTCATTGAACTCCTTAGCAACAAAGGCAGTACACTTATTAAATAGTGAAGCAAATTCAAAATGGAGCCTAAAGAACAAACGGGCCGAAATTAATTATAAAAACGAATGTATAAAAAACTAACTTATTATACTAACCAATTGGGTAACTATCTTTATTTAAGATGACACACACAAATAACTCATGAAGTAGAGTGTTTCGGGGCTCTAAAGTTCCTTAAACTGACAAAGGCATTTTACCACCACGTGCTCCTCATACCAAGCTTTGAATCGACTGGTCACGGGCCTGAAACGGAGCCCTGTAGTCCAAGTTATACCCATTATTGGAAAGTTCTTTGCAAAAGCTGCCAAAAATAAACTTTTGGTATTTCATTGAACTCCTTAGCCACAAAGGCAATACACTTAATAAATAGAGAAACAAAGTAAAAAAGGACCCTAAACAAATGGGCCGAAATCTATTGCAAAAACGAATGTCTAAAAAACAAACTTAATATACTAACCAATTGAGTAACTATCTTTATTTAAGACAACACACACAAATAACTCATGAAATAGTGTGTTTCGGGGCTCTAAAGTTCTGTAAACCGACAAAGGCAGTTTACCACTACGTGCTCCTCATTCCAAGCTTCCAATCGAATACTCACGGGCCAGAAACGGAGCCCCGTAGCCCAAGTTATACCCATTATAGGGAAGTTCTTAGCAAAAGCTGCCAAAAATAAACTTTTGGTATTTCATTGAACTCCTTAGCAACAAAGGCAGTACACTTATTAAATAGTGAAGCAAATTCAAAACGGAGCCTAAAGAACAAACAGGCCAAAATCAATTATAAAAACGAATGTCTAAAAAACCAACTTATTATACTAACCAATTGGGTAACTATCTTTATTTAAGACAACACACACAAATAACACATGAAGTACATTGTTTCGGGGCACTAAAGTTCCGTAAACCGACAAAGGCAGTTTACCACCACGTGATCCTCATACCAAGCTTTGAATCGATCGGTCTAGCGGATGGAAGTATTGCCCACCCGGTTGGAATGATTAAGGATGTAGTTGTTCACGTAGGAAAGTTAACTATCTTAGCGGATTTTCACGTCCTAGACATGGTTAGTGACACTACATGCCCATTGTTGATAGGAAGAGGATTTTTAGCAACCGCTAGCGCCATGATAGATTGTAAGGAGTCTAAGATAGCGGTAGGTGAAGGCGATACTTGGTTGGTATACGATGTTAAGAAACATAGTTATGATTGCGATGCTGAACCGACACCACATTGGGTAGAGATTAATAGGAGACCATCTAGATATGGACCTTGGATAGAAAGGAACTTTATAGGACCTCAATGCCTATTCTATCTAGAAAAGGATTTCATTGAAAAGACACATTCAGTGGAACAACTCATAGCTAGAGATGAAGAGCTAGATCCTTTTGAGGACCCCTTAGTCTTTAGGAAGATGATTGAGTTCTTGAGCGTAATGCCTATTAATATAGAGATGAATAAGTGAAAAAGAGAGGGAGATAAGTGTAAATGGAGGTGGGATAAGCCACCTAAAGAAGGTGATGGATCATGGCATATGAAGATGACTTTGTATGATCCGGATGGAGAAAAGTTTGAAAGGTCATACTGTACTAAGAAAACCGATAGGAAGTTGAAACCTAAGTTTGATCCCAAAGATGTTCTCAATGAGGAACTCACCCGTATCACATAGTAACCCATGACCTTGAGTCTAGCTACAAGACTCGTAAATAAAGAAAAGCGCTTCTTGGGAGGCAACCCATGCTTTGTGTGATTTTATTTTGTTTGTTTGTTATTTACTTCCGTATGCATGCTTTATTTTTATTGTTGGTAGATCATGTTTCTAAACTAAAAAGTGGAAATACTTTACTTTGTTGTTTCGCCTAGTCTTAACTTCACCTAAAGGTATTTTTGCAAAAGATAAGTGTAAGGAGAAACCCCAAATATGTTTTTAAGAAACAAACTGATCATGATTCTCCACAATATTAAGTGAACATGTATATTCGTATTTGTTAGAGTCAAATGCTTGTATCGAGTCATAATGAAGTTTTGCAGGATTTTCCAGGAAGAAGGACTAAGTTTTTCCAGAAATTTTCCGGAAACTTAACACTAGAATATCTGCAGGTCACTTCTGACGGCGTCATGAGTTTACTCTTGACGGCGTCATGTGTAAAAATCTGGAAATTTTACCAGTTTTGTTTTTCTAGAGGAGTTTTAAAGTTTTTGTTGAATTATTAAGTTTTATAATCTCGAGGAAATCTGAAAACTTCATTCCACAAGCATTATATCTTATTTTGTTTTCTAGGATTTAGAAACTTATGTAGATTGCTGCCGATTTTATGCAAGGTTGCCTTGTCTGTTTTCTCAGGATTTACAGGTTCTGTATGACAAGAAGATGGTTATTTTTCTTGAAGGGAAGCTTTGATTGTTCATTTTCTTGGAGGAAGATTTAACCTGGCCACCTTATTATCCATACCGAGCGAATCAGGGGAGTATTTGATTTCATTCTTTTTGCTTTTTCACTTTTACATTCTTTACTTGAACATTGGGGACAATGTACATCTTAAGTGTAAAGGGAGGGTAAAATGATGATACCTTACAAATACACTTTCGCTTGAGTTTGTTTGTTTAATGGTAGATGTGTAATAAAACTATGAGAAATACTTGTTAGTGCAATTTTAGCGCCAAATTTATAATTTTTTACAACATTTAGGAGTGAAACTTTAGCCATAGCAAGCGTCTCATGGATAGGAGATTGTATGACTAGCACAAAACCGTACTATTCAGAAAAATTTTTCACCCAAATATGTGAGGTTCGCCTTTAGATTTGATAGGAAAAGCATTTAATATTAGTGCTTATGAGTGTACCGGTAGGGTAAGAGTGTATGCAAAAAAAAAAAAATAAATGAAAAAGAAAAAAAAATGAAAAATTAAGAAAAAGAAAAAAAAAATAGAAAAAGAAAAGAGAAAAAACATACGGACTACCATCCCGTTTCATTCTATGTTTATTTTTTGTTTTTGTTATTTTTCATTTATTAGCTTTAGTCGAGTCTAGTCTTGGATTAGCAACGCCATATTGTACATGTAATTAACCAAGATTGTTAACTCGCCACCAGTAAAAGACTGCCTATATCCAACAAAACCGTGTATTTCATATCCCTACACCTAACGTTACAACCCTTTAATTTGATAGTTTATCCTAGGTGCTTATGCCATGTGGTGGAGGTTTGATCCTTTCCCAAGCCTATGGTAATCTATTTTGCTATGACAGGTAGTGAGAGATATCTTCCGTTTCCATATTGTAATTTATACTTTATTACACCCGAGAGATGTGAGTATCTAAACACTATTTGTGAGGTGCTAGCGTATGACCTCCGTGCTTGTCTTTGATCTTTAGTGGAACGATTATTTGTTGTAATTACTTTTATTTTAGTGTTAAATGACCCCTAACTTGTATTTTGACTAGAATAAAAGCACCTTTGCTTGAGGACAAGCAAATCTCAAGTGTAAGAGTATATGATGAGGCGAAAAATGATCCGTTTTTAGGGGGTCATTTAAGCCCGGAATTGAATTTATTTGATCAAATATTACCCTAAATTGTTCCTTTTGTGATTTTAGGTACTTTGGGAGTGAAATCTGGAAAAGGAAGCAATTCGGATGTTTTTGGAGCATAAAAATGAAGAAAACGCCAAAGACTTAATTTTCCAGGCTGAGTACAGTGTTTGACGGAGTCAAGAGGAAGTATTTGACGGCGTCAAGAGTAAAAACCATGACGACCTAGTACAAACATGAAGGCGTCACAAGTAGAGCGTCAAGAGTTAAATGTGTGACGGCCTGCAAAAGTGGACGACATGACGGCGTCAGATGTAGATCAAGGCAGTCCGAGGATTTATTTGGTGGCGAGATGACAACGTCACACCTTTGTTCTTGACGCCGTCACCTGCTAATATCTATATATAGTTTTCTAATTTTCATTCATTAAGAGGAACAAGTTTTGGAGAAACCCTAAGGCCGAACCTTGTATGAATTTTACAGCTTTTCAAGGGTTTTCAACCCTTGAATCCTTTCATGTGCTATTAAGATAAGTCTTCTCTTAATTCAATCAATATGTCGATATGTTGGTTGTCTACATCTTATGCTTGTCTTGATTTCAACATGCTAGGCTAGACTTATCTTGTGTTTGCTTAGATCTAATGAAACCTAGATGTTGATTATGTGTTGATTACTTGTTTATGGTTGTATTGGATGAATGATTTCAATGTTAGGCTTAAGAAAACTAGCAGATCTCCATTGTGTAACATGCTTGAACGTCTTAGGAAACATGAACCGATGTGTACTAGGTTTTATTGGTTGTATTTAATGCATGAGTAAATTCTAATGATCCCATGTTAGGAGCTTCTTGCAGGCTCGACATAGGAGTTAAGTAAGCACTCATAGGATTGGGGAAGTAAGTATGCTAACCCATGAATGGTATTAAGGAATACAATCCGTCATCTACGCAACTATAACAAGTAATTAACGTGTAAAAGATATCTAGGGAGTAGTGAAATCTAAGTAAACACATTTCTCCCACTTATTGCTTACAACCTTAGTTTAATATAGTTTATTTTCATTATTAGTATTTTATTTTGATTGCATCTTAGTATTGGGTTAGTTGACTAGCAACTAATTCTGCCCAAATCTTTCAAACCCGAGATTTTTACTTGCTTTCTAAAAAATATAAAAATACAAAAAGAATCATCCCCCATCTCTAGATCTAGTATTTAGGTTTTCTGATCCTAGCGACACTATTCCTAGTTGAACGATCAAAACCCCTGGTACTTGTCACTATACTATAATACAACGATCAGGTACACTGCCTGGTGGGGGTTGTAAGCTTCTCAAGATCCCTTAAGAGGTAAAGCCTGGTGCAATCACTACGCATCAGGAACTTATGTGGATAAACCCTAGGGCCGAACTTTGTGAACCCTAGCTTGTATTTTACAGTAAATTCAAAGGTTTTCACCCCTTGAATCCTTTCATGTGCTATTAAGATAAGTCTTCTCTTTAATTCAATCAATATGTCTATGTGTTGGTTGTCTATATCTTGTGCTTGTCTTGATTTCAACATGGTAGGCTAGATTTATCTTGTGTTTGCTTAGATCTAATGAAACCTAGATGTTAATTATGTGTTGATTACTTGTTTATGGTTGTATTGGATGAATGATTTCAATGTTAGGCTTAAGAAAACTGGCAGATCTCCATTGTGTAACATGCTTGAACGTCTTAGGAAACATGAACCGATGTGTACTAGGTTTTATTGGTTGTATTTAATGCATGAGTAAATTCTAATGATCCCATGTTAGGAGCTTCTTAGCCGGCTCGGCATAGGAGTGAAGTAGGCACTCATTGGATTGGGGAAGTAAGTACGCCACCCCATGAATGGTATTAAGGAATACAATCCGTCATCCACGCAACTATAACAAGTAATTAACGTGTAAAAGATATCTAGGGAATAGTGAAATCTAAGTAAACACATTTCTCCCATATATTGCTCACAACCTTAGTTTAATATAGTTTTATTTTTATTTCTAGTATTTTATTTTAATTGCATCTTAGTATTGGGTTAGTTGACTAGCAACTAATTCCGCCCAAATTCTTAAAACCCGAGATTTTAATTTGCTTTCTAATAAATATAAAAATACAAAAAAAATCATCCCTCATCTCTAGACCTAGAATTTAGGTTTTCTAATCCTAGCGACACTATTCCTAGCTGAACGATCAATCCCCTGGTACTTGTCATTATACTATACTACATCGATCAGGTACACTGCCTGGTGGGGGTTGTAAGCTTCTCAAGATCCCTTGAGAGATAAAGCCTGGTGCAAGCCCTACGCATCAGTTGTCTTAAATAAAGACAGTTACTCAATTGGTTATTATATTAAGTTGGTTTTTTAGACATTCGTTTTTGCAATAGATTTTGGCCCATTTGTTCTTTAAGGTCCTTTTTGAATTTGTTTCTCTATTTAATAAATGTATTGCCTTTGTGGCTAAGGAGTTCAATGAAATACCAAAAGTTTATTTTTTGCAGCTTTTGCTAAGAACTTCCCTATAATGGGTAAAACTTAGGCTACGGGGCTTCGTTTCAGGCCCGTGACTAGTCGATTCAAAGCTTGGTATGAGGAGCACGTGGTGGTAAACTGCCTTTGTTAGTTTACGGAACTTTTGATCCCCGAAACACTCTACTTCATGTGTTATTTGTGTGTGTTGTCTTAAATAAAGATAGTTACCCAATTGGTTAGTATAATAAGTTGGTTTTTTAGACATTCGTTTTTATAATTGATTTCGGCCCGTTTGTTCTTTAGGCTCCGTTTTGAATTTGCTTCACTATTTAATAAGTGTACTGCCTTTGTTGCTAAGGAGTTCAATGAAATACCAAAAGTTTATTTTTGGCAGCTTTTGCTAAGAACTTCCCTATAATGGGTATAACATGGGCTACGGGGCTCCGTTTCAGGCCCATGACTATTCGATTGGAAGCTTGGAATGAGGAGCACGTGGTGGTAAACTGCCTTTGTCGGTTTACGGAACTTTAGAGCCCCGAAACACACTATTTCATGAGTTATTTGCGTGTGTTGTCTTAAATAAAGATAGTTACTCAATTGGTTAGTATATTAAGTTGGTTTTTTAGACATTCATTTTTGCAATAGATTTCGGCCCATTTGTTCGTTAGGGTCCTTTTTGAATTTGTTTCTCTATTTATTAAGTGTATTGCCTTTGTGGCTAAGGAAATGAAATACCAAAAGTTTATTTTTGGCAGCTTTTCCTAAGAACTTCCGAATAATGGGTATAACTTGGGCTACAGGGCTCCATTTCAGGCCCGTGACCAGTTGATTCAAAGCTTTGTATGAGGAGCACGTGGTGGTAAACTGCCTTTGTCAGTTTAAGGAACTTTAGAGCCCCAAAACACTCTACTTCATGAGTTATTTGTGTGTGTCATCTTAAATAAAGATAGTTACCCAATTGGTTAGTATAATAAGTTGTTTTTTTATACATTCGTTTTTATAATTGACTTCGTCCCGTTTGTTCTTTAGGCTCCATTTTGACTTTGCTTCACTATTTAATAAGTGTACTGCCTTTGTTGCTAAGGAGTTCAATGAAATACCAAAAGTTTATTTTTGGCAGCTTTTGCTAAGAACTTCCCTATAATGGGTATAACTTGGGCTACAGGGCCTTGTTTCAGGCCCGTGACTATTCGATTGGAAACTTCGAATGAGGAGCACGTGGTGGTAAACTGCCTTTGTCGGTTTACGGAACTTTAGAGCCCCGAAACACTATATTTCATGAGTTATTTGCGTGTGTTGTCTTAAATAAAGATAGTTACTCAATTGGTTAGTATATTAAGTTGGTTTTTTAGACCTTCATTTTTGCAGTTGATTTCAGCCCATTTGTTCTTTAGGGTCCTTTTTGACTTTTTTTCTCTATTTAATAAGTGTATTGCCTTTGTGGTTAAGGAGTTCAATGAAATACCAAAAGTTTATTTTTGGCAGCTTTTGCTAAGAACTTCCCTATAATGGGTATAACTTGGGCTACGGGGCTCCATTTCAGGCCCGTGACCAGTCGATTCAAAACTTGGTATTAGGAGCACGTGGTGGTAAACTGCCTTTGTTTGTTTACGGAACTTTAGAGCCCCGAAATACTCTACTTCATGAGTTATTTGTGTGTGTTGTGTTAAACAAAGATAGTTACCCAATTGGTTAGTATAATAAGCTGGTTTTTTAGACATTCATTTTTATAATTGATTTCGGCCCGTTTTTTCTTTAGGCTCCATTTTGACTTTGCTTCGCTATTTAATAAGTGCACTTCCTTTGTTGCTAAGGAGTTCAATCAAATACAAAAAGTTTATTTTTGGCAGCTTTTGCTAAGAACATCCGTATAATGGGTATAACTTGGGCTACGGGGCTCTGTTTCAGGCCCGTGACTATTCGATTGGAAGCTTGGAATGAGGAGAACGTGCTGGTAAACTGCCTTTGTCGGTGTACAGAACTTTAGAGCCTCGAAATACTCTATTTCATGAGTTATTTGCGTGTTTTGTCTTATATAAAGATAGTTACTCAATTGGTTAGTATATTAAGTTGGTTTTTTAAAGCATGTGGTGGTAAACTGCCTTTGT
The DNA here is from genome assembly GCA_030686995.1 of Artemisia argyi. Classification (NCBI taxonomy): domain Eukaryota; kingdom Viridiplantae; phylum Streptophyta; class Magnoliopsida; order Asterales; family Asteraceae; genus Artemisia; species Artemisia argyi. Next base: position 6,101,595 of record CM060690.1, read on the forward strand.
TGGTTTACGGAACTTTAGAACCCCGAAACACTATACTTCATGAGTTATTTGTGTGTGTTGTCTTAAATAAAGATAGTTACCTAATTGGTTAGTATAATAAGTTGTTTTCTTATACATTCGTTTTTATAATTTATTTCGTCCCGTTTGTTCTTTAGGCTCCATTTTGACTTTGCTTCGCTATTTAATAAGTGTACTGCCTTTGTTACTAAGGAGTTCAATGAAATACCAAAAAATTATTTTTGGCAGCTTTTGCTAAGAACATCCTTATAATGGGTATAACTTGGGCTACGGGGCTTCATTTCAGGCCCGTGACTATTCGATTGGAGGCTTGGAATGAGGAGCACGTGGTGGTAAACTGCCTTTGTCGGTTTACGGAACTTTAGAGCCTCGAAACACTCTATTTCTTGAGTTATTTGCGTATGTTGTCTTAAATAAAGACAGTTACTCAATTGGTTAGTATATTAAGTTGCCTTTTTAGACATTCGTTTTTGCAATACATTTCGGCCCATTTGTTCGTTAGGGTCCTTTTTGACTTTGTTTCTCTATTTATTAAGTGTATTGCCTTTGTGGCTAAGGAGTTTAATGAAATACCAAAAGTTTATTTTTGGCAGCTTTTGCTAAGAACTTCCCAATAATGGGTATAACTTGGGCTACAGGGCTCCGTTTTAGGCCCGTGACCAGTCGATTCAAAGCTTTGTATGAGGAGCGCGTGGTGGTAAACTGCCTTTGTCAGTTTAAGGAACTTTAGAGCCCCGAAACACTCTACTTCATGAGTTATTTGTGTGTGTCATCTTAAATAAAGATAGTTACCCAATTGGTTAGTATAATAAGTTGGTTTTTTATACATTCGTTTTTATAATTGATTTCGCCCCGTTTGTTCTTTAGGCTCCATTTTGACTTTGCTTCACTATTTAATAAGTGTACTGCCTTTGTTGCTAAGGAGTTCAATGAAATACCAAAAGTTTATTTTTGGCAGCTTTTGCTAAGAACATCCTTATAATGGGTATAACTTGGGCTACGGGGCTCCGTTTCAGGCCCGTGACTATTCGATTCGAAGCTTCGAATGAGGAGCACGTGGTGGTAAACTGCCTTTGTTGGTTTACGGAACTTTAGAGCCTCGAAACACTCTATTTCTTGAGTTATTTGCGTGTGTTGTCTTAAATAAAGACAGTTACTCAATTGGTTAGTATATTAAGTTGGTTTTTTAGACATTCGTTTTTGCAATAGATTTCGGCCCATCTGTTCGTTAGGGTCCTTTTTGACTTTGTTTCTCCATTTATTAAGTGTATTGCCTTTGTGGCTAAGGAGTTCAATGAAATACCAAAAGTTTATTTTTGGCAGCTTTTGCTAAGAACTTCCCAATAATGGGTATAACTTGGGCTACAGGGCTCCGTTTCAGGCCCGTGACCAGTCGATTCAAAGATTTGTATGAGGAGCACGTGGTGGTAAGGAACTTTAGAGCCCCGAAACACTCTACTTCATGTGTGATTTGTGTGTGTTGTCTTAAATAAAGATAGTTACCCAATTGGTTAGTATAATAAGTTGGTTTTTTAGACATTCGTTTTTATAATTGATTTCGGCCCGTTTGTTCTTTAGGCTCCGTTTTGAATTTGCTTCACTATTTAATAAGTGTATTACCTTTGTTGCTAAGGAGTTCAATGAAATACCAAAAGTTTATTTTTGGCAGCTTTTGCTAAGAACTTCCCTATAATGGGTTTAACTTGGGCTACGGGGCTCCGTTTCAGGCCCGTGACTATTCGATTGGAAGCTTGGAATGAGGAGCACCTGGTGGTAAACTGCCTTTGTTTGTTTACGGAACTTTAGAGCCCCGAAACACACTATTTCATGAGTTATTTGCGTGTGTTGTCTTAAATAAAGATAGTTACTCAATTGGTTAGTATATTAAGTTGGTTTTTTAGACATTCGTTTTTGCAATAGATTTCGGCCCATCTGTTCGTTAGGGTCCTTTTTGACTTTGTTTCTCTATTTATTAAGTGTATTGCCTTTGTTGCTAAGGAGTTCAATGAAATACCAAAAGTTTATTTTTGGCAGCTTTTGCTAAGAACTTCCCTATAATGGGTATAACATGGGCTACGGGGCTCCGTTTCAGGCCCGTGACTATTCGATTGGAAGCTTGGAATGAGGAGCAAGTGGTGGTAAACTGCCTTTGTCAGTTTACGGAACTTTAGAGCCCTGAAACACACTATTTCATGACTTATTTGCGTGTGTTGTCTTAAATAAAGATGGTTACTCAATTGGTTAGTATATTAAGTTGGTTTTTTAGACATTCGTTTTTCCAATGGATTTCGGCCCATCTGTTCGTTAGGGTCCTTTTTGACTTTGTTTCTCTATTTATTAAGTGTATTGCCTTTGTGGCTAAGGAGTTCAATGAAATACCAAAACTTTATTTTTGGCAGCTTTTGCTAAGAACTTCCCAATAATGGGTATAACTTGGGCTACAGGGCTCCGTTTCAGGCCCGTGACCAGTCGATTCAAAACTTTGTATCAGGAGCACGTGGTGGTGAACTGCCTTTGTCAGTTTAAGGAACTTTAGAGCCCCGAAACACTCTACTTCATGAGTTATTTGTGTGTGTCATCTTAAATAAAGATAGTTACCCAATTGGTTTGTATAATAAGTTAGATTTTTATACATTCGTTTTTATAATTGATTTCGCCCCGTTTGTTCTTTAGGCTCCATTTTGAATTTGCTCCACTATTTAATAAGTGTACTGCCTTTGTTGCTAAGGAGTTCAATGAAATACCAAAAGTTTATTTTTTGCAGCTTTTGCTAAGAACTTCCCTATAATGGATATAACTTGGGCTATAGGGCCCTGTTTCAGGCCCGTGACTATTCGATTGGAAGCTTGGAATGAGGAGCACGTGGTGGTAAACTGCCTTTGTTGGTTTACGGAACTTTAGAGCCTCAAAACACTCTATTTCTTGAGTTATTTGCGTGTGTTTTCTTAAATAAAGACAGTTACTCAATTGGTTAGTATATTAAGTTGCTTTTTTAGACATTCGTTTTTGCAATAGATTTTGGCCCATTGGTTCTTTAAGGTCTTTTTTGAATTTGTTTATCTATTTAATAAGTGTATTGCCTTTGTGGCTAAGGATTTCAATGAAATACCAAAAGTTTATTTTTGGCAGCTTTTGCTAAGAACTTCCCTATAATGGGTATAACTTAGGCTACGGGGCTCAGTTTCAGACCCGTGACCAGTCGATTCAAAGCTTGGTATGAGGAGCACGTGGTGGTAAACTGCCTTTGTCGGTTTACGGAACTTTAGAGCCCCGAAACACTCTACTTCATGTGTTATTTGTGTGTGTTGTCTTAAATAAAGATAGTTACCCAATTGGTTAGTATAATAAGTTGGTTTTTTAGACATTCGTTTTTATAATTGATTTCGGCCCGTTTGTTCTTTAGGCTCCGTTTTGAATTTGCTTCACTATTTAATAAGTGTATTGCCTTTGTTGCTAAGGAGTTCAATGAAATACCAAAAGTTTATTTTTGGCAGCTTTTGCTAAGAACTTCCCTATAATGGGTATAACATGGGCTACGGGGCTCCGTTTCAGGCCCGTGACTATTCGATTAGAAGCTTGGAATGAGGAGCAAGTGGTGGTAAACTGCCTTTGTCAGTTTACGGAACTTTAGAGCCCCGAAACACACTATTTCATGACTTATTTGCGTGTGTAGTCTTAAATAAAGATGGTTACTCAATTGGTTAGTATATTAAGTTGGTTTTTTAGACATTCGTTTTTGTAATGGATTTCGGCCCATCTGTTCGTTAGGGTCCTTTTTGACTTTGTTTCTCTATTTATTAAGTGTATTGCCTTTGTGGCTAAGGAGTTCAATGAAATACCAAAAGTTTATTTTTGGCAGCTTTTGCTAAGAACTTCCCAATAATGGGTATAACTTGGGCTACAGGGCTCCGTTTCAGGCCCGTGACCAGTCGATTCAAAGCTTTGTATCAGGAGCACGTGGTGGTAAACTGTCTTTGTCAGTTTAAGGAACTTTAGAGTCCCGAAACACTCTACTTCATGAGTTATTTGTGTGTGTCATCTTAAATAAAGATAGTTACCCAATTGGTTAGTATAATAAGTTGGTTTTTTATACATTCGTTTTTATAATTGATTTCGCCTCGTTTGTTCTTTAGGCTCCATTTTGAATTTGCTCCACTATTTAATAAGTGTACTGCCTTTGTTGCTAAGGAGTTCAATGAAATACCAAAAGTTTATTTTTGGCAGCTTTTGCTAAGAACATCCTTATAATGGGTATAACTTGGGCTACGGGGCTCCGTTTCAGGCCCGTGACTATTCGATTGGAAGCTTGGAATGAGGAGCAAGTGGTGGTAAACTGCCTTTGTCGGTTTACGGAACTTTAGAGCCTCAAAACACTCTACTTCATGAGTTATTTGTGTGTGTCATCTTAAATAAAGATAGTTACCCAATTGGTTAGTATAATAAGTTGGTTTTTTAGACATTCGTTTTTATAATTGATTTCGGCCGTTTGTTCTTTAGGCACCGTTTTGAATTTGCTTCAATATTTAATAAGTGTATTGCCTTTGTTGCTAAGGAGTTCAATGAAATACCAAAAGTTTATTTTTGGCAGCTTTTGCTAAAAACTTCCCTATAATGGGTATAACATGGGCTACGGGGCTCCGTTTCAGGCCCGTGACTATTCGATTGGAAGCTTGGAATGAGGAGCATGTGGTGCTAAACTGCCTTTGTCGGTTTACGGAACTTTAGAGCCCCGAAACACACTATTTCATGACTTATTTGCGTGTATTGTCTTAAATATAGATAGTTACTCAATTGGTTAGTATATTAAGTTGGTTTTTTAGACATTCGTTTTTGCAATAGATTTCGGCCCATCTGTTCGTTAGGGTCCTTTTTGACTTTGTTTCTCTATTTATTAAGTGTATTGCCTTTGTGGCTAAGGAGTTCAATGAAATACCAAAAGTTTATTTTTGGCAGCTTTTGCTAAGAACTTCCCAATAATGGGTATAACTTGGGCTACAGGGCTCCGTTTCAGGCCCGTGACCAGTCGATTCAAAGCTTTGTATCAGGAGCACGTGGTGGTAAACTGCCTTTGTCAGTTTGAGGAACTTTAGAGCCCCGAAACACTCTACTTCATGAGTTATTTGTGTGTGTCATCTTAAATAAAGATAGTTACCCAACTGGTTAGTTTAATAAGTTGGTTTTTTAGACATTCGTTTTTATAATTGATTTCGGCCCGTTTGTTCTTTAGGCTCCGTTTTGAATTTGCTTCAATATTTAATAAGTGTATTGCCTTTGTTGCTAAGAAGTTCAATGAAATACCAAAAGTTTATTTTTGGCAGCTTTTGCTAAGAACTTCTCTATAATGGGTATAACATGGGCTACGGGGCTCCGTTTCAGGCCCGTGACTATTCGATAGGAAGCTTGGAATGAGGAGCACGTGGTGGTAAACTGCCTTTGTCGGTTTACGGAACTTTAGAGCCCCGAAACACACTATTTCATGAGTTATTTGCGTGGGTTGTCTTAAATAAAGATAGTTACTCAATTGGTTAGTATATTAAGTTGGTTTTTTAGACATTCGTTTTTGCAATAGATTTCGGCCCATCTGTTCGTTAGGTTCCTTTTTAAGTTTGTTTCTCTACTTATTAAGTGTATTGCCTTTGTGGCTAAGGAGTTCAATGAAATACCAAAAGTTTATTTTTGGCAGCTTTTGCTAAGAACTTCCCAATAATGGGTATAACTTGGGCTACAGGGCTCCGTTTCAGGCCCGTGACCAGTCGATTCAAAGCTTTGTATCAGGAGCACGTGGTGGTAAACTGCCTTTGTCAGTTTGAGGAACTTTAGAGCCCCGAAACACTCTACTTCATGAGTTATTTGTGTGTGTCATCTTAAATAAAGATAGTTACCCAACTGGTTAGTTTAATAAGTTGGTTTTTTAGACATTCGTTTTTATAATTGATTTCGGCCCGTTTGTTCTTTAGGCTCCGTTTTGAATTTGCTTCAATATTTAATAAGTGTATTGCCTTTGTTGCTAAGAAGTTCAATGAAATACCAAAAGTTTATTTTTGGCAGCTTTTGCTAAGAACTTCTCTATAATGGGTATAACATGGGCTACGGGGCTCCGTTTCAGGCCCGTGACTATTCGATAGGAAGCTTGGAATGAGGAGCACGTGGTGGTAAACTGCCTTTGTCGGTTTACGGAACTTTAGAGCCCCGAAACACACTATTTCATGAGTTATTTGCGTGGGTTGTCTTAAATAAAGATAGTTACTCAATTGGTTAGTATATTAAGTTGGTTTTTTAGACATTCGTTTTTGCAATAGATTTCGGCCCATCTGTTCGTTAGGTTCCTTTTTAAGTTTGTTTCTCTACTTATTAAGTGTATTGCCTTTGTGGCTAAGGAGTTCAATGAAATACCAAAAGTTTATTTTTGGCAGCTTTTGCTAAGAACTTCCCAATAATGGGTATAACTTGGGCTACAGGGCTCCGTTTCAGGCCCGTGACCAGTCGATTCAAAGCTTTGTATGAGGAGCACGTGGTGGTAAACTGCCTTTGTCAGTTTTAGGAAATTTAGAGCCCCGAAATACTCTACTTCATGAGTTATTTGTGTGTGTCATCTTAAATAAAGATAGTTACCCAATTGGTTAGTATAATAAGTTGGTTTTTTATACATTCGTTTTTATAATTGATTTCGCCCCGTTTGTTCTTTAGGCTCCATTTTGACTTTGCTTCACTATTTAATAAGTGTACTGCCTTTGTAGCTAAGGAGTTCAATGAAATACCAAAAGTTTATTTTTAGCAGCTTTTTCTAAGAACTTCCCTATAATGGGTATAACTTGGGCTACGGGGCTCCATTTCAGGCCCGTGACCAGTCGATTCAAAACTTGGTATGAGGAGCACGTGGTGGTAAACTGGCTTTGTTGGTTTACGGAACTTTAGAGCCCCGAAATACTCTACTTCATGAGTTATTTGTGTGTGTCATCTTAAATAAAGATAGTTACCCAATTGGTTAGTATAATAAGTTGGTTTTTTATACATTCGTTTTTATAATTGATTTCGCCCCGTTTGTTCTTTAGGCTCCATTTTGACTTTGCTTCACTATTTAATAAGTGTACTGCCTTTGTTGCTAAGGAGTTCAATGAAATACCAAAAGTTTATTTTTGGCAGCTTTTGCTAAGAACATCCTTATAATGGGTATAACTTGGGCTAAGGGGCTCCATTTCAGGCCCGTGACTATTCGATTGGAAGCTTGGAATGAGGAGCACGTGGTGGTAAACTGCCTTTGTCGGTTTACGGAACTTTAGAGCCTCGAAACACTATATTTCTTGAGTTATTTGCGTGTGTTGTCTTAAATAAAGACAGTTACTCAATTGGTTAGTATATTAAGTTGCTTTTTTAGACATTCGTTTTTGCAATAGATTTTGGCCCATTGGTTCTTTAAGGTCTTTTTTGAATTTGTTTATCTATTTAATAAGTGTATTGCCTTTGTGGCTAAGGATTTCAATGAAATACCAAAAGTTTATTTTTGGCTGCTTTTGCTAAGAACTTCCCTATAATGGGTATAACTTAGGCTACGGGGCTCCGTTTCAGACCCGTGACCAGTCGATTCAAAGCTTGGTATGAGGAGCACGTGTTGGTAAACTGCCTTTGTCGGTTTACGGAACTTTAGAGCCCCGAAACACTCTACTTCATGTGTTATTTGTGTGTGTTGTCTTAAATAAAGATAGTTACCCAATTGGTTAGTATAATAAGTTGGTTTTTTAGACATTCATTTTTATAATTGATTTCGGCCCGTTTGTTCTTTAGGCTCCGTTTTGAATTTGCTTCACCATTTAATAAGTGTATTGCCTTTGTTGCTAAGGAGTTCATTGAAATACCAAAAGATTATTTTTGGCAGCTTTTGCTAAGAACTTCCCTATAATGGGTATAACATGGGCTACGGGGCTCCGTTTCAGGCCCGTGACTATTCGATTGGAAGCTTGGAATGAGGAGCAAGTGGTGGTAAACTGCCTTTGTCGGTTTACGGAACTTTAGAGCCCCGAAACACACTATTTCATGACTTATTTGCGTGTGTAGTCTTAAATAAAGATGGTTACTCAATTGGTTAGTATATTAAGTTGGTTTTTTAGACATTCGTTTTTGCAATGGATTTCGGCCCATCTGTTCGTTAGGGTCCTTTTTGACTTTGTTTCTCTATTTATTAAGTGTATTGCCTTTGTGGCTAAGGAGTTCAATGAAATACCAAAAGTTTATTTTTGGCAGCTTTTGCTAAGAACTTCCCAATAATGGGTATAACTTGGGCTACAGGGCTCCGTTTCAGGCCCGTGACCAGTCGATTCAAAGCTTTGTATCAGGAGCACGTGGTGGTAAACTGCCTTTGTCAGTTTAAGGAACTTTAGAGCCCCGAAACACTCTACTTCATGAGTTATTTGTGTGTGTCATCTTAAATAAAGATAGTTACCCAATTGGTTAGTATAATAAGTTGGTTTTTTATACATTCGTTTTTATAATTGATTTCGCCCCGTTTGTTCTTTAGGCTCCATTTTGAATTTGCTCCACTATTTAATAAGTGTACTGCCTTTGTTGCTAAGGAGTTCAATGAAATACCAAAAGTTTATTTTTGGCAGCTTTTGCTAAGAACATCCTTATAATGGGTATAACTTGGGCTACGGGGCTCCGTTTCAGGCCCGTGACTATTCGATTGGAAGCTTGGAATGAGGAGCAAGTGGTGCTAAACTGCCTTTGTCGGTTTACGGAACTTTAGAGCCCCGAAACACACTATTTCATGACTTATTTGCGTGTGTTGTCTTAAATATAGATAGTTACTCAATTGGTTAGTATATTAAGTTGGTTTTTTAGACATTCATTTTTGCAATAGATTTTGGCCCATCTGTTCGTTAGGGTCCTTTTTGATTTTGTTTCTCTATTTATTAAGTGTATTGCCTTTGTGGCTAAGGAGTTCATTGAAATACCAAAAGTTTATTTTTGGCAGCTTTTGCTAAGAACTTCCCAATAATGGGTATAACTTGGGCTACAGGGCTCCGTTTCAGGCCCGTGACCAGTCGATTCAAAGCTTTGTATCAGGAGCACGTGGTGGTAAACTGCCTTTGTCAGTTTAAGGAACTTTAGAGCCCCGAAACACTCTACTTCATGAGTTATTTGTGTGTGTCATCTTAAATAAAGATAGTTACCCAATTGGTTAGTATAATAAGTTGGTTTTTTATACATTCGTTTTTATAATTGATTTCGCCACGTTTGTTCTTTAGGCTCCATTTTGAATTTGCTCCACTATTTAATAAGTGTACTGCCTTTGTTGCTAAGGAGTTCAATGAAATACCAAAAGTTTATTTTTGGCAGCTTTTGCTAAGAACATCCTTATAATGGGTATAACTTGGGCTAAGGGGCTCCGTTTCAGGCCCGTGACTATTCGATTGGAAGCTTGGAATGAGGAGCACGTGGTGGTAAACTGCCTTTGTCGGTTTACGGAACTTTAGAGCCTCGAAACACTATATTTCTTGAGTTATTTGCGTGTGTTGTCTTAAATAAAGACAGTTACTCAATTGGTTAGTATATTAAGTTGCTTTTTTAGACATTCGTTTTTGCAATAGATTTTGGCCCATTGGTTCTTTAAGGTCTTTTTTGAATTTGTTTATCTATTTAATAAGTGTATTGCCTTTGTGGCTAAGGATTTCAATGAAATACCAAAAGTTTATTTTTGGCTGCTTTTGCTAAGAACTTCCCTATAATGGGTATAACTTAGGCTACGGGGCTCCGTTTCAGACCCGTGACCAGTCGATTCAAAGCTTGGTATGAGGAGCACGTGGTGGTAAACTGCCTTTGTCGGTTTACGGAACTTTAGAGCCCCGAAACACTCTACTTCATGTGTTATTTGTGTGTGTTGTCTTAAATAAAGATAGTTACCCAATTGGTTAGTATAATAAGTTGGTTTTTTAGACATTCGTTTTTATAATTGATTTCGGCCCGTTTGTTCTTTAGGCTCCGTTTTGAATTTGCTTCACCATTTAATAAGTGTATTGCCTTTGTTGCTAAGGAGTTCATTGAAATACCAAAAGTTTATTTTTGGCAGCTTTTGCTAAGAACTTCCCTATAATGGGTATAACATGGGCTACGGGGCTCCGTTTCAGGCCCGTGACTATTCGATTGGAAGCTTGGAATGAGGAGCAAGTGGTGGTAAACTGCCTTTGTCGGTTTACGGAACTTTAGAGCCCCGAAACACACTATTTCATGACTTATTTGCGTGTGTAGTCTTAAATAAAGATGGTTACTCAATTGGTTAGTATATTAAGTTGGTTTTTTAGACATTCGTTTTTGCAATGGATTTCGGCCCATCTGTTCGTTAGGGTCCTTTTTGACTTTGTTTCTCTATTTATTAAGTGTATTGCCTTTGTGGCTAAGGAGTTCAATGAAATACCAAAAGTTTATTTTTGGCAGCTTTTGCTAAGAACTTCCCAATAATGGGTATAACTTGGGCTACAGGGCTCCGTTTCAGGCCCGTGACCAGTCGATTCAAAGCTTTGTATCAGGAGCACGTGGTGGTAAACTGCCTTTGTCAGTTTAAGGAACTTTAGAGCCCCGAAACACTCTACTTCATGAGTTATTTGTGTGTGTCATCTTAAATAAAGATAGTTACCCAATTGGTTAGTATAATAAGTTGGTTTTTTATACATTCGTTTTTATAATTGATTTCGCCCCGTTTGTTCTTTAGGCTCCATTTTGAATTTGCTCCACTATTTAATAAGTGTACTGCCTTTGTTGCTAAGGAGTTCAATGAAATACCAAAAGTTTATTTTTGGCAGCTTTTGCTAAGAACATCCTTATAATGGGTATAACTTGGGCTACGGGGCTCCGTTTCAGGCCCGTGACTATTCGATTGGAAGCTTGGAATGAGGAGCAAGTGGTGCTAAACTGCCTTTGTCGGTTTACGGAACTTTAGAGCCCCGAAACACACTATTTCATGACTTATTTGCGTGTGTTGTCTTAAATATAGATAGATACTCAATTGGTTAGTATATTAAGTTGGTTTTTTAGACATTCATTTTTGCAATAGATTTTGGCCCATCTGTTCGTTAGGGTCCTTTTTGATTTTGTTTCTCTATTTATTAAGTGTATTGCCTTTGTGGCTAAGGAGTTCATTGAAATACCAAAAGTTTATTTTTGGCAGCTTTTGCTAAGAACTTCCCAATAATGGGTATAACTTGGGCTACAGGGCTCCGTTTCAGGCCCGTGACCAGTCGATTCAAAGCTTTGTATCAGGAGCACGTGGTGGTAAACTGCCTTTGTCAGTTTAAGGAACTTTAGAGCCCCGAAACACTCTACTTCATGAGTTATTTGTGTGTGTCATCTTAAATAAAGATAGTTACCCAATTGGTTAGTATAATAAGTTGGTTTTTTATACATTCGTTTTTATAATTGATTTCGCCCCGTTTGTTCTTTAGGCTCCATTTTGAATTTGCTCCACTATTTAATAAGTGTACTGCCTTTGTTGCTAAGGAGTTCAATGAAATACCAAAAGTTTATTTTTGGCAGCTTTTGCTAAGAACATCCTTATAATGGGTATAACTTGGGCTACGGGGCTCCGTTTCAGGCCCGTGACTATTCGATTGGAAGCTTGGAATGAGGAGCACGTGGTGGTAAACTGCCTTTGTCGGTTTACGGAACTTTAGAGCCCCGAAACACACTATTTCATGACTTATTTGCGTGGGTTGTCTTAAATAAAGATAGTTACTCAATTGGTTAGTATATTAAGTTGGTTTTTTAGACATTCGTTTTTGCAATAGATTTCGGCCCATCTGTTCGTTAGGGTCCTTTTTAAGTTTGTTTCTCTACTTATTAAGTGTATTGCCTTTGTGGCTAAGGAGTTCAATGAAATACCAAAAGTTTATTTTTGGCAGCTTTTGCTAAGAACTTCCCAATAATGGGTATAACTTGGGCTACAGGGCTCCGTTTCAGGCCCGTGACCAGTCGATTCAAAGCTTTGTATGAGGAGCACGTGGTGGTAAACTGCCTTTGTCAGTTTTAGGAACTTTAGAGCCCCGAAATACTCTACTTCATGAGTTATTTGTGTGTGTCAACTTAAATAAAGATAGTTACCCAATTGGTTAGTATAATAAGTTGGTTTTTTATACATTCGTTTTTATAATTGATTTCGCCCCGTTTGTTCTTTAGGCTCCATTTTGACTTTGCTTCACTATTTAATAAGTGTACTGCCTTTGTAGCTAAGGAGTTCAATGAAATACCAAAAGTTTATTTTTAGCAGCTTTTGCTAAGAACTTCCCTATAATGGGTATAACTTGGGCTACGGGGCTCCATTTCAGGCCCGTGACCAGTCGATTCAAAACTTGGTATGAGGAGCACGTGGTGGTAAACTGGCTTTGTTGGTTTACGGAACTTTAGAGCCCCGAAATACTCTACTTCATGAGTTATTTGTGTGTGTCATCTTAAATAAAGATAGTTACCCAATTGGTTAGTATAATAAGTTGGTTTTTTATACATTCGTTTTTATAATTGATTTCGCCCCGTTTGTTCTTTAGGCTCCATTTTGACTTTGCTTCACTATTTAATAAGTGTACTGCCTTTGTTGCTAAGGAGTTCAATGAAATACCAAAAGTTTATTTTTGGCAGCTTTTGCTAAGAACATCCTTATAATGGGTATAACTTGGGCTAAGGGGCTCCGTTTCAGGCCCGTGACTATTCGATTGGAAGCTTGGAATGAGGAGCACGTGGTGGTAAACTGCCTTTGTCGGTTTACGGAACTTTAGAGCCTCGAAACACTATATTTCTTGAGTTATTTGCGTGTGTTGTCTTAAATAAAGACAGTTACTCAATTGGTTAGTATATTAAGTTGCTTTTTTAGACATTCGTTTTTGCAATAGATTTTGGCCCATTGGTTCTTTAAGGTCTTTTTTGAATTTGTTTATCTATTTAATAAGTGTATTGCCTTTGTGGCTAAGGATTTAAGTGAAATACCAAAAGTTTATTTTTGGCAGCTTTTGCTAAGAACTTACCTATAATGGGTATAACTTAGGCTACGGGGCTCCGTTTCAGACCCGTGACCAGTCGATTCAAAGCTTGGTATGAGGAGCACGTGGTGGTAAACTGCCTTTGTCGGTTTACGGAACTTTAGAGCCCCGAAACACTCTACTTCATGTGTTATTTGTGTGTGTTGTCTTAAATAAAGATAGTTACCCAATTGGTTAGTATAATAAGTTGGTTTTTTAGACATTCGTTTTTATAATTGATTTCGCCCCGTTTGTTCTTTAGGCTCCATTTAGACTTTGCTTCACTATTTAATAAGTGTACTGCCTTTGTAGCTAAGGAGTTCAATGAAATACCAAAAGTTTATTTTTAGCAGCTTTTGCTAAGAACTTCTCTATAATGGGTATAACATGGGCTACGGGGCTCCGTTTCAGGCCCGTGACTATTCGATAGGAAGCTTGTAATGAGGAGCACGTGGTGGTAAACTGCCTTTGTCGGTTTACGGAACTTTAGAGCCCCGAAACACACTATTTCATGAGTTATTTGCGTGGGTTGTCTTAAATAAAGATAGTTACTCAATTGGTTAGTATATTAAGTTGGTTTTTTAGATATTCGTTTTTGCAATAGATTTCGGCCCATCTGTTCGTTAGGTTCCGTTTTAAGTTTGTTTCGCTACTTATTAAGTGTATTGCCTTTGTGGCTAAGGAGTTCAATGAAATACCAAAAGTTTATTTTTGGCAGCTTTTGCTAAGAACTTCCCAATAATGGGTATAACTTGGGCTACAGGGCTCCGTTTCAGGCCCGTGACCAGTCGATTCAAAGCTTTGTATGAGGAGCACGTGGTGGTAAACTGCCTTTGTCAGTTTTAGGAACTTTAGAGCCCCAAAATACTCTACTTCATGAGTTATTTGTGTGTGTCATCTTAAATAAAGATAGTTACCCAATTGGTTAGTATAATAAGTTGGTTTTTTATACATTCGTTTTTATAATTGATTTCGCCCCGTTTGTTCTTTAGGCTCCATTTTGACTTTGCTTCACTATTTAATAAGTGTACTGCCTTTGTAGCTAAGGAGTTCAATGAAATACCAAAAGTTTATTTTTGGCAGCTTTTGCTAAGAATTTCCCAATAATGGGTATAACTTGGGCTACAGGGCTCCGTTTCAGGCCCGTGACCAGTCGATTCAAAGATTTGTATCAGGAGCACGTGGTGGTAAACTGCCTTTGTCAGTTTAAGGAACTTTAGAGCCCCGAAACACTCTACTTCATGAGTTAATTGTGTGTGTCATCTTAAATAAAGATAGTTACCCAATTGGTTTGTATAATAAGTTGGTTTTTTATACATTCGTTTTTATAATTGATTTCGCCCCGTTTGTTCTTTAGGCTCCATTTTGACTTTGCTTCACTATTTAATAAGTGTACTGCCTTTGTTGCTAAGGAGTTCAATGAAATACCAAAAGTTTATTTTTGGCAGCTTTTGCTAAGAACATCCTTATAATGGGTATAACTTGGGCTACGGGGCTCCGTTTCAGGCCCGTGACTATTCGATTGGAAGTTTGGAATGAGGAGCACGTGGTGGTAAACTGCCTTTGTTGGTTTACGGAACTTTAGAGCCTCAAAACACTCTATTTCTTGAGTTATTTGCGTGTGTTGTCTTAAATAAAGACAGTTACTCAATTGGTTAGTATATTAAGTTGCTTTTTTAGACATTCGTTTTTGCAATAGATTTTGGCCCATTGGTTCTTTAAGGTCTTTTTTGAATTTGTTTATCTATTTAATAAGTGTATTGCCTTTGTGGCTAAGGATTTCAATGAAATACCAAAAGTTTATTTTTGGCAGCTTTTGCTAATAACTTCCCTATAATGGGTATAACTTAGGCTACGGGGCTCCGTTTCAGACCCGTGACCAGTCGATTCAAAGCTTGGTATGAGGAGCACGTGGTGGTAAACTTTCTTTGTCGGTTTACGGAACTTTAGAGCCCCGAAACACTCTACTTCATGTGTTATTTGTGTGTGTTGTCTTAAATAAAGATAGTTACCCAATTGGTTAGTATAATAAGTTGGTTTTTTAGACATTCGTTTTTATAATTGATTTCGGCCCGTTTGTTCTTTAGGCTCCGTTTTGAATTTGCTTCACTATTTAATAAGTGTATTGCCTTTGTTGCTAAGGAGTTCAATGAAATACCAAAAGTTTATTTTTGGCAGCTTTTGCTAAGAACTTCCCTATAATGGGTATAACATGGGCTACGGGGCTCCGTTTCAGGCCCGTGACTATTTGATTGGAAGCTTGGAATGAGGAGCAAGTGGTGGTAAACTGCCTTTGTCGGTTTACGGAACTTTAGAGCCCCGAAACACACTATTTCATGACTTATTTGCGTGTGTAGTCTTAAATAAAGATGGTTACTCAATTGGTTAGTATATTAAGTTGGTTTTTGAGACATTCGTTTTTGCAATGGATTTCGGCCCATCTGTTCGTTAGGGTCCTTTTTGACTTTGTTTCTCTATTAATTAAGTGTATTGCCTTTGTGGCTAAGGAGTTCAATGAAATACCAAAAGTTTATTTTTGGCAGCTTTTGCTAAGAACTTCCCAATAATGGGTATAACTTGGGCTACAGGGCTCCGTTTCAGGCCCGTGACCAGTCGATTCAAAGCTTTGTATCAGGAGCACGTGGTGGTAAACTGCCTTTGTCAGTTTAAGGAACTTTAGAGCCCCGAAACACTCTACTTCATGAGTTATTTGTGTGTGTCATCTTAAATAAAGATAGTTACCCAATTGGTTAGTATAATAAGTTGGTTTTTTATACATTCGTTTTTATAATTGATTTCGCCCCGTTTGTTCTTTAGGCTCCATTTTGAATTTGCTCCACTATTTAATAAGTGTACTGCCTTTGTTGCTAAGGAGTTCAATGAAATACCAAAAGTTTATTTTTGGCAGCTTTTGCTAAGAACATCCTTATAATGGGTATAACTTGGGCTACGGGGCTCCGTTTCAGGCCCGTGACTATTCGATTGGAAGCTTGGAATGAGGAGCAAGTGGTGGTAAACTGCCTTTGTCGGTTTACGGAACTTTAGAGCCTCAAAACACTCTACTTCATGAGTTATTTGTGTGTGTCATCTTAAATAAAGATAGTTACCCAATTGGTTAGTATAACAAGTTGGTTTTTTAGACATTCGTTTTTATAATTGATTTCGGCCCGTTTGTTCTTTAGGCTCCGTTTTGAATTTGCTTCAATATTTAATAAGTGTATTGCCTTTGTTCCTAAGGAGTTCAATGAAATACCAAAAGTTTTTTTTGGCAGCTTTTGCTAAAAACTTCCCTATAATGGGTATAACATGGGCTACGGGGCTCCGTTTCAGGCCCGTGACTATTCGATTGGAAGCTTGGAATGAGGAGCATGTGGTGCTAAACTGCCTTTGTCGGTTTACGGAACTTTAGAGCCCCGAAACACACTATTTCATGACTTATTTGCGTGTGTTGTCTTAAATATAGATAGTTACTCAATTGGTTAGTATATTAAGTTGGTTTTTTAGACATTCGTTTTTGCAATAGATTTCGGCCCATCTGTTCGTTAGGGTCCTTTTTGACTTTGTTTCTCTATTTATTAAGTGTATTGCCTTTGTGGCTAAGGAGTTCAATGAAATACCAAAAGTTTATTTTTGGCAGCTTTTGCTAAGAACTTCCCAATAATGGGTATAACTTGGGCTACAGGGCTCCGTTTCAGGCCCGTGACCAGTCGATTCAAAGCTTTGTATCAGGAGCACGTGGTGGTAAACTGCCTTTGTCAGTTTAAGGAACTTTAGAGCCCCGAAACACTCTACTTCATGAGTTATTTGTGTGTGTCATCTTAAATAAAGATAGTTACCCAACTGGTTAGTTTAATAAGTTGGTTTTTTAGACATTCGTTTTTATAATTGATTTCGGCCCGTTTGTTCTTTAGGCTCCGTTTTGAATTTGCTTCAATATTTAATAAGTGTATTGCCTTTGTTGCTAAGGAGTTCAATGAAATACCAAAAGTTTATTTTTGGCAGCTTTTGCTAAGAACTTCTCTATAATGGGTATAACATGGGCTACGGGGCTCCGTTTCAGGCCCGTGACTATTCGATAGGAAGCTTGGAATGAGGAGCACGTGGTGGTAAACTGCCTTTGTCGGTTTACGGAACTTTAGAGCCCCGAAACACACTATTTCATGAGTTATTTGCGTGGGTTGTCTTAAATAAAGATAGTTACTCAATTGGTTAGTATATTAAGTTGGTTTTTTAGACATTCGTTTTTGCAATAGATTTCGGCCCATCTGTTCGTTAGGTTCCTTTTTAAGTTTGTTTCTCTACTTATTAAGTGTATTGCCTTTGTGGCTAAGGAGTTCAATGAAATACCAAAAGTTTATTTTTGGCAGCTTTTGCTAAGAACTTCCCAATAATGGGTATAACTTGGGCTACAGGGCTCCGTTTCAGGCCCGTGACCAGTCGATTCAAAGCTTTGTATGAGGAGCACGTGGTGGTAAACTGCCTTTGTCAGTTTTAGGAACTTTAGAGCCCCGAAATACTCTACTTCATGAGCTATTTGTGTGTGTCATCTTAAATAAAGATAGTTACCCAATTGGTTAGTATAATAAGTTGGTTTTTTATACATTCGTTTTTATAATTGATTTCGCCCTGTTTGTTCTTTAGGCTCCATTTTGACTTTGCTTCACTATTTAATAAGTGTACTGCCTTTGTAGCTAAGGAGTTCAATGAAATACCAAAAGTTTATTTTTAGCAGCTTTTGCTAAGAACTTCCCTATAATGGGTATAACTTGGGCTACGGGGCTCCATTTCAGGCCCGTGACCAGTCGATTCAAAACTTGGTATGAGGAGCACGTGGTGGTAAACTGCCATTGTTGGTTTATGGAACTTTAGAGCCCCGAAATACTCTACTTCATGAGTTATTTGTGTGTGTCATCTTAAATAAAGATAGTTACCCAATTGGTTAGTATAATAAGTTGGTTTTTTATACATTCGTTTTTATAATTGATTTCGCCCCGTTTGTTCTTTAGGCTACATTTTGACTTAGTTTCTCTATTTAATAAGTGTATTGCCTTTGTGGCTAAGGAGTTCAATGAAATACCAAAAGTTTATTTTTGGCAGCTTTTGCTAAGAACTTCCCTATAATGGGTATAACTTGGGCTACGGGGCTCCGTTTCAGGCCCGTGACCAGTCGATTCAAAACTTGGTATGAGGAGCACGTATTGGTAAACTGCCTTTGTTGGTTTACGGAACTTTAGTGCCCCGAAATACTCTACTTCATGAGTTATTTGTGTGTGTTGTCTTAAATAAAAATAGTTACCCAATTGGTTAGAATAATAAGTTGGTTTTTTAGACATTCGTTTTTATAATTGATTTCGGCCCGTTTTTTCTTTAGGCTCCATTTTGTCTTTGCTTCGCTATTTAATAAGTGTACTGCCTTTGTTGCTAAGGATTTCAATGAATACCAAAAGTTTATTTTTGGCAGCTTTTGCTAAGAACATCACTATAATGGGTATAACTTGGGCTACGGGGCTCTGTTTCAGGCCCGTGACTATTCGATTGGAAGATTGGAATGAGGAGCACGCGGTGGTAAACTGCCTTTGTCGGTTTCTGGAACATTAGAGCCTCGAAACACTCTATTTCATGCGTTATTTGCGTGAGTTGTCTTAAATAAAGATAGTTACTCAATTGGTTAGTATATTAAGTTGGTTTTTTAGAGCACGTGGAGGTAAACTGCCTTTGTTGGTTTACGGAACTTTAGAGCCCCGAAACACTCTACTTCATGAGTTATTTGTGTGTGTTGTCTTAAATAAAGATAGTTACCCAATTGGTTAGTATAATAAGTTGGTTTTTTAGACATTCGTTTTTATAATTGATTTCGGCCCGTTTTTTCTTTAGGCTACATTTTGACTTTGCTTCGCTATTTAATAAGTGTACTGCCTTTGTTGCTAAGGAGTTCAATGAAATACCAAAAGTTTATTTTTGGCAGCTTTTGCTAAGAACATCCGTATAATGGGTATAACTTGGGCTACGGGGCTCCGTTTCAGGCCCGTGACTATTCGATTGGAAGCTTGGAATGAGGAGCACGTGGTGGTAAACTGCCTTTGTCGGTTTACGAAACTTTAGAGCCTCGAAACACTCTATTTCTTGAGTTATTTTCGTGTGTTGTCTTAAATAAAGACAGTTACTCAATTGGTTAGTATATTAAGTTGCTTTTTTAGACATTCGTTTTTGCAATAGATTTCGGCCCATTTGTTCTTTAAGGTCCTTTTTGAATTTGTTTCTCTATTTAATAAGTGTATTGCCTTTGTGGCTTAGGAGTTCAATGAAATAACAAAAGTTTATTTTTGGCAGCTTTTGCTAAAAACTTCCTTATAATGGGTATAACTTAGGCTATGGGGCTCCGTTTCAGGCCCGTGACCAGTCGATTCAAAGCTTGGTATAAGGATCACGTGGTGGTAAACTGCCTTTGTCGGTTTACAGAACTTTAGAGCCCCGAAACACTGTACTTCATGTGTTATATGTGTGTGTTGTCTTAAATAAAGACAGTTACCCAATTGATTAGTATAATAAGTTGGTTTTTTAGACATTCGTTTTTATAATTGATTTCGGCCTGTTTGTTCTTTAGGTTCCGTTTTGAATTTGCTTCACTATTTAACAAGTGTACTGCCTTTGTTGCTAAGGAGTTCAATAAAATACCAAAAGTTTATTTTTGGCAGCTTTTGCTAAGAACTTCCCTATAATGGGTATAACTTGGGCTACGGGGCTCCGTTTCAGGCCCGTGACTATTCGATTGGAAGCTTGCAATGAGGAGCACGTGGTGGTAAACTGCCTTTGTCGGATTACAGAACTTTAGAGCCCCGAAACACACTATTACATGAGCTATTTGCATGTGTTGTCTTAAATAAAGATAGTTACTCAGTTGGTTAGTATATTAAGTTGGTTTTTTAGACATTCGTTTTTGCAATAGATTTCGGCCCATTTGTTTAGGGTCCTTTTTGACTTTGTTTCTATATTTATTAAGTGTATTGCCTTTGTGGCTAAGGAGTTCAATGAAATACCAAAAGTTTATTTTTGGCAGCTTTTGCTAAGAACTTCCCAATAATGGGTATAACTTGGGCTACAGGGCTCCGTTTTAGGCCCATGACCAGTCGATTCAAAGCTTGGTATGAGGAGCACGTGGTGGTAAACCGCCTTTGTCAGTTTAAGGAACTTTAGAGCCCCGAAACACTCTACTTCATGAGTTATTTGTGTGTGTCATCTTAAATAAAGATAGTTACCCAATTGGTTAGCATAATAAGTTGGTTTTTTATACATTCGTTTTTATAATTGATTTCGGCCCGTTTGTTCTTTAGGCTCCATTTTGACTTTGCTTCACTATTTAATAGGTGTACTGCCTTTGTTGCTAAGGAGTTCAATGAAATACCAAAAGTTTATTTTTTGCAGCTTTTGCTAAGAACTTCTCTATAATGGGTATAACTTGGGCTACAGGGCCCTGTTTTAGGCCCGTGACTATTCGATTGGAAACTTGGAATGAGGAGCACGTGGTGGTAAACTGCCTTTGTTGGTTTACGGAACTTTAGAGCCCCGAAACACTATATTTCATGAGTTATTTGCGTGTGTTGTCTTAAATAAAGATAGTTCCTCAATTGGTCAGTATATTAAGTTGGTTTTTTAGACATTCATTTTTGCAATATATTTCGGCCCATTTGTTCTTTAGGGTCCTTTTTGACTTAGTTTCTCTATTTAATAAGTGTATTGCCTTTGTGGCTAAGGAATTCAATGAAATACCAAAAGTTTATTTTTGGCAGCTTTTGCTAAGAACTTCCCTATAATGGGTATAACTTGGGCTACGGGGCTCCGTTTCAGGCCCGTGACCAGTCGATTCAAAACTTGGTATGAGGAGCACGTGGTGGTAAACTGCCTTTGTTGGTTTACGGAACTTTAATGCCCCGAAATACTCTACTTCATGAGTTATTTGTGTGTGTTGTCTTAAATAAAAATAGTTACCCAATTGGTTAGTATAATAAGTTGGTTTTTTAGACATTCGTTTTTATAATTGATTTCGGCCCGTTTTTTCTTTAGGCTCCATTTTGTCTTTGCTTCGCTATTTAATAAGTGTACTGCCTTTGTTGCTAAGGATTTCAATGAAAGACCAAAAGTTTATTTTTGGCAGCTTTTGCTAAGAACCTCACTATAATTTGTATAACTTGGGCTACGGGGCTCTGTTTCAGGCCCGTGACTATTCGATTGGAAGCTTGGAATAAGGAGCACGCGGTGGTAAACTGCCTTTGTCGATTTACGGAACTTTAGAGCCTCGAAACACTCTATTTCTTGCGTTATTTGCATGTGTTGTCTTAAATAAAGATAGTTACTCAATTGGTTAGTATATTAAGTTGGTTTTTAGAGCACGTGGTGGTAACCTGCCTTTGTTAGTTTACGGAACTTTAGAGCCCTGAAACACTCTACTTCATGAGTTATTTGTGTGTGTTGTCTTAAATAAAGATAGTTACCCAATTGATTAGTATAATAAGTTGGTTTTTTAGACATTCGTTTTTATAATTGATTTCGGCCTGTTTGTTCTTTAGGTTCCGTTTTGAATTTGCTTCACTATTTAACAAGTGTACTGCCTTTGTTGCTAAGGAGTTCAATAAAATACCAAAAGTTTATTTTTGGCAGCTTTTGCTAAGACAATCCCTATAATGGGTATAACTTGGGCTACGGGGCTCCGTTTCAGGCCCGTGACTATAAGATTGGAAGCTTGGAATGAGGAGCACGTGGTGGTAAACTGCCTTTGTCAGTTTACGGAACTTTAGAGCCTCGAAACACTCTATTTCTTGAGTTATTTGCGTGTGTTGTCTTAAATAAAGATAGTTACTCAATTGGTTAGCATATTAAGTTGCTTTTTTAGACATTCGTTTTTGCAATAGATTTCGGCCCATTTGTTCTTTAAGGTACTTTTTGAATTTGTTTCTCTATTTATTAAGTGTAATGCCTTTGTGGCTAAGGAGTTCAACGAAATAACAAAAGTTTATTTTTGCCAGCTTTTGCTAAAAACTTTCCTATAATGGGTATAACTTAGGCTACGGGGCTCCATCTCAGGCCAGTGACCAGTCGATTCAAAGCTTGGTATAAGGATCACGTGGTGGTAAACTGCCTTTGTCGGTTTACGGAACTTTAGAGCCCCGAAACACTGTACTTCGTGTGTTATTTGTGTGTGTTGTCTTAAATAAAGATAGTTACCCAATTGATTAGTATAATAAGTTGGTTTTTTAGACATTCGTTTTTATAATTGATTTCGGCCTGTTTGTTCTTTAGGTTCCGTTTTGAATTTGCTTCACTATTTAATAAGTGTACTGCCTTTGTTGCTAAGGAGTTCATTGAAATACCAAAAGTTTATTTTTGGCAGCTTTTGCTAAGAACTTCCCTATAATGGGTATAACTTGGGCTACGGGGCTCCGTTTCAGGCCCGTGACTATTCGATTGGAAGCTTGCAATGAGGAGCACGTGGTGGTAAACTGCCTTTGTCGGATTACAGAACTTTAGAGCCCCGAAACACACTATTACATGAGCTATTTGCATGTGTTGTCTTAAATAAAGATAGTTACTCAATTAGTTAGTATATTAAGTTGGTTTTTTAGACATTCGTTTTTGCAATAGATTTTGGCCCATTTGTTTAGGGTCCTTTTTGACTTTGTTTCTATATTTATTAAGTGTATTGCCTTTGTGGCTAAGGAATTCAATGAAATACCAAAAGTTTACTTTTGGCAGCTTTTGCTAAGAACTTCCCAATAATGGGTATAACTTGGGCTACAGGGCTCCGTTTCAGGCCCAAGACCAGTCGATTCAAAGCTTGGTATGAGGAGCACGTGGTGGTAAACTGCCTTTGTCAGTTTAAGGAACTTTAGAGCCCCGAAACACTCTACTTCATGAGTTATTTGTGTGTGTCATCTTAAATAAAGATAGTTACCCAATTGGTTAGCATAATAAGTTGGTTTTTTATACAGTCGTTTTTATAATTGATTTCGGCCCGTTTGTTCTTTAGGTTCCATTTTGACTTTGCTTCACTATTTAATAGGTGTACTGCCTTTGTTGCTAAGGAGTTCAATGAAATACCAAAAGTTTATTTTTGGCAGCTTTTGCTAAGAACTTCCCTATAATGGGTATAACTTGGGCTACAAGGCCCTGTTTTAGGCCCGTGACTATTCGATTGGAAACTTGGAATGAGGAGCACGTGGTGGTAAACTGCCTTTGTTGGTTTATGGAACTTTAGAGCCCCGAAACACTATATTTCATGAGTTATTTGCGTGTGTTGTCTTAAATAAAGATAGTTACTCAATTGGTTAGTATATTAAGTTGGTTTTTTAGACATTCGTTTTTATAATTGATTTCGGCCCGTTTTTTCTTTAGGCTCCATTTTGACTTTACTTCTCTATTTAATAAGTGTACTGCCTTTGTTGCTAAGGAGTTCGATGAAATACCAAAAGTTTATTTTTGGCAGCATTTGCTAAGAACATCCCTGTAATGGGTATAACTTGGGCTACGGGGCTCTGTTTCAGGCCCGTGACTATTCGATTGGAAGCTTGGAATGAGGAGCATGCGGTGGTAAACTGCCTTTGTCGGTTTACGGAACTTTAGAGCCTCGAAACAATCTATTTCATGCGTTATTTGCGTGTGTTGTCTTAAATAAAGATAGTTACTCAATTGGTTAGTATATTAAGTTGGTTTTTTAGAGCACGTGGAGGTAAACTGCCTTTGTTGGTTTACAGAACTTTAGAGCCCCGAAACACTCTACTTCATGTGTTATTTGTGTGTGTTGTCTTAAATAAAGATAGTTACCCAATTGGTTAGTATAATAAGTTGGTTTTTCAGACATTCGTTTCTATAATTGATTTCGGCCTGTTTTTTCTTTAGGCTCCATTTTGACTTTGCTTCGCTATTTAATAAGTGTACTGCCTTTGTTGCTAAGGAGTTCAATGAAATACCAAAAGTTTATTTTCGGCAGCATTTGCTAAGAACATCCGTATAATGGGTATAACTTGGGCTACGGGGCTCCGTTTCAGGCCCGTGACTATTCGATTGGAAGCTTGGAATGAGGAGCACGTGGTGGTAAACTGCCTTTGTCGGTTTACGGAACTTTATAGCCTCGAAACACTCTATTTCTTAAGTTATTTGCGTGTGTTATTTTAAATAAAGACAGTTACTCAATTGGTTAGTATATTAAGTTGCTTTTTTAGACAATCGTTTTTGCAATAGACAGTTACTCTATGTAATAAGTGTATTGCCTTTGTGGCTAAGGAGTTCAATGAAATACCAAAAGTTAATTTTTGGCAGCTTTTGCTAAGAACTTCCCTATAATGGGTATAACTTAGGCTACGAGGCTCCGTTTTAGGCCCGTGACAAGTCGATTCGAAGCTTGGTATGAGGATCACGTGGTGGTAAACTGCCTTTGTTGGTTTAAGGAACTTTACAGCCCCGAAACACTCTACTTCATGTGTTATTTGTGTGCGTTGTCTTAAATAAAGATAGCTACCCAATTGGTTAGTATAATAAGTTGGTTTTTTAGACATTCGTTTTTATCATTGATTTCGGCCTGTTTGTTCTTTAGGCTCCGTTTTGAATTTGCTTCACTATTTAATAAGTGTACTGCCTTTGTTGCTAAGGAGTTCAATGAAATACCAAAAGTTTATTTTTCGCAACTTTTGTTAAGAACTTCCCTATAATGGGTATAACTTGGGCTACGGGGCTCAGTTTCAGGCCCGTGACTATTCGATTGGAAGCTTAGAATGAGGAGCACGTGGTGGTAAACTGCCTTTGTCGGTTTACGGAACTTTAGAGCCAAGAAACACACTGTTTCATGAGTTATTTGTGTGTGTTGTCTTAAATAAAGATAGTTACTCAATTGGTTAGTATATTAAGTTGGTTTTTTAGACATTCATTTTTGCAATAAATTTCGGCCTATTTGTTCTTTAGTGTCCTTTTTGACATTGTTTCTCTATTTATTAAGTGTATTGCCTTTGTGGCTAAGGAGTTCAATGAAATACCAAAAGTTTATTTTTGGCAGCTTTTGCTAAGAACTTCCCAATAATGGGTATAACTTGGGCTACAGGGCTCCGTTTCAGGCCCGTGACCAGTCGATTCAAAGCTTAGTATGAGGAGCACGTGGTGGTAAATTGCCTTTGTCAGTTTAAGGAACTTTAGAACCCCGAAACACTCTAATTCATGAGTTATTTTTGTTTGTCATCTTAAATAAAGATAGTTACCCAATTGGTTAGTATAATAATTTGGTTTTTTATACATTCGTTTTTATAATTGATTTCGGCCCGTTTGTTCTTTAGGTTCCATTTTGACTTTGCTTCGCTATTTAATAAGTGTACTGCCTTTGTTGCTAAGGAGTTCAATGAAATAGCAATAGTTTTTTTGGCAGCTTTTGCTAAGAACTTCCCTATAATAGGTATAACTTGGGCTACAGGGCCCTCTTTCAGGCCCGTGACTATTCGATTGGAAGCTTGGAATGAGGAGCACATGGTGATAAACTGCCTTGGTCGGTTTACGGAACTTTAGAGCCCCGAAACACTGTATTTCATGAGTTATTTGCGTGTGTTGTCTTAAATAAAGATAGTTACTCAATTGGTTAGTATATTAAGTTGGTTTTTTAGACCTACGTTTTTGCAATAGATTTCCGCCCATTTGTTCTTTAGGGTCCTTTTTGACTTTGTTTCTCTATTTAATAAGTGTACTGCCTTTGTGGCTAAGGAGTTCAATGAAATACCAAAAGTTTATTTTTGGCAACTTTTGCTAAGAACTTCCCTATAATGGGTATAACTTGGGCAACGGGGCTCCGTTTCAGGCCCGTGACCAGTCGATTCAAAACTTGGTATGAGGAGCACGTGGTGGTAAACTGCCTTTGTTGGTTTACGGAACTTTAGAGCCCCGAAACACTCTACTTCATGAGTTATTTGTGTGTGTTGTCTTAAATAAAGATAGTTACCCAATTGGTTAGTATAATAAGTGATGAGGCGAAAAATGACCCACTTTTAGGGGGTCATTTAAGCCCGGAATTGAATTTATTTGATCAAATATTACCCTAAGTCGTTCCTTTTGTGATTTTAGGTACTTTGGGAGTGAAATCTGGAAAAGGAAGCAATTCGGACGTTTTTGGAGCATAAACGTGAAGAAAACGCCAAAGACTTAATTTTCCATGATGGAAACAGTGTACGACGGCGTCAAGAGGACATTCCTTACGGCGTCAAGAGTAAAATCCATGATGACCCAGAAGAAACATGAAGGCGTCACATGTAGAGCGTAAAGAGTTAATTGTGTGACGGCCTGCAAAAGGGGACTACATGACGGCATCAGATCCAGATCTAGGCAGTCCGAGGAATTATTGGGCGGCGAGATGATGGCGTCAGACATTTGTTCTTGACGCCGTCACTCTCTAAAATCTATATATAGTTTTCTAATTTTCATTCATTAAGAGGAACTTGTGTGGAGAAACCCTAGGGCTGAACCTTGTACGTATTTTACAGTTTTTTCAAGGGTTTTCAGCCCTTAAATCCTTACATGTGCTATTGAGATAAGTCTTCTCTTAATTCAATCAATATGTCTATGCGTTGGTTGTCTATATCTTGTGCTTGTCTTGATTTCAACATGCTAGGCTAGATTTATCTTGTGTTTGCTTAGATCTAATGAAACCTAGATGTTAATTATGTGTTGATTACTTGTTTATGGTTGTATTGGATGAATGATTTCAATGTTAGGCTTAAGAAAACTGGCAGATCTCCATTTGGTAACATGCTTGAGCGTCTTAGGAAACATGAACCGATGTGTACTAGGTTTTATTGGTTGTATTTAATGCATGAGTAAATTCTAATGATCCCATGTTAGGAGCTTCTTAGCCGGCTCGACATAGGAGTGAAGTAGGCACTCATAGGATTGGGGAAGTAAGTACGCCACCCTATGAATGGTATTAAGGAATACAATCCGTCATCCACGCAACTATAACAAGTAATTAACGTGTAAAAGATATCTAGGGAGTAGTGAAGTCTAAGTAAACACATTTCTCCCACTTATTGCTCACAATTTTAGTTTAATATAGTTTATTTTCATTTTTAGTATTTTATTTTTATTGCATCTTAGTATTGGGTTAGTTGACTAGCAACTAATTCTGCCCAAATCCTTCAAACCCGAGATTTTAATTTGCTTTCCTAAAAATATAAAAATACAGAAAGAATCATCCCTCATCTCTAGACTTAATCTTTTGGTTTTCTAATCCTAGCGACACTATTCCTAGCTGAACGATCAATCCCCCGGTACTTGTCATTATACTATACTACATCGATCAGGTACACTGCCTGGTGGGGGTTGTAAGCTTCTCGAGATCCCTCGAGAGGTAAAGCCTGGTGCGATTCCCACGTATCAAGTTTTTGGCGCCGCAGCCTGGGGAATAGTTATTGTCTAGGTTAGAATCTCTTTTTATTAGGTCTACTTGCTAGATTCCTTTCTAGTAAGATTTTATTTTTAATTTTTAGGTTCTCTTTAGTCTATCTTATTTCTTTGTGTTTTTGTTCGTAACTTTTCACCACCCGACATCATGGACGATGGGAACATCTTTGAACCCATCATCCCACCTCAACAAAACCCACCACTAGAACCTCTTAGGCCCCGAACCTTAGGAGAGTATTCCCGACCTAGCCACCAAGGCTATCGAAACACCATTGAGCTCACCGGAGCCAATGAGACCCCCTTGCGATCCGACATCATCCGGTTGGTGCAAAGCGGATGTGCATTCCATGGACTTCATTCCGAAGATCCAAATCAACATCTCAAGGACTTCCTCAAGATCGTAGATTCCATAGACTTAGATGTTGCAACTAGAGAGACAACCTGATTACGCCTATTCCAATTCTCTTTACGTGATAAAGCTAGTCAATGGCTTGAGTGTTTACCCGCGGGATCCATCACCACATGGGGTGATCTCACCAATCGCTTCCTTACCCAATTCTTCCCACCGGGGAAGACTGCAATGCTTAGGAATGACATTTTGATGTTTGAACAACATTAGGGTGAAACTTTCTACGAAGCATGGGCCCGTTTTAAGAATCTCCTTCATAAGGTCCTTCATCATGGTATAAACCTTTGGTTATTGGTTCAGATTTTCTACGACCATGTTGACTATCACACTAAACGTACAATCGATAGGGCTGCGGGAGGTAAATTGCGTGATAAGAACGCCGAGGAGTCCTGGGCAATTATTGAAGAGCTTGCCGCCGATAATCAAGAGATGTGGGAGTTTAATCATACTATAAAAGTGGCCATCAATGCGATCTCAACGCCTAAAGGGACTACCGAAATCCCTGATGAGCTCCTATCCAAACTCAAGGCAAAAGTTGATTATTTTGAGGAAAGGCAAAGGAGACCCTTGAGTCCTAGGCGGGCTGCTGCCAATTCTGTCTCGAAAACGACTCCAACACCGTTATCAGAGTCACCCTCTAGAGAGAATGTCGAGACTCTTCAAAACTATGCCCCACCTTATTCCCCTCCCGAGGAGCTTAGCCCGGAGTTTGAAGCTAGAATGAGAGAATATATTGCAACTCACTCAGATCGGCTCGCTAGATTCGAGGAAGCAGTTTATAAGCAAAAAGAGAGATGCAAGAGAAAATGAATGAGATGATGAGCCTACTGGAAGAATATACCAACCAGAGAACCCCCGAGAGGATGTTACTCAGGAAAGAAAGCGTCATCCCCACTACCCGATTTGTTAATTCCATCACAATTGTCCACAAGAATAATGAGAAGGTAGAAACCCCTACTAAACAAACCTTAGAAGTGCCACCAAAATCCCAACCTTTGAGTTACTACCTGAAACATGATATAAATGAAAACACTATAACAAATTGGATAAAGGGTGACGGGCGTAACCAACCTTCCAAACAGGGTTCTGAGAAGGAGGAAGGGAGAAAAGATGAGTATGATACGTTACCTAGGGGCCAATATTCGAGAAACTATTGATACAAAAAGTGGCTACTAAGCAGATGGCACGTGGGAACTTTGAGATACCAACTAGCATCGGGGATTTGAAATATCTTAGTGCTTTCGCCGACCAAGAATCGGAAGTAAATCTTATGCCCCTAACTATTTACATCCAACTAACGTCAAAAATGCCAGCCCCCACTCGTGTTAGGTTATCCCTCGCTGGACACTCTTACGTATACCCCCTAGGAATCGCAGAAGATGTGTTAGTTAATGTCACAGGACTCATGTACCCCATTGATTTTATGATCATCGATGATAAGGGAGATGGATGCATGCCCATAATCCTTGGGGCACCATTCCTCACTACCGCTAGGGCTATCATTAAGTATGAAGGCAGGAAAATTGAGCTTAAATCTGGAAAAAGAAAGATTAGCTTCCCCATGACCCCGCGAAGTGGGCATGAGAATTTGAGTTGGAGAAAACTCAAAAACAACATTGACACGACGCCCATTCGTGTTCAGAATAAAATTCTTGCATGGGAGGCAAGAATCAAAAGCTACAAGGAGGCTAAATATGAAAGAAGTAAAAGCAATAAAGTTCATGTTGAGTTCGAACATAATCGACTAGCAGAAAGCCATGTACCATTCGAGGAAGGGGATTTGGTACTCTTAAGACACTTGGAAATAACGATACCACCCGATAAACCGAGTCCTTGGTGGTATGGGTCTTTCACAATTGAGAGCATGAGCCAAGATGGGATGGCTAACCTGAGAAGTAAAGTAGGTGGAGAGGTGATTGCAAGTATCGACAGATTGAGGCACTACCACCACAATAGTAAAGATCACAACTACATGGGGTACATCATCTCAAGGGATGAGATCACGTAGTAACCCATGACCTTGAGTCTAGCTACAAGACTCGTAAATAAAGAAAAGCGCTTCTTGGGAGGCAACCCATGCTTTGTGTGATTTTATTTTGTTTGTTTGTTATTTGCTTCCGTATGCATGCTTTATTTTTATTGTTGGTAGATCATGTTTCCAAACTAAAAAGTGGAAATACTTTACTTTGTTGTTTTGGCCTAGTCTTAACTTCACCCAAAGGTATTTTTGCAAAAGATAAGTGTAAGGGGTAACCCCAAATATGTTTTTAAGAAACAAACCGATCATGATTATCCACAATATTAAATGAACATGTATATTCGTATTTGTTAGAGTCAAATGCTTGTATCGAGTCATAATGAAGTTTTGCAGGATTTTCCAGGAAGTAGGACCAAGTTTTTCCAGAAATTTTCCGGAAACTTAACATAAGAATTTCTGCAGGTCACTTCTGACGGCGTCATGAGTTTACTCTTGACGGCGTCACGTGCGAAAATCTGGAAATTTTACCAGTTTTGTTTTTCTAACGGAGTTTTAAAGTTTTTGTTGAATTATTTGTTTTATAATCTCCAGGAAATCTGCAAACTTCATTCCACAAGCATTATATCTTATTTTGTTTTCTAGGATTTAGTAATATATGTAGATTGCCGCCGATTTTATGCGAGGTTGCCTTGTTTGTTTTCTCAGGATTTACAGGTTTTGTATGACAAAAAGATGATAATTTTTCTGGAAGGGAAGCTTTGATTGTTCATTTTCTTGGAGGAAGATCTAACCTGGGTACCTTATTATCCATACCGAGCGAATCAGGGGAGTATTTGATTTCATTCTTTTTATTTATTTCACTTTTACATTCTTTACTTGAACATTGGGGATAATGTTCATCTTAAGTGTAAGGGGAGGGTAAAATGATGATACCTTACAAATACACTTTCGCTTGAGTTTGTTTGTTTGATAGTAGATGTGTAATAAAACTATGAGAAATACTTGTTAGTGCAATTTTAGCGCCAAATTTAAATTTTTTTACAACATTTAGGAGTGAAACTTTAGCCATAGCAAGCGTCTCATGGATAGGAGATTGAATGACTAGCACATAACCGTTCTATTCAGAAAAATTTTCCACCTAAATATGTGAGGTTCGCCTTTAGATTTGATAGGAAAAGCATTTACTATTAGTGCTTATGAGTGTACCGGTAGCATTTAGATTCTAGAACTTGCGTTAGTGATGCATCCCGAGACCGCTAGTAAGACTACATTCGTGTGGTAGGATTTACTAAATGATAAGAGGCATTAGGATCACCCTTGTGTTAAACCCGTATCATAATTACTTTACCATTTAAGTCATATTACTTGGCTAACAATTAATTTTTCCCACACCTTAGCGTTGTACTCATTTTTAGTACACGAAACCCCTAGTACACCCCTCCGAGCCTATCTTTTCATTTCTAACTTAAAGGAAGAATTTGTTACACTCCACTTAAATGTACACCCAAATCGCCTTAGCCTTCCGTGTATGCATTCATCTTTAGTGCATTATTGTTATTTGTTAAACCCTAAAGTTAATTATCTAATTGATTACATGGTTGCTAAGTCGAGTCATATCCTTGTACATATTGTTTTGGGGACGATTGGGACTCATGGGTAAAGCACTTATTTTATGGAGTAACGGGGAAGAACATCATTTATTACCCCCATATGTGCGTTAATCTTAAAAGTACTCCAAGTGTTTTGATTTTCTTAATTCGAGTCAATAGATTAGTTTATTGTAAAGTATGTAAAAATTCAAGTGTAAGGGGAATTTCCAATCCCTATAATGTATTATTTTGGATGGTAGGGTAAGAATGTATGCAAAAAAAAAAAAAAAAAAAAAAAAAAAAAAAAAAAAAAAAAATCAAGAAAAAGAAAAAAAAAATAGAAAAAGAAAAAAGAAAAAACATACGGACTAACATCCCTTTTCATTCTATGTTTATTTTATGTTTTGGTTATTTTTCATTTATTAGCTTAAGTCGAGTCTAGTCTTGGCTTAGCAACGCCATATTGTACATGTAATTAACCAAGATTGTTAACTCGCCACCAGTAAAGACTGCCTATATCCAACAAAACCGTGTATTTCATATCCCTACACCTAACGTTACAACCCTTTAAAAGACCTCTTTGATAGTTTATCCTAGGTGCTTACGTCATGTGGTGGAGGTTTGATCCTTTCCCAAGCCTATGGTAATCTATTTTGCTATGACAGGTAGTGAGAGATGTTTTCCATTTCCATATTGTGATATATATACTTTATTACACCCGAGAGATGTGAGTATCTAAACACTATTTGTGAGGTGCTAGTGTATGACCTCCGTGCTTGTCTTTGGTCTTTAGTGGAACGATTATTTGTTGTAATTACTTTTATATTAGTGTTAAATGACCCCTAACTTGTATTTTGATTAGAATAAAAGCGCATTTGCTTGAGGACAAGCAAATCTCAAGTGTAAGGGTATATGATGAGGCGAAAAATGAACCACTTTTAGGGGGTCATTTAAGCCCGGAATTGAATTTATTTGATCAAATATTACTCTAAATCGTTCCTTTTGTGATTTTAGGTACTTTGGGAGTGAAATCTGGAAAAAGAAGCAATTCGGACGTTTTTGTAGCATAAAAGTGAAGAAAACGCTAAAGACTTAATTTTCCATGCTGGAAACAGTGTATGACGGCGTCAAGAGGACATTCCTGACGGTGTCAAGAGTAAAATCCATGACGACCCAGAAGAAACATGAAGGCGTCACAAGTAGAGCGTCAAGAGTTAATTGTGTGACGGCCTGCAAAAGGGGACTACATGACGGCGTCAGATCCAGATCTAGGCAGTCCGAGGAATTATTGGGCGGCGAGATGACGGCGTCAGACATTTGTTCTTGATGCCGTCACCCTCTAAAATCTATATATAGTTTTTTTAATTTTCATTCATTAAGAGGAACTTGTGTGGAGAAACCCTAGGGTCGAACCTTGTACGTATTTTACAGCTTTTTCAAGGGTTTTCAGCCCTTGAATCCTTACATGTGCTATTGAGATAAGTCTTCTCTTAATTCAATCAATATGTCTATTTGTTGGTTGTCTATATCTAGTGCTTGTCTTGATTTCAACATGCTAGGCTAGATTTATCTTGTGTTTGCTTAGATCTAATGAAACCTAGATGTTAATTATGTGTTAATTACTTGTTTATGGTTGTATTGGATGAATGATTTCAATGTTAGGATTAAGAAAACTGGCAGATCTCCATTTGGTAACATGCTTGAGCGTCTTAGGAAACATGAACCGATGTGTACTAGGTTTTATTGGTTGTATTCAATGCATGAGTAAATTCTAATGATCCCATGTTAGGAGCTTCTTAGCCGGCTCGACATAGGAGTGAAGTAGGCACTCATAGGATTGTGGAAGTAAGTGCGCCACCCTATGAATGGTATTAAGGAATACAATCCGTCATCCACGCAACTATAACAAGTAATTAACGTGTAAAAGATATCTAGGGAGTAGTGAAATCTAAGTAAACACATTTCTCCCACTTATTGCTCAGAACTTTAGTTTAATATTGTTTATTTTCATTTTTAGTATTTTATTTTGATTGCATCTTAGTATTGGGTTAGTTGACTAGCAACTAATTCCGCCCAAATCCTTCAAACCCGAGATTCTAATTTGCTTTTCTAAAAATATAAAATACAAAAAGAATCATCCCTCATCTCTAGACTTAATCTTTAGGTTTTCTAATCCTAGCGACACTATTCCTAGCTGAACGATCAATCCCCCGGTACTTGTCATTATACTATAC
Source organism: Artemisia argyi (assembly GCA_030686995.1). Lineage (NCBI taxonomy): Eukaryota > Viridiplantae > Streptophyta > Magnoliopsida > Asterales > Asteraceae > Artemisia > Artemisia argyi. The sequence continues at coordinate 6,135,239 of CM060690.1, forward strand.
TATATCGATCAGGTACACTGCCTGGTGGGGGTTGTAAGCTTCTCGAGATCCCTCGAGAGGTAAAGCCTGGTGCGATTCCCACGTATCAATAAGTTGGTTTTTTAGACATTCGTTTTTATAATTGATTTCGGCCAGTTTTTTCTTTAGGCTCCATTTTGACTTTGCTTCGCTATTTAATAAGTGTACTGCCTTTGTTGCTAAGGAGTTCAATGAAATACCAAAAATTTTTTTTGGCAGCTTTTGCTAAGAACATCCCTATAATGGGTATAACTTGGGCTACGGGGCTCCGTTTCAGGCCCGTGACTATTCGATTGGAAGCTTGGAATGAGGAGCACGTGGTGGTAAACTGCCTTTGTCAGTTTACGGAACTTTAGAGCCTCGAAACACTCTATTTCATGAAATATTTGCGTGTGTTGTCTTAAATAAATATAGTTACTCAATTGGTTGGTATATTAAGTTGGTTTTTTAGACATTCGTTTTTGCAATAGATTTCGGCCCATTTGCTCTTTAGGGTCCTTTTTGACTTTGTTTCTCTATTTAATAAGTGTATTGCCTTTGTGGCTAAGGAGTTCAATGAAATACCAAAATTTTATTTTTGGCAGCTTTAGCTAAGAACTTCCCTATAATGGGTATACCTTGGGCTACGGGGCTCCGTTTCAGGCCCGTGACCAGTCGATTCAAAACTTGGTATGAGGAGCATGTGGTGGTAAACTGACTTTTTCGGTTTATGGAACTTTAGAGCCCCAAAACACTCTATTTCATGAGTTATTTGAGTGTGTTGTCTTAAATAAAGATAGTTACTCAATTGGTTAGTATAATAAGTTGGTTTTTTAGACATTCGCTTTTATAATTGATTTCGGCCCGTTTGTTCTTTAGGCTCCATTTTGACTTTGCTTCTCTATTTAATAAGTGTACTGCATTTGTTGCTAAGGAGTTCAATGAAATACCAAAAGTTTATTTTTGGCATCTTTTGCTATGAACTTCTGTATAATGGGTAGAACTTGGGCTACGGGGCTCCGTTTTAGGCACGTGACCAGTCGATTCGAAGCTTGGTATAAGGAGCACATGGTGGTAAACTGCCTTTGTCGATTTAAGGAACTCTAGAGCCCCGAAACACTGTATTTAATGAGTTATTTGTGTGTGTTGTCTTAAATAAAGATAGTTACTCAATTGGTTAGTATAATAAGTTGGTTTTTTAGACGTGCGTTTTTATAATTGATTTCGGCCTGTTTGTTCTTTAGGCTCCATTTTGACTTTGCTTCTATATTTAATAAGTGTACTGCCTTTGTTGCTAAGGAGTTCAAAGAAATACCAAAAGTTTATTTTTAGCAGCTTTTGCTACGAACTTCCCTATAATGGGTATAACATGGGCAATGGGGCTCCGTTTCAGTTTTGTGACCAGTCGATTGGAAGCTTGGTATGAGGAGCACGTGGTGGTAAACTGCCTTTGTTGGTTTACGGAACTTTCGAACTCCGAAACAATCTATTTCATGAGTTATTTGTGTGTGTTGTTTTAACTAAAGATTGTTACTCAGTTGGTTAGTATAATAAGTTAGTTTTTTACACGTTTGTTTTTGTAATAGATTTCTGCCCGTTTGTTCTTCAGAGTCCATTTTGACTTTGTTTCTCTATTAAATAAGTGTATTGACTTTTTGGCTAAAGAGTACAATGAAATACCAAAAGTTTATATTTGGTGGATTTTTCTAAGAATTTCCCTATAATTGGCATAACTTAGGCTATGAGGCTCCGTTTCAGGCCTGTGACCAGTTGATTTGAAGCTCGGAATGAGGAACACGTGGTGGTAAACTGACTTTGTCGGTTTATTGAACTATCGAGCCCCAAAACACTCTACTTCATGAGTTATTTGTGCGTTGTTATAACTAAAGATAGTTTGTCAGTTGGTTAGTATAATAAGTTGGTTTTTTAGACATTCATTCTTGTAATAGATTTCGGCCCGTTTGTTCTTTAGGCTCCATTTTGACTTTGCTTCTCTATTTAATAAGTGTATTGCCTTTGTTGCTAAGGAGTTCAATTAAATACCAAAAGTTTATTTTTGGCGGCTTTTGTTAAGAACTTCCCTAGAAAGGGTATAACTTGGGCTACGGGGCTCCGTTTCAGGCTCGTAACCAGTCGATTCGAAGCTTGGTTTGAAGAGCACGTGGTGGTAAACTGCCTTTGTCGGTTTACAAAACTTTAGAGCCCCGAAACACTCTACTTCATGAGTAATTTGTGTGTGTTGTCTTAAATGAAGATACTTATCCAATTGGTTAGTATAATAAGTTGGTTTTTTGTACATTCGTTTTTACAATTGATTTCGGCATGTTTGTTCTTTAGGATCCATTTTGACTTTGCTTCGCTATTTAATAAGTGTATTGCCTTTGTTGCTAAGGAGTTCAATGAAATACCAAAAGTTTATTTTTGGCAGCTTTTGCTAAAAACTTCCCTATAATGGGTATAACTTGGGCTACGGGGCTCCGTTTCAGGCCCGTGACTATTAGATTGGAAGCTTGGAATGAGGAGCACGTAGTGGTAAACTGCCTTTGTCAGTTTACGGAACTTTAGAGCCCCGAAATACTCTATTTCATGAGTTATTCGTGTGTGTTGTCTTAAATAAAGATAGTTACTCAATTGGTTAGTATATTAAGTTGGTTTTTTAGACATTCGTTTTTGCAATAGATTTAGGCCCATTCGTTCTTTAGGGTCCTTTTTGACTTTGTTTTTCTATTTACTAAGTGCATTGCCTTTGTGGCTAAGGAGTTCAATGAAATACGAAAAGTTTATTTTTGGCATCTTTTGCTAAGAACTTCCCTATAATGGGTATAACATGGGCTACGGGGCTCCGTTTCAGGCCCGTGACCAGTCGATTCAAAGCTTGGTATGAGGAGCACGTGGTGGTAAACTGCCTTTGTCAGTTTAAGGAACTTTAGAGCCCCGAAACACTCTACTTCATGAGTTGTTTGTGTGTGTCATCTTAAATAAAGATAGTTACCCAATTGGTTAGTATAATAAGTTGGTTTTTTATACATTCGTTTTTATAATTGATTTCGGCCCGTTTGTTCTTTAGGCTCCATTTTGACTTTGCTTCGCTATTTAATAAGTGTATTGCCTTTGTTGCTAAGGAGTTTAATGAAATATCAAAAGTTTATTTTTGGCAGCTTTTGCTAAGAACTTCCCTATAATGGGTATAACTTGGGCTACAGGGCTCTGTTTCAGGCCCGTGACTATTCGATTGGAAGCTCGGAATGAGAAGCACGTGGTGGTAAACTGCCTTTGTCGGTTTACAGAATTTAGAGCCCCGAAACACTCTATTTCATGAGTTATTTGCGTGTATTGTCTTAAATAAAGATAGTTATTCAATTTGTTAGTATATTAAGTTGGGTTTTTAGACATTCGATTTTGCAATAGATTTCGGCCCGTTTGTTCTTTAGGCTCCATTTTGAATTTGCTTCGCTATTTAATAAGTGTACTGCCTTTGTTGCTAAGGAGTTCAATGAAATACCAAAAGTCTATTATTGGCAGCTTTTGCTAAGAACTTCCCAATAATAGGTATAACTTAGGCTACAGGGCTCCGTTTCAGGCCCGTGACCAGTCGATTCAAAGCTTGGTATGAGGAGCACGTGGTGGTAAACTGCCTTTGTCAGTTTAAGGAACTTTAGAGCCCCGAAACACTCTACTTCATGAGTTATTTGTGTGTGTCATCTTAAATGAAGATAGTTACCCAATTGGTTAGTATAATAAGTTGGTTTTTTATGCATTCGTTTTTATAATTGATTTCAGCCCGTTTGTTCTTTAGGCTCCATTTTGACTTTGCTTCGCTATTTAATAAGTGTACTGCCTTTGTTGCTAAGGAGTTCAATGAAATACCAAAAGTTTATTTTTTGCAGCTTTTGCTAAGAACTTCCCTATAATGGGTATAACTTGGGCTACGGGGCTCCGTTTCAGGCCCGTGACTGTTCGATTGGAAGCTTGGAATGAGGAACACGTGGTGGTAAACTGTCTTTGTTGGTTTACGGAACTTTAGAGCCCCAAAACACTATATTTCATGAGTTATTTGCGTGTGTTGTCTTAAATAAAGATAGTTACTCAATTGGTTAGTATATTAAGTTGGTTTTTTAGACATTCGTTTTTGCAATAGATTTCGGCCCATATGTTCTTTAGGGTCGTTTTTGACTTTGTTTCTCTATTTAATAAGTGTACTGCCTTTGTTGCTAAGGAGTTCAATGAAATACCAAAAGTTTATTTTTGGCAGCTTTTGCTAAAAACTTCCCTACAATGGGTATAACTTGGGCTACGGGGCTCTGTTTCAGGCCCGTGACTATTCGATTAGAAGCTCGGAATGTGAAGCACGTGGTGGTAAACTGCCTTTGTCAGTTTACAGAACTTTAGAGCCCCGAAACACACTATTTCATGAGTTATTTGCGTGTGTCGTCTTAAATAAAGATAGTTACTCAATTGGTTATTATATTAAGTTGGTTTTTTAGACATTCGTTTTTGCAATAGATTTCGGCCCATTTGTTCTTTAGGGTCCTTTTTGACTTTGTCTCTCTTTTTAATAAATGTATTTCCTTTGTGGCTAAGGAGTTCAATGAAATACCAAAAGTCTATTTTTGGCAGCTCTTGCTAAGAACTTCCCAATAATGTGTATAACCTAGGCTACAGGGCTCCGTTTCAGGCCCGTTACCAGTCGATTCAAAGCTTGGTATGAGGAGCACGTTGTGGTAAACTGCCTTTGTCAGTTTAAGGAACTTTAGAGCCCCGAAACACTCTACTTCATGAGTTATTTGTGTGTGTCATCTTAAATGAAGATAGTTACCCAATTGGTTAGTATAATAAGTTGGTTTTTATACATTCGTTTTTATAATTGATTTCAGCCCGTTTGTTCTTTAGGCTCCATTTTGACTTTGCATCGCTTTTTAATAAGTGTACTGCCTTTGTTGCTAAGGAGTTCAATGAAATACCAAAAGTTTATTTTTGGCAGCTTTTGCTAAGAACTTCCCTATAGTGGGTATAACTTGTGCTACAGGGCTCCGTTTCAGGCCCGTGACTATTCGATTGGAAGCTTGGAATGAGGAGCACGTGGTGGTAAACTGCCTTTGTCAGTTTACGGAACTTTAGAGACCCGAAACACTATATTTCTTGAGTTATTTGCGTGTGTTGTCTTAAGTAAAGATAGTTACTCAATGGGTTAGTATATTAAGTTAGTTTTTTAGACATTCGTTTTTGCAATAGATTTCGGCCCATTTGTTCTTTAAGGTCCTTTTTGAATTTGTTTTTCTATTTAATAAGTGTATTGCCTTTGTGGCTAAGGAGTTCAATGAAATACTAAAAGTTTATTTTTGGCAGCTTTTGCTAAGAACTTCCCTATAATGGGTATAACTTGGGCTACGGTACTCCGTTTCAGGCCCGTGACCAGTTGATTCAAAGCTTGGTATGAGGAGCACGTGATGGAAAACTGCCTTTGTCGGTTTACGGAACCTTAGAGCCCTGAAACACTCTACTTCATGAGTTATTTGTGTGTATTGTCTTAAATAAAGATACTTACCCAATTAGTTAGTAAAATAAGTTGGTTTTCTGGACATTCATTTTTACAATTGATTTCGGCATGTTTGTTCTTTAGGCGCCATTTTTACTTTGCTTCTCTATTTAATAAGTGTACTGCCCTTATTGCTAAGGAGTTCAATGAAATAGCAAAAGTTTATTTTTGGCAGCTTTTGCTAAGAACTTCCCTATAACGGGTATAACTTGGGCTACGGGGCTCCGTTTCAGGCCCGTGACTATTAGATTGGAATCTTGGAATGAGGAGCACGTAGTGGTAAACTGCCTTTGTCAGTTTATGGAACTTTAGAGCCCCGAAACACTCTATTTTATGAGTTATTCGCGTGTGTTGTCTTAAATAAAGATAGTTACTCAATTGGTTAGTATATTAAGTTGGTTTTTTAGACATTCATTTTTGCAATAGATTTTGGCCCATTTGTTCTTTAGGGTCCTTTTTGACATTGTTTTTCTATTTAATAAGTGTATTGCCATTGTGGTTAAGGAGTTCAATCAAATACGAAAAGTTTATTTTTCGCATCTTTTGCTAAGAACTTCCCTATAATGGGTATAACTTGGGCTACGGGGCTCCATTTCAGGCCCGTAACCAGTCGATTCAAAGCTTGGTATGAGGAGCACGTGGTGGTAAACTGCCTTTGTCAGTTTAAGGAACTTTAGAGCCCCGAAACACTCTACTTCATGCGTTATTTGTGTGTGTCATTTTAAATAAAGATAGTTACCCAATTGTTTAGTATAATAAGTTGGTTTTTTATACATTCATTTTTATAATTGATTTCGGCCCGTTTGTTCTTTAGGCTCCATTTTGACTTTGCTTCGCTATTTAATAAGTGTATTACCTTTGTTGCTAAGGATTTCAATGAAATATCAAAAGTTTATTTTTGGCAGCTTTTGCTAAGAACTTCCCTATAATGGGTATAACTTGGGCTATAGGGCTCTGTTTCAGGCCCGTGACTATTCGATTGGAAGCTTGGAATGAGGAGCACGTGGTGGTAAACTACCTTTCTCGGTTTACGGAATTTAGAGCCCCGAAACACTCTATTTCATGAGTTATTTGCGTGTGTTGTCTTAAATAAAGATAGTTACTCAATTGGTTAGTATATTAAGTTGGTTTTTTAGACATTCGTTTTTGAAATTGACTTCGGCCCATTTGTTCTTTAGGTTCCTTTTTGGATTTGTTTCTCTATTTAATAAGTGTACTGCCTTTATTGCTAAGGAGTTCAATGAAATACCAAAAGTTTATTTTTGGCAGCTTTTGCTAAGAACTTCCCTATAATGGGTATAACTTGGGCTACCGGGCTCCGTTTCAGGCCCGTGACTATTCGATTGGAAGCTTGGAATGAGGAGCACGTGGTGGTAAACTGCCTTTGTCGGTTTACGGAACTTTAGAGACCCGAAACACTCTATTTTTTGAGTTATTTGCGTGTGTTGTCTTAAGTAAAGATAGTTACTCAATGGGTTAGTATATTAAGTTGGTTTTTTAGACATTCGTTTCTGCAATAGATTTCGGCCCATTTGTTCTTTAAGGTCCTTTTTGAATTTGTTTTTCTATTTAATAAGTGTATTGCCTTTGTGGCTAAGGAGTTCAATGAAATACCAAAAGTTTATTTTTGGCAGCTTCTGCTAAGAACTTCCCTATAATGGTTATAACTTGGGCTACGGGGCTCCGTTTCAGTCCCGTGACCAGTCGATTCAAAGCTTGATATGAGGAGCACGTGGTGGTAAACTGCCTTTGTCGGTTTACGGAACCATAGAACCCCGAAACACTCTACTTCATGAGTTATTTGTGTGTGTTGTCTTAAATAAAGATACTTACCCAATTAGTTAGTAAAATAAGTTGGTTTTTTGGACATTCGTTTTTACAATTGATTTCGGCATGTTTGTTCTTTATTCTCCATTTTTACTTAGCTTCTCTATTTAATAAGTGTACTGCCTTAGTTGCTAAGGAGTTCAATCAAATACCAAAAGTTTATTTTTGGCAGCTTTTGCTAAGAACTTCCCTATAATGGGTATAACTTGGGCTACGAGGCTCCGTTTCAGGCCCGTGACTATTAGATTGGAAGCTTGGAATGAGAAGCACGTGGTGGTAAACTGCCTTTGTCAGTTTATGGAACTTTAGAGCCCCGAAACACTCTATTTCATGAGTTATTCGCGTGTGTTGTCTTAACTAAAGATAGTTACTCAATTGGTTAGTATATTAAGTTGGTTTTTTAGACATTCATTTTCGCAATAGATTTTGGCCCATTTGTTCTTTAGGGCCCTTTTTGACTTTGTTTTTCTATTTAATAAGTGTATTGCCTTTGTGGCTAAGGAGTTCAATGAAATACGAAAAGTTTATTTTTCGCATCTTTTGCTATGAACTTCGCTATAATGGGTATAACTTGGGCTACGGGGCTCCGTTTTAGGTCCGTGACCAGTCGATTCAAAGCTTGGTATGAGGAGCACGTGGTGGTAAACTGCCTTTGTCAGTTTAAGGAAATTTAGAGCCCCGAAACACTCTACTTCATGAGTTATTTGTGTGTGTCATCTTAAATAAAGATAGTTACCCAATTGTTTAGTATAATAAGTTGGTTTTTTATACATTCGTTTTTATAATTGATTTCGGCCCGTTTGTTCTTTAGGCTCCATTTTGACTTTGCTTCGCTATTTAATAAGTGTATTACCTTTGTTGCTAAGGAGATCAATGAAAAATCAAAAGTTTATTTTTGGCAGCTTTTACTAAGAACTTCCCTATAATGGGTATAACTTGGGCTACGGGGCTCCGTTTAAGGCTCGTGACCAGTCGATTCAAAGCTTGGTATGAGGAGCACGTGATGGTAAACTGCCTTTGTCGGTTTACGGAACCTTAGAGCCCTGAAACACTCAACTTCATGAGTTATTTGTTTGTATTGTCTTAAATAAAGATACTTACCCAATTAGTTAGTAAAATAAGTTGGTTTTTTGGACATTCATTTTTACAATTGATTTCGGCATGTTTGTTCTTTATGCTCCATTTTTACTTAGCTTCTCTATTTAATAAGTGTACTGCCTTTATTGCTAAGGAGTTCAATGAAATACCAAAAGTTTATTTTTGGCAGCTTTTGCTAAGAACTTCCCTATAATGGGTATAACTTGGGCTACAGGGCTCCGTTTCAGGCCCGTGACTATTAGATTGGAATCTTGGAATGAGGAGCACGTAGTGGTAAACTGCCTTTGTCAGTTTATGGAACTTCAGAGCCCCGAAAAACTCTATTTCATGAGTTATTCGCGTGTGTTGTCTTTAATAAAGATAGTTACTCAACTGGTTAGTATATTAAGTTGGTTTTTTAGACATTCATTTTTGCAATAGATTTTGGCCCATTTGTTCTTTAGGGTCCTTTTTTACTTTGTTTTTCTATTTAATAAGTGTATTGCCTTTGTGGCTAAGGAGTTCAATCAAATACGAAAAGTTTATTTTTCGCATCTTTTGCTAAGAACTTCCCTATAATGGGCATAACTTGGGCTACGGGGCTCCGTTTCAGGCCCGTGACCAGTCGATTCAAAGCTTGGTATGAGGAGCACGTGGTGGTAAACTGCCTTTGTCAGTTTAAGGAACTTTAGAGCCCTGAAACACTCTACTTCATGAGTTATTTGTGTGTGTCATCTTAAATAAAGATAGTTACCCAATTGTTTAGTATAATAAGTTGGTTTTTTATACATTCGTTTTTATAATTGATTTCGGCCCGTTTGTTCTTTAGGCTCCATTTTGACTTTGCTTTGCTATTTAATAAGTGTATTACCTTTGTTGCTAAGGAGTTCAATGAAATATCAAAAGTTTATTTTTGGCAGCTTTTGCTAATAACTTCCCTATAATGGGTATAACTTGGGCAATAGGGCTCTGTTTCAGGCCCGTGACTATTCGATTGGAAGCTTGGAATGAGGAGCACGTGGTGGTAAACTGCCTTTGTCGGTTTACGGAATTTAGAGCCCAGAAACACTCTATTTCATGAGTTATTTGCGTGTGTTGTCTTAAATAAAGATAGTTACTCAATTGGTTAGTATATTAAGTTGGTTTTTTAGACATTCGTTTTTGAAATAGACTTCGGCCCATTTGTTCTTTAGGTTCCTTTTTGGATTTGTTTCTCTATTTAATAAGTGTACTGCCTTTATTGCTAAGGAGTTCAATGAAATACCAAAAGTTTATTTTTGGCAGCTTTTGCTAAGAACTTCCCTATAATGGGTATAACTTAGGCTACCGGGCTCCGTTTCAGGCCCGTGACTATTCGATTGGAAGCTTGGAATGAGGAGCACGTGGTGGTAAACTGCCTTTGTCGGTTTACGGAACTTTAGAGACCCGAAACACTCTATTTTTTGAGTTATTTGCGTGTGTTGTCTTAAGTAAAGATAGTTACTCAATGGGTTAGTATATTAAGTTGGTTTTTTAGACATTCGTTTTTGCAATAGATTTCGGCCCATTTGTTCTTTAAGGTCCTTTTTGAATTTGTTTTTCTATTTAATAAGTGTATTGCCTTTGTGGCTAAGGAGTTCAATGAAATACCAAAAGTTTATTTTTGGCAGCTTTTGCTAAGAACTTCCCTATAATGGGTATAACTTGGGCTACGGGGCTCCGTTTCAGGCCCGTGACTATTAGATTGGAAGCTTGGAATGAGAAGCACGTGGTGGTAAACTGCCTTTGTCAGTTTATGGAACTTTAGAGCCCAGAAACACTCTACTTCATGAGTTATTTGTGTGTGTTGTCTTAAATAAAGATACTTACCCAATTTGTTAGTATAATATGTTGGTTTTTTTTACATTTGTTTTTACAATTGATTTCGGCATGTTTGTTCTTTAGGCTCCATTTTGAATTTGCTTCTCTATTTAATAAGTGTACTGCCTTTGATGCTAAGGAGTTCAATGAAATACGAAAAGTTTATTTTTCGCATCTTTTGCTAAGAACTTCGCTATAATGGGTATAACTTGGGCTACGGGGCTCCGTTTCAGGCCCATGACCAGTCGATTCAAAGCTTGGTATGAGGAGCACGTGGTGGTAAACTGCCTTTGTTAGTTTAAGGAACTTTAGAGCCCCGAAACACTCTACTTCATGAGTTATTTGTGTGTGTCATCTTAAATAAAGATAGTTACCCAATTGTTTAGTATAATAAGTTGGTTTTTTATACATTCGTTTTTATAATTGATTTCGGCCCGTTTGTTCTTTAGGCTCCATTTTGACTTTGCTTCGCTATTTAATAAGTGTATTACCTTTGTTGCTAAGGAGTTCAATGAAAAATCAAAAGTTTATTTTTGGCAGCTTTTGCTAAGAACTTCCCTATAATGGGTATAACTTGGGCTACAGGGCTCTGTTTCAGGCCTGTGACTATTCGATTGGAAGCTTGGAATGAGGAGCACGTGGTGGTAAACTGCCTTTGTCGGTTTACGGAATTTAGAGCCCCGAAACACTCTATTTCATGAGTTATTTGCATGTGTTGTCTTAAATAAAGATAGTTACTCAATTGGTTAGTATATTAAGTTGGTTTTTTAGACATTCGTTTTTGCAATATACTTCGTCCCATTTGTTCTTTAGGGTCCTTTTTGAATTTGTTTCTCTATTTATTAAGTGTACTGCCTTTGTTGCTAAGGAGTTCAATGAAATACCAAAAGTTTATTTTTGGCAGCTTTTGATAAGAACTTCCCTATAATGGGTATAACTTGGGCTACCGGGCTCCGTTTCAGGCCCGTGACTATTCGATTGGATGCTTGGAATGAGGAGCACGTGGTGGTAAACTGCCTTTGTTGATTTACGGAACTTTAGAGACCCGAAACACTCTATTTTTTGAGTTATTTGTGTGTGTTGTCGTAAGTAAAGATAGTTACTCAATGGGTTAGTATATTAAGTTGGTTTTTTAGACATTCGTTTTTGCAATAGATTTCGGCCAATTTGTTCTTTAAGGTCATTTTTGAGTTTGTTTTTCTATTTAATAAGTGTATTGCCTTTGTGGTTAAGGAGTTCAATGAAATACCTAAAATTTATTTTTGGCAGCTTTTGCTAAGAACTTCCCTATAATGGGTATAACTTGGGCTACGGGGCTCCGTTTCAGGCCCGTGACCAGTCGATTCAAAGCTTGATATGTGGAGCACGTGGTGGTAAACTGCCTTTGTTGGTTTACGGAACCTTAGAGCCCCGAAACACTCTACTTCATGAGTTATTTGTGTGTGTTGTCTTAAATAAAGATACTTACCCAATTAGTTAGTAAGATAAGTTGGTTTTTTGGACATTCGTTTTTACAATTGATTTCGGCATGTTTGCTCTTTAGGCTCCATTTTTACTTTGCTTCTCTATTTAATAAGTGTACTGATGCGTGGGAATCGCACCTTGCTTTACCTCTCGAGGGATCTCGCGAGGCTTACAACCCCCACCAGGCAGTGTACCTGATCGTTGTAGTATAGTATAGTGACAAGTACCGGGGGATTGATCGTTCAGCTTAGGAATAGTGTCGCTAGGATTAGAAAACCTAATTAATAGTTCTAGAGGTGAAAGATGATTATTTTTGTATTTTTATATTTTTATTAAAGCAAGTAAAATATCGGGTTTTGAAGGAGTGGGCGGAATTAGTTGCTAATCAACTATCCCAAAGCTAAGATGCAATCAAAATAAAATAATAAAAATGAAATTAAACTAATTAAACTAAGGTTGTGAGCAGTGGTTGGAGAAATTGTGTTTACTTAGACTTCATTACTCCCTAGATATCTTTTACATATTAATTACTTGTTACACTTGTATGAATGACGGGTTGTATTCCTTAATACCATTCGTGGGGTGGCATACATAACTCCCCAACTCTATGAGCTCCTATCTCCTCCTACACCATGACCCAGCACAACTATAGGGATTGTAAATAGTGGCTCATGCATTAAATACAACCAATAAAGACCTAGTACGCCTCGGTTCATGTTTCTTAAGACGTTCAAGCATGTTACCATTTGGAGATCTGCCAGTTTTCTTAAGCCTAACATATAAATCATTCATTCAAAACAAGAATAGACAAGTAATCAACACATAATCAACATCTAGGTTTCATTAGATCTAAGCAAACACAAGAGAGATCTAGCCTAGCATAGTAGAATTGAGACAAGAACAAGAGATAAACAACCAACACATAGACATATTGATTGAATTGAAAGTACACTTATCTCAATTACAATGCAAGGTCTCAAGGGTTTGGAACCCTTGAAAAACCTGTAAAAGAGGCACCAAAATCGTCTTTAGGGTTTCACCAAAACTTCTCTCTCCTTTAATGAAAAAACTAGAAAACTATATATAGGAAAATCGTTCTGACGGCGTCAAGAGTTAAATCTGACGCCGTCAACTCGCCGCCATATACTTCCTCGGACGCCCTAGATCCACTTGTGACGGCCTATGTGACGCCGTCACCACCTACGGTATTTTATTCTTGGCCACTTTGACGCCGTCACCTCTCCATCTGACGCCGTCACCAGCTACGGTAAATTATTCTTCATGTCTGACGCCGTCAAGAATCAAGTCTTGACGTCGTCACCTTGTATCTTCAGCTTGGATTTTTGGTACTTTGTCGTTTTCTTCACTTTATGCTCCAAAAACGTCCAAAATAGCCTCTTTTCCAGAATTCACTCTCCAAACACCTAAAATCACAAAAGGAACGATTTAGGGCAATATTTGATCAAATAAAGTCGGATTCGGGCTTAAATGACCCCCTAAAAATGGATCATTTTTCGCCTTATCATATACCCTTACACTTGAGATTTGCTTGTCCTCAAGCAAATGAGCTTTTATTCTACTCAAAAGACAAGTTAGGGGTCATTTAACACTAATATAAAAGTAATTACAACAAATAATCGTTCCACTAAAGACCAATAGACAAGCACGGAGGTCATACACAAGCACCTCACAAATAGTGTTTAGATACTCACATCTCTCGGGTGTAATAAAGTAATATAACATTATGGAAATGGAAGATATCTCTCACTACCTGTCATAGCAAAATAGATTACCATAGGCTTGAGAAAGGATCAAACCTCCACCACATGGCGTAAGCACCTAGGATAAACTATCAAAGAGGTCTTTTTAAAGGGTTATATCGTTAGGTATAGGGATATGAATTACACGGTTTGGTTGGATAAAGGAAGTTTTACTGGTGGCGAGTTAACAATCTTAGTTAATTACATGTACAAGATGGCGTTGCTAAGCCAAGACTAGACTCGACTTAAGCTAATAAATGAAAAATAACAAAAACATAAAATGAACATAAAATAAAAACGGGATGGTAGTCCGTATGTTTTTTTTTCTCTTTTTTTTTTTTTTTTTTTTTTTTTTTTTTTTTTTTTTTTTTGCATACACTCTTACCCTACCATCCAAAATAATACATCATAGGGGATGAGAATTCCCCTTACACTTGAATCTTTACATAGTTTACATTAAACTAATCTAATGACTCGAATTAAGAAAATTAAAACACTTGGAGCACTTTTAAGATTAACGCACGTATGGGGGTAATAAGTGATGTTCTTCCCCATTACTCCATAAAATAAGTACTTACCCATGAGTCCTAATCGTCCCAAAACAATATGTACAATGATATGACTAGACTTAGCAACCATGTAATCAATTAGAAAGTTAACTTAGGGTTTAACAAATAACAATAATGCACTAAAAATGAGCGCATACACGGAAGGCTAAGGCGATTTGGGTGTACATTTAAGTGGGGTGTAACAAATTCTTCCTTTAAGTAAAATGCTTAAAGTTAGAAACGAAAAGATAGGCTCGGAGGGGTGTACTAGGGGTTTCGTGTACTAAAAATGAGTACAACGCTAAGGGTGTGGGAAAAATTAGTTGACTTAACTAGCCAAGTAATATGACTTAAATGGTCAAGTAATTATAATACGGGTTTAACACAAGGGTGATCCTAATGCCTCTTATCATGTAGTAAATCCTACTACACGAATGTAGTCTCACTAGCGGTCTCGGGATGCATCACTAACGCAAGTTCTAGAATCTAAATGCTACCGGTACACTCATAAGCACTAATAATGAATGCTTTTCCTATCAAATCTAAAGGCGAACCTCACATTTTTGGGTGGAAAATTTTTCTGAATATACGGTTTTGTGCTAGTCATACAATCTCCTATCCATGAGACGCTTGCTATGGCTAAAGTTTCACTCCTAAATGTTGTAAAAAATTTTAAATTTGGCGCTAAAATTACACTAACAAGTATTTCTCATAGTTTTATTACACATCTACTATCAAACAAAACAAACTCAAGCGAAAGTGCATATGTAAGGTATTATCTTTTTACCCTCCCCTTACACTTAGGATGAACATTGTCCCCAATGTTCAAGTAAAGAATGTAAAAGTTAAAAAGTAAAGAGAATGAAATCAAATACTCCCCTGATTCGCTCGGTATGGATTTTAGTTGGCCAGGTTAAATCTTCTTCCAAGAAAATGAACAATCAAAGCTTCCCTTCCAGAATATAAATCATCTTCTTGTCACAAATAACCTGTAAATCCTGACAAAAGTAGACAAGGCAACCTCGCGTAAAATCGGCGGCATCCTATATAAGTTACTAAATCCTAGAAAACAAAGTAAGATATAATGCTTGTGGAATGAAGTTTGCAGATTTCCTGGAGATTATAAAACTTAATAATTCACAAAAACCATAAGACTCCGTTAGAAAAACAAAACCGGTAAAATTTCCAGATTTTAACTCCTGACGCCGTCAAGAGCAATACCCTGACGCCGTCAGAATGGACCTGCAGAAATTCTTATGTTAAGTTTTCGGAAAATTTCTGGAAAAACTTTGTCCTACTTCCTGGAAAATCCTGCAAAACTTCATTATGACTCGATACAAGCATTTGACTCTAACAAATACGAATATACATGTTCATTAAATATTGTGGAGAATCATGATCGGTTTGTTTCTTAAAAACATATTTGGGGTTTCCCCTTACACTTATCTTTTGCAAAAATACCTTTAGGTTGAAGTTAAGACTAGGCCAAACAACATAATAAAGTATTTCCACATTTTAATTGAGAAACATGATCAACCAACAATAAAAATAAAACATGCATACGGAAGCAAATAACAATCAAACAATTAAAATCACACAAAACATGGGTTGCCTCCCAAGAAGCGCTTGTTTTTGTTTGAGTCACGAGCCTGACTCTACCCATATTTAACGAAAAGAAGGGAGGTTTTCCCTACACTTAGGATTAATTGCGGGTGGAAGTAGCGATACACACCCTTAGGGTGGAAGTATGCCACGTGAGAAAAGAGTGGTGGATGAATTATATGCTCAAATGGGTGTGCTCCTTTTATCATAACCTTACCTAGTTCACTTTGGTCAATGAGTGAGTTGAAGTTTTCTCCTAAGAAGGGATCATTTTCTATCAACTTCGAGAGATTCCTAGTTGGGGATCTATCTTGACCTAATAAACCCGGTTTAAACCCATAATGTTTCTTACGATCAATCATGAATAGGTGATGTAAGTATGTAAGGTCATGGTTCACTCCTATGTTGGCTTCTTCTCTACAAGGCTTGGGGTCTACTACCTTCAACGTAAAACTACCCGGACTACATGGTTTGATGGGTGGATCGGGACCTATTTCAATTCCTAAATCTTCATCCAAGGATGGAAGATTAGATAATGGTTTTGGTTGAGGCTCCGGTTCATCAAAACTAGGAACTTCCCTAGAACTAGGAGTAAGGTTATCACTACAAGTGTTCAAACCTATATCCTCTAGTGGTGCTTGGTTCAAAGGTTCTACCTCAATTGGGGTTCCTATAGTCTCTTCTACTTCTTCCGGGTAAGTCACGGGCGGTGTATGTGCCTCAAATGATGGTAGGACGTGTGGGGTACTTGGTGGGCTTACGTTACTTACCTCATCCTCCATTTTATCTAGATTACCTATGTGTTTGTTTTGTACTATGGCTTTAGGTGACAACCACACAGGTATCCCAAAGTAATCATCCCTGGATAAACTTCCTGTTTGCTCCATTAAACTTGTTTTTGATTGATTTGTGATGTTGTTTGTTGGGTTGTCTACTCTATAATAGTATTGGGCACAGTTTTCTAAGGTATCCCATGGGCCCCCATTGGCAAAATCATCGATGCGCATTTGGTCACTTTGGCTGACACGATAGTAAAAGGTTTCGGTTAGGGATGATAAAGAGAAACTATGATGAGGGAATTTTCGAAGTAAAATTTTAAAACGAGTCCATGCATCATATATGGGTTCATCTCGATATTGTTTGAAATTCGAGAATTCAACAGGGTAGAATGGCCTTTTTGGTTGGTGGTATGGTGGATTCGCGTACTCCATAATGGTGAACGAAATAGTCAATGGAAATTACGAACAAACACACAAAGAAAAAGATAGACTAAAGAAATCCTAAAAATAAAAATAAAATCTTACTAGAAAGGAATCTAGCAAGTAGACCTAATAAAAAGAAATCCTAACCTAGACAATAACTATTCCCCAGGCTGCGGCGCCAAAAACTTGATGGCGCCGCACTCTTTTGTGAAAGCTAAGGAATAAATGTAAAGATAGACAATCCCCGGCAGCGGCACCAAAAACTTGATGCGTGGGAATCGCACCTTGCTTTACCTCTCGAGGGATCTCGCGAGGCTTACAACCCCCACCAGGCAGTGTACCTGATCGTTGTAGTATAGTATAGTGACAAGTACCGGGGGATTGATCGTTCAGCTTAGGAATAGTGTCGCTAGGATTAGAAAACCTAATTAATAGTTCTAGAGGTGAAAGATGATTATTTTTGTATTTTTATATTTTTATTAAAGCAAGTAAAATCTCGGGTTTTGAAGGAGTGGGCGGAATTAGTTGCTAATCAACTAACCCAAAGCTAAGATGCAATCAAAATAAAATAATAAAAATGAAATTAAACTAATTAAACTAAGGTTGTGAGCAGTGGTTGGAGAAATTGTGTTTACTTAGACTTCATTACTCCCTAGATATCTTTTACATGTTAATTACTTGTTACACTTGTATGAATGACGGGTTGTATTCCTTAATACCATTCGTGGGGTGGCATACATAACTCCCCAACTCTATGAGCTCTTATCTCCTCCTACACCATGACCCAGCACAACTATAGGGATTGTAAACAGTGGCTCATGCATTAAATACAACCAATAAAGACCTAGTACGCCTCGGTTCATGTTTCTTAAGACGTTCAAGCATGTTACCATTTGGAGATCTGCCAGTTTTCTTAAGCCTAACATATAAATCATTCATTCAAAACAAGAATAGACAAGTAATCAACACATAATCAACATCTAGGTTTCATTAGATCTAAGCAAACACAAGAGAGATCTAGCCTAGCATAGTAGAATTGAGACAAGAACAAAAGATAAACAACCAACACATAGACATATTGATTGAATTGAAAGTACACTTATCTCAATTACAATGCAAGGTCTCAAGGGTTTGGAACCCTTGAAAAACCTGTAAAAGAGGCACCAAAATCGTCTTTCGGGTTTCACCAAAACTTCTCTCTCCTTTAATGAAAAAACTAGAAAACTATATATAGGAAAATCGTTCTGACGGCGTCAAGAGTTAAATCTGACGCCGTCAACTCGCCGCCATATACTTCCTCGGACGCCCTAGATCCACTTGTGACGGCCTATGTGACGCCATCACCACCTACGGTATTTTATTCTTGGCCACTTTGACGCCGTCACCTCTCCATCTGACGCCGTCACCAGCTACGGTAAATTATTCTTCATGTCTGACACCGTCAAGAATCAAGTCTTGACGCCGTCACCTTGTATCTTCAGCTTGGATTTTTGGTACTTTGTCGTTTTCTTCACTTTATGCTCCAAAAAGTCCAAAATAGCCTCTTTTCCAGAATTCACTCTTCAAACACCTAAAATCACAAAAGGAACGATTTAGGGCAATATTTGATCAAATAAAGTCGGATTCGGGCTTAAATGACCCCCTAAAAACGGATCATTTTTCGCCTTATCATGTACTGCCTTTGTTGCTAAGGAGTTCAATGAAATAACAAAAGTTTATTTTTGGCAGCTTTTGCTAAGAACTTCCCTATAATGGGTATAATTTGGGCTACGGGGCTCCGTTTCAGGCCCGCGACTATTAGATTGGAAGCTTGGAAAGAGGAGCACGTGGTGGTAAACTGCCTTTGTCAGTTTATGGAACTTTAAAGCCCCGAAACACTCTATTTCATGAGTTATTCGCGTGTGTTGTCTTAAATAAAGATAGTTACTCAATTGGTTAGTATATTAAGTTGGTTTTTTAGACATTCATTTTTGCAATAGATTTTGGCCCATTTGTTCTTTAGGGTCCTTTTTGACTTTGTTTTTCTATTTAATAAGTGTATTGCCTTTGTGGCTAAGGAGTTCAATGAAATACGAAAAGTTTATTTTTTGCATCTTTTGCTAAGAACTTCGCTATAATGGGTATAACTTGGGCTACGGGGCTCCGTTTCAGGCCCGTGACCAGTCGATTCAAAGCTTGGTATGAGGAGCACGTGGTGGTAAACTGCCTTTGTCAGTTTAAGGAACTTTAGAGCCCCGAAACACTCTACTTCATGAGTTATTTGTGTGTGTCATCTTAAATAAAGATAGTAACCCAATTGTTTTGTATAATAAGTTGGTTTTTTATACATTCGTTTTTATAATTGATTTCGGCCCGTTTGTTCTTTAGGCTCCATTTTGACTTTGCTTCGCTATTTAATAAGTGTATTACCTTTGTTGCTAAGGAGTTCAATGAAATACCAAAACTTTATTTTTCGCAGCTTTTGTTAAGAACTTCCCTATAATGGGTATAACTTAGGCTACAGGGCTCAGTTTCAGGCCCGTGACCAGTCGATTCAGAGCTTGGTATGAGTAGAACGTGGTGGTAAACTGCCTTTGTCGGTTTACGGAACCTTAGAGCCCTGAAACACTCTACTTCATGAGTTATTTGTGTGTGTTGTCTTAAATAAAGATACTTACCCAATTTGTTAGTAAAATAAGTTGGTTTTTTGGACATTTGTTTTTACAATTGATTTCGGCATGTTTGTTCTTTAGGCTCCATTTTGAATTTGCTTCTCTATTTAATAAGTGTACTGCCTTTGTTGCTAAGGAGTTCAATGATATACGAAAAGTTTATTTTTCGCATCTTTTGCTAAGAACTTCGCTATAATGGGTATAACTTGGGCTACGGGGCTCCGTTTCAGGCCCGTGACCAGTCGATTCAAAGCTTGGTATGAGGAGCACGTGGTGGTAAACTACCTTTGTTAGTTTAAGGAACTTTAGAGCCCCGAAATACTCTACTTCATGAGTTATTTGTGTGTGTCATCTTAAATAAAGATAGTTACCCAATTGTTTAGTATAATAAGTTGGTTTTTTATACATTCGTTTTTATAAATGATTTCGGCCCGTTTGTTCTTTAGGCTCCATTTTGACTTTGCTTCGCTATTTAATAAGTGTATTACCTTTGTTGCTAAGGAGTTCAATGAAAAATCAAAAGTTTATTTTTGGCAGCTTTTGCTAAGAACTTCCCTATAATGGGTATAACTTGGGCTACAGGGCTCTGTTTCAGGCCTGTGACTATTCGATTGGAAGCTTGGAATGAGGAGCACGTGGTGGTAAACTGCCTTTGTCGGTTTACGGAATTTAGAGCCCCGAAACACTCTATTTCATGAGTTATTTGCGTGTGTTGTCTTAAATAAAGATAGTTACTCAATTGGTTAGTATATGAAGTTGGTTTTTTAGACATTCGTTTTTGCAATATACTTCGTCCCATTTGTTCTTTAGGGTCCTTTTTGAATTTGTTTCTCTATTTATTAAGTGTACTGCCTTTGTTGCTAAGGAGTTCAATGAAATACCAAAAGTTTATTTTTGGCAGCTTTTGATAAGAACTTCCCTATAATGGGTATAACTTGGGCTACCGGGCTCCGTTTCAGGCCCGTGACTATTCGATTGGAAGCTTGGAATGAGGAGCACGTGGTGGTATACTGCCTTTGTTGATTTACGGAACTTTAGAGACCCGAAACACTCTATTTTTTGAGTTATTTGTGTGTGTTGTCGTAAGTAAAGATAGTTACTCAATGGGTTAGTATATTAAGTTGGTTTTTTAGACATTCGTTTTTGCAATAGATTTCGGCCAATTTGTTCTTTAAGGTCATTTTTGAGTTTGTTTTTCTATTTAATAAGTGTATTGCCTTTGTGGCTAAGGAGTTCAATGAAATACCTAAAGTTTATTTTTGGCAGCTTTTGCTAAGAACTTCGCCTAAAATGGGTATAACTTGGGCTACGGGGCTCCGTTTCAGGCCCGTGACCAGTCGATTCAAAGCTTGATATGAGGAGCACGTGGTGGTAAACTGCCTTTGTTGGTTTACGGAACCTTAGAGCCCCGAAACACTCTACTTCATGAGTTATTTGTGTGTGTTGTCTTAAATAAAGATACTTACCCAATTAGTTAGTAAAATAAGTTGGTTTTTTGGACATTCGTTTTTACAATTGATTTCGGCATGTTTGTTCTTTAGGCTTCATTTTTACTTTGCTTCTCTATTTAATAAGTGTACTGCCTTTGTTGCTAAGGAGTTCAATGAAATAACAAAAGTTTATTTTTGGCAGCTTTTGCTAAGAACTTCCCTATAATGGGTATAATTTGGGCTACGGGGCTCCGTTTCAGGCCCGCGACTATTAGATTGGAAGCTTGGAAAGAGGAGCACGTGGTGGTAAACTGCCTTTGTCAGTTTATGGAACTTTAAAGCCCCGAAACACTCTATTTCATGAGTTATTCGCGTGTGTTGTCTTAAATAAAGATAGTTACTCAATTGGTTAGTATATTAAGTTGGTTTTTTAGACATTCATTTTTGCAATAGATTTTGGCCCATTTGTTCTTTAGGGTCCTTTTTGACTTTGTTTTTCTATTTAATAAGTGTATTGCCTTTGTGGCTAAGGAGTTCAATGAAATACGAAAAGTTTATTTTTTGCATCTTTTGCTAAGAACTTCGCTATAATGGGTATAACTTGGGCTATGGGGCTCCGTTTCAGGCCCGTGACCAGTCGATTCAAAGCTTGGTATGAGGAGCACGTGGTGGTAAACTGCCTTTGTCAGTTTAAGGAACTTTAGAGCCCCGAAACACTCTACTTCATGAGTTATTTGTGTGTGTCATCTTAAATAAAGATACTTACCCAATTGTTAGTATAATAAGTTGGTTTTTTGGACATTTGTTTTTACAATTGATTTCGGCATGTTTGTTCTTAAGGCTCCATTTTGAATTTGCTTCTCTATTTAATAAGTGTACTGCCTTTGTTGCTAAGGAGTTCAATGAAATACGAAAAGTTTATTTTTTGCATCTTTTGCTAAGAACTTCGCTATAATGGGTATAACTTGGGCTACGGGGCTCCGTTTCAGGCCCGTGACCAGTCGATTCAAAGCTTGGTATGAGGAGCACGTGGTGGTAAACTGCCTTTGTTAGTTTAAGGAACTTTAGAGCCCCGAAACACTCTACTTCATGAGTTATTTGTGTGTGTCATCTTAAATAAAGATAGTTACCCAATTGTTTAGTATAATAAGTTGGTTTTTTATACATTCGTTTTTATAATTGATTTCGGCCCGTTTGTTCTTTAGGCTTCATTTTGACTTTGCTTCGCTATTTAATAAGTGTATTACCTTTGTTGCTAAGGAGTTCAATGAAATATCAAAAGTTTATTTTTGGCAGCTTTTGCAAAGAACTTCTCTATAATGGGTATAACTTGGGCTACGGGGCTCTGTTTCAGGCCCGTGACTATTCGATTGGAAGCTTGGAATGAGGAACACGTGGTGGTAAACTGCCTTTGTCGGTTTATGGAATTTAGATCCCCGAAACACTCTATTTCATGAGTTATTTGTGTGTGTTGTCTTAAATAAAGATAGTTATTCAATTGGTTAGTATATTAATTTGGTTTTTTAGACATTCGTTTTTGCAATAGTTATCGGCCCGTTTGTTCTTTAGGCTCCATTTTGACTTTGCTTCGCTATTTAAAAAGGGTACTGCCTTTGTTGCTAAAGAGTTCAGTGAAATACCAAAAGTTTATTTTTGGCAGTTTTTGCTAAGAACTTCCCTATGATGGGTATAACTTGAGCTACGGGGCTCCGTTTCAGGCCCGTGACTATTCGATTGGAAGCTTGGAATGAGGAGCACGTGGTGGTAAACTGCCTTTGTCATTTTACGGAACTTTAGAGACCCGAAACACTCTATTTCTTGAGTTATTTGCGTGTGTTGTCTTAAGTAAAGATAGTTACTCAATGGGTTAGTATATTAAGTTGGTTTTTTTAGACATTCGTTTTTGCAATAGATTTCGGCCCATTTGTTCTTTAAGGTCCTTTTTGAATTTATTTTTCTATTTAATAAGTGTATTGCCTTTGTGGCTAAGGAGTTCAATGAAATACCAAAACTTTATTTTTGGCAGCTTTTGTTAAGAACTTCCCTATAATGGGTATAACTTGGGCTACAGGGCTCCGTTTCAGGCCCGTGACCAGTCGATTCAAAGCTTGGTATGAGGAGCACGTGGTGATAAACTGCCTTTGTCGGTTTACGAAACCTTAGAGCCCCGAAACACTCTACTTCATGAGTTATTTGTGTATGTTGTCTTAAATAAAGATACTTACCCAATTTGTTAGTATAATAAGTTGGTTTTTTGGACATTCGTTTTTACAATTGATTTCGGCATGTTTATTCTTTAGGCTCCATTTTGACTTTGCTTCTCTATTTAATAAGTGTACTGCCTTTGTCAGTTTACGGAACTTTAGAGCCCCGAAACACTCTATTTCATGAGTTATTCGACTGTGTAGTCTTCAATAAAGATAGTACTCAATTGATTAGTGTATTAACTTGGTTTTTTAGACATTCGTTTTTGCAATAGATTTCGGCCCATTTGTTCTTTAAGGTCCATTGTGACTTTGTTTTTCTATTTAATAAGTGAACTGCCTTTGTGGCTAAGGAGTTCAATGAAATACGAAAAGTTTATTTTTGGCATCTTTTGCTAAGAACTTCCCTATAATGGGTATAACTTGGGCAACGGGACTCCGTTTCAGGCCCGTGACTAGTCGATTCAAAGCTTGGTATGAGGAGCACGTGGTGGTAAAATGCCTTTGTCAGTTTACGGATCTTTAGAGCCCCGAAACACTCTACTTCATGAGTTATTTGTGTGTGTCATCTTAAATAAAGATAGTTACCCAATTGGTTAGTATAATAAGTTGGTTTTTTACACATTCGTTTTTATAATTTATTTCGGCCCGTTTGTTCTTTAGGCTCCATTTTAACTTTGCTTCGCTATTTAATAAGTGTATTGCCTTTGTGGCTAAGGAGCTCAATGAAATAATAAAAGTTTTTTTTGGCACCTTTTGCTAACAACTTCCCTATAATGGGTATAACTTGGGCTACAGGGCTCCGTTTCAGGCCCGTGACCAGTCGATTCAAAGCTTGGTATGAGGAGTACGTGGTGGTAAACTGCCTTTGTCGGTTTACGGAACCTTAGAGCCCCGAAACACTCTACTTCATGTGTTATTTGTGTGTGTTGTCTTAAATAAAGATAGTTACCCAATTGGTTAGTATAATAAGTTGGTTTTTTAGACATTTGTTTTTATAATTGATTTTGGCCCATTTGTTCTTTAGGCTCCGTTTTGAATTTGCTTCACTATTTAATAAGTGTACTGCCTTTGTTGCTAAGGAGTTCAATGAAATACCAAAAGTTTAATTTTGGCAGATTTTGCTAAGAACTTCCCTATAATCGGTATAACTTGGGCTACGGGGCTCTGTTTCAGGCCCGTGACTATTCGATTGGAAGCTTGGAATGAGGAGCACGTGGTGGTAAACTGCCTTTGTTGGTTTACGGAATTTAGAGCCCCGAAACACTCTATTTCATGAGTTATTTGCGTGTGTCATCTTAAATAAAGATAGTTACTCAATTGGTTATTATATTAAGTTGGTTTTTTAGACATTCGTTTTTGCAATAGATTTCGGCCCATTTGTTCTTTAGGGACCTTTTTGACTTTGTTTCTCTTTTTAATAAATGTATTTCCTTTGTGGCTAAGGAGTTCAGTGAAATACCAAAAGTCTATTTTTGGCAGCTTTAGCTAAGAACTTCCCAATAATGGGTATAACTTAGGCTACAGGGCTCCGTATCAGGCCCGTGACCAGTCGATTCAAAACTTGGTATGAGGAGCACGTTGTGCTAAACTGCCTTTGTCAGTTTAAGGAACTTTAGAGCCCCGATACACTCTACTTCATGAGTTATTTGTGTGTGTCATCTTAAATGAAGATAGTTACCCAATTGATTAGTATAATAAGTTGGTTTTTTATACATTCGTTTTTATAATTAATTTCGGCCCGTTTGTTCTTTAGGCTCCATTTTGACTTTGCATCGCTATTTAATAAGTGTACTGCCTTTGTTGCTAATGAGTTCAATGAAATACCAAAAGTTTATTTTTGGCAGCTTTTGCTAAGAACTTCCCTATAGTGGGTATAACTTGGGCTACGGGGCTCCGTTTCAGGTTCGTGACTATTCGATTGGAAGCTTGGAATGAGTAGCACGTGGTGGTAAACTGTCTTTGTTGGTTTACGGAACTTTAGAGCCCCGAAACACAATATTTCATGAGTTATTTGCGTGTGTTGTCTTAAATAAAGATAGTTACTCAATTGGTTAGTATATTAAGTTGGTTTTTTAGACATTCGTTTTTGCAATAGACTTCGGCCCATTTTTCTTTAGGGTTCTTTTTGAAT
Source organism: Artemisia argyi (assembly GCA_030686995.1). Lineage (NCBI taxonomy): Eukaryota > Viridiplantae > Streptophyta > Magnoliopsida > Asterales > Asteraceae > Artemisia > Artemisia argyi. The sequence goes on from CM060690.1 coordinate 6,160,510, forward strand.
TTGTTTCTCTATTTAATAAGTGTACTGCCTTTGTTGCTAAGGAGTTCAATGAAATACCAAAAGTTTATTTTTGGCAGCTTTTGCTAAGAACTTCCCTATAATGGGTATAACTTGGGCTACCGGGCTCCGTTTCAGGCCCGTGACTATTCGATTGGAAGCTTGGAATGAGGAGCACGTGGTGGTAAACTGCCTTTGTCAGTTTACGGAACTTTAGAGACCTGAAACACTTTATTTCTTGAGTTATTTGCGTGTGTTGTCTTAAGTAAAGATAGTTACTCAATGGGTTAGTATATTAAGTTAGTTTTTTAGACATTCGTTTTTGCAATAGATTTCGGCCCATTTGTTTATTTAATAAGTGTATTGCCTTTGTGGCTAAGGAGTTCAATGAAATACTAAAAGTTTATTTTTGGCAGCTTTTGCTAAGAACTTCCCTATAATGGGTATAACTTGGGCTACGGGGCTCCGTTTCAGGCCCGTGACCAGTCGATTCAAAGCTTGGTATGAGGAGCACGTGATGGTAAACTGCCTTTGTCGGTTTACGGTACCTTAGAGCCCTGAAACACTCTACTTCATGAGTTATTTGTGTGTATTGTCTTAAATAAAGATACTTACCCAATTAGTTTGTAAAATAAGTTGGTTTTTTGGACATTCATTTTTACAATTGATTTCGGCATGTTTGTTCTTTAGGCTCCATTTTTACTTTGCTTCTCTATTTAATAAGTTTACTGCCTTTATTGCTAAGGAGTTCAATGAAATACCAAAAGTTTATTTTTGGCAGGTTTTGCTAAGAACTTCCCTATAATGGGTATAACTTGGGCTACGGGGCTCCGTTTCAGGCCCGTGACTATTAGATTGGAATCTTGGAATGAGAAGCACGTAGTGGTAAACTGCCTTTGTCAGTTTATGGAACTTTAGAGCCCCAAAACACTCTATTTCATGAGTTATTCGCGTGTGTTGTCTTAAATAAAGATAGTTACTCAATTGGTTAGTATATTAAGTTGGTTTTAGCGCCAAATTTAAGTTTTTTTACAACATTTAGGAGTGAAACTTTAGCCATAGCAAGCGTCTCATGGATAGGAGATTGAATGACTAGCACATAACCGTTCTATTCAGAAAAATTTTCCACCTAAATATGTGAGGTTCGCCTTTAGATTTGATAGGAAAAGCATTTACTATTAGTGCTTATGAGTGTACCGGTAGCATTTAGATTCTAGAACTTGCGTTAGTGATGCATCCCGAGACCGCTAGTGAGACTACATTCGTGTGGTAGGATTTACTAAATGATAAGAGGCATTAGGATCACCCTTGTGTTAAACCCGTATCATAATTACTTTACCATTTAAGTCATATTACTTGGCTAACAATTAATTTTTCCCACACCTTAGCGTTGTACTCATTTTTAGTACACGAAACCCCTAGTACACCCCTCCGAGCCTATCTTTTCGTTTCTAACTTTAAGCATTTTACTTAAAGGAAGAATTTGTTACACTCCACTTAAATGTACACCCAAATCGCCTTAGCCTTCCGTGTATGCACTCATCTTTAGTGCATTATTGTTATTTGTTAAACCCTAAAGTTAATTATCTAATTGATTACATGGTTGCTAAGTCGAGTCATATCCTTGTACATATTGTTTTGGGGATGATTGGGACGCATGGGTAAAGCACTTATTTTATGGAGTAACGGGGAAGAACATCATTTATTACCCCCATATGTGCGTTAATCTTAAAAGTACTCCAAGTGTTTTGATTTTCTTAATTCGAGTCAATAGATTAGTTTATTGTAAAGTATGTAAAAATTCAAGTGTAAGGGGAATTTCCAATCCCTATAATGTATTATTTTGGATGGTAGGGTAAGAATGTATGCAAAAAAAAAAAAAAAAAAAAAAAAAAAAAAAAAAAAAAAAAAAAAATCAAGAAAAAGAAAAAAAAATAGAAAAAGAAAAAAGAAAAAACATACGGACTACCATCCCTTTTCATTCTATGTTTATTTTATGTTTTGGTTATTTTTCATTTATTAGCTTAAGTCGAGTCTAGTCTTGGCTTAGCAACGCCATATTGTACATGTAATTAACCAAGATTGTTAACTCGCCACCAGTAAAGACTGCCTATATCCAACAAAAACGTGTATTTCATATCCCTACACCTAACGTTACAACTCTTTAAAAGACCTCTTTGATAGTTTATCCTAGGTGCTTACGCCATGTGGTGGAGGTTTGATCCTTTCCCAAGCCTATGGTAATCTATTTTGCTATGACAGGTAGTGAGAGATGTTTTCCATTTCCATATTGTGATATATATACTTTATTACACCCGAGAGATGTGAGTATCTAAACACTATTTGTGAGGTGCTAGTGTATGACCTCCGTGCTTGTCTTTGGTCTTTAGTGGAACGATTATTTGTTGTAATTACTTTTATATTAGTGTTAAATGACCCCTAACTTGTATTTTGATTAGAATAAAAGCGCATTTGCTTGAGGACAAGCAAATCTCAAGTGTAAGGGTATATGATGAGGCGAAAAATGAACCACTTTTAGGGGGTCATTTAAGCCCGGAATTGAATTTATTTGATCAAATATTACTCTAAATCGTTCCTTTTGTGATTTTAGGTACTTTGGGAGTGAAATCTGGAAAAAGAAGCAATTCGGACGTTTTTGTAGCATAAAAGTGAAGAAAACGCCAAAGACTTAATTTTCCATGCTGGAAACAGTGTATGACGGCGTCAAGAGGACATTCCTGACGGTGTCAAGAGTAAAATCCATGACGACCCAGAAGAAACATGAAGGCGTCACAAGTAGAGCGTCAAGAGTTAATTGTGTGACGGCCTGCAAAAGGGGACTACATGACGGCGTCAGATCCAGATCTAGGCAGTCCGAGGAATTATTGGGCGGCGAGATGACGGCGTCAGACATTTGTTCTTGATGCCGTCACCCTCTAAAATCTATATATAGTTTTTTAATTTTCATTCATTAAGAGGAACTTGTGTGGAGAAACCCTAGGGTCGAACCTTGTACGTATTTTACAGCTTTTTCAAGGGTTTTCAGCCCTTGAATCCTTACATGTGCTATTGAGATAAGTCTTCTCTTAATTCAATCAATATGTCTATTTGTTGGTTGTCTATATCTAGTGCTTGTCTTGATTTCAACATGCTAGGCTAGATTTATCTTGTGTTTGCTTAGATCTAATGAAACCTAGATGTTAATTATGTGTTGATTACTTGTTTATGGTTGTATTGGATGAATGATTTCAATGTTAGGATTAAGAAACTGGCAGATCTCCATTTGGTAACATGCTTGAGCGTCTTAGGAAACATGAACCGATGTGTACTAGGTTTTATTGGTTGTATTTAATGCATGAGTAAATTCTAATGATCCCATGTTAGGAGCTTCTTAGTCGGCTCGACATAGGAGTGAAGTAGGCACTCATAGGATTGGGGAAGTCAGTACGCCACCCTATGAATGATATTAAGGAATACAATCCGTCATCCACGCAACTATAACAAGTAATTAACGTGTAAAAGATATCTAGGGAGTAGTGAAATCTAAGTAAACACATTTCTCCCACTTATTGCTCACAACTTTAGTTTAATATAGTTTATTTTCATTTTTAGTATTTTATTTTGATTGCATCTTAGTATTGGGTTAGTTGACTAGCAACTAATTCCGCCCAAATCCTTCAAACCCGAGATTCTAATTTGCTTTTCTAAAAATATAAAAATACAAAAAGAATCATCCCTCATCTCTAGACTTAATCTTTAGGTTTTCTAATCCTAGCGACACTATTCCTAGTTGAACGATCAATCCCCCGGTACTTGTCATTATACTATACTATATCGATCACGTACACTGCCTGGTGGGGGTTGTAAGCTTCTCGAGATCCCTCGAGAGGTAAAGCCTGGTGCGATTCCCACGTATCAATAAGTTGGTTTTTTAGACATTCGTTTTTATAATTGATTTCGGCCAGTTTTTTCTTTAGGCTCCATTTTGACTTTGCTTCGCTATTTAATAAGTGTACTGCCTTTGTTGCTAAGGAGTTCAATGAAATACCAAAAAAATTTTTTGGCAGCTTTTGCTAAGAACATCCCTATAATGGGTATAACTTGGGCTACGGGGCTCCGTTTCAGGCCCGTGACTATTCGATTGGAAGCTTGGAATGAGGAGCACGTGGTGGTAAACTGCCTTTGTCGGTTTACGGAACTTTAGAGCCTCGAAACACTCTATTTCATGAAATATTTGCGTGTGTTGTCTTAAATAAAGATAGTTACTCAATTGGTTGGTATATTAAGTTGGTTTTTTAGACATTCGTTTTTGCAATAGATTTCGGCCCATTTGCTCTTTAGGGTCCTTTTTGACTTTGTTTCTCTATTTAATAAGTGTATTGCCTTTGTGGCTAAGGAGTTCAATGAAATACCAAAAGTTTATTTTTGGCAGCTTTTGCTAAGAACTTCCCTATAATGGGTATACCTTGGGCTACGGGGCTCCGTTTCAGGCCCGTGACCAGTCGATTCAAAACTTGGTATGAGGAGCATGTGGTGGTAAACTGACTTTTCCGGTTTATGGAACTTTAGAACCCCAAAACACTCTATTTCATGAGTTATTTGAGTGTGTTGTCTTAAATAAAGATAGTTACTCAATTGGTTAGTATAATAAGTTGGTTTTTTAGACATTCGCTTTTATAATTGATTTCGGCCCGTTTGTTCTTTAGGCTCCATTTTGACTTTGCTTCTCTATTTAATAAGTGTACTGCATTTGTTGCTAAGGAGTTCAATGAAATACCAAAAGTTTATTTTAGGCATCTTTTGCTATGAACTTCTGTATAATGGGTAGAACTTGGGCTACGGGGCTCCGTTTCAGGTTCGTGACTATTCGATTGGAAGCTTGGAATGAGTAGCACGTGGTGGTAAACTGTCTTTGTTGGTTTACGGAACTTTAGAGCCCCGAAACACAATATTTCATGAGTTATTTGCGTGTGTTGTCTTAAATAAAGATAGTTACTCAATTGGTTAGTATATTACGTTGGTTTTTTAGACATTGGTTTTTGCAATAGACTTCGGCCCATTTTTCTTTAGGGTTCTTTTTGAATTTGTTTCTCTATTTAATAAATGTATTTCCTTTGTGGCTAAGGAGTTCAGTGAAATACCAAAAGTCTATTTTTGGCAGCTTTAGCTAAGAACTTCCCAATAATGGGTATAACTTAGGCTACAGGGCTCCGTATCAGGCCCGTGACCAGTCGATTCAAAGCTTGGTATGAGGAGCACGTTGTGCTAAACTGCCTTTGTCAGTTTAAGGAACTTTAGAGCCCCGAAACACTCTACTTCATGAGTTATTTGTGTGTGTCATCTTAAATGAAGATAGTTACCCAATTGGTTAGTATAATAAGTTGGTTTTTTATACATTCGTTTTTATAATTGATTTCGGCCCGTTTGTTCTTTAGGCTCCATTTTGACTTTGCATCGCTATTTAATAAGTGTACTGCCTTTGTTGCTAATGAGTTCAATGAAATACCAAAAGTTTATTTTTGGCAGCTTTTGCTAAGAACTTCCCTATAGTGGGTATAACTTGGGCTACGTGGCTCCGTTTCAGGTTCGTGACTATTCGATTGGAAGCTTGGAATGAGTAGCACGTGGTGGTAAACTGTCTTTGTTGGTTTACGGAACTTTAGAGCCCCGAAACACAATATTTCATGAGTTATTTGCGTGTGTTGTCTTAAATAAAGATAGTTACTCAATTGGTTAGTATATTAAGTTGGTTTTTTAGACATTCGTTTTTGCAATAGACTTCGGCCCATTTTTCTTTAGGGTTCTTTTTGAATTTGTTTCTCTATTTAATAAGTGTACTGCCTTTGTTGCTAAGGAGTTCAATGAAATACCAAAAGTTTATTTTTGGCAGCTTTTGCTAAGAACTTCCCTATAATGGGTATAACTTGGGCTACCGGGCTCCGTTTCAGGCCCGTGACTATTCGATTGGAAGCTTGGAATGAGGAGCACGTGGTGGTAAACTGCCTTTGTCAGTTTATGGAACTTTAGAGACCTGAAACACTTTATTTCTTGAGTTATTTGCGTGTGTTTTCTTAAGTAAAGATAGTTACTCAATGGGTTAGTATATTAAGTTAGTTTTTTAGACATTCGTTTTTGCAATAGATTTCGGCCCATTTGTTCTTTAAGGTCCTTTTTGAATTTGTTTTTCTATTTAATAAGTATATTGCCTTTGTGGCTAAGGAGTTCAATGAAATACTAAAAGTTTATTTTTGGCAGCTTTTGCTAAGAACTTCCCTATAATGGGTATAACTTGGGCTACGGGGCTCCGTTTCAGGCCCGTGACCAGTCGATTAAAAGCTTGGTATGAGGAGCACGTGATGGTAAACTGCCTTTGTCGGTTTACGGAACCTTAGAGCCCTGAAACACTCTACTTCATGAGTTATTTGTGTGTATTGTCTTAAATAAAGATACTTACCCAATTAGATAGTAAAATAAGTTGGTTTTTTGGACATTCATTTTTACAATTGATTTCGGCATGTTTGTTCTTTAGGCTCCATTTTTACTTTGCTTCTCTATTTAATAAGTTTACTGCCTTTATTGCTAAGGAGTTCAATGAAATACCAAAAGTTTATTTTTGGCAGGTTTTGCTAAGAACTTCCCTATAATGGGTATAACTTGGGCTACGGGGCTCCGTTTCAGGCCCGTGACTATTAGATTGGAATCTTGGAATGAGGAGCACGTAGTGGTAAACTGCCTTTGTCAGTTTATGGAACTTTAGAGCCCCGAAACACTCTATTTCATGAGTTATTCGCGTGTGTTGTCTTAAATAAAGATAGTTACTCAATTGGTTAGTATATTAAGTTGGTTTTAGCGCCAAATTTAAATTTTTTTACAACATTTAGGTGTGAAACTTTAGCCATAGCAAGCGTCTCATGGATAGGAGATTGAATGACTAGCACATAACCGTTCTATTCAGAAAAATTTTCCACCTAAATATGTGAGGTTCGCCTTTAGATTTGATAGGAAAAGCATTTACTATTAGTGCTTATGAGTGTACCGGTAGCATTTAGATTCTAGAACTTGCGTTAGTGATGCATCCCGAGACCGCTAGTGAGACTACATTCGTGTGGTAGGATTTACTAAATGATAAGAGGCATTAGGATCACCCTTGTGTTAAACCCGTATCATAATTACTTTACCATTTAAGTCATATTACTTGGCTAACAATTAATTTTTCCCACACCTTAGCGTTGTACTCATTTTTAGTACACGAAACCCCTAGTACACCCCTCCGAGCCTATCTTTTCGTTTCTAACTTTAAGCATTTTACTTAAAGGAAGAATTTGTTACACTCCACTTAAATGTACACCCAAATCGCCTTAGCCTTCCGTGTATGCACTCATCTTTAGTGCATTATTGTTATTTGTTAAACCCTAAAGTTAATTATCTAATTGATTACATGGTTGCTAAGTCGAGTCATATCCTTGTACATATTGTTTTGGGGACGATTGGGACGCATGGGTAAAGCACTTATTTTATGGAGTAACGGGGAAGAACATCATTTATTACCCCCATATGTGCGTTAATCTTAAAAGTACTCCAAGTGTTTTGATTTTCTTAATTCGAGTCAATAGATTAGTTTATTGTAAAGTATGTAAAAATTCAAGTGTAAGGGGAATTTCCAATCCCTATAATGTATTGTTTTGGATGGTAGGGTAAGAATGTATGCAAAAAAAAAAAAAAAAAAAAAAAAAAAAAAAAGAAAAAAAAAAAAAAAATCAAGAAAAAGAAAAAAAAAATAGAAAAAGAAGAAAGAAAAAACATACGGACTACCATCCCTTTTCATTCTATGTTTATTTTATGTTTTGGTTATTTTTCATTTATTAGCTTAAGTCGAGTCTAGTCTTGGCTTAGCAACGCCATATTGTACATGTAATTAACCAAGATTGTTAACTCGCCACCAGTAAAGACTGCCTATATCCAACAAAAACGTGTATTTCATATCCCTACACCTAACGTTACAACCCTTTAAAAGACCTCTTTGATAGTTTATCCTAGGTGCTTACGCCATGTGGTGGAGGTTTGATCCTTTCCCAAGCCTATGGTAATCTATTTTGCTATGACAGGTAGTGAGAGATGTTTTCCATTTCCATATTGTGATATATATACTTTATTACACCCGAGAGATGTGAGTATCTAAACACTATTTGTGAGGTGCTAGTGTATGACCTCCGTGCTTGTCTTTGGTCTTTAGTGGAACGATTATTTGTTGTAATTACTTTTATATTAGTGTTAAATGACCCCTAACTTGTATTTTGATTAGAATAAAAGCGCATTTGCTTGAGGACAAGCAAATCTCAAGTGTAAGGGTATATGATGAGGCGAAAAATGAACCACTTTTAGGGGGTCATTTAAGCCCGGAATTGAATTTATTTGATCAAATATTACTCTAAATCGTTCCTTTTGTGATTTTAGGTACTTTGGGAGTGAAATCTGGAAAAAGAAGCAATTCGGACGTTTTTGTAGCATAAAAGTGAAGAAAACGCCAAAGACTTAATTTTCCATGCTGGAAACAGTGTATGACGGCGTCAAGAGGACATTCCTGACGGTGTCAAGAGTAAAATCCATGACGACCCAGAAGAAACATGAAGGCGTCACAAGTAGAGCGTCAAGAGTTAATTGTGTGACGGCCTGCAAAAGGGGACTACATGACGGCGTCAGATCCAGATCTAGGCAGTCCGAGGAATTATTGGGCGGCGAGATGACGGCGTCAGACATTTGTTCTTGATGCCGTCACCCTCTAAAATCTATATATAGTTTTTTAATTTTCATTCATTAAGAGGAACTTGTGTGGAGAAACCCTAGGGTCGAACCTTGTACGTATTTTACAGCTTTTTCAAGGGTTTTCAGCCCTTGAATCCTTACATGTGCTATTGAGATAAGTCTTCTCTTAATTCAATCAATATGTCTATTTGTTGGTTGTCTATATCTAGTGCTTGTCTTGATTTCAACATGCTAGGCTAGATTTATCTTGTGTTTGCTTAGATCTAATGAAACCTAGATGTTAATTATGTGTTGATTACTTGTTTATGGTTGTATTGGATGAATGATTTCAATGTTAGGATTAAGAAAACTGGCAGATCTCCATTGGTAACATGCTTGAGCGTCTTAGGAAACATGAACCGATGTGTACTAGGTTTTATTGGTTGTATTTAATGCATGAGTAAATTCTAATGATCCCATGTTAGGAGCTTCTTAGTCGGCTCGACATAGGAGTGAAGTAGGCACTCATAGGATTGGGGAAGTAAGTACGCCACCCTATGAATGGTATTAAGGAATACAATCCGTCATCCACGCAACTATAACAAGTAATTAACGTGTAAAAGATATCTAGGGAGTAGTGAAATCTAAGTAAACACATTTCTCCCACTTATTGCTCACAACTTTAGTTTAATATAGTTTATTTTCATTTTTAGTATTTTATTTTGATTGCATCTTAGTATTGGGTTAGTTGACTAGCAACTAATTCCGCCCAAATCCTTCAAACCCGAGATTCTAATTTGCTTTTCTAAAAATATAAAAATACAAAAAGAATCATCCCTCATCTCTAGACTTAATCTTTAGGTTTTCTAATCCTAGCGACATTATTCCTAGTTGAACGATCAATCCCCCGGTACTTGTCATTATACTATACTATATCGATTAGGTACACTGCCTGGTGGGGGTTGTAAGCTTCTCGAGATCCCTCGAGAGGTAAAGCCTGGTGCGATTCCCACGTATCAATAAGTTGGTTTTTTAGACATTCGATTTTATAATTGATTTCGGCCAGTTTTTTCTTTAGGCTCCATTTTGACTTTGCTTCGCTATTTAATAAGTGTACTGCCTTTGTTGCTAAGGAGTTCAATGAAATACCAAAAAAATTTTTTGGCAGCTTTTGCTAAGAACATCCCTATAATGGGTATAACTTGGGCTACGGGGCTCCGTTTCAGGCCCGTGACTATTCGATTGGAAGCTTGGAATGAGGAGCACGTGGTGGTAAACTGCCTTTGTCGGTTTACAGAACTTTAGAGCCTCGAAACACTCTATTTCATGAAATATTTGCGTGTGTTGTCTTAAATAAAGATAGTTACTCAATTGGTTGGTATATTAAGTTGGTTTTTTAGACATTCGTTTTTGCAATAGATTTCGGCCCATTTGCTCTTTAGGGTCCTTTTTGACTTTGTTTCTCTATTTAATAAGTGTATTGCCTTTGTGGCTAAGGAGTTCAATGAAATACCAAAAGTTTATTTTTGGCAGCTTTTGCTAAGAAGTTCCCTATAATGGGTATACCTTGGGCTACGGGGCTCCGTTTCAGGCCCGTGACCAGTCGATTCAAAACTTGGTATGAGGAGCATGTGGTGGTAAACTGACTTTTCCGGTTTATGGAACTTTAGAGCCCCAAAACACTCTATTTCATGAGTTATTTGAGTGTGTTGTCTTAAATAAAGATAGTTACTCAATTGGTTAGTATAATAAGTTGGTTTTTTAGACATTCGCTTTTATAATTGATTTCGGCCCGTTTGTTTTTTAGGCTCCATTTTGACTTTGCTTCTCTATTTAATAAGTGTACTGCATTTGTTGCTAAGGAGTTCAATGAAATACCAAAAGTTTATTTTTGGCATCTTTTGCTATGAACTTCCGTATAATGGGTAGAACTTGGGCTACGGGGCTCCGTTTTAGGCACGTGACCAGTCGATTCGAAGCTTGGTATAAGGAGCACATGGTGGTAAACTGCCTTTGTCGATTTTAGGAACTCTAGAGCCCCGAAACACTGTATTTCATGAGTTATTTCATGAGTTTTAGGCACGTGACCAGTCGATTCAAAGCTTGATATGGGGAGCACGTGGTGGTAAACTGCCTTTGTCGGTTTACGGAACCTTAGAGCCCCGAAACACTCTACTTCATGAGTTATTTGTGTGTGTTGTCTTAAATAAAGATACTTACCCAATTAGTTAGTAAAATAAGTTGGTTTTTTGGACATTCGTTTTTACAATTGATTTCGGCATGTTAGTTCTTTATGCTCCATTTTTACTTAGCTTCTCTATTTAATAAGTGTACTGCCTTAGTTGCTAAGGAGTTCAATGAAATACCAAAAGTTTATTTTTGGCAGCTTTTGCTAAGAACTTCCCTATAATGGGTATAACTTGGGCTACGGGGCTCCGTTTCAGGCCTGTGACTATTAGATTGGAAGCTTGGAATGAAAAGCACGTGGTGGTAAACTGCCTTTGTCAGTTTATGGAACTTTAGAGCCCCGAAACACTCTACTTCATGAGTTATTTGTGTGTGTTGTCTTAAGTAAAGATACTTACCCAATTTGTTAGTATAATAAGTTGGTTTTTTGGACATTTGTTTTTACAATTGATTTCGGCATGTTTGTTCTTTAGGCTCCATTTTGAATTTGCTTCTCTATTTAATAAGTGTACTGCCTTTGTTGGTAAGGAGTTCAATGAAATACGAAAAGTTTATTTTTCGCATCTTTTGCTAAGAACTTCGCTATAATGGGTATAACTTGGGCTACGGGGCTCCGTTTCAGGCCCGTGACCAGTCGATTGAAAGCTTGGTATGAGGAGCACGTGGTGGTAAACTGCCTTTGTTAGTTTAAGGAACTTTAGAGCCCCGAAACACTCAACTTCATGAGTTATTTGTGTGTGTCATCTTAAATAAAGATAGTTACCCAATTGTTTTGTATAATAAGTTGGTTTTTTATACATTCGTTTTTATAATTGATTTCGGCCCGTTTGTTCTTTAGGCTCCATTTTGACTTTGCTTCGCTATTTAATAAGTGTATTACCTTTGTTGCTAAGGAGTTCAATGAAAAATCAAAAGTTTATTTTTGGCAGCTTTTGCTAAGAACTTCCCTATAATGGGTATAACTTGGGCTACAGGGCTCTGTTTCAGGCCTGTGACTATTCGATTGGAAGCTTGGAATGAGGAGCACGTGGTGGTAAACTGCCTTTGTCAGTTTAAGGAACTTTAGAGCCCCGAAACACTCTACTTCATGAGTTATTTGTGTGTGTCATCTTAAATAAAGATAGTTACCCAATTGGTTAGTATAATAAGTTGGTTTTTTATACATTCGTTTTTATAATTGATTTCGGCCCGTTTGTTCTTTAGGCTCCATTTTGACTTTGCTTCGCTATTTAATAAGTGTATTGCCTTTGTTGCTAAAGAGTTTAATGAAATATCAAAAGTTTATTTTTGGCAGCTTTTGCTAAGAAATTCCCTATAATGGGTATAACTTGGGCTACAGGGCTCTGTTTCAGGCCCGTGACTATTCGATTGGAAGCTCGGAATGAGAAGCACGTGGTGGTAAACTGCCTTTGTCGGTTTACGGAATTTAGAGCCCCGAAACACTCTATTTCATGAGTTATTTGCGTGTATTGTCTTAAATAAAGATAGTTACTCAATTTGTTAGTATATTAAGTTGGGTTTTTAGACATTCGATTTTGCAATAGATTTCGGCCCGTTTGTTCTTTAGGCTCCATTTTGAATTTGCTTCGCTATTTAATAAGTGTACTGCCTTTGTTGCTAAGGAGTTCAATGAAATACCAAAAGTCTATTATTGGCAGCTTTTGCTAAGAACTTCCCAATAATAGGTATAACTTAGGCTACAGGGCTCCGTTTCAGGCCCGTGACCAGTCGATTCAAAGCTTGGTATGAGGAGCACGTGGTGGTTAACTGCCTTTGTCAGTTTAAGAAACTTTAGAGCCCCGAAACACTCTACTTCATGAGTTATTTGTGTGTGTAATCTTAAATGAAGATAGTTACCCAATTGGTTAGTATAATAAGTTGGTTTTTTATACATTCGTTTTTATAATTGATTTCGGCCCGTTTGTTCTTTAGGCTCCATTTTGACTTTGCTTCGCTATTTAATAAGTGTACTGCCTTTGTTGCTAAGGAGTTCAATGAAATACCAACAGTTTATTTTTGGCAGCTTTTGCTAAGAACTTCCCTATAATGGGTATAACTTGGGCTACGGGGCTCCGTTTCAGGCCCATGACTGTTCGATTGGAAGCTTGGAATGAGGAACACGTGGTGGTAAACTGTCTTTGTTGGTTTACGGAACTTTAGAGCCCTGAAACACTATATTTCATGAGTTATTTGCGTGTGTTGTCTTAAATAAAGATAGTTACTCAATTGGTTAGTATATTAAGTTGGTTTTTTAGACATTCGTTTTTGCAATAGATTTCGGCCCATATGTTCTTTAGGGTCGTTTTTGACTTTGTTTCTCTATTTAATAAGTGTACTGCCTTTGTTGCTAAGGAGTTCAATGAAATACCAAAAGTTTATTTTTGGCAGCTTTTGCTAAAAACTTCCCTACAATGGGTATAACTTGGGCTACGGGGCTCTGTTTCAGGCCCGTGACTATTCGATTAGAAGCTTGGAATGTGAAGCACGTGGTGGTAAACTGCCTTTGTCAGTTTACAGAACTTTAGAGCCCCGAAACACACTATTTCATGAGTTATTTGCGTGTGTCGTCTTAAATAAAGATAGTTACTCAATTGGTTATTATATTAAGTTGGTTTTTTAGACATTCGTTTTTGCAATAGATTTCGGCCCATTTGTTCCTTAGGGTCCTTTTTGACTTTGTTTCTCTTTTTAATAAATGTATTTCCTTTGTGGCTAAGGAGTTCAATGAAATACCAAAAGTCTATTTTTGGCAGCTCTTGCTAAGAACTTCCCAATAATGGGTATAACTTGGGCTACGGGGCTCCGTTTCTGGCCCGTGACCAGTCGATTCAAAGCTTGGTATGAGGAGCACGTGGTGGTAAACTACCTTTGTTAGTTTAAGGAACTTTAGAGCCCCGAAACACTCTACTTCATGAGTTATTTGTGTGTGTCATCTTAAATAAAGATAGTTACCCAATTGTTTAGTATAATAAGTTGGTTTTTTATACATTCGTTTTTATAATTGATTTCGGCCCGTTTGTTCTTTAGGCTCCATTTTGACTTTGCTTCGCTATTTAATAAGTGTATTACCTTTGTTGCTAAGGAGTTAAATGAAAAATCAAAAGTTTATTTTTGGTAGCTTTTGCTAAGAACTTCCCTATAATGGGTATAACTTGGGCTACAGGGCTCTGTTTCAGGCCTGTGACTATTCGATTGGAAGCTTGGAATGAGGAGCACGTGGTGGTAAACTGCCTTTGTCAGTTTAAGGAACTTTAGAGCCCCGAAACACTCTACTTCATGAGTTATTTGTGTGTGTCATCTTAAATAAAGATAGTTACCCAATTGGTTAGTATAATAAGTTTGTTTTTTATACATTCGTTTTTATAATTGATTTCGGCCCGTTTGTTCTTTAGGCTCCATTTTGACTTTGCTTCGCTATTTAATAAGTGTATTGCCTTTGTTGCTAAGGAGTTTAATGAAATATCAAAAGTTTATTTTTGGCAGCTTTTGCTAAGAACTTCCCTATAATGGGTATAACTTGGGCTACAGGGCTCTGTTTCAGGCCCGTGACTATTCGATTGGAAGCTCGGAATGAGAAGCACGTGGTGGTAAACTGCCTTTGTCGGTTTACGGAATTTAGAGCCCCGAAACACTCTATTTCATGAGTTATTTGCGTGTATTGTCTTAAATAAAGATAGTTATTCAATTTGTTAGTATATTAAGTTGGGTTTTTAGACATTCGATTTTGCAATAGATTTCGACCCGTTTGTTCTTTAGGCTCCATTTTGAATTTGCTTCGCTATTTAATAAGTGTACTGCCTTTGTTGCAAAGGAGTTCAATGAAATACCAAAAGTCTATTATTGGCAGCTTTTGCTAAGAACTTCCCAATAATAGGTATAACTTAGGCTACAGGGCTCCGTTTCAGGCCCGTGACCAGTCGATTCAAAGCTTGGTATGAGGAGCACGTGGTGGTAAACTGCCTTTGTCAGTTTATGGAACTTTAGAGCCCCGAAACACTCTACTTCATGAGTTATTTGTGTGTGTCATCTTAAATAAAGATAGTTACCCAATTGGTTAGTATAATAAGTTGGTTTTTTATACATTCGTTTTTATAATTGATTTCGGCCCGTTTGTTCTTTAGGCTCCATTTTGACTTTGCTTCGCTATTTAATAAGTGTACTGCCTTTGTTGCTAAGGAGTTCAATGAAATACCAACAGTTTATTTTTGGCAGCTTTTGCTAAGAACTTCCCTATAATGGGTATAACTTGGGCTACGGGGCTCCGTTTCAGGCCCGTGACTGTTCGATTGGAAGCTTGGAATGAGGAGCACGTAGTGGTAAACTGCCTTTGTCAGTTTATGGAACTTTAGAGCCCCGAAACACTCTATTTCATGAGTTATTCGCGTGTGTTGTCTTTAATAAAGATAGTTACTCAACTGGTTAGTATATTAAGTTGGTTTTTTAGACATTCATTTTTGCAATAGATTTTGGCCCATTTGTTCTTTAGGGTCCTTTTTGACTTTGTTTTTCTATTTAATAAGTGTATTGCCTTTGTGGCTAAGGAGTTCAATCAAATACGAAAAGTTTATTTTTCACATCTTTTGCTAAGAACTTCCCTATAATGGGTATAACTTGGGCTACGGGGCTCCGTTTCAGGCCCGTGACCAGTCGATTCAAAGCTTGGTATGAGGAGCACGTGGTGGTAAACTGCCTTTGTCAGTTTATGGAACTTTAGAGCCCTGAAACACTCTACTTCATGAGTTATTTGTGTGTGTCATCTTAAATAAAGATAGTTACCCAATTGTTTAGTATAATAAGTTGGTTTTTTATACATTCGTTTTTATAATTGATTTCGGCCCGTTTGTTCTTTAGGCTCCATTTTGACTTTGCTTCGCTATTTAATAAGTGTATTACCTTTGTTGCTAAGGAGTTCAATGAAATATCAAAAGTTTATTTTTGGCAGCTTTTGCTAAGAACTTCCCTATAATGGGTATAACTTGGGCTATAGGGCTCTGTTTCAGGCCCGTGACTATTCGATTGGAAGCTTGGAATGAGGAGCACGTGGTGGTAAACTGCCTTTGTCGGTTTACGGAATTTAGAGCCCCGAAACACTCTATTTCATGAGTTATTTGCGTGTGTTGTCTTAAATAAAGATAGTTACTCAATTGGTTAGTATATTAAGTTGGTTTTTTAGACATTCGTTTTTGAAATAGACTTCGGCCCATTTGTTCTTTAAGGTCCTTTTTGAATTTGTTTTTCTATTTAATAAGTGTATTGCCTTTGTGGCTAAGGAGTTCAATGAAATACCAAAAGTTTATTTTTGGCAGCTTTTGCTAAGAACTTCCCTATAATGGGTATAACTTGGGCTACGGGGCTCCGTTTCAGGCCCGTGACCAGTCGATTCAAAGCTTGTTATGGGGAGCACGTGGTGGTAAACTGCCTTTGTCGGTTTACGGAACCTTAGAGCCCCGAAACACTCTACTTCATGAGTTATTTGTGTG
Organism: Artemisia argyi; assembly: GCA_030686995.1. NCBI lineage: Eukaryota > Viridiplantae > Streptophyta > Magnoliopsida > Asterales > Asteraceae > Artemisia > Artemisia argyi. The sequence continues at coordinate 6,176,916 of CM060690.1, forward strand.
TGTTGTCTTAAATAAAGATACTTACCCAATTAGTTAGTAAAATAAGTTGGTTTTTTGGACATTCGTTTTTACAATTGATTTCGGCATGTTTGTTCTTTATGCTCCATTTTTACTTAGCTTCTCTATTTAATAAGTGTACTGCCTTAGTTGCTAAGGAGTTCAATGAAATACCAAAAGTTTATTTTTGGCAGCTTTTGCTAAGAACTTCCCTATAATGGGTATAACTTGGGCTACGGGGCTCCGTTTCAGGCCCGTGACTATTAGATTGGAAGCTTGGAATGAGAAGCACGTGGTGGTAAACTGCCTTTGTCAGTTTATGGAACTTTAGAGCCCCGAAACACTCTACTTCATGAGTTATTTGTGTGTGTTGTCTTAAGTAAAGATACTTACCCAATTTGTTAGTATAATAAGTTGGTTTTTTGGACATTTGTTTTTACAATTGATTTCGGCATGTTTGTTCTCTAGGCACCATTTTGAATTTGCTTCTCTATTTAATAAGTGTACTGCCTTTGTTGCTAAGGAGTTCAATGAACTACGAAAAGTTTATTTTTCGCATCTTTTGCTAAGAACTTCGCTATAATGGGTATAACTTGGGCTACGGGGCTCCGTTTCAGGCCCGTGACCAGTCGATTCAAAGCTTGGTATGAGGAGCACGTGGTGGTAAACTGCCTTTGTTAGTTTAAGGAACTTTAGAGCCCCGAAACACTCTACTTCATGAGTTATTTGTGTGTGTCATCTTAAATAAAGATAGTTACCCAATTGTTTAGTATAATAAGTTGGTTTTTTATACATTCATTTTTATAATTGATTTCGGCCCGTTTGTTCTTTAGGCTCCATTTTGACTTTGCTTCGCTATTTAATAAATGTATTACCTTTGTTGCTAAGGAGTTCAATGAAAAATCAAAAGTTTATTTTTGGCAGCTTTTGCTAAGAACTTCCCTATAATGGGTATAACTTGGGCTACAGGGCTCTGTTTCAGGCCTGTGACTATTCGATTGGAAGCTTGGAATGAGGAGCACGTGGTGGTAAACTGCCTTTGTCAGTTTAAGGAACTTTAGAGCCCCGAAACACTCTACTTCATGAGTTATTTGTGTGTGTCATCTTAAATAAAGATAGTTACCCAATTGGTTAGTATAATAAGTTGGTTTTTTATACATTCGTTTTTATAATTGATTTCGGCCCGTTTGTTCTTTAGGCTCCATTTTGACTTTGCTTCGCTATTTAATAAGTGTATTGCCTTTGTTGCTAAGGAGTTTAATGAAATATCAAAAGTTTATTTTTGGCAGCTTTTGCTAAGAACTTCCCTATAATGGGTATAACTTGGGCTACAGGGCTCTGTTTCAGGCCCGTGACTATTCGATTGGAAGCTCGGAATGAGAAGCACGTGGTGGTAAACTGCCTTTGTCGGTTTACGGAATTTAGAGCCCCGAAACACTCTATTTCATGAGTTATTTGCGTGTATTGTCTTAAATAAAGATAGTTATTCAATTTGTTAGTATATTAAGTTGGGTTTTTAGACATTCGATTTTGCAATAGATTTCGGCCCGTTTGTTCTTTAGGCTCCATTTTGAATTTGCTTCGCTATTTAATAAGTGTACTGCCTTTGTTGCTAAGGAGTTCAATGAAATACCAAAAGTCTATTATTGGCAGCTTTTGCTAAGAACTTCCCAATAATAGGTATAACTTAGGCTACAGGGCTCCGTTTCAGGCCCGTGACCAGTCGATTCAAAGCTTGTTATGAGGAGCACGTGGTGGTAAACTGCCTTTGTCAGTTTATGGAACTTTAGAGCCCCGAAACACTCTACTTCATGAGTTATTTGTGTGTGTCATCTTAAATGAAGATAGTTACCCAATTGGTTAGTATAATAAGTTGGTTTTTTATACATTCGTTTTTATAATTGATTTCGGCCCGTTTGTTCTTTAGGCTCCATTTTGACTTTGCTTCGCTATTTAATAAGTGTACTGCCTTTGTTGCTAAGGAGTTCAATGAAATACCAACAGTTTATTTTTGGCAGCTTTTGCTAAGAACTTCCCTATAATGGGTATAACTTGGGCTACGGGGCTCCGTTTCAGGCCCGTGACTGTTCGATTGGAAGCTTGGAATGAGGAACACGTGGTGGTAAACTGTCTTTGTTGGTTTACGGAACTTTAGAGCCCTGAAACACTATATTTCATGAGTTATTTGCGTGTGTTGTCTTAAATAAAGATAGTTACTCAATTGGTTAGTATATTAAGTTGGTTTTTTAGACATTCGTTTTTGCAATAGATTTCGGCCCATATGTTCTTTAGGGTCGTTTTTGACTTTGTTTCTCTATTTAATAAGTGTACTGCCTTTGTTGCTAAGGAGTTCAATGAAATACCAAAAGTTTATTTTTGGCAGCTTTTGCTAAAAACTTCCCTACAATGGGTATAACTTGGGCTACGGGGCTCTGTTTCAGGCCCGTGACTATTCGATTAGAAGCTTGGAATGTGAAGCACGTGGTGGTAAACTGCCTTTGTCAGTTTACAGAACTTTAGAGCCCCGAAACACACTATTTCATGAGTTATTTGCGTGTGTCGTCTTAAATAAAGATAGTTACTCAATTGGTTATTATATTAAGTTGGTTTTTTAGACATTCGTTTTTGCAATAGATTTCGGCCAATTTGTTCTTTAGGGTCCTTTTTGACTTTGTTTCTCTTTTTAATAAATGTATTTCCTTTGTGGCTAAGGAGTTCAATGAAATACCAAAAGTCTATTTTTGGCAGCTCTTGCTAAGAACTTCCCAATAATGGGTATAACCTAGGCTACAGGGCTCCGTTTCAGGCCCGTTACCAGTCGATTCAAAGCTTGGTATGAGGAGCACGTTGTGGTAAACTGCCTTTGTCAGTTTAAGGAACTTTAGAGCCCCGAAACACTCTACTTCATGAGTTATTTGTGTGTGTCATCTTAAATGAAGATAGTTACCCAATTGGTTAGTATAATAAGTTGGTTTTTATACATTCGTTTTTATAATTGATTTCGGCCCGTTTGTTCTTTAGGCTCCATTTTGACTTTGCTTCGCTATTTAATGAGTGTATTGCCTTTGTTGCTAAGGAGTTTAATGAAATATCAAAAGTTTATTTTTGGCAGCTTTTGCTAAGAACTTCCCTATAATGGGTATAACTTGGGCTACAGGGCTCTGTTTCAGGCCCGTGACTATTCGATTGGAAGCTCGGAATGAGAAGCACGTGGTGGTAAACTGCCTTTGTCGGTTTACGGAATTTAGAGCCCCGAAACACTCTATTTCATGAGTTATTTGCGTGTATTGTCTTAAATAAAGATAGTTATTCAATTTGTTAGTATATTAAGTTGGGTTTTTAGACATTCGATTTTGCAATAGATTTCGGCCCGTTTGTTCTTTAGGCTCCATTTTGAATTTGCTTCGCTATTTAATAAGTGTACTGCCTTTGTTGCTAAGGAGTTCAATGAAATACCAAAAGTCTATTATTGGCAGCTTTTGCTAAGAACTTCCCAATAATAGGTATAACTTAGGCTACAGGGCTCCGTTTCAGGCCCGTGACCAGTCGATTCAAAGCTTGTTATGAGGAGCACGTGGTGGTAAACTGCCTTTGTCAGTTTATGGAACTTTAGAGCCCCGAAACACTCTACTTCATGAGTTATTTGTGTGTGTCATCTTAAATGAAGATAGTTACCCAATTGGTTAGTATAATAAGTTGGTTTTTTATACATTCGTTTTTATAATTGATTTCGGCCCGTTTGTTCTTTAGGCTCCATTTTGACTTTGCTTCGCTATTTAATAAGTGTACTGCCTTTGTTGCTAAGGAGTTCAATGAAATACCAACAGTTTATTTTTGGCAGCTTTTGCTAAGAACTTCCCTATAATGGGTATAACTTGGGCTACGGGGCTCCGTTTCAGGCCCGTGACTGTTCGATTGGAAGCTTGGAATGAGGAACACGTGGTGGTAAACTGTCTTTGTTGGTTTACGGAACTTTAGAGCCCTGAAACACTATATTTCATGAGTTATTTGCGTGTGTTGTCTTAAATAAAGATAGTTACTCAATTGGTTAGTATATTAAGTTGGTTTTTTAGACATTCGTTTTTGCAATAGATTTCGGCCCATATGTTCTTTAGGGTCGTTTTTGACTTTGTTTCTCTATTTAATAAGTGTACTGCCTTTGTTGCTAAGGAGTTCAATGAAATACCAAAAGTTTATTTTTGGCAGCTTTTGCTAAAAACTTCCCTACAATGGGTATAACTTGGGCTACGGGGCTCTGTTTCAGGCCCGTGACTATTCGATTAGAAGCTTGGAATGTGAAGCACGTGGTGGTAAACTGCCTTTGTCAGTTTACAGAACTTTAGAGCCCCGAAACACACTATTTCATGAGTTATTTGCGTGTGTCGTCTTAAATAAAGATAGTTACTCAATTGGTTATTATATTAAGTTGGTTTTTTAGACATTCGTTTTTGCAATAGATTTCGGCCAATTTGTTCTTTAGGGTCCTTTTTGACTTTGTTTCTCTTTTTAATAAATGTATTTCCTTTGTGGCTAAGGAGTTCAATGAAATACCAAAAGTCTATTTTTGGCAGCTCTTGTAAGAACTTCCCAATAATGGGTATAACCTAGGCTACAGGGCTCCGTTTCAGGCCCGTTACCAGTCGATTCAAAGCTTGGTATGAGGAGCACGTTGTGGTAAACTGCCTTTGTCAGTTTAAGGAACTTTAGAGCCCCGAAACACTCTACTTCATGAGTTATTTGTGTGTGTCATCTTAAATGAAGATAGTTACCCAATTGGTTAGTATAATAAGTTGGTTTTTATACATTCGTTTTTGTAATTGATTTCAGCCCGTTTGTTCTTTAGGCTCCATTTTGACTTTGCATCGCTATTTAATAAGTGTACTGCCTTTGTTGCTAAGGAGTTCAATGAAATACCAAAAGTTTATTTTTGGCAGCTTTTGCTAAGAACTTCCCTATAGTGGGTATAACTTGTGCTACAGGGCTCCGTTTCAGGCCCGTGACTATTCGATTGGAAGCTTGGAATGAGTAGCACGTGGTGGTAAACTGTCTTTGTTGGTTTACGGAACTTTAGAGCCCCGAAACACAATATTTCATGAGTTATTTGCGTGTGTTGTCTTAAATAAAGATAGTTACTCAATTGGTTAGTATATTAAGTTGGTTTTTTAGACATTCGTTTTTGCAATAGACTTCGGCCCATTTGTTCTTTAGGGTTCTTTTTGAATTTGTTTCTCTATTTAATAAGTGTACTGCCTTTGTTGCTAAGGAGTTCAATGAAATACCAAAAGTTTATTTTTGGCAGCTTTTGCTAAGAACTTCCCTATAATGGGTATAACTTGGGCTACCGGGCTCCGTTTCAGGCCCGTGATTATTCGATTGGAAGCTTGGAATGAGGAGCACGTGGTGGTAAACTGCCTTTGTCAGTTTACGGAACTTTAGAGACCCGAAACACTATATTTCTTGAGTTATTTGGGTGTGTTGTCTTAAGTAAAGATAGTTACTCAATGGGTTAGTATATTAAGTTAGTTTTTTAGACATTCGTTTTTGCAATAGATTTCGGCCCATTTGTTCTTTAAGGTCCTTTTTGAATTTGTTTTTCTATTTAATAAGTGTATTGCCTTTGTGGCTAAGGAGTTCAATGAAATACTAAAAGTTTATTTTTGGCAGCTTTTGCTAAGAACTTCCCTATAATGGGTATAACTTGGGCTACGGTACTCCGTTTCAGGCCCGTGACCAGTCGATTCAAAGCTTGGTATGAGGAGCACGTGATGGTAAACTGCCTTTGTCGGTTTACGAAACCTTAGAGCCCTGAAACACTCTACTTCATGAGTTATTTGTGCGTATTGTCTTAAATAAAGATACTAACCCAATTAGTTAGTAAAATAAGTTGGTTTTTTGGACATTCATTTTTACAATTGATTTCGGCATGTTTGTTCTTTAGGCTCCATTTTTACTTTGCTTCTCTATTTAATAAGTGTACTGCCTTTATTGCTAAGGAGTTCAATGAAATACCAAAAGTTTAATTTTGGCAGCTTTTGCTAAGAACTTCCCTATAACGGGTATAACTTGGGCTACGGGGCTCCGTTTCAGGCCCGTGACTATTAGATTGGAATCTTGGAATGAGGAGCACGTAGTGGTAAACTGCCTTTGTCAGTTTATGGAACTTTAGAGCCCCGAAACACTCTATTTCATGAGTTATTCGCGTGTGTTGTCTTAAATAAAGATAGTTACTCAATTGGTTAGTATATTAAGTTGGTTTTTTAGACATTCATTTTTGCAATAGATTTTGGCCCATTTGTTCTTTAGGGTCCTTTTTGACTTTGTTTTTCTATTTAATAAGTGTATTGCCTTTGTGGCTAAGGAGTTCAATCAAATACGAAAAGTTTATTTTTCGCATCTTTTGCTAAGAACTTCCCTATAATGGGTATAACTTGGGCTACGGGGCTCCGTTTCAGGCCCGTGACCAGTCGATTCAAAGCTTGGTATGAGGAGCACGTGGTGGTAAACTGCCTTTGTCAGTTTAAGGAACTTTAGAGCCCCGAAACACTCTACTTCATGCGTTATTTGTGTGTGTCATCTTAAATTAAGATAGTTACCCAATTGTTTAGTATAATAAGTTGGTTTTTTATACATTCGTTTTTATAATTGATTTCGGCCCGTTTGTTCTTTACGCTCCATTTTGACTTTGCTTCGCTATTTAATAAGTGTATTACCTTTGTTGCTAAGGAGTTCAATGAAATATCAAAAGTTTATTTTTGGCAGCTTTTGCTAAGAACTTCCCTATAACGGGTATAACTTGGGCTATAGGGCTCTGTTTCAGGCCCGTGACTATTCGATTGGAAGCTTGGAATGAGGAGCACGTGGTGGTAAACTGCCTTTGTCGGTTTACGGAATTTAGAGCCCCGAAACACTCTATTTCATGAGTTATTTGCGTGTGTTGTCTTAAATAAAGATAGTTACTCAATTGGTTGGTATATTAAGTTGGTTTTTTAGACATTCGTTTTTGAAATAGACTTTGGCCCATTTGTTCTTTAGGTTCCTTTTTGGATTTGTTTCTCTATTTAATAAGTGTACTGCCTTTATTGCTAAGGAGTTCAATGAAATACCAAAAGTTTATTTTTGGCAGCTTTTGCTAAGAACTTCCCTATAATGGGTATAACTTGGGCTACCGGGCTCCGTTTCAGGCCCGTGACTATTCGATTGGAAGCTTGGAATGAGGAGCACGTGGTGGTAAACTGCCTTTGTCGGTTTACGGAACTTTTGAGACCCGAAACACTCTATTTTTTGAGTTATTTGCGTGTGTTGTCTTAAGTAAAGATAGTTACTCAATGGGTTAGTATATTAAGTTGGTTTTTTAGACATTCGTTTTTGCAATAGATTTCGGCCCATTTGTTCTTTAAGGTCCTTTTTGAATTTGTTTTTCTATTTAATAAGTGTATTGCCTTTGTGGCTAAGGAGTTCAATGAAATACCAAAAGTTTATTTTTGGCAGCTTTTGCTAAGAACTTCCCTATAATGGGTATAACTTGGGCTACGGGGCTCCGTTTCAGGCCCGTGACCAGTCGATTCAAAGCTTGATATGACGAGCACGTGGTGGTAAACTGCCTTTGTCGGTTTACAGAACCTTAGAGCCCCGAAACACTCTACTTCATGAGTTATTTGTGTGCGTTGTCTTAAATAAAGATACTTACCCAATTAGTTAGTAAAATAAGTTGGTTTTTTGGACATTCATTTTTACAATTGATTTCGGCATGTTTGTTCTTTATGCTCCATTTTTACTTAGCTTCTCTATTTAATAAGTGTACTGCCTTAGTTGCTAAGGAGTTCAATGAAATACCAAAAGTTTATTTTTGGCAGCTTTTGCTAAGAACTTCCCTTTAATGGGTATAACTTGGGCTACGAGGCTCCGTTTCAGGCCCGTGACTATTAGATTGGAAGCTTGGAATGAGAAACACATGGTGGTAAACTGCCTTTGTCAGTTTATTGAACTTTAGAGCCCCGAAACACTCTATTTCATGAGTTATTCGCGTGTGTTGTCTTAACTAAAGATAGTTACTCAATTGGTTAGTATATTAAGTTGGTTTTTTAGACATTCATTTTCGCAATAGATTTTGGCCCATTTGTTCTTTAGGGCCCTTTTTGACTTTGTTTTTCTATTTAATAAGTGTATTGCCTTTGTGGCTAAGGAGTTCAATGAAATACGAAAAGTTTATTTTTCGCATCTTTTGCTAAGAACTTCGCTATGAGGAGCACGTGGTGGTAAACTGCCTTTGTCAGTTTAAGGAACTTTAGAGCCTCGAAACACTCTACTTCATGAGTTATTTGTGTGTGTCATCTTAAATAAAGATAGTTACCCAATTGTTTAGTATAATAAGTTGGTTTTTTATACATTCGTTTTTATAATTGATTTCGGCCCGTTTGTTCTTTAGGCTCCATTTTGACTTTGCTTCCCTATTTAATAAGTGTATTACCTTTGTTGCTAAGGAGTTCAATGAAAAATCAAAAGTTTATTTTTGGCAGCTCTTACTAAGAACTTCCCTATAATGGGTATAACTTGGGCTACGGGGCTCCGTTTAAGGCTCGTGACCAGTCGATTCAAAGCTTGGTATGAGGAGCACGTGATGGTAAACTGCCTTTGTCGGTTTACGGAAACTTAGAGCCCTGAAACACTCTACTTCATGAGATATTTGTGTGTATTGTCTTAAATTAAGATACTTACCCAATTAGTTAGTAAAATAAGTTGGTTTTTTGGACATTCATTTTTACAATTGATTTCGGCATGTTTGTTCTTCAGGTCCGTTTTTACTTTGCTTCTCTATTTAATAAATGTTCTGCCTTTATTGCTAAGGAGTTCAATGAAATACCAAAAGTTTATTTTTGGCAGCTTTTGCTAAGAACTTCCCTATAATGGGTATAACTTGGGCTACGGGGCTCCGTTTCAGGCCCGTGACTATTAGATTGGAATCTTGGAATGAGGAGCACGTAGTGGTAAACTGCCTTTGTCAGTTTATGGAACTTTAAAGCCCCGAAACACTCTATTTCATGAGTTATTCGCGTGTGTTGTCTTTAATAAAGATAGTTACTCAACTGGTTAGTATATTAAGTTGGTTTTTTAGACATTCATTTTTGCAATAGATTTTGGCCCATTTGTTCTTTAGGGTCCTTTTTGACTTTGTTTTTCTATTTAATAAGTGTATTGCCTTTGTGGCTAAGGAGTTCAATCAAATACGAAAAGTTTATTTTTCGCATCTTTTGCTAAGAACTTCCCTATAATGGGTATAACTTGGGCTACGGGGCTCCGTTTCAGGCCCGTGACCAGTCGATTCAAAGCTTGGTATGAGGAGCACGTGGTGTTAAACTGCCTTTGTCAGTTTAAGGAACTTTAGAGCCCTGAAACACTCTACTTCATGAGTTATTTGTGTGTGTCATCTTAAATAAAGATAGTTACCCAATTGTTTAGTATAATAAGTTGGTTTTTTATACATTCGTTTTTATAATTGATTTCGGCCCGTTTGTTCTTTAGGCTCCATTTTGACTTTGCTTCGCTATTTAATAAGTGTATTACCTTTGTTGCTAAGGAGTTCAATGAAATATCAAAAGTTTATTTTTGGCAGCTTTTGCTAAGAACTTCCCTATAATGGGTATAACTTGGGCTATAGGGCTCTGTTTCAGGCCCGTGACTATTCGATTGGAAGCCTGGAATGAGGAGCACGTGGTGGTAAACTGCCTTTGTCGGTTTACGGAATTTAGAGCCCCGAAACACTCTATTTCATGAGTTATTTGCGTGTGTTGTCTTAAATAAAGATAGTTACTCAATTGGTTAGTATATTAAGTTGGTTTTTTAGACATTCGTTTTTGAAATAGACTTCGGCCCATTTGTTCTTTAGGTTCCTTTTTGGATTTGTTTCTCTATTTAATAAGTGTACTGCCTTTATTGCTAAGGAGTTCAATGAAATACCAAAAGTTTATTTTTGGCAGCTTTTGCTAAGAACTTCCCTATAATTGGTATAACTTAGGCTATCGGGCTCCGTTTCAGGCCCGTGACTATTCGATTGGAAGCTTGGAATGAGGAGCACGTGGTGGTAAACTGCCTTTGTCAGTTTACGGAACTTTAGAGACCCGAAACACTCTATTTTTTGAGTTATTTGCGTGTGTTGTCTTAAGTAAAGATAGTTACTCAATGGGTTAGTATATTAAGTTGGTTTTTTAGACATTCGTTTTTGCAATAGATTTCGGCCCATTTGTTCTTTAAGGTCCTTTTTGAATTTGTTTTTCTATTTAATAAGTGTATTGCCTTTGTGGCTAAGGAGTTCAATGAAATACCAAAAGTTTATTTTTGGCAGCTTTTGCTAAGAACTTCCCTATAATGGGTATAACTTGGGCTACGGGGCTCCGTTTCAGTCCCATGACCAGTCGATTCAAAGCTTGATATGGGGAGCAAGTAGTGGTAAACCGCCTTTGTCGGTTTACGGAACCTTAGAGCCCCGAAACACTCTACTTCATGAGTTATTTGTGTGTGTTGTCTTAAATAAAGATACTTACCCAATTAGTTAGTAAAATAAGTTGGTTTTTTGGACATTCGTTTTTACAATTGATTTCGGCATGTTTGTTCTTTATGCTCCATTTTTACTTAGCTTCTCTATTTAATAAGTGTACTGCCTTAGTTGCTAAGGAGTTCAATGAAATACCAAAAGTTTATTTTTGGCAGCTTTTGCTAAGAACTTCCCTATAATGGGTATAACTTGGGCTACGGGGCTCCGTTTCAGGCCCGTGAGCAGTCGATTCAAAGCTTGGTATGAGGAGCACGTGGTGGTAAACTGCCTTTGTTAGCTTAAGGAACTTTAGAGCCCCGAAACACTCTACTTCATGAGTTATGTGTGTGTGTCATCTTAAATAAAGATAGTTACCCAATTGTTTAGTATAATATGTTGGTTTTTTAAACATTCGTTTTTATAATTGATTTCGGCCCGTTTGTTCTTTAGGCTCCATTTTGACTTTGCTTCGCTATTTAATAAGTGTATTACCTTTGTTGCTAAGGAGTTCAATGAAAAATCAAAAGTTTATTTTTGGCAGCTTTTGCTAAGAACTTCCCTATAATGGGTATAACTTGGGCTACAGGGCTCTGTTTCAGGCCTGTGACTATTCGATTGGAAGCTTGGAATGAGGAGCACGTGGTGGTAAACTGCCTTTGTCGGTTTACGGAATTTAGAGCCCCGAAACACTCTATTTCATGAGTTATTTGCGTGTGTTGTCTTAAATAAAGATAGTTACTCAATTGGTTAGTATATTAAGTTGGTTTTTTAGACATTCGTTTTTGAAATAGACTTCGGCCCATTTGTTCTTTAGGTTCATTTTTGGATTTGTTTCTCTATTTAATAAGTGTACTGCCTTTATTGGTAAGGAGTTCAATGAAATACCAAAAGTTTATTTTTGGCAGCTTTTGCTAAAAACTTCCCTATAATTGGTATAACTTAGGCTACCGGGCTCCGTTTCAGGCCCGTGACTATTCGATTGGAAACTTGGAATGAGGAGCACGTGGTGGTAAACTGCCTTTGTTTATTTACGGAACTTTAGAGACCCGAAACACTCTATTTTTTGAGTTATTTGTGTGTGTTGTCGTAAGTAAAGATAGTTACTCAATGGGTTAGTATATTAAGTTGGTTTTTTAGACATTCGTTTTTGCAATAGATTTCGGCCAATTTGTTCTTTAAGGTCATTTTTGAGTTTGTTTTTCTATTTAACAAGTGTATTGCCTTTGTGGCTAAGGAGTTCAATGAAATACCTAAAGTTTATTTTTGGCAGCTTTTGCTAAGAACTTCCCTATAATGGGTATAACTTGGGCTACGGGGCTCCGTTTCAGGCCCGTGACCAGTCGATTCAAAGCTTGATATGAGGAGCACGTGGTGGTAAACTACCTTTGTTGGTTTACGGAACCTTAGAGCCCCGAAACACTCTACTTCATGAGTTATTTGTGTGTGTTGTCTTAAATAAAGATACTTACCCAATTAGTTAGTAAAATAAGTTGGTTTTTTGGACATTCGTTTTTACAATTGATTTCGGCATGTTTGTTCTTTAGGCTCCATTTTTACTTTGCTTCTCTATTTAATAAGTGTACTGCCTTTGTTGCTAAGGAGTTCAATGAAATAACAAAAGTTTATTTTTGGCAGCTTTTGCTAAGAACTTCCCTATAATGGGTATAATTTGGGCTACGGGGCTCCGTTTCAGGCCCGCGACTATTAGATTGGAAGCTTGGAAAGAGGAGCACGTGGTGGTAAACTGCCTTTGTCAGTTTATGGAACTTTAAAGCCCCGAAACACTCTATTTCTTGAGTTATTCGCGTGTGTTGTCTTAAATAAAGATAGTTACTCAATTGGTTAGTATATTAAGTTGGTTTTTTAGACATTTATTTTTGCAATAGATTTTGGCCCATTTGTTCTTTAGGGTCCTTTTTGACTTTGTTTTTCTATTTAATAAGTGTATTGCCTTTGTGGCTAAGGAGTTCAATGAAATACGAAAAGTTTATTTTTTGCAACTTTTGCTAAGAACTTCGCTATAATGGGTATAACTTGGGCTACGGGGCTCCGTTTCAGGCCCGTGACCAGTCGATTCAAAGCTTGGTATGAGGAGCACGTGGTGGTAAACTGCCTTTGTCAGTTTAAGGAACTTTAGAGCCCCGAAACACTCTACTTCATGAGTTATTTGTGTGTGTCATCTTAAATAAAGATAGTTACCCAATTGTTTAGTATAATAAGTTGGTTGTTTATACATTCGTTTTTATAATTGATTTCGGCCCGTTTGTTCTTTAGGCTCCATTTTGACTTTGCTTCGCTATTTAATAAGTGTATTACCTTTGTTGCTAAGGAGTTCAATGAAATACCAAAACTTTAATTTTCGCAGCTTTTGTTAAGAACTTCCCTATAATGGGTATAACTTGGGCTACAGGGCTCAGTTTCAGGCCCGTGACCAGTCGATTCAAAGCTTGGTATGAGTAGCACGTGGTGGTAAACTGCCTTTGTCGGTTTACGGAACCTTAGAGCCCCGAAACACTCTACTTCATGAGTTATTTGTGTGTATTGTCTTAAATAAAGATACTTACCCAATTAGTTAGTAAAATAAGTTGGTTTTTTGGACATTCATTTTTACAATTGATTTCGGCATGTTTGTTCTTCAGGTCCGTTTTTACTTTGCTTCTCTATTTAATAAATGTTCTGCCTTTATTGCTAAGGAGTTCAATGAAATACAAAAAGTTTATTTTTGGCAGCTTTTGCTAAGAACTTCCCTATAATGGGTATAACTTGGGCTACGGGGCTCCGTTTCAGGCCCGTGACTATTAGATTGGAATCTTGGAATGAGGAGCACGTAGTGGTAAACTGCCTTTGTCAGTTTATGGAACTTTAAAGCCCCGAAACACTCTATTTCATGAGTTATTCGCGTGTGTTGTCTTTAATAAAGATAGTTACTCAACTGGTTAGTATATTAAGTTGGTTTTTTAGACATTCATTTTTGCAATAGATTTTGGCCCATTTGTTCTTTAGGGTCCTTTTTGACTTTGTTTTTCTATTTAATAAGTGTATTGCCTTTGTGGCTAAGGAGTTCAATCAAATACGAAAAGTTTATTTTTCGCATCTTTTGCTAAGAACTTCCCTATAATGGGTATAACTTGGGCTACGGGGCTCCGTTTCAGGCCCGTGACCAGTCGATTCAAAGCTTGGTATGAGGAGCACGTGGTGTTAAACTGCCTTTGTCAGTTTAAGGAACTTTAGAGCCCTGAAACACTCTACTTCATGAGTTATTTGTGTGTGTCATCTTAAATAAAGATAGTTACCCAATTGTTTAGTATAATAAGTTGGTTTTTTATACATTCGTTTTTATAATTGATTTCGGCCCGTTTGTTCTTTAGGCTCCATTTTGACTTTGCTTCGCTATTTAATAAGTGTATTACCTTTGTTGCTAAGGAGTTCAATGAAATATCAAAAGTTTATTTTTGGCAGCTTTTGCTAAGAACTTCCCTATAATGGGTATAACTTGGGCTATAGGGCTCTGTTTCAGGCCCGTGACTATTCGATTGGAAGCTTGGAATGAGGAGCACGTGGTGGTAAACTGCCTTTGTCGGTTTACGGAATTTAGAGCCCCGAAACACTCTATTTCATGAGTTATTTGCGTGTGTTGTCTTAAATAAAGATAGTTACTCAATTGGTTAGTATATTAAGTTGGTTTTTTAGACATTCGTTTTTGAAATAGACTTCGGCCCATTTGTTCTTTAGGTTCCTTTTTGGATTTGTTTCTCTATTTAATAAGTGTACTGCCTTTATTGCTAAGGAGTTCAATGAAATACCAAAAGTTTATTTTTGGCAGCTTTTGCTAAGAACTTCCCTATAATTGGTATAACTTAGGCTATCGGGCTCCGTTTCAGGCCCGTGACTATTCGATTGGAAGCTTGGAATGAGGAGCACGTGGTGGTAAACTGCCTTTGTCGGTTTACGGAACTTTAGAGACTCGAAACACTCTATTTTTTGAGTTTATTTGCGTGTGTTGTCTTAAGTAAAGATAGTTACTCAATGGGTTAGTATATTAAGTTGGTTTTTTAGACATTCGTTTTTGCAATAGATTTCGGCCCATTTGTTATTTAAGGTCCTTTTTGAATTTGTTTTTCTATTTAATAAGTGTATTGCCTTTGTGGCTAAGGAGTTCAATGAAATACCAAAAGTTTATTTTTGGCAGCTTTTGCTAAGAACTTCCCTATAATGGGTATAACTTGGGCTACGGGGCTCCGTTTCAGTCCCATGACCAGTCGATTCAAAGCTTGATATGGGGAGCCAGTAGTGGTAAACTGCCTTTGTCGGTTTACGGAACCTTAGAGCCCCGAAACACTCTACTTCATGAGTTATTTGTGTGTGTTGTCTTAAATAAAGATACTTACCCAATTAGTTAGTAAAATAAGTTGGTTTTTTGGACATTCGTTTTTACAATTGATTTCGGCATGTTTGTTCTTTATGCTCCATTTTTACTTAGCTTCTCTATTTAATAAGTGTACTGCCTTAGTTGCTAAGGAGTTCAATGAAATACCAAAAGTTTATTTTTGGCAGCTTTTGCTAAGAACTTCCCTATAATGGGTATAACTTGGGCTACGGGGCTCCGTTTCAGGCCCGTGACTATTAGATTGGAAGCTTGGAATGAGAAGCACGTGGTGGTAAACTGCCTTTGTCAGTTTATGGAACTTTAGAGCCCCGAAACACTCTACTTCATGAGTTATTTGTGTGTGTTGTCTTAAGTAAAGATACTTACCCAATTTGTTAGTATAATAAGTTGGTTTTTTGGACATTTGTTTTTACAATTGATTTCGGCATGTTTGTTCTTTAGGCTCCATTTTGAATTTGCTTCTCTATTTAATAAGTGTACTGCCTTTGTTGCTAAGGAGTTCAATGAAATACGAAAAGTTTATTTTTCGCATCTTTTGCTAAGAACTTCGCTATAATGGGTATAACTTGGGCTACGGGGCTCCGTTTCAGGCCCGTGAGCAGTCGATTCAAAGCTTGGTATGAGGAGCACGTGGTGGTAAACTGCCTTTGTTAGCTTAAGGAACTTTAGAGCCCCGAAACACTCTACTTCATGAGTTATTTGTGTGTGTCATCTTAAATAAAGATAGTTACCCAATTGTTTAGTATAATATGTTGGTTTTTTAAACATTCGTTTTTATAATTGATTTCGGCCCGTTTGTTCTTTAGGCTCTATTTTGACTTTGCTTCGCTATTTAATAAGTGTATTACCTTTGTTGCTAAGGAGTTCAATGAAAAATCAAAAGTTTATTTTTGGCAGCTTTTGTTAAGAACTTCCCTATAATGGGTATAACTTGGGCTACAGGGCTCTGTTTCAGGCCTGTGACTATTCGATTGGAAGCTTGGAATGAGGAGCACGTGGTGGTAAACTGCCTTTGTCGGTTTACGGAATTTAGAGCCCCGAAACACTCTATTTCATGAGTTATTTGCGTGTGTTGTCTTAAATAAAGATAGTTACTCAATTGGTTAGTATATTAAGTTGGTTTTTTAGACATTCGTTTTTGAAATAGACTTCGGCCCATTTGTTCTTTAGGTTCCTTTTTGGATTTGTTTCTCTATTTAATAAGTGTACTGCCTTTATTGCTAAGGAGTTCAATGAAATACCAAAAGTTTATTTTTGGCAGCTTTTGCTAAAAACTTCCCTATAATTGGTATAACTTAGGCTACTGGGCTCCGTTTCAGGCCCGTGACTATTCGATTGGAAACTTGGAATGAGGAGCACGTGGTGGTAAACTGCCTTTGTTGATTTACGGAACTTTAGAGACCCGAAACACTCTATTTTTTGAGTTATTTGTGTGTGTTGTCGTAAGTAAAGATAGTTACTCAATGGGTTAGTATATTAAGTTGGTTTTTTAGACATTCGTTTTTGCAATAGATTTCGGCCAATTTGTTCTTTAAGGTCATTTTTGAGTTTGTTTTTCTATTTAACAAGTGTGTTGCCTTTGTGGCTAAGGAGTTCAATGAAATACCTAAAGTTTATTTTTGGCAGCTTTTGCTAAGAACTTCCCTATAATGGGTATAACTTGGGCTACGGGGCT
The DNA here is from genome assembly GCA_030686995.1 of Artemisia argyi. NCBI lineage: Eukaryota > Viridiplantae > Streptophyta > Magnoliopsida > Asterales > Asteraceae > Artemisia > Artemisia argyi. The sequence goes on from CM060690.1 coordinate 6,193,503, forward strand.
CCGTTTCAGGCCCGTGACCAGTCGATTCAAAGCTTGATATGAGGAGCACGTGGTGGTAAACTACCTTTGTTGGTTTACGGAACCTTAGAGCCCCGAAACACTCTACTTCATGAGTTATTTGTGTGTGTTGTCTTAAATAAAGATACTTACCCAATTAGTTAGTAAAATAAGTTGGTTTTTTGGACATTCGTTTTTACAATTGATTTCGGCATGTTTGTTCTTTAGGCTCCATTTTTACTTTGCTTCTCTATTTAATAAGTGTACTGCCTTTGTTGCTAAGGAGTTCAATGAAATAACAAAAGTTTATTTTTGGCAGCTTTTGCTAAGAACTTCCCTATAATGGGTATAATTTGGGCTACGGGGTTCCGTTTCAGGCCCGCGACTATTAGATTGGAAGCTTGGAAAGAGGAGCACGTGGTGGTAAACTGCCTTTGTCAGTTTATGGAACTTTAAAGCCCCGAAATACTCTATTTCTTGAGTTATTCGCGTGTGTTGTCTTAAATAAAGATAGTTACTCAATTGGTTAGTATATTAAGTTGGTTTTTTAGACATTTATTTTTGCAATAGATTTTGGCCCATTTGTTCTTTAGGGTCCTTTTTGACTTTGTTTTTCTATTTAATAAGTGTATTGCCTTTGTGGCTAAGGAGTTCAATGAAATACGAAAAGTTTATTTTTTGCAACTTTTGCTAAGAACTTCGCTATAATGAGTATAACTTGGGCTACGGGGCTCCGTTTCAGGCCCGTGACCAGTCGATTCAAAGCTTGGTATGAGGAGCACGTGGTGGTAAACTGCCTTTGTCAGTTTAAGGAACTTTAGAGCCCCGAAACACTCTACTTCATGAGTTATTTGTGTGTGTCATCTTAAATAAAGATAGTTACCCAATTGTTTAGTATAATAAGTTGGTTGTTTATACATTCGTTTTTATAATTGATTTCGGCCCGTTTGTTCTTTAGGCTCCATTTTGACTTTGCTTCGCTATTTAATAAGTGTATTACCTTTGTTGCTAAGGAGTTCAATGAAATACCAAAACTTTAATTTTCGCAGCTTTTGTTAAGAACTTCCCTATAATAGGTATAACTTGGGCTACAGGGCTCAGTTTCAGGCCCGTGACCAGTCGATTCAAAGCTTGGTATGAGTAGCACGTGGTGGTAAACTGCCTTTGTCGGTTTACGGAACCTTAGAGCCCCGAAACACTCTACTTCATGAGTTATTTGTGTGTGTTGTCTTAAATAAAGATACTTACCCAATTTGTTAGTATAATAAGTTGGTTTTTTGGACATTTGTTTTTACAATTGATTTCGGCATGTTTGTTCTTTAGGCTCCATTTTGAATTTGCTTCTCTATTTAATAAGTGTACTGCCTTTGTTGCTAAGGAGTTCAATGAAATACGAAAAGTTTATTTTTCGCATCTTTTGCTAAGAACTTCGCTATAATGGGTATAACTTGGGCTACGGGGCTCCGTTTCAGGCCCGTGACCAGTCGATTCAAAGCTTGGTATGAGGAGCACGTGGTGGTAAACTGCCTTTGTTAGTTTAAGGAACTTTAGAGCCCCGAAACACTCTACTTCATGAGTTATTTGTGTGTGTCATCTTAAATAAAGATAGTTACCCAATTGTTTAGTATAATAAGTTGGTTTTTTATACATTCGTTTTTATAATTGATTTCGGCCCGTTTGTTCTTTAGGCTCCATTTTGACTTTGCTTCGCTATTTAATAAGTGTATTACCTTTGTTGCTAAGGAGTTCAATGAAATATCAAAACTTTATTTTTGGCAGCTTTTGCAAAGAACTTCCCTATAATGGGTATAACTTGGGCTACAGGGCTCTGTTTCAGGCCCGTGACTATTCGATTGGAAGCTTGGAATGAGGAGCACGTGGTGGTAAACTGACTTTGTCGGTTTATGGAATTTAGAGCCCCGAAACATTCTATTTCATGAGTTATTTGTGTGTGTTGTCTTAAATAAAGATAGTTATTCAATTGGTTAGTATATTAATTTGGTTTTTTAGACATTCGTTTTTGCAATAGTTATCGGCCCGTTTGTTCTTTAGGCTCCATTTTGACTTTGCTTCGCTATTTAATAAGTGTACTGCCTTTGTTGCTAAAGAGTTCAATGAAATACCAAAAGTTTATTTTTGGCAGTTTTTGCTAAGAACTTCCCTATAATGGGTATAACTTGGGCTACGGGGCTCCGTTTCAGGCCCGTGACTATTCGATTGGAAGCTTGGAATGAGGAGCACGTGGTGGTAAACTACCTTTGTCAATTTACGGAACTTTAGAGACCCGAAACACTCTATTTCTTGAGTTATTTGCGTGTGTTGTCAATTTGCATGTTTGTTCTTTAGGCTCCATTTTGAATTTGCTTCTCTATTTAATAAGTGTACTGCCTTTGTTGCTAAGGAGTTCAATGAAATACGAAAAGTTTATTTTTCGCATCTTTTGCTAAGAACTTCCCTATAATGGGTATAACTTGGGCTACGGGGCTCCATTTCAGGCCCGTAACCAGTCGATTCAAAGCTTGGTATGAGGAGCACGTGGTGGTAAACTGCCTTTGTCAGTTTAAGGAACTTTAGAGCCCCGAAACACTCTACTTCATGCGTTATTTGTGTGTGTCATTTTAAATAAAGATAGTTACCCAATTGGTTAGTATAATAAGTTGGTTTTTTATACATTCGTTTTTATAATTTATTTCGGCCCGTTTGTTCTTTTGGCTCCATTTTAACTTTGCTTCGCTATTTAATAAGTGTATTGCCTTTGTGGCTAAGGAGGTCAATGAAATACCAAAAGTTTTTTTTGGCACCTTTTGCTAACAACTTCCCTATAATGGGTATAACTTGGGCTACAGGGCTCCGTTTCAGGCCCGTGACCAGTCGATTGAAAGCTTGGTATGAGGAGTACGTGGTGGTAAACTGCCTTTGTCGGTTTACGGAACCTTAGAGCCCCGAAACACTCTACTTCATGTGTTATTTGTGTGTGTTGTCTTAAATAAAGATAGTTACCCAATTGGTTAGTATAATAAGTTGGTTTTTTAGACATTCGTTTTTATAATTGATTTTGGCCCATATGTTCTTTAGGCTCCGTTTTGAATTTGCTTCACTATTTAATAAGTGTACTGCCTTTGTTGCTAAGGTGTTCAATGAAATACCAAAAGTTTAATTTTGGCAGATTTTGCTAAGAACTTCCCTATAATCGGTATAACTTGGGCTACGGGGCTCTGTTTCAGGCCCGTGACTATTCGATTGGAAGCTTGGAATGAGGAGCACGTGGTGGTAAACTGCCTTTATTGGTTTACGGAATTTAGAGCCCCGAAACACTCTATTTCATGAGTTATTTGCGTGTGTCGTCTTAAATAAAGATAGTTACTCAATTGGTTATTATATTAAGTTGGTTTTTTAGACATTCGTTTTTGCAATAGATTTCGGCCCATTTGTTCTTTAGGGACCTTTTTGACTTTGTTTCTCTTTTTAATAAATGTATTTCCTTTGTGGCTAAGAACTTCCCAATAATGGGTATAACTTAGGCTACAGGGCTCCGTTTCAGGCCCGTGACCAGTCGATTCAAAGCTTGGTATGAGGAGCACGTTGTGCTAAACTGCCTTTGTCAATTTAAGGAACTTTAGAGCCCCGAAACACTCTACTTCATGAGTTATTTGTGTGTGTCATCCTAAATGAAGATAGTTACCCAATTGGTTAGTATAATAAGTTGGTTTTTATACATTCGTTTTTATAATTGATTTCAGCCCGTTTGTTCTTTAGGCTCCATTTTGACTTTGCATCGCTATTTAATAAGTGTACTGCCTTTGTTGCTAAGGAGTTCAATGAAATACCAAAAGTTTATTTTTGGCATCTTTTGCTAAGAACTTCCCTATAGTGGATATAACTTGGGCTACGGGGCTCCGTTTCAGGCCCGTGACTATTCGATTGGAAGCTTGGAATGAGTAGCACGTGGTGGTAAACTGTCTTTGTTGGTTTACGGAACTTTAGAGCCACGAAACACAATATTTCATGAGTTATTTGCGTGCGTTGTCTTAAATAAAGATAGTTACTCAATTGGTTAGTATATTAAGTTGGTTTTTTAGACATTCGTTTTTGCAATAGACTTCGGCCCATTTGTTCTTTAGGGTTCTTTTTGAATTTGTTTCTCTATTTAATAAGTGTACTGCCTTTGTTGCTAAGGAGTTCAATGAAATACCAAAAGTTTATTTTTGGCAGCTTTTGCTAAGAACTTCCCTATAATGGGTATAACTTGGGCTACCGGGCTCCGTTTCAGGCCCGTGACTATTCGATTGGAAGCTTGGAATGAGGAGCACGTGGTGGTAAACTGCCTTTGTCAGTTTAAGGAACTTTAGAGCCCCGAAACACTCTACTTCATGAGTTATTTGTGTGTATTGTCTTAAATAAAGATATTTACCCAATTAGTTAGTAAAATAAGTTGGTTTTTTGGACATTCATTTTTACAATTGATTTCGGCATGTTTGTTCTTTAGGCTCCATTTTTACTTTGCTTCTCTATTTAATAAGTTTACTGTCTTTATTGCTAAGGAGTTCAATGAAATACCAAAAGTTTATTTTTGGCAGGTTTTGCTAAGAACTTCCCTATACTGGGTATAACTTGGGCTACGGGGCTCCGTTTCAGGCCCGTGACTATTAGATTGGAATCTTGGAATGAGGAGCACGTAGTGGTAAACTGCCTTTATCAGTTTATGGAACTTTAGAGCCCCGAAACACTCTATTTCATGAGTTATTTGCGTGTGTTGTCTTAAATAAAGATAGTTACTCAATTGGTTAGTATATTAAGTTGGTTTTTTACACATTCATTTTTGCAATATATTTTGGCCCATTTGTTCTTTAGGGTCCTTTTTGACATTGTTTTTCTATTTAATAAGTGTATTGCCTTTGTGGCTAAGGAGTTCAATCAAATACGAAAAGTTTATTTTTCGCATCTTTTGCTAAGAACTTCCCTATAATGGGTATAACTTGGGCTACGGGGCTCCGTTTCAGGCCCGTGACCAGTCGATTCAAAGCTTGGTATGAGGAGCACGTGGTGGTAAACTGCCTTTGTCAGTTTAAGGAACTTTAGAGCCCCGAAACACTCTACTTCATGAGTTATTTGTGTGTGTTGTCTTAAATAAAGATAGTTACCCAATTGTTTAGTATAATAAGTTGGTTTTTTATACATTCATTTTTATAATTGATTTTGGCCCGTTTGTTCTTTAGGCTCCATTTTGACTTTGCTTCGCTATTTAATAAGTGTATTACCTTTGTTGCTAAGGAGTTCAATGAAATATCAAAAGTTTATTTTTGGCAGCTTTTGCTAAGAACTTCCCTATAATGGGTATAACTTGGTCTATAGGGCTCTGTTTCAGGCCCGTGACTATTCGATTGGAAGCTTGGAATGAGGAGCACGTGGTGGTAAACTGCCTTTGTCGGTTTACGGAATTTAGAGCCCCGAAACACTCTATTTTATGAGTTATTTGCGTGTGTTGCCTTAAATAAAGATAGTTACTCAATTGGTTAGTATATTAAGTTGGTTTTTTAGACATTCGTTTTTGAAATAGACTTCAGCCCATTTGTTCTTTAGGTTCCTTTTTGGATTTGTTTCTCTATTTAATAAGTGTACTGCCTTTGTTGCTAAGGAGTTCAATGAAATACCAAAAGTTTATTTTTGGCAGCTTTTGCTTAGAACTTCCCTATATTGGGTATAACTTGGGCTACGGGGCTCCGTTTCATGCCCGTAACTATTAGATTGGAATCTTGGAATGAGGAGCACGTAGTGGTAAACTGCCTTTGTCAGTTTATGGAACTTTAGAGCCCCGAAACACTCTATTTCATGAGTTATTCACGTGTGTTGTCTTAAATAAAGATAGTTACTCAATTGGTTAGTATATTAAGTTGGTTTTTTAGACATTCATTTTTGCAATAGATTTTGGCCCATTTGTTCTTTAGGGTCCTTTTTGACTTTGTTTTTCTATTTAATAAGTGTATTGCCTTTGTGGCTAACGAGTTCAATCAAATATGAAAAGTTTATTTTTCGCATCTTTTGCTAAGAACTTCCCTATAATGGGTATAACTTGGGCTACGGGGCTCCGTTTCAGGCCCGTGACCAGTCGATTCAAAGCTTGGTATGAGGAGCACGTGGTGGTAAACTGCCTTTGTCAGTTTAAGGAACTTTAGAGCCCCGAAACACTCTACTTCATGAGTTATTTGTGTGTGTCATCTTAAATAAAGATAGTTACCCAATTGTTTATTATAATAAGTTGGTTTTTTATACATTCGTTTTTATAATTGATTTCGGCCCGTTTGTTCTTTAGGCTCCATTTTGACTTTGCTTCGCTATTTAATAAGTGTATTACCTTTGTTGCTAAGGAGTTCAATGAAATATCAAAAGTTTATTTTTGGCAGCTTTTGCTAAGAACTTCCCTATAATGGGTATAACTTGGGCTATAGGGCTCTGTTTCAGGCCCGTGACTATTCGATTGGAAGCTTGGAATGAGGAGCACGTGGTGGTAAACTGCCTTTGTCGGTTTACGAAATTTAGAGCCCCGAAACACTCTCTTTCATGAGTTATTTGCGTGTGTTGTCTTAAATAAAGATAGTTACTCAATTGGTTAGTATATTAAGTTGGTTTTTTAGACATTCGTTTCTGAAATAGACTTCGGCCCATTTGTTCTTTAGGTTCCTTTTTGGATTTGTTTCTCTATTTAATAAGTGTACTGCCTTTGTTGCTAAGGAGTTCAATGAAATACCAAAAGTTTATTTTTGGCAGCTTTTGCTAAGAACTTCCCTATAATGTGTATAACTTGGGCTACCGGGCTCCGTTTCAGGCCCGTGACTATTCGATTGGAAGCTTGGAATGAGGAGCACGTGGTGGTAAACTGCCTTTGTTGGTTTACGGATCTTTAGAGACCCGAAACACTCTATTTTTTGAGTTATTTGCGTGTGTTGTCTTAAGTAAAGATAGTTACTCAATGGGTTAGTATATTAAGTTGGTTTTTAAGACATTCGTTTTTGCAATAGATTTCGGCCCATTTGTTCTTTATGGTCCTTTTTGAATTTGTTTTTCTATTTAATAAGTGTATTGCCTTTGTGGCTAAGGAGTTCAATGAAATACCAAAAGTTTATTTTTGGCAGCTTTTGCTAAGAACTTCCCTATAATGGGTATAACTTGGGCTACGGGGCTCCGTTTCAGTCCCGTGACCAGTCAATTCAAAGCTTGATATGAGGAGCACGTGGTGGTAAACTGCCTTTGTCGGTTTACGGAACCTTAGAGCCCCGAAGCACTCTACTTCATGAGTTATTTGTGTGTGTTGTCTTAAATAAAGATACTTACCCAATTAGTTAGTAAAATAAGTTGGTTTTTTGGACATTCGTTTTTACAATTGATTTCGGCATGTTTGTTCTTTATGCTCCATTTTTACTTAGCTTCTCTATTTAATAAGTGTACTGCCTTAGTTGCTAAGGAGTTCAATGAAATACCAAAAGTTTATTTTTGGCAGCTTTTGCTAAGAACTTCCCTATAATGGGTATAACTTGGGCTACGGGGCTCCGTTTCAGGCCCGTGACTATTAGATTGGAAGCTTGGAATGAGAAGCACGTGGTGGTAAACTGCCTTTGTCAGTTTATGGAACTTTAGAGCCCCGAAACACTCTACTTCATGAGTTATTTGTGTGTGTTGTCTTAAGTAAAGATACTTACCCAATTTGTTAGTATAATAAGTTTGTTTTTTGGACATTCGTTTTTACAATTGATTTCGGCATGTTTGTTCTTTATGCTCCATTTTTACTTAGCATCTCTATTTAATAAGTGTACTGCCTTAGTTGCTAAGGAGTTCAATGAAATACCAAAAGTTTATTTTTGGCAGCTTTTGCTAAGAACTTCCCTATAATGGGTATAACTTGGGCTACGTGGCTCCGTTTCAGGCCCGCGACTATTAGATTGGAAGCTTGGAATGAGAAGCACGTGGTGGTAAACTGCCTTTGTCAGTTTATGGAACTTTAGAGCCCCGAAACACTCTATTTCATGAGTTATTCGCGTGTGTTGTCTTAACTAAAGATAGTTACTCAATTGGTTAGTATATTAAGTTGGTTTTTTAGACATTCATTTTCACAATAGATTTTGGCCCATTTGTTCTTTAGGGTCCTTTTTGACTTTGTTTTTCTATTTAATAAGCGTATTTCCTTTGTGGCTAAGGAGTTCAATGAAATACGAAAAGTTTATTTTTCGCATCTTTTGCTAAGAACTTCGCTATAATGGGTATAACTTAGGCTACGGGGCTCCGTTTCAGGCCCGTGACCAGTCGATTCAAAGCTTGGTATGAGGAGCACGTGGTGGTAAACTGCCTTTGTCAGTTTACGGAACTTTAGAGCCCGAAACACTCTACTTCATGAGTTATTTGTGTGTGTCATCATAAATAAAGATAGTTACCCAATTGTTTAGTATAATAAGTTGGTTTTTTATACATTCGTTTTTATAATTGATTTCGGCCCGTTTGTTCTTTAGGCTCCATTTTGACTTTGCTTCGCTATTTAATAAGTGTATTACCTTTGTTGCTAAGGAGTTCAATGAAAAATCAAAAGTTTATTTTTGGCGGCTTTTGCTAAGAACTTCCCTATAATGGGTATAACTTGGGCTACAGGGCTCTGTTTCAGGCCCGTGACTATTCGATTGGAAGCTTGGAATGAGGAGCACGTGGTGGTAAACAGCCTTTGTCGGTTTACGGAATTTAGAGCCGCGAAACACTCTATTTCATGAGTTATTTGCGTGTGTTGTCTTAACTAAAGACAGTTACTCAATTGGTTAGTATATTAAGTTGGTTTTTTAGACATTCATTTTTGCAATAGATTTCGGCCCATTTGTTCTTTAAGGTCCTTTTTGAATTTGTTTTTCTATTTAATAAGTGTATTGCCTTTGTGGCTAAGGAGTTCAATGAAATACCAAAACTTTATTTTTGGCAGCTTTTGTTAAGAACTTCCCTATAATGGGTATAACTTGGGCTACAGGGCTCCGTTTCAGGCCCGTGACTAGTCGATTCAAAGCTTGGTGTGAGGAGCACGTGGTGGTAAACTGTCTTTGTCGGTTTACGGAACCTTAGAGCCCCGAAACACTCTACTTCATGAGTTATTTGTGTATGTTGTCTTAAATAAAGATACTTACCCAATTTGTTAGTATAATAAGTTGGTTTTTTGGACATTCGTTTTTACAATTGATTTCGGCATGTTTGTTCTTTAGGCTCCATTTTGACTTTGCTTCTCTATTTAATAAGTGTACTGCCTTTGTTGCTAAGGAGTTCAATGAAATACCAAAAGTTTATTTTTGGCAGCTTTTGCTAAGAACTTCCCTATAATGGGTATAACTTGGGCTACGGGGCTCCGTTTCAGGCCCGTGACTATTAGATTGGAAGCTTGGAATGAGGACCACATTGTGGTAAACTGCCTTTGTTAGTTTACGGAACTTTAGAGCCCTGAAACACTCTATTTCATGAGTTATTCGACTATGTAGTCTTCAATAAAGATAGTTACTCAATTGATTAGTGTATTAACTTGGTTTTTTAGACATTCGTTTTTGCAATAGATTTCGGCCCATTTCTTCTTTAAGGTCCTTTGTGACTTTGTTTTTCTATTTAATAAGTGAACTGCCTTTGTGGCTAAAGTGTTCAATGAAATACGAAAAGTTTATTTTTGGCATCTTTTGCTAAGAACTTCCCTATAATGGGTATAACTTGGGCAACGGGACTCCGTTTTAGGCCCGTGACTAGTCGATTCAAAGCTTGGTATGAGGAGCACGTGGTGGTAAACTGCCTTTGTCAGTTTACAGATCTTTAGAGCCCCGAAACACTCTACTTCATGAGTTATTTGTGTGTGTCATCTTAAATAAAGATAGTTACCCAATTGGTTAGTATAATAAGTTGGTTTTTTATACATTCGTTTTTATAATTTATTTCGGCCCGTTTGTTCTTTTGGCTCCATTTTGACTTTGCTTCGCTATTTAATAAGTGTATTGCCTTTGTGGCTAAGGAGCTCAATGAAATACCAAAAGTTTTTTTTGGCACCTTTTGCTAACAACTTCCCTATAATGGGTATAACTTGGGCTACAAAGCTCCGTTTCAGGCCCGTGACCAGTTGATTCAAAGCTTGGTATGAGGAGTACGTGGTGGTAAACTGCCTTTGTCGGTTTACGGAACCTTAGAGCCCCGAAACACTCTACTTCATGAGTTAGTTGTGTGTGTCATCTTAAATAAAGATAGTTACCCAATTGGTTAGTATAATAAGTTGTTTTTTTATATATTTGTTTTTATAATTTATTTCGGCCCGTTTGTTCTTTAGGCTCCATTTTGACTTTGCTTCGCTATTTAATAAGTGTACTGCCTTTGTTGCTAAGGAGTTCAATGAAATACCAAAATTTTATTTTTGGCAGCTTTTGCTAAGAACTTCCCTATAATGGGTATAACTTGGGCTACGGGGCTCCATTTCAGGCCCGTGACTATTCGATTGGAAGCTTGGAATAAGGAGCACGTGGTGGTAAACTGCCTTTGTCGGTTTACGGAACTTTAGAGACCCTAAACACTCTATTTCTTGAGTTATTTGCGTGTGTTGTCTTAAGTAAAGATAGTTACTCAATTGGTTAGTATATTAAGTTGGCTTTTTAGACATTCGTTTTTGCAATAGATTTCGGCCCATTTGTTCTTTAAGGTCCTTTTTAAATTTGTTTTTCTATTTAATAAGTGTATTGCCTTTGTGGCTAAGGAGTTCAATGAAATACCCAAAGTTTATTTTTGGCAGCTTTTGCTAAGAACTTCCCTATAATGGGTATAACTTGGGCTACGGGGCTCCGTTTCAGGCCCGTGACCAGTCGATTCAAAGCTTGGTATGAGGAGCACGTGGTGGTAAACTTCCTTTGTCGGTTTACGGAACCTTAGAGCCCCGAAACAGTCTACTTCATACGTTATTTGTGTGTGTTGTCTTAAATAAAAATAGTTACCCAATTGGTTAGTATAATAAGTTGGTTTTTTAGACATTCGTTTTTATAATTGATTTTTGCCCGTTTGATTTTTTGGCACCGTTTTGAATTTGCTTCACTATTTAATAAGTGTACTGCCTTTGTTGCAAAGGATTTCAATGAAATACCAAAAGTTTATTTTTGGCAGCTTATGCTAAGAACTTCCCTATAATGGGTATAACTTGAGCTACGGGGCTCCGTTTCAGGCCTGATTGTGGCAAAAGCAGTCAACTAAAGTCAACCACGGATGTGGTCAATATAGTCAAACTCCTTAGGCTCAATGCTCCGCGGAATATGGTGGTTTCCCCGGGTCGTTATGTCCCGACGAGGTGTGGATGGTTATCAAACGGGTTTGTAATCAGGTGAATTTGGACGGAAAGGGTTTGTGAGTGATTAAACTAGGGAATCTACAAGGAAATAGCTTAAACAAGCTATATGAATAAGACTGGAAAGTTGGAAAAACCAGAAACGTTTAAAACCTAAAAACGCGTACGTTCACGTCTTAAATAACGTAAACGTACAAACTAAAACGTGAAAACTGAAATCTGAAAACCCACAGGGTGTGAAAATGACTTTTTTACAAACCTAAGATAAAAAGAAAATTTTTAGAAAAATAAAATAAATTTTTACACTATTTAATTATTTAATATTAATTAAATACTATTTAATACTTATTATTAATATTTAAATAACTTAAATACAATATAATATTAATTAATTACTAAAAAAATGAAAATTAAATTTCTAAAATTATAAAATAACTAAAAAAATTTTAAAATTAAAAATATGTATTTTTGTCTTTTTGTGATTTTTATATTAATTAATTACTAATTAAATATTAATTACCTAATTAAAATATTTAAAATTATAAAAAATAGCAAATGAACAGTAAAAATTCTAGAAAAATTCCTAAAATTATATTATATTATATAAAAGCTAGGAAAAATATAAAAATTAGGTCTTGCTTAATAAAAACTAATTATGCTATTTAAAACATAATTATTAATTAATTATTAATAAAATTTATATTAAATCTAATAATTACTAAATGACAAAATAAAAATCTGAGAAATTTACTAAAATTACTTTAATATAAAAGGTAATTAGGAAAAATTTAAAAAAGCTAAGTGCTTAACAAAAATTTAAAAATGAAAATTAAATTTTAAATTACATTAAATAGAAACTATCACTTAAAATTAATTTGACTTTTCTGGATTTTTCTTTTGGAAACTTGTTTTATACCTAAAAACAAACAACTTTTTTACATCTTAAAAATAAGCATTGTGAGCTCAATAAGCTTGGACAGTTAACTTTGGTCAACTGTCAAGGCAAAAAGCTATGAAATAAGCTTAAACTTGAGACCAGGGGTGGAATTGGGTTTGAACAAGTTGAGAGAATATAAATAAGCTAATAAAAACCAAAGAAACTCCCTGAATAAGCAAATTAAGCACAAATAAGCACTTGGACACCTTGCTCAACACAGAAAAAAGGGACAAACTTCAATAGATGATTCAGGTGGGGTCCACAGGTTTTAAGGTCAAACCTTTGGTCAATATTTAAAGTGTGGTAGGAGGGGGGGTTGAAAGGATCAAGGTGGAGGCTTGTGGGACCACTGAGGTGGCCAGAAACCACCACCAAAGTGGTGGTGGTGACTGTGTAACTGCTGCAGCAGGGCAGAGCTCAGCCTGCAGCTCACTTTGGAGGGGAATGGGGCCCACAAGAAAAATCCTAAAAATGAAAGAAAGGTGGGAAATTGGAGAAGAGGTGGGAGGCTATGAATCCTAAAAAGCTCAGGGTCTAGAACTCATTACAAAAATCTACAAAAATCTTGCTAGATTTGAGACAAACTAAAACATGCAAATTTGACTTTTAAGAAAAACTACTTATGTTGACTTTCTTGAGTTTTAATCCTACCCTACTGACTAATTATGCAATATTAAGATGAAATGATACAGAATTAAGCATAAATAACAACTAAATAACCTGTGAGCATGAATCTTGATCTAAAAAGCCTAACAGTTAACTGTGAGGGTGGGGTGTTTTGTGATTTTGACTTTTTAGCAACTTAGCCCAAAGTTAAATGGTAAATTATACTCACTTAGACCTAGACTATCATACTGAAACCATAATTAACAACAAAAACCACCAAGAACCCTTTGGAACAGGTTATCCCAAACACTCCTTAAATAAGATGATTTGGAAATTTTTGAAGCAAATGAAAGCTAGGAGCTGTGAAAATGATTCCAACTTACTAATGGTGATTAAGTAAAACTAAATAAGCACAGAAATACAAGCAAACACCACAACTACCTTACTTTCTAGATATTGCTAATTAGGCAGTTGACTATGAAATTTTGAACACAAAGGAATCTAATAAGCTACTACCCAATTTTGAGAACTAGACAGACTTAAATAAACCTATTAAGTAGAAAAAGGCATAAATAAGCAAGAAATAAGCATTGGCTCAGAAATAAGCAGAAATTTAAGAGATTACTTACAACTTGATCCTGTGAGATCCAACTAAAAACCAAGAATCATGGAACTTACACTAACCCTAACACCTCCCTGAGGTACTAAACCATAGCAATCCACAGCCACAATCTTCCTTTCTTCTACTTCTTTTTTTTTTCTTTTTGATTTTTATTCTTACACTATTTTTTTTTGTATTTTTGAGTTATTAAACTAAAGCTTGTTTAAGGGATTTCTCAAACTTATGAAAGCTTTTAGATTACTTAAGTGAGCTTTATTGAGCAGTAAACTACCAACATTAACAAGGTTTAAGTAAAACTGAGAAATTTGATGGAATAATGCAAACTGAATTTTTCACAAAGATTACTTGAAATTGAGATTCAAACAAAGCTAAGTTGGAGAACTAGAATGGAAAATTACATTAATATGACTTAAAGATTACACTAAGAATTATTCTAAAACTAACTACTACTTCCTTCCTTTCTTGACTTCACTTTTATAGGTCCTGGGCATTTTCTCTGTCTTCCCCACATTTAATTTGGACCCTTGGATACTTGGAATCGATCCTAACCGTTTAAAATTGTTTGGCGGGAAAATTGGCTAACTACCAATTGGGTCTGTTAGTGTGGGATAGGGAAAAAGCATTTAATGGTGTTTGTTTGGGGGTGTTTGGAGTGTTGAATAAGTGAGAGTTGATGGCAGAGTTGGTGGCAGAGGGGATGGTGTTTGCAGGCTCAAGTGGGGAGGTGGAAGATGGTCAACTGAGTGTTGACTGGGAATATAATAAAATGGGGGGAAGTATAATTTTGGGTGGTGGGCTGAGGTTGGTGATTGGGCCTTGGGTGTTGGTTGTGGGCTGGGGTTTTGGTGGTAAGGGTGGATTGGGTTTTGTTTGTTTGGTTTAATATTAAGGGTTTTGGTTTGTATGTTTATTAACAAAACTCAAGGACCAATTTTGTAATTACCAAAAACTGAGGGACTGATCCTGCCAAGTTACCAATCTCATAATAAGGACTATTCTTGCCAAGTACCAAAAACACAAGGGCTAAATTCCACTTTTAAAATTCTTAGGGACCAAATGTGTCAATTTTCAAACTGTGGGGACTAAACATGTAATTTTCTCAAAATTTTCATCCAGGGATTAAAAGTGACACATGTGAATTCCCAAGGACCAAAAATGATTTTTCTTTCAAAAATATCCCACCAGGGACCAAATCTGCCAAAAAGTGAAACTCCAGAGACTAAATTGCAAATTTCCAAAACTTTTGAGATTTTTCACCAAAGGACTAAATATGACAACTTATGATTTTAAAAGGACCTTTGGTGATAATTTTCCATATTTTGAATGACCAGGGACTAGTTTTGACAACTTTTGAAAGTTGGGGAACTGAAATTGCCAATTTTGTAAACTTTGTACGTTTTTCTTTTGTTTTTACTCTTTCTGCATCTAAAACATATAAAACACAATTTTGAAATATTTTTTGTATTTTGATGCATTTCTGAGTGGTTTTGTATGTTTTGCAGTTCAGATTTGACCAAAAATGATGAGTGTTGGAGCACTCATCAATCCCCCACAATAAAATATGGATAGTCCCTAGCAATAAACTGTTTTGAAAACTTAATGGATTTTAAACTCTTTACCAAAATCCATCACTTCTGGAGTAGCTAGATGTATCAATTCAAGTAAGAACTATGGTCCACCTGATAACCATGTGATTTTAGCAAACCACCAGCTGTCAACGGATTTGATTAGTCTTTACCTGATGAGGCGAAAAATGATCCGTTTTTAGGGGGTCATTTAAGCCCGAATTCGAATTTATTTGATCAAATATTGCCCTAAATCGTTCCTTTTGTGATTTTAGGTACTTTGGGATTGAAATCTGGAAAAGGAAGCAATTCGGACGTTTTTGGAGCATAAAAGTGAAGAAAACGCCAAAGTCTTAATTTCCATGCTGGGAACAGTAGGTGACGGCGTCAAGAGCAATACCTTGACGGTGTCAAGAGCAAATTTCATGAATTTCCATGACGATCCAGAGCAGATTTGACGGCGTCACAAAGAAGGGCGTCAAGAGTAAAAGTCATGACGGCCTGGAAATGCATTACACATGAGAAGTAGATCTAGGCAGTCCGAGAAGAGTTTTGGCGGTGAGGTGACGGCGTCACAAGCTTGGTCTTGACGGCGTCAGACCCCTTTTCCTATATATAGTTTTCTAATTTTTACATTAAAAAAAGAGAGAAGTTTTGGGAGAAACCCTAAGTACGATTTTGGTGTAACTTTTACAGGTTTTTCAAGGGTTCCAACCCTTGATACCTTGCATGTGTAATCAAGATAAGTGTTCTTTTAATTCAATCAATATGTCTATGTGTTGGTTGTCTATATCTTGTTCTTGTCTTAATTCCATCATGCTAGGCTAGATCTATCTTGTGTTTGCTTAGATCTAATGAAACCTAGATGTTGATTATGTGTTGATTACTTGTTTATTCTTGTCTTGGATGAATGATTTATATGTTAGGCTTAAGAAAACTGGCAGATCTCCAATTGGTAACATGCTTGAACGTCTTAAGAAACATGAACCGACGCGCACTAGGTCTTTAATGGTTGTATTTAATGCATGAGCCACTGTTTACAATCCCTATAGTTGTGCTGGGCATGGTGTAGGAGGAGATAAGAGCTCATAGAATTGGGGAGTTATGTGTGCCACCCCATGAATGGTATTAAGGAATACGATCCGTCATCCATGCAATTATAACAACTAATTAACGTGTAAAAGATGTCTAGGGAGTAGTGAAATCTAAGTAAACACATTTTCTCCAATTACTGCTCACAACTTTAGTATAATTAGTTTATTTTCATTTTTAGTATTTTATTTTGATTGCATTTTAGTATTGGGTTAGTTGACTAGCAACTAATTCCGCCCAAATCCTTCAAACCCCGAGATTTTAATTGCTTTCAAAAAAGATATAAAAATACAAAAAAATAATCTTCCGTCATCTTTAGCACTAGTAATTAGGTCTTCTAATCCTAGCGACACTATTCCTAGCTGAACGATCAATCCCCCGGTACTTGTCACTATACTATACTACAACGATCAGGTACACTGCCTGGTGGGGGTTGTAAGCTTCTCAAGATCCCTTGAGAGGTAAAGCCTGGTGCGATTCCCACGTATCAAGTTTTTGGCGCCGCAGCCTGGGGAATAGTTATTGTCTAGGTTAGAATTTCTTTTTATTAGGTCTACTTGCTAGATTCCTTTCTAGTAAGATTTTATTTTTATTTTTAGGTTTTCTTTAGTCTATCTCATTTCTTTGTGTCTTTGTTCGTAACCACCCAACATCATGGACCACGGGAACATCTTTGAACCCGTCATCCCACCACAACAAAACCCACCATTAGAACCCCTTAGGCCGCGAACCTTAGGAGAGTATTCCCGACCTAGTCACCAAGGCTACCGAAACACCATTGAGCTCACCGGAGCCAATGTGACACCCTTGCGATCCGACACCATCCGGTTGGTGCAAAGCGGATGTGCATTCCATGGACTTCGTTCCGAAGATCCAAACCAACATCTTAAGGACTTTCTCAAAATCGTTGATTCCATAGACCTAGATGTTGCAACTAGAGAGACAACCCGATTACGCCTATTCCAATTTTCTCTACGGGATTAAGCTAGTCAATGGCTTGAGCGTTTACCCGTGGGATCCATCACCACATGGGATGATCTCACCACTCGTTTCCTTACCCAATTCTTCCCACCGGAAAGGACTGCAATGCTTAGAAGGGACATTTTGATGTTTGAACAACAGCAGGATGAAACTTTCTACGAGGCTTGGGCCCGTTTTAAGGATCTCCTCCACAAGGTCCCTCATCATGGTATAAACCTTTGGTTATTAGTCCAGATTTTCTACGACCATGTTGACTATCACACTAAGCGCACAATCGATAGGGCCGCGGGAGGTAAATTGCGTGATAAGAATGCCGAGGAGTCCTGGGCAATTATCGAGGAGCTCGCCACTGATAACCATGAGATGTGGGAGTTTAATCATACAATAAAAGCGGCCATCAATGCAGTCTCGACATCTGGAGGGGCCACCGAAATCCCCGATGAACTCCTATGTAAACTTGAGGCAAAGGTGGACTATTTTGAGGAAAGGCAAAGGAGACGGGCAACCGTCAATTCTGTCTCGAAACCAACTTCAACACCATTATCTGAGTCACCTTCTAGAGAACATGTCGAGACTTTTCAGAATTATGCCTCACCTTGTTCCTCTCCCAAGGAGCTTAGCTCAGAGTTTGAAGCTAGGATGAGAGAATATATGGCGACTCACTCAGATCGGCTTGCTAGATTCGAGGAAGCAGTCTATAAGCAAAAAGAGGAGATGCAGAAAAAAATGAATGAGATGATGAGTCTATTAGAGGAGTATGCCAACCAGAGAACCCCCGAAAGAATGCTATTAAGGAAAGAAAGCGCCACTCCTACTACCCAATTTGTTAATTCCATCACAATTGTCCAAAAAAATAACGAGAAGGTTGAAACCCCTGTTGAACAGACCTTAGAAAAACCACCAGAATCCCAACCTTTGAGTCACTACCTGAAACATGATATAAACGAAAACACCATAACAAATTGGATTAAGGGTGATGGGCGTAACCAATCTTCCAAACAGGGTTTGGAGGAAGAGGAAAAGGAAAAAGATGAGTATGATACGTTACCAGGGGGACCGATATTCGAGAGGCTACTGGTACAAAAAGTGGCTACTAAGCAGACAGCGTGTGGGAACTTTGAGATACCAACCAGCATCGGGGACTTGAAATATCTTAGTGCTTTCGTCGACCAAGGATCGGAAGTAAATCTTATGCCCCTAACTATTTACATCCAACTAACGTCAAAAATGCCAGCCCCTACTCGTGTTAGGTTATCTCTCGTTGGACACTCGTACGTATACCCCCTAGGAATCGCAGAAGATGTATTAGTTAATGTCGCAGGATTCATCTACCCCGTTGATTTTATGATCATCGATGATAAAGGAGATGGATGCATGTCAATAATCCTCGGGGCACCATTCCTCGCCACCGCTAGGGCTGTCATTAAGTATGAAGGTAGGAAGATTGAGCTTAAATCTGGAAAAAGAAAGATTAGCTTCCCCATGACCCCACGAAATGGGCATGAGAATGCAAGTTGGAGAAAGTTCAAAAACAACATTGACACGACACCCATTCGCGTTCAGAATAAAATTCTTGCATGGGAGGCAAGAATCAAAAGCTACAAGGAGGCTAAGTATGAAAGAAGCAAAAGCGATAAGGTTCAGGTCGAATTCGAACATACTCAACCAGCAGAAAATCATGTACCATTTGAGGAAGGTAACTTGGTACTTCTAAGACACTCGGAAATAACAATACCACCCGATAAACCAAGTCCTTGGTGGTATGGGCCTTTCACAATTGAAGGCGTGAGCCAAGATGGGATGGCTAACCTAAGAAGTAAAGTGGGTGGAGAGGTAATTACACGTGTCGACAGGTTAAGGCACTACCACCACAATAGTAATGATCACAACTATATGGGGTACATCATCTCACGGGATGAGGTCACGTAGTAACCTATGACCTTGAGTCTAGCTACAAGACTCGTAAATAAAGAAAAGCGCTTCTTGGGAGGCAACCCATGTTTTGTGTGATTTTATTTTGTTTGTTTGTTATTTGCTTCCGTATGCATGCTTAGTTTTTATTGTTGGTTAATCATGTTTCTAAACTAAAATGTGGAAATACTTTACTTTGTTGTTTTGGCCTAGTCTTAACTCCACCTAAAAGTATTTTTGCAAAAGATAAGTGTAAGGGGAAACCCCAAATATGTTTTTAAGAAACAAACCGATCATGATTCTCCACAATATTAAATGAACATGTATATTCGTATTTGTTAGAGTCAAATGCTTGTATTGAGTCATAATGAAGTTTTGCAGGATTTTCCAGGAAGTAGGACCAAGTTTTTCCAGAAATTTTCCGGAAACTTAACATAAGGATTTCTGCAGGTCAATTCTGACGGCGTCAAGAGTTTACTCTTGACGGCGTCAGGTGTAAAAATCTGGAAATTTTACCGGTTTCGTTTTTTGAACGGAGTCTTATGGTTTTTGTGAATTATTAAGTTTTATAATCTCCAGGAAATCTGCAAACTTCATTCCACAAGCATTATATCTTATTTTGTTTTCTAGGATTTAGTAACTTATATAGGATGCCGCCGATTTTACGCGAGGTTGTCTTGTCTATTTTCTCAGGTTTTACAGGTTATGTATGACAAGAAGATGATTTATATTCTGGAAGGGAAGCTTTGAATGTTCATTTTCTTGGAGGAAGATTTAACCTGGCCACCTATAATCCATACCGAGCGAATCAGGGGAGTATTCAATTTCATTCTCTTTACTTTTTAACTTTTACATTCTTTACTTGAACATTGGGGACAATGTTCATCTTAAGTGTAAGGGGAGGGTAAAAAGATGATACCTTACATATGCACTTTCGCTTGAGTTTGTTTTGTTTGATAGTAGATGTGTAATAAAATTATGAGAAATACTTGTTAGTGCAATTTTAGCACCAAATTTAAATTTTTTTACAACATTTAGGAGTGAAACTTTAGCCATAGCAAGCGTCTCATGGATAGGAGATCGTATAAGTAGCACATAACCGTATATTTAGAAAAATTTTCCACCCAAATATATGAGGTTTGCCTTTAGATTTGATAGGAAAAGCATTTACTATTAGTGTTTATGAGTGTACCGGTAGCATTTAGATTCTAGAACTTGCGTTAGTGATGCATCCCAAGACCGCTAGTGAGACTACATTCGTGTGGTAGGATTTACTACATGATAAGAGGCATTAGGATCACCCTTGTGTTAAACCCGTATTATAATTACTTGACCATTTAATTCATATTACTTGGCTAGTTAAGTCAACTAATTTTTCCCACACCCTTAGCGTTGTACTCATTTTTAGTACACGAAACCCTTAGTACACCCCTCCGAGCCTATCTTTTCGTTTCTAACTTTAAGCATTTTACTTAAAGGAAAAAATTGTTACACCCCACTTAAATGTACAACCAAATCGCCTTAGCCTTCCGTGTATGCGCTCAATTTTAGTGCATTATTGTTATTTGTTAAACCCTAAGTTAACTATCTAATTGATTACATGGTTGCTAAGTCGAGTCATATCCTTGTACATATTGTTTTGGGACAATTGGGACTCATGGGTAAGTACTTATTTATGGAGTAATGGGGAAGAACATAATATTATTACCCCCATACGTACGTTAATCTTAAAAGTGCTCAAAGTGTTTTGATTTTCTTAATTCGAGTCATTAGATTAGTTAATTGTAAAGTATGTAAAAATTCAAGTGTAAGGGGAATTCTCATTCCCTATGATGTATTATTTTGGATGGTAGGGTAAGAGTGTATGCAAAAAAAAAAAAAAAAAAAAAAAAAAAAAAAAAAAAAAAAAAAAAAAACGAAAAAAATAGAAAAAGAAAAAAAAAAATATATAAAAAAAGGAAAAAAAAAAGAAAAAAACATACGGACTACCATCCCATTTCATTCTATGTTCATTTTATGTTTTTGTTATTTTTCATTTATTAGCTTAAGTCGAGTCTAGTCTTGGCTTAGCAACGCCATATTGTACATGTAATTGACTAAGATTGTTAACTCGCCACCAATAAAACTTCCTTTATCCAACAAAACCGTGTATTTCATATCCCTACACCTAACGTTACAACCCTTTAAAATACCTCTTTGATAGTTTATCCTAGGTGCTTACGCCATGTGGTGGAGGTTTGATCCTTTCCCAAGCCTATGGTAATCTATTTTGCTATGACAGGTAGTGAGAGATATCTTCCGTTTCCATATTGTAATTTACACTTTATTACACCCGAGAGATGTGAGTATCTAGACAATATTTGTGAGGTGCTTGTGTATAACCTCCGTGCTTGTCTATTGGTCTTTAGTGGAACGATTATTTGTTGTAATTACTTTCATATTAGTGTTAAATGACCCCTAACTTGTATTTTGAGTAGAATAAAAGCGCATTTGCTTGAGGACAAGCAAATCTCAAGTGTAAGGGTATATGATGAGGCGAAAAATGATGCGTTTTTAGGGGGTCATTTAAGCCCGAATTCGAATTCATTTGAACAAATATTGCCCTAAATCGTTCCTTTTGTGATTTTAGGTACTTTGAGAGTGAAATCTGGAAAAGGAAGCAATTCGGATGTTTTTGGAGCATAAAAGTGAAGAAAACGCCAAAGTCTTAATTTTCCATGCTGGGAACAGTAGGTGACGGCGTCAAGAGCAATACCTTGACGGCGTCAAGAGCAAATTTCATGAATTTCCATGACGATCCAGAGCAGATTTGACGGCGTCACAAAGAAGGGCGTCAAGAGTAAAAGTCATGACGGCCTGGAAATGCATTACACATGACGGCGTCAGAAGTAGATCTAGGCAGTCCAAGAAGAGTTTTGGCGGCGAGGTGACGGCGTCACAAGCTTGGTCTTGACGCCGTCAGACCCCTTTTCCTATATATAGTTTTCTAATTTTTACATTAAAAAAGAGAGAAGTTTTGGGAGAAACCCTAAGTACGATTTTGGTGTAACTTTTACAGGTTTTTCAAGGGTTCCAACCCTTGATACCTTGCATGTGTAATCAAGATAAGTGTTCTTTTAATTCAATCAATATGTCTATGTGTTGGTTGTCTATATCTTGTTCTTGTCTTAATTCCATCATGCTAGGCTAGATCTATCTTGTGTTTGCTTAGATCTAATGAAACCTAGATGTTGATTATGTGTTGATTACTTGTTTATTCTTGTCTTGGATGAATGATTTATATGTTAGGCTTAAGAAAACTGGCAGATCTCCAATTGGTAACATGCTTGAACGTCTTAAGAAACATGAACCGACACGCACTAGGTCTTTAATGGTTGTATTTAATGCATGAGCCACTGTTTGCAATCCCTATAGTTGTGCTGGGCATGGTGTAGGAGGAGATAAGAGCTCATAGAATTGGGGAGTTATGTGTGCCACCCCATGAATGGTATTAAGGAATACGATCCGTCATCCATGCAATTATAACAAGTAATTAACATGTAAAAGATGTCTAGGGAGTAGTGAAATCTAAGTAAACACATTTTCTCCAATTACTGCTCACAACTTTAGTATAATTAGTTTATTTTCATTTTTAGTATTTTATTTTGATTGCATTTTAGTATTGGGTTAGTTGACTAGCAACTAATTCCGCCCAAATCCTTCAAACCCCGAGATTTTAATTGCTTTAAAAAAAAATATAAAAATACAAAAAAATAATCTTCCGTCATCTTTAGCACTAGTAATTAGGTCTTCTAATCCTAGCGACACTATTCCTAGCTGAACGATCAATCCCCCGGTACTTGTCACTATACTATACTACAACGATCAGGTACACTGCCTGGTGGGGGTTGTAAGCTTCTCAAGATCCCTTGAGAGGTAAAGCCTGGTGCGATTCTCACGTATCATTACCAAAAGCCGTTTGCTTCTTGACTAGCCAACTCTTGATGGAATAGTCAACATCTTGGTGAGCTGATTACCAATTATGGATTTTCCACTACCTTTACCACAAGCCATAATCTTGCGGGCTAGCCACCTCATTTGCGTTTTAGGATATGGCGAGTTGAGGTACCATACAATTTTGTGCAAATTGCAAGCCATAAACGGATTTGATATATCTTTACCAAGAGCCGTTTGCTCCTGGATTAGCCAATCCTTTTGTCGTTTAGACAAGGCGGACTGATAACCACAAAAAATTTTGAACTTTAGTGAATTGTTTTTTTTAAATTTTTGCCAAAAACGGGGGTATTAGATAGTAAAATGTGATAAAATTCGCTAGAATAGCGAAATACCCCCCACACTTAGAATGAATATTGTCCTCAATATTCAAAGTCCCGGCTATTATGCCGACATTTTGAACGTAAAAGGGCAACATTACAATCTAAATGTGGAAAACACCATTTTGTATTTTCACTTTTGTAACCATAATAGGGGTAACTCCCCCACACTTAGGGTGAAAACCCTAAGTAAATGCTACTGTTTTTGTTTACCGAGTCGCTAGCTTGACTCGACCCCGAATTCATTTGTCCTTGGGGAAGCATGATGTGGAAGTAACAATCTCCATCGGACTTTCATTCAAGATGTTTGGACAAACATTTGAAGCACGCGAAAGTTCCACACCGATGAGATAAGTATCCGGCTCAAGATAATGATATATGAAAATGCCGGGATCAAAGATGGTATCTTCGTTCCCGAAGGAGTGAAGAAGAGAAGAAGTTACCTTATAGGTGAAGAAAAGGAAGAAAACCATGATGAAAATCATGATTTGATCTTCTTCCTCGAGAGCAGGCTCCGGAGCCTGAATTTGGATTTCAAGGGTTAAGCTCGTAAACATCCCGGGAGGGTGGGTGGGAATTTGCAAATCCTCATGATTGAGTGCATTTCCCCCTGGCTATCAAACTCCAGAGGAGTCATGATATGATGAGTGAGTTCACCGGAGAACTCCTCATGAAGAGAATCATTCACAAGATGTGAATCTGTGAATTCATGTTCCGACATAAACTCATCACTATCCTCATTCTGAATATCAAAGAGTGGATTATCAGAAATCAAAGTGAATTCAGATTCGAATTCAAATAGAGGATTAGTAAGAGTAGTATTGAATGTTTCGGGAACAAAGAGATTAACATTCTGTATTGGACTGTTGGGATCAGAAGTGAGTGACGGATCATGATATAGGAGACTTTCAATTTCTCCCAGATCGGTTTCAAAGTCAAGGAGACCATCATCACTTTCCAGTGAAAGTGGATTGATGTGAGTAAGTTCATCAGCGAACTCCTCAAGAAGAAGATCAACATCAGACTATGGGAGTGATGCCTCAATATACTCAATGTCTCCATGAGATGTACAATCATCATTAAAATATGAGAAAGTCTCAAAATGATCGTTTGAACACTCAAGAGGGGAAGGAATATCACACATATGCACAAGAGTTCCCTGTGACTCTCTCGGGATTGGGACAAGGTTCTCAACACTAGACTGTATGAATTCGTCCGATTCCTTATCAGGAACAGTGTCAAGATGCTCGTCCCCCATGATCAAAGAGTGAGTGCGAACCTCGGGTGTGATAGCAGTTGTTTGAGATGGAATCTCAACTGCTGGGATATTAACTGATGAACTTGATGAAGCTTTGTAAAATTGAAGAATATCAAGGGTATCTTCATCATCACTGTCATCAGGGATAAAACGGAACTGAGAGCTAGATTTGGCTGCTTTTTCTTTTGCAATTGATTCCCTAATAGATTTTTCATAGACATCTTGGGAATTTAGTCTAGCAGCCTGCTCTTCAGCTAGCAATTCTTCCATGGATTTTTGATGAGTATGTCTTTGGGTAAAGTCTTTAACTAAACCCTTAAGCTCATCAACGATTTTCATCATATTTTGCATTTCTGGAAGAAGTGCTTGATTCATTTGGTACTGTGGAGGTTGGTCATAATAAGGTGTGTCAAAATTGTCACAAGGATATGGATTCCCCGTTTGACAATCTGAACTGAAGTGTGGACCTCCACAGTAATCACAACAGTAAAACTGTTGAGTCTGGACTGGTGAATCATATAGGTATTGGTCATAACCAAAGTTCGGAGTATCACCAGAAAACTGTTCATAGACAAACGTGTTTCCAGCTTGAAACTCAAATCCTTAATGAGGACCTCCACAAAACTCACACAGATATGTCAGTATCTCATGATGTGGTGGCTGGTAGGATGAATCAGATGTGTCATGGTAAGGATAGGGAGCTTGGTTATAGACAGACCCATCTCCTGACTCTACCATGCTACAGCCAGGACAATTCCCGCCATTATGAGGACCACCACACCATTGGCAACCGCAATGGTGTGGATACGACATATGAAAGAATCAAAGGTTTACAGAGGGGTAGGGATGAAGAATCAAATATGTGAGAGGGTAAAGGTGAATATTTTTGAGTTTTTGGATAAACATTTTATACAAATGATAAAGAAAATCTTTTTGTGTTTTTTGTATTCGTTGAAAACTGATTTTAAAATATTTTCGTGAACGGTTTTGTATTTGTATGAAAATAAGAAGATAATATGGACAAGGGTGGGTAAATATACAATGGATGTATATCCAGGTTCACTAATACGCAAAACCGTTTAAAATACGTACACAGCCTCCCCGGCAGCGGCGCCAAAATTTGATTGAGGCAAAAGAAGTCAACTAAAGTCAACCACGGATGTGGTCAATATAGTCAAACTCCTTAGGATCAATGCTCCGCGGAATATGGTGGATTCCCCGGGTCGTTATGTCCCGACGAGGTGTGGCTGGTTATCAAACGGTTTGTGACCACGTGAATTTGG
Organism: Artemisia argyi; assembly: GCA_030686995.1. NCBI lineage: Eukaryota > Viridiplantae > Streptophyta > Magnoliopsida > Asterales > Asteraceae > Artemisia > Artemisia argyi. Next base: position 6,219,388 of record CM060690.1, read on the forward strand.
ACAGAAAGGGTTTGTGAGTGATTAAACTAGGGAATCTACAAGGAAATAGCTTAAATAAGCTATATGAATACGACTGGAAAGTTGGAAAAACCAGAAACGTTTAAAACCTAAAAACGCGTACGTTCACGTTTTAAATAACGTAAACGTACAAAATAAAACGTGAAAACTGAAATCTGAAAACCAACAGGGGGTGAAAATGACTTTTTTACAAACCTAAGATAAAAAGAAAATTTTTAGAAAAATAAAATAAATGTTTACACTATTTAATTATTTAATATTAATTAAATACTATTTAATACTTATTATTAATATTTAAATAACTTAAATACAATATAATATTAATTAAATACTAAAAAAATAAAAATTAAATTTCTAAAATTATAAAATAACTAAAAATAAGTTTTAAAATTAAAAATATGTATTTTTGTCTTTTTGTGATTTTTATATTAATTAATTACTAATTAAATATTAATTACCTAATTAAATTATTTTAAATTATAAAAAATAGCAAATGAACAGTAAAAATTCTAGAAAAATTCCTAAAATTATATTATATTATATAAAATCTAGAAAAAATATAAAAATTAGGTCTTGCTTAATAAAAACTAATTATGCTATTTAAAACTTAATTATTAATTAATTATTAATAAAACTAATATTAAATCTAATAATTACTAAATGACAAAATAAAAATCTGAGAAATTTACTAAAATTACTTTAATATTAAAGGTAATTAAGAAAAATATAAAAAAGCTAAGTGCTTAACAAAAATTTAAAAATGAAAATTAAATTTTAAATTACATTAAATAGAAACTATCACTTAAAATTAAATTGACTTTTCTGGATTTTTCTTTTGGAAACTTGTTTTATACCTAAAAAAGCAACTTTTATAAAAACAACTTTTTTACATCTTAAAAATAAGCATTGTGAGCTCAATAAGCTTGGACAGTTGACTTTGGTCAACTGTCAAGGCAAAAAGCTATGAAATAAGCTTAAACTTGAGACCTGGGGTGAAATTGGGTTTGAACAAGTTGAGAGAATATAAATAAGCTAATACAAACCAAAGAAACTCCCTGAATAAGCAAATTAAGCACAAATAAGCACTTGGACACCTTGCTCAACACAGAAAAAAGGGATAAACTTCAATGGATGATTCAAGTGGGGTCCACAGGTTTTAAGGTCAAACCTTTGGTCAATATTTAAAGTGTGGTAGGAGGGGGGTTGAAAGGATCAAGGTGGAGGCTTGTGGGACCACTGAGGTGGCCAGAAACCACCACCAAAGTGGTGGTGGTGACTGTGTAACTGCTGCAGCAGGGCAGAGCTCAGCCTGCAACTCACTTTGGAGGGGAATAGGGCCCACAAGAAAAATCCTAAAAATGAAAGGAAGGTGGGAAATTGGAGAAGAGGTGGGAGGCTATGAATCCTAAAAAGCTCAGGGTCTAGAACTCATTACAAAAATCTACAAAAATCTTGCTAGATTTGAGACAAACTAAAACATGCAAATTTGACTTTTAAGAAAAACTACTTATGTTGACTTTCTTGAGTTTTAATCCTACCCTACTGACTAATTATGCAATATTAAGATGAAATGATACAGAATTAAGCATAAATAACAACTAAATAACCTGTGAGCATGAATCTTGATCTAAAAAGCCTAACAGTTAACTGTGAGGGTGGGGTGTTTTGTGATTTTGACTTTTTAGCAACTTAGCCCAAAGTTAAATGGTAAATTATACTCACTTAGACCTAGACTATCATACTGAAACCATAATTAACAACAAAAACCACCAAGAACCCTTTGGAACAGGTTATCCCAAACACTCCTTAAATAAGATGATTTGGAAATTTTTGAAGCAAATGAAAGCTAGGATCTGTGAAAATGATTCCAACTTACTAATGAAGATTAAGTAAAACTAAATAAGCACAGAAATACAAGCAAACACCACAACTACCTTACTTTCTAGATATTGCTAATTAGGCAGTTGACTATGAAATTTTGAACACAAAGGAATCTAATAAGCTACTACCCAATTTTGAGAACTAGACAGACTTAAATAAACCTATTAAGTAGAAAAAGGCATAAATAAGCAAGAAATAAGCATTGGCTCAGAAATAAGCAGAAATTTAAGAGATTACTTACAACTTGATCCTGTGAGATCCAACTAAAAACCAAGAATCATGGAACTTACACTAACCCTAACACCTCCCTGAGGTACTAAACCATAGCAATCCACAGCCACAATCTTCCTTTCTTCTACTTCTTTTTTTTTTCTTTTTGATTTTTATTCTTACACTATTTTTTTTTGTATTTTTGAGTTATTAAACTAAAGCTTGTTTAAGGGATTTCTCAAACTTATGAAAGCTTTTAGATTACTTAAGTGAGCTTTATTGAGCAGTAAACTACCAACATTAACAAGGTTTAAGTAAAACTGAGAAATTTGATGGAATAATGCAAACTGAATTTTTCACAAAGATTACTTGAAATTGAGATTCAAACAAAGTTTCTATTACAATAGAGAAAATAAAATTACATTTTAAAGCTAAGTTGGAGAACTAGAATGGAAAATTACATTAATATGACTTAAAGATTACACTAAGAATTATTCTAAAACTAACTACTACTTCCTTCCTTTCTTGACTTCACTTTTATAGGTCCTGGGTATTTTCTCTGTCTTCCCCACATTTAATTTGGACCCTTGGATACTTGGAATCAATCCTAACCGTTTAAAATTGTTTGGCGGGAAAATTGGCTAACTGCCAATTGGGTCTGTTAGTGTGGGATAGGGAAAAAGCATTTAATGGTGTTTGTTTGGGGGTGTTTGGAGTGTTGAATAAGTGAGAGTTGATGGCAGAGTTGGTGGCAGAGGGGATGGTGTTTGCAGGCTCAAGTGGGGAGGTGGAAGATGGTCAACTGAGTGTTGACTGGGAATATAATAAAATGGGGGGAAGTATAATTTTGGGTGGTGGGCTGAGGTTGGTGATTGGGCCTTGGGTGTTGGTTGTGGGCTGGGGTTTTGGTGGTAAGGGTGGATTGGGTTTTGTTTGTTTGGTTTAATATTAAGGGTTTCGGTTTGTATGTTTATTAACAAAACTCAAGGACCAATTTTGGAATTACCAAAAACTGAGGGACTGATCCTGCCAAGTTACCAATCTCATAATAAGGACTATTCTTGCCAAGTACCAAAAACACAAGGGCTAAATTCCACTTTTAAAATTCTTAGGGACCAAATGTGTCAATTTTCAAACTGTGGGGAGTAAACATGTAATTTTCTCAAAATTTTCATCCAGGGATTAAAAGTGACACATGTGAATTCCCAAGGACCAAAAATGATTTTTCTTTCAAAAATATCCCACCAGGGACCAAATCTGCCAAAAAGTGAAACTCCAGGGACTAAATTGCAAATTTCCAAAACTTTTGAGATTTTTCACCAAAGGACTAAATATGACAACTTATGATTTTAAAAGGACCTTTGGTGATAATTTTCCATATTTGGAATGACCAGGGACTAGTTTTGACAACTTTTGAAAGTTGGGGAACTGAAACTGCCAATTTTGTAAACTTTTTACGTTTTTCATCTGTTTTTACTCTTTCTGCATCTAAAACATATAAAACACAATTTTGAAATATTTTTTGTATTTTGATGCATTTCTGAGTGTTTTTGTATGTTTTGCAGTTCAGATTTGACCAAAAATGATGAGTGTTTGAGCACTCATCAATCCCCCACAATAAAATATGGATAGTCCCTAGCAATAAACTGTTTTGAAAACTTAATGGATTTTAAACTCTTTACCAAAATCCATCACTTCTGGAGTAGCTAGATGTATCAATTCAAGTAAGAACTATGGTCCACCTGATAACCATGTGATTTTAGCAAACCACCAGCTGTCAACGGATTTGATTAGTCTTTACCTGATGAGGCGAAAAATGATCCGTTTTTAGGGGGTCATTTAAGCCCGAATTCGAATTTATTTGATCAAATATTGCCCTAAATTGTTCCTTTTGTGATTTTAGGTACTTTGGGATTGAAATCTGGAAAAGGAAGCAATTCGGACGTTTTTGGAGCATAAAAGTGAAGAAAACGCCAAAGTCTTAATTTCCATGCTGGGAACAGTATGTGACGGCGTCAAGAGCAATACCTTGGCGGTGTCAAGAGCAAATTTCATGAATTTCCATGACGATCCAGAGCAGATTTGACGGCGTCACAAAGAAGGGCGTCAAGAGTAAAAGTCATGACGGCCTGGAAATGCATTACACATGACGGCGTCAGAAGTAGATCTAGGCAGTCCAAGAAGAGTTTTGGCGGCGAGGTGACGGCGTCACAAGCTTGGTCTTGACGGCGTCAGACCCCTTTTCCTATATATAGTTTTCTAATTTTTACATTAAAAAAAGAGAGAAGTTTTGGGAGAAACCCTAAGTACGATTTTGGTGTAACTTTTACAGGTTTTTCAAGGGTTCCAACCCTTGATACCTTGCATGTGTAATCAAGATAAGTGTTCTTTTAATTCAATCAATATGTCTATGTGTTGGTTGTCTATATCTTGTTCTTGTCTTAATTCCATCATGCTAGGCTAGATCTATCTTGTGTTTGCTTAGATCTAATGAAACCTAGATGTTGATTATGTGTTGATTACTTGTTTATTCTTGTCTTGGATGAATGATTTATATGTTAGGCTTAAGAAAACTGGCAGATCTCCAATTGGTAACATGCTTGAACGTCTTAAGAAACATGAACCGACGCGCACTAGGTCTTTAATGGTTGTATTTAATGAATGAGCCACTGTTTACAATCCCTATAGTTGTGCTGGGCATGGTGTAGGAGGAGATAAGAGCTCATAGAATTGGGGAGTTATGTGTGCCACCCCATGAATGGTATTAAGGAATACGATCCGTCATCCTTGCAATTATAACAACTAATTAACGTGTAAAAGATGTCTAGGGAGTAGTGAAATCTAAGTAAACACATTTTCTCCAATTACTGCTCACAACTTTAGTATAATTAGTTTATTTTCATTTTTAGTATTTTATTTTGATTGCATTTTAGTATTGGGTTAGTTGACTAGCAACTAATTCCGCCCAAACCCTTCAAACCCCGAGATTTTAATTGCTTTTAAAAAAAATATAAAAATACAAAAAAATAATCTTCCGTCATCTTTAGCACTAGTAATTAGGTCTTCTAATCCTAGCGATACTATTCCTAGCTGAACGATCAATCCCCCGGTACTTGTCACTATACTATACTACAACGATCAGGTACACTGCCTGGTGGGGGTTGTAAGCTTCTCAAGATCCCTTGAGAGGTAAAGCCTGGTGCGATTCCCACGTATCAAGTTTTTGGCGCCGCAACCTGGGGAATAGTTATTGTCTAGGTTAGAATTTCTTTTTATTAGGTCTACTTGCTAGATTCCTTTCTAGTAAGATTTTTTTTTTTTAGGTTTTCTTTAGTCTATCTCATTTCTTTGTGTCTTTGTTCGTAACCACCCAACATCATGGACCACGGGAACATCTTTGAACCCGTCATCCCACCACAACAAAACCCACCATTAGAACCCCTTAGGCCGCGAACCTTAGGAGAGTATTCCCGACCTAGTCACCAAGGCTACCGAAACACCATTGAGCTCACCGGAGCCAATGTGACACCCTTGCGATCCGACACCATCCGGTTGGTATAAAGCGGATGTGCATTCCATGGACTTCGTTCCGAAGATCCAAACCAACATCTTAAGGACTTTCTCAAAATCGTTGATTCCATAGACCTAGATGTTGCAACTAGAGAGACAACCTGATTACGCCTATTTCAATTTTCTCTACGGGATCAAGCTAGTCAATGGCTTGAGCGTTTACCCGTGGGATCCATCACCACATGGGATGATCTCACCACTCGTTTCCTTACCCAATCCTTCCCACTGGAAAGGACTGCAATGCTTAGAAGGGACATTTTGATGTTTGAACAACAGCAGGATGAAACTTTCTACGAGGCTTGGGCCCGTTTTAAGGATCTCCTCCACAAGGTCCCTCATCATGGTATAAACCTTTGGTTATTAGTCCAGATTTTCTACGACCATGTTGACTATCACACTAAGCGCACAATCGATAGGGCCACGGGAGGTAAATTGCGTGATAAGAATGCCGAGGAGTCCTGGGCAATTATCGAGGAGCTCGCCGCGGATAACCATGAGATGTGGGAGTTTAATCATACAATAAAAGCGGCCATCAATGCAGTCTCGACATCTGGAGGGGCCACCGAAATCCCCGATGAACTCCTATGTAAACTTGAGGCAAAGGTGGACTATTTTGAGGAAAGGCAAAGGAGACGGGCAACCGTCAATTCTGTCTCGAAACCAACTTCAACACCATTATCTGAGTCACCTTCTAGAGAACATGTCGAGACTTTTCAGAATTATGCCTCACCTTGTTCCTCTCCCAAGGAGCTTAGCTCAGAGTTTGAAGCTAGGATGAGAGAATATATGGCGACTCACTCAGATCGGCTTGCTAGATTCGAGGAAGCAGTCTATAAGCAAAAAGAGGAGATGCAGAAAAAAATGAATGAGATGATGAGTCTATTAGAGGAGTATGCCAACCAAAGAACCCCCGAAAGAATGCTATTAAGGAAAGAAAGCGCCACTCCTACTACCCAATTTGTTAATTCCATCACAATTGTCCAAAAAAATAACGAGAAGGTTGAAACCCCTGTTGAACAGACCTTAGAAAAACCACCAGAATCCCAACCTTTGAGTCACTACCTGAAACATGATATAAACGAAAACACCATAACAAATTGGATTAAGGGTGATGGGCGTAACCAATCTTCCAAACAGGGTTTGGAGGAAGAGGAAAAGGAAAAAGATGAGTATGATACGTTACCAGGGGGACCGATATTCGAGAGGCTACTGGTACAAAAAGTGGCTACTAAGCAGACAGCGTGTGGGAACTTTGAGATACCAACCAGCATTGGGGACTTGAAATATCTTAGTGCTTTCGCCGACCAAGGATCGGAAGTAAATCTTATGCCCCTAACTATTTACATCCAACTAACATCAAAAATGCCAGCCCCTACTCGTGTTAGGTTATCTCTCGTTGGACACTCGTACGTATACCCCTTAGGAATCGCAGAAGATGTATTAGTTAATGTCGCAGGATTCGTCTACCCCGTTGATTTTATGATCATCGATGATAAAGGAGATGGATGCATGCCAATAATCCTCGGGGCACCATTCCTCGCCACCGCTAGGGCTGTCATTAAGTATGAAGGTAGGAAGATTGAGCTTAAATCTGGAAAAAGAAAGATTAGCTTCCCCATGACCCCACGAAATGGGCATGAGAATGCGAGTTGGAGAAAGTTCAAAAACAACATTGACACAACACCCATTCGCGTTCAGAATAAAATTCTTGCATGGGAGGCAAGAATCAAAAGCTACAAGGAGGCTAAGTATGAAAGAAGCAAAAGCGATAAGGTTCAGGTCGAATTCGAACATACTCAACCAATAGAAAATCATGTACCATTTGAGGAAGGTAACTTGGTACTTCTAAGACACTCGGAAATAACAATACCACCCGATAAACCAAGTCCTTGGTGGTATGGGCCTTTCACAATTGAAGGCGTGAGCCAAGATGGGATGGCTAACCTAAGAAGTATAGTGGGTGGAGAGGTAATTGCACGTGTCGACAGGTTAAGGCACTACCACCACAATAGTAATGATCACAACTATATGGGGTACATCATCTCACGGGATGAGGTCACGTAGTAACCCATGACCTTGAGTCTAGCTACAAGACTCGTAAATAAAGAAAAGCGCTTCTTGGGAGGCAACCCATGTTTTGTGTGATTTTATTTTGTTTGTTTGTTATTTGCTTCCGTATGCATGCTTAGTTTTTATTGTTGGTTAATCATGTTTCTAAACTAAAATGTGGAAATACTTTACTTTGTTGTTTTGGCCTAGTCTTAACTCCACCTAAAAGTATTTTTGCAAAAGATAAGTGTAAGGGGAAACCCCAAATATGTTTTTAAGAAACAAACCGATCATGATTCTCCACAATATTAAATGAACATGTATATTCGTATTTGTTAGAGTCAAATGCTTGTATTGAGTCATAATGAAGTTTTGCAGGATTTTCCAGGAAGTAGGACCAAGTTTTTCCAGAAATTTTCCGGAAACTTAACATAAGGATTTCTGCAGGTCAATTCTGACGGCGTCAAGAGTTTACTCTTGACGGCGTCAGGTGTAAAAATCTGGAAATTTTACCGGTTTTGTTTTTCTAACGGAGTCTTATGGTTTTTGTGAATTATTAAGTTTTATAATCTCCAGGAAATCTGCAAACTTCATTCCACAAGCATTATATCTTATTTTGTTTTCTAGGATTTAGTAACTTATATAGGATGCCGCCGATTTTACGCGAGGTTGTCTTGTCTATTTTCTCAGGTTTTACAGGTTATGTATGACAAGAAGATGATTTATATTCTGGAAGGGAAGCTTTGAATGTTCATTTTCTTGGAGGAAGATTTAACCTGGCCACCTATAATCCATACCGAGCGAATCAGGGGAGTATTCGATTTCATTCTCTTTACTTTTTAACTTTTACATTCTTTACTTGAACATTGGGGACAATGTTCATCTTAAGTGTAAGGGGAGGGTAAAAAGATGATACCTTACATATGCACTTTCGCTTGAGTTTGTTTTGTTTGATAGTAGATGTGTAATAAAACTATGAGAAATACTTGTTAGTGCAATTTTAGCGCCAAATTTAAATTTTTTTACAACATTTAGGAGTGAAACTTTAGCCATAGCAAGCGTCTCATGGATAGGAGATCGTATAACTAGCACATAACCGTATATTCAGAAAAATTTTCCACCCAAATATGTGAGGTTCGCCTTTAGATTTGATAGGAAAAGCATTTACTATTAGTGTTTATGAGTGTACCGGTAGCATTTAGATTCTAGAACTTGCGTTAGTGATGCATCCCAAGACCGCTAGTGAGACTACATTCGTATGGTAGGATTTACTACATGATAAGAGGCATTAGGATCACCCTTGTGTTAAACCCGTATTATAATTACTTGACCATTTAATTCATATTACTTGGCTAGTTAAGTCAACTAATTTTTCCCACACCCTTAGCGTTGTACTCATTTTTAGTACACGAAACCCTTAGTACACCCCTCCGAGCCTATCTTTTCGTTTCTAACTTTAAGCATTTTACTTAAAGGAAGAATTTGTTACACCCCACTTAAATGTACAACCAAATCGCCTTAGCCTTCCGTGTATGCGCTCAATTTTAGTGCATTATTGTTATTTGTTAAACCCTAAGTTAACTATCTAATTGATTACATGGTTGCTAAGTCGAGTCATATCCTTGTGCATATTGTTTTGGGACGATTGGGACTCATGGGTAAGTACTTATTTATGGAGTAATGGGGAAGAACATAATATTATTACCCCCATACGTACGTTAATCTTAAAAGTGCTCAAAGTGTTTTGATTTTCTTAATTCGAGTCATTAGATTAGTTAATTGTAAAGTATGTAAAAATTCAAGTGTAAGGGGAATTCTCATTCCCTATGATGTATTATTTTGGATGGTAGGGTAAGAGTGTATGCAAAAAAAAAAAAAAAAAAAAAAAAAAAAAAAAAAAAAAAACGAAAAAAATAGAAAAAGAAAAAAAAATATATAAAAAAAGGAAAAAAAAAAGAAAAAAACATACGGACTACCATCCCTTTTCATTCTATGTTCATTTTATGTTTTTGTTATTTTTCATTTATTAGCTTAAGTCGAGTCTAGTCTTGGCTTAGCAACGCCATATTGTACATGTAATTGACTAAGATTGTTAACTCGCCACCAATAAAACTTCCTTTATCCAACAAAACCGTGTATTTCATATCCCTACACCTAACGTTACAACCCTTTAAAAGACCTCTTTGATAGTTTATCCTAGGTGCTTACGCCATGTGGTGGAGGTTTGATCCTTTCCCAAGCCTATGGTAATCTATTTTGCTATGACAGGTAGTGAGAGATATCTTCCGTTTCCATATTGTAATTTACACTTTATTACACCCGAGAGATGTGAGTATCTAGACAATATTTGTGAGGTGCTAGTGTATAACCTCCGTGCTTGTCTATTGGTCTTTAGTGGAACGATTATTTGTTGTAATTACTTTTATATTAGTGTTAAATGACCCCTAACTTGTATTTTGAGTAGAATAAAAGCGCATTTGCTTGAGGACAAGCAAATCTCAAGTGTAAGGGTATATGATGAGGCGAAAAATGATGCGTTTTTAGGGGGTCATTTAAGCCCGAATTCGAATTTATTTGATCAAATATTGCCCTAAATCGTTCCTTTTGTGATTTTTGGTACTTTGAGAGTGAAATCTGGAAAAGGAAGCAATTCGGATGTTTTTGGAGCGTAAAAGTGAAGAAAACGCCAAAGTCTTAATTTTCCATGCTGGGAACAGTAGGTGACGGCGTCAAGAGCAATACCTTGACGGCGTCAAGAGCAAATTTCATGAATTTCCATGACGATCCAGAGCAGATTTGACGGCGTCACAAAGAAGGGCGTCAAGAGTAAAAGTCATGACGGCCTGGAAATGCATTACACATGACGGCGTCAGAAGTAGATCTAGGCAATCCGAGAAGAGTTTTGGCGGCGAGGTGACGGCGTCACAAGCTTGGTCTTGACGCCGTCAAACCCCTTTTCCTATATATAGTTTTCTAATTTTTACATTAAAAAAGAGAGAAGTTTTGGGAGAAACCCTAAGTACAATTTTGGTGTAACTTTTACAGGTTTTTCAAGGGTTCCAACCCTTGATACCTTGCACGTGTAATCAAGATAAGTGTTCTTTTAATTCAATCAATATGTCTATGTGTTGGTTGTCTATATCTTGTTCTTGTCTTAATTCCATCATGCTAGGCTAGATCTATCTTGTGTTTGCTTAGATCTAATGAAACCTAGATGTTGATTATGTGTTGATTACTTGTTTATTCTTGTCTTGGATGAATGATTTATATGTTAGGCTTAAGAAAACTGGCAGATCTCCAATTGGTAACATGCTTGAACGTCTTAAGAAACATGAACCGACGCGCACTAGGTCTTTAATGGTTGTATTTAATGCATGAGCCACTGTTTGCAATCCCTATAGTTGTGCTGGGCATGGTGTAGGAGGAGATAAGAGCTCATAGAATTGGGGAGTTATGTGTGCCACCCCATGAATGGTATTAAGGAATACGATCCGTCATCCATGCAATTATAACAAGTAATTAACATGTAAAAGATGTCTAGGGTGTAGTGATTGCATTTTAGTATTTTATTTTCATTTTTAGTATAATTAGTTTATTTTCATTTTTAGTATTTTATTTTGATTGCATTTTAGTATTGGGTTAGTTGACTAGCAACTAATTCCGCCCAAATCCTTCAAACCCCGAGATTTTAATTGCTTTCAAAAAAAATATAATAATACAAAAAAATAATCTTCCGTCATCTTTAGCACTAGTAATTAGGTCTTCTAATCCTAGCGACACTATTCCTAGCTGAACGATCAATCCCCCGGTACTCGTCACTATACTATACTACAACGATCAGGTACACTGCCTGGTGGGGGTTGTAAGCTTCTCAAGATCCCTTGAGAGGTAAAGCCTGGTGCGATTCCCACGTATCGTTACCAAAAGTCGTTTGCTTCTGGACTAGCCAACTCTTGATGGAATAGTCAACATCTTGGTGAGCTGATTACCAATTATGGATTTTCCACTACCTTTACCACAAGCCATAATCTTGCGGGCTAGCCAACTCATTCGCGTTTTAGGATATGGCGAGTTGAGGTACCATACAATTTTGTGCAAATTGCAAGCCATAAACGGATTTGATATATCTTTACCAAGAGCCGTTTGCTCCTGGATTAGCCAATCCTTTTGTCGTTTAGACAAGGCGGACTGATAACCACAAAAAATTTTGAACTTTAGTGAATTTTTTTTTTTAAATTTTTGCAAAAAACGGGGGTATTAGATAGTAAAATGTGATAAAATTCGCTAGAATAGCGAAATACCCTCCACACTTAGAATGAATATTGTCCTCAATATTCAAAGTCCCGGCTATTATGCCGACATTTTGAACGTAAAAGGGCAACATTACAATCTAAATGTGGAAAACACCATTTTGTATTTTCACTTTTGTAACCATAATAGGGGTAACTCCCCCACACTTAGGGTGAAAACCCTAAGTAAATGCTACTGTTTTTGTTTACCGAGTCGCTAGCTTGACTCGACCCCGAATTCATTTGTCCTTGGGGAAGCATGATGTGGAAGAAACAATCTCCATCGGACTTTCATTCAAGATGTTTGGACAAACATTTGAAGCACGTGAAAGTTCCACACCGATGAGATAAGTATCCGGCTCAAGATAATGATATATGAAAATGCCGGGATCAAAGATGGTATCTTCGTTCCCGAAGGAGTGAAGAAGAGAAGAAGTTACCTTATAGGTGAAGAAAAGGAAGAAAACCATGATGAAAATCATGATTTGATCTTCTTCCTCGAGAGCAGGCTCCGGAGCCTGAAATTGGATTTCAAGGGTTAAGCTCGTAAACATCCCGGGAGGGTGGGTGGGAATTTGCAAATCCTCATGATTGAGTGCATTTCCCCTGGCTATCAAACTCCAGAGGAGTCATGATATGATGAGTGAGTTCACTGGAGAACTCCTCATGAAGAGAATCATTCACAAGATGTGAATCTGTGAATTCATGTTCCGACATAAACTCATCACTATCCTCATTCTGAATATCAAAGAGTGGATTATCAGAAATCAAAGTGAATTCAGATTCGAATTCAAATAGAGGATTAGTAAGAGTAGTATTGAATGTTTCGGGAACAAAGAGATTAACATTCTGTATTGGACTGTTGGGATCAGAAGTGAGTGACGGATCATGATATAGGAGACTTTCAATTTCTCCCAGATCGGTTTCAAAGTCAAGGAGACCATCATCACTTTCCAGTGAAAGTGGATTGATGTGAGTAAGTTCATCAGCGAACTCCTCAAGAAGAAGATCAAGATCAGACTATGGGAGTGATGCCTCAATATACTCAATGTCTCCATGAGATGTACAATCATCATTAAAATATGAGAAAGTCTCAAAATGATCGTTTGAACACTCAAGAGGGGAAGGAATATCACACATATGCACAAGAGTTCCCTGTGACTCTCTCGGGATTGGGACAAGGTTCTCAACACTAGACTGTATGAATTCGTCCGATTCTTTATCAGGAACAATGTCAAGATGCTCGTCCCCCATGATCAAAGAGTGAGTGCGAACCTCGGGTGTGATAGCAGTTGTTTGAGATGGAATCTCAACTGCTGGGATATCAACTGATGAACTTGATGAAGCTTTGTAAAATTGAAGAATATCAAGGGTATCTTCATCATCACTGTCATCAGGGATAAAACGGAACTGAGAGCTAGATTTGGCTGCTTTTTCTTTTGCAATTGATTCCCTAATAGATTTTTCATAGACATCTTGGGAATTTAGTCTAGCAGCCTGCTCTTCAGCTAGCAATTCTTCCATGGATTTTTGATGAGTATGTCTTTGGGTAAAGTCTTTAACTAAACCCTTAAGCTCATCAACGATTTTCATCATTTTGCATTTCTGGAAGAAGTGCTTGATTCATTTGGTACTGTGGAGGTTGGTCATAATAAGGTGTGTCAAAATTGTCACAAGGATATGGATTCCCCGTTTGACAATCTGAACTGAAGTGTGGACCTCCACAGTAATCACAACAGTAAAACTGTTGAGTCTGGACTGGTGAATCATATAGGTATTGGTCATAACCAAAGTTCGGAGTATCACCAGAAAACTGTTCATAGACAAACGTGTTTCCAGCTTGAAACTCAAATCCTTAGTGAGGACCTCCACAAAACTCACACAGATATGTCAGTATCTCATGATGTGGTGGCTGGTAGGATGAATCAGATGTGTCATGGTAAGGATAGGGAGCTTGGTTATAGACAGACCCATCTCCTGACTCTACCATGCTACAGCCAGGACAATTCCCGCCATTATGAGGACCACCACACCATTGGCAACCGCAATGGTGTGGATACGACATATGAAAGAATCAAAGGTTTACAGAGGGGTAGGGATGAAGAATCAAATATGTGAGAGGGTAAAGGTGAATATTTTTGGGTTTTTGGATAAACATTTTATACAAATGATAAAGAAAATCTTTTTGTGTTTTTCGTATTCGTTGAAAACTGATTTTAAAATATTTTCGTGAACGGTTTTGTATTTGTATGAAAATAAGAAGATAATATGGACAAGGGTGGGTAAATATACAATGGATGTATATCCAGGTTCACCAATACGCAAAACCGTTTAAAATACGTACACAGCCTCCCCGGTAGCAGCGCCAAAATTTGATTGAGGCAAAAGCAGTCAACTAAAGTCAACCACGGATGTGGTCAATATAGTCAAACTCCTTAGGCTCAATGTTCCGCGGAATATGGTGGATTCCCCGGGTCGTTATGTCCCGACGAGGTGTGGCTGGTTATCAAACGGGTTTGTGATCACGTGAATTTGGACAGAAAGTGTTTGTGAGTGATTAAACTAGGGAATCTACAAGGAAATAGCTTAAATAAGCTATATGAATACGACTGTAAAGTTGAAAAAACCAGAAACGTTTAAAACCTAAAAACGCGTACGTTCACGTTTTAAATAACGTAAACGTACAAAATAAAACGTGAAAACTGAAATCTGAAAACCCACAGGGGGTGAAAATGACTTTTTTACAAACCTAAGATAAAAAGAAAATTTTTAGAAAAATAAAATAAATGTTTACACTATTTAATTATTTAATATTAATTAAATACTATTTAATACTTATTATTAATATTTAAATAACTTAAATACAATATAATATTAATTAAATACTAAAAAAATAAAAATTAAATTTCTAAAATTATAAAATAACTAAAAATAAGTTTTAAAATGAAAAATATGTATTTTTGTCTTTTTGTGATTTTTATATTAATTAATTACTAATTAAATATTAATTACCTAATTAAATTATTTTAAATTATAAAAAATAGCAAATGAATAGTGAAAATTCTAGAAAAATTCCTAAAATTATATTACATTATATAAAATCTAGGAAAAATATAAAAATTAGGTCTTGCTTAATAAAAACTAATTATGCTATTTAAAACTTAATTATTAATTAATTATTAATAAAACTAATATTAAATCTAATAATTACTAAATGACAAAATAAAAATCTGAGAAATTTACTAAAATTACTTTAATATAAAAGGTAATTAAGAAAAATATAAAAAAGCTAAGTGCTTAACAAAAATTTAAAAATGAAAATTAAATTTTAAATTACATTAAATAGAAACTATCACTTAAAATTAAATTGACTTTTCTGGATTTTTCTTTTGGAAACTTGTTTTATACCTAAAAAAACAACTTTTATAGAAACAACTATTTTACATCTTAAAAATAAGCATTGTGAGCTCAATAAGCTTGGACAGTTGACTGTGGTCAACTGTCAAGGCAAAAAGCTATGAAATAAGCTTAAACTTGAGACCAGGGGTGGAATTGGGTTTGAACAAGTTGAGAGAATATAAATAAGCTAATACAAACCAAAGAAACTCCCTGAATAAGCAAATTAAGC
Organism: Artemisia argyi; assembly: GCA_030686995.1. Classification (NCBI taxonomy): domain Eukaryota; kingdom Viridiplantae; phylum Streptophyta; class Magnoliopsida; order Asterales; family Asteraceae; genus Artemisia; species Artemisia argyi. The sequence continues at coordinate 6,235,033 of CM060690.1, forward strand.
ACAAATAAGCACTTGGACACCTTGCTCAACACAGAAAAAAGGGATAAACTTCAATGGATGATTCAAGTGGGGTCCACAGGTTTTAAGGTCAAACCTTTGGTCAATATTTAAAGTGTGGTAGGAGGGGGGTTGAAAGGATCAAGGTGGAGGCTTGTGGGACCACTGAGGTGGCCAGAAACCACCACCAAAGTGGTGGTGGTGACTGTGTAACTGTTGCAGCAGGGCAGAGCTCAGCCTGCAGCTCACTTTGGAGGGGAATAGGGCCCACAAGAAAAATCCAAAAAATGAAAGGAAGGTGGAAAATTGGAGAAGAGGTGGGAGGCTATGAATCCTAAAAAGCTCAGGGTCTAAAACTCATTACAAAAATCTATAAAAATCTTGCTAGATTTGAGACAAACTAAAACATGCAAATTTGACTTTTAAGAAAAGCTACTTATGTTGACTTTCTTGAGTTTTAATCCTACCCTACTGACTAATTATGCAATATTAAGGTGAAATGATACAGAATTAAGCATAAATAACAACTAAATAACCTGTGAGCATGAATCTTGATCTAAAAAGCCTAACAGTTAACTGTGAGGGTGGGGTGTTTTATGATTTTGACTTTTTAGCAACTTAGCCCAAAGTTAAATGGTAAATTATACTCACTTAGACCTAGACTATCATACTGAAACCATAATTAACAACAAAACCCACCAAGAACCTTTTGGAATAGGTTATCCCAAACACTCCTTAAATAAGATGATTTGGAAATTTTTGAAGCAAATGAAAGCTAGGAGCTGTGAAAATGATTCCTACTTACTAATGGTGATTAAGTAAAACTAAATAAGCACAGAAATACAAGCAAACACCACAACTACCTTACTTTCTAGATATTGCTAATTAGGCAGTTGACTATGAAATTTTGAACACAAAGGAATCTAATAAGCTACTACCCAATTTTGAGAACTAGACAGACTCAAATAAACCTATTAAGTAGAAAAATGCATAAATAAGCAAGAAATAAGCAATGGCTCAGAAATAAGCAGAAATTAGAGATTACTTACAACTTGATCCTGTGAGATCCAACTAAAAACCAAGAATCATGGAACTTAGACTAACCCTAACACCTCCCTGAGGTACTAAACCATAGTAATCCTCAGCCACAATCTTCCTTTCTTCTACTTCTTTTTTTTTTCTTTTTGATTTTCATTCGTACACTATTTTTTTTGTATTTTTGAGTTATTAAACTAAAGCTTGTTTAAGGGATTTCTCAAACTTATGAAAGCTTTAAGATTACTTAAGTGAGCTTTATTGAATAGTAAACTACCAACATTAACAAAGTTTAAGTAAAACTGAGAAATTTGATGGAATAATGCAAACTGAATTTTTCACAAAGATTACTTGAAATTGGGATTCAAACAAAGTTTCTATTACAATAGAGATAATAAAATTACATTTTAAAGCTAAGTTGGAGAACTAGAATGGAAAATTACATTAATACGACTTAAAGATTACACTAAGAATTATTCTAAAACTAACTACTACTTCCTTCCTTTCTTGACTTCACTTTTATAGGTCCTGGGCATTTTCTCTGTCTTCCCCACATTTAATTTGGACCCTTGGATACTTGGAATCGATCCTAACCATTTAAAATTGTTTGGCGGGAAAATTGGCTAACTGCTAATTGGGTCTGTTAGTGTGGGATAGGGGAGAAAGCATTTAATGGTGTTTGTTTGGGAGTGTTTGGAGTGTTGAATAAGTGAGAGTTGATGGCAGAGTTGCTGGCAGAGGGGATGGTGTTTGCAGGCTCAAGTGAGGAGGTGGAAGATGGTCAACTGAGTGTTGACTGGGAATATAATAAAACAGGGGGGGGGGAGTATAATTTCGGGTGGTGGGCTGAGGTTGGTGATCGGGCCTTGGGTGTTGGTTGTGGGCTGGGGTTTTGGTGGTAAGGGTGGATTGGGTTTTGTTTGTTTGGTTTAATATTAAGGGTTTTGGTTTGTATGGTTATTAACAAAACTCAAGGACCAATTTTTTAATTACCAAAAATTGAGGGACTGATCCTGCCAAGTTACCAATCTCATAATAAGGACTATTCTTGCCAAGTACCAAAAACACAAGGGCCAAATTCCACTTTTAAAATTCCCGGGGACCAAATGTGTCAATTTTCAAACTGTGGGGACTAAACATGTAATTTTCTCAAAATTTTCATCCAGTGATTAAAAGTGACACATGTGAATTCCCAAGGACCAAAAATGATTTTTCTTTCAAAAATATCCCACCAGGGACCAAATCTGCCAAAAAGTGAAACTCCAAGGACTAAATTGCAAATTTCCAAAACTTTTGAGATTTTTCACCAAAGGACTAAATATGACAACTTATGATTTTAAAAGGACATTTGGTGTTAATTTTCCATATTTTGAATGACCAGGGACTAGTTTTGACAACTTTTGAAAGTTGGGGGACTGAAACTGCCAATTTTGCAAACTTTGTACGTTTTTCATCTGTTTTTAGTCTTTTTGCATCTAAAACATATAAAACACAATTTTGAAATACTTTTAGTATTTTGATGCATTTCTGAGTGTTTTTGTATGTTTTGCAGTTCAGATTTGACCAAAAATGATGAGTGTTTGAGCACTCATCAAGGCCCGTGACTATTCGATTGGAAGCTTGGAATGAGGAGCACGTGGTGGTAAACTGCCTTTGTCGGTTTACGGAACTTTAGAGCCCCGAAACACACTATTTCATGAGTTATTTGCGTGTGTCGTCTTAAATAAAGATAGTTACTCAATTGGTTAGTATATTAAGTTGGTTTTTTAGACATTCATTTTTGCAATAGATTTCGGCCCATTTGTTCTTTAGGGTCCTTTTTGAATTTGTTTCTCTATATAATAAATGTATTGCCTTTGTGGCTAAGGAGTTCAATGAAATAACAAAAGTTTATTTTTGGCAGCTTTTGCTAAGAACTTCCCAATAATGGGTATAACTTAGGCTACAGGGCTCCGTTTCAGGCCCGTGACCTGTCGATTCAAAGCTTGGTATGAGGAGCACGTGGTGGTAAACTGCCTTTGTCAGTTTAAGGAACTTTAGAGCCCAGAAACACTCTACTTCATGAGTTATTTTTGTGTGTCATCTTAAATAAAGTTAGTTACCCAATTAGTTAGAATAATAAGTTGGTTTTTTATACATTCGTTTTTATAATTGACTTTGGCTCGTTTGTTCTTTAGGCTCCATTTTGACTTTGCTTCGCTATTTAATAAGTGTACTACCTTTGTTGCTAAGGAGTTCAATGAAATACCAAAAGTTTATTTTTGGCAGCTTTTGCTAAGAACTTCCCTTTAATGGGTATAACTTGGGCTACGGGGCTCCGTTTCAGGCCCGTGACTATTCGATTGGAAGCTTGGAATGAGGAGCACGTGGTGGTAAACTGCCATTGTCGGTTTACGGAAGTTTAGAGCCCCGAAACACTATATTTCATGAGTTATTTGCGTGTGTTGTCTTAAATAAAGATAGTTACTCAATTGGTTAGTATATTAAGTTGGTTTTTTGGACATTAGTTTTTGCAATAGATTTCGGCCCATTTGTTCTTTAGGGTCCTTTTTGACTTTGTTTATCTATTTAATAAGTGTATTGCCTTTGTGGCTAAGGAGTTCAATGAAATACCAAAAGTTTATTTTTGGCAGTTTTTGCTAAGAACTTCCCTATAATGGGTATAACTTGGTCTACGGGGCTCCGTTTCAAGCCCGTGATCAGTCGATTCAAAACTTGGTATGAGGAGCACGTGGTGGTAAACCGCCTTTGTCGGTTTATGGAACTTCAGAGCCCCAAAACACTCTACTTCATGAGTTATTTGTGTATGTTGTCTTAAATAAAGATAGTTACCCAATTGGTTAGTATAATAAGTTGGTTTTTTAGACATTCGTTTTTATAATTGATTTCGGCCGGTTTTTTCCTTAGGCTCCATTTTGACTTTGCTTCGCTATTTAATAAGTGTACTCCCTTTTTTGCTAAGGAGTTCAATGAAATACCAAAAGTTTATTTTTGGCAGCTTTTGCTAAGAACTTCCCTATAATGGGTATAACTTGGGCTACAGGGCTCCGTTTCAGGCCCGTGACTATTCGATTGGAAGCTTGGAATGAGGACCACGTGGAGGTAAACTGCCTTTGTCGGTTTACAGAACTTTAGAGCCTCGAAACACTTTATTTCATGAGTTATTTGCGTGTGTTGTCTTAAATAAAGATAGTTACTCAATTGGTTAGTACGTTAAGTTGGTTTTTTATACATTCGTTTTTGCAATAGATTTCAGCCCATTTGCTCTTTAGGGTCCTTTTTGACTTTGTTTCTCTATTTAATAAGTGTATTGCCTTTGTGGCTAAGGAGTTCAGTGAAATACCAAAAGTTTATTTTTGGCAGCTTTTGCTAAGAACTTCCCTATAATGGGTATAACTTGGGCTACGGGGCTACGTTTCAGGCCCGTGACCAATCGATTCAAAACTTGTTATGAGGAGCATGTGGTGGTAAACTGCCTTTTTTGGTTAATGGAACTTTAAGTCCCCGAAACACTCTATTTGATGAGTTATTTGTGTGTGTTGTCTTAAATAAAGATAGTTACCAAATTGGTTAGTATAATAAGTTGGTTTTTTAGACCTTCGTTTTTATAATTGATTTCGGCCCGTTTGTTCTTTAGGCTCCGTTTTGAATTTGCTTCACTATTTAATAAGTGTACTGCCTTTGTTGCTAAGGAGTTCAATGAAATACCAAAAGTTTAGTTTTGGCAGCTTTTCCTAAGAACTTCCCTATAATGGGTATAACTTGGGCTACGGGGCTCCGTTTCAGGCCCGTGACTATTCGATTGGAAGCTTGGAATGTGGAGCATGTGGTGGTAAACTGCCTTTGTCGGTTTATGGAACTTTAGAGCCCGAAACACTCTATTTCTTGAGTTATTTGCGTGTGTTGTCTTAGGTAAATATAGTTACTCAATTGGTTAGTATATTTAGTTGGTTTTTTAGACATTCGTTTTTGCAATAGATTTCGGCCCATTTGTTCTTTAAGGTTCTTTTTAAATTTGTTTTTCTATTTATTAAGTGTATTGCCTTTGTGGCTAAGGAGTTCAATGAAATACCAAAAGTTTATTTTTGGTAGCTTTTGTTAAGAACTTCCCTATAAAGGGTATAACTTGGGCTACGGGGCTCCGTTTCAGGCTCGTGACCAGTCGATTCGAAGCTTGGTATGAGGAGCACGTGGTAGTAAACTGCCTTTGTCGGTTTACGAAACTTTAGAGCCCCGAAACACTCTACTTCATGAGTTATTTGTGTGTGTTGTCTTAAATAAAGATACTTACCCAATTGTTTAGTATAATAAGTTGGTTTTTTGGACATTCGTTTTTACAATTGATTTCGGCATGTTATTTCTTTAGGCTCCATTTTGACTTTGCTTCTATATTTAATAAGTGTACTGCCTTTGTTGCTAAGGAGTTCAATGAAATACCAAAAGTTTATTTTTGGCAGCTTTTGTGATGAGGCGAAAAATGAACCACTTTTAGGGGGTCATTTAAGCCCGGAATTGAATTTATTTGATCAAATATTGCCCTAAATCGTTCCTTTTGTGATTTTAGTTATTTTGGGAGTGAAATCTGGAAAAGAAGGCATTTTGGACGTTTTGGAGCATAAAACTGAAGAAAACGACAAAGTCTCAATTTTCCAAGCTGGGAATAGTAGGTGACGGCGTCAAAAAGGAATTTCTGACGGCGTCAAGAGTAAATTCCATGACTTTCCATTACGACCCAGTACAGATTTGACGGCATCACAGGGTAGGGCGTCAAGAGTAAAATGCATGACGGCATGGAAAATGCTAACACATGACGGCGTCAAAAGTAGATCAAGGCAGTCCGAGAAGTATTTTGGCGGCGAGATGACGACGTCACAAGTTTTGTCTTGACGCCGTCAGACCCTATTTCCTATATATAGTTTTCTAATTTTCACATTAAAGAGAGAGAAGTTTTGGAGAAACCCTAAGTACGAACTTGGTGCGAATTTTACAGGTTTTTCAAGGGTTCTTAGCCCTTGAAACCTTGCAAGTGTAATTGAGATAAGTATTCCTTTAATTCAATCAATATGTCTATGTGTTGGTTGTCTATATCTTGTTCTTGTCTTAATTCCATCATGCTAGGCTAGATCTATCTTGTGTTTGCTTAGATCTAATGAAACCTAGATGTTAATTATGTGTTGATTACTTGTTTATGGTTGTATTGGATGAATGATTTCGATGTTAGGCTTAAGAAAACTGGCAGATCTCCAAATGGTAACATGCTTGAACGTCTTAGGAAACATGAACCGATGTGCACTAGGTTTTATTGGTTGTATTTACTGCATGAGTAATTTCTAATGATCCCATGTTAGGAGTTTTTAACGGCTCGACATAGGAGTGAAGTAGGCACTCATAGGATTGGGGAAGTAAGTGCGCCACCCCATGAATGGTATTAAGGAATACAATCCGTCATCCACGCAACTATAAGAAGTAATTAACGTGTAAAAGATGTCTAGGGAGTAGTGAAATCTAAGTAAACACATTTTCTCCACTTATTGCTCACAACCTTAGTATAATTTAGTTTTACTTTCATTTTTAGTATTTTATTTTGTTTGCATCTTTAGTATTGGGTTAGTTGACTAGCAACTAATTCCACCCAAATCCTTCAAACCCCGAGATTTTACTTGCTTTCATAAAAATATAAAAATACAAAAATAATCTTCCATCATCTTTAGCACTAGTAATTAGGTCTTCTAATCCTAGCGACACTATTCCTAGCTGAACGATCAATCCTCCGGTGCTTGTCACTATACTATACTACAACGATCAGGTACACTGCTTGGTGGGGGTTGTAAGCTTCTCAAGATCCCTTGAGAGGTAAAGCCTGGTGCGATTCCCACGTATCAAGTTTTTGGCGCCGCAGCCTGGGGAATAGTTATTGTCTAGGTTAGAATCTCTTTTTATTAGGTCTACTTGCTAGATTCCTTTCTAGTAAGATTTTAATTTTATTTTTTTTAGGTTTCTTTAGTCTATCTTCTTCTTTGTGTCTTTGTTCGTAACTCTTCACCACCCGACACCATGGACAACGGGAACATCTTTGAACCCGTCATCCCACCACAACAAAACCCACCACTAGAACCCCTTAGGCCCCGAACCTTAGGAGAGTATTCCCGACCTAGCCACCAAGGCTACCGAAACACCATTGAGCTCACCGGAGCCAATGTGAAACCCTTGCGATCCGACACCATCCGGTTGGTGCAAAGCGGATGTGCATTCCATGGACTTCGTTCCGAAGATCCAAATCAACATCTTAAGGACTTCCTTAAAATCGTAGATTCTATAGACCTAAGTGTTGAAACTAGAGAGACTACCCGATTACGCCTATTCCAATTCTCTCTATGGGATCAAGCTAGTCAATGGCTTGAGCGTTTACCTGCGGGATCCATCACCACATGGGATGATCTCACCACTCGTTTCCTTGCTCAATTTTTCCCACCGAGGAGAACTACTAAGCTTAGAAATGAAATCTTGATGTTCCAACAATGTCAAGGTGAAACTCTTTATGAAGCATGGACTCGTTTCAAGGACTTACTCCAAAAAGTCCCTCATCATGGCATAGATCTTTGGCTCCAAGTCCAAATCTTTTATGACCATATCGATCTCTCCACGAGGCGAACCATTGACCAATCGGCCAGTGGTAAGCTACGTGATTTAAGTGCGGAACAATCATGGGAACTCATAGAAGATCTTGCTCTCTATGACAACGAAAGTTGGAATGATCCCCCTGATTTGAACAAAACGGTCAAGGCAATATCTTTGCCTTTGAACAACTCTAGCACTCCCGACCGTAGGATCATGGAACTTGAGGACCAAGTTAAGTTTCTCATGAAATCTTACGAAGCTCCCAAGCCTTCAAGCCAAGTGAATAAAATCACTTCTTCATGCGAATTATGTAGTGGTCCCCACGACACTCGTGATTGTGTGGAACTCCCCGGAATAGCTTTTGCGGACTACGCATCCTCGCATACCGATGAAGCGGGAGATAAGTGGTACACTTTCAAGCCCGAGCCAAACCCTTACGGTGATTCATACAACCCCTCTTGGAAAAATCACCCTAACCTTAGGTGGAAACAAAATCAACCCAATTCTTCCAATCCGCCTAATCGTTACCAACCAAACGGTCCACCCTCCAACCGTACATTCAACAACAATCCTTCTAACAACTATGGTAGTACCAACAATCTTGAAGGATTGATGTCCAAGTTCATGGCATCTCAAGAAGCTCGCATATCTAAGTTTGAAGCCGATTTCAAACAAAAGCAAAGCGAGATGACCACCAAAATTGACGCGTTGTTGAAAGTTCTCAATGACCGAGAAATGGGAGCACTCCCAAGCGACACGGTCAAGAATCTGAAACTAAACGTTAACTCCATATCTTCAGTTTCATCACCCACTTCGTGTCCACAATACTACTCGGTTAAATCAACGAGCACGTGTTTCAAACAAAACCAAATTCTTCAAAAGGACCAACCCAATAAAACACCCAAAGTAGAACCGGTCAAAAATATAGTTGAAACACCTCCTACGCAGGACATTGACGATGAATTCAAGGAACTTCACCTTGAACGCCCCATCATTGATGTCTTAGCCCGTGCTCCCTACTATAGTGCCCTCCTAGAAAAATATGAGAAGTTTAAGCTAGGTAAAAATGGGACCGCCTTCGTTCAAAACAAGTTGCCTAAAAAGCTTGATGATCCGGGTATATTTGTTTTGCCTTGTAAGATAGGAAGATCCGAAGCTTTCGACACACTAGCCGATTTAGGGTCAAGCCTCAACTTGATTCCCTGACCCCTATTCACAACTCTTAAGCCAGGAAATTTAGAGGAAACGGAGGTGTTGATAGGTCTAGCGGATAGGATTATTGCCCACCCGGTTGGAATGATTAAGGATGTAGTTGTCCACGTAGGAAAGTTAACTATCTTAGCGGATTTTCACGTCCTAGACATGGTTAGTGACACTACATGCCCTTTATTGGTAGGAAGAGGATTTTTAGCAACCGCTAGCGCCATGATAGATTGTAAGGAGTCTAAGATAGCGGTAGGTGAAGGTGATACTTGGTCGGTGTACGATGTTAAGAAACATAGTTATGATTGTGATGATGAACCAACACCGCATTAGGTAGAGATGAATAGGAGACCATCTAGATACGGACCTTGGATAGAAAGGAACTTTATAGGACCTCAATGCCCATTCTATCTAGAAAAAGATTTTGTTGAGAAGACGCATTCGGTGGAACAACTCATAGCTAGAGATGAGGAGCTAGACCCCTTTGAGGACCCCTTAGTCTTTAAAAAGATGATTGAGTTCTTGAGCGTAATGCCTATTAATATAGAGTTGAATAAGTGGAAAAGAGATGGAGATAAGTGTAAATGGAGGTGGGACAAGCCACCTAAAGAAGGAGACGGATCATGGCACATGAGGATGACTTTGTATGATCTGGATGGAGAGATGTTCGAAAGGTCATACCATACTAAGGAAACAGATAGAGAGCTGAAACCTAAGTTTGATCCCAAAGATGACCTCAATGAGGAACTCACCCGTATCACGTAGTAACCCATGACCTTGAGTCTAGCTACAAGACTCGTAAATAAAGAAAAGCGCTTCTTGGGAGGCAACCCATGTTTTGTTTGATTTTATTTTGTTTGTTTGTTATTTGCTTCCGTATGCATGCTTTGTGTTTATTGTTGGTAGATCATGTTTCTAAACTAAATAGTGGAAATACTTTACTTTGTTGTTTTGGCCTAGTCTTAACTCCACCTGAAGGTATTTTTGCAAAAGATAAGTGTAAGGGGAAACCCCAAATATGTTTTTAAGAAACAACTTGATCATGATTCTCCACAATATTAAATGAACATGTGTATTCGTATTTGTTAGAGTCAAATGCTTGTATTGAGTCATAATGAAGTTTTGCAGGATTTTCCAGGAAGTAGGACCAAGTTTTTCCAGAAATTTTCTGGAAACTTAACATAAGAATTTCTGCAGGTCAATCCTAACGGCGTCACGAGTTTACTCTTGACGGCGTCACGGGTAATAAAAATCTGGAAATTTTACCGGTTTTGTTTTTCTAACGGAGTCTTATGGTTTTTGTGAATTATTAAGTTTTATAATCTTCAGGAAATCTGCAAACTTCATTCCACAAGCATTATATCTTATCTTGTTTTCTTGGATTTAGTAACTATTATAGGATGCCGCCGATTTTATGCGAGGTTGTCTTGTCTATTTTCTCAGGATTTACAGGTTATGTATGACAAGAAGATGATTTATATTCTGGAAGGGAAGCTTTGATTGTTCATTTTCTTGGAGGAAGATTTAACCTGGCCACCCTATAATCCATACCGAGCGAATCAGGGGAGTATTTGATTTAATTTGTTTTACTATTTCGCTTTTACATTCTTTACTTGAACATTGGGGACAATGTTCATCTTAAGTGTAAGGGGAGGGTAAAATGATGATACCTTACATACGCACTTTCGCTTGAGTTTGCTTTGTTTAATGGTAGGTGTGTAATAAAACTATGAGAAACACTTGTTAGTGTAATTTTAGCGCCAAATTTAAATTTTTTTACAACATTTAGGAGTGAAACTTTAGCCATAGCAAGCATCTCATGGATAGGAGATTGTATGACTAGCACATAACCGTATATTCAGAAAAATTTTCCACCCAAATATGTGAGGTTCGCCTTTAGATTTGATAGGAAAAGCATTTACTATTAGTGCTTATGAGTGTACCGGTAGCATTTAGATTCTAGAACTTGCGTTAGTGATGCATCCCGAGACCGCTAGTGAGACTACATTCGTGTAGTAGGATTTACTACATGATAAGAGGCATTAGGAACACCCTTGTGTTAAACCCGTATTATAATTTCTTGACCACTTAAGTCATATTACTTGACTACTTAAGTCAATTAATTTTTCCCACACCCTTAGCGTTGTACTCATTTTTAATACACGAAACCCCTAGTACACCCCTCCGAGCCTATCTTTTCATTTCTAACTTTAAGCATTTTACTTAAAGGAAGAATTTGTTACACCCCACTTAAATGTACACCCAAATCGCCTTAGCCTTCCGTGTATGCGCTCATTTTTAGTGCATTATTGTTATTTGTTAAACCCTAAGTTAATTATCTAATTGATTACATGGTTTCTAAGTCGAGTCATATCCTTGTACATATTGTTTTGGGACGATTGGGACTCATGGGTAAGTACTTATTTTATGAAGTAATGGGGAAGAACATCATTTATTACCCCCATATGTGCGTTAATCTTAAAAGTGCTCCAAGTGTTTTGATTTTCTTAATTCGAGTCATTAGTTTAGTTTATTGTAAAGTATGTAAAGATTCAAGTGTAAGGGGAATTCTCATCCCCTATGATGTATTATTTTGGATGGTAGGGTAAGAGTGTATGAGAAAAAAAAAATCGAAAAATCAAGAAAAAGAAAAAAAAAAATAGAAAAAGAGAAAAGAGAAAAGAACATACGGACTACCATCCCTTTTTATTCTATGTACATTTTATGATTTTGTTATTTTTCATTTATTAGCTTAAGTCGAGTCTAGTCTTGGCTTAGCAACGCCATATTGTACATGTAATTAACCAAGATTGTTAACTCGCCACCAGTAAAGACTGCCTTTATCCAACAAAACCGTGTATTTCATATCCCTACACCTAACGTTACAATCCTTTAAAAGACCTCTTTGATAGTTTATCCTAGGTGCTTACGCCATGTGGTGGAGGTTTGACCCTTTCCCAAGCCTATGGTAATCTATTTTGCTATGACAGGTAGTGGGAGATATCTTCCGTTTCCATATTGTAATTTATACTTTATTACACCCGAGAGATGTGAGTATCTAAACACTATTTGTGAGGTGCTTGTGTATGACCTCCATGCTTGTCTATTGGTCTTTAGTGGAATGATTATTTGTTGTAATTACTTTTATATTAGTGTTAAATGACCCCTAACTTGTATTTTGACTAGAATAAAAGCGCATTTGCTTGAGGACAAGCAAATCTCAAGTGTAAGGGTATATGATGAGGCGAAAAATGAACCACTTTTAGGGGGTCATTTAAGCCCGGAATTGAATTTATTTGATCAAATATTGCCCTAAATCGTTCCTTTTGTGATTTTAGGTACTTTGGGAGTGAAATCTGGAAAAGAAGGCATTTTGGACGTTTTTGGAGCATAAAAGTGAAGAAAACGGCAAAGTCTCAATTTTTCAAGTTGGGAACAGTAGGTGACGGCGTCAAGAAGGAATTTCTGACGGCGTCAAGAGTAAATTCCATGACTTTCCATTACGACCCGGTACAGATTTAACGGCGTCACAAGGTAGGGCGTCAAGAGTAAAATGCATGACGGTCTGGAAAATGCTAACACATGACGGCGTCAGAAGTAGATCAAGGCATTCCGAGAAGTATTTTGGTGGCGAGATGACGGCGTCACAAGTTTTGTTTTGACGCCGTCAGACCCTATTTCCTATATATAGTTTTCTAATTTTCACATTAAAGAGAGAGAAGTTTTGGAGAAACCCTAAGTACGAACTTGGTGCGAATTTTACAGGTTTTTCAAGGGTTCTTAGCCCTTGAAACCTTGCAAGTGTAATTGAGATAAGTATTCCTTTAATTCAATCAATATGTCTATGTGTTGGTTGTCTATATCTTGTTCTTGTCTTAATTCCATCATCCTAGGCTAGATCTATCTTGTGTTTGCTTAGATCTAATGAAACCTAGATGTTAATTATGTGTTGATTACTTGTTTATGGTTGTATTGGATGAATGATTTCGATGTTAGGCTTAATAAAACTGGCAGATCTCCAAATTGTATGTTAGGAATACGTTTATTCCAATGAAGACTCGGTCACCCCGACTATTGTTATAGCATAGTGTAGCTCGTAGTATTCATTAGTTTAGAGTTGTATTTGTGGAGTCGGGTCAGGTCTTACCCACTATCAGCCCGGTCCATAGCCCGTTTGATAGGGCGGTAAACTTGTAACTATAAATACCCTCTCCCACCCAAGGGAGAGGGTTGGACCTTCATTTGCAATTCAATCTTTCTTTCATTTATACAAAGGCTCCCATCCACTTTCTCTCACTAACTTTCTCTCACTAGAAATCTTCCATATTCGATCCATACACATATAATCTAAGCTTGTTATAACCTTAAGTGTATTACAATTGGTATCAAGAGCCATGGTTCTATCCTAGGATGAGTGGTACACATAAATTCGTGGCTTAGTTTATGAGATCTTAGTGGTTCGAATAGTTTTAGTGGGTTTTCTCTCATTTTGATCTCGTAGCGTGTTTATCTTGTGGTTTTGTTAGTACTTTCTTAGTTAGAAAGGTCATACACATAGTGTGTAGCTCTTGGTTTGGTTATATCATCAATCTCGTGGAAGATATGATGAATTCGTGGTTAATTTCTACGTAGCGAGTTGGCATATTCGTGGTAGAGAGTTGGCTGTTTTTATTGGCGAGTTGACAATAGAGATTTGGCGGTTTGCCATTTTTGGGTATAAAGCCAAATCGCTAGACAGCAACAGCCTTGTCTTATGTGTTTGGCGAGTTGACTGACCAGCGAGTTGATCTTTGTTAGCGAGTTGTGATCTGTGTAGCGAGTTGACTACCTATAGCGAGTTGTGACGTATCCAGCGATTTGATCTTTATAGCGAGTTGGTGATTGGTAGCGGGTTTAATCTGGGTAGCGATTTGCTTCTTTCCAGCGAGTTGTCCAAATAGCGAGTTGAATTGATACTAGCGTGTTGTGCACTGCAGCGTGTTGGTGGAGTTAGCGAGTTGTTCCGATAGCGAGTTGGTCTATATTGCGAGTTGTGTAGCGTCTCCAGCGAGTTGTGTTCTTTGGCGATTTGACTATTCTAGCGAGTTGGTCATATTTGATAGAGAGTTGAGCTTGTGTCATTAGCGTGTTGGTTAATTTTCATCAGCAATAATTTTCTACAGTTGTGAAACTTGTGCACTATTGCGACTCAAGTTGTTACTACCACTTCTACAGTGACGTGACATTGTGGGACTAATCTTACGGCTTGACTTGTTACTTCTAAAGTAACCTGACGTTGTGAGATTAATTCTATGATTTGTCTTGCTCCACTGTAGATCAGCTGTAACTTGACTTCTTGCAACGATACACGAAATACACTTCTATTTAAAATACTTGGTACCTTTCATAACATGGCAAGCACTTCCTCGGATGACATTCAGGCAGCTGGGTCTGATACACGTCCTCCTATGCTGGACAGGACGGACTATGAATCATGGGCACAAAGGATTCGTCTCTATTGCTAAGGCAAGGAAAACGGGGAAAACATCTTGATGTCCATTGATGAAGGACCTTTTCACCCGGGTTTCACCAGAGACACGATTGAAGCTACTGATGAACTTCCAGCTGTAGTTGGTCCTAACAGGCTTCGTACCTATAATGAGCTGACAAATGAAGAAAAGAAACGTTACGATGCTGACATCAGAGCCTCGAACATCATAATTCAAGGACTTCCAAAAGATGTCTACAAACTCATCAACTACAACACAGACGCCAAAGCTGTCTGGGATAATGTGAAAATGCTTCTCGCAGGGTCTGAACTAACAAAGGAAGATCGTGAGTCTCAGTTATATGATGAATTTGAGCACTTTAAAATGAACCCTGGTGAAAGCATCACTGACTACTACGTCAGATTTCACAAGTTAGTCAATGACATGAGAATCATCAAGATGACAATGCCCAATATCCAGCTTAACTCAAAATTTGTGAACAACATGGCACCGGAATGGGATAGATTTGTCACAGCGGTCAAACTCAACAAAGGGCTCAGGGACACAAATCATGAACAACGTTATGCATACCTGCAACAACATGAGAAACATGCAGCATATGATAGGGTATTGAGGGAAAAGCTTAACCCTCCAGCTACAAATGATTCACTTGCATTTGTCACAAATGTTCAACAGCTCAACCATTCTTCACAAGAACAATCTCAACCACAACAGCTCTCGTCCAGATCGACTGCAATGATCAGTCAATCATCTACACCTTCATCATCCACTTCTAACACCCAACTTGATTCTGGGTGCTCTCACACCGACATGATGATTCACAACCTCTCAAACCAAGTCTTTCTTCTTGTTCAACAATTCCGGGCTGTTCTTCCACCAACCAACAACCAACTCCGAACCTCTTCAAACCCTCGAAGTCAGGCAATTATTGAAGATGGTAGGGTTGTAGTGCAGAATGTGCTAGGGAGACAGACAGTGAATCAAAGGAATGCTGGTAGAGGGAATGGGCAGTACAGAGTTGGTAATGCACTTCAAGTCCAGGCTAGGTAGCCAAATTGCTACAATTGTGGTGGATTAGGCCACATTGCTAGAAACTGCACTCAACCAAAGCGTCCACAGAACTCTGAGTACTTTAAGGACAAAATGCTGCTAATGCAGGCACAAGAGAATGGGACTGCTCTGGATGAAGAAGCACTACTCTTTCTGGCTGGTGATGATGGGAATACGTTCAATGCTGATGTAGATAATCTACTGGTTCAGGATTTGGCACTCAATGATCCGAACATATTCCAAGTGGAGGATTGTGATGCATTCGACTCTGATGTGGATGACGAACCTACCGCACAGACAATCTTCATGGCCAATCTGTCTGCTGCTGCTTCTACTCCACAACAGCCTGGTTCCTCCATCACATCTGCTATCTCTGAGGTACCAACGCTGTCCAATCTAATTGATGCCACCACTCCACAGGGGGCATGTAACTCGGTACAACTCAAGGATATTGACAATTCAGATACCACTGATATGGGAAATACTAACAATATCCCATATGAAAGGTATATGGTTGACAATAGTCTGACAGTTGTACCAAGTGATATGCCGTCCATTGAACAAGAGCTGCATGATCACACTATATACAACCATGATGATTCTTTGATCACTAGATGTAACCTCCTTAAGGACCAGGTGGCTTTATATGAACAACGTGCTAAGTTTGAGCTTAATGAACGTGAACAGAAAATGGAACATCAATTGCGTGCGTACATATCTGAAAATAACTCCAAACAAGAAACGTTGAGAAAAGAGTTAACGTCTTTGAAAAAACAATTGGATCAAACTGTTTCACAAAAACAGGAAATTCAAAAGGGTCTGACATCCACAAAATTTGAACACAAAGAAAAGGAAGCAAGACTTCTTAATGATTTCTCAAAACTCAAAAACTTGAAAAATAAATTAGAAGATAAGTTGTACACGCAAAACCAAACCGTTCAATCTGCTCAAATGATGTACAATCATAGGAGGTTTAGAGATGAATTTAGTGTAAAGGATGCCTCTAAACCAAAAGTCAAATGTCTTAGAAATGGTACAGGTGCTCAACCTGCGTTATATGATGCAAACAATATGCTTGAACCTAACCATGCCCCTCCTGATGTGAGATCATATGACGAGATTAATGAGTGGGAAGATAGAACTAGGGAAAAAATCACAGAGCATTTGAAGGACCCCTAGTGCATTGCTAACAATATTGTGTTTCACTATGACTATTCTGTAGATAATCATTCGGCCATTTTTGTTCCCCAAAAGAAAATTCTCCCAGAAAAGGTTTTTTTGGAATATAGACATTGAGAAAATGAGAGCTGAAAGGCTTATAGGTAACACACGTACAGTTTTTAGGATTGCTGACCCCACTGTATATCCCATAAACACACCTAAGCACCTTGTGCCCTTCACTCTTCCCACGCAGTGTAATACTCTCATTGGTTTGTATGTATTAGGCCAACTATTTAATGATTTTGAGCTAACTTGTAAAAAGAGAATTACACCAACTGGGATTACAGAAGGGGAAAGGGGTTTTGAGCAAACAAAACGATGTTACCTAACTGAAGTCATGCCATTTTTCAAACTTCTCAAAGAACACTTTGATGGCCTCAAAAAGACGATTAATAATGATGTCACTGAAATGAAAAAAACCTTTAATGAGGTGGAAAATGAGGGTAAACAATTGGCAATTGATCTTAAATATAGTGAAATAGACAGGAAAAACATTCTCATCATGAATGAGAACTTGATTGCTAACTGCATTGCACAGGATGTATTTTACACCGTGACCGATTCTGCCTTATCTGCAAAACAATTTCATGAAATGTCGGTCACGTTGCAAGTTTTTCAGAATCGTGTGATTGAGCTTGAGGGGGAGAATTTAAGATTACATACCAAAATTCAAAACAATGACCATGATAACATGGTCAGGAAATTTTCGAAACTAGAAGTTGATCATCTTAAGTTGCAACTAAAATATCAACATCTAGAAGAAAGCACTAAAATTTCAAATGCCAAGACATCCTCGGATGCTCCTGACTTTGACACATGTTTTGAATTAGGCAAAAAGGATGAAACGATTCAAGCTCACTCAAACACGATTCGGAAGTTGAGGGCTCAAATTGCACAATTAAAGTCTAACATGGGTGAAAATACTAATCACCAAATGTCTCTAGATTCTCAAAAGTTTCAAAAACATGGCACCATTAACGATCTGCAACATGAAAATGTATGGCTTTGTGATGAATTGTCAAATGCTAAACAACGATACAAAGAATTATTTGAGTCAATTAAAACAACACGTGATCAAAACAATAAAAAGGTCACTTCTTTGTTAAACGAAATTGAGAACCTAAAGACTATGGTGAAAGGGAAAATGCCCGTTGAGTCATGTGACCATGCGAGCAACAATGTTCATGTTTGTTCGAAATATTCGTGTGATGCTGTGGATGTTGCTCTACCCCTTAGGAACAACAAGTTAGTTCATAGCAACTACCTTAGATATCTTAAGGAATGCCTTGTCATACTTAGAGAAACTGTTGAGGAAGATAGGATAACCAAACTGCTTGATGAAGTAGTTATTGATGCATGTTTTCTCACTAATAGAGCTCAGGAATTACTAGAATATGCTATTAGTACATGCCCCAAGAATGACAACAAGCTGCAAAGGTTATATGCAACACAGTCCAATGATAGAAACAAACATGTTGCAAGTGATATCCCTCAGACTTTGCCTCAATCCAACGTCATGATCACTAACAAACAAACAGCAACCAAGCTTACTAATGTTCCAATCATTGCTTCTACAGGAGTAAAAGGTGTGCTCAAAGCTAGCGGGCCACAGCCTAGGTGCAATACAAAGAATGATAGGGCTTTGCCGGCTAAGAGTGGACTTAAGAATAAAGTAGAAGAATCATCTAGGAACAATAAGAAACATCTGGGGAATGAAAAGAATCGTGTTGATTCAAAAATTTGTTTAAACAATGATGTAATCCATTCGAATTCTTATGCTATCTGTAAAACATGTAATGAATGTTTAACTGTTGGTAATCATGATGTTTGTGTTGTGCCTTTCTTTGAGTCTTCTATACAATCTTCGGTTAAGAATATTTTGAATGATAATCATGATAGGCAGGTTTGGAAATGTACAGGAAAAGTGTTTACAAATATTGGATATCAATGGAGGCATACTGGTAGGAAGTTCTCTCTAGGAGAAAAGTGCCCTTTAACTAGGCTCACTAACTCCAAGATAGTGCCAATTAAGAAATGGATAACCATTGGTAGAACATTCCCGTTAGAAGCACGTAGATCCACTTCTAGGTCTAGTGCATCAATTAATACGGATACCAATGGCATATCTGTGACTTATGATAATCCTGTATTTGCATGTGCTAACCTAACGGACCCCAATGGCTTGCGGGGCTCCAGCTTTGTCAGTTATCCACCCTCGTCTGGTTTCAAATGCAGGTCGTACAAATCGTCCTCTGGTATTTGGACTCAGGCTGCTCAAAACATATGACCAGAGACCGCTCACGGCTCAAGAATTTCGTGGAAAGGTTTATTGGTACGGTTAGATTCGGGAATGACCATTTTGGCAAAATAATGGGTTATGGTGATTATGTTTTTGGGGACTGTGTGATATCTAGAGTCTACTACGTGGAGGGTATTGGACACAATCTCTTTTCTGTGGGCCAATTCTGTGATTCAGATCTTGAAGTTGCCTTCAGAAAACACACATGTTATGTTAGAGAATTAGATGGTGTTGAACTGCTCAAAGGAAGTCGGAGCACCAATCTTTATACCATCTTAATTGAATACATGATGCGATCCTCTCCCATTTGCCTACTCTCAAGGGCTTCCAAGAACAAATCATGGTTGTGGCACCGTCGTTTGAATCACTTAAATTTCGGTACCATCAATGAACTCACTCGAAAATATCTTGTTCGAGGCTTGCCAAGACTCAAGTATGAAAAGGATCATCTTTGCTCTGCATGTCAAATGGGTAAGAGCAAGAAACACACCCACAAACCTAAAACCATCAACTCCATCATGGAAGTTCTACATACCCTTCACATGGATCTTTGTGGACCAATGAGGGTTAAAAGTATCAATGGAAAGAAATATGTGCTTGTTATTGTTGATGACTTCTCTCGCTTCACGTGGGTAAAGTTTCTACGATCGAAAGATGAAACTCCAGAGATCATCATCAAACTCATCAAGCAACTGCAAGTTCGACTCAACAAGATTGTTAGGTTCGTTCGCACTGACAATGGAATAGAGTTTGTGAACAAACATCTTAATCAGTTTTATGAAAGCATCGGCATCAGTCACCAGAAGAGCATTCCACGTACTCCACAACAAAATGGAGTTGTAGAAAGACGCAACTGCACATTGGTTGAAGCCACTAGGACTATGCTCATCTTTTCTAGAGCACCCATGTTTCTCTGGGCCGAGGCGATTGCAACAGCTTGCTATACACAGAATAGATCCTTGATACACCCTCTTCACAGCAAGACCCCATATGAACTGGTTCATGGCAGAAAACCAGACCTGTCATTTCTACGGGTATTCGGTGCTCTGTGTTATCCAACAAATGACAGTGAAGATCTGGGGAAACTCAAGGCCAAGGCTGACATTGGTTTTTTCGTGGGGTATGCTCCAGAAAGAAAGGGATACCGAATCTACAACAAGCGTACCAGAGACATTATGGAAACCATCCACGTCACTTTCGATGAGCTAACCGAGCAACAGGCTCCTGGACACTCAAGTTCAAGACCCGGATCAAATCTTCTATCTCCTGGACCCATTAGCTCCAGGATTATACAGAGTCCCACTTCAGCTACTTTGTTTGTACCTCCTTCAAGTGAAGATTGGATGAAACTGTTCGACCCTATGTTTGATGAATATTTTGAGCCTCAAAACTTGGCGGCTCCTGAAGCTCCCGTCATTCCACTACCTGCTGGTGGAGGAAATGCACCACATCATGAGGCAGGGCCATCCATGTCTATATCACTAGGCCCAGAAGCTCCAACCATCAGTCATTCAGTTACTACTCCTAATAGTCAATCTTCATTTGTACAACAAGTAGCTTCTGTAAATAACACTTCTGAAGTAAATCCTTTCGCTCCTCCTGAAGATGAACCGTTTGTAAATATATTTGCTCCTGAATCCTCTGATGATACATCATCCTCAGAAGAAACCTACACGGCAACCTCAGTTCACTACCCTCAACCACATGAGCATCTCAGAAAATGGACAAATGATCACCCGATCGACAACATCATCGGAAATCCTTCTCGTCCAGTCTCAACCCGTAAGCAACTAGCTACAGATGCCTTGTGGTGCTTCTTCAACTCCGTCCTCTCTAGAGTCAAACCCAAAGACTTCAAAGAGGCAATGACTAAGAACTCATGGTTTACTGCTATGGTAGATGAGATTCACGAGTTTGATCGACTTGAGGTATGGGAATTAGTACCTCCTCCAGAATGTGCTATGATCATTGCTCTCAAATGGATATTCAAAGTCAAGCTTGACGAGCATGGAGATGTCCTGAAGAACAAGGCGAGACTTGTAGCAAAAGGGTACCGACAAGAAGAAGGCATTGACTTTGAAGAATCCTTCGCTCCAGTTGCTAGAATAGAAGCTATAAGGATATTTCTTGCTAACGCTGCCAGTCTGAATATGGTAGTATATCAAATGGACGTGAAGACGGCTTTCTTAAATGGCAATCTAAAGGAGGTGGTGTATGTTAGCCAACCTGAAGGATTCGTGGATCCCGAATGTCCTAACCATGTTTATCACTTGAAGAAGGCTCTCTATGGACATAAGCAAGCTCCTAGAGCATGGTATGACACTCTGTCTAAGTTTCTTCTGGCTAACAAGTTCACCAAGGGAGTTGTCGATCCTACACTCTTCACCAGGAAAACAGGCAAAAACTACCTACATGTTCAAATATACGTTGATCACATCATATTTGCCTCCTCTGATCCTCAGGAGTGTGATCGTTTTTCACAAGAGATGAGCTCTCAATTTCAGATGTCCATGATGGGTCAAATGTCATTCTTTTTGGGTCTACAAGTCTCTCAAAACCCAAATGGAATTTTCATCAATCAATCCAAATATGCTAATGAAATTTTGAAGAAATTTGGATATCAATCATGTGACTCTGTTGATACTCCCATGATAGAAAGATCAAAACTTGATGAAGACAGCATCGGAACTCCTGTTGACCAAACCAAGTATCGAAGCATGATTGGTTCCTTGATGTATATCACCGCCAGCCGACCAGATCTCCTCTTTGCAGTATGTATGTGTGCTCGGTATCAATCTAAACCGACCAATAAGCACCTTGAAGCAGTTAAGAGGGTCTTTCGGTATCTTAAAGGAACAGTCCACTTGGGTCTATGGTATCCCAAGAACACAGCTATGGCACTCACAGCTTACTCAGATGCCGATCATGCTGGGTGTAAAGATACTCGTCGAAGCACGTCAGGAGCTGCTCAATTCCTGGGGGACAAGTTGGTTAGTTGGTCTTCAAAGAGACAAATGTGTACTTCCATCTCTTCTACTGAGGCGGAGTACATTGCTATGTCCTCATGCTGTACCCAAATTTTATGGATGAGATCACAACTATCAGACTATGGTTTCTCCTACAACAAAGTCCCCATGTATTGTGACAACCGAAGTGCAATTGCTCTTTGTTGCAACAATGTCCAACACTCCAGAATGAAACACATCGATATTCGACATCACTTCATCAGGGAGCAAGTTGAGAAGGGAATTGTGGAACTGTACTTCCTTAGGACCGAGTTCCAGCTAGCTGACATCTTCACCAAAGCACTTCCCAGAGAACGCTTTGAATTCATTCTTCCTCGATTGGGAATGAAGAGTCTCACGCCAGAAGCTCTATCAGGTCTTCAGGAAGAACAGGAGGAGTAAAGGAGGTGCTTCACATATCCTTGTATATATTAAAAAAAAAAAAAAAAAAAAAAAAAAAAAAGAAAAAAAAAAATCTTCTTGCAACATGTATCTTGTGTAATCAATATTATGTACGTCTCTAGAAATGTCGTTCAACAATGACACGGAGTCATACATATGCTTGAGCAAGAGTTCTTTTATGTTTTAATAATGTTTTCTAAAACATGTCGCTCCCCGAATGTCTTCAAAATGGTTTGCAGTCATTTCAGGCTGTAACCCGGTCTTCAAAATGGTTTGCTATTACTTCAGATAGCAACCCGGTCGTCATTCTGGGAAAGTTCGTCGCCAAAAAGACGTCTATTCCTAACAAAGGCATGAATTACTTTATATTCGTACCTTTCCGATCTGATGTACGCTTAAGTGCATCATTTCTTGAAAAAGAAGAGAAGTCTTCTTTATCAAACAAATACTTTCCTTTCAAAGATTCTTCGGGAAAGTATTTGAACCAAACCTGGTGGTACCATGGTTTTTGAAGATCAAAATACACTTAAAACAGTGTTTTAAAATATACCACTCAATCGATGCAAAAAGAATTTATCTTTTGTGCAAAATACGATTATTGAAAATGCGTCATCGATTGAGGGGGAGCATGATTTCAAAAACTATATGTTAGCATAACAAGATCTTTGTGCGTAAGGGCGTATTCGACATGTGATTGTTATGTGTTAGTATATGAATTTTTCATGAGTTTCTCGTTAAACTCTAAATCATTTATAAACTCATCACTTCTAACACATAACATTCTCCCTCAAGGTTTGAGGGGGAGCAAATGTATCATCTCGAAAAATCAGTAATTCTTAAACATGACACATCTTTCTCCCAAAATCTTTTAGCTTATTTAAATCACTTGGGATCACAAATCTCAATTGGTTTGAAATTTTTGATCGGGGGAGAAAAATGTGATTTAAATATGGAAATCTGATTAAAATGTGGTGTTGATTCAAAAAGAATGCTCTCCTATATGTGTTAAACCCTTTTGTATACCAATGCACATATTAAGGGGGAGCAAATGATTTGAAAAAAAAAAAACGGATCCTTGCATCTTGTGAGATCGAGACTCAGTCTTAACCAATGAATTGATGAAACAAAGACCGTCATCAATCGAAAGGACTTGTCCTGGCCGGGTAATAACTTCAAGTTGGGTTAACCAGTGATGTAAGCGTGTCTCGAAGAGGACTTGTCTGAGTAGAGTGTACCATTTCGAGAAACCTTTTGTGAACTTGACCAGGCTGGGTAATAATTTCAAGCTAGTTTATCTAGTGATGTAAGCGTGTCTCGAATGCCTGTTCATGTTTACTAAAGGTGGATCAATTCTAAAGTGCAACTCTTCCCGACATGTGCAAATTTATTATCAAAATATCAGTGCACAAGTTAAGGGGGAGCATTTGAAAATGGTAAAACTCTCAACGTGTTAACAAAAAATTGAGTTTTCGATCATAAACACGTTGAGAAAATTTTCAGTGATTTGATTTATGGCAACATAGGATAGTCATGAAGCTATAAGGTGGCTAAGGTTAGGAAAACCGTCCTATGATCCGCCAGAGCCGGAGGGATCTACCCATGGACAATACCATCTAGATAGTACTAGAAAGTCCGTAGGTATGATTATGAAAAAAAAGGAGAAATGTGAGTATGGAGAAAGAAGGGGTTGAAGAATGAAAAAGAAATGAAATGAGAAAGGGTGAAAAGAAATAGCCCTCCATTTATTCAACCTTAGGGCAGAAACCGGGTTCCATTCATAATCTACTGATGGTTGCTAAGGCGACATTGGTATTGAAGACAAGACGTCATGGACCCAGTGACGCACTGCACTAAACCTTCTAGCCACTCAAGTTCTCTTAAAAGAACTTGTTTCATTCTCACGGGGAACCGGTGTAATCTATCGACTTATCTCTTAGAGATGGTTGATATTGAAGCAGGAGACCTCTCCCTAATCTCCGCATAGGAAAACCAAATGCACTTATTGAGTCTAGAGCCTCGAGATACATAAAAAGATCTCATAGGAACACATGCTACTTCTACCCTGGGTGTTCAACATTAAGGACACAAGTGGTAAACTTATGAGTCCTACGCAGATCTTAGCAATCTGCCAGAACATTTATGAGGGATGTTATTTATGTAACTCCCAATGATTGAATGGAAACTCGTGCCAGGGTCAACATCAAGCAGCTCTGAAAGCAGGTCACTTAGGTAATTCCTTGTGGATTACGCTAAGTGGTCCCAATGGTTACAAAAGGTCTACAGTCGTGGAGTGATCTCCATCGACTCACCTAATCGTTGATATACTACGGTGTAATCTTAAAAGGCCCTCTGTGGGTTTTCGATTAGGAACGGTCTTGGTGAGGGTTAGAAGGAGTCTTCACACTACGCTGTTGACAATCTCTAATTCCAAACTTGTAAGTACCGGACGATTTGTTGCTAACTGTCTACTTGCAGGAATTTCGGATGGTTGCAGAAGTAGATTGCTGAAAAGATGCTGATCCATCAACACATGCTCACACTTCATCATCACATCCTTTGATATCATGATCATTATTTGGGCCTCATTCATGCTTCCATAACTCTGATGCTGAAGATCATGATCCTGAAAAGTGTGAGCATGCCACTACAAAGATGATCATATCACATGAAGAAGTTATCACTCTATGATGTCTTGCAGACACACATTTTGGATGATGCACTCGAAGTAGTTTTCAAAGATCATCCAACACATTCAACAAGTCATCTAGAGTCAGCTGCCCAAATGTACAAAGATCTCAACTAAGAAGAATCATTATGCTACGAGCTACAGAGACATCTTCAAAGATTATATGCTACGATTCAGCGCTTATTTTTTGGGGTGACCTCCCTTAGGGGGAGATTGTTAGGAATACGTTTATTCCAATGAAGACTCGGTCACCCCGAGTATTGTAATAGCATAGTGTAGCTCGTAGTATTCATTAGTTTAGAGTAGTATTTGTGGAGTCGGGTCGGGTCTTACCCACTGTCAGCCCGGTCCACAGCCCGTTTGATAGGGCGGTAAACTTGTAACTATAAATACCCTCTCCCACCCAAGGGAGAGGGTTGGACCTTCATTTGCAATTCAATCTTTCTTTCATTTTTACAAAGGCTCCCATCCACTTTCTCTCACTAACTTTCTCTCACTAGAAATCTTCCATATTCGATCCATACACATATAATCTAAGCTTGTTATAACCTTAAGTGTATTACATGGTAACATGCTTGAACGTCTTAGGAAACATGAACCGATGTGCACTAGGTTTTATTGGTTGTATTTACTGCATGAGTAATTTCTAATGATCCCATGTTAGGAGTTTTTAACGGCTCGACATAGGAGTGAAGTAGGCACTCATAGGATTGGGGAAGTAAGTGCGCCACCCCATGAATGGTATTAAGGAATACAATCCATCATCCACACAACTATAACAAGTAATTAACGTGTAAAAGATGTCTAGGGAGTAGTGAAATCTAAGTAAACACATTTTCTCCACTTATTGCTCACAACCTTAGTATAATTTAGTTTTACTTTCATTTTAGTATTTTATTTTGTTTGCATCTTTAGTATTGGGTTAGTTGACTAGCAACTAATTCCACCCAAATCCTTCAAACCCCGAGATTTTACTTGCTTTCATAAAAATATAAAAATACAAAAATAATCTTCCATCATCTTTAGCACTAGTAATTAGGTCTTCTAATCCTAGCGACACTATTCCTAGCTGAACGATCAATCCTCTGGTACTTGTCACTATACTATACTACAACGATCAGGTACACTGCCTGATGGGGGTTGTAAGCATCTCAAGATCCCTTGAGAGGTAAAGCCTGGTGCGATTCCCACGTATCATTTTGCTAAGAACTTCCCTATAATGGGTATAACTTGGGCTACGGGGCTCCGTTTCAAGCCCGCGACTATTAGATTGGATGCTTGGAATGAGGAGCATGTGGTGGCAAACTGCTTTTGTCAGTTTACGGAACTTTAGAGCCCCAAAACACTCTATTTCGTGAGTTATTCGCGTGTGTTATCTTAAATAAAGATAGTTACTCAATTGGTTAGTATATTAAGTTGGTTTTTTAGACATTCGTTTTTGCAATAGATTTCGGCCCATTTGATCTTTAGGGTCCTTTTTGACTTTGTTTTTTTGTGGCTAAGGAGTTCAATGAAATACGAAAAGTTTATTTTTGGCATCTTTTGCTAAGAACTTCCCTATAGTTGGTATAACTTGGGCTAGGGGCTCCGTTTCAGGCCCGTGACCAGTCGATTCAAAGCTTGGTATAAGGAGCACGTGGTGGTAAACTGCCTTTGTCAGTTTAAGGAACTTTAGAGCCCCGAGACACTCTACTTCATGAGTTATTTGTGTGTGTCATCTTGAATAAAGATAGTTACCCAATTGGTTAGTATAATAAGTTGGTTTTTTATACATTCATTTTTATAATTGATTTCGGCCCGTTTGTTCTTTAGGCTCCATTTTGACTTTGCTTCGCTATTTAATAAGTGTATTTCCTTTGTTGCTAAGGAGTTCAATGAAATTTCAAAAGTTTATTTTTGGCAACTTTTGCTAAGAACTTCCCTATAATGGGTTTAACTTGGGCTACAGGGCTCTGTTTCAGGCCCGTGACTATTCGATTGGAAGCTTGGAATGAGGAGCACGTGGTGGTAAACTGCCTTTGTCGGTTTACGGAATTTAGAGCCCCGAAACACTCTATTTCATGAGTTATTTGCGTGTGTTGTCTTAAATAAAGATTGTTATTCAATTGGTTAATATATTAAGTTGGTTTTTTAGACATTCGTTTTTGCAATAGATTTCGGCCTGTTTGTTCTTTAGGCTCCATTTTGACTTTGCTTCGCTATTTAATAAGTGTACTGCTTTTGTTGCCAAGGAGTTCAATGAAATACCAAAAGTTTATTTTTGGCAGGTTTTGCATAGAATTTCCCTATAATGGGTATAACTTGGGCTACGGGGCACCGTTTCAGGCCCGTGACTATTCGATTGGAAGCTTGGAATGAGGAGCACGTGGTGGTAAACTGCCTTTATCGGTTTACAGAACTTTAGAGACCCGAAACACTCTATTTCTTGAGTTATTTGTGTGTGTTGTCTTAAATAAAGATAGTTACTCAATTGGTTAGTATATTAAGTTGGTTTTTTAGACATTCGTTTTTGCAATAGATTTCGGCCCATTTGTTCTTTAAGGTCCTTTTAAATTGATTTTTCTATTTAATAAGTGTATTGCCTTTGTGGCTAAGGAGTTCAATGAAATACCGAAAGTTTATTTTTGGCAGCTTTTGTTAAGAACTTCCCTATAAAGGGTATAACTTGGGCTACGGGGCTCCCTTTCAGGCTCGTGACCAGTCGATTCGAAGCTTGGTACGAGGAGCACGTGGTGGTAAACTGCCTTTGTTGTTTTACGAAACTTTAGAGCCCCGAAACACTCTACTTCATGAGTTATTTGTGTGTGTTGTCTTAAATAAAGATACTTACCCAATTGGTTAGTATAATAAGTTGGTTTTTTAGACATTCGTTTTTATAATTGATTTTGGCATGTTTGTTCTTTAGGCTCCATTTTGACTTTGCTTCTCTATTTAATAAGTGTACAACCTTTGTTGCTAAGGAGTTCAATGAAATACCAAAAGTTTATTTTTGTCAGCTTTTGCTAAGAACTTCCCTGTAATGGGTATAACTTGGGCTACGGGGCTCCGTTTCAGGCCCGTGACTATTAGATTGGAAGCTTGGAATGAGGAGCACGTGGTGGTAAACTGCCTTTGTCAGTTTACGGAACTTTAGAGCCCCGAAACACTCTATTTCGTGAGTTATTCGTGTGTGTTGTCTTAAATAAAGATAGTTACTCAATTGGTTAGTATATTAAGTTGGTTTTTTAGACATTCGTTTTAGCAATAGATTTCGGCGCATTTGTTCTTTAGGGTCCTTTTTTACTTTGTTTTTCAATTTAATAAGTGTAATGCCTTTGTGGCTAAGGAGTTCAATGAAATACGAAAAGTTTATTTTTGGCAACTTTTGCTAAGAACTTCCCTATAATGGGTTTAACTTGGGCTACAGGGCTCTGTTTCAGGCCCGTGACTATTCGATTGGAAGCTTGGAATGAGGAGCACGTGGTGGTAAACTGCCTTTGTCGGTTTACGGAATTTAGAGCCCCGAAACACTCTATTTCATGAGTTATTTGCGTGTGTTGTCTTAAATAAAGATTGTTATTCAATTGGTTAATATATTAAGTTGGTTTTTTAGACATTCGTTTTTGCAATAGATTTCGGCCTGTTTGTTCTTTAGGCTCCATTTTGAATTTGCTTCGCTATTTAATAAGTGTACTGCTTTTGTTGCCAAGGAGTTCAATGAAATACCAAAAGTTTATTTTTGGCAGCTTTTGCATAGAATTTCCCTATAATGGGTATAACTTGGGCTACGGGGCACCGTTTCAGGCCCGTGACTATTCGATTGGAAGCTTGGAATGAGGAGCACGTGGTGGTAAACTGCCTTTATCGGTTTACGGAACTTTAGAGACCCGAAACACTCTATTTCTTGAGTTATTTGTGTGTGTTGTCTTAAATAAAGATAGTTACTCAATTGGTTAGTATATTAAGTTGGTTTTTTAGACATTCGTTTTTGCAATAGATTTCGGCCCATTTGTTCTTTAAGGTCCTTTTAAATTTATTTTTCTATTTAATAAGTGTATTGCCTTTGTGGCTAAGGAGTTCAATGAAATACCAAAAGTTTATTTTTGGCAGCTTTTGTTAAGAACTTCCCTATAAAGGGTATAACTTGGGCTACGGGGCTCCCTTTCAGGCTCGTGACCAGTCGATTCGAAGCTTGTTACAAGGAGCACGTGGTGGTAAACTGCCTTTGTCATTTTACGAAACTTTAGAGCCCCGAAACACTCTACTTCATGAGTTATTTGTGTGTGTTGTCTTAAATAAAGATACTTACCCAATTGGTTAGTATAATAAGTTGGTTTTTTGGATATTCGTTTTTACAATTGATTTTGGCATGTTTGTTCTTTAGGCTCCATTTTGACTTTGCTTCTCTATTTAATAAGTGTACAGCCTTTGTTGCTAAGGAGTTCAATGAAATACCAAAAGTTTATTTTTGGCAGCTTTTGCTAAGAACTTCCCTGTAATGGGTATAACTTGGGCTACGGGGCTCCGTTTCAGGTCCGTGACTATTAGATTGGAAGCTTGGAATGAGGAGCACGTGGTGGTAAACTGCCTTTGTCAGTTTACGGAACTTTAGAGCCCCGAAACACTCTATTTCGTGAGTTATTCGCGTGTGTTGTCTTAAATAAAGATAGTTACTCAATTGGTTAGTATATTAAGTTGGTTTTTTAGACATTCGTTTTTGCAATAGATTTCGGCGCATTTGTTCTTTAGGGTCCTTTTTTACTTTGTTTTTCAATTTAATAAGTGTAATGCCTTTGTGGCTAAGGAGTTCAATGAAATACGAAAAGTTTATTTTTGGCATCTTTTCCTAAGAACTTCCCTATTATGTGTATAACTTGGGCTACGGGGCTCCGTTTCAGGCCCGTGACCAGTCGATTCAAAGCTTGGTATGAGGAGCACGTGGTGGTAAACTACGTTTGTCAGTTTAAGGAACTTTAGAGCCCCGAAACACTCTACTTCATGAGTTATTTGTGTGTGTCATCTTGAATAAAGATAGTTACCCAATTGGTTAGTATAATAAGTTGGTTTTTTATGCATTCGTTTTTATAATTGATTTCGGCCCGTTTGTTCTTTAGGCTCCATTTTGACTTTGCTTCGCTATTTAATAAGTGTATTTCCTTTGTTGCTAAGGAGTTCAATGAAATATCAAAAGTTTATTTTTGACAGCTTTTGCTAAGAACTTCCCTATAATGGGTTTAACTTGGACTACAGGGCTCTGTTTCAGGCCCATGACTATTCGATTGGAAGCTTGGAATGAGGAGCACATGGTGGTAAACTGCCTTTGTCGGTTTACAGAATTTAGAGCCCCAAAACACTCTATTTCATGAGTTATTTGCAAGTGTTGTCTTAAATAAAGATAGTTATTCAATTGGTTAGTATATTAAGTTGGTTTTTTAGACATTCGTTTTTGCAATAGATTTCGGCCCGTTTGTTCTTTAGGCTCCATTTTGACTTTGCTTCGCTATTTAATAAGTGTACTGCCTTTGTTGCTAAGGAGTTCTATGAAATACCAAAAGTTTATTTTTGGCAGCTTTTGCTAAGAACTTCCCTATAATGGGTATAACTTGGGCTACGGGGCTCCGTTTCAGGCCTGAGACTATTCGATTGGAAGCTTGGAATGAGGAGCACGTGGTGGCAAACAGCCTTTGTCGGTTTATGGAACTTTAGAGACCCGAAATACTCTATATCTTGAGTTATTTGCGTGTGTTGTCTTAAGTAAATATAGTTACTCAATTGGTTAGTATATTAAGTTGGTTTTTTAGACATTCGTTTTTGCAATAGATTTCGGCCTGTTTGTTCTTTAGGCTCCATTTTGACTTTGCTTCGCTATTTAATAAGTGTACTGCTTTTGTTGCCAAGGAGTTCAATGAAATACCAAAAGTTTATTTTTGGCAGCTTTTGCTTAGAATTTTCCCTATAATGGGTATAACTTGGGCTTCGGGGCACCGTTTCAAGCCCGTGACTATTCGATTGGAAGCTTGGAATGAGGAGCACGTGGTGGTAAACTGCCTTTATCGGTTTACGGAACTTTAGAGACCCGAAACACTCTATTTCTTGAGTTATTTGCGTGTGTTGTCTTAAATAAAGATAGTTACTCAATTGGTTAGCATATTAAGTTGGTTTTTTAGACATTCGTTTTTGCAATACATTTCGGCCCATTTGTTCTTTAAGGTCCTTTTAAATTGATTTTTCAATTTAATAAGTGTAATGCCTTTGTGGCTAAGGAGTTCAATGAAATACGAAAAGTTTATTTTTGGCATCTTTTCCTAAGAACTTCCCTATTATGTGTATAACTTGGGCTACGGGGCTCCGTTTCAGGCCCGTGACTAGTCGATTCAAAGCTTGGTGTGAGGAGCACGTGGTGGTAAACTACGTTTGTCAGTTTAAGGAACTTTAGAGCCCCGAAACACTCTACTTCATGAGTTATTTGTGTGTGTCATCTTGAATAAAGATAGTTACCCAATTGGTTAGTATAATAAGTTGGTTTTTTATGCATTCGTTTTTATAATTGATTTCGGCCCGTTTGTTCTTTAGGCTCCATTTTGACTTTGCTTCGCTATTTAATAAGTGTATTTCCTTTTTTGCTAAGGAGTTCAATGAAATATCAAAAGTTTATTTTTGGCAGCTTTTGCTAAGAACTTCCCTATAATGGGTTTAACTTGGACTACAGGGCTCTGTTTCAGGCCCATGACTATTCGATTAGAAGCTTGGAATGAGGAGCACATGGTGGTAAACTGCCTTTGTCGGTTTACAGAATTTAGAGCCCCAAAACACTCTATTTCATGAGTTATTTGCAAGTGTTGTCTTAAATAAAGATAGTTATTCAATTGGTTAGTATATTAAGTTGGTTTTTTAGACATTCGTTTTTGCAATAGATTTCGGCCCGTTTGTTCTTTAGGCTCCATTTTGACTTTGCTTCGCTATTTAATAAGTGTACTGCCTTTGTTGCTAAGAAGTTCTATGAAATACCAAAAGTTTATTTTTGGCAGCTTTTGCTAAGAACTTCCCTATAATGGGTATAACTTGTGCTACGGGGCTCCGTTTCAGGCCTGGGACTATTCGATTGGAAGCTTGGAATGAGGAGCACGTGGTGTCAAACAGCCTTTGTCGGTTTATGGAAATTTAGAGACCCGAAACACTCTATATCTTGAGTTATTTGCGTGTGTTGTCTTAAGTAAATATAGTTACTCAATTGGTTAGTATATTAAGTTGGTTTTTTAGACATTCGTTTTTGCAATAGATTTCGGCCTGTTTGTTCTTTAGGCTCCATTTTGACTTTGCTTCGCTATTTAATAAGTGTACTGCTTTTGTTGCCAAGGAGTTCAACGAAATACCAAAAGTTTATTTTTGGCAGTTTTTGCTTAGAATTTTCCCTATAATGGGTATAACTTGGGCTACGGGGCACCGTTTCAAGCCCGTGACTATTCGATTGGAAGCTTGGAATGAGGAGCACGTGGTGGTAAACTGCCTTTATCGGTTTACGGAACTTTAGAGACCCGAAACACTCTATTTCTTGAGTTATTTGCGTGTGTTGTCTTAAATAAAGATAGTTACTCAATTGGTTAGTATATTAAGTTGGTTTTTTAGACATTCGTTTTTGCAATACATTTCGGCCCATTTGTTCTTTAAGGTCCTTTTAAATTGATTTTTCTATTTAATAAGTGTATTGCCTTTGTGGCTAAGGACTTCAATGAAATACCAAAAGTTTATTTTTGGCAGCTTTTGTTAAGAACTTCCCTATAAAGGGTATAACTTGGGCTACGGGGCTCCCTTTCAGGCTCGTGACCAGTCGATTCGAAGCTTGGTATGAGGAGCACGTGGTGGTAAACTGCCTTTGTCATTTTACGAAACTTTAGAGCCCCGAAACACTCTACTTCATGAGTTATTTGTGTGTGTTGTCTTAAATAAAGATACTTACCCAATTGGTTAATATAATAAGTTGGTTTTTTGGACATTCGTTTTTACAATTGATTTTGGCATGTTTGTTCTTTAGGCTCCATTTTGACTTTGCTTCTCTATTTAATAAGTGTACAGCCTTTGTTGCTAAGGAGTTCAATGAAATACCAAAAGTTTATTTTTGGCAGCTTTTGCTAAGAACTTCCCTGTAATGGGTATAACTTGGGCTACGGGGCTCCGTTTCAGGCCCGTGACTATTAGATTGGAAGCTTGGAATGAGGAGCACGTGGTGGTAAACTGCCTTTGTCAATTTACGGAACTTTAGAGCCCCGAAACACTCTATTTCGTGAGTTATTCGCATGTGTTGTCTTAAATAAAGATAGTTACTCAATTGGTTAGTATATTAATTTGGTTTTTTAGACATTCGTTTTTGCAATAGATTTCGGCGCATTTGTTCTTTAGGGTCCTTTTTTACTTTGTTTCTCAATTTAATAAGTGTAATGCCTTTGTGGCTAAGGAGTTCAATGAAATACGAAAAGTTTATTTTTGGCATCTTTTCCTAAGAATTTCCCTATTATGTGTATAACTTTAGAGCCCCGAAACACTCTACTTCATGAGTTATTTGTGTGTGTCATTTTGAATAAAGATAGTTACCCAATTGGTTAGTATAATAAGTTGGTTTTTTATGCATTCGTTTTTATAATTGATTTCGGCCCGTTTGTTCTTTAGGCTCCATTTTGACTTTGCTTCGCTATTTAATAAGTGTATTGCCTTTGTTGCTAAGGAGTTCAATGAAATATCAAAAGTTTATTTTTGGCAGCTTTTGCTAAGAACTTCCCTATAATGGGTTTAACTTGGACTACAGGGCTCTGTTTCAGGCCCATGACTATTCGATTGGAA
This sequence comes from Artemisia argyi, assembly GCA_030686995.1. NCBI lineage: Eukaryota > Viridiplantae > Streptophyta > Magnoliopsida > Asterales > Asteraceae > Artemisia > Artemisia argyi. The sequence goes on from CM060690.1 coordinate 6,268,852, forward strand.
GCTTGGAATGAGGAGCACATAGTGGTAAACTGCCTTTGTCGGTTTACGGAATTTAGAGCCCCAAAACACTCTATTTCATGAGTTATTTGCAAGTGTTGTCTTAAATAAAGATAGTTATTCAATTGGTTAGTATATTAAGTTGGTTTTTTAGACATTCGTTTTTGCAATAGATTTCGGCCCGTTTGTTCTTTAGGCTCCATTTTGACTTTGCTTCGCTATTTAATAAGTGTACTGCCTTTGTTGCTAAGGAGTTCTATGAAATACCAAAAGTTTATTTTTGGCAGCTTTTGCTAAGAACTTCCCTATAATGGGTATAACTTGGGCTACGGGGCTCCGTTTCAGACCTGAGACTATTCGATTGGAAGCTTGGAATGAGGAGCACGTGGTGGCAAACAACTTTTGTCGGTTTATGGAACTTTAGAGACCCGAAACACTCTATATTTTGAGTTATTTGCGTGTGTTGTCTTAAGTAAATATAGTTACTCAATTGGTTAGTATATTAAGTTGGTTTTTTAGACATTCGTTTTTGCAATAGATTTCGGCCCATTTGTTCTTTAAGGTCCTTTTTGAATTTGTTTTTCTATTTAATTAGTGTATTGCCTTTGTGGCTAAGGAGTTCAATGAAATACCAAAGGTTGATTTTTGGCACCTTTTGCTAAGAACTTCCCTATAATGGGTATAACCTGGGCTACGGGGCTCCGTTTTAGGCTCGTGACCAGTCGATTCAAAGCTTGGTATGAGGAGCACATGGTGGTAAACTGCCTTTGTCGGTTTACGGAACTTTAGAGCCCCGAAACACTCTACTTCATGTGTTATTTGTGTGTGTTGTCATAAATAAAGATAGTTACCCAATTGGTTAGTATAATAAGTTGGTTTTTTAGACATTCGTTTTTATAATTGATTTCGGCCCGTTTGTTCTTTAGGCTCCGTTTTGAATTTGCTTCACTATTTAATAAGTGTACTGCCTTTGTTGCTAAGGAGTTCAATGAAATACCAAAAGTTTATTTTTGGCAGCTTTTGCTAAAAACTTCCCTATAATGGGTATAACTTGGGCTACGGGGCTCCGTTTCAGGCCCATGACTATTCGATTGGAAGCTTGGAATGAGGAGCACGTGGTGGTAAACTGCCTTTGTCGGTTTACGGAACTTTAGAGCCCGGAAAAACACTATTTCATGAGTTATTTGCGTGTTTCATCTTTAATAAAGATAGTTACTCAATTGGTTAGTATATTAAGTTGGTTTTTTAGACATTCGTTTTTGCAATAAATTTCGGCCCATTTGTTCTTTAGGGTCCTTTTTGAATTTGTTTCTCTATTTAATAAATGTATTCCCTTTGTGGCTAAGGAGTTCAATGAAATACCAAAAGTTTATTTTTCGCAGTTTTTGCTAAGAACTTCCCTGTAATGGGTATAACTTGGGCTACGGGGCTCCGTTTCAAGCCCGTGACCAGTTGATTCAAAACTTGGTATGAGGAGCACGTGGTGGTAAACTGCCTTTGTCGGTTTACGGAACTTTAGAGCCCCGAAACACTCTACTTCATGAATTATTTGTGTGTGTTGTCTTAAATAAAGATAGTTACCCAATTGGTTAGTATAATAAGTTGGTTTTTTAGACATTCGTTTTTATAATTTATTTCGGCCGGTTTTTTTTTAAGATCCATTTTGACTTTGCTTCGCTATTTAATAAGTGTACTCCCTTTTTTGCTATGGAGTTCAATGAAATACCAAAAGTTTATTTTTGGCAGCTTTTTGCTAAGAACTTCCCTATAATGGGTATAACTTGGGCTACGGGGCTCCGTTTCAGGCCCGTGACTATTCGATTGGAAGCTTGGAATGAGGAGCGCGTGGTGGTAAACTGCCTTTGTCGGTTTACAGAACTTTAGAGCCTCGAAACACTTTATTTCATGAGTTATTTGCGTATGTTGTCTTAAATAAAGATAGTTACTCAATTGGTTAGTATATTAAGTTGGTTTTTTAGACATTCGTTTTTGCAATAGATTTCTGCCCATTCGTTCTTTAGGGTCCTTTTTGACTTTGTTTCTCTATTTAATAAGTGTATTGCCTTTGTGGCTAATGAGTTCAATGATATACCAAAAGTTTATTTTGGCAGCTTTTGCTAGGAACTTCCTTATATTGGGTATAACTTGGGCTACGGGGCTCCGTTTTAGGCCTGCGACCAATCGATTCAAAACTTGGTATGAGGAGCATTTGGTGGTAAACTGCCTTTTTCGGTTTATGGAACTTTAGAGCCCCGAAACACTCTATTTCATGAGTTATTTGTGTGTGTTGTCTTAAGTAAAGATAGTTACCCAATTGGTTAGTATAATAAGTTTGTTTTTTGAACATTCGTTTTTATAATTGATTTTGGCCCGTTTGTTCTTTAGGCTCCGTTTTGAATTTGCTTCACTATTTAATAAGTGTACTGCCTTTGTTGCTAAGGAGTTCAATGAAATACCAAAAGTTTATTTTTGGCAGCTTTTGCTAAGAACTTCCCTATAATGGGTATAACTTGGGCTACGGGGCTCCGTTTCAGACCTGAGACTATTCGATTGGAAGCTTGGAATGAGGAGCACGTGGTGGCAAACAGCCTTTGTCGGTTTATGGAACTTTAAAGACTCGAAACACTCTATATCTTGAGTTATTTGCGTGTGTTGTCTTAAATAAATATAGTTACTCAATTGGTTAGTATATTAAGTTGGTTTTTTAGACATTCGTTTTTGCAATAGATTTCGGCCCATTTGTTCTTTAAGGTCCTTTTTGAATTTGTTTTTCTATTTAATTAGTGTATTGCCTTTGTGGCTAAGGAGTTCAATGAAATACCAAAGGTTTTGTTTTTGGCACCTTTTGCTAAGAACTTCCCTATAATGGGTATAACCTGGGCTACGGGGCTCCGTTTTAGGCTCGTGACCAGTCGATTCAAAGCTTGGTATGAGGAGCACATGGTGGTAAACTGCCTTTGTCGGTTTACGGAACTTTAGAGCCCCGAAACACTCTACTTCATGTGTTATTTGTGTGTGTTGTCATAAATAAAGATAGTTACCCAATTGGTTAGTATAATATGTTGGTTTTTTAGACATTCGTTTTTATAATTGATTTCGGCCCGTTTGTTCTTTAGGCTCCGTTTTGAATTTGCTTCACTATTTAGTAAGTGTACTGCCTTTGTTGCTAAGGAGTTCAATGAAATACCAAAAGTTTATTTTTGGCAGCTTTTGCTAAAAACTTCCCTATAATGGGTATAACTTGGGCTACGGGGCTCCGTTTCAGGCCCATGACTATTCGATTGGAAGCTTGGAATGAGGAGCACGTGGTGGTAAACTGCCTTTGTCGGTTTACGGAACTTTAGAGCCCCGAAAAACACTATTTCATGAGTTATTTGCGTGTGTCATCTTTAATAAAGATAGTTACTCAATTGGTTAGTATATTAAGTTGGTTTTTTAGACGTTCGTTTTTGCAATAGATTTCGGCCCATTTGTTCTTTAGGGTCCTTTTTGAATTTGTTTCTCTATTTAATAAATGTATTCCCTTTGTGGCTAAGGAGTTCAATGAAATACCAAAAGTTTATTTTTCGCAGTTTTTGCTAAGAACTTCCCTGTAATGGGTATAACTTGGGCTACGGTGCTCCGTTTCAAGCCCGTGACCAGTTGATTCAAAACTTGGTATGAGGAGCACGTGGTGGTAAACTGCCTTTGTCGGTTTACGGAACTTTAGAGCCCCGAAACACTCTACTTCATGAATTATTTGTGTGTGTTGTCTTAAATAAAGATAGTTACCCAATTGGTTAGTATAATAAGTTGGTTTTTTAGACATTCGTTTTTATAATTTATTTCGGCCGGTTTTTTTTTAGGATCCATTTTGACTTTGCTTCGCTATTTAATAAGTGTACTCCCTTTTTTGCTATGGAGTTCAATGAAATACCAAAAGTTTATTTTTGGCAGCTTTTTGCTAAGAACTTCCCTATAATGGGTATAACTTGGGCTACGGGGCTCCGTTTCAGGCCCGTGACTATTCGATTGGAAGCTTGGAATGAGGAGCGCGTGGTGGTAAACTGCCTTTGTCGGTTTACAGAACTTTAGAGCCTCGAAACACTTTATTTCATGAGTTATTTGCGTATGTTGTCTTAAATAAATATAGTTACTCAATTGGTTAGTATATTAAGTAGGTTTTTTAGACATTCGTTTTTGCAATAGATTTCTGCCCATTTGCTCTTTAGGGTCCTTTTTGACTTTGTTTCTCTATTTAATAAGTGTATTGCCTTTGTGGCTAATGAGTTCAATGATATACCAAAAGTTTATTTTGGCAGCTTTTGCTAGGAACTTCCTTATATTGGGTATAACTTGGGCTACGGGGCTCCGTTTTAGGCCTGCGACCAATCGATTCAAAACTTGGTATGAGGAGCATTTGGTGGTAAACTGCCTTTTTCAGTTTATGGAACTTTAGAGCCCCGAAACACTCTATTTCATGAGTTATTTGTGTGTGTTGTCTTAAGTAAAGATAGTTACCCAATTGGTTAGTATAATAAGTTTGTTTTTTGAACATTCGTTTTTATAATTGATTTCGGCCCGTTTGTTCTTTAGGCTCCGTTTTGAATTTGCTTCACTATTTAATAAGTGTACTGCCTTTGTTGCTAAGGAGTTCAACGAAATACCAAAAGTTTATTTTTGGCAGCTTTTGCTAAGAACTTCCCTATAATGGGTATAACTTGGGCTACGGGGCTCCGTTTCAGGCCCGTGACCAGTCGATTCAAAGCTTGGTATGAGGAGCACGTGGTGGTAAACTGCCTTTGTCGGTTAACGGAACTTTAGAGCCCCGAAACACTCTACTTCATGTGTTATTTGTGTGTGTTGTCTTAAATAAAGATAGTTACCTAATTGGTTAGTATAATAAGTTGGTTTTTTAGACATTCGTTTTTATAATTTATTTCGGCCCGTTTGTTCTTTAGGCTCTGTTTTGAATTTGGTTCACTATTTAATAAGTGTACTGCCTTTGTTGCTAAGGAGTTCAATGAAATACCAAAAGTTTATTTTTGGCAGCTTTTGCTAAGAACTTCCCTATAATGGGCATAACTTGGGCTACGGGGCTCCGTTTCAGGCCCGTGACAATTCGATTGGAAGCTTGGAATGAGGAGCACGTCGTGGTAAACTGCCTTTGTCGGTTTACGGAACTTTAGAGCCCCGAAACACACTATTTCATGAGTTATTTGCGTGTGTCATCTTAAATAAAGATAGTTACTCAATTGGTTAGTATATTAAGTTGGTTTTTTTGACATTCGTTTTTGCAATAGATTTCAGCCCATTTGTTCTTTAGGGTTCTTTTTGAATTTGTTTCTCTATTTAATAAATGTATTGCCTTTGTGGCTAAGGAGTTCAATGAAATACCAAAAGTTTATTTTTGGCAGTTTTTGCTAAGAACTTCCCTATAATGGGTATAACTTGGGCTACGGGGCTCCGTTTCAAGCCCGTGACCAGTCGATTCAAAACTTGGTATGAGGAGCACGTGGTGGTAAACTGCCTTTGTCGATTTACGGAACTTTAGAGCCCCGAAACACTCTACTTCATTAGTTATTTGTGTGTGTTATCTTAAATAAAGATAGTTACCCAATTGGTTAGTATAATAAGTTGGTTTTTTAGACATTCGTTTTTATAATTGATTTCGGCCGGTTTTTTTCTTTAGGCTCCATTTTGACTTTGCTTCACTATTCAATAAGTGTACTCCCTTTTTTGCTAAGGAGTTCAATGAAATACCAAAAGTTTATTTTTGGCAGCTTTTCCTAAGAACTTCCCTATAATGGGTATAACTTGGGCTACGGGGCTCCGTTTCAGGCCCGTAACTATTCGATTGGAAGCTTGGAATGAGGAGCACGTGGTGGTAAACTGCCTTTGTCGGTTTACAGAACTTTAAAGCCTCGAAACACATTATTTCATGAGTTATTTGCGTGTGTCATCTTAAATAAAGATAGTTACTCAATTGGTTAGTATATTAAGTTGGTTTTTTTGACATTCGTTTTTGCAATAGATTTCGGCCCATTTGTTCTTTAGGGTTCTTTTTGAATTTGTTTCTCTATTTAATAAATGTATTGCCTTTGTGGCTAAGGAGTTCAATGAAATACCAAAAGTTTATTTTTGGCAGTTTTTGCTAAGAACTTCCCTATAATGGGTATAACTTGGGCTACGGGGCTCCGTTTCAAGCCCGTGACCAGTCGATTCAAAACTTGGTATGAGGTGCACGTGGTGGTAAACTGCCTTTGTCGATTTACGGAACTTTAGAGCCCCGAAACACTCTACTTCATGAATTATTTGTCTGTGTTGTCTTAAATAAAGATAGTTACCCAATTGGTTAGTATAATAAGTTGGTTTTTTAGACATTCGTTTTTATAATTTATTTCGGCCGGTTTTTTTTTAGGCTCCATTTTGACTTTGCTTCGCTATTTAATAAGTGTACTCCCTTTTTTGCTATGGAGTTCAATGAAATACCAAAAGTTTATTTTTGGCAGCTTTTTGCTAAGAACTTCCCTATAATGGGTATAACTTGGGCTACGGGGCTCCGTTTCAGGCCCGTGACTATTCGATTGGAAGCTTGGAATGAGGAGCGCGTGGTGGTAAACTGCCTTTGTCGGTTTACAGAACTTTAGAGCCTCGAAACACTTTATTTCATGAGTTATTTGCGTATGTTGTCTTAAATAAAGATAGTTACTCAATTGGTTAGTATATTAAGTAGGTTTTTTAGACATTCGTTTTTGCAATAGATTTCTGCCCATTTGCTCTTTAGGGTCCTTTTTGACTTTGTTTCTCTATTTAATAAGTGTATTGCCTTTGTGGCTAATGAGTTCAATGATATACCAAAAGTTTATTTTTGGCAGCTTTTGCTAGGAACTTCCTTATATTGGGTATAACTTGGGCTACGGGGCTCCGTTTTAGGCCTGCGACCAATCGATTCAAAACTTGGTATGAGGAGCATTTGGTGGTAAACTGCCTTTTTCGGTTTATGGAACTTTAGAGCCCCGAAACACTCAATTTCATGAGTTATTTGTGTGTGTTGTCTTAAGTAAAGATAGTTACCCAATTGGTTAGTATAATAAGTTTGTTTTTTGAACATTCGTTTTTATAATTGATTTCGGCCCGTTTGTTCTTTAGGCTCCATTTTGAATTTGCTTCACTATTTAATAAGTGTACTGCCTTTGTTGCTAAGGAGTTCAATGAAATACCAAAAGTTTATTTTTGGCAGCTTTTGCTAAGAACTTCCCTATAATGGGTATAACTTGGGCTACGGGGCTCCGTTTCAGGCCCGTGACTAGTCGATTCAAAGCTTGGTATGAGGAGCACGTGGTGGTAAACTGCCTTTGTCGGTTAACGGAACTTTAGAGCCCCGAAACACTCTACTTCATGTGTTATTTGTGTGTGTTGTCTTAAATAAAGATAGTTACCTAATTGGTTAGTATAATAAGTTGGTTTTTTAGACATTCGTTTTTATAATTGATTTCGGCCCGTTTGTTCTTTAGGCTCTGTTTTGAATTTGGTTCGCTATTTAATAAGTGTACTGCCTTTGTTGCTAAGGAGTTCAATGAAATACCAAAAGTTTATTTTTGGCAGCTTTTGCTAAGAACTTCCCTATAATGGGCATAACTTGGGCTACGGGGCTCCGTTTCAGGCCCGTGACAATTCCATTGGAAGCTTGGAATGAGGAGCACGTCGTGGTAAACTGCCTTTGTTGGTTTACGGAACTTTAGAGCCCCGAAACACACTATTTCATGCGTTATTTGCGTGTGTCATCTTAAATAAAGATAGTTACTCAATTGGTTAGTATATTAAGTTGGTTTTTTTGACATTCGTTTTTGCAATAGATTTCGGCCCATTTGTTTTTAGGGTTCTTTTTGAATTTGTTTCTCTATTTAATAAATGTATTGCCTTTGTGGCTAAGGAGTTCAATGAAATACCAAAAGTTTATTTTTGGCAGTTTTTGCTAAGAACTTCCCTATAATGGGTATAACTTGGGCTACGGGGCTCCGTTTCAAGCCCGGGACCAGTCGATTCAAAACTTGGTATGAGGAGCACGTGGTGGTAAACTGCCTTTGTCGATTTACGGAACTTTAGAGCCCCGAAACACTCTACTTCATTAGTTATTTGTGTGTGTTATCTTAAATAAAGATAGTTACCCAATTGGTTAGTATAATAAGTTGGTTTTTTAGACATTCGTTTTTATAATTGATTTCGGCCAGTTTTTTCTTTAGGCTCCATTTTGACTTTGCTTCACTATTCAATAAGTGTACTCCCTTTTTTGCTAAGGAGTTCAATGAAATACCAAAAGTTTATTTTTGGCAGCTTTTGCTAAGAACTTCCCTATAATGGGTATACCTTGGGCTACGGGGCTCCGTTTCAGGCCCGTAACTATTCGATTGGAAGCTTGGAATGAGGAGCACGTGGTGGTAAACTGCCTTTGTCGGTTTACAGAACTTTAAAGCCTCGAAACACATTATTTCATGAGTTATTTGCGTGTGTTGTCTTAAATAAAGATAGTTACTCAATTGGTTAGTATATTAAGTTGGTCTATTAGACATTCGTTGTTGCAATAGATTTCTGCCCATTTGTTCTTTAGGGTCCTTTTGGACTTTGTTTCTCTATTTAATAAGTGTATTGCCTTTGTGGCTAAGGAGTTCAATGAAATACCAAAAGTTTATTTTTGGCAGCTTTTGCTAAGAACTTCCCTATAATGGGTATAACTTGGGCGACGGGGCTTCGTTTCAGGCCTGTGACCAATCGATTCAAAACTTAGTATGAAGAGCATTTTTTGGTAAACTGCCTTTTTCGGTTTATGGAACTTTAGAGCCCCGAAACACTCTATTTCATGAGTTATTTGTGTGTGTTGTCTTAAATAAAGATAGTTACCCAATTGGTTAGTATAATAAGTTTGTTTTTTGGACATTCGTTTTTATAATTGATTTCGGCCCGTTTGTTCTTTAGGCTCCGTTTTGAATTTGCTTCAGTAATTAATAAGTGTACTGCCTTTGTTGCTAAGGAGTTCAATGAAATACGAAAAGTTTATTTTTGGCAGTTTTTGCTAAGAACTTCCCTATAATGGGTATAACTTGGGCTACGGGGCTCCGTTACAGGCTCCGTTACAGGCCCGTGGCTATCCGTTACAGGTGGCAAACTCCCTTTGTCGGTTTACGGAACTTTAGAGCCCCAAAACACTCTATTTCTTGAGTTATTTGCGTGTGTTGTCTTAAGTAAAGATAGTTACTCAATTGGTTAGTATATTTAGTTGGTTTTTTAGACATTCGTTTTTGCAATAGATTTCGGCCCATTTGTTCTTTAAGGTCCTTTTTAAATTTGTTTTTCTATTTAATAAGTGTATTGTCTTTGTGGCTAAGGAGTTCAATGAATTAAAAAAAGTTTATTTTTGGCAGCTTTTGCTAAGAACTTCCCTATAATGGGTATAACTTGGGCTACGGGGCTCCGATTCAGGCCCGTGACCAGTCGATTCAAAGCTTGGTATGAGGAGCACGTGGTGGTAAACTACATTTGTCTGTTTATGGAACTTTAGAGCCCCGAAACACTCTACTTCATGTGTTATTTGTGTGTGTTGTCTTAAATAATGATAGTTACCCAATTGGTTAGTATAATAAGTTGGTTTTTTAGACATTCGTTTTTATAATTGATTTCGGCCCGTTTGTTCTTTTGGCTCCGTTTTGAATTTGCTTCACTATTTAGTAAGTGTACTGCCTTTGTTGCTAAGGAGATCAATGAAATACCAAAAGTTTATTTTTGGCAGCTTTTGCTAATAACTTCCCTATAATGGGTACAAATTGGGCTACGGGGCTCCGTTTTAGGCCCGTGACTATTCGATTGGAAGCTTTGAATGAGGAGCACGTGGTGGTAAACTACCTTTGTCGGTTTACAGAACTTTAGAGCCATGAAACACACTATTTCATGAGTTATTTGCGTGTGTTGTCTTAAATAAAGATAGTTACTCAATTGGTTAGTATATTAAGTTGGTTTTTTAGACATTCGTTTTTGCAATAGATTTCGGCCCATTTGTTCTTTAGGGTCCTTTTTGAATTTGCTTCTCTATTTAATAAGTGTATTGCCTTTGTGGCTAAGGAGTTCAATGAAACACCAAAAGTTTATTTTTGCAAGCTTTTGCTAAGAACTTCCCAATAATGGGTATAACTTGAGCCACAGGGCTCCGTTTCAGGCCCGTGACCAGTCGATTCAAAGCTTGGTATGAGGAGCACGTGGTGGTAAACTGCCTTTGTCAGTTTAAGGAACTTTAGAGTCCCGAAACACTCTAGTTCATGAGTTATTTGTGTGTGTCATCTTAAATAAATATAGTTACCCAATTGGTTAGTATAATAAGTTGGTTTTTTATACATTCGTTTTTATAATTGATTTTGGCCCGTTTGTTCTTTAGGCTCCATTTTTACTTTGCTTCGCTATTTAATAAGTGTACTGCCTTTGTTGCTAAGGAGTTCAATGAAATACCAAAAGTTTATTTTTGGCAGCTTTTGCTAAGAACTCCCTATAATGGGTATAACTTGGGCTACGGGGCTCTGTTTCAGGCCCGTGACTATTCGATTGGAAGCTTGGAATAAGGAGCACGTGGTGGTAAACTGCCTTTGTCGGTTTACGGAACTTTAGAGCCCCAAAACACTATATTTCATGAGTTATTTGCGTGTGTTGTCTTAAATAAAGATAGTTACTGATGAGGCGAAAAATGAACCACTTTTAGGGGGTCATTTAAGCCGGAATTCGAATTTATTTGATCAAATATTGCCCTAAATCGTTCCTTTTGTGATTTTAGGTACTTTGGGAGTGAAATCTGGAAAAGGAAGTAATTCGGACGTTTTTGGAGCATAAAAGTGAAGAAAACGCCAAAGTCTTAATTTTCCTTGTTGGGAACAGTAGGTGACGGCGTCAAGAGCAATACCTTGATGGCGTCAAGAGCAAATTTCCATGAAGATCCAGAGCATATTTGACGGCGTCACGAAGTAGGGCGTCAAGAGTAAAAGTCATGACGGCCTGGAAATGAATAATACATGACGGCGTCAAAAGTAGATCAAGGCAGTCCGAGAAGAGTTTTGGCGGCGAGGTGACGGCGTCACAAGCTTTGTCTTGACGCCGTCAGAACCCTTTTTCTATATATAGTTTTCTAATTTTCACACATTAAAAGAGAGAAGTTTTGGAAAAACCCTAAGTACGATTTTGGTGCGAATTTTGCAGGTTTTTCAAGGGTTCCAACCCCTTGATACCTTGCATATGTAATTGAGATAAGTGTTCTTTAAATTCAATCAATATGTCTATGTGTTGGTTGTCTATATCTTGTTCTTATCTTAATTCCATCATGCTAGGCTAGATCTATCTTGTGTTTGCTTGGATCTAATGAAACCTAGATGTTAATTATGTGTTGATTACTTGTTTATGGTTTGTTTTGGATGAATGAATTTATATGTTAGGCTTAAGAAAACTGGCAGATCTCCAATTGGTAACATGCTTGAATGTCTTAGGAAACATGAACCTATTGCACTAAGGTCTTTATTGGTTATATTTAATGCATGAGCCACTGTTTACAATCCCTATGGTTGTGCTGGGCATGGTATAGGAGGAGATAAGAGCTCATAGAATTGGGGAGTTATGTGCGATACCCCATGAATGGTATTAAGGAATACAATCCGTCATCCATACAACTATAACAAGTAATTAACGTGTAAAAGATGTCTAGGGTGTAGTGAAATCTAAGTAAACACATTTTCTCCACATATTGCTCAAAACTTTAGTTAATTTAGTTTATTTTCATTTTTAGTATTTTATTTTGATTGCATCTTAGTATTGGGTTAGTTGACTAGCAACTAATTCCGCTCAAATCCTTCAAACCCGAGATTTTAATTGCTTTCATAAAAATATAAAAATACAAAAATAATCTTCCATCATCTTTAGCACTAGTAATTAGGTTTTCTAATCCTAGCGACACTATTCCTAGCTGAACGATCAATCCCCCGGTACTTGTCACTATACTATACTACAACGATCAGGTACAATGCCTGGTGGGGGTTGTAAGCTTCTCAAGATCCCTTGAGAGGTAAAGCCTGGAGCGATTCCCACGTATCAAGTTTTTGGCGCCGTTGCCGGGGAATAGTTATTGTCTAGGTTAGAATTTCTTTTTATTAGGTCTACTTGCTAGATTCCTTTCTAGTAAGATTTTATTTTTATTTTTAGGTTTTCTTTAGTCTATCTCCTTTCTTTGTGTCTTTGTTCGTAACTCTTCACCATCCGCCATCATGGCAACCAACGAATTCTCCATCCTTAGGATCACTAGGAGTCGTAGTACCACTAGAGACCTTGTCTTACCTTATGCAGAACCCGAGAGAGAAATGTGTAGGTTAAGATGAACTCACTCAACTCCTGAACCATCTAGCATTGCTATCGACTTTGATGCACCTCTTTCTGAGGAAAATTCAGAAAATCACATCACAACCCCTAGCTCCCACGCCAACAACGAGATGAGTACCCCCGTAACACCTCCTCCTAAGTGTCTCAGGGACTACTCTTCCCCAACCCCTCGTGGCTTTTCAAATGCCATTGTCTACCCAAACGAACACACCAGTGAGGTCCTGCATGCACCCGATGTTTGGCTTGTCAAGAGTGTGTGTAAGTTTCGTGGATTAGATGAGGAAGATCCAATCCAACACATCAAAGACTTCCTGAAAATAGTAGACACCCTCCATACGGATGGGGCTACTAGAGACACGTCCCGATTGAGATTCTTTCCTTTCACCCTATATGAAAAAGCCCAAGAATGGTATGACAAACTCCCTTCTGAATCTATCTTCACATGGGAGCAACTCATATCCAAGTTCTATGAGAAGTTCTTTCCACCTGGAAAAACCTCAGCGTTTAGAGATAGGATCCTCCGTTTCCGAAAAGGGAAGGACGAACCCTTCCATAAATCGTGGATTAGATTCAAAGATTTAATAAGACAAGTTCCCCATCATGGCATTGAGCTTTGGCTCTTGGTCCAAATCTTCTACGATAATATCTCCCCTAACGATCGAAACGGAATTAACCAATCTAGAAAAGGGAGATTGGCCAATCTTAGTGCCAACGAAGGATGGGATAGGATTGAAGAATATGCTCAAGACCAGGATGACACTTGGGATGAACCTGAGTCGAATGTCAGCATTTTTGAAATCACCTCAGATCGGTTGAAAAAAATTCACAAAAGAGTGGAATACCTAGCTGGATCGCAATTACCTAAACAACTATCGAATCCTTACTTAATCTGAAATTACTGTGGGGGCCCGCATGAGGTAGAAGAATGCGGAGGAGCAGCCACAACTGAACATGCATGCTTGTCAGGAGGGGACATTTATGCTGATCGCTCCCTTTTGCCTTCTTACCAAAATGACGATTACACCCTCTGGGGAAATCTGGTAAAAAGAAAAGAAGGGGAGGAAGGCCCTGAATTCGAAATCAGGAGCACTTTTGAAGATGACCTTGGTCACTTCACTCAAGAAAAAGGCTTGCAAATGAAAGGTCTTAATGAGCTTTTCGAAGAGCAGCAGGAGGACATTGGAGAATTTTTCAACAAGCTTAACTCAGCCCTAGATAATCTTGAAATGCCATCAGTAAGCAAAAAAGACCCCATGCTCGCAATAACCACTCGAGCTGGAATGACAACCAAGGACCCACCTTACCCAAGCTCGTCCCCCATCACCCCCGATCCAAACAAACCTGGCGAGGAGGAGGATGTCGGCGGCAATACCCCCGACCAACCGCCCTTGACGACCCCTTCCCCATCAACCCTACCTAGCCAACCTGTGAGAATTCCATTCCCATCCCGATTAAAGAACCAGGAAACTGAGAATGATTATAAAAGATTCTTGTCATACCTAAAAGACTCAGTAGTCACCATACCCCTCCTCGATGCTTGCTATCACATGCCGAAGTACAGCGCGTACTTTAAAAAATTACTCGCTAACCGAAAGAAACTCGAGGGTCTTGTGACCTTGGGGGAAGAATGTTCGGTGGTAACCCATCGAGGGCTACCAAAGAAGGTAGATGATCCAGGTAGCTTCACCTTGCCTTGTTCCATAGGATCTCTATCAATAAAGAATGCTCTTGCCGATTTAGGGGCGAGTATCAACCTCATGCCTCACTCCATGTTCCTTAAACTAGGATACTCTGGATTAAAGCCTACCCGTATGAACATCCAACTAGCCGATAGATCAGTCAAGTACCCCGTAGGGATATGTGAGAATGTGCTAGTCAAGGTTGGGAAATTCAAATTCTCGGTAGACTTCGTAATCTTGGATATGGAGGAGGATGACTTGGTACCAATCATCTTAGGGAGACCATTTCTTGCTACCGCTCGTGCTATCATTGATGTTTATGACGGCAAATTAACCTTACGAGTGGGAACCGATAGCACAACCTTCGACATTAAAGACTCTATGGATCTCTCTCTCGAAGCAGCTAAACGGCTCTATTTCATTGTGTAAGTTGATGAACTCACGGATGTCATCGATAGCTGTGTTGATGAACAAATCAAGGAAGGCTGGTTACGGGATGAGAGTTTTCTACCTTTGCTAGAGGTGGAAAAGACGGAGGATATTGGTGCAGTATCCTTCTACCCTAGACAAGAGGCCACGGAGCATCTCGAACTCTGAAAACCCAAGAACAAGCTTAAGCCTTCTATAACCGAACCTCCTGAGCTAGAACTTAAGGAACTTCCTAACCATTTGGAGTATGCCTTCCTTCAGGGAGAGGAACAACTGCCGGTAATCATAAACTCTTCCCTTAAACATGAACAAAAGGGTAAACTCTTAGAGGTCTTAAAAAAGTACAAGGGAGTGCTTGCATGGAGTGTAGCCGACATTAAGGGGATTGACTCCACTTTTTGCACGCATAAGATTCTCATGGAAGAAGATTATAAACCTACCGTGCAACCCCAAAGGCGGGTGAACCCCAACATTAAGGAAGTGGTGAAGAAAGAAGTCATCAAACTTCTGGATGCAGGATTGATTTACCCAATCTCTGATAGCCCATGGGTCAGTCCTGTACAGGTTGTACCAAAAAAGGGTGGAATGACGGTGGTTAAGAATGACAAGGGTGAGATGGTGCCCCAGAGAACGGTTACTGGATGGCGGGTATGCATTGATTATCGAAAGCTCAATGATGCCACAAGGAAAGATCACTTTCCCTTACCATTCATTGACCAAATGTTAGAGAGATTGTCTGGGCATGAATACTACTGTTTCTTGGATGGATTCTCAGGGTATTTTCAAATTCCCATTGCACCTGAGGACCAAGAAAAGACCACTTTTACTTGCCCTTATGGAATGTTCGCTTACAAAAGAATGCCTTTTGGGCTATGCAATGCCCCCGCCACTTTCCAGCGATGCATGACCGCAATCTTTCACGAACTCATGGAAGACAGCATGGAAGTGTTCATGGATGACTTTTCGGTCTTCGGGAACTCCTTCGACCGCTGTCTTGCTAATCTAGAAAAGATGCTTAAACGTTGTGAGGAAACCAACTTGGTGCTTAACTGGGAAAAATGTCATTTCATGGTAAAAGAAGGGATTGTGTTAGGTCATAAGATCTCAGGGAGTGGGATAGAGGTGGACCAAGCTAAAGTTGAAGCTATATCTAAGTTACCATACCCCACGACTGTTAAAGCAATACGCAGTTTCTTGGGGCACGCCGGGTTTTATCGGAGATTCATCAAAGACTTCTCCAAAATAGCTCGGCCAATGACTCAATTGCTCGTGAAGGATGCTCCATTCGATTTCTCCCAAGAATGCAAGGATGCATTCGATCTCTTAAAAAAGGAACTTACACAAGCTCCAATCATGATCACACCCAACTGGGAGTTACCATTTGAAATCATGTGTGACGCTAGCGACTTCGCTGTCGGGGCTGTATTTGGTCAACGGCGTGACAAGCTTTTCCAACCTATTTACTACACTAGCAAAACCATGAATCCCGCTCAAGAGAACTACTCCACCACCGAGAAAGAACTATTAGCCGTAGTGTTTGCGTTCGGCAAATTCCAACAATATCTTGTCCTTTCAAAAACAGTCGTCTTCACTGATCACTCGACTCTTCGATATCTTTTTGCGAAGCAGGATGCTAAGCCATGACTAATTCGGTGGATCTTGTTTCTACAAGAATTCGATGTTGAGATTCATGATAAGAGGGGGGCAGAAAATCTGGCCGCAGATCATCTATCTCGTCTCGAAAACCCCTTGGATAAGTACGATATAAGTGAGATTAGGGATTCATTTCCTGACGAACAACTCATGTTAATGATTGATTCGGAGCCGTGGTACGCCGATTTTGCTAATTACCTCGCAAGTAGACTTCTTCCTGAACACTTGACTAGGTACGAAAGAAAAAGGTTCTTTTCTCAGCTAAAATGCTACTTTTGGGATGAACCATTTTTATTCCGAAGGTGTCCTGACCAAATTATAGGACGCTGTGTTTCGGAAAGTGAGGCAGTAAAGATTATGAGGGAATGTCACTCTGGTCCCTATGGCGGGCATCATGGGATAAAAACTACCGCCCGAAAGATTTTCGATGCGGGATTCTATTGGCCCACAATTTTCCATGATGTAAAAGAAATGGTGCAGGCATGCGATGCATGTCAACGGGCCAGGAACATATCACATAGGGATGAAGCACCTCAGAATTTTATACAAGTATGTGAGGTCTTCGATGTTTGGGAAATTGACTTCATGAGACCCTTTCCATCTTCAGGGGGAACGAATACATTTTAGTCGCCATCGATTATGTTTCAAAATGGGTTGAGGCACAAGCCCTTAGGACCAGTGACGCCAGAGTAGTTATTCATTTCCTGAAAAAGCTTTTCGCTAGATTCGGAATTCCTAAAGCTCTCATCAGTGATAGGGGTACCCATTTTTGCAATGCACAAATGGAAAAGGTTATGAAAAGGTATGGAGTATCCCATCGGTTATCCACCGCCTATCATCCACAAACCAATGGCCAAGTCGAAAACACCAACAGGGCTATTAAAAGAATACTCGAAAAGACGGTTAGTCAAAATAGAAAGGACTGGTCATTTAAACTCGACGAAGCCTTATGGGCATTCCGAACCGCCTACAAAACACCTATTGGAACGACTCCGTTTCGCATGGTGTATGGTAAGGCATGTCACTTACTAGTGGAATTAGAACATAAGGCTTATTGGGCGCTTAAGGCATGTAACTTAGATTACACAATTGCTGGAACTAATAGGTTCTTGCAATTACACGAGCTTGACGAGCTTAGGTTAGAAGCCTACGAATCTTCCATCACATATAAAGAGAGAGCTAAAAGATGGCATGACCAGAGGATTAAGAAACCCAAAGAATTTTCAGAGGGAGACAAAGTCCTATTGTACAATTCTCGGCTGAGATTATTTCCGGGAAAACTTAAGTCCAGATGGTATGGACCATTTACGGTAAAGAATTCCTCTAAAATTGGAGCCGTGGTGTTATTAGACGATGAAGGTAGGGAATTTACTGTTAACATACAATGTGTAAAACATTATCAAGAAAATAACAATGAAATGATTAGTGAAGAGGATGTAACGTTTGACGATGAGGTCATGTAGTAACCCATGACCTTGAGTCTAGCTACAAGACTCGTAAATAAAGAAAAGCGCTTCTTGGGAGGCAACCCATGTTTTGTGTGATTTTTATTTTTGTTTGTTATTTGCTTCCGTATGCATGCTTAGTTTTTATTGTTGGTTGATCATGTTTCTCAATTAAAATGTGGAAATACTTTAGTTTGTTGTTTTGGCCTAGTCTTAACTCCACCTAAAAGTATTTTTGCAAAAGATAAGTGTAAGGGGAAACCCTAAATATGTTTTTAAGAAACAAAACGATCATGATTCTCCACAATATTAAATGAACATGTATATTCATATTTGTTAGAGTCAAATGCTTGTATTGAGTCATAATGAAGTTTTGCAGGATTTTCCAGGAAGTAGGACCAAGTTTTTCCAGAAATTTTCCGGAAACTTAACATAAGAATTTCTGCAGGTCAATCCTGACGGCGTCAAGAGTTAATTCTTGACGGCGTCAAGTGTAAAAATCTGGAAATTTTACCGGTTTTGTTTTTCTAACGGAGTCTTATGGTTTTTGTGAATTATTAAGTTTTATAATCTCCAGGAAATCTGCAAACTTCATTCCACAAGCATTATATCTTATTTTGTTTTCTAGGATTTAGTAACTTATATAGGATGCCGCCGATTTTACGCGAGGTTGTCTTGTCTATTTTCTCAGGTTTTACAGGTTATGTATGACAAGAAGATGATTTATATTCTGGAAGGGAAGCTTTGATTGTTCATTTTCTTGGAGGAAGATTTAACCTGGCCACCTATAATCCATACCGAGCGAATCAGGGGAGTATTTGATTTTATTCTTTTTACTTACTTCACTTTTACATTCTTTACTTGAACATTGGGGACAATGTTCATCTTAAGTGTAAGGGGAGGGTAAAAAGATGATACCTTACATATGCACTTTCGCTTGAGTTTGTTTTGTTTAATGGTAGATGTGTAATAAAACTATGAGAAATACTTGTTAGTGCAATTTTAGCGCCAAATTTAAATTTTTTTACAACATTTAGGAGTGAAACTTTAGCCATAGCAAGCATCTCATGGATAGGAGATTATATGACTAGCACATAACCGTATATTCAGAAAAATTTTCCACCCAAATATGTGAGGTTCGCCTTTAGATTTGATAGGAAAAGCTTTTACTATTAGTGCTTATGAGTGTACCGGTAGCATTTAGATTCTAGAACTTGCGTTAGTGATGCATCCCGAGACCGCTAGTGAGACTACATTTGTGTAGTAGGATTTACTACATGATAAGAGGCATTAGAATCACCCTTGTGTTAAACCCGTATTATAATTGCTTGACCATTTAAGTTATATTACTTGGTTAGTTAAGTCAACTAATTTTTCCCACACCCTTAGCGTTGTACTCATTTTTAGTACACGAAACCCCTAGTACACCCCTCCGAGCCTATCTTTTCGTTTCTAACTTTAAGCATTTTTCTTAAAGGAAGAATTTGTTACACCCCACTTAAATGTACACCCAAATCGCCTTAGCCTTCCGTGTATGCGCTCATTTTTAGTGCATTATTGTTATTTGTTAAACCCTAAGTTAACTATCTAATTGATTACATAGTTGCTAAGTCGAGTCATATCCTTGTACATATTGTTTTGGGACGATTGGGACTCATGGGTAAAGTACTTATTTTATTGAGTAATGGGGAAGAACATCATTTATTACCCCATACGTACGTTAATCTTAAAAGTGCTCCAAGTGTTTTGATTTTCTTAATTCGAGTTATTAGTTTAGTTGATTGTAAAGTATGTAAAGATTCAAGTGTAAGGGGAATTCCCATTCCCTATGATGTATTATTTTGGATGGTAGGGTAAGAGTGTATGAAAAAAAAAAAAAAAAAAAAAATCAAGAAAAGAAAAGAAAAAAATAGAAAAAGAAAAAGAGAAAAAAAAACATACGGACTACCATCCCTTTTCATTCTATGTTTATTTTATGTTTTTGTTATTTTTCATTTATTAGCTTAAGTCGAGTCTAGTCTTGGCTTAGCAACGCCATATTGTACATGTAATTAACCAAGATTGTTAACTCGCCACCAGTAAAACTTCCTTTATCCAACAAAACCGTGTATTTCATATCCCTACACCTAACGTTACAACCCTTTAAAAGACCTCTTTGATAGTTTATCCTAGGTGCTTACACCGTGTGGTGGAGGTTTGATCCTTTCCCAAGCCTATGGTAATCTATTTTGCTATGACAGGTAGTGAGAGATATCTTCCGTTTCTATATTGTAATTTACACTTTATTAAACCCGAGAGATGTGAGTATCTAAACACTATTTGTGAGGTGCTTGTGTATGACCTCCGTGCTTTTCTATTGGTTTTTAGTGGAACGATTATTTGTTGTAATTACTTTTATGTTAGTGTTAAATGACCCCTAACTTGTATTTTGAGTAGAATAAAAGTGCATTTGCTTGAGGACAAGCAAATATCAAGTGTAAGGGTATATGATGAGGCGAAAAATGAACCACTTTTAGGGGGTCATTTAAGCCGGAATTCGAATTTATTTGATCAAATATTGCCCTAAATCGTTCCTTTTGTGATTTTAGGTACTTTGGGAGTGAAATCTGGAAAAGGAAACAATTCGGAAGTTTTTGGAGCATAAAAGTGAAGAAAACGCCAAAGTCTTAATTTTCCTTGCTGGGAACAGTAGGTGACGGCGTCAAGAGCAAATTTCCATGACGATCCAGAGCAGATTTGACGGCGTCACGAAGTAGGGCGTCAAGAGTAAAAGTCATGACAGCCTAGAAATGAATAATACATGACGGCGTCAAAAGTAGATCAAGGCAGTCCGAGAAGAGTTTTGGCGGCGAGGTGATGGCGTCACAAGCTTTGTCTTGACGCCGTCAGAACCCTTTTTCTATATATAGTTTTCTAATTTTCACACATTAAAAGAGAGAAGTGTTGGAGAAACCCTAAGTACGATTTTGGTGCGAATTTTACAGGTTTTTCAAGGGTTCCAACCCCTTGATACCTTGCATATGTAATTGAGATAAGTGTTCTTTTAATTCAATCAATATGTCTATGTGTTGGTTGTCTATATCTTGTTCTTGTCTTAATTCCATCATGCTAGGCTAGATCTATCTTGTGTTTGCTTGGATCTAATGAAACCTAGATGTTAATTATGTGTTGATTACTTGTTTATGGTTTGTTTTGGATGAATGAATTTATATGTTAGGCTTAAGAAAACTGGCAGATCTCCAATTGGTAACATGCTTGAACGTCTTAGGAAACATGAACCTATTGCACTAAGGTCTTTATTGGTTGTATTTAATGCATGAGCCACTGTTTACAATCCCTATGGTTGTGCTGGGCATGGTATAGGAGGAGATAAGAGCTCATAGAATTGGGGAGTTATGTGCGATACCCCATGAATGGTATTAAGGAATACAATCCATCATCCATACAACTATAACAAGTAATTAACGTGTAAAAGATGTCTAGGGAGTAGTGAAATCTAAGTAAACACATTTTCTCCACATATTGCTCACAACTTTAGTTAATTTAGTTTATTTTCATTTTTAGTATTTTATTTTGATTGCATCTTAGTATTGGGTTAGTTGACTAGCAACTAATTCCGCCCAAATCCTTCAAACCCGAGATTTTAATTGCTTTCATAAAAATATAAAAATACAAAAATAATCTTCCATCATCTTTAGCGACACTATTCCTAGCTGAACGATCAATCCCCCGGTACTTGTCACTATACTATACTACAACGATCAGGTACACTGCCTGGTGGAGGTGGTAAGCTTCTCAAGATCCCTTGAGAGGTAAAGCATGGTGCGATTCCCACATATCAGTTACTCAATTGGATGGTATATTAAGTTGGTTTTTTAGACATTCATTTTTGCAATAGATTTTGGCCCATTTGTTCTTTAGGGTCCTTTTTGACTTTGTTTCTCTATTTAATAAGTGTATTGCCTTTGTGGCTAAGGAGTTCAATGAAATACCAAAAGTTTATTTTTGGCAGCTTTTGCTAAGAACTTCCCTATAATGGGTATAACTTGGGCTACAAGGCTCCATTTCAGGCCCGTGACCAGTCGATTCAAAACTTGGTATGAGGAGCACGTGGTGGTAAACTGCCTTTGTCGGTTTACGGAACTTTACAGCCCCGAAACACTCAACTTCATGAGTTATTTGTGTGTGTTGTCTTAAATAAAGTTAGTTACCCAATTGGTCAGTATAATAAGTTGGTTTTCTAGACATTCGTTTATATAACTGATTTCGGCCCGTTTTTTCTTTAGGCTCCATTTTGACTTTGCTTCGCTATTTAATAAGTGTACTGCCTTTGTTGCTAAGGAGTTCAATGAAATACCAAAAGTTTATTTTTGGCAGCTTTTGCTAAGAACTTCCCTATAATGGGTATAGCTTGGGCTACGGGGCTCCGTTTCAGCCCGTGACTATTCGATTGGAAGCTCGGAATGAGAAGCACGTGGTGGTAAACTGCCTTTGTCGGTTTACGAAACTTTAGAGCCTCGAAACATTGTATTTCATGAGTTATTTGCGTGTGTTGTCTTAAATAAAGGTAGTTACTAATTAGGTTAGTATATTAAGTTGGTTTTTTAGACATTCGTTTTTGCAATAGATTTCGGCCCATTTGCTCTTTAAGGTCCTTTTTGACTTTGTTTCTCTATTTAATAAGTGTATTGCCTATGTGGCTAAGGAGTTCAATGAAATACCAAAAGTTTATTTTTGGCAACTTTTGCTAAGAACTTCCCTATAATGGGTATAACTTGGGCTACGGGGCTCCGTTTCAGCCCGTGACTATTCGATTGGAAGCTCGGAATGAGAAGCACGTGGTGGTAAACTGCCTTTGTCGGTTTACGAAACTTTAGAGCCTCGAAACATTGTATTTCATGAGTTATTTGCGTGTGTTGTCTTAAATAAAGGTAGTTACTCATTAGGTTAGTATATTAAGTTGGTTTTTTTGACATTCGTTTTTGCAATAGATTTCGGCCCATTTGCTCTTTAAGGTCCTTTTTGACTTTGTTTCTCTATTTAATAAGTGTATTGCCTATGTGGCTAAGGAGTTCAATGAAATACCAAAAGTTTATTTTTGGCAACTTTTGCTAAGAACTTCCCTATAATGGGTATAACTTGGGCTACGGGGCTCCGTTTCAGGCCCGTGACCAATCGATTCAAAACTTGGTATGAGGAGCATGAGATGGTAAACTGCCTTTTATTTCATGAGTTATTTATGTGTGTTGTCTTAAATAAAGATAGTTACGCAATTGGTTAGTAAAACAAGTTGGTTTTTTAGACATTCGCTTTTATAATTGATTTCGGCCCATTTGTTCTTTAGGCTTCATTTTGACTTTGCTTCTCTATTTAATAAGTGTACTGTATTTGTTGCTAAGGAGTTCAATGAAATACCAAAAGTTTATTTTTGGCATCTTTTGCTAAGAACTTCCCTATAACGGGTAGAACTTGGGCTACGGGGCTCCGTTTCAGGCACGTGACCAGTCGATTCGAAGCTTGGTATAAGGAGCACGTGGTGGTAAACTGCCTTTGTTGGTTTAAGGAACTTAAGAGCCCTGAAACACTGTATTTCATGAGTTATTTGTGTGTGTTGTCTTAAATAAAGATAGTTACTCAATTGGTTAGTATCATAAGTTGGTTTTTTAGGCGTGCGTTTTTATCATTGATTTCGGCCTGTTTGTTCTTTAGGCTCCATTTTGACTTTGCTTCTATATTTAATAAGTGTACTGCCTTTGTTGATAAGGAGTTCAAAGAAATACCAAAAGTTTATTTTTGGCAGCTTTTGCTAAGAACTTCCCTATAATGGGTATAACATGGGCTATGAGGCTCCGTTTCAGGCCCGTGACCAGTCGATTGGAAGCTTGATATGCGGAGCATGTGGTGGTAAACTGCCTTCGTCGGTTTACGGAACTATCGCGCTCCGAAACACTCTATGTCATGAGTTATTTGTGTGTGTTGTTTTAACTAAAGATTGTTACTCAGTTGGTTAGTATAATAAGTTAGTTTTTTACACGTTTGTTTTTGTAATAGATTTCTGCCCCCATTTGTTCTTTAGAGTCCATTTTGACTTTGTGTCTCTATTAAATAAGTGTATTGCCTTTTTGGCTAAAGAGTACTATCAAATACCAACAGTTTATTTTTGGTGGCTTTTGTTAACAATTTCCCTATAATTGGCATAACTTGGGCTATGAGGCTCCGTTTCAGGCCCGTAACCAGTTGATTCAAAGCTTGGTACGAGGAGCACTTGGTGGTAAACTGCCTTTGTCGGTTTATGGAACTTTAGAGCGCTAAACACTCTATTTCATGAGTTATTTGTGTGTGTTGTCTTAAATAAAGATAGTTACTCAATTGGTTATTATAATAAGTTGGTTTTTTAGACATTCGTTTTTATAATTGATTTCGGCCCATTTGTTCTTTAGGCTCCATTTTGACTTTGCTTCTCTATTTAATAAGTGTATTGCCTTTGTTGCTAAGGAGTTCAATGAAATACCAAAAGTTTATTTTTTGGCAGCTTTTGCTAAGAATTTCCCTTTAATGGGTATAACTTGAGCTACTGGGCTCCGTTTCAGGCCCGTGACAAGTCGATTGGAAGCTTGGTATGAGGAGCACGTGGTGGTAAACTGCCTTTGTCGGTTTACGGAACTTTCGAGCTCCGAAACACTCTATTTCATTGTTATTTATGTGTGTTGTTTTAACTAAAGATTGTTACTCAGTTGGTTAATATAATAAGTTAGTTTTTTACACATTCGTTTTTGTAATAGATTTATGCCCGTTTGTTCTTTAGAGTCCATTTTGACTTTGTTTCTCTATTAAATAAGTGTATTGCCTTTTTAGCTAAAGAGTACAATGAAATACCAAAAGTTACTTTTTGGTGGCTTTTGCTAAGAATTTCCCTATAATAGGCATAACTTGGGCTATGAGCCTCCGTTTCAGGCCCGTGACTAGTTGATTCGAAGCTTGGAATGCGGAACACGTGGTGGTAAACTGACTTTGTCGGTTTATTGAACTATCGAGCCCCAAAACACTCTACTTCATGAGTTATTTGTGCGTTGCTTTAACTAAAGATAGTTTCTCAGTTGGTTAGTATAATAAGTTGGTTATTTAGACATTTATTTTTGTAATAGATTTCGGCCCGTTTGTTCTTTAGGGTCCATTTTGACTTTGCTTCTCTATTTAATAAGTGTATTGCCTTTGTTGCTAAGGAGTTCAATGAAATACCAAAAGTTTATTTTTAGCAGCTTTTGCTAAGAACTTCCCTATAATGGGTATAACTTGAGCTACTGGGCTCCGTTTCAGGCTCGTGACCAGTCGATTGGAAGCTTGGTGTGAGAAGCACGTGGTAGTAAATTGCCTTTGTCGGTTTATGGAACTTTCAAGCTCCGAAACACTCTATTTCATTGTTATTTGTGTGTGTTGTTTTAACTAAAGATTCTTACTCAGTTGGTTAATATAATAAGTTAGTTTTTTACACATTCATTTTTGTAATAGATTTCTACCCGTTTGTTCTTTAGAGTCCATTTTGACTTTGTTTCTCTATTAAATAAGTGTATTACCTTTTTGGCTAAACAGTACAATGAAATACCAAAAGTTTAATTTTGGTGGCTTTTGCTAAGAATTTCCCTAGAATGGGCATAACTTGGGCTATGAGGCTCCGTTTCAGGCCCGTGACTAGTTGATTCGAAGCTTGGAATGAGGAACACGTGGTGGTAAACTGACTTTGTCGGTTTATGGAACTATTGAGCCCCAAAACACTCAACTTCATGAGTTATTTGTGCGTTGTTTTAACTAAAGATAGTTTCTCAGTTGGTTAGTATAATAAGTTGGTTATTTAGACATTTATTTTTGTAATAGATTTCGGCCCGTTTGTTCTTTAGGCTCCATTTTGACTTTGCTTCTCTATTTAATAAGTGTATTGCCGTTGTTGGTAAGGAGTTCAATTAAATACCAAAAGTTTATTTTTGGCATCTTTTGCTAAGAACTTCCTTATAATGGGTATAACTTGGGCTACGGGGCTCCGTTTCAGGCTCCTAACCAGTCAATTTGAAGCTTGGTTTGAGGAGCACATGGTGGTAAACTGCCTTTGTCGGTTTACGAAACTTTAGCGCCCCGAAACACTCTACTTCATGAGTTATTTGTGTGTGTTGTCTTAAATAAAGATACTTACCAAATTGGTTAGTATAATAAGTTGGTTTTTTAGACATTCGTTTTTATAATTGATTTTGTTGACATAAATTAATAATGTCTAAAAACATTGTTAACATATTAACAATGTCTCTATGTTTTGATAATTACAAAGCATAAACTCATTAATCTAAAACTTATGACGTAAACAAGTTTTTAGTGCTTAACATTTGTCTTTACATCCAAATCACTTAAGGTATGAATAAACAAAGTGTTTATTGCATTCTATGATCAAAGGAACAATTTTCTTAAACACTAGACTTTTTATAAAATGTCACAAAACATTTTATATCTTTTACAAAACATTTTTGGAATTAAAGGAATATGTTAAATTCAAAATAAACATTTTGAATTCAAATTTCTACCCAAAAAACGGCCACATTCTTCAGAAAAAACCTCCCCCACAAAAAGACAAAAAATCTGAAGAAAAAATATTTTTTCTTAGGCGGCCCCCTTAATTATACTAGGCGGTCCCCTTAATAATTAAGGGGACCGGCACACAATTAAGGGGACCGGCCACGCTCCCTGTCAGATTTTGTCAGAAATTTTTCCCTATAAATACCACCTCAAACCTGGAATTTTTCTCACCTCTTTGCACAAATATTTTCAGATCCAATTCTCTCTAAACATCCTTCTAAAACCCTTTGATCATAAGATTATTAATCTTTGTTTCAAGTGATCCAATCTTTCATCCTCTCATGTGCAAGAGAAGAATACTTCTATCCCCCAAGACAAGAAGTATTACAACTTGTTGTGATCTCCACATCCAAGTTGTTGGTGCATCATCAAGAATATTTACATATACCTTTGTGTAGTGTGTTGTGAATATTTGTTTGTAGATAGTTGTGCTAGATATAGATTGTGTGATTAGTTAGTAGCTTGGTGTGAAGAAGAAAAGTTAGGAGCTAGATTGGTGTGAAGAAGATAGGTGTGGAGTAGTTAGTTGTGAAGTAGATTGACTTGAAGAAGGTGTGTAGAAGTTGTGACTTAGGTGTGAAGAAGTTGTGGTGTGAATATTGGTGTGTAGATTGGTGTGTAAATTGGTGTGTAAATCGGTGTGTAAATTGGTGTGTAAGGTTTTCTCCGCCATAAGGGAGCTTGTTGATATAGTGAAGAAAACTCTCGAGTAGGTGACTCGGGGAGTGGAGTAGGGCAAGGAAGGTGTCCTTGTAGCCGAACCACTATAAATGCTTTGTCTCCCGGTTTGATCTTTCCATCTCTTACTTATTTTCTTGCTTATATTGTTATTACTTTCGTAGACGTAAAAGTATATATATATAGTTGCTCATATAGTGCTAGTGTTAGAAGTACATAAAGATCAAACAAAAGTTTCATCCACAAAACTAAGTCTTTACAATCAAACTAGAAAGACAACATACATATAATTGATCATTTCGATCAAGTATAGTTTTCATACAAAATATAACTAAGGATTATAAAATAAACGATTACGTACTTATCTCTTGTATATATATATATATATATAATTGTTTATATTATACATGTGTTGATTTCACATACTTAGCTTACATTATTATTATTGTTCATACTTAGATATAGTTTTTCATATTGTTCAAGATTTGAGTTCACATAAGATTGAATCAAAGTTTTAAAAGCAAACAAGGTTTTAAAACTAAACCAAGTTTTCATAATAAAATTAAAAAGACGTAAAACTATTCAACCCCCCTTCTAGTTTTTCACAATTGGTATCAGGAGCCACGTCTAGCAAGATTTTTAAAATATATTGTATTTTAAAACTTGTAACGATCTATGGAATCTGAAAAATATTTAGAAGGGCAATCTATACAAAGACCACCACTATTTGAAAGTGATGGATTTTTATATTGGAAAAATCGATTCGAAACTTATGTGAAATCAAAGGATCTAGATCTTTGGCATGTTATTACCTTTGGTGATTTTCCTCCTATTCAATATAATTTTGAAACTAAAATGGATGAAATTATATCTTTTGAAAAACAAAATGCTGATTTGAAAAAGAAACTAGCAAAAAATAATGAGGCTAAACTGGTTATTTATAATGCGTTACTACGCAAAGAATATGAAAGAATTTTTATGTGTAAAACCGCAAAAGAAATTTGGGATTCTTTACTAATCACTCACCAAGGTAATAGTCAAGTTAAAGATAACAAAATAGATCTTCTTGTTCAACAATATGAACAATTTACGATTCCGGAGGAGGAATCAATAGATAATGCTTTTGCTAGGTTTAACACTATCATCACAAGTTTAAAAGCACTTGATGAGAATTTTTCTAGTAAGAATTTTGTTAGGAAATTTCTTAGGGCTCTTCATCCAAAATGGCGAGCTAAAGTTACGGCGATTGAAGAATCAAAGAATTTGTCAACTCTACAACTTGACGAATTGATCGGTAACTTAAAGGTCTACGAAGAAATAATAAAGAAAGACTCCGAGATGGTCAAAGGAAAAAGGGAGCAAAGCAAATCAATTGCGTTGAAAGCTAAAAAGGACTCTAGTGACGAAGAATGCTCAACCTCCAAAAGTGACGATGAAGAGTATGCTATGGCAGTACGAGACTTCAAGAAATTCTTCAAAAGACGAGGAAGATACATTAGGCAACCATATAATGAAAGGAAGTGTTTTAAATGTGGCAATCCAAATCATCTCATCGGAAAGTGTCCAATGATGTCAAGAGATCAAAATCAAAAGGCGTTTATTGGAGGTGCTTGGAGTGATAGCGATGAGGACAAGAAAGAAACCACAAATGAAGAAAAGTGTCTTATGGCTAAGACATCAAGCGAGGTACGTTCCGAAACCGAATACTTTAGTGACGAAAATTTATCATTAGATGAAAAAGACCTAGATAGTGAATATAATAGGTTATGCAAATTAGGTCAAAAGGTTATAGCTAAAAATAAGTCAATAAAACATATTAATAATCAATTAGAAAATGAAGTACTCGAATTAAAAATTAAACTACAACATTTGGAAAAAGGAAAAGAAGTTTTTGTAAAATGTAAAACTTGCTTAGAGGTTAAAAATGAAAACGAAAAACTTAAAGATGAAATTTTCAAACTTGACAGGTTTAAAAATAGTAATAACCCACTTAAGAAAATACTAAGTGCTCAAGAAACTTCGGGAGATAAAACCGGTCTAGGATTAACTTCAACTAATGTTTCAACTAGTGAAAATAAAAGTATAAAGTTTGAATGTGAATCTAGTAAACAAAAATCATTAGAATCAAATCCTAAGTATATACTTACAAAAGATAGAAAAATACCCATTGCGAATGATGAAAAAGTAAAAACTTTTTATAAACCATCCTTAAAGACCGAAGTAGGATCCTCTAAACCTAAATTTAGATCTAAAACTCCACCACCAAGAAAACCTAAAAATCATCATCCAAGATCTAAAACATCTCAACCTAGAAGAAATCTAAATAGACAATATTACAATAACACTAGAAATCAAATGTGGAATTATCAACCAAGTTACAATCCTTGGGAAATATTACCACCATACATGCATCCTTGCCAAATGTTAAATATGTTTGGACCAAACAACTTTGGACCAATGAGACAATGGGGACCAAGTGGCTAAATTGTCAATCTTGGAAGAAGTTGGAATATCATCTACAAATGACTTCTATAAGTCAACATGGTCACTTGAAGTGCTTGAAGATATTCCATTGAAGACTAAAAGGTACGCGTTTCTTTTAAGTTCATCACTATAATTTGCATGCTTAGATAAATGATTAGTTAGATTAATGCTTAGTACATAATTGCTTATATTCTTATAACCTAGAAACATCATTGGTTGACTTTCCTAGGAATAAGATAAAATTGTTCATTGCCGAACAAAATAGAAAATGGAAATCTTCTATATCCACTATTAGGAAACTCATGGTGATGAAGTGAAATGAGTTAAGTGGATCAATCGTTAATATAGAAGTAGGATTAGATCCCTCGCGTAAGAAAACTATGGATGAAACAAGCTCTCGTAGACTATGGCATTAAGTCAGATAAGCGTGCGAAAACAAAGGAACTATAGATGTTAAGTTATACCCCATTCAACACTCTCGCATCTAACATATTAATTATTGTCTTCATTTCCTTTAGGATCATAGGATATGTAGAAATGATAGCATGAGATAATAATAGGCTTAACCAATCCTCTTGAGCATGAGATCTTTAATAAACATTTTTTTTTTAAATATTTGATTTATGATATTTGTTGTCAAAAATCTAATATCTCTAAAAATATGTAAAAACCTCACATTTTGGAAAATAGTCTTTCAAATAACTATCCCACTTTTAAATAACATGTTTTCACTATCAATATCCACAATTTTGTTTTGATCAAAACTAAAGATTGGGAAAATATTCTTTACCGTTCATTCACACATTTTGAAGTAAAAACCCAATCTATTTTATTCAAATAACTCTCACATCCAAGTGAAAACTTACTTTCAAACATTGTTGAATAATGCTAAAAACGTCTCTTTTAAAATCATGCATGGTGATCTCATATTTGTCATCTATATTTATATAAATGACACTTATAAGTGAACTAAATCAAATCAAGAGGACCATGGTTTGTTCATTAAGACTTTGTTTTAACAAGTCTAGAAATACATGCTATCATAACTACCCACTTATTGCACATTGATACACATTAGGATTAATCCTCATTGTTATGTAGTTATGAAATACTTGATGTTGCTTATTGTTTCCTGCACTTATATTTTACTTGCTTGATGAGTATGTTTGCATGCTAGATGAAATTGCTTGTTTACTTAATCTCTTTGGTTAACATGCTTTGGCTACATAATTGCCTACATAATTAGTATATGCTTAATTGCCTCAAAGAGTTGGACTTGTTTGAAACCAAAAACACAACCTTTCTGCAATTCACTACCAAAAACCCTTTTCTGGCAATCTGGGAATCACCAGATGGGCGGCCCCCTTAAATCATAAGGCGGCCCCCTTAATTATTAAGGGGACCGGCCATCTGATGGTCCAAGGTGTTGTTTCCCTTTTCTATTTTTTTGGCCCATTTCATCCTACACTTCCCAAAATTCACAAACCTATTTTATCCTAAACCTTCCATCAATGTTTATCCATCCTTGATCCCACCAATCCTACATTATAAACACTCTCATTCCTCTCAATCTCCACTCATCTCATCATTTCCTCTCCCATTAAACCAAAACCACCAAGAAACTTGTTTGGAGAAGAAAGCCTAACTTCCTTTAAAATTCCGTCAAATCAAATGACGTTGTCAAACATCCAACACCAAATTCCTCCTATGTTTTCAAACATTACTTACCTAACACCTCACTTTCCTTATCACCAACATTACATATCAAAAACCTTTACTCACCCATATCCTTCTACATTACACTCAAACCTCATAATCTTTTCACAACTCAAGCGATGTTGTTCATAATCAACCAACACCTAAACCTCACTCTCACACAAATGATCCATTTAACAACGAATCATCCATTCGTGCTTCGACTAATGCTCCTTCTTATGATGAGCATGCACAATCCCAAAACAATAATCCCAACCTCATTACCAACATTTTACATGTTGCTCATTCAACAAAAAACACCATCCACTCATGAAGGATCTCTTCCACCCATATCATGTTTTCATGATTACCTAAGCTCAAACATGTCTCCACCACTAAGAGTATCACCACCACATCCTACAACTTCACATGCCATTCCTATGTTGCATGTTCAAACCATCACCCAAGACAACTATCATGCTCCACCACCATCACCTTCCTCCGAACACTTGAAGTTCGTTGAGGCGCTAAAAGAAGCCCATGAGCTTAGTGCTCTTTTAGCCTTACATCTTGCTCAACGCAATTTGGATCCACCTTCATCTAGATCACCCTCATCACCACACAACATAAATCAACTTGAGAAGCATGTCAACAATTGACCTTGTTGCATCTTTCTCCTAAAAACCATTGCATTCAATGAACACTTGGATTGAATATCTTCTCACTAGATCACATCCAATACTCTCACTTGAACAACATCCAAAACCTCAATCAACCTCTTCCGCTACAAACTCTCCACCACCAAACTATCCAACATTCATGACCCGAACATATACCTCCATTAATCCAACAACCTCCATTAATCCAACAACCTTATCCTAACTCAACCATCCTCATTCCAAACACTCCATCATCAACCATCTAAGCATACCATATGCTTATGATTTTCACTTTCAAATACGAATCAACCAACCTTTTGTTACAAGCAAGTCCGATGGCTCTCTTTGGTAAATTAGGATCTTTTAACATAATCACTTTGAATTAATTGTTATGTATCCTTAATATTTGTTTACTATGCTTGTTATTTGTATGTTGCATATTCTTCTATATATGTTTGTGCTTCTAATATTTTTCTTGCGAGCATTCCATATCTCAATCCCTTGGTGCCATCGAACAAGGGGGAGCACACATCAAGGGGGAGCTTTTATCCCGTCTAACTTCATTTACGAAGCTAGTCGGCATAACCTTTTTGATTTTACAAAAAGGGGGAGAAGTGAATGTTAAACTCTAATACTTGTCTAAAAATTAATTTTTTAGGTTTAAAGAGTTTAAGGTTTTGTAATCATCAAAAAGGGGGAGATTGTTGACATAAATTAATAATGTCTAAAAACATTGTTAACATATTAACAATGTCTCTATGTTTTGATAATTACAAAGCATAAACTCATTAATCTAAAACTTATGACGTAAACAAGTTTTTAGTGCTTAACATTTGTCTTTACATCCAAATCACTTAAGGTATGAATAAACAAAGTGTTTATTGCATTCTATGATCAAAGGAACAATTTTCTTAAACACTAGACTTTTTATAAAATGTCACAAAACATTTTATATCTTTTACCAAACATTTTTGGAATTAAAGGAATATGTTTAATTCAAAATAAGCATTTTGAATTCAAATTTCTACCCAAAAAACGGCCACATTCTTCAGGAAAAACCTCCCCCACAAAAAGACAAAAAATCTGAAGAAAAAATATTTTTTCTTAGGCGGCCCCCTTAATTATACTAGGCGGTCCCCTTAATAATTAAGGGGACCGGCACACAATTAAGGGGACCGGCCACGCTCCCTGTCAGATTTTGTCAGAAATTTTTCCCTATAAATACCACCTCAAACCTGGAATTTTTCTCACCTCTTTGCACAAATATTTTCAGATCTAATTCTCTCTAAACATCCTTCTAAAACCCTTTGATCATAAGATTATTAATCTTTGTTTCAAGTGATCCAATCTTTCATCCTCTCAAGTGCAAGAGAAGAATACTTCTATCCCCCAAGACAAGAAGTATTACAACTTGTTGTGATCTCCACATCCAAGTTGTTGGTGCATCATCAAGAATATTTACATATACCTTTGTGTAGTGTGTTGTGAATATTTGTTTGTAGATAGTTATGCTAGATATAGATTGTGTGATTAGTTAGTAGCTTGGTGTGAAGAAGAAAAGTTAGGAGCTAGATTGGTGTGAAGAAGATAGGTGTGGAGTAGTTAGTTGTGAAGTAGATTGACTTGAAGAAGGTGTGTAGAAGTTGTGACTTAGGTGTGAAGAAGTTGTGGTGTGAATATTGGTGTGTAGATTGGTGTGTAAATTGGTGTGTAAATCGGTGTGTAAATTGGTGTGTAAGGTTTTCTCCGCCATAAGGGAGCTTGTTGATATAGTGAAGAAAACTCTCGAGTAGGTGACTCGGGGAGTGGAGTAGGGCAAGGAAGGTGTCCTTGTAGCCGAACCACTATAAATGCTTTGTCTCCCGGTTTGATCTTTCCATCTCTTACTTATTTTCTTGCTTATATTGTTATTACTTTCGTAGACGTAAAAGTATATATATATAGTTGCTCATATAGTGCTAGTGTTAGAAGTACATAAAGATCAAACAAAAGTTTCATCCACAAAACTAAGTCTTTACAATCAAACTAGAAAGACAACATACATATAATTGATCATTTCGATCAAGTATAGTTTTCATACAAAATATAACTAAGGATTATAAAATAAACGATTACGTACTTATCTCTCGTATATATATACATATATATATATATATATATATATATATATATATATATATATATATATATATATATATATATATATATATATATATATATATAATTCTTTATATTATACATGTGTTGATTTCACATACTTAGCTTACATTATTATTATTGTTCATACTTAAATATAGTTTTTCATATTGTTCAAGATTTGAGTTCACATAAGATTGAATCAAAGTTTTAAAAGCAAACAAGGTTTTAAAACTAAACCAAGTTTTCATAATAAAATTAAAAAGACGTAAAACTATTCAACCCCCCCTACTAGTTTTTCACAGATTTTGGCCCGTTTATTCTTTAGGCTCCATTTTGACTTTGCTTCTCTATTTAATAAGTGTACTGCCTTTGTTGCTAAGGAGTTAAATGAAATACCAAAAGTTTATTTTTGGCAGCTTTTGCTAAGAACTTCCCTATAATGGGTATAACCTGGGCAACGGGGCTCCGTTTTAGGCCCGTGACTATTCGATTAGAAGCTTGGAATGAGTAGCACGTGGTGGTAAACTACCTTTGTCGGTTAACGGAACTTTAGGGCCCCGAAACACTCTATTTCATGAGTTATTTGCGTGTGTTGTCTTAAATAAAGATAGTTACTCAATTGGTTAGTATATTAAGTTGGTTTTTTAGACATTCGTTTTTGCAATAGATTTCGGCCCATTTGTTCTTTAGGGTCCTTTTTGACTTTGTTTCTCTATTTAATAAGTGTATTGCCTTTGTGGCTAAGGAGTTCAATGAAATACCAAAAGTTTATTTTTGGCAGCTTTTGCTAAGAACTTCCCTATAATGGATATAACTTGGGCTACAGGGCTCCGTTTCAGGCCCGTGACCAGTCGATTCAAAGCTTGGTATGAGGAGCACATGGTGGTAAACTACCTTTGTCAGTTTAATGAACTTTAGAGCCCCGAAACACTCTATTTCATGAGTTAGTTGTGTGTGTCATCTTAAATAAATATAGTTACCCAATTGGTTAGTATAATAAGTTGGTTTTTTATACATTCGTTTTTATAATTGATTTTGTCCCGTTTGTTCTTTAGGCTCCATTTTGACTTTGCTTCGCTATTTAATAAGTGTATTGCCTTTGTTGCTAAGGAGTTCAATGAAATACCAAAAGTTTATTTTTGGCAGCTTTTGCTAAGAACTTCCCTATAATGGGTATAACCTGGGCTACAGGCCTCTGTTTCAGGCCCGTGACTATTCGATTGGAAACTTGGAATGAGGAGCACGTGGTGGTAAACTGCCTTTGTCAGTTTACGAAACTTTAGAGCCCCGGAACACTCTATTTCATGAGTTATTTGCGTGTGTTTGATGCGTGGGAATTGCACCAGGCTTTACCTCTCAAGGGATCTCGAGAAGCTTACAACCACCACCAGGCAGTGTACCTGATCGATGTAGTATAGTATAATGACAAGTACCGGGGGATTGATCGTTCAGCTATGAATAGTGTCGCTAGGATTTGAAAACCTAAAGACTAGGTCTGGAGATGAGGGATGATTCTTTTTGTATTTTCTATATTTTATGAAAGCAATTAAAAATCTCAGTTTTGAAGGAGTTGGGCGGAATTAGTTTCTAGTCAACTAACCCAATTACTAAAATGCAATCATAATAAAATAATAAAAATGAAAGTAAACAATATATTGGAGAATTGTGTTTACTTAGGTTTCACTACTCCCTAGATATCTTTGACAGGTTAATTACTTGTTACAGTTGCGTCGATGACGGATTGTATTCCTTAATACCATTCATGGGGTGGCGTACTTACTTCCCCAATCCTATAAGCGCCTACTTCACTCCTATGTCGAGCCGACTAAGAAGCTCCTAACATGGGATCATTAGAATTTGCTCATGCATTAAATACAACCAATAAAACCTAGTACACATCGGTTCATGTTTCTTAAGACATTCAAGCATGTTACACAATGGAGATCTGCCAGTTTTCTTAAGCCTAACATTGAAATCATTCATCCATTACAACTATAAACAAGCAATCAACCTATAATCAACATCTAGGTTTCATTACATCTAAGCAAACACATGAAAGATCTTGCCTAGCATGTTAAAATCAAGACAAGCATAAGATATATTCAAACAACACATAGACATATTGAATGAATTGAAAGAGGACTTATCTCAATTGAACATGAAAGGTTTCAAAGGGTAAAAACCCTTGAAAATACTGTAAAAAATGACCTAGGGTTTATTAGGTTCAACCCTAGTATTCTCCACACAAGTTCATCTCTTAATGAATGAAAAATAGAAAAGTATATATAGATTTTGTGAGGTGACGGCGTCAAGAACAAATGTCTGACGCCGTCATCTCGCCGCGAAATAAATTCTCGGACTGCCTAGATCTGGGTTTGATGCCGTCACGTGTATTCCTTATGCAGGCCGTCACAAAAATTACTCTTGACGCCTTCAGGTTTTCTCTGGGTCGTCATGGATTTTACAACTGACGCCGTCACAATTTTCCTCTTGACGCCGTCAGGTACTGTTCTCAGCATTGAAAATTAAGTCTTTGCCGTTTTCTTCACTTTTATGCTCCAAAAACGTCCAAAATGCTTCCTTTTCCAGAATTCACTCCCAAAGTACCTAAAATCACAAAAGGAACGATTTAGGGTAATATTTGATCAAATAAATTCAATTCCGGGCTTAAATGACCCCCTAAAAACGGTTCATTTTTCGCCTCATCATATACCCTTACACTTGAGATTTGCTTGTCCTCAAGCAAATGCGCTTTTATTCTAGTCAAAATACAAGTTAGGGGTCATTTAACACTAATATAAAAGTAATTACAACAAATAATCATTCCACTGAAGACCAAAGAGAAGAACGGAGGTCATATACTAGCACCTCACAAATAGTGTTTAGATACTCACATCTCTCGGGTGTAATAAAGTAATATCACAATATGGAAATGGAAAACATCTCTCACTACCTGTCAGAGCAAAATAGATTACCATAGGCTTGAGAAAGGATCAAACCTCCACCACATGGCGTAAGCACCTAGGATAAACTATCAAAGAGGTCTTTTAAAGGGTTGTAACGTTAGGTGTAGGGATATGGAATACACGGTTTTGTTGGATATAGGCAGTCTTTACTAGTGGCGAGTTAACAATCTTGGTTAATTACATGTACAATATGGCGTTGCTAAGCCAAGATAAGACTCGACTTAAGTTAATAAATGAAAAATAACAAAAACATAAAATGAACATAGAATGAAACGGGATGGTAGTCCATATGTTTTTTCTCTTTTCTTTTTTCTATTTTTTTTCTTTTTCTTGATTTTTTCGACTTTTTTTTTTCTTCATACATTCTTACCCTACCATCCAAAATAATACATCACAGGGAATGAAAATTTCCCCTTACGCTTGAATTTTTACATACTTTACAATAAACTAATGTAATGACTCGAATTAAGAAAATCAAAACACTTGGAGGACTTTTAAGATTAACGCACATATGGGGGTAATATATGATGTTCTTCCCTATTACTCCATAAAATAAGTACTTTACCCATGAGTCCCAATCGTCCCAAAACAATATGTACAAGGATATGACTCGACTTAGCAACCATGTAATCAATTAGATAATTAACTAAGGGTTTAAACAAAAAACAATAATGCACTAAAGATGAGTGCATACACGGAAGGCTAAGGCGATTTGGGTGTACATTTAAGTGGGGTGTAACAAATTCTTCCTTTAAGTAAAATGCTTAAAGTTAGAAACGAAAAGACAGGCTCGAAGGGGTGTACTAGGGGTTTCGTGTACTAAAAATGAGTACAACGCTAAGGGTGTGGGAAAAATTAATTGACTTAACTAGCCAAGTAATATGACATAAATGGTCAAGTAATTATGATACGGGTTTAACACAAGGGTGATCCTAATGCCTCTTCTCATGTAGTAAATCCTACTACACGAATGTAGTCTCACTAGCGGTCTCGGGATGCATCACTAACGCAAGTTCTAGAATTTAAATGCTACTGGTACACTCATAAGCACTAATAGTAAATGCTTTTCCTATCAAATCTAAAGGCGAACCTCACATATTTGGGTGGAAAATTTTTCTGAATGGTACGGTTTTGTGCTAGTCATACAATCTCCTATCCATGGGACACTTGCTATGGCTAAAGTTTCACTCCTAAATGTTGTAAAAAATTTTAAATTTGGCGCTAAAATTGCACTAACAAGTATTTCTCATAGTTTTATTACACATCTACTATCAAACAAACAAACTCAAGCGAAAGTGTATCTGTAAGGTATCATCATTTTACCCTCCCCTTACACTTAGGATGAACATTGTCCCCAATGTTCAAGTAAAGAATGTAAAAGTGAAATAAGTAAAAAGAATGAAATCAAATACTCCCCTGATTCGCTTGATATGGATAATAAGGTGGCCAGGTTAGATCTTCCTCCAAGAAAATGAACAATCAAAGCTTCCCTTCCAGAATATAAATCATGTTCTTGTCATACATAACCTGTAAAACCTGAGAAAACAGACAAGGCAACCTCGCATAAAATCGGCGGCAATCTACAAATGCTAATAAATCCTAGAAAACAAAATAAGATATAATGCTTGTTGAATGATGTTTGCAGATTTCCTGGAGATTATAGAACTAATGATTCAACAAAAACTTTAAGACTCTGTTAGAAAAACAAAACAGGTAAAATTTCCAGAATTTTACACGTGACGCCGTCAAGAGTAAACTCGTGACGCCGTCAGAAGTGACCTGCAGAAATTCTTATGTTAAGTTTCCAGAAAATTAATGGAAAAACTTCGTCCTACTTCCTGGAAAATCCTGCAAAACATCATTATGACTCGATACAAGCATTTGACTCTAACAAATATGAATATATATGTTCATTTAATATTGTGGAGAATCATGATCGGTTTTGTTTCTTAAAAACATATTTGGGGTTTCCCCTTACACTTATCTTTTGCGAAATACCTTTGGATGAAGTTAAGACTAAGCCAAACAACAAAATAAAGTATTTTCACTTTTTTAATTTGAAACATGATATACCAACAATAAAAATAAAGCATGCATACGAAAGCAAATAACAAACAAACAAAATAAAAATCACACAAAGCATGGGTTGCCTGCCAAGAAGCGCTTTTCTTTATTTACGAGTCTTGTAGCTAGACTCAAGGTCATGGGTTACTACGTGACATGGGTGAGTTCCTCATTGAGGACATCTTTGGGATCAAACTTAGGTTTTAACTTCCTATCGGTTTTCTTAGTACGGTATGACCTTTCAAACTTCTCTCCATCCGGATCATACAAGATCATCTTCATATGCCGTGATCCGTCACCTTCCTTAGGTGGCTTGTCCCACCTCCATTTACAATTATCTCCCTCTCTTTTCCACTTGTTCATCTCTATATTAATAGGCATTATGCTTAAGAACTCAATCATCTTCCCAAAGACTAAGGGGTCCTCAAAAGGGTCTAGCTCTTCATCCCTAGCTATGAGTTGCTCCACCGAATGTGTCTTATCGATGAAATCTTTTTATAGATAGAATGGGCGTTGAGGTCCTATAAAGTTCCTTTCTATCCAAGGTCCATATCTAGATGGTCTCCTATTCATCTCTACCCAATGTGGTGTCGGTTCATCCTCACAATCGTAGCTATGTTTCTTAACATCATATACCGACCAAGTATCGCCCTCACCTACCGCTATCTTAGACTCCTTACAATCTATCATGGCGCTAGCGGTTGCTAAAATCCTCTTCCTACCAACAATGGGCATGTAGTGTCACTAACCATGTCTAGGACGTGAAAATCCGCTAAGATAGTTAACTTCCCTACATGAACAACTACATCCTTAATCATTCCAACTGGGTGGGAAATACTCCCATCAACTAGACCAATCAATACCTCCGTCTCCTCTAACTTTCCTAGCTTGAGAGTGGTGAAAAGGGATAATGGAATCAAGTTGAGGCTTGACCCTAAATCGGCTAGTGTGTCGAAGGCTTCGGATCTTCCTATCTTACAAGGCAAAACAAATATACCCGGATCATCAAGCTTTTTAGGCAACTTGTTTTGAACGAAGGCGGTCCCATTTTTACCTAGTTTAAACTTCTCATACTTTTCTAGGAGGGCACTATAGTAGGGAGCACGGGCTAAGAAATCAATGACGGGACGTTCAACGTGAAGCTCCTTGAATTCATCGTCAAGGACTTGCGTATGAGGTGTTTCAACTATGCTTTTGACCGGTTTTATATTGGGTGTTTTATTTGATTGGCCCTTTTGAAGAATTTGGTTTTGCTTGAAACACGTGCTCGTTGATTTAACCGAGTAGTATTGCGGACAAGAAGTGGGTGACAAAACTGATGATATGGAATTAACGTTTAGTTTCGGGTTCTTGACCGTGTCGCTTGGGAGTGCTCCCATTTCTCGGTCATTGAGAACTTTCAACAATGTGTCAATTTTGGTGGTCATCTCGCTTTGCTTTTGTTTGAAATCGGCTTCAAACTTAGATATGCGAGCTTCTTGAGATGCCATAAACTTGAACATCAATCCTTCAAGATTGTTGGTACTACCATAGTTGTTAGAAGGATTGTTGATGAAAGTACGGTTGGAAGGTGGACTGTTTGGTTGGTAACGATTAGGCGGATTGGAAGAATTGGCTTGGTTTTGTTTCCACCTAAGGTTTGGGTGACTTTTCCAAGAGGGGTTGTAAGAATCACCATAAGGGTTTGGATCGGGTTTGAAAGTGTACCACTTGTCTACCGCTTCGTCGGTACGCGAGGATGCGTAGTCCGCAAAAGCTATTCCGGGGAGTTCCACACAATCACGAGTGTCATGGGGACCACTACATAATTCGCATGAAGAAGTGATTTTGTTCACTTGGCTTGAAGGCTTAGGAGCTTCATAAGATTTCATGAGAAACTTGACTTGGTCCTTAAGTTTCATGGTCCTACGGTCGGGAGTGCTAGAATTGTTCGAAGGCAAAGATATTGCCTTGACCGTTTTGTTCAAATCACGGGGATCATTCCAACTTTCGTTGTCATAGAGAGCAAGATCTTCTATGAGTTCCCATGAATCTTCCGCACTTAGATCACGTAGCTTACCACCGGCCGATTGGTTAATGGCTCGCCTTGTGGATAGATCAATATAGTCATAGAAGATTTGGACTTGGAGCCAAAGATCTATGCCATGATAAGGGACTTTTTGGAGTAAGTCCTTGAAACGAGTCCATGCTTCATATAGAGTTTCATTTTGACGTTTTTGGAACATCAAGATGTCATTTTTAAGCTTGGTAGTTCTCCTCGGTGGGAAAAATTGAGCAAGGAAACGAGTGGTGAGATCATCCCATGAGGTGATGGATCCCACGGGTAAACGCTCAAGCCATTGACTAGCTTGATCACGTAGAGAGAATTGGAATAGGCGTAATCGGGTTGACTCTCTAGTTGTAGCATCGAGGTCTATAGAATCTACGATTTTAAGGAAGTCCTTGAGATGTTGATTTGGATCTTCGGAACGAAGTCCATGGAATGCACATCCGCTTTGCACCAACCGGATGGTGTCGGATCGGAAGGGAGACACATTGGCTCCTTGAGTGAGCTCAATGGTGTTTCGATAGCCTTGGTGGCTAGGTCGGGAGTACTCTCCTAGGGTTCGGGGCCTAAGAGGTTGGTTAGCTAGTGGTGGGTTTTGTGGGTGGTCTTGTTGTAGTGGGATGATGGGTTCAAAGATGTTACCATCGTCCATGATGTCGGATGGTGAAGAGTTACGAACAAAAACACGAAGTAATAAGATAGACTAAAGAGAACTTAAAAGAAATAAAAAATAAAATCTTACTAGAAAGGAATCTAGCAAGTAGACCTGATAAAAAGAAATTCTAACCTAGACAATAACTATTCCCCGACAGCGGCGCCAAAAACTTGATGCGTGGGAATTGCACCAGGCTTTACCTCTCAAGGGATCTCGAGAAGCTTACAACCCCCACCAGGCAGTGTACCTGATCGATGTAGTATAGT
Source organism: Artemisia argyi (assembly GCA_030686995.1). NCBI lineage: Eukaryota > Viridiplantae > Streptophyta > Magnoliopsida > Asterales > Asteraceae > Artemisia > Artemisia argyi. The sequence continues at coordinate 6,310,708 of CM060690.1, forward strand.
ATAATGACAAGTACCGGGGGATTGATCGTTCAGCTATGAATAGTGTCGCTAGGATTTGAAAACCTAAAGACTAGGTCTGGAGATGAGGGATGATTCTTTTTGTATTTTCTATATTTTATGAAAGCAATTAAAAATCTCGGTTTTGAAGGAGTTGGGCGGAATTAGTTGCTAGTCAACTAACCCAATTACTAAAATGCAATCAAAATAAAATAATAAAAATGAAAGTAAACAATATATGGGAGAATTGTGTTTACTTAGGTTTCACTACTCCCTAGATATCTTTTACAGGTTAATTACTTGTTACAGTTGCGTGGATGATGGATTGTATTCCTTAATACCATGCATGGGGTGGCGTACTTACTTCCCTAATCCTATAAGCGCCTACTTCACTCCTATGTTGAGCCGGCTTAGAAGCTCCTAACATGGGATCATTAGAATTTGCTCATGCATTAAATACAACCAATAAAACCTAGTACATATCGGTTCATGTTTCTTAAGACGTTCAAGCATGTTACACAATGGAGATCTTCCAGTTTTCTTAAGCCTAACATTGAAATCATTCATCCATTACAACTATAAACAAGCAATCAACCTATAATCAATATCTAGGTTTCATTACATCTAAGCAAACACATGAAAGATCTAGCCTAGCATGTTAAAATCAAGACAAGCATAAGATATATTCAAACAACACATAGACATATTGAATGAATTAAAAAAGGACTTATCTCAATTGAACAAGAAAGGTTTCAAGGGGTAAAAACCCTTGAAAATACTGTAAAAAATGACCTAGGGTTTATTAGGTTCGACCCTAGTATTCTCCACACAAGTTCCTCTCTTAATGAATGAAAAATAGAAAAGTATATATAGATTTTGTGAGGTGACGGCGTCAAGAACAAATGTCTGACGCCGTTATCTCGCCGCCAAATAAATTCTCGGACTGCCTAGATCTGGGTTTGACGCCGTCACGTGTACTCCTTATGCAGGCCCTCACAAAATTACTCTTGACGCCCTTCTCTTGACGCCTTCAGGTTTTCTCTGGGTCGTCCTGGATTTTACTCCTGACGTCGTCACAATTTTCCTCTTGACGCTGTCAGGTACTGTTCTCAGCATGGAAAATTAAGTCTTTGCCGTTTTCCTCACTTTTATGCTCCAAAAACGTCCAAAATGCTTCCTTTTCCAGAATTCACTCCCAAAGTACCTAAAATCACAAAAGGAACGATTTAGGGTAATATTTGATCAAATAGATTAAATTCCGGGCTTAAATGACCCCCTAAAAACGGTTCATTTTTCGCCTCATCAGTGTTGTCTTAAATAAAGATAGTTACTCAATTGGTTAGTATATTAAGTTGTTTTTTAGACATTCGTTTTTGCAATAGATTTCGGCCCATTTTTCTTTAGGGTCCTTTTTCACTTTGTTTCTCTATTTAATAAGTGTATTGCCTTTGTGGCTAAGGAGTTCAATGAAGTACCAAAAGTTTATTTTTACAAGCTTTTGCTAAGAACTTCCCAATAATGGGTATAACTTGGGCTACAGGGCTCCATTTCAGGCCCGTGACCAGTCGATTCAAAACTTGGTATGAGGAGCACGTGGTGGTAAACAGCCTTTGTCAGTTTAAGGAACTTTAGAGCCCCGAAACACTCTACTTCATGAGTTATTTGTGTGTGTCATCTTAAATAAAGATAGTTACCCAATTGGTTAGTATAATAAGTTGGTTTTTTATACATTCGTTTTTATAATTGATTTCGGCCCGTTTGTTCTTTAGGCTCCATTTAGACTTTGCTTTGCTATTTAATAAGTGTACTGCCTTTGTTGCTAAGGAGTTCAATGAAATACCAAAAGTTTATTCTTGGCAACTTTTGCTAAGAACATCCCTATAATGGGTATAACTTGGGCTACGGGGTTTCAGGCCCGTGACTATTCGATTGGAAGCTTGAAATGAGGAGCACGTGGGGGTAAACTGCCTTTGTCGGTTTACGGAACTTTAGAGCCCCGAAACACTATATTTCATGAGTTATTTGCGTGTGTTGTCTTAAATAAAGATAGTTACTCAATTGGTTAGCATATTAAGTTGGTTTTTTAGACATTCGTTTTTGCAATAGATTTCGGCCCATTTGTTCTTTAGGGTTCTTTTTGACTTTGTTTCTCTCTTTAATAAGTGTATTGCCTTTGTGGCTAAGGAGTTCAATGAAATACCAAAAGTTTGTTTTTAGCAGCTTTTGCTAAGAACTTCCCTATAATGGGTATAACTTGGGCTACGGGACTCCATTTCTGGCCCGTGACCAGTCGATTCAAAACTTGGTATGAGGAGCACGTGGTGGTAAACTGCCTTTGTCGGTTTACGGAACTTTAGAGCCCCGAAACACTCTACTTCATGAGTTATTTGTGTGTGTTGTCTTAAATAAAGATAGTTACCCAATTGGTTAGTATAATAAGTTGGTTTTTTAGACATTCGTTTTTATAATTAATTTCGGCCCATTCTTTCTTTAGGCTCCATTTTGACTTTGCTTCGCTATTTAATAAGTGTACTGCCTTTGTTGCTAAGTAGTTCAATGAAATACCAAAAGTTTATTTTTTGCATCTTTTGCTAAGAACTTCCCTATAATGGGTATAACTTAGGCTACGGGGCTCCGTCTCAGGCCCGTGACCAGTCGATTCAAAGCATGGTATGAGGAGCACTTGGCGGTAAACTGCCTTTGTCGGTTTATGGAACTTTAGAGCCCTAAAACACTCTATTTCATGAGTTATTTGTGTGTGTTGTCTTAAATAAAGATAGTAACTCAATTGGTTAGTATAATAAGTTGGTTTTTTAGACGTTCGTTTTTATAATTGATTTCAGCCCGTTTGTTCTTTAGGATCCATTTTGACTTTGCTTCTCTATTTAATAAGTGTATTGCCTTTGTTGCTAAGGACTTCAATGTAATACCAAAAGTTTATTTTTGGTAGCTTTTGATAAGAATTTCCTTATAATGGGTATAACTTGAGCTACTGGGCTCCGTTTCAGGCCCGTGACAAGTCGATTGGAAGCTTGGTATCAGGAGCACGTGGTGGTAAACTGCCTTTGTAGATTTACGGAACTTTCGAGCTCCGAAACACTCTATTTCATTGTTATTTGTGTGTGTTGTTTTAACTAAAGATTGTTACTCAGTTGGTTAATATAATAAGTTAGTTTTTTACACATTCGTTTTTGTAATAGATTTATGCCCGTTTGTTCTTTAGAGTCCATTTTGACTTTGTTTCTCTATTAAATAAGTATATTGCCTTTATGGCTAAAGAGTACAATGAAATACCAAAAGTTTATTTTTGGTGGCTTTCGCTAAAAATTTCCCTATAATGGGCATAACTTGGGCTATGAGGCTCCGTTTCAGGCCCGTGACTAGTTGATTCAAAGCTTGGAATGAGGAACACGTGGTAGTAAACTGACTTTGTCGGTTTATGGAACTATCGAGCCCCAAAACACTCTACTTCATGAGTTATTTGTGCGTTGTTTTAAATAAAGATAGTTTCTCAGTTGGTTAGTATAATAAGTTGGTTATTTAGACATTTATTTTTGGAATAGATTTCGGCCCGTTTGTTCTTTAGGCTCCATATTGACTTTGCTTCTCTATTTAATAAGTGTATTGCCTTTGTTGCTAAGGAGTTCAATGAAATACCAAAAGTTTATTTTTGGCTGCTTATGCTAAGAACTTCCCTATAATGGGTATAACTTGAGCTACTGGGCTCTGTTTCAGGCCCGTGACCAGTCGATTGGAAGCTTGGTATGAGGAGCACGTGGTAGTAAACTGCCTTTGTCGGTTTACGGAACTTTCGAGCTCCGAAACACTCTATTTCATTGTTATTTGTGTGTGTTGTTCTAACTAAAGATTGTTACTCAGTTGGTTAATATAATAAGTTAGTTTTTTACACATTCGTTTTTGTAATAGATTTCTGCCCGTTTGTTCTTTAGAGTCCATTTTGACTTTGTTTCTCTATTAAATAAATGTATTGCCTTTATGGCTAAAGAGTACAATGAAATACCAAAAGTTTATTTTTGGTGGCTTTTGCTAAAAATTTCCCTATAATGGGCATAACTTGGGCTATGAGGCTCCGTTTCAGGCCCGTGACTAGTTGATTCAAAGCTTGGAATGAGGAACACGTGGTGGTAAACTGACTTTGTCGGTTTATGGAACTATCGAGCCCCTATAAACTCTACTTCATGAGTTATTTATGCGTTGTTTTAACTAAATTTAGTTTCTTAGTTGGTTAGTATAATAAGTTGGTTATTTAGACATTTATTTTTGTAATACATTTCGGCCCGTTTGTTCTTTAGGATCCATTTTGACTTTGCTTCTCTATTTAATAAGTGTATTGTCGTTGTTGCTAAGGAGTTCAATTAAATACCAAAAGTTTATTTTTGGCATCTTTTGCTAAGAACTTCCCTATAATGGGTATAACTTGGGCTACGGGGCTCCGTTTCAGGCTCGTGACCAATCAATTTGAAGCTTGGTTTGAGGAGCACGTGGTGGTAAACTGCCTTTGTCGGTTTACGGAACTTTAGAGCCCCGAAACACTTTACTTCATGAGTTATTTGTATGTGTTGTCTTAAATTAAGATACTTACCCAATTGGTTAGTATCAGAAGTTGGTTTTTTAGACAATCGTTTTTGCAATAGATTTCGGCCCATTTGTTCTTAAGAGTCCTTTTTGACTTTGTTTCTCTATTTAATAAGTGTATTGCCTTTGTGGCTAAGGAGTTCAATGAAATACCAAAAGTTTATTTTTTGCAGCTTTTGCTAAGAACTTCCCTATAATGGGTATAACTTAGGCTACAGGGCTCCGTTTCAGGCCCGTGACCAGTCGATTCAAAGCTTGGTATGAGGAGCACGTGGTGGTAAACTACCTTTGTCAGTTTAAGGAACTTTAGAGCCCCGAAACACTCAACTTCATGAGTTATTTGTGTGTGTCATCTTAAATAAATATAGTTACCCAATTGGTTAGTATAATAAGTTGGTTTTTTATACATTCGTTTTTATAATTGATTTCGGCCCGTTTGTTCTTTAGGCTCCATTTTGACTTTGCTTCGCTATTTAATAAGTGTACTGCCTTTGTTGCTAAGGAGTTCAATGAAATACCAAAAGTTTATTTTTGGCAGCTTTTGCTAAGAACTTCCCTATAATGGGTATAACTTGGGCTACAGGCCTCTGTTTCAGGCCCGTGACTATTCGATTGGAAGCTTGGAATGAGGAGCACGGGGTGGTAAACTGCCTTTGTCGGTTTACGGAACTTTAGAGCCCCGAAACATTCAATTGGTTAGTATATTAAGTTGGTTTTTTAGACATTCATTTTTGCAATAGATTTCGGCCCATTTGTTCTTTAGGGTCCTTTTTGACTTTTTTCCTCTATTTAATAAGTGTATTGCCGTTGTTGCTAATGAGTTCAATGAAATACCAAAACTTTATTTTTGGCAGCTTATGCTAAGAACTTCCCTATAATGGGTATAACTTGAGCTACTGGGCTCCGATTCAGGCCCGTGACTAGTCGATTGGAAGCTTGGTATGAGGAGCACGTGGTAGTAAACTGCCTTTGTCGGTTTACGGAACTTTCGAGCTCCGAAACACTCTATTTCATTGTTATTTGTGTGTGTTGTTCTAACTAAAGATTGTTACTCAGTTGGTTAATATAATAAGTTAGTTTTTTACACATTCGTTTTTGTAATAGATTTCTGCCCGTTTGTTCTTTAGAGTCCATTTTGAATTTGTTTCTCTATTAAATAAGTGTATTGCCTTTATGGCTAAAGAGTACAATGAAATACCAAAAGTTTATTTTTGGTGGCTTTTGCTAAAAATTTCCCTATAATGGGCATAACCTGGGCTATGAGGCTCCGTTTCAGGCCCGTGACTAGTTGATTCAAAGCTTGGAATGAGGAACACGTGGTGGTAAACTGACTTTGTCGGTTTATGGAACTATCGAGCCCCTATAAACTCTACTTCATGAGTTATTTATGCGTTGTTTTAACTAAATATAGTTTCTTAGTTGGTTAGTATAATAAGTTGGTTATTTAGACATTTATTTTTGTAATACATTTCGGCCCGTTTGTTCTTTAGGCTCCATTTTGACTTTGCTTCTCTATTTAATAAGTGTATTGTCGTTGTTGCTAAGGAGTTCAATTAAATACCAAAAGTTTATTTTTGGCATCTTTTGCTAAGAACTTCCCTATAATGGGTATAACTTGGGCTACGGGGCTCCGTTTCAGGCTCGTGACCAATCAATTTGAAGCTTGGTTTGAGGAGCACATGGTGGTAAACTGCCTTTGTCGGTTTACGGAACTTTAGAGCCCCGAAACACTCTACTTCATGAGTTATTTGTATGTGTTGTCTTAAATTAAGATACTTACCCAATTGGTTAGTATAAGAAGTTGGTTTTTTAGACATTCGTTTTTGCAATAGATTTCGGCCCATTTGTTCTTTAGAGTCCTTTTTGACTTTGTTTCTCTATTTAATAAGTGTATTGCCTTTGTGGCTAAGGAGTTCAATGAAATACCAAAAGTTTATTTTTTGCAGCTTTTGCTAAGAACTTCCCTATAATGGGTATAACTTAGGCTACAGGGCTCCGTTTCAGGCCCGTGACCAGTCGATTCAAAGCTTGGTATGAGGAGCACGTGGTGGTAAACTACCTTTGTCAGTTTAAGGAACTTTAGAGCCCCGAAACACTCAACTTCATGAGTTATTTGTGTGTGTCATCTTAAATAAATATAGTTACCCAATTGGTTAGTATAATAAGTTGGTTTTTTATACATTCGTTTTTATAATTGATTTCGGCCCGTTTGTTCTTTAGGCTCCATTTTGACTTTGCTTCGCTATTTAATAAGTGTACTGCCTTTGTTGCTAAGGATTTCAATGAAATACCAAAAGTTTATTTTTGGCAGCTTTTGCTAAGAACTTCCCTATAATGGGTATAACTTGGGCTACAGGCCTCTGTTTCAGGCCCGTGACTATTCGATTGGAAGCTTGGAATGAGGAGCACGTGGTGGTAAACTGCCTTTGTCGGTTTACGGAACTTTAGAGCCCCGAAACACTCAATTGGTTAGTATATTAAGTTGGTTTTTTAGACATTCATTTTTGCAATAGATTTCGGCCCATTTGTTCTTTAGGGTCCTTTTTGACTTTTTTCCTCTATTTAATAAGTGTATTGCCTTTGTTGCTAATGAGTTCAATGAAATACCAAAACTTTATTTTTGGCAGCTTTTGCTAAGAACTTCCCTATAATGGGTATAACTTGAGCTACTGGGCTCCGTTTCAGGCCCGTGACTAATCGATTGGATGCTTTGTATGAGGAGCACGTGGTGGTAAACTGCCTTTGTCGGTTTACGGAACTTTTATGCTCTGAAACACTCTATTTTATTGTTATTTGCGTGTGTTGTTTTAACTAAAGATTGTTACCCAGTTGGTTAATATAATAAGTTAGTTTTTTACACATTCATTTTTGTAATCGATTTCGGCCCGTTTGTTATTTAGAGTCCATATTGACTTTGTTTCTCTATTAAATAAGTGTATTGCCTTTTTGGCTGAATAGTACAATGAAATACCAAAAGTTTATTTTTGGTGGCTTTTGCTAAGAATTTCCCTGTAATGGGCATAACTTGGGCTATGAGGCTCCCTTTCAGGCCCGTGACTAGTTGATTCGAAGCTTGGAATGAGGAACACGTGGTGGTAAACTGACTTTGTCGGTTTATGGAACTATCGAGCCCCAAAACATTCTACTTCATGAGTTATTTGTGCGTTGTTTTAGCTAAAGATAGTTTCTCACTTGGTTAGTATAATAAGTTGGTTATTTAGACATTTATTTTTGTAATAGATTTCGGCCCTTTTGTTCTTTAGGCTCCATGTTGACTTTGCTTCTCTACTTAATAAGTGTATTGCCGTTGTTGCTAAGGAGTTCAATTAAATACCAAAAGTTTATTTTTGGCATCTTTTGCTAAAAACTTCCCTATAATGGGTACAACTTGGGCTACGGGGCTCCGTTTCAGGCTCGTGACCAGTCAATTTGATGCTTGGTTTGAGGAGCACATGGTGGTAAACTACCTTTGTCAGTTTACGGAACTTTAGAGTCCCGAAACACTCTACTTCATGAGTTATTTGTGTGTGTTGTCTTAAATAAAGATACTTACCCAATTGGTTAGTATAATAAGTTGGTTTTTTAGACATTCATTTTTGCAATATATTTCGGCCCATTTGTTCTTTAGGGTCGTTTTTGATTTTGTTTCTCTATTTAATAAGTGTATTGCCTTTGTGGCTAAGGAGTTCAATGAAATATCAAAAGTTTATTTTTGGCAGCTTTTGCTAAGAACTTCCCTATAATGGGTATAACTTGGGCTACAGGGCTCCGTTTCAGGCCCATGACCAGTCGATTCAAAGCTTGGTATGAGGAGCACGTGGTGGTAAACTACCTTTGTCAGTTTAAGGAACTTTAGAGCCCCGAAACACTCTACTTCATGAGTTATTTGTGTGTGTCATCTTAAATAAATATAGTTACCCAATTGGTTAGTATAATAAGTTAGTTTTTTATACATTCGTTTTTATAATTGATTTCGGCCCGTTTGTTCTTTAGGCTCCATTTTGACTTTGCTTCGCTATTTAATAAGTGTACTGCCTTTGTTGCTAAGGAGTTCAATGAAATACCAAAAGTTTATTTTTGCAGCTTTTGCTAAGAACTTCCCTATAATGGGTATAACTTGGGCTACAGGCCTCTGTTTCAGGCCCGTGACTATTCGATTAGAAGCTTGGAATGAGGAGCACGTGGTGGTAAACTGCCTTTGTCGGTTTACGAAACTTTAGAGCCCCGAAAGACTCTATTTCATGAGTTATTTGCCTGTGTTGTCTCAAATAAAGATAGTTACTAAATTGGTTAGTATATTAAGTTGGTTTTTTAGACATTCATTTTAGCAATAGATTTCGGCCCATTTGTTCTTTAAGGTCCTTTTTGACTTTTTTTCTCTATTTAATAAGTGTATTGCCTTTGTTGCTAATGAGTTCAATGAAATACCAAAAGTTTATTTTTGGCAGCTTTTGCTAAGAACTTCCCTATAATGGGTATAACTTGAGCTACTGGGCTCCGTTTCAGGCCCGTGACTAGTCGATTGGAAGCTTGATATGAGGAGCACGTGGTGGTAAACTGCCTTTGTCGGTTTACGGAACTTTTGTGCTCGGAAACACTCTATTTTATTGTTATTTGTGTGTGTTGTTTTAACTAAAAATTGTTACTCAGTTGGTTAATATAATAAGTTAGTTTTTTACACATTCATTTTTGTAATCGATTTTGGCCCGTTTGTTCTTTAGAGTCCATATTGACTTTGTTTCTCTATTAAATAAGTGTATTGCCTTTTTGGCTGAATAGTACAATGAAATACCAAAAGTTTATTTTTGGTGGCTTTTGCTAAGAATTTCCCTATAATGGGCATAACTTGGGCTATGAGGCTCCCTTTCAGGCCCGTGACTAGTTGATTCGAAGCTTGGAATGAGGAACACGTGGTGGTAAACTGACTTTGTCGGTTTATGGAACTATCGAGCCCCAAAACATTCTACTTCATGAGTTATTTGTGCGTTGTTTTAGCTAAAGATAGTTTCTCACTTGGTTAGTATAATAAGTTGGTTATTTAGACATTTATTTTTGTAATAGATTTCGGCCCTTTTGTTCTTTAGGCTCCATGTTGACTTTGCTTCTCTACTTAATAAGTGTATTGCCGTTGTTGCTAAGGAGTTCAATTAAATACCAAAAGTTTATTTTTGGCATCTTTTGCTAAAAACTTCCCTATAATGGGTACAACTTGGGCTACGGGGCTCCGTTTCAGGCTCGTGACCAGTCAATTTGATGCTTGGTTTGAGGAGCACATGGTGGTAAACTACCTTTGTCAGTTTACGGAACTTTAGAGTCCCGAAACACTCTACTTCATGAGTTATTTGTGTGTGTTGTCTTAAATAAAGATACTTACCCAATTGGTTAGTATAATAAGTTGGGTTTTTAGACATTCATTTTTGCAATAGATTTCGGCCCATTTGTTCTTTAGGGTCCTTTTTGATTTTGTTTCTCTATTTAATAAGTGTATTGCCTTTGAGGCTAAGGAGTTCAATGAAATATCAAAAGTTTATTTTTGGCAGCTTTTGCTAAGAACTTCCCTATAATGGGTATAACTTGGGCTACAGGGCTCCGTTTCAGGCCCATGACCAGTCGATTCAAAGCTTGGTATGAGGAGCACGTGGTGGTAAACTACCTTTGTCAGTTTAAGGAACTTTAGAGCCCCGAAACGCTCTACTTCATGAGTTATTTGTGTGTGTCATCTTAAATAAATATAGTTACCCAATTGGTTAGTATAATAAGTTGGTTTTTTATACATTCATTTTTATAATTGATTTCGGCCCGTTTGTTCTTTAGGCTCCATTTTGATTTTGCTTCGCTATTTAATAAGTGTACTGCCTTTGTTGCTAAGGAGTTCAATGAAATACCAAAAGTTTATTTTTGCAGCTTTTGCTAAGAACTTCCCTATAATGGGTATAACTTGGGCTACAGGCCTCTGTTTCAGGCCCGTGACTATTCGATTAGAAGCTTGGAATGAGGAGCACGTGGTGGTAAACTGCCTTTGTCGGTTTACGGAACTTTAGAGCCCCGAAAGACTCTATTTCATGAGTTATTTGCCTGTGTTGTCTCAAATAAAGATAGTTACTAAATTGGTTAGTATATTAAGTTGGTTTTTTAGACATTCATTTTAGCAATAGATTTCGGCCCATTTGTTCTTTAAGGTCCTTTTTGACTTTTTTTCTCTATTTAATTAGTGTATTGCCTTTGTTGCTAATGAGTTCAATGAAATACCAAAAGTTTATTTTTGGCAGCTTTTGCTAAGAACTTCCCTATAATGGGTATAACTTGAGCTACTGGGCTCCGTTTCAGGCCCGTGACTAGTCGATTGGAAGCTTGATATGAGGAGCACGTGGTGGTAAACTGCCTTTGTCGGTTTACGGAACTTTTGTGCTCGGAAACACTCTATTTTATTGTTATTTGTGTGTGTTGTTTTAACTAAAAATTGTTACTCAGTTGGTTAATATAATAAGTTAGTTTTTTACACATTCATTTTTGTAATCGATTTTGGCCCGTTTGTTCTTTAGAGTCCATATTGACTTTGTTTCTCTATTAAATAAGTGTATTGCCTTTTTGGCTGAATAGTACAATGAAATACCAAAAGTTTATTTTTGGTGGCTTTTGCTAAGAATTTCCCTATAATGGGCATAACTTGGGCTATGAGGCTCCCTTTCAGGCCCGTGACTAGTTGATTCGAAGCTTGGAATGAGGAACACGTGGTGGTAAACTGACTTTGTCGGTTTATGGAACTATCGAGCCCCAAAACATTCTACTTCATGAGTTATTTGTGCGTTGTTTTAGCTAAAGATAGTTTCTCACTTGGTTAGTATAATAAGTTGGTTATTTAGACATTTATTTTTGTAATAGATTTCGGCCCTTTTGTTCTTTAGGCTCCATGTTGACTTTGCTTCTCTACTTAATAAGTGTATTGCCGTTGTTGCTAAGGAGTTCAATTAAATACCAAAAGTTTATTTTTGGCATCTTTTGCTAAAAACTTCCCTATAATGGGTACAACTTGGGCTACGGGGCTCCGTTTCAGGCTCGTGACCAGTCAATTTGATGCTTGGTTTGAGGAGCACATGGTGGTAAACTACCTTTGTCAGTTTACGGAACTTTAGAGTCCCGAAACACTCTACTTCATGAGTTATTTGTGTGTGTTGTCTTAAATAAAGATACTTACCCAATTGGTTAGTATAATAAGTTGGGTTTTTAGACATTCATTTTTGCAATAGATTTCGGCCCATTTGTTCTTTAGGGTCCTTTTTGATTTTGTTTCTCTATTTAATAAGTGTATTGCCTTTGAGGCTAAGGAGTTCAATGAAATATCAAAAGTTTATTTTTGGCAGCTTTTGCTAAGAACTTCCCTATAATGGGTATAACTTGGGCTACAGGGCTCCGTTTCAGGCCCATGACCAGTCGATTCAAAGCTTGGTATGAGGAGCACGTGGTGGTAAACTACCTTTGTCAGTTTAAGGAACTTTAGAGCCCCGAAACACTCTACTTCATGAGTTATTTGTGTGTGTCATCTTAAATAAATATAGTTACCCAATTGGTTAGTATAATAAGTTGGTTTTTTATACATTCATTTTTATAATTGATTTCGGCCCGTTTGTTCTTTAGGCTCCATTTTGATTTTGCTTCGCTATTTAATAAGTGTACTGCCTTTGTTGCTAAGGAGTTCAATGAAATACCAAAAGTTTATTTTTGCAGCTTTTGCTAAGAACTTCCCTATAATGGGTATAACTTGGGCTACAGGCCTCTGTTTCAGGCCCGTGACTATTCGATTAGAAGCTTGGAATGAGGAGCACGTGGTGGTAAACTGCCTTTGTCGGTTTACGGAACTTTAGAGCCCCGAAAGACTCTATTTCATGAGTTATTTGCCTGTGTTGTCTCAAATAAAGATAGTTACTAAATTGGTTAGTATATTAAGTTGGTTTTTTAGACATTCATTTTAGCAATAGATTTCGGCCCATTTGTTCTTTAAGGTCCTTTTTGACTTTTTTTCTCTATTTAATTAGTGTATTGCCTTTGTTGCTAATGAGTTCAATGAAATACCAAAAGTTTATTTTTGGCAGCTTTTGCTAAGAACTTCCCTATAATGGGTATAACTTGAGCTACTGGGCTCCGTTTCAGGCCCGTGACTAGTCGATTGGAAGCTTGATATGAGGAGCACGTGGTGGTAAACTGCCTTTGTCGGTTTACGGAACTTTTGTGCTCGGAAACACTCTATTTTATTGTTATTTGTGTGTGTTGTTTTAACTAAAAATTGTTACTCAGTTGGTTAATATAATAAGTTAGTTTTTTACACATTCATTTTTGTAATCGATTTTGGCCCGTTTGTTCTTTAGAGTCCATATTGACTTTGTTTCTCTATTAAATAAGTGTATTGCCTTTTTGGCTGAATAGTACAATGAAATACCAAAAGTTTATTTTTGGTGGCTTTTGCTAAGAATTTCCCTATAGTGGGCATACCTTGGGCTATGAGGCTCCGTTTCAGGCCCGTGACTAGTTGATTCGAAGCTTGGAATGAGGAACAGGTGGTGGTAAACTAACTTTGTCGGTTTATGGAACTATCGAGCCCCAAAACACTCTACTTCATGAGTTATTTGTGCGTTGTTTTAACTTAAGATAGTTTCTTAATTGCTTAGTATAATAAGTTGGTTATTTAGACATTCATTTTTGTAATAGATTTTGGCCCGTTTGTTCTTTAGGCTCCATTTTGACTTTGCTTCTCAATTTAATAATTGTATTGCCGTTGTTGCTAAGGAGTTCAATTAAATACCAAAAGTTTATTTTTGGCATCTTTTGCTGAAATCTTTCCTATAATGGGTACAACTTGGGCTACGGGGCTCCGTTTCAGGCTCGTGACCAGTCAATTTGCTGCTTGGTTTGAGGAGCACATGGTGGTAAACTGCCTTTGTCGGTTTACGGAACTTTAGAGCCCCGAAACACTCTACTTCATGAGTTATTTCTGTGTGTTGTCTTAAATAAAGATACTTACCCAATTGGTTAGTATAATAAGTTGGTTTTTTAGACATTCATTTTTGCAATAGATTTCGGCCCATTTGTTCATTAGGGTCCTTTTTGACTTTGTTTCTCTATTTAATAAGTGTATTGCCTTTGTGGCTAAGGAGTTCAATGAAATACCAAAAGTTTATTTTTGGCAGCTTTTGCTAAGAACTTCCCTATAATGGGTATAACTTGGGCTCCAGGGCTCCGTTTCAGGCCCATGACCAGTCGATTCAAAGCTTGGTTTGAGGAGCACGTGGTGGTAAACTACCTTTGTCAGTTTAAGGAACTTTAGAGCCCCGAAACACTCTACTTCATGAGTTATTTCTGTGTGTTGTCTTAAATAAAGATACTTACCCAATTGGTTAGTATAATAAGTTGGTTTTTTAGACATTCATTTATGCAATAGATTTCGGCCCATTTGTTCTTTAGGGTCCTTTTTGACTTTGTTTCTCTATTTAATAAGTGTATTGCCTTTGTGGCTAACGAGTTCAATGAAATACCAAAAGTTTATTTTTGGTAGCTTTTGCTAAGAACTTCCCTATAATGGGTATAACTTGGGCTACAGGACTCCGTTTCAGGCCCATGACCAGTCGATTCAAAGCTTGGTTTGAGGAGCACGTGGTGGTAAACTACCTTTGTCAGTTTAAGGAACTTTAGAGCCGCGAAACACTCTACTTCATGAGTTATTTGTGTGTGTCATCTTAAATAAATATAGTTACCCAATTGGTTAGTATAATAAGTTGGTTTTTTATACATTCGTTTTTATAATTGATTTCGGCCCGTTTGTTCTTTAGGCTCCATTTTGACTTTGCTTCGCTATTTAATAAGTGTACTGCCTTTGTTGCTAAGGAGTTCAATGAAATACCAAAAGTTTATTTTTGCAGCTTTTGCTAAGAACGTCCCTATAATGGGTATAACTTGGGCTACAGGCCTCTGTTTCAGGCCCGTGACTATTCGATTAGAAGCTTGGAATGAGGAGCACGTGGTGGTAAACTGCCTTTGTCGGTTTACGGAACTTTAGAGCCCCGAAAGACTCTATTTCATGAGTTATTTGCCTGTGTTGTCTCAAATAAAGATAGTTACTCAATTGGTTAGTATATTAAGTTTCTTTTTTAGACATTCATTTTAGCAATAGATTTCGGCCCATTTGTTCTTTAGGGTCCTTTTTGACTTTTTTTTCTCTATTTAATAAGTGTATTGCCTTTGTTGCTAATGAGTTCAATGAAATACCAAAAGTTTATTTTTGGCAGCTTTTGCTAAGAACTTCCCTATAATGGGTATAACTTGAGCTACTGGGCTCCGTTTGAGGCCCGTGACTAGTCGATTGGAAGCTTGGTATGAGGAGCACGTGGTGGTAAACTGCATTTGTCGGTTTATGGAACTTTTGTTCTCCGAAACACTCTATTTTATTGTTATTTGTGTGTGTTGTTTTAACTAAAGATTGTTACTCAGTTGGTTAATATAATATGTTAGTTTTTTAGACATTCATTTTTGTAATCAATTTTGGCCCGTTTGTTCTTTAGAGTCCATATTGACTTTGTTTCTCTATTAAATAAGTGTATTGCCTTTTTGGCTGAATAGTACAATGAAATACCAAAAGTTTATTTTTGGTGGCTTTTGCTAAGAATTTCCCTATAATGGGCATAACTTGGGCTATGAGGCTCCGTTTCAGGCCCGTGACTAGTTGATTCGAAGCTTGGAATGAGGAACACGTGGTGGTAAACTGACTTTGTCGGTTTATGGAACTATCGAGCCCCAAAACACTCTACTTCATGAGTTATTTGTGCGTTGTTTTAACTAAAGATAGTTTCTCACTTGGTTAGTATAATAAGTTGGTTATTTAGACATTTATTTTTGTAATAGATTTCGGCCCGTTTGTTCTTTAGGCTCCATTTTGACTTTGCTTCTCTATTTAATAAGTGTATTGCCGTTGTTTCTAAGGAGTTCAATTAAATACCAAAAGTTTATTTTTGGCATCTTTTGCTAAGAACTTCCCTATAATGGGTATAACTTGGGCTACGAGGCTCCGTTTCAGGCTCGTGAGCAGTCAATTTGAAGCTTGGTTTGAGGAGCACATGGTGGTAAACTTCCTTTGTCGGTTTACGGAACTTTAAAGCCCCGAAACACTCTACTTCATGAGTTATTTGTGTGTGTTGTCTTAAATAAAGATACTGATGCGTGGGATTGCACCAGGCTTTACCTCTCGAGGGATCTCGAGAAGCTTACAACCCCCACCAGGCAGTGTACCTGATCGTTGTAGTATAGTATAGTGACAAGTACCGGGGGATTGATCGTTCAGCTAGGAATAGTGTCGCTAGGATTAGGAAACCTATATACTAGTTCTGGAGATGAAGGATGATTATTTTTGTATTTTTATATTTAATAAAAAGCAAGTAAATATCTCGGGTTTGAAGGATTTGGGCGGAATTAGTTGCTAGTCAACTAACCCAATACTAAGATGCAATCAAATAAAAATACTAGAAATGAAAATAAAACTATATTAAACTAAGGTTGTCAGCAATAAGTGGAGAAATGTGTTTACTTAGATTTCACTACTCCCTAGATATCTTTTACACGTTAATTACTTGTTATAGTTGCGTGGATGACGAATTGTATTTCTTAATACCATTCATGGGGTGGCGTACTTAACACCCCAATCCTATGAGCGCCTACTTCACTCCTATGTCGAGCCGGCTAAGAAGCTCCTAACATGGGATCATTAGAATTTACTCATGCATTAAATACAACAAATAAAACCTAGTACACATCGGTTCATGTTTCCTAAGACGTTCAAGCATGTTACCAATTGGAGATCTGCCAGTTTTCTTAAGCCTAACATTAAAATCATTCATCCAATACAACCATTGGTAGCGTGGGGATTGCACTAGGCTTTACCTCTCGAGGGATCTCGAGAAGCTTACAACCCCCACCAAGCAGTGTACTTGATCGTTGTAGTATAGTATAGTGACAAGTACTGGGGGATTGATTGTTCAGCTAGGAATAGTGTCACTAGGATTAGAAAACCTAATTACTAGAGCTAAAGATGAGAGATGATTATTTTTGTATTTTTATATTTTTTAGAAAGCAAGTAAATATCTCGGGTTTGAAGGATTTGGGCGGAATTAGTTGCTAGTCAACTAACCCAATACTAAAGATGCAATTAAATTAAAATACTAGAAATGAAAATAAAACGAATTAAACTAAGGTTGTGAGCAATAAGTGGAGAAATTGTGTTTACTTAGATTTCACTATTCCCTAGATATCTTTTACACATTAATTACTTGTTATAGTTGCGTGGATGACGGATTGTATTCCTTAATACCATTCATGGGGTGGCGCACTTACTTCCCCAATCCTATGAGTGCCTACTTCACTCCTATGCCGAGCCGGATAAGAAGCTCCTAACATGGGATCATTAGAATTTACTCATGCATTAAATACAACCAATAAAACCTAGTGCACATCTGCCAGTTTTCTTAAGCCAAACATTGAAATCATTCATCCAATACAACCATAAACAAGTAATCAACACATAATTAACATCTAGGTTTCATTAGATCTAAGCAAACACAAGATAGATCTAGCCTAGCATAGTGGAATCAAGACAAGAACAAGATATAGACAACCAACACATAGACATATTGATTGAATTAAAAGAACACTTATCTCAATTACACATGCAAGGTTTCAAGGGCTGAAAACCCTTGAAAAACCTGTAAAATTCGTAATAGGTTCGGCCTTAGGGTTTCTCCAAAACTTCCTCTTTTATGTGTGAAAATTAGAAAACTATATATAGGAAATAGAGGCTGACGGCGTCAAGACCAAATAGGTGACGCCGTCATCTCGCCGCCAAAAGAATTCTCGGACTACCTTGATCTACATCTGACGCCGTCATGTATTAACTTTTTCCAGGCCGTCACGTATTTTACTCTTAACGCTCTTCCTTGTGACGCCTTCATTTCAGTACTGGGCCGTCATGAAAATTACTCTTGACACCGTCAAATTGTTACTCTTGACGCCGTCACCTACTGTTCCCAGCAAGGAAAATTGAGACTTTGCCGTTTTCTTCACTTTTATGCTCCAAAAACGTCCAAAATGCCTTCTTTTCCAGATTTCACTCCCAAAGTACCTAAAATCACAAAAGGAACGATTTAGGGCAATATTTGAGCAAATAAATTAAATTCCGGGCTTAAATGACACCCTAAAAGTGGTTCATTTTTTGCCTCATCATATACCCTTACACTTGAGATTTGCTTGTCCTCAAGCAAATGCGCTTTTATTCTAGTCAAAATAGAAGTTAGGGGTCATTTAACACTAATATAAAAGTAATTACAACAAATAATCGTTCCACTAAAAACCAATAGAAAAGCACGGAGGTCATACACAAGCACCTCACAAATAGTGTTTAGATACTCACATCTCTCGGGTTTAATAAAGTGTAAATTACAATATAGAAACGGAAGATATCTCTCACTACCTGTCATAGCAAAATAGATTACCATAGGCTTGGGAAAGGATCAAACCTCCACCACACGGTGTAAGCACCTAGGATAAACTATCAAAGAGGTCTTTTAAAGGGTTGTAACGTTAGGTGTAGGGATATGAAATACACGGTTTTGTTGGATATAGGCAATCTTTACTGGTGGCGAGTTAACAATCTTGGTTAATTACATGTACAACATGGCGTTGCTAAGCCAAGACTAGACTCGACTTAAGCTAATAAATGAAAAATAACAAAAACATAAATTGAACATAGAATAAAAAGGGATGGTAGTCCGTATGTTTTTTTTTCTCTTTTTCTTTTTATATTTTTTTCTTTTCTTTTTCTTGATTTTTTCGATTTTTTTATTTTTTTATTTATTTTTTTTTTACTTTTTTTTTTTGCATACACTCTTACCCTACCATCCAAAATAATACATCATAGGGAATGAAAATTCCCCTTACACTTAAACCTTTACATACTTTACCATAAACTAATCTAATGACTCGAATTAAGAAAATCAAAACACTTGGAGCACTATTAAGATTAACGTACATATGGGGGTAATATATGATGTTCTTCCCCATTACTCCATAAATAAGTACTTTACCCATGAGTCCCAATTGTCCCAAAACAATATGTACAAGGATATGACTCGACTTAGCAACCATGTAATCAATTAGATAGTTAACTTAGGGTTTAACAAATAACAATAATGCACTAAAAATGAGCGCATTCACGGAAGGCTAAGGCGATTTGGTTGTACATTTAAGTGGGGTGTAACAAATTCTTCCTTTAAGTAAAATGCTTAAAGTTAGAAACGAAAAGATAGGCTCGGAGGGGTGTACTAGGGGTTTCGTGTACTAAAAATGAGTACAACGCTAAAGGTGTGGGAAAAATTAGTTGACTTAACTAGCCAAGTAATATGACTTAAATGGTCAAATAATTATGATACGGGTTTAACACAAGGGTGATCCTAATGCCTCTTATCATGTAGTAAATCCTGCTACACTAATATAGTCTCACTAGCAGTCTCGGGATGCATGACTAACGCAAGTTCTAGAATCTAAATGCTACCGGTACACTCATAAGCACAAATAGTAAATGCTTTTCCTATCAAATCTAAAGGCGAACCTCACATATTTGGGTGGAAAATTTTTCTGAATATACGGTTATGTGCTAGTCATACAATCTCCTATCAATGAGATGCTTGCTATGGCTAAGGTTTCACTCCTAAATGTTGTAAAAAATTTTAAATTTGGCTCTAAAATTGCACTAACAAGTATTTCTCATAGTTTTATTACACATCTACCATTAAACAAAGCAAACTCAAGCGAAAGTGTATTTGTAAGGTATCATCATTTTACCTTCCCCTTACACTTAAGATGAACATTGTCCCCCATGTTCAAGTAAACAATGTAAAAGTGAAATAAGTAAAACAAATGAAATCAAATACTCCCTTGATTCGCTCGGTATGGATAATAAGGTGGCCAGGTTAAATCTTCCTCCAAGAAAATGAACAATCAAAGCTTCCCTTCCAGAATAATAATCATCTTCTTGTCATACATAACCTGTAAATCCTGAGAAAACAGACAAGACAACCTCGCATAAAATAGGCGGCAACCTATATAAGTTACAATATCCTAGAAAACAAGATAAGATATAATGCTTGTGGAATGAAGTTTGCAGATTTTCTGGAGATTATAAAACTTAATAATTCAACAAAAACTTTAAGACTACGTTAGAAAAACAAAACCGGTAAAATTTCCAGATTTTTACACGTGACGCCATCAAGAGTAAACTCGTGACGCCGTCAGAAATGACCTGCAGAAATGCTTATGTTAAGTTTCCGGAAAATTTCTGGAAAAACTTGGTCCTACTTCCTGGAAAATCCTGCAAGCATTTGACTCTAACAAATACGAATATACATGTTCATTTAATATTGTGGAGAATCATGATCGGTTTGTTTCTTAAAAACATATTTGGGTTTCCCCTTACGCTTATCTTTTGCAAAAATACCTTTAGGTGGAGTTAAGACTAGGCCAAAACAGCAAAGTAAAGTATTTCCACTTTTTAGTTTAGAAACATGATCTATCAACAATAAAAATAAAGCATGTATACGGAAGCAAATAACAAACAAACAAAATAAAATCACACACAGCATGGGTTGCCTCCCAAGGAGCGCTTGTTTTTGTTCGAGTACCTAAAATCACTCCCAAAGTACCTAAAATTCCTTCTTTTCCAGATTTCACTCCCAAAGTACCTAAAATCACAAAAGGAACGATTTAGGGCAATATTTGATCAAATAAATTAAATTCCGGGCTTAAATGACCCCCTAAAAGTGGTTCATTTTTCGCCTCATCAACCATAAACAAGTAATCAACACATAATCAACATCTAGGTTTCATTAGATCTAAGCAAACACAAGGTAAATCTAGCCTAGCATGGTGGAATCAAGACAAGCACAAGATATAGACAACCAACACATAGACATATTGATTGAATTAAAAGAAAACTTATCTCAATTACACATGTAAGGGTTCAAGGGCTGAAAACCCTTGAAAAACCTGTAAAATTCGTATATGGTTCGGCCTTAGGGTTTCTCCAAAACTTCCTCTCTTATGAATGAAAATTAGAAAACTATATATAGGAAATTGAGTCTGACGGCGTCAAGAAGAAATGGGTGACGCCGTCATATCGCCGCCAAAAGAATCTTCGGACTGCCTTGATCTACATCTGACGCCGTCATATATTAAGTGTTTCCAGGCCGTCACATATTTAACTCTTGACGCTCTTCCTTGTGACGGCTTCATTTCAGTACTGGGTCGTCATGAAATTTACTCTTGACGCCGTCAGGATGGTACTCTTGACGCCGTCACATACTGTTCCCAGCTTGGAAAATTAAGTCTTTGGCGTTTTCTTCACTTTTATGCTCCAAAAACGTCCGAATTGCTTCCTTTTCCAGATTTCACTCCCAAAGTACCTAAAATCACAAAAGGAACGATTTAGGGCAATATTTGATCAAATAAATTCAATTATGGGCTTAAATTACCCCCTAGAAGTGGTTCATTTTTCGCCTCATCATATACCCTTACACTTGAGATTTGCTTGTCCTCAAGCAAATGCGCTTTTATTCTAATCAAAATAAAAGTTAGGAGGTCATACAAATAATCGTTCCACTAAAGACCAAAGACAAGCACGGAGGTCATACACAAGCACCTCACAAATAGTGTTTAGATACTCACATCTCTCGGGTGTAATAAAGTATAAATTACAATATGGAAACGGAAGATATCTCTCACTACCTTTCATTGCACAATAGATTACCATAGGCTTGGGAAAGGATCAAACCTCCACCACATGGCGTAAGCACCTAGGATAAACTATCAAAGAGGTCTTTTAAAGGGTTGTAACGTTAGGTGTAGGGATATGAAATACACGGTTTTGTTGGATATAGGCAGTCTTTACTGGTGGCGAGTTAACAATCTTGGTTAATTACATGTACAATATGGCGTTGCTAAGCCAAGACTAGACTCGACTTAAGCTAATAAATGAAAAATAGCAAAAACATCAAATAAACATAGAATAAAAAGGGATGGTAGTCCGTATGTTTTTTCTCTTTTCTTTTTCTATTTTTTTTTCTTTTCTTTTTCTTGATTTTTTTATTATTTTTATTTTTACTTTTTTTTTTTCTTTTTTTCTTTTTTTCTTTTTTTTTTTTTTGCAGACACTCTTACTCTACCATCCAAAATAATACATCATAGGGAATGAACATTCCCCTTACACTTGAATTTTTACATACTTTACAATAAACTAATCTAATGACTCGAATTAAGATAATCAAAACACTTGGAGTACTTTTAAGATTAACGCACATATAGGGGTAATATATGGTGTTCTTCCCCATTACTCCATAACTAAGTACTTAACCTATGAGTCCCAATCGTCCCAAAACAATATGTACAAGGATATGACTCGACTTAGCAACCATGTAATCAGTTAGATAGTTAACTTAGGGTTTAACAAATAATAATAATGCACTAAAAATGAGCGCATACACGGACGGCTAAGGCGATTTGGGTGTACATTTAAGTGGGGTGTAACAAATTCTTCCTTTAAGTAAAATGCTTAAAGTTAGAAACGAAAAGATAGGCTCGGAGGGGTGTACTAGGGGTTTCGTGTACTAAAAATGAGTACAACGTTAAGGGTGTGGGAAAAATTAATTGACTTAACTAGCCAAGTAATATGACTTAAATGGTCAAGAAATTATGATACGGGTTTAACACAAGGGTGATCCTAATGCCTTTTATCATGTAGTAAATCCTACTACATGAATGTAGTCTCACTAGCGGTCTCGGGATGCATCACTAACGCAAGTTCTAGAATCTAAATTCTACCGGTACACTCATATGCACAAAGAATAAATGCTTTCCCTATCAAATCTAAAGGCGAGTCTCAAATATTTGGGTGGAAAATTTTTCTGAATATACGGTTATGTGCTAGTCATACAATCTCCTATCCATGAGACGCTTGCTATGGCTAAAGTTTCACTCCTAAATGTTGTAAAAAATTTTAAATTTGGCGCTAAAATTGCACTAACAAGTATTTCTCATAGTTTTATTACACATCTACCATTAAACAAACAAACTCAAGCGAAAGTGTATTTGCAAGGTATCATCATTTTACCCTTCCCTTACACTTAAGATGAACATTGTCCCCAATGTTCAAGTAAAGAATGTAAAAGTGAAATAAGTAAAAGGAATGATATCAAATACTCCCCTGATTCGCTCGGTATGGATAATTGGGTGGCCAGGTTAGATCTTCCTCCAAGAAAATGAACAATCAAAGCTTCCCTTCCAGAATATAAATCATCTTCTTGTCATACATAACCTGTAAATCCTGAGAAAACAAACAAAGCAACCTTGCATAAAATCGGCGGCAATCTACATAATGTGGAAAACTAGAAGGGGGTTGAATAGTTTTACGTCTTTTTACTTCGTTATAAAAATTAGTTTTAGAGTTTTGCTTAGCTTTTAAAAACTTAGATTCGATAATATGTGATCTCAAGTCTTGTACAATATAAACAATTAATACTACACAATATATTATAAAGATAAGTAATGAAATAAGTAAGAGATGGAAAGATCGAACCGCGAGACAAGAGATTTATAGTGGTTCGACTACAAGGACACCTTCCTTGCCCTACTCCACTCCCCGAGCACCTAACTCAAGAGTTTTCTTCACTATATCAACAAGCTCCCTTATGGCGCAGAAAACCGTACACACCAATATACACACCAATCTACACACCAATATACACACCACAACTTCGTCACACCTAATTCACAACTTCTACACAACTTCTTCAAATCAATCTACTTCACAACTAACTACTCCACACCTATCTTCTTCACACCAATCTAGTACCTAGCTTATCTTCTTCACACCAAGCTAATAACTAATCACACAACTTATATCTAACACAACTAACTACAATCAAGTATTCACAACAATCTTCACAAAGAATAATTTAAAAGATCTTTGATGATGTACCAGCAACTTGGATGTGGAGATCACAACAAGTTGTAATACTTCTTGTCTTGAGGAATAGAAGTATTCTTCTCTTGCACTTGAGAGGATGAAGGTTAGATCACTTTGAAACAAAGAATTTATACACTTATGATCAAAGGATAAAAGAATGGAGATTTGGATCTAGATCAGAAAGTTTAGTAGTGCAAAAGGTGAGGAAAAAATCCAGGTTTAATGTGGTATTTATAGGCAATAGAATCTGACAGAGGAGTGTGGCCGGTCCCCTTAAATCATGGCCGGCCCCTTTAAAATTAAGGGGACCGCCCTTTATAATTAAGGGGGCCGCCAAGCTGAAACGGCCAAATTCTTTGTCTTTTAGTGGGGAAAGTTTATTTGGTGAAAAACTAACTGATTTTGGTTAAAAATTTGAATTCATATATTTAGTATGAATAAAACATTTTTCTTAATTACCAAAAGTGTTTTTCAAAAATATATAATATGTTTATATAATTAAATAAACTTTGCATTAGTTAATTAAATACCCCTTTGATCATAAAATGCACTAAACACTTTGTTTATTCATACCTTAAGTGATTTGGATGTAAAGAGAAATATTAATCACTAAATACTTGTTTATGTCACAAGTTTTAGTTCTATGAGTTTATATTTTGTGATAATTAAAACATAGAGATATTGATAACATGTTAATAATGTTTTTAGGCATTATTTATGTCAAAAATCTCCCCCTTTTTGATTATTACAAAACCTTAAACTCAATATATCTAAAACTTGTTTTTAGACAAGTATTATAGAGTTTACATTTCTCTTCTCCACCTTTTTGTATAATTAAAAAGGTTAAGCCGAGTAAGCCTCGCGAGGGAAGTTTAAACGGGTAGAATGCTCCCCCTTGATGTATGCTCCCCCTCATTTGAGAGCACCAAGGGAACTAGCAATGGAGATCTTTGCTACAAAAATATTTGAAGAGAGCAAGATACACATATATGCAAGGCAACAATTATGCAACTAAACATAGATTCATTCAAGCATTATAAAAAAGATAAGCATTACAACATTTAATATACTTGAAGCATATTGATAAAAATAACACAAAAGAAAAGACATAGTCCTATATTGCCTAAGAGAACACTTGGACTTGCTTGCAACCCATGGTTGATTGTTTTATTTGCTTGAAGAGAAACATAAGCATAAAGCTTAGATGTTGGATTGAGAGGGATATGGAGTGGAGTGTGGAGTGGAAGAAGTGGATCTCACAATGTTGTATCGTGTTAAGGGTGGTATTGGATGATTACGAGTGAGAAGATATTCAATCCAAGAAATATCTTCACTCAAGTAGAGGATTTGTTTTTGAAGGAATATGCAACAAGGGCAAAAGTGAGTGTGGTTTGTAACTTGATCCAAGTTGAGAGAGTGGGGAAGGCAATTTGCATAGGGTGATGATGGAGGTTTCCCTTTGTTGCGTTGTGCAAGATGTATAGCAAGGAGATCACTAAGATCATGGATTTGGTTTATTTCATCACGGAACTTTTGTTTTTCCGTGGCAATGTGGAGGGGGTCATAGGTTTGGTATGGATGAGTTGGGTTTGTGTAGTTGGAATTGTAGTTTGATGGTTGATCAAACTTGTATGGATCATTATAAGTAGTTGGAAGTTGAGAGGTGTAGTTTGGGTTGAAGGAAGATGGTTGGCCAATGTTGTATGGTTTGTAAAGAGGATCAAATGAATGATCTTGTTGGTTTGATGCAAAGTTTGGGAAGTAAGAAGTTGGGGGTGTGGAATGACTTCCAACTTCATTTATGATGATGGATTTGTTTCGAGGGCTTTTTCTTCGCCAAACGGGTTTTTCCGTCATCCTTGCTAGCCTTGAGGCTTTTGATTTTGGTTTGTTTGGAGAGTTCATGATGGGATAAATGGAGAGTGTTGAGGATTGGGGATATTTAGAATGTAAGATTTGTGTGTTTAAGGATGGATAAGGTTTGTTTGGGGGATTAGGACAAAATCTGTTGGTGAAAAATGGGAAATGTAGGTTGAAATGGGCTAAAAAGCAGAAAAGATTCTATAAACCCGACCATCAGATGGCCGGTCCCCTTAATTAAGGGGCGGTCCCCTTAATGATTAAGGGGGCCGCCTTACAGAATTAAGGGGGCCGCCCATCTGGTGATTTCCAGGTTGCCAGAATTGGGTTTTTGGCAGAAAATTTGCAGAAAGGTTATGTGTTTTGATTAGAATTCAAGCAAGTTCAATTCTCTTAGGCAATATAGAGTCTAATCTAATCAAGATATAGCATGCATGCAAAAACACATAAACACATGAGCAAATAATCAACATATAATAAGCAAGAGAAAGCAAATAAAGGTAAGCACAATTAAGCTTCCTAAGGCGTCTATCTTAGATTAAAGGCAAGGATAATTAGTGAGTGATTAACTAATGATGGATCAAGATGACATCATTATTAATGAATTTGTCCTAGTGAGTGTCTATATGCAACAAATGTGGAGCTGTGATTGTTTCGACTCCTAGAAGCAAAAAGAAATAACGATCCTAAGAAACAATCTAAATAATCTCCTTGATTCAATTTTTGCTCAATTATGAATGTCAAAGACATATATTAGATTATATATCATGACAATTTATGTGAGAATTTATGCATGATTTTGAAATACAATGTTTTTAGAATTAGTCAACAATGCAAGGAAAATGATTTTCATGGGGTTCCTAGATTGTGAGAATAAACTTTTTTAGAGAAAATTGCTTGAGTTTTAAAAAAAAATTTATGCATGGAAAATAAATTTTCTCAATCTTTAGTTTTGTGCGAAATAGATTCCTAGACTCAGAAAGAAATGAAATGGAAGAAAAATAAATTTCATGCAAGTATAAATTTGAGATGATTCAATATAATTTAGTCAACTTGTTCCATCATTCCTAATCCTAAACGCAAGTGGTTGAATAATTCACGCTTAAGGGGTTTTGTGAATATATCCGCAATGTTGTCTTCCGATGCAACCTTTTCTATAGATATATTTCCTTTTTGTACATTATCCCTAAGAAAATGGTGACGTATTTCTATGTGTTTAGTCCTAGAGTGTTGCACCGGATTTTTACTTAAATCTATTGCACCTTTGTTATCGCACATAATGGGGACATTTTCTAACCTAATGCCATAGTCTATGAGAGCTTGTTTCATCCATAGTGCTTGTTGACATGCCTTTCCGACGCTTACATATTCGGCTTCGGTGGTATAAATAGCAAGAGCGGTTTGCTTCTTCGAAAACCAAGACGTTAGACAACATCCCATAAACGTGCAAATACCGCTAGTGCTCTTTCTATCTACGTAGTCTCCCGCATGATCCGAATCCGCATAGACAATGGTTTCTATGCCGGATTCCTTAGGATACCATAGTCCTAAGTGTATAGTGCCTTTAATGTATCGGAAGATATGCTTAACCGCTTCTAGGTGAGAGGTTTTGGGATCCTCTTGAAAACGGGCACAAAGGCAGACACTGAACATGATGTCGGGTCTACTTGCCGTCAAGTATAGTAAACTACATCATTCCTCTATACTTGGTGTTATCTACGGACTCACCTTCATCATCCTTTGTGAGCTTTACCTCCGTAGACATGGGAGTTTTCATGGGTTTTGAGTCTTCTAGGCCAAACTTCTTAAGCATTTCCTTAATGTACTTGGATTGGTTAAAAAATATTCCATCTTCTAATTGTTTTATTTGTAATCCTAGGAAGAAGTTAAGTTCACCCATCATAATCATCTCAAACTCATCATGCATGATTTTGGCAAATTCATCACACATGTCTTGACAAGTCGATCCAAATATAATGTCATCAACATATATTTGGACAATGATGAGATTTGGGTCTTTTCTTTTAGTGAAAAGAGTGTTATCTACCATTCCCATGGAATAATCATGTTTAATAAGAAAAGCTTTTAATCGATCATACCAAGCTTTGGGAGCTTGTTTGAGTCCATACAAAGCTTTCTTTAACTTATAGACATAATCAGGTTTTGTGAAGTCAATGAATCCTGGAGGTTGTGCCACATATACCTCCTCATTGATAAAACCGTTAAGGAATGTACTTTTCACATCCATTTGGAATAACTTAAAATCTAGGGCGCAAGCATAGGCAAGTAATATCCTAATCGATTCTAGTCTAGCTACGGGGGCATAAGTTTCGTCATAATCAATTCCTTCTTGTTGATTATAACCTTGGGCAACTAACCTAGCTTTATTCCTAGTAACTATTCCATTCTCGTCTAACTTATTCCTATATACCCATTTGGTTCCTATGATGGTCATATCCTTTGGATTTGGGACTAATTCCCAAACAAAAGAAATTATTTTTATCTTGGGCTTGTGACCTAAGGGTTCTTTGGTTAAGATGTCCTATTATATTATCTAATGGATGAGATCTAGATTCTTTAATATTAACAGTTTCGTTATTTTCTAAGTGAATGTATTCATTATCATTTCCTATGGGTTTTGTTTTACTAACCTCAATAGCTTCATCTTCGATTAAATCATCATCTTCTAAAGGTAATGTTTTAGGAGGTGGTGGTGTTTCATCAAATGTTACATTTAGTGATTCCTCTAATTTCATGGAGTGTTTGTTAAGTATTATATATGCTTTGCTATTTTGTGAGTATCCTAAAAATATTCCTTCATATGATTTTGGATCAAAATTAGTGAGATAGTCCTTAGTGTTTAAAATATAGCATTTACTTCCAAATACCTTAAAGTAGCTTAAGTTTGGTTTTCTACCTCTTAATAACTCATAAGGAGTTTTTCCTAGAATTCTTCTAATTGATACCCTATTTAAAATGTAAGTTGATGTATCTACGGCGTGACACCAAAATTTTTGTGGGATGGATTGTTCATTTAACATAGTTCTACTCATTTCTTGTAGTGACCTATTTTTTCTTTCTACTACGCCATTTGATTGAGGAGTACGAGGAACGGAGAAATTGTGAGATATTCCATTTAACTCGCAATATTTTCCGAATTGTACTTCGTTATCAAATTCCCTACCATGGTCCGTCCTAATGGCAACTATTGAGCATCCTAATTTATTTTGAATCATTCTACTAAATATTTCGAATTTTTCAAAGGCTTGGGTCTTGTCACTTAAAAACCTAGTCCACGTGTATTGTGAGTAGTCATCTACTATCACTAAGGTATATTTGTTTCCTCCATAGCTCCGCACAGCGGATGGACCAAAAAGATCCATATGTAATAATTCTAGGCATCTAGTAGTGGATACTATATTCTTGGCTTTGTGACTAGCATGAGCTTGTTTTCCAATTTTACATGCATCACAAAAATGCTTGTCATATTTTAGATTAGGCAAATTTCTAACTAATTCCTTAGAGGCCAAAGATTTTATTTGTTGCGTATTAGCATGTCCTAATCTCTTATGCCATAGTGTAGAGTTTTCATCTAGGGTCGTTAGGCATATCCTATCCTCAGGTTTGTTTCCTAGTTTCATAACATATATGCCACCTTTTCTAATTCCTCTACATATAATTTTTCCATCCTTAACTATTTCGCTATCATCTTCGGTAAATGTGACTCTACATTTATTATCACATATTTTTCCTACACTAAGCAAGTTATATGTTAATTTATCTACATGCTCTACATTTTCAATAGTAAGTGAGTCTTGAGAGATCGTACCTTTGCCAATGATTTTTCCACGTAAGTCACTACCGAAAATAACGTTACCTCCATTGTATGCCTTGTATGTAGAGAATAGATTGCGATTCCCCGTCATGTGCCTCGAACATCCGCTATCTTTGATCCATTCGTCAGGTTCCAAGTCAATTCCTAAACATATTTCGTCGGTTTCTTTTGCCATAAAACACTTTTCGTCTCTTGGCTTTTCAACTTCTTCTTTGTCACTATCACTCCATGTTCCACTAACAAAAGCACCTTGACTTTCGTAACCCGGTGGCTTTAGACATTCGCCAATGAGATGATTTGGACTTCCACATCTAAAGCATTTTCTCTTCCCGTAGTTGTCACTTCTATTCCTTTGGAATGCTTTTCTTTCGTCTCGTGATGATCTAGTGAATCTTCCTCGTCTCTTGAAGAACTTCTTGAATTCTCTTACGGCCATTGCATATTCTTCGTCTTCACTTTCGTCACTTGAATCATCATCATCACTAGGTTCCTTTTTGGCTTTCAGAGCAATGGATTTGGTTTGTTCTTTCTTGATTTTGACCGTTTCCGAATCTCTTCTTATGATTTCTTCATGAACCTTCAAGTTGCCAATTAGTTCATCTAGTGATAACGTCATCAAGTTCTTTGATTCTTCGATTGCCGTGACCTTAGCTCGCCATTTTGGATGCAATGTCCTAAGAAATTTCCTAACACAATTTTTACTAGAAAATGTCTCATCAAGTGCTTTTGAACTTGTGATGATAGTGTTAAACTTAGCAAAAGCATTATCAATTGATTCCTCTTCCGGAATCGTAAATTGTTCATATTGTTGTACAAGAAGATCTATTTTATTATCTTTGACTTGGCTATTACCTTGGTGAGTGATTAGTAAAGAATCCCAAATTTCTTTGGCGGTTTTGCACATAAAAATTCTTTCATATTCTTTGCGTGGTAACGCATTATAAATTACCATTTTAGCCTCATTATTTTTTTGCTAATTTCTTTTTCAAATCATCATTTTGTTTTTCAAAAGATACAATTTCATTCATTTTAGTTTCAACATTATATTGAATAGGAGGAAAATCACCAAAAGTAATAATATGCCAAAGATCAAGATCTTTTGATTTCACATACGTTTCGAATCTATTTTTCCAATATAAAAATTCATCACTTTCAAAGAGTGGTGGTCTTTGCATAGATTGCCCTTCTAAATATTTTTCAGATTCCATAGATCGTTACAAGTTTTAAAATACAATATATTTTAAAAATCTTGCTAGACGTGGCTCTTGATACCAATTGTGGAAAACTAGAAGGGGGGTTGAATAGTTTTACGTCTTTTTACTTCGTTATAAAAATTAGTTTTAGAGTTTTGCTTAGCTTTTAAAAACTTAGATTCGATAATATGTGATCTCAAATCTTGTACAATATAAACAATTATACTACACAATATATTATAAAGATAAGTAATGAAATAAGTAAGAGATGGAAAGATCGAACCGCGAGACAAGAGATTTATAGTGGTTCGGCTACAAGGACACCTTCCTTGCCCTACTCCACTCCCCGAGCACCTAACTCGAGAGTTTTCTTCACTATATAAACAAGCTCCCTTATGGCGGAGAAAACCGTACACACCAATATACACACCAATATACACACCAATCTACACACCAATCTACAAACCAATCTACACACCACAACTTCGTCACACCTAAGTCACAACTTCTACACAACTTCTTCAAATCAATCTACTTCACAACTAACTACTCCACACCTATCTTCTTCACACCAATCTAGTACCTAGCTTATCTTCTTCACACCAAGCTACTAACTAATCACACAACTTATATCTAACACAACTAACTACAATCAAGTATTCACAACAATCTTCACAAAGAATAATGTAAAAGATCTTTGATGATGTACCAACAACTTGGATGTGGAGATCACAACAAGTTGTAATACTTCTTGTCTTGAGGAATAGAAGTATTCTTCTCTTGCACTTGAGAGGATGAAGGTTAGATCACTTTGAAACAAAGAATTTATACACTTATGATCAAAGGATAAAAGAATGGAGATTTGGATCTAGATCAGAAATTTAGTAGTGCAAAAGGTGAGGAAAAAATCCAGGTTTAATGTGGTATTTATAGGCAACAGAATCTGATAGAGGAGCGTGGCCGGTCCCCTTAAATCATGGTCGGCCCCCTTAAAATTAAAGGGACCGCCCTTTATAATTAAGGGGGCCACCCAGCTGAAACGGCCAGATTCTTTGTCTTTTAGTGGGGAAAGTTTATTTGGTGAAAAACTAACTGATTTTGGTTAAAAATTTGAATTCATATATTTAGTATGAATAAAACATTTTTCTTAATTACCAAAAGTGTTTTTCAAAAATATATAATATGTTTATATAATTAAATAAACTTTGCATTAGTTAATTAAATACCCCTTTGATCATAAAATGCACTAAACACTTTGTTTATTCATACCTTAAGTGATTTGGATGTAAAGAGAAATATTAATCACTAAATACTTGTTTATGTCACAAGTTTTAGTTCTATGAGTTTATATTTTGTGATAATTAAAACATAGAGATATTGATAACATGTTAATAATGTTTTTAGGCATTATTTATGTCAACACATAAGTTACTAAATCCTAGAAAACAAAGTAAGATATAATGCTTGTGGAATGAAGTTTGCAGATTTCCTGGAGATTATAAAACTTAATTATTCAACAAAAACTTTAAAACTCCGTTAGAAAAACAAAACCGGTAAAATTTCCAGATTTTTACACGTGACGCCGTCAAGAGCAAGCTCATGACGCCGTCAGAAGTGACCTGCAGAAATTCTTATGTTAAGTTTCCGAAAAATTTCTGGACAAACTTGGTCCTACTTCCTGGAAAATCCTGCAAAACTTCATTATGACTCAATACAAGCATTTGACTCTAACAAATACGAATATACATGATCACTTAATGTTGTGGAGAATCATGATCGGTTTGTTTCTTAAAAACATATTTGGGGTTTCCCCTTACACTTATCTTTTGCAAAAATACGTTTAGGTGGAGTTAAGACTAGGCCAAAATAACAAAGTAAAGTATTTCCACTTTTTAGTTTAGAAACATGATCTACCAACAATAAAAATAAAGCATGCATACGGAATCAAATAACAAACAAACAAAATAAAATCACACAAAGCATGGGTTGCCTCCCAAGAAGCGCTTTTCTTTATTTACGAGTCTTGTAGCTAGACTCAAGGTCATGGGTTACTACGTGACCTCATAATTGGTTTCACTCTTCGATTGTAATTATTCTTTGTAGAAACCAATCACCTTCTTCTCAATCGCTCCTATAATCCTTTGGGCAAATTCCTTATCGACTTTATACCTTGGTCCTAGAGCCAAGCAATCTTTATAGAAAATACTTCTCTTTTCCCATACATAGTCCATGCTTTTTTTCTTATCCTCTTCATTGATGTCCTCAAAAGCACCAACGTTATCCTTATCAAATCGGGATATAAAGCGAAATTCTTTCATTTTATTAGGCATCCTATAAGTGATCCTATCTGTGTTACTTGCAAATAGGATTGTCCCTTCTATCTCATTATATTCTAACTTGGACTTCCCAACAAACGGTTTACCAAACACGACATTGGACAATCGACAATCAATAACATTAGCAAGATCTTCCACAATCATAAAGTCGGTGATAAAAGTGAAATTCCCAACAAAGACCTGTAAACCTTTAACTCTCCCGACAAAGTTACAAACTCCACCGGGGTATTTGGGATCTCTTCCAGGTTCAAGTCTTGTTTTCACTATATCATTATAAACATTTGAGGACATAATGTTGATTGGGGATTTAAAGTCAATGTAAGCATTGTCAACGTGTCTATACTGATTGGCCTAAGACAGTCAGATAATATCAACCAAGTTATGGTCAACAAGTCAAACAGCTTAGGCCAATACTCCGTGGAGTTTAGTGTTTCCCCGGATCGTTAAATCCCAACGAGGCGTGAAATCTGAAAGAAAACGACTTTGAGATCAAGTGAATTGAACAGGAAAAGGGTTTAAGTGATTGTACAACTGAAATATAAGTGTGAATAGATTTAATAAGCTATATCAACTAATACGTGAAATCAGATAAGTACAAGTGAAAAGGAACTGGAAAACGTAAACGTTTAATATTTAAACGTAAACAAAAACAACTTTAACTATAGTAGGAGTTTGCAAGCCTTAGGGGCTTAAATGCAAATTAAATAAACTTGAAATATTTATTTTATATTTATTAATTTATTTAAAATTTAATAAAACCTAAAAAATGTAAAAAGATATAAAATATACGTTTATATTTAACTAAATGTAAACGTACGAAATTTAAACGTGAATTCTGTAAAATACAACTTCCACAAATATGAAAATTATATTTTTGGAAACCTAAACTTATTAGAATATTATTAGAAAATTAAAATTATTTTTATAACTATTTAATTAATTATTTTTATTTAATAACTATTTTTAATTAGTTAATAATTCACTAATAAATAGAAAAATGTAAAATAAGTCTAAAAATATAAAATTAAAATTTCTAAAAGTCTAAAATATTATAAAACTTATTTTAAAACTAAAATTATATTTTTCACACTATTTATCTAATTATTATTAATTAATTGTTATTTAATTATTATTTAACTAATTATATTGATTTAAATTATTATAAATACTAAAAAGACTTAGATAATTATGAAAAATTTTATATATCTAATTAACAATCACAGGAATCCTAAAAAATTATAAAAAGTTTATATTATGTATTTTTAATCTAATTTATTAATTATTATTCTTCTTATTAATTAATTACCAATTAAACTAATTATATTATTAAAAATAGAAAATGAAAAGTATAAATCCTAGAACAATTTATAAAAATGATTTACCTTATATAAAGGCTATAAAAATTATAAAAACTAGGTGGTACTTTATAAAATATAATTATGCTTTTTAATTCTTATTTATTAATTAATTATTAATTATACTAATATTAAATCTAAAAAACACTAGATGACAAAAGAAAAATCTGGAAAAATTTATAAAACTACTTTAATATATAAGAGATTTAATAAAAATATAAAATAGCAGAAGTGCTTATAAATAAGCTCAAAAGAAAACTAAATAGATAATTTGTATTAAATAGAAGCTATCACTATAATTAATTTTGTCTTTTTCTGGTTTTTCTTTTATAAAACTAACAAAATACTTAAAATAAGAAACTTTTGTAAAGGAAAATAATTTAGGAACTCAGAATAAGAACTATGAGTGCTTATTACCTAAACAGTTGACCAAGTTTCACCAAAGAAGGAATTAAGCACAAATGGACTTATGTGGGGTCCACAAGGATGAAACCTGGTACAAATGAGTTGTGTGGATGATAATAAGCAAAAATTACTCAAATAAGATGGCCAAATAAGCTAGGAATCCAAAATAATCACTTGCTTATTTTGAATCTGAGACAGACTTGGGACAGATTTAGGAGGCCAAATTAAGTAGGGTCCACAAGAGTACAGGTCAGACAAAGGGTCAATTTATGAACCTGAGTAGGAGGGGGTTGTAAGAACCAAATTTGGAACTTGTGGGACCACTGTGGTGGTCACAATCAACCACCAAAGTGGTGGTGATGGTGGTGATGGTCTGTGTAGCAGGGCATCATCTTGCCCTGCAAGTGTTTTCCAGGGGTGTTTTAGTCAACAAGAAAAAATCACAAAAATATGAAAAACATGGAAATCACAAGTTCAACTGATAGACTAAATACCCTAGCAATTTCAGACCCTAGATCATAACACAAAAATCACAAATATTCATGCCATTTTGGAGATTTTCTGCACAAGCACTTTTTGACTTTTTCTAATTTTTAGCTAAGTTGACTTATGTGAAGTTTGATTGATCCTAGCTGATTATAGATGATATAATAAGCTTAAGTGAAGCTGATTTAGGCTTAATCTAATGGTAATAAGCTTAAGTGAGGGTTTTTAGCACTCAAAACTCTACACAGTTAACTGTGTAGGGGTTTTTCATTTGATTTTGACTTTCTGGTTAAAAGAGACAAAGTAAATACTCAATTTGGACTGTGATGGACCTTAGAACAATGAAACAAATACATTCAACAACTAATAACAACAACAACACAGCTAACAAGCTTAATCCAAACACCCTAGATCCTAACTGATTTGAAGGTTTTCCAAGAAAACAACTGATTTTAACCAACTTATTACCACAAAAACTTTTATTATACTTATATGAATCTGTTAAAACCTTAATGTCTCAGAAATAACAACAATAACTCAGAAATCCAAATCAAGTCACATAATACTTAAATATGAGATACTCAACAACCATAAAAACTAATGAACAACTATTATGTTTTTATTATTGTTTTATCAATTAAAACTATAAATAAACACAGATTACTAAAATCAAGTAAGATCAACAATAAGTAAAGTGAAAAACTTGAAAATGGATAATATAGCTTACAAATGAGTGACTGAGAGAACCAAACCAAGAACCAAGAACCCTTATGTGACTCCCATGAGTCTCTAAACCATAATCCAAAGCTTCTTGTGCTTCCCAATCATTTCTCAATTTAGAATTCAACCCAAAAATTGTACAGTTGACTTTAGTTGACTGATTTTGTGTTTATGGAATTTTTTAAGCTACACTTTATTGTTAGTTACTAAAAGCTTTTGTAAGCTTTATAGGAGCTTATATGAGCTTATTTTGTCTGTATCATCAACTAAGAACAACACTATCAAGACACATGAGATTTTTGAAACTCAAAAATTTGCATAAACTGATATTGAGGTTTACAGTGTTATTGAATACTTGAAACAGCTTGATTACAATATAAAAACACTTAACAAAGTACCTTAGAACTTAATACAATACTGGAAAACTGAGAATTAAAAATTCGACATACATTAATTAAAATTAAACTAGATACTCTTCCACAATGCTTCTCTTCCCTTCTTTATAGGCTTTTCAGACTCCCCATGCGTTTCTGGCCATATCCCACTTGAATTGAGCCATTGGATCTCTGTAATTCATTTTAACCGTTTAAAAGTATTTTTGGCGCCAAATCATTACACGTGGAATTGGAGTGGATTGAGACTAATTAAAGAATCTTGGTGTTATGTGGAGGTTTAGGGGACAACTTCGGATAGCAGGGGTGGACTATGGGTGCGTTTTGTTCAAGAAACTGGCTGTAAGTATGGAGGTTGAGTGAAAATGGTGGGGAAAGCATTTAATGCAAAGTGGGGTGAAATGATGATGTTGGGAAGTGAGGTGGAAGTGGACAGGTGGTGTGGTAAGGTGGTGATACCACCCTAGTGTTGGAGAAGGAGGCTGAGGGAGAGGGAAGTGTACAGTGGTGGTGGTATTGGGGAAGAAGGGGAGGTCAACGGGGTCAACCCCCGTTTTATTATAAAAGGGTAGACTAGGCTTGGCTTTGGGCTAGAAACAAAAATGGGTGGGCTGGGTAGGTTAGTGTTTGGATTGGATTTGTTTTTGGGGTTTATAATAAAACAAAGGGTCCGGTTGGTTTAGGTAATAAACAAGGACCAATTAGGTAATTTTGACAAAAATAGAGGGGCTGGTTTTGCAACTTTCCCAAATATTTATAAGTACTATTTTTGTCATTATTGAATAACCCAAGGACCAAAAGTGTGATTTTTCCATTTTTCAAATACCAGGGACCTTTTCTGCCAATTCCACAAACTCCAGGGACCTAACTTGTAATTTTCCGAAATTTGAAGGGTTTATGTTGTAATTTCTCAAAAGTTATCATAAGGTCCATTTTTGTCATTTAATAATAGTACAAGGCTTATTTTTCATATTTTTCCATTTACAAAACCTTAGGGACTTTTTTTGACACTTTTCAAACTTGAGGGACTAAAGTTGTCATTTTGCAATTTTTAACTTTAAAGGACTATACTTGACAACTTATGAATCCCTAAGGACCTTTGATGATATTTTTCATGTTTTGATTTACCAGGGACTAGTTTTGCCAATTTTTCAAAGTTCAGGGACTGAAACTGTAAATTATGTGAAATATTTTATTTTTCATCAGTTTTCAATCCTTTTGTATAAAAACACAATCCAGGGATATTTTATATAATTTAAGGCATTCCTGTGTGTTTTCATATGTTTTTGCAGTTTAAATGTAACAGAAATGATGAGTATTTACACACTCATCAATCCCCCACACTAAACTATTGCTAGTCCCTAGCAATCTTTACCAAAAGCCATCACTTCTGGAGTAGCCAGGTGTAAGAACTGTGGCACACCTGATAACCGTGTGATTTTTAGCAAACCACCAGCTGTCAACGGATTTTATTTGTCTTTACCAAAAGCCGTTTGCTTCTTGACTAGCCAACTCTTGTTGGAATAGTCAACATCTTGGTGAGCTGATTACCAATTATGGTTTTTCCACTGCCTTTACCACAAGCCATAATCTTGCGGGCTAGCCAACTCATTCGGTTTTTAGGATATGGCGAGGTGAGGTTTTTGGCAAATTGCAAGCCATCAACGGTTTTGAGATATCTTTACCAAGAGCCGTTTGCTCCTGGATTAGCCAATCCTTATGTGCGTTAGACATGGCGGACTGATAAGCATTTATTGCATTTCTAAGTGTGAAAAAACTTTAAATTTTGATCAAATGAGGGTGCTTGATGGAACATGTGTTTGAATTCGTGAGAATCCCCCCCACACTTAAAAATGAATATTGCCCTCAATATTCAAAACACCGGGTGTTAAACCGATACTTAGAACGTAAGAAGGAAATATTAATAACCTTTATTTTAGGCTATTTACATCATTTTTTTTTCAAGATATATACATATATACAACATGTGGGGCATCTCCCCCACACTAGGGTGGTAGAAAAGAGAAAGAAATCAGAAATATGAGTGAAAACCCATATTGCTACTGTTTTTGATTACCGAGTCGCTAGCTTGACTCGACCTCGAATTGAATTGTCCATGAGGAAGCTACTTTTTTTGTTAACCGAGTCGCTAGCTTGACTCGACCCCGAATTTAATTGTCCTTGGGGAAAGATTGGAGATCCGGGACAACCATGTTTGGTATGTCCTCTCCAAAGTAGTGTTTCACACGATGGCCATTAACTTTAAAACATGGACCGTCATTTTGAGATAACTCAACGGTACCATATGGATAAACCTTAGTGATAGTAAATGGACCAGTCGAACGGGTTTTTAATTTACCCGAGAAGATCTTTAATCTAGAATTAAAGAGAAGTACTCGATCACCAACATTAAAAACGTGGTTCTTTATTTTTGAGTCATGAATTCTCTTTGTTTTTTCTTTATAGATTAAAGAGTTCTCGTAAGCCTGATCACGTAGTTCATTTAATTCATGCATTTGAACTTTTCTGTGATCACCCGCAGTTTTGAGGTCAAAGTTGGCATGTTTCAATGCCCAGTAGGCTTTGTGCTCAAGTTCCATCGGTAAATAACATGTCTTTCCGTACACAAGCTTGTAAGGTGTACACCCAATAGGTGTTTTATAAGCTGTATGAAAAGCCCATAGTGCGTCATCTAATTTATCCGACCAGGCAGCACGGTTTTCACCAACAGTCCTCTCAAGTATCCTTTTGATACCACGATTTGAAACCTCCACTTTCCCACTTGTTTGTGGGTGATACGCGGTAGAAAGACGGTGAGTTACACCATACTTTTGCATGACTTTATCAAATTTGTCATTGCAGAAATGCATACCACGATCACTTATGATAGCACGTGGAGTTCCAAAACGGGCAAAAAGAGATTTAAGGAATTTCACTACAACTCGGGCATCATTTGTGGGTAAAGCTTTTGCTTCAACCCACTTTGATAAATAATCAACAGCCACAAGTATGTATTTGTTTCCTCTAGATGATGGAAATGGCCCCATAAAGTCAATGCCCCAGATATCAGATATCTCACATACTTGAATAGCATTTTGTGCATCTCATTTCTTTGTGAAATGTTTCCATGACGTTGACAAGCGTCACTGGTTTTAAAGAGATCCTGGGACTATGATGTCCCCCAGTAGGTCCAGCATGGCAAGCCTTGAGAATTTTAGTGGCTTCCTGTCCATATACACACCGCCGGATGACTTGATCTGCACAGATTTTGAATAAGTAGGGGTCATCCCAGAAGTAATGTTTAACATCCTTAGAGAATTTATTTTTCTGTTGGGTTGACATCCCTTTCACAACAAAGTTACCCGCATGGTAGTTTGCAAAGTCGGCAAACCATGGGGTAGTAGAATCTCCACGAAAAGCAACCGCATTGAGTGTTTCGAGAGGAAATGTTTCATTTATTTCCTTTTTCTCATACACATCTTGATGAGGGTTTTCTAATCGGGACAAATGATCAGCAGCCAGGTTCTCAGCTCCTTTTTTATCACGAATAATGATATCAAATTCCTGGAGGAGGAGAACCCAACGGAGCAATCTCGGCTTTGCATCTTGTTTTGCAAATAGATATTTTAGAGCCGAGTGATCCGTATACACTATGCTTTTAGTCAAGATTAAGTACGTCCAAAATTTCTCAAAAGCATACACCACTGCTAATAATTCTTTTTCTGTAGTGGTGTAATGAGTTTGAGCTTCGTTCATAGTTTTGCTTGCGTAGTGGATAGGCTGAAAGTGTTTCGTTTTGCGTTGCCCCAAGACTGCACCGATAGAAAAATCACTTGCATCGCACATAAGCTCAAAGGGTAAATCCCAGTCGGGGGCAATAAGAATGGGCGCCTCAGTAAGCTTTTTCTTTAATGTTTCAAAAGCTTCGATGCACTCTTGTGAGAAGATAAAAGGAGTATCCTTTTCAAGGAGATGAGTCATAAGCCGTGAGATTTTAGAAAAATCTTGTATAAATCGACGATAGAAACCGGCATGACCCAAGAAACTCCTAATACCTTTGATGGTAGTAGGGTGAGGCAGTTTTGCAATGACATCAACCTTAGCTCTGTCAATCTCAATCCCATTCTTGGAAATCTTATGGACGAGGACAATGCCCTCTTTGACCATAAAGTGACTCTTTTCCTAATTTAGACATAGATTGGTGTCTTCACACCTTTTCAACATTTTTTCTAAATTGGTGAGTGATGAGTGTCTAAATACTCATCATTTTGTACCAATCTGAACTGCCAAAACATACAAAAACACTCAAAAATGCATCATAATACTTAAAATATCTTAGAAGTGTGTTTTATATGTTTCAAATACAAAATATGCAAAAACAAATGAAAAACGTACAAAGTTTGCATAATTGGCAGTTTCAGTCCCTCAAGTTTCAAATATTGTCAAAACTAGTCCCTGAAGGTTTTAAATAAATAAAAAGTCAACTTAAGTCCTTGGGAAACCAAAAATGTTCACAAAACATCCCTGGATAAAAGTTTACACAAACTGGCAATTTTTACCCCTCAAGTTACAAAATTGGCAAAATAGTCCCTGGGTATTCAAAACTGAAATATTTACAAATAATACCCTTGCACTATGCATGAATGACAAAATGGAACAATTTTGATTAACTTTTGGGAAATTACAAGTTTAGTCCCTTAAAATCCAAATTTACAATAAAGGTCCCTGGAGTTTGAAAAATTGCAGAAAAGGTCCCTGGGTGTTTTTAAATGGAAAAATAAATAAATTAGTCCTTGTTTTATTAAATTTGTCAAGTTAAGTCCTTAAAAATACTTTGGGAAAATAACATGTTCAGCCCCTCAACTTTGCCAAATTTACAATTTTGGTCCTTGTTCACTTAAACCAATCCGGACCCTTTTTATTTCAATAATCCAAAACCAAATCCAACCCATCCTAAACTACCCCAGCCCATACACCCCTAGCCCAACCATAAGCCCAGTCCAAACCCACCCTTTTTATTTAAAATCAGTGCTGACCCGCGTTGACCACCCAAAACCGCCAAACACTGTACACCCTTCTCCCCCACCCCTGCTTCACCATACCAGGTGGTTTTGCCACCTGCTACCACCACCTCACCACATTCCAGCTCACCCTCACCTCCTTTCCACCTCACACATCAAACCAGATGGGCATTTAATGCCTTCTCCACAATTTTTCTCTCCAAACCACATCTAAACCTCTGTTTCTTCCATAAAGCATCAACTTGTCCTAAAAACCCTCCATTTTGTCTCCTGACACCTCCACAAGCTCCCAATTATCCTTAATTGAAGAACGTAGCCTCCAAGTTAACTTGGAGGACTTTGGCGCCAAAAGTGATTTTAAACGATCATGATCAATTGGACATAATGGATGGCTCAGATGAAGTGGGAAAGACTCAGAAGATATTTCTAAACCTAATTGGAGCATATAAAAGGAAAGAGAAGTAGAGGAGAAGAGTATCTAGGTTATTTTCAATAATTGTATGTCGTATTAATATTTTCAAAAGTTCAAGTGTAATTTTAAGCTTTCAAGTTTAAGTTTAAGTGTTCTCAGTGTATTAGTAATCTCTTAAGTTAATAAAATTCAAGTTTGTGTTGTTATCTTAAGTTGTGCCATTTTCAATTTCATATCAATAATCTCAATAAGCTGTGTGTTGTTACTGTATGGATTCATGGATTGAGTAAGCTCATATAAGCTCCCATAAGCTCAATAAAGCTTTTAGTAACTTACCAATCAGTTTAATATAAAAAATCTCACAAATTACAAATTGGTCAATGATAGTCAACTGTGGCATTTGTTCTTGATATCTGGGTTTCAAAGCTGATTTGGAAGCAATAAGGAAGCTTGGAGTATTGGTTTAGATCCTCAGGGGAGGAAATAGGAGTTCTTGGTTCTTTGTTTCAAGCAGGAAAGCTTATTGTAAGTTGCCAAAATTCTCCCTTTTACTTTTGTATTATTGCTCTGCTTATTACTTGCTC
The DNA here is from genome assembly GCA_030686995.1 of Artemisia argyi. NCBI lineage: Eukaryota > Viridiplantae > Streptophyta > Magnoliopsida > Asterales > Asteraceae > Artemisia > Artemisia argyi. The sequence continues at coordinate 6,352,948 of CM060690.1, forward strand.
TTTCAGTGTTTAATGCTTATTTAGTCTTATATAGTCATAATATAACATAATAATAGTGTCTTGTTTGTTTGAATCAATAGTTACTAAAAAAATAAAAATCAATCAGTCAATATTGCATATCTTGTGTTCTTGAGTATCTGTGGTAATTATCTGTTTCTAAGTGCTTAATTACATTTGATATATCATAATAAGTCATGTTGGTTCATTAGAATAAGCTCTTATAGCCCTTAGCTAATTGAATCTCAAAACAGTCTAGATTAGAGGGTGTTTGGAATAAGCTTTTGAGCTGAGTTCTTGTAGTTATTTGATGTTCAATTGTGTTTCACTAGACAGCAGTAGTATAATATAGGTTAAGTAAGGCATAAAATTGTGAGTTCATACACCCAAAGTCAAAATCTTAGTCTAATCATCTCCACAGTTAACTGTGTGAGATTTGGGACCTCAAACCCACACCATTAGCTTAAATCTAATAACTCTAGCTTAATATAAGTACCTTATAGCTTATTATGACTTAATCAATTAGTATCAGTCATTAGAAATCCAAAATAGTCAAAGTACCAAGTTTCATTCAAAAGTCAAATTTGTATTACTCAGATTTTCTCAAATCTTAGGAGATTTTTGTAGATTTATGTGTTAAGAATTACACTTTGTGCTTTTCAGGTTTAGTAGTCTACCACCCCAGCTTTAAGTTCCAATAAGTCTTATAATTTTAAGATTTTTTATCTAGGCACCACAGACCCTCAAACTCACTTGCAGGGCAAAGGTGTGCCCTGCTCACTTAGACCCAGTTCATCACCACAACTTTGTTGGTGATTTCTTATCAATCCAGTGGACCCCACACCTCAACCATTAGCTTAATTTATAGCTTATTAGTCCAGCTTATCTCATCTAGGCTTAGTTTAGCTTTTAGCTTATTGTGGCATAACTTTTAGGATCCAAATTGTGACCTGTGTAAAACAAGCTATACTGAGTACTCAGTATATGATCACCATTTTGAAGGCTCATTCAGAGCTTATTAGGAAGCCATAAGCTTAGCTTCTTGGTTTATTGTGTAGTTTACCAACCCATCTTTGAACCCCTAGGCTTAGCTTGAACCCTATTTCACTATTGTGGACCCCACAACTCATTGAAAGTGGACTGCAAGGCAAAGCCTTACCCTGCATATCAGATACACAGCCATCATCACCAACTTTGGTGGTGATTTGTGGCCAATTCAGTGGGCCCTACACCTTCTACTTAGCTTATTACAACCCCCCTCCTACTCAGGTTCAATAGTTGACCATTAGTTTGACATATAGATCAGTGGACCCCACCTTAAATTGTCCCCAATCTCTGTCCCATTTCTGAGTCAGAACTCAAATAAGCAAGTGCTTATTTGAGCTTCTCAGCTTATTTTAGGAGCTTATATCATTAAGTTTAGTTTAATATAGTTCAAATAACTTAGGTAAACTAGACTTCACCATAGTGGACCCCACATAACCTCAGTTTAGCTTATTTCTTAATTTAGTCAACCTTAGTCAACTGTATAAGCTTATAAGCATTTTCAGTGCTTATTTCAAGGTTCTAAAGTAGTTGTCTTTATTAAAGTTTCATTATTTAAGTATTTAAGTAGTTTTATAAAAGAAAAACCAGAAAAAGCAAACATAAAAATAGTGATAGCTTCTATTTAATAGAAATTATCTAATTAATTTTCATTTTAGCTTATTAATAAGCACTTGTCCAATTTTATAATTTTATAAATTACTTAGTACCTTAAAGTAGTTAAAATAATTTTCTTAGAATTTTCCTAAGCAGTTTACTATTTATTAGATTTAAAACTAGTTTAATTAATTAAATAGGTAATATTAGTAATTAAATAGATTTCTTTAATTTTAATTAACAAAAGTAGAATTTTATATTTTTCCTAAGTTTTATAAAGTAGTTAAGACTTTTTAAAAATATTTTCATAATTTCCACTGTTCATTTTATAATTTTCTTATTTGAATTAATTAAATTAGCTTAAAATTAATTCATAAGTAATTAATTAGTCAATTAGCTTAAATATAATTTTTAGAAAGTTTTTATAATTTTGTAGTATTCCTGTAGTGTTTAAATAGTTTTATAAATTTTATCATAATTTTCTAAGGTAATTTAGTATTAATAGTAATTTAAAATAGTTAAAATAGTTTAATTTAATTAAATAGTTATTAATTAATAAAATACTTATAAAAAGACAAAAATATTTATTTTCATTTTTTATACTTTCTTCAAGTTCTTATTTAGGTTTAGAAATTATTGTTATAAGTTTTTAGGTTTATTTGTAATAGTTGTAATATTTAGTTAATTTAAATTAAGCTTTTAATTAGATTTTAATTAGTTTTATTAATTAAATAGTAATTAAATATTATAATAATCATTTTCATAATTTCAATTTCATTTTCTATTTTCTTTAATATTAAGTTTTCAAAAGTTTCACTTTTAGTCCCTGTAGTTTGTAACTTGTTAAATACCACTTTTCTCTGTCTGTTATCTGATTATCTGATTTTGTGCTTATATCTGTATTTCTGTTATAGTTTTATAATTTCCAAATATCATGCAATCAGTAGTGTAATCAAACCTCAAATCATCTTTGTTACTGTCCTCAGTACCACTCACTCTCATACTCGTTTACAAATACAATTTCAATCTCGTTGGGATTTAACGACCCGGGGATTTCCCTGTACTTCCACGGTCAATATTAACTTGCACTTTCTCCCAGGTGGGCCTAACAGCTTCACAAGGCTGACTGGTTGGTTTGGGAGGAGTCAAAATTTGGCGCCGCTGCCGGGGAGGTTGTTGCGTGTTTCAAAACGGTAAAAGTTTAGTGGTTTTCAAAAACCCTCCTGTACAAATATCACCACTTTGTAAATTTTCAAGAAAAGCAAAATCATATCTGAAAACGTTCATTAACATTTCTCCTGAAGTGTTAACAACACCAAACAAATCATAAACAACAAAACAAACTGTGAAGTTAAATTACTTCGTATCTTTACGATTACAACCTATACAGTTGGTTTAAGGTAAGTTCTGACATTAAATTGCGAACTTAAGAGGGATCCATTTATTTCCTCCCGCCAGCCTGCGAGTAATCTTAAAAGAACGATTTCGGTTAACGAATCAGTTTCAAAAATATTGTCCAAGTTTTTTCACCCATACACAAAAAGCCAAAAACATTTTACTGTGAATATAATTACATAAAAGTTTACCACCGCAAACCAAGGCAGAACACCTACCAACTGGGGGTGTGAACATAATAAGTTCCCAAATCTAAGATTCAAAACTTACCATTGTATCCTTGTGGATAGTGTACCTTTTTTAAAGGAGCTGTTCATTTGTGATTATTGGGTTTAAGTTCACTGTAGTTTTGCCTCTATCTTGTGTTGAAAACTAATTTTTGTGCATGCGCACTCGTTCACAAGCAAAGAATAAAAAGAAGAAAAACGTACCCGAGTTACGTATTGTTGAAAAAGAACACACAACAAAAATGAACGACGAGCCCCCATTCCCTCCCAAGGATGAGCCAGTTCCTGACACCCGAACTATGGAGGAACTGTGTCAACCTACCATGCACGGGAGGGGTGGACCAATTGCACCACTCACTATTGGAGCCACGGATTTTGGATTAAAACACCACATGATACAACAGATCCAGAATACGTGTCAGTTCCACGGATTGCCGGGTGACGATGCCAACAGGCATCTCGACAAATTTTTAACTGTCACCCAAAGTATGAAACAAAATGGCGTCACCGAAGACGGCTTACGTTTATACTTGTTCCCCTATTCTATCACTCATCATGCAACTTCATGGTTCGATCGACTTCCTAAGAATTCGATCCACACTTTTGATGAAATGATCACTAAATTCCTGGCCAAATATTTTCCACCATCTATGGTCACAAAACTGAGGAATGATATCAGCAACTTCAGACAGCTTCCCGAAGAGTCCTTATTTGAGGCATGGGAACGCTACAAACTTGCCATTGATCGGTGTCCTAATCATAACATGCTTCTTGTCACCATTATTGATACCTTTTATAATGGTTTGACACTCCGTCATCGTGACACCATCAATGCTGCTGCTGGGGGCACCTTTATGAAAAGGACCCCTAAAGAGTGTTATGACTTAATTGAAAACATGACTGCCCAGCATAACTTTTGGGACTCCTCTGCTGAGAGGAACGACTCATTTAAGTTAGACTCTCCGGCAAGCAATGAAATATCAATCCTAGCTAAAAAGCTGGATGATTTGTCTACAGCAGTTTTGCGTATCCATCAGAATAATCCTAATCAGGTCAAAACTGTTAACCCGAGTTGTGAAACTTGTGGTGGTCCACATCCCTACACAGAGTGCCCACACTCCAGTGGCTTTGCTTGTGAAAACATATCCGCAGCTCAAGGTTCCTATAATACGGGAGGTAATTCTTACCAACCGCAAGGAGACCGAAACCTTTTGAGCTACCGTTCTAATAACTATATTGGACCACCAGGGTTTAATCAACCTCAGAATAGGAACCAGAACTTTAACCAGAATCAGAACCAGAACCGAATGAACCAAGGTTATAACAACCAAGGGAATTTCAACTCTAGTCAAAATCAGGTTCCTCAAAATCAGAACAAAGGAAATTATAACAGAAATCAAGGTCAGAACAGTTACCCACAGGGTAACTCTCAACAACAAAACCACTTCCAGGGTAATAACAACCAGCAACATGGGAATTTCTAGAACAATCGGGCTCAAAATTTTCCAAACCAAAATCAAGCCATTGTTCCAACTGGACCATCACATGATGAGTTATTAAAACAGTTTATGAAATCCCAAGAAGAACTGAACAAAATGCTGGTTAATCAAATATCTAATTTGCAGAAGTCTTTAAATGATCGACCCTCGGGCTCAGGTACAACTTTACCTAGCAACACGATCGCTAATCCGAGGGGCGATGTAAAGGCGATCACCACAAGAAGTGGAGTTTCTTACCAAGGACCTACAGCTCCCTCTACCTCATCTCCTATCCCTGTAGAGGAATGTGAAACTGAGGATACTACGGATACGATACTTCCTAAAAACAACGGAGGTACTAATGACATCCCCCCTCCAGTTATCCCGGTCCCAACTCCCTTTAAAAAAGTCAGGTTTGAAACTACCGAAGGTCCTGTTGAAAATCCAAAATCCAACCCAAAAACAACAATTCCATATCCCTCACGATTGCAAGACCAAAAGCTCCGTGAAAAAGCCAATCATCAGATGGAAAAATTCTTTCAAATTTTCCAAGAACTACACTTCGATATTAGTTTCGCGGACGCTCTTCTTTTAATGCCCAAATTCGCATCGACAATAAAAAACCTGTTGAGCAATAAAGAAAAAATGTTTGAAATGGCACGAACTCCACTTAATGAGAACTGCTCTGCGGTTCTGTTAAAACAGCTTCCCGAAAAGCTAGGAGACCCCGGGAGATTTCTAATACCATGTACTTTCCCGGGTATGATTGAATGCTTTGCCTTGGCCGATCTTGGTGCAAGCATCAATTTAATGCCTTATTCAGTTTGGAAAAAGCTCTCTCTTCAGGCACTTAGTCCCACATGCATGACTCTCGAGCTTGCAGACCGTTCAATTTCACGTCCCCTCGGTATTGCCGAGGACGTATTTGTAAGAGTGGGAAAGTTCCACTTTCCGGCGGACTTTGTTGTTGTTGATTTCGATGCTGATTCAAGAGTTCCTCTCATTCTTGGGAGGGGATTCTTGAGAACGGGGCGTGCATTAATCGATGTTTTCAATGAGGAAATCACGTTACGAGTTGGAAATGAAGCTATAACGTTCAACCTTGATCAAACCTCGAGATACTCCTCGAATTATAATGCTGATTCCGTCAACCGAATTGATGTCATTGACATTGCATCCGAGGAGTATGCTCAGGAATTCCTAGGATTCGCTGATAATTTTCCGAGTGGCAATCCCACTACTTCTTCTGATCCCGTAATCGCTAATTATTCTCCTTCCCTCACTCCGTTTGAGGGAAGTGATTTCGTCCTTGAGGAATTAGAGGCCTTTCTCAAAAGTGATTCAGTTCCCGAAGGAATTGATTACCAAGAGATTGACCCGGAGGGGGATATACTTCTCCTTGAGGAGTTATTGAACAAAGATCCTTCTCCCATTCCTGTTCTACCTCCACAACTTCATAAGGTGGAAGTCAAATATGTTGAGAAAAATGATGACTTCCCCGAGGTTGAGCTTAAGGACCTGCCTCCTCATCTAGAATATGCATTCTTGGAAGGTAACGATAAGTTACCGGTCATTATTGCAAAAGACTTAAAGGATGAGGAGAAAACCGCGCTGCTCAAGGTTTTAAAGTCCCACAAACAAGCAATTGCTTGGAAACTCTCAGACATAAAGGGTATTAACCCAAATTTTTGTACACACAAAATCCTAATGGAAGAGGACTTTAAACCTACCGTGCAGCATCAAAGAAGGGTAAATCCAAAAATCCACGAAGTCATAAAAGCAGAGGTTATCAAACTTCTTGATGCGGGATTGATTTACCTTATATCAGATAGTCCTTGGGTAAGCCCAATACATTGTGTTCCAAAGAAGGGTGGCATTACGGTTATCACAAACGAGGACAACGAGTTAATACCAACTCGTTTGGTTACAGGGTGGCGAGTATGTATTGATTACAGAAAGCTTAACGAAGCCACCCGCAAAGACCATTTTCCTCTACCCTTTATGGACCAAATGCTCGAAAGACTAGCGGGAAATGAGTATTATTGTTTCCTTGACGGCTTCTCGGGTTACTTCCAAATTCCCATTGATCCACAGGATCAAGATAAAACTACCTTCACATGCCCTTACGGGACATTTTCCTATCGTCGCATGCCTTTTGGGTTATGCAATGCTCCTGGCACTTTCCAAAGGTGTATGATGGCTATTTTCCATGACATGATTGGAAAAACCATGGAGGTATTCATGGATGACTTCTCAGTCATCGGGAATTCTTTCGACTCGTGCCTCTCCCACTTAGAAAAAATGCTTCAACGTTGTGAAAACACTAATCTTTGTCTAAACTGGGAGAAGAGCCATTTTATGGTTAAAGAGGGCATTGTCCTCGGCCATAAAATTTCAAAAAGTGGGATTGAGGTCGATAAGGCGAAAATTGATGTTATTGCTAAACTGCCTCATCCCACCACTGTTAAAGGAATAAGGAGTTTTCTCGGACATGCCGGGTTCTATCGGAGATTCATTCAGGATTTCTCCAAAATAGCCCGGCCTATGACTCATCTTCTTGAAAAGGATGCTCCTTTCATCTTTTCCACTGAGTGCATTGAAGCCTTTGAAATTTTAAAGAAAAGGCTTACCGAAGCACCAATCCTTGTTGCCCCCGACTGGGACTTACCCTTTGAACTTATGTGCGATGCTAGCGATTTCGCTATTGGTGCAGTTCTGGGGCAACGCAAAACCAAACATTTTCAGCCAATACACTATGCAAGTAAGACCATGAACGAAGCTCAAACACACTATACCACCACAGAAAAAGAATTATTAGCTGTGGTATATGCCTTCGAAAAATTTCGGTCTTACTTAATCTTAAACAAAAGCGTGGTGTATACGGACCATTCGGCTTTGAAATACCTGTTCACTAAACAGGATGCAAAGCCAAGACTACTCCGTTGGGTCCTGCTTCTCCAGGAATTCGATATTCTCATAAGAGATAAAAAAGGAGCAGAAAACCTTGCTGCTGATCACTTGTCCAGGTTAGAAAATCCTCATCAGGATATTCTCGAGAGAAAAGAAATAAATGAAACTTTTCCTATGGAGACTCTAAATCTAATCTCTACCCGGGATAATACCACCACCCCATGGTTTGCCGACTTTGCAAATTACCGTGCGGGAAATTTCGTTGTGAAAGGGATGTCGTCCCAACAGAAAAGAAAATTCTTTAAAGATGTAAAACATTACTTCTGGGACGACCCCTACTTGTTTAAAATATGTGCGGATCAAGTCATCCGACGGTGTGTCCATGGCCAAGAAGCCATGGAAATTCTTAAAGCTTGTCATGATGGACCCACGGGGGGACATCATAATCCAAACTACACCGCAAAAAAGGTGTTTGATTCCGGATTCTTTTGGCCCACGATCTATAAAGACGCCCATGAACTTATCAAAACCTGTGAGGCTTGCCAGCGTCACGGGAATATTTCTAAAAAGAATGAGATGCCACAAAATGCCATCCAAGTCTGTGAAATATTTGATATGTGGGGCATTGATTTTATGGGGCCATTCCCGTCTTCACGAGGGAATAAGTATATACTCGTCGCTGTCGACTATCTGTCAAAATGGGTTGAGGCAAAAGCCTTACCCACCAATGATGCCCGAGTAGTTTGTAAATTTTTAAAATCTCTCTTTGCCAGATTCGGGACTCCTCGTGCCATTATCAGTGATCGTGGTACTCACTTTTGCAATGAACAATTTGCAAGAGTAATGCTGAAATATGGTGTAACTCACCGTCTTTCTACAGCATACCACCCCCAAACAAGTGGGCAGGTGGAGGTCTCAAATCGGGGTATTAAGAGAATTCTCGAGAGGACGGTTGGTGAAAACCGTGCCTCTTGGTCGGATAAGCTAGACGATGCATTATGGGCTTTCCGCACTGCTTACAAAACACCCATAGGGTGTACTCCATATAAGCTAGTGTACGGGAAAGCATGTCATCTTCCGATCGAATTAGAACATAAGGCCTATTGGGCCTTGAAACATCCAAATTTCGACCTTCAGACAGCGGGTGATCACCGTAAAGTTCAACTAAACGAACTAAATGAATTACGTGATCAAGCTTATGAAAATTCTTTAATCTATAAAGAAAAGACTAAAAAGATACATGACTCTAAAATAAAGAACCGCGTTTTCAACGTTGGTGACAGAGTTCTTCTTTTCAATTCAAGGTTGAAAATTTTCTCGGGTAAACTAAAAACCCGTTGGTCTGGACCATTTACTATAACCAAAGTATACCCATATGGAACTGTTGAGTTATTGCAACCCGACGGTCCCAATTTTAAAGTAAATGGACATCGGCTAAAACACTATTTTGGAGGGGACATACAACCAATGGTTGTCCCGGATCTCCAAACTTACCCCATGGACCAATAAATTCGGGGTCGAGTCAAACTAGCGACTCGGTTAACAAAAACTAGTTTCCCCAAGGACAATTTTAATTCGGGGTCGAGTCAAGCTAGTGACTCGGGAATCAAAAACAAGCTACCTCATGGACAAATCAATTCGAGGTCGAGTCAAGCTATTGACTCGGTAATCAAAAGCGTAGCAATATGGGTCGTCACCCATATTTCTGTCTTCTCATCCCTTTCTAACACCCTAGTGTGGGGGAGACGAACCACATGTTGTACATATGTAAAATATTTTTTTCAAAAAAAAAAAAAAAAAAAAAAAAAAAAAAAAGAAAAAAAAAATGGTATAAGACAAATAAAAAGAAAAAAGTGAGTTTGTATGTAAATAGAGTAAAATAAAAAGGTTAATAGTATTGCCTCCTTACGTTCTAAAGTCTTGGTGGGACACCAAGTACTGTGAATATTGAGGGCAATATTCAGTTCTAAGTGTGGGGGAGCGTTCTCACGAATGCAAAACACATGTTCCATCAAGAACCCCCATTTGATCAAAATTACCAGTTTTTTCACACTTAGAAATGCGAATAATGGTATCAATCCTCCATGTCTAACCCACAACAGGATTGGCTAGTCCAGGAGCAAACGGCTCTTGGTAAAGACTTCTCAAAACCGTTGATGGCTGGCAATTTGCCAAAAATTGTACGGTTCCTCAACTCCCCAAAAACAAATGAGTTGGCTAGCCCGCAAGATTATGGCTTGTGGTAAAGGCCGTGAAAAACCATAATTGGTAATCAGCTCACCAAGATGTTGACTATTCCATCAAGAGTTGGCTAGTCCAGAAGCAAACGGCTTCTGGTAAAGACAAATCAAAGCCGTTGACAGCTGGTGGTTTGCTCAAAATCACACGGTTATCAGGTGTGCCACAGTTCTTACACCTGGCTACTCCAGAAGTGATGGCTTTTGGTAAAGAGTAAAAATCCATTAATTTTTTCTTAAATAGATTGCTAGGGACTAGCAATAGTTTAGTGTGGGGGATTGATGAGTGTCTAAATACTCATCATTTTGTACCAATCTGAACTGCCAAAATATACAAAAACACTCAAAAATGCATCATAATACTTAAAATATCTTAGAAGTGTGTTTTATATGTTTCAAATACAAAATATGCAAAAACAAATGAAAAACGTACAAAGTTTGCATAATTGGCAGTTTCAGTCCCTCAAGTTTCAAATATTGTCAAAACTAGTCCCTGAAGGTTTTAAATAAATAAAAAGTCAACTTAAGTCCTTGGGAAACCAAAAATGTTCACAAAACATCCCTGGATAAAAGTTTACACAAACTGGCAATTTTTACCCCTCAAGTTACAAAATTGGCAAAATAGTCCCTAGGTATTCAAAACTGAAATATTTACAAATAATACCCTTGTACTATGCATGAAAGACAAAATGGAACAATTTTGATTAACTTTTGGGAAATTACAAGTTTAGTCCCTTAAAAATCCAAATTTACAATAAAGGTCCCTGGAGTTTGAAAAATTGCAGAAAAGGTCCCTGGGTGTTTTTAAATGGAAAAATAAATAAATTAGTCCTTGGTTTATTAAATTTGGCAAGTTAAGTCCTTAAAAATACTTTGGGAAAATAACATGTTCAGCCCCTCAACTTTGCCAAATTTACAATTTTGGTCCTTGTTCACTTAAACCAATCCGGACCCTTTTTATTTCAATAATCCAAAACCAAATCCAACCCATCCTAAACTACCCCAGCCCATACACCCCTAGCCCAACAATAAGCCCAGTCCAAACCCACCCTTTTTATTTAAAATCAGCGCTGACCCACGTTGACCACCCAAAACCGCCAAACACTGTACACCCTTCTCCCCCACCCCTGCTTCACCATACCAGGTGGTTTTGCCACCTGCTACCACCACCTCACCACATTCCAGCTCACCCTCACCTCCTTTCCACCTCACACATCAAACCAGATGGGCATTTAATGCCTTCTCCACAATTTTTCTCTCCAAACCACATCTAAACCTCTGTTTCTTCCATAAAGCATCAACTTGTCCTAAAAACCCTCCATTTTGTCTCCTGACACCTCCACAAGCTCCCAATTATCCTTAATTGAAGAACGTAGCCTCCAAGTTAACTTGGAGGACTTTGGCGCCAAAAGTGATTTTAAACGATCATGATCAATTGGACATAATGGATGGCTCAGATGAAGTGGGAAAGACTCAGAAGATATTTCTAAACCTAATTGGAGCATATAAAAGGAAAGAGAAGCAGAGGAGAAGAGTATCTAGGTTATTTTCAATAATTGTATGTCGTATTAATATTTTCAAAAGTTCAAGTGTAATTTTAAGCTTTCAAGTTTAAGTTTAAGTGTTCTCAGTGTATTAGTAATCTCTTAAGTTAATAAAATTCAAGTTTGTGTTGTTATCTTAAGTTGTGCCATTTTCAATTTCATATCAATAATCTCAATAAGCTGTGTGTTGTTACTGTATGGATTCATGGATTGAGTAAGCTCATATAAGCTCCCATAAGCTCAATAAAGCTTTTAGTAACTTACCAATCAGTTTAATATAAAAAACCTCACAAATTACAAATTGGTCAATGATAGTCAACTGTGGCATTTGTTCTTGATATTTGGGTTTCAAAGCTGATTTGGAAGCAATAAGGAAGCTTGGAGTATTGGTTTAGATCCTCAGGGGAGGAAATAGGAGTTCTTGGTTCTTTATTTCAAGCAGGAAAGCTTATTGTAAGTTGCCAAAATTCTCCCTTTTACTTTTGTATTATTGCTCTGCTTATTACTTGCTCTTTCAGTGTTTAATGCTTATTTAGTCTTATATAGTCATAATATAACATAATAATAGTGTCTTGTTTGTTTGAATCAATAGTTACTAAAAAAATAAAAATCAATCAGTCAATATTGCATATCTTGTGTTCTTGAGTATCTGTGGTAATTATCTGTTTCTAAGTGCTTAATTACATTTGATATATCATAATAAGTCATGTTGGTTCATTAGAATAAGCTCTTATAGCCCTTAGCTAATTGAATCTCAAAACAGTCTAGATTAGAGGGTGTTTGGAATAAGCTTTTGAGCTGAGTTCTTGTTGTTATTTGATGTTCAATTGTGTTTCACTAGACTGCAGTAGTATAATATAGGTTAAGTAAGGCATAAAATTGTGAGTTCATACACCCAAAGTCAAAATCTTAGTCTAATCATCTCCACAGTTAACTGTGTGAGATTTGGGACCTCAAACCCACACCATTAGCTTAAATCTAATAACTCTAGCTTAATATAAGTACCTTATAGCTTATTATGACTTAATCAATTAGTATCAGTCATTAGAAATCCAAAATAGTCAAAGTACCAAGTATCATTCAAAAGTCAAATTTGTATTACTCAGATTTTCTCAAATCTTAGGAGATTTTTGTAGATTTATGTGTTAAGAATTACACTTTGTGCTTTTCAGGTTTAGTAGTCTACCACCCCAGCTTTAAGTTCCAATAAGTCTTATAATTTTAAGATTTTTTATCTAGGCACCACAGACCCTCAAACTCACTTGCAGGGCAAAGGTGTGCCCTGCTCACTTAGACCCAGTTCATCACCACAACTTTGTTGGTGATTTCTTATCAATCCAGTGGACCCCACACCTCAACCATTAGCTTAATTTATAGCTTATTAGTCCAGCTTATCTCATCTAGGCTTAGTTTAGCTTTTAGCTTATTGTGGCATAACTTTTAGGATCCAAATTGTGACCTGTGTAAAACAAGCTATACTGAGTACTCAGTATATGATCACCATTTTGAAGGCTCATTCAGAGCTTATTAGGAAGCCATAAGCTTAGCTTCTTGGTTTATTGTGTAGTTTACCAACCCATCTTTGAACCCCTAGGCTTAGCTTGAACCCTATTTCACTATTGTGGACCCCACAACTCATTGAAAGTGGACTGCAAGGCAAAGCCTTACCCTGCATATCAGATACACAGCCATCATCACCAACTTTGGTGGTGATTTGTGGCCAATTCAGTGGGCCCTACACCTTCTACTTAGCTTATTACAACCCCCCTCCTACTCAGGTTCAATAGTTGACCATTAGTTTGACATATAGATCAGTGGACCCCACCTTAAATTGTCCCCAATCTCTGTCCCATTTCTGAGTCAGAACTCAAATAAGCAAGTGCTTATTTGAGCTTCTCAGCTTATTTTAGGAGCTTATATCATTAAGTTTAGTTTAATATAGTTCAAATAACTTAGTTAAACTAGACTTCACCATAGTGGACCCCACATAACCTCTGTTTAGCTTATTTCTTAATTTAGTCAACCTTAGTCAACTGTATAAGCTTATAAGCATTTTCAGTGCTTATTTCAAGGTTCTAAAGTAGTTGTCTTTATTAAAGTTTCATTATTTAAGTATTTAAGTAGTTTTATAAAAGAAAAACCAGAAAAAGCAAACATAAAAATAGTGATAGCCTCTATTTAATAGAAATTATCTAATTAATTTTCATTTTAGCTTATTAATAAGCACTTGTCCAATTTTATAATTTTATAAATTACTTAGTACCTTAAAGTAGTTAAAATAATTTTCTTAGAATTTTCCTAAGCAGTTTACTATTTATTAGATTTAAAACTAGTTTAATTAATTAAATAGGTAATATTAGTAATTAAATAGATTTCTTTAATTTTAATTAACAAAAGTAGAATTTTATATTTTTCCTAAGTTTTATAAAGTAGTTAAGACTTTTTAAAAATAGTTTCATAATTTCCACTGTTCATTTTATGATTTTCTTATTTAAATTAATTAAATTAGCTTAAAATTAATTAATAAGTAATTAATTAGTCAATTAGCTTAAATATAATTTTTAGCAAGTTTTTATAATTTTTTAGTATTCCTGTAGTGTTTAAATAGTTTTATAAATTTGATCATAATTTTCTAAGGTAATTTAGTATTAATAGTAATTTAAAATAGTTAAAATAGTTTAATTTAATTAAATAGTTATTAATTAATAAAATACTTATAAAAAGACAAAAATATTTATTTTCATTTTTTATACTTTCTTCAAGTTCTTATTTAGGTTTAGAAATTATTGTTATAAGTTTTTAGGTTTATTTGTAATAGTTGTAATATTTAGTTAATTTAAATTAAGCTTTTAATTAGATTTTAATTAGTTTTATTAATTAAATAGTAATTAAATATTATAATAATCATTTTCATAATTTCAATTTCGTTTTCTATTTTCTTTAATATTAAGTTTTCAAAAGTTTCACTTTTAGTCCCTGTAGTTTGTAACTTGTTAAATACCACTTTTCTCTGTCTGTTATCTGATTATCTGATTTTGTGCTTATATCTGTATTTCTATTATAGTTTTATAATTTCCAAATATCAAGCAATCAGTAGTGTAATCAAACCTCAAATCATCTTTGTTACTGTCCTCAGTACCACTCACTCTCATACTCGTTTACAAATACAATTTCAATCTCGTTGGGATTTAACGACCCGGGGATTTCCCTGTACTTCCACGGTCAATATTAACTTGCACTTTCTCCCAGGTGGGCCTAACAGCTTCACAAGGCTGACTGGTTGGTTTGGGAGGAGTCAGTGAGACATGTTTGGAATGAATCCCCAATGACCGAAAAGTCATTCACAAAGACCTCCATAGTTTTACCGATCATGTCGGTAAATATGGCCATCGTGCACCTCTGGAACGTACCTGGAGCATTACATAAGCCAAAAGGCATACGTTTATAAGCAAAGGTTCCATAAGGGCATGTAAAGGTAGTCTTTTCTTGATCTGATGGATCAATGGGGATTTGAAAGTATCCTGAGAAACCATCAAGGAAACAATAGTACTCGTTTCCTGCTAATCTCTCAAGCATCTGGTCCATAAAGGGTAGCGGAAAGTGGTCTTTGCGGGTGGCGTCATTTAACTTACGATAGTTAATGCAAACACACCATCCGGTAACCAGCCGAGTTGGAATCAACTCATTTTCCTCATTAGTGACAACAATAATGCCACCCTTTTTTGGGACGCAATGAATGGGACTAACCCATGGACTGTCAGAGATAGGGTAAATCAATCCTGCATCAAGAAGTTTAAGAACCTCTTGTTTAATCACATCATGGATTTTTGGATTCACCCTTGTTTGATGTTGCACTGCGGGCTTGAAGTCATCCTCCATCAAGATTTTGTGTGTACAAAAATCTGGGTTAATACCCTTAATATCGGAGAGTTTCCAAGCAATTGCTTGCTTGTGTGACTTCAAGACCTTTATGAGAGCAATCTTCACCTCAACACTTAAACATTTAGCAATAATGACAGGTAATTTATCATCACCCTCCAGGAATGCGTATTCAAGATGAGGAGGTAAGTCCTTGAGTTCGACCTCAGGAAAATCATTAGTTTCCTCAACATATTTGATTTCCTGATTATGAAGTTGTACGGGAGGGAGTGGAGGAGAATTGTCTTGATTTAGCAATCTCTCAAGGAGAAGAATATCTCCCTCCAGATCAATCTCAGTGTTATCAATTCCTGATGGAACTGAATCACTTTTGAGAAAAGCCTCGACCTCTTCCAAAAGGAAATCACTTCCCTCAAACGGAGTGAGAGAATGGGAAGAGTCGGAAATGATAGGTTCAGATGATGGAGTGGCATCCCCACTCACAGAATTATGAGAATAACCAAGAAACTCTTGAGAATACTCCTCTGAAGCAATGCCTATGATATCTATTTGATTAACTGCTTCAGAATCATAATTGGAGGAGTACCTTGAGGTTTGATCGAGGTTAAATGTAACAGCTTCATTACCCACACGCAGAGTGATTTCTTGCACAAATACATCGATAAGAGAACGGCCCGTTCTAAAGAAACCCCTCCCAACAATGAGAGGGACCCTTTGATCAGCATCAAAATCAACCACTATAAAGTCAGCGGGGAGACGGAATTCTCCTACCTTTACAAACACGTCCTCGGCAATGCCGAGAGGACGAGATACCGATCGGTCTGCAAGCTCTAAAGTCATGCAGGTAGGAGTAAGATCAGGAAGAGAAAGTTTCTTCCAAACTGAATATGGCATTAGGTTGATACTTTCACCAAGATCGGCCAAGGCATAGCAATCAACCATTCCCGGAAATACACATGGTATTAGAAATTTTCCAGGATCTCCCAGCTTCTCGGGAAGCTTCTTTAAAAGAACTGCTGAGCAGTTCTCATTCAAGGGAGTCTTTTCCATTTCAAACAGTTTCTCCATGTTGCTTAACAAGTGTTTGATTGTCGATGCAAATTTGGGCATCAGAATAATAGCATCCGCAAAGCTAATGTCAAAATGCAAATCATGGAATATTTGAAAGAATTTATCCATCTGGTGATTAGCTTTTTCACGGAGCTTCTGCTCACTCAAGCATGAAGGGTAAGGAATAGAGGAGGTAGAAGGTTTGGACTTTGGTGTTTCAACTGGGATATCAGTTGGTTCAAAAACAAATCTAGGTTTTGGTTTGGGTTTCGGGACAACATGAGGTGGGACGTCTTGGGTACCCCCATTATGAGTAGGAAGTACTTCGTCCTTATTTACCTCAGCGTTATTTTCCACTACCTTGGGAGAAGAAGAAGAAGAGGTAGTGGGAATAGTGGGTCCGTCATATGAAACTCCGCTCCTGGTCGTGATCGCCTTTGCATCGCCCCTCGGGTTTGCGATCGTGTTGCTCGGAAGTTTTTCAGAGCCCGAGGGTCGTTCATTTAAAGATTTCTTAATTTCAGAAATCTGGCTGACCAACAACCTGTTTGTCTCTTCTTGAGTTTTCATGAACTGCTTCAACAACTCATCAGATGATGATTGTGGAGCTGGGAGAATGGCTTGTGTTTGGTTGGGGAAATTTTGGACACGGTTATTTTGATTATAACCTTGTTGTGGCTGAAAATTTCCCTGATTTGGATTACCATTTCCCTGAAAATGATTTCCGGGGTAGAAATTGTTTCTGTTAAAGTTTCCTTGATTATGGAAACCTTGATTCTGTCCAGGATTGAAATTCCCTTGGTTTTGATAACCTTGGTTCTGGTTTCTGTTTTGCAAATTTGGGTTTTGATTAAACCCGGGTGGTCCCATATGTGTGTTAGCACGGTAACTTGGTTCCATTTGAGGACGATATTGATTACCTCCCTGATTTGTAGTACCGGCTAAGGCATTGGCTTCAAAAGGACTACCATCGGTGGCAGTACAATTGTAGTAAGCATGTGGGCCACCACAAGTGACACAAACTTCCACCTTTTTTACTTCAGCATGTGAAGGGTTTTGTATGAAAGTGACTTTTTTCTGGTTTGAGAGAACCAAAGCTTGAATGGCGTCCGTGAGTTTGTCTATCTTAGCATCGGTGCTAGAAGTACTCACGGGTGATGAAGTAGAAGGACCAGCACTCACTTGGGAGTTATATGGCTTTGTGCGTGTAGTGCGGACCTTGGACTTATTTTCAATGATTTCTAAAGCTTCTTTAGTGGTTTTACTCAAAAAATTACCTTCCGCGGAGGCATTGAGAGAATCATGGTCAGATTGACTCACACCATTATAAAACGTGTCAATTTGCATTAATTCAGTGAAACCATGATGAGGACATCGATGAAGCAATTCTTTGAAACAATCCCATGCGTCACCGAACGATTCATCAAACCTTTGAGTAAATTTGATGATTTCATTTTTAACACTTGTCATTCTGGACGGGGGAAAAAATTCGTTTACAAATTTGGTAACTAAATCTTCCCTTGAAGTTATTGAACGAGGAGGTTGTTTTTCCAGCCAAATCCGGGCTGCCCCCTCAAGAGAAAATGGGAAAAGAAGAAGTTTGACTGCTTCGAAAGGGACGTTCTTGTATTTGACGGTAGAGGTAATTTTATTAAACCATCGAATATGAGCATGAGGATCATCCCTCTCAAAACCATAAAATTGGCTTGAGGTTACTAGATTTAGTAACCCGGTTTTGAGCTCAAAGTATTCAGCCACAATGGCTGGGACAACAATAGCGTCTCCGTAACCCTCAATGGGTGCTTGGAGAAGCTCATTCATCGGACGGTCTTCTGCCATGATAACTTTGTTTGGGGAGACAGCACGTATCTCAGATACAGCTGTTGGGGCAGAACGTCTACGACGTCTTCGAGGAATTCTGACAAGCTCACGGAAAGGGCTTGTTGACCTAGAAGAACGAGTGCGCATGCACTAGAGACGACTCTAAGAATACTTAGAGTGACGGGAAATTAAAAAAAATAGAAAAGAAATATAGATAAAAAGATGATATATAACAAAGAGTGATAATTCAAACTCACAGATACTTCAAAAAGTTGTAATACGCAGCACACCTCCCCGGCAGCGGCGCCAAATTTTGATTGGCCTCAGACAGTCAGATAATATCAACCAAGTTATGGTCAACAAGTCAAACAGCTTAGGCCAATACTCCGTGGAGTTTAGTGTTTCCCCGGATCGTTAAATCCCAACGAGGCGTGAAATTTGAAAGAAAACGACTTTGAGATCAGGTGAATTGAACAGGAAAAGGGTTTAAGTGATTCTACTACTGAAATATAAGTGTGAATAGCTTTAATAAGCTATATCAACTAATACGTGAAATCAGATAAGTACAAGTGAAAAGGAACTGGAAAACGTAAACGTTTAATATTTAAACGTAAACGAAAACAACTTTAACTATAGTAGGAGTTTGCAAGCCTTAGGGACTTAAATGCAAATTAAATAAACTTGAAATATTTATTTTATATTTATTAATTTATTTAAAATTTAATAAAACCTAAAAAATGTAAAAAGATATAAAATATACGTTCATATTTAAGTAAACGTAAACGTACGAAATTTAAACGTGAATTCTGTAAAATACAACTTCCACAAACATGAAAATTATATTTTTGGAATCCTAAACTTATTAGAATATTATTAGAAAATTAAAATTATTTTTATAACTATTTAATTAATTATTTTTATTTAATAACTATTTTTAATTAGTTAATAATTCACCAATAAATAGAAAAATGTAAAATAAGTCTAAAAATATAAAATTAAAATTTCTAAAAGTCTAAAATATTATAAAACTTATTTTAAAACTAAAATTATATTTTTCACACTATTTATCTCATTATTATTAATTAATTATTATTTAATTATTATTTAACTAATTATATTGATTTAAATTATTATAAATACTAAAAAGACTTAGATAATTATGAAATTTTTTATATATCTAATTAACCATCACAGGAATTCTAAAAAATTATAAAAAGTTTATATTATGTATTTTTTATCTAATTTATTAATTATTATTCTTTTTATTAATTAATTATCAATTACACTAATTATATTATTAAAAATAGAAAATGAACAGTATATATCCTAGAAAAATTTATAAAAATGTTTTAACTTATATAAAGGCTATAAAAATTATAAAAACTAGGTGGTACTTTATAAAATATAATTATGCTTTTTAATTCTTATTTATTAATTAATTATTAATTAAACTAATATTAAATCTAAAAAACACTAGATGACAAAAGAAAAATCTGGAAAAATTTATAAAACAACTTTAATATATAAGAGATTTAATAAAAATATAAAATAGCAGAAGTGCTTATAAATAAGCTAAAAAGAAAATTAAATAGATAATTTCTATTAAATAGAAGCTATCACTATAATTAAGTTTGTCTTTTTCTGGGTTTCTTTTATAAAACTAACAAAATACTTAAAATAAGAAACTTTTGTAAAGGAAAATAATTTAGGAACTCAGAATAAGCACTATGAGTGCTTATTACCCAAACAGTTGACCAAGTTTGACCAAAGAAGGAATTAAGCACAAATGGACTTATGTGGGGTCCACAAGGATGAAACCTGGTACAAATGAGTTGTGTGGATGATAATAAGCAAAAATTACTCAAATAAGATGGCCAAATAAGCTAGGAATCCAAAATAATCACTTGCTTATTTTGAATCTAAGACAGACTTGGGACAGATTTAGGAGGCCAAATTAAGTGGGGTCCACAAGAGTACAGGTCAGACAAAGGGTCAATTTATGAACCTGGGTAGGAGGAGGGTTGTAAGAACCAAATTTGGAACTTGTGGGACCACTGTGGTGGTCACAATCAACCACCAAAGTGGTGGTGATGGTCTGTGTAGCAGGGCATCATCTTGCCCTGCAAGTGTTTTCCAGGGGTGTTTTAGTCAAAAAGAAAAAATCACAAAAATATGAAAAACATGGAAATCACAAGTTCACCTGATAGACTAAATACCCTAGCAATTTCAGACCCTAGATCATAACACAAAAATCACAAATATTCATGCCATTTTGGAGATTTTCTGCACAAGCACTTTTTGACTTTTTCTAATTTTTAGCTAAGTTGACTTATGTGAAGTTTGATTGATCCTAGCTGATTATAGATGATATAATAAGCTTAAGTGAAGCTGATTTAGGCTTAATCTAATGGTAATAAGCTTAAGTGAGGGTTTTTAGCACTCAAAACTCTACACAGTTAACTGTGTAGGGGTTTTTCATTTGATTTTGACTTTCTGGTTAAAAAAGACAAAGTAAATACTCAATTTGGACTGTGATGGACCTTAGAACAATGAAAAAAATACATTCAACAACTAATAACAACAACAACACAGCTAACAAGCTTAATCCAAACACCCTAAATCCTAACTGATTTGAAGGTTTTCCAAGAAAACAATTGATTTTAACCAACTTATTACCACAAAAACTTTTATTATACTTATATGAATATGTTAAAAAATTAATCTCTCAGAAATAACAACAATAACTCAGAAATCCAAATCAAGTCACATAATACTTAAATATGAGATACTCAACAACCATAAAAACTAATGAACAACTATTATGTTTTTATTATTGTTTTATCAATAAAAACTATAAATAAACACAGATTACTAAAATCAAGTAAGATCAACAATAAGTAAAGTGAAAAACTTGAAAATGGATAATATAGCTTACAAATGAGTGACTGAGAGAACCAAACCAAGAACCCTTATGTGACTCCCATGAGTCTCTAAACCATAATCCAAAGCTTCTTGTGCTTCCCAATCATTTCTCAATTCAGAATTCAACCCAAAAATTGTATAGTTGACTTTAGTTGACTGATTTTGTGTTTATGGAATTTTTTAAGCTACACTTTATTGTTAGTTACTAAAAGCTTTTGTAAGCTTTATAGGAGCTTATATGAGCTTATTTTGTCTGTATCATCAACTAAGAACAACACTATCAAGACACATGAGATTTTTGAAACTCAAAAATTTGCATAAACTGATATTGAGGTTTACAGTGTTATTGAATACTTGAAACAACTTGATTACAATATAAAAACACTTAACAAAGTACCTTAGAACTTAATACAATACTGGAAAACTGAGAATTAAAAATTCGACATACATTAATTAAAATTAAACTAGATACTCTTCCAGAATGCTTCTTTTCCCTTCTTTATAGGCTTTTCAGACTCCCCATGCGTTTCTGACCATATCCCACTTGAATTGAGCCATTGGATCTCTGTAATTCATCTTAACCGTTTAAAAGTATTTTTGGCGCCAAATCATTACACATGAAATTGGAGTGGATTGAGACTAATTAAAGAATCTTGGTGTTATGTGGAGGTGTAGGGGACAACTTAGGATAGCAGGGGTGGACTATGGGTGAGTTTTGTTCAAGAAACAGGCTGTAAGTATGAAGGTTGAGTGAAAATGGTGGGGAAAGCATTTAATGCAAAGTGGGGTGAAATGATGATGTTGGGAAGTGAGGTGGAAGTGGACAGGTGGTGTGGTGAGGTGGTGATACCACCCTGGTATTGGAGAAGGAGGCTGAGGGAGAGGGAAGTGTACAGTGGTGGTGGTATTGGGGAAGAAGGGGAGGTCAACGGGGTCAACCCCCGTTTTATTATAAAAGGGTGGATTGGGCTTGGCTTTGGGCTAGAAACATAAAAGGGTGGGCTGGGTAGGTTAGTGTTTGGATTGGATTTGTTTTTGGGGTTTATAATAAAACAAAGGGTCCGGTTGGTTTAGGTAATAAACAAGGACCAATTATGTAATTTTGATAAAAATAGAAGGGCTGGTTTTGCAACTTTCCCAAATATTTATAAGGACTATTTTTGTCATTATTGAATAACCGAAGGACCAAAAGTGTGATTTTTCCATTTTTCAAATACCAGGGACCTTTTCTGCCAATTCTACAAACTCCAGGGACCTAACTTGTAATTTTCTGAAATTTAAAGGGTTTATGTTGTAATTTCTCAAAAGTTATCATAAGGTCCATTTTTGTCATTTAATAATAGTGCAAGGCTTATTTTTCATATTTTTCCATTTACAAAACCTTAGGGACTATTTTTTACATTTTTCAAATTTGAGGGACTAAAGTTGTCATTTTGCAATTTTTAACTTTAAAGGACTATACTTGACAACTTATGAATCCCTAAGGACCTTTGATAATATTTTTCATGTTTTGATTTACCAGGGACTAGTTTTGCCAATTTTTCAAAGTTCAGGGACTGAAACTATAAATTATGTGAAATATTTTGTTTTTCATCAGTTTTCAATCCTTTTGCATAAAAACACAATCCAGTGATATTTTATATAATTTAAGGCATTCCTGTGTGTTTTCATATGTTTTTGCAGTTTAAATGTAACAGAAATGATGAGTATTTACACACTCATCAATACCCAATCATACATGGTATCTTAGCATTCTTAGGATCGCCTCTCTTTATCTTAGGTTCGATTATAGTAAAAGGAGATTGCGGGTTATCAATAAGATTATTATAATATGCAATCTCCTCCTTAGTGGGGTATAGATTAAAATAATCATTTAGCTTCGGATCTATTTCCCCCTCTTCAAGTTCCTCAACGACATTTACAAAATCATTAGGCCCTAGGTCCTCATTTGAATACAAGGCGGTCGCTAGGTCACTAAATGCCTGGTCGAGCTCAACCTTAATCCACCTATTAAGCTCCCTAAGTTCCCTAATCTCACTCTCAATTTGTTCACGTAACACAGCGACTTCTCTAGGGGAAAGGGCTGGATTCGCGTTTTCCATAATGGTCAACGGAATAGTCAATGAATTTAATTTACTAACAAAGGCACAAAGAAAAAGATAGACTAAAGAAACCTAAAAATAAAAATAAAAATAAAATCTTACTAGAAAGGAATCAAGCAAGTAGACCTAATAAAAAGAAATTCTAACCTAGACAATAACTATTCCCCGAGCTGCGGCACCAAAAACTTGATGCGTGGGGATTGCACCAAGCTTTTCCTCTCGAGGGATCTCGAGAAGCTTACAACCCCCACCAGGCAGTGTACCTGATCGTTGTAGTATAGTATAGTGACAAGTACCGGGGGATTGATCGTTCAGCTAGGAATAGTGTCACTAGGATTAGAAAACCTAAATACTAGTTCTAGAGATGAAGGATGATTATTTTTGTATTTTTATATTTTATAAAAAGCAAGTAAATATCTCGGGTTTGAAGGATTTGGGCGAAATTAGTTGCTAGTCAACTAACCCAATACTAAGATGCAATCAAAATTAAATACTAGAAATGAAAATAAAACTATATTAAACTAAGGTTGTGAGCAATAAGTGGAGAAATGTGTTTACTTAGATTTCACTACTCCCTAGATATCTTTTACACGTTAATTACTTGTTATAGTTGCGTGGATGACGGATTGTATTCCTTAATACCATTCATGGGGTGGCATACTTAACTCCCCAATCCTATGAGTGCCTACTTCACTCCTATGTCGAGCCGGCTAAGAAGCTCCTAACATAGGATCATTAGAATTTACTCATGCATTAAATACAACCAATAAAACCTAGTACACATCGGTTCATGTTTCCTAAGACGTTCAAGCATGTTACCAATTGGAGATCTACCAGTTTTCTTAAGCCTAACATTGAAATCATTCATCCAATACAACCATAAACAAGTAATCAACACATAATCAACATCTAGGTTTCATTAGATCTAAGCAAACACAAGATAAATCTAGCCTAGCATGGTGGAATCAAGACAAGCACAAGATATAGACAACCAACACATAGACATATTGATTGAACTAAAAGAACACTTATCTCAATTACACATGTAAGGGTTCAAGGGCTGGAAACCCTTGAAAAACCTATAAAATTCGTATATGGTTCGGCCTTAGGGTTTCTCCAAAACTTCCTCTCTTATGAATGAAAATTAGAAAACTATATATAGAAAATTGAGTCTGACGGCGTCAAGAACAAATGGGTGACGCCGTCATCTCGCCGCCAAAAGAATCTTCGGACTGCCTTGATCTACATCTGACACCGTCATATATTAAGTGTTTCCAGGCCGTCACATATTTAACTCTTGACGCTCTTCCTTGTGACGCCTTCATTTCCGTACTGGGTCGTCATGAAATTTACTCTTGACGCCGTCAGGATGTTACTCTTGACGCCGTCACATACTGTTCCCAGCTTGGAAAATTAAGTCTTTGGCGTTTTCTTCACTTTTATGCTCCAAAAACGTCCGAATTGCTTCCTTTTCCAGATTTCACTCCCAAAGTACCTAAAATCACAAAAGGAACGATTTAGGACAATATTTGATCAAATAAATTCAATTCCGGGCTTAAATGACCCCCTAAAAGTGGTTCATTTTTCGCCTCATCAGATACTTACCCAATTGGTTAGTATAATAAGTTGGTTTTTTAGACATTCGTTTTTATAATTGATTTTGGCCCGTTTGTTCTTTAGGCTCCATTTTGGCTTTGCTTCTCTATTTAATAAGTGTACTGCCTTTGTTGCTAAGAAATTTTGCTAAGAACTTTTGCTAAGAACTTCTCTATAATGGGTATAACCTAGGCAACGGGGCTCCGTTTCAGGCCCGTGACTATTCGATTGGAAGCTTGGAATGAGGAGCACGTGGTGGTAAATTACCTTTGTCGGTTTACGGAACTTTAGAGCCCCGTAACACATTATTTCATGAGTTATTTGCATGTGTTGTCTTAAATAAAGATAGTTACTCAATTGGTTAGTATATTAAGTTGGTTTTTTAGACATTCGTTTTTGCAATAGATTTTGGCCCATTTGTTCTTTAGGGTCCTATTTGACTTTGTTTCTCTATTTAATAAGTGTATTGCCTTTGTGGCTAAGGAGTTCAATGAAATACCAAAAGTTTATTTTTGGCAGCTTTTGCTAAGAACTTCCCTATAATGGGTATAACTTGGGCTACAGGGCTCCGTTTCAGGACCGTGACCAGTCGATTCAAAGCTTGGTATGAGGAGCACGTGGTGGTAAACTACCTTTGTTAGTTTAAGGAACTTTAGAGCCCCGAAACACTCTACTTCATGAGTTATTTGTGTGTGTAATCTTAAATAAATATAGTTACCCAATTGGTTAGTATAATAAGTTGGTTTTTTATACATTCGTTTTTATAATTGATTTCGGCCCGTTTGTTCTTTAGGCTCCATTTTGACTTTGCTTCGTTATTTAATAAGTGTACTGCCTTTGTTGCTAAGGAGTTCAATGAAATACCAAAAGTTTATTTTTGGCAGCTTTTGCTAAGAACTTCCCTATAATGGGTATAACTTGGGCTACAGGCCTCTGTTCCAGGCCCGTGACTATTCGATTGGAAGCTTGGAATGAGGAGCACGTGGTGGTAAACTGCCTTTGTCGGTTTACGGAACTTTAGATCCCCGGAACACTCTAATTCAAGAGTTATTTGCGTGTGTTGTCTTAAATAAAGATAGTTACTCAATTGGTTAGTATATTAAGTTGGTTTTTTAGACATTCGTTTTTGCAATAGATTTCGGCCCATTTGTTCTTTAGGGTCCTATTTGACTTTGTTTCTCTATTTAATAAGTGTATTGCCTTTGTGGCTAAGGATTTCAATGAAATACCAAAAGTTTATTTTTGGCAGCTTTTGCTAAGAACGTCCCTATAATGGGTATAACTTGAGCTACTGGGCTCCGTTTGAGGCCCGTGACCAGTCGATTGGAAGCTTGGTATGAGGAGCACGTGGTGGTAAACTACCTTTGTCGGTTTACGGAACTTTTGAGCTCCGAAACACTCTATTTTATTGTTATTTATGTGTGTCGTTTTAACTAAAGATTGTTACTCAGTTGGTTAATATAACAAGTTAGTTTTTTACACATTCATTTTTGTAATCGCTTTCGGCCCGTTTGTTCTTTAGAGTCCATATTGACTTTGTTTCTCTATTATATAAGTGTATTGCCTTTTTGGCTGAATAGTACAATGAATTACCAAAAGTTTATTTTTGCTGGATTTTGCTAAGAATTTCCCTATAATGGGCATAACTTGGGCTATGAGGCTCCGTTTCAGTCCCGTGACTAGTTGATTCGAAGCTTGGAATGAGGAACACGTGGTGGTAAACTGACTTTGTCGGTTTATGGAACTATCGAGCCCCAAAACACTCTACTTCATGAGTTATTTGTGCGTTGTTTTAACTAAAGATAGTTTCTCACTTGGTTTGTATAATAAGTTGGTTATTTAGACATTTATTTTTGTAATAGATTTCGGTCCGTTTGTTCTTTAGGCTCCATTTTGACATTGCTTCTCTATTTAATAAGTGTATTGCCGTTGTTGCTAAGGAGTTCAATTAAATACCAAAAGTTTATTTTTGGCATCTTTTGCTAAGAACTTCCCTATAATGGGTATAACTTGGGCTACGGGGCTCCGTTTCAGGCTCGTGAACAGTCAATTTGAAGCTTGGTTTGAGGAGCACATGGTGGTAAACTGCCTTTGCTAGTTTACGAAACTTTAGAGCCCCGAAACACTCTACTTCATGAGTTATTTGTGTGTGTTGTCTTAAATAAAGATACTTACCCAATTGGTTAGTATAATAAGTTGGTTTTTTAGACATTCGTTTTTATAATTGATTTTGGCCCGTTTGTTCTTTAGGCTCCATTTTGACTTTACTTCTCTATTTAATAAGTGAACTGCCTTTGTTGCTAAGAACTTTTGCTAAGAACTTCTCTATAATTGGTATAACCTAGGCAACGGGGCTCCGTTTCAGGCCTGTGACTATTCGATTAGAAGCTTCGAATGAGGAGCACGTGGTGGTAAACTACCTTTGTCGGTTAACGGAACTTTAGAGCCCCGAACACTCCATTTCATGAGTTATTTGCGTGTGTTGTCTTAAATAAAGATAGTTACTCAATTGGTTAGTATATTAAGTTGGTTTTTTAGACATTCGTTTTTGCAATAGATTTCTGCCCATTCGTTCTTTAGGGTCCTTTTTGAATTTGTTTCTCTATTTAATAAGTGTATTGCCTTTGTGGCTAAGGAGTTCAATGAAATACCAAAAGTTTATTTTTGGCAGCTTTTGCTAAGAACTTCCCTATAATGGGTATAACTTGGGCTACGGGGCTCCGTTTCAGGCCCGTGACTATTCGATTGGAAGCTTGGAATGAGGAGCACGTGGTGGTAAACTGCCTTTGTGGGTTTACGGAACTTTAGAGCCCTGAAACACACTATTTCATGAGTTATTTGCGTGTGTTGTCTTAAATAAAGATAGTTACTCAATTGGTTAGTATATTAAGTTGGTTTTTTAGACATTCGTTTTTGCAATAGATTTTGGCCCATTTGTTCTTTAGGGTCCTATCTGACTTTGTTTCTCTATTTAATAAGTGTATTGCCTTTGTGGCTAAGGAGTTCAATGAAATACCAAAAGTTTATTTTTGGCAGCTTTTGCTAAGAACTTCCCTATAATGGGTATAACTTGGGCTACAGGGCTCCGTTTCAGGCCCGTGACCAGTCGATTCAAAGCTTGGTATGAGGAGCACGTGGTGGTAAACTACCTTTGTCAGTCTAAGGAACTTTAGAGCCCCGAAACACTCTACTTCATGAGTTATTTGTGTGTGTAATCTTAAATAAATATAGTTACCCTATTGGTTAGTATAATAAGTTGGTTTTTTATACATTCGTTTTTATAATTGATTTCGGCCCGTTTGTTCTTTAGGCTCCATTTTGACTTTGCGTCGTTATTTAATAAGTGTACTGCCTTTGTTGCTAAGGAGTTCAATGAAATACCAAAAGTTTATTTTTGGCAGCTTTTGCTAAGAACTTCCCTATAATGGGTATAACTTGGGCTACAGGGCTCTGTTTCAGGCCCGTGACTTTTCGATTGGAAGCTTGGAATGAGGAGCACGTGGTGGTAAACTGCCTTTGTCGGTTTATGGAACTTTAGATCCCCGGAACACTCTATTTCATGAGTTATTTGCGTGTGTTATCTTAAATAAAGATAGTTACTCAATTGGTTAGTATATTAAGTTGATTTTTTAGACATTCGTTTTTGCAATAGATTTTGGCCCATTTGTTCTTTAGGGTCCTATTTGACTTTTTTTATCAATTTAATAAGTGTATTGCCTTTGTGGCTAAGGAGTTCAATGAAATACCAAAAGTTTATTTTTGGCAGCTTTTGCTAAGAACTTCCCTATAATGGGTATAACTTGGGCTACAGGGCTCCGTTTCAGGCCCGTGACCAGTCGATTCAAAGCTTGGTATGAGGAGCACGTGGTGGTAAACTACCTTTGTCAGTTTAAGGAACTTTAGAGCCCCGAAACACTCTACTTCATGAGTTACCCGATTGGTCAGTATAATAAGTTGGTTTTTTATAAATTCGTTTTTTTAATTGATTTCGGCCTGTTTGTTCTTTAGGCTCCATTTTGACTTTGCTTCGCTATTTAATAAGTGTACTTCCTTTGTTGCTAAGGAGTTCAATGAAATACCAAAAGTTTATTTTTGGCAGCTTTTGCTAAGAACTTCCCTATAATGGGTATAACTTGGGCTACAGGCCTCTGTTCCAGGCCCGTGACTATTCGATTGGAAGCTTGGAATGAGGAGCACGTGGTGGTAAACTGCCTTTGTCGGTTTACGGAACTTTAAAGCCCCGGAACACTCTATTTCATGAGTTATTTGCGTGTGTTGTCTTAAATAAAGATAGTTACTCAATTGGTTAGTATATTAAGTTGGTTTTTTAGACATTCGTTTTTGCAATAGATTTCGGCCCGTTTGTTCTTTAGGGTCCTTTTTGACTTTTTTTCTCTATTTAATAAGTGTATTGCCTTTGTTGCTAATGAGTTCAATGAAATACCAAAAGTTTATTTTTGGCAGCTTTTGCTAAGAACTTCCCTATAATGGGTATAACTTGGGCTACGGGGCTCCGTTTCAGGCTCGTGAACAGTCAATTTGAAGCTTGGTTTGAGGAGCACATGGTGGTAAACTGCCTTTGTTGGTTTACGAAACTTAAGAGCCCCGAAACACTCTACTTCATGAGTTATTTGTGTGTGTTGTCTTAAATAAAGATACTTACCCAATTGGTTAGTATAATAAGTTGGTTTTTTAGACATTCGTTTTTATAATTGATTTTGGCCCGTTTGTTCTTTAGGCTCCATTTTGACTTTGCTTCTCTATTTAATAAGTGTACTGCCTTTGTTGCTAAGAACTTTTGCTAAGAACTTCTCTATAATGGGTATAACCTAGGCAACGGGGCTCCGTTTCAGGCCTGTGACTATTTGATTAGAAGCTTCGAATGAGGAGCACGTGGTGGTAAACTACCTTTGTCGGTTAACGGAACTTTAGATCCCCGAACACTCCATTTCATGAGTTATTTGCGTGTGTTGTCTTAAATAAAGATAGTTACTCAATTGGTTAGTATATTAAGTTGGTTTTTTAGACATTCGTTTTTGCAATAAATTTCTGCCAATTCGTTCTTTAGGGTCCTTTTTGATTTTGTTTCTCTATTTAATAAGTGTATTGCCTTTGTGGCTAAGGAGTTCAATGAAATACCAAAAGTTTATTTTATGCAGCTTTTGCTAAGAACTTCCCTATAATGGGTATAACTTGGGCTACGGGGCTCCGTTTCAGGCCCGTGACTATTCGATTGGAAGCTTGGAATGAGGAGCACATGTTGGTAAACTGCTTTTGTCGGTTTACGGAACTTTAGAGCCCCGAAACACACTATTTCATGAGTTATTTGCGTGTGTTGTCTAAAATAAAGATAGTTACTCAATTGGTTAGTATATTAAGTTGGTTTTTTAGACATTCGTTTTTGCAATAGATTTTGGCCCATTTGTTTTTTAGGGTCCTATTTGACTTTGTTTCTCTATTTAATAAGTGTATTGCCTTTGTGGCTAAGGAGTTCAATGAAATACCAAACGTTTATTTTTGGCAGCTTTTGCTAAGAACTTCCCTATAATGGGTATAACTTGGGCTACAGGGCTCCGTTTCAGGCCCGTGACCTGTCGATTCAAAGCTTGGTATGAGGAGCACGTTTTGGTAAACTATCTTTGTCAGTTTAAGGAACTTCAGATTCCCGAAACACTCTACTTCATGAGTTATTTGTGTGTGTAATCTTAAATAAATATAGTTACCCTATTGGTTAGTATAATAAGTTGGTTTTTTATACATTCGTTTTTATAATTGATTTCGGCCCGTTTGTTCTTTAGGCTCCATTTTGACTTTGCGCCGTTATTTAATAAGTGTACTGCCTTTGTTGCTAAGGACTTCAATGAAATACCAAAAGT
The DNA here is from genome assembly GCA_030686995.1 of Artemisia argyi. Lineage (NCBI taxonomy): Eukaryota > Viridiplantae > Streptophyta > Magnoliopsida > Asterales > Asteraceae > Artemisia > Artemisia argyi. The sequence continues at coordinate 6,383,623 of CM060690.1, forward strand.
TTATTTTTGGCAGCTTTTGCTAAGAACTTCCCTATAATGGGTATAACTTGGGCTACAGGGCTCTGTTTCAGGCCCGTGACTTTTCGATTGGAAGCTTGGAATGAGGAGCATGTGTTGGTAAACTGCCTTTGTCGGTTTACGGAACTTTAGATCCCCGGAACACTCTATTTCATGAGTTATTTGCGTATGTTATCTTAAATAAAGATAGTTACTCAATTGGTTAGTATATTAAGCTGGTTTTTTAGACATTCGTTTTTGCAATAGATTTTGGCCCATTTGTTCTTTAGGGTCCTATTTGACTTTTTTTCTCTATTTAATAAGTGTATTGCCTTTGTGGCTAAGGAGTTCAATGAAATACCAAAGTTTATTTTTGGCAGCTTTTGCTAAGAACTTCCCTATAATGGGTATAACTTGGGCTACAGGGCTCCGTTTCAGGCCCGTGACCAGTCGATTCAAAGCTTGGTATGAGGAGCACGTGGTGGTAAACTACCTTTGTCAGTTTAAGGAACTTTAGAGCCCCGAAACACTCTACTTCATGAGTTATTTATGTGTGTCATCTTAAATAAATATAGTTACCCGATTGGTCAGTATAATAAGTTGGTTTTTTATAAATTCGTTTTTATAATTGATTTCGGCCTGTTTGTTCTTTAGGCTCCATTTTGACTTTGCTTCGCTATTTAATAAGTGTACTGCCTTTGTTGCTAAGGAGTTCAATGAAATACCAAAAGTTTATTTTTGGCAGCTTTTGCTAAGAACTTCCCTATAATGGGTATAACTTGGGCTACAGGCCTCTGTTCCAGGCCCGTGACTATTCGATTGGAAGCTTGGAATGAGGATCACGTGGTGGTAACTGCCTTTGTCGGTTTACGGAACTTTAAAGCCCCGGAACACTCTATTTCATGAGTTATTTGCGTGTGTTGTCTTAAATAAAGATAGTTACTCAATTGGTTAGTATATTAAGTTGGTTTTTTAGACATTCGTTTTTGCAAAAGATTTCGGCCCATTTGTTCTTTAGGGTCCTTTTTGACTTTTTTTCTCTATTTAATAAGTGTATTGCCTTTGTTGCTAATGAGTTCAATGAAATACCAAAAGTTTATTTTTGGCAGCTTTTGCTAAGAACTTCCCTATAATGGGTATAACTTGAGCTACTGGGCTCCGTTTTAGGTCCGTGACCAGTCGATTGGAAGCTTGGTATGAGGAGCACGTGGTGGTAAACTGCCTTTGTCGGTTTACGGAACTTTTGAGCTCCGAAACACTCTATTTTATTGTTATTTATGTGTGTCGTTTTAACTAAAGATTGTTACTCAGTTGGTTAATATAACAAGTTAGTTTTTTACACATTCATTTTTGTAATCGCTTTCGGCCCGTTTGTTCTTTAGAGTCCATATTGACTTTGTTTCTCTATTAAATAAGTGTATTGCCTTTTTGGCTGAATAGTACAATGAATTACCAAAAGTTTATTTTTGCTTGATTTTGCTAAGAATTTCCCTATAATGGGCATAACTTGGGCTATGAGGCTCCGTTTCACTCCTGTGACTAGTTGATTCGAAGCTTGGAATGAGGAACACGTTGTGGTAAACTGACTTTGTCGGTTTATGGAACTATCGAGCCCTAAAACACTCTACTTCATGAGTTATTTGTGCATTGTTTAAATAAAGATAGTTTCTCACTTGGTTAGTATAATAAGTTGGTTATTTAGACATTTATTTTTGTAATAGATTTCGGCCCGTTTGTTCTTTAGGCTCCATTTTGACTTTGCTTCTCTATTTAATAAGTGTTTTGCCGTTGTTGCTAAGGAGTTCAATTAAATACCAAAAGTTTATTTTTGGCATCTTTTGCTAAGAACTTCCCTATAATGGGTATAACTTGGGCTACGGGGCTCCGTTTCAGGCTCGTGAACAGTCAATTTGAAGCTTGGTTTGAGGAGCACATGGTGGTAAACTGCCTTTGTTGGTTTACGAAACTTAAGAGCCCCGAAACACTCTACTTCATGAGTTATTTGTGTGTGTTGTCTTAAATAAAGATACTTACCCAATTGGTTAGTATAATAAGTTGGTTTTTTAGACATTCGTTTTTATAATTGATTTTGGCCCATTTGTTCTTTAGGGTCCTATTTGACTTTGTTTCTTTATTTAATAAGTGTATTGCCTTTGTGGCTAAGGAGTTCAATGAAATATTTTGGCAGCTTCTGCTAAGAACTTCCCTATAATGGGTATAAGTTGGGCTACAAGGCTCCATTTCAGGCCCGTGACCAGTCGATTCAAAGCTTGGTATGAGGAGCACATGGTGGTAAACTGCCTTTGTCGGTTTACGGAACTTTAAAGCCCCGGAACACTCTATTTCATGAGTTATTTGCGTGTGTTGTCTTAAATAAAGATAGTTACTCAATTGGTTAGTATATTACGTTGGTTTTTTAGACATTCGTTTTTGCAATAGATTTCGGCCGATTTGTTCTTGAGGGTCCTTTTTGACTTTTTTTCTCTATTTAATAAGTGTATTGCCTTTGTTGCTAATGAGTTCAATGAAATACCAAAAGTTTATTTTTGGCAGCTTTTGCTAAGAACTTCCCTATAATGGGTATAACTTGAGCTACTGGGCTCCGTTTTAGGCCCGTGACCAGTCGATTAGAAGCTTGATATGAGGAGCACGTGGTGGTAAACTGACTTTGTCGGTTTACGGAACTTTTGAGCTCCGAAACACTCTATTTTATTGTTATTTATGTATGTCATTTTAACTAAAGATTGTTACTCAGTTGGTTAATATAACAAGTTAGTTTTTTACACATTCATTTTTTTAATCGCTTTCGGCCCGTTTGTTCTTTAGAGTCCATATTGACTTTGTTTCTCTATTAAATAAGTGTATTGCCTTTTTGGCTGAATAGTACAATGAAATACCAAAAGTTTATTTTTGCTTGATTTTGCTAAGAATTTCCCTATAATGGGCATTACTTGGGCTATGAGGCTCCGTTTCAGTCCCGTGACTAGTTGATTCGAAGCTTGGAATGAGGAACACGTTGTGGTAAACTGACTTTGTCGGTTTATGGAACTATCGAGCCCCAAAACACTCTACTTCATGAGTTATTTGTGCGTTGTTTTAACTAAAGATAGTTTCTCACTTGGTTAGTATAATAAGTTGGTTATTTAGACATTTATTTTTGTAATAGATTTCGGCCCGTTTGTTCTTTAGGCTCCATTTTGACTTTGCTTCTCTATTTAATAAGTGTATTGCCGTTGTTGCTAAGGAGTTCAATTAAATACCAAAAGTTTATTTTTGGCATCTTTTGCTAAGAACTTCCCTATAATGGGTATAACTTGGGCTACGGGGCTCCGTTTCAGGCTCGTGAACAGTCAATTTGAAGCTTGGTTTGAGGAGCACATGGTGGTAAACTGCCTTTGTTGGTTTACGAAACTTAAGAGCCCCGAAACACTCTACTTCATGAGTTATTTGTGTGTGTTGTCTTAAATAAAGATACTTACCCAATTGGTTAGTATAATAAGTTGGTTTTTTAGACATTCGTTTTTATAATTGATTTTGGCCAGTTTGTTCTTTAGGCTCCATTTTGACTTTGCTTCTCTATTTAATAAGTGTACTGCCTTTGTTGCTAAGAACTTCTCTATAATGGGTATAACCTAGGCAACGGAGCTCCGTTTCAGGCCTGTGACTATTTGATTAGAAGCTTCGAATGAGGAGCACGTGGTGGTAAACTACCTTTGTCGGTTAACGGAACTTTAGAGCCCCGAACACTCCATTTCATGAGTTATTTGCGTGTGTTGTCTTAAATAAAGATAGTTACTCAATTGGTTAGTATATTAAGTTGGTTTTTTAGACATTCGTTTTTGCAATAGATTTCTGCCCATTCGTTCTTTAGGGTGCTTTTTGACTTTGGTTCTCTATTTAATAAGTGTATTGCCTTTGTGGCTAAGGAGTTCAATGAAATACCAAAAGTTTATTTTTGGCAGCTTTTGCTAAGAACTTCCCTATAATGGGTATAACTTGGGCTACGGAGCTCCGTTTTAGGCCCGTGACTATTCGATTGGAAGCTTGGAATGAGGAGCACGTGGTGGTAAACTGCTTTTGTCGGTTTACGGAACTTTAGAGCCTCGAAACACACTATTTCATGAGTTATTTGCGTGTGTTGTCTAAAATAAAGATAGTTACTCAATTGGTTAGTATATTAAGTTGGTTTTTTAGACATTCATTTTTGCAATAGATTTTGGCCCATTTGTTTTTTAGGGTCCTATTTGACTTTGTTTCTCTATTTAATAAGTGTATTGCCTTTGTGGCTAAGGAGTTCAATGAAATACCAAAAGTTTGTTTTTGGCAGCTTTTGCTAAGAACTTCCCTATACTGGGTATAACTTGGGCTACATAGCTCCGTTTCAAGCCCGTGACCAGTCGATTCAAAGCTTGGTATGAGGAGCACGTGGTGGTAAACTACCTTTGTCATTTTAAGGATCTTTAGAGCCCCGAAACACTCTACTTCATGAGTTATTTGTGTGTGTAATCTTAAATAAATATAGTTACCCAATTGGATAGTATAATAAGTTGGTTTTTTATACTTTCGTTTTTATAATTGATTTCGGCCCGTTTGTTCTTTAGGCTCCATTTTGACTTTGGTTCGTTATTTACTAAGTGTACTGCCTTTGTTGCTAAGGAGTTCAATGAAATACCAAAAGATTGTTTTTGGCAGCTTTTGCTAAGAACTTCCCTATAATGGGTATAACTTGGGCTACAGGGCTCTGTTTCAGGCGTGTGACTATTCGATTGGAAGCTTGGAATGAGGAGCACGTGGTGGTAAACTGCCTTTGTCGGTTTACGGAACTTTAGATCCCCGGAACACTCTATTTCATGAGTTATTTGCGTGTGTTGTCTTAAATAAAGATAGTTACTCAATTGGTTAGTATATTAAGTTGGTTTTTTAGACATTCGTTTTTGCAATAGATTTTGGCCCATTTGTTCTTTAGCGTCCTATTTGACTTTGTTTCTCTATTTAATAAGTGTATTGCCTTTGTGGCTAAGGAGTTTAATGAAATATTTTGGCAGCTTTTGCTAAGAACTTCCCTATAATGGGTATAAGTTGGGCTACAAGGCTCCGTTTCAGGCCCGTGACCGGTCCATTAAAAGCTTGGTATGAGGAGCACATGGTGGTAAACTACCTTTGTCAGTTTAAGGAACTTTAGAGCCCCGAAACACTCTACTTCATGAGTTATTTGGGTGTGTCATCTTAAATAAATATAGTTACCCAATTGGTTAGTATAATAAGTTGGTTTTTTAGAAATTCGTTTTTATAATTGATTTCGGCCTGTTTGTTCTTTAGGCTCCATTTTGACTTTGCTTCGCTATTTAATAAGTGTACTGCCTTTGTTGCTAAGGAGTTCAATGAAATACCAAAAGTTTATTTTTGGCAGCTTTTGCTAAGAACTTCCCTATAATGGGTAAAACTTGGGCTACAGGCCTCTGTTCCAGGCCCGTGACTATTCGATTGGAAGCTTGGAATGAGGAGCACGTGGTGGTAAACTGCCTTTGTCGGTTTACGGAACTTTAGAGCCCCGGAACACTCTATTTCATGAGTTATTTGCGTGTGTTGTCTTAAATAAAGATAGTTACTCAATTGGTTAGTATATTAAGTTGGTTTTTTAGACATTCGTTTTTGCAATAGATTTCGGCCCATTTGTTCTTTAGGGTCCTTTTTGACTTTTTTTCTCTATTTAATAAGTGTATTGCCTTTGTTGCTAATGAGATCAATGAAATATCAAAAGTTTATTTTTGGCAGCTTTTGCTAAGAACTTCCCTATAATGGGTATAATTTGAGCTACTGGGCTCCGTTTCAGGCCTGTGACCAGTCGATTGGAAGCTTGGTATGAGGAGCACGTGGTGGTAAACTGCCTTTTTCGGTTTACGGAACTTTTGAGCTCCGAAACACTCTATTTTATTGTTGTTTGTGTGTGTTGTTTTAACTAAAGATTGTTACTCAGTTGGTTAATATAACAAGTTAGTTTTTTACACATTCATTTTTGTAATCGCTTTCGGCCCGTTTGTTCTTTAGAGTCCATATTGACTTTGTTTCTCTATTAAATAAGTGTATTGCCTTTTTGGCTGAATAGTACAATGAAATACCAACAGTTTATTTTTGCTGGCTTTTGTTAAGAATTTCCCTATAATGGGCATAACCTGGGCTATAAGGCTCCGTTTCAGGCCCGTGACTAGTTGATTCGAAGCTTGGAATGAGGAACACGTGGTGGTAAACTGACTTTGTCGGTTTGTGGAACTATCGAGCCCCAAAACACTCTACTTCATGAGTTATTTGTGCGTTGTTTTAACTAAAGATAGTTTCTCACTTGGTTAGTATAATAAGTTGGTTATTTAGACATTTATTTTTGTAATAGATTTCGGCCCGTTTGTTCTTTAGGCTCCATTTTGACTTTGCTTCTCTATTTAATAAGTGTATTTCCGTTGTTGCTAAGGAGTTCAATTAAATACCAAAAGTTTATTTTTGGCATCTTTTGCTAAGAACTTCCCTATAATAGGTATAACTTGGGCTACGGGGCTCCGTTTCAGGCTCGTGAACAGTCAATTTGAAGCTTGGTTTGAGGAGCACATGGTGGTAAACTGCCTTTGTTGGTTTACGGAACTTTAGAGCCCCGAAACACTCTACTTCATGAGTTATTTGCGTGTGTTGTCTTAAATAAAGATAGTTACTCAATTGGTTAGTATATTAAGTTGGTTTTTTAGACATTCGTTTTTGCAATAGATTTCGGCCCATTCGTTCTTTAAGGTCTTTTTTGACTTTGTTTCTCTATTTAATAAGTGTATTGCCTTTGTGGCTAAGGAGTTCAATGAAATACCAAAAGTTTATTTTTGGCAGCTTTTGCTAAGAACTTCCCTGTAATGGGTATAACTTGGGCTACAGGGCTCCGTTTCAGGCCCGTGACCAGTCGATTCAAATCTTGGTATGAGGAGCACGTGCTGGTAAACTACCTTTGTCAGTTTAAGGAACTTTAGAGCCCCGAAACACTCTACTTCATGAGTTATTTGTGTGTGTCATCTTAAATAAGTATAGTTACCCAATTGGTTAGTATAATAAATTGGTTTTTTATACATTCGTTTTTATAATTGATTTTGGACCGTTTGTTCTTTAGGCTCCATTTTAACTTTGCTTCGCTATTTAATAAGTGTACTAGCTTTGTTGCTAAGGAGTTCAATGAAATACCAAAAGTTTATTTTTGGCAGCTTTTGCTAAGAACTTTCCTATAATGGGTATAACTTGGGCTACAGGGCTCTGTTTCATGCCCGTGACTATTCGATTGGAAGGTTGGAATGAGGAGCACGTGGTGGTAGACTGCCTTTGTCGGTTTACGAAACTTTAGAGCCCCGAAACACACAATTTATGAGTTATTTGCCTGTGTTGTCTTAAATAAAGATAGTTACTCAATTGGTTAGTATATTAAGTTGGTTTTTTAGACATTCGTTTTTGCAATAGATTTTGGCCCATTTGTTCTTAAGGGTGCTGTTTGACTTTGTTTCTCTATTTAATAAGTGTATTGCCTTTGTGGCTAAGGAGTTCAATGAAATACGAAAAGTTTATTTTTGGTAGCTTTTGCTAAGAACTTCCCCATAATGGGTATAACTTGGGCTACAGGGCTCCGTTTCAGGCCCGTGACCAGTCGATTCAAAGCTTGGTATGAGGAGCACGTGGTGATAAACTACCTTTGTCATTTTAAGGAACTTTAGAGCCCCGAAGCACTCTACTTCATGAGTTATTTGTCTGTGTCATCTTAAATAAATATAGTTACCCAATTGGTTAGTATAATAAGTTGGTTTTTTATACATTCGTTTTTATAATTGATTTCGGCCCGTTTGTTCTTTAGGCTCCATTTTGACTTTGCTTCGTTTTTTAATAAGTGTACTGCCTTTGTTGCTAAGGAGTTCAATGAAATACCAAAAGTATATTTTTGGCAGCTTTTGCTAAGAACTTCTCTATAATGGGTTTAACTTGGGCTACAGGGCTCTGTTTCAGGCCCGTGATTATTCGATTGGAAGCTTGGAATGAGGAGTACGTGGTGGTAAACTGCCTTTGTCGGTTTACGGAACTTTAGAGCCCCGAAACACTCTACTTCATGAGTTATTTTCGTGTGTTGTCTTAAATAAAGATAGTTACTCAATTGGTTAGTATATTAAGTTGGTTTTTTAGACATTCGTTTTTGCAATAGATTTTGGCCCATTCGTTCTTTAGGGTCCTTTTTTACTTTGTTTCTCTATTTAATAAGTGTACTGCCTTTGTTGGTAAGGAGTTCAATGAAATACCAAAAGGTTATTTTTGGCAGCTTTTGCTAAGAACTTCCCTGTAATGGGTATAACTTGGGCTACAGGGCTCCGTTTCAGGCCCGTGACTAGTCGATTCAAATCTTGGTAGGAGGAGCACGTGGTGGTAAACTACCTTTGTCAGTTTAAGGAACTTTAGAGCCCCGAAACACTCTACTTCATGAGTTATTTGTGTGTGTCATCTTAAATAAATATAGTTACCCAATTGGTTAGTACAATAAGTTGGTTTTTTATACATTCGTTTTTATAATTGATTTCGGCCCGTTTGTTCTTTAGGCTCCATTTTGACTTTGCTTCGCTATTTAATAAGTGTACTGGCTTTGTTGCTAAGGAGTTCAATAAAATACCAAAAGTTTATTTTTGGCAGCTTTTGCTAAGAACTTTCCTATAATGGGTATAACTAGGGCTACAGGGCTCTGTTTCAGGCCCGTGACTATTCGATTGGAAGCTTGGAATGAGGAGCACGTGGTGGTAGACTGCCTTTGTCAGTTTACGGAACTTTAGAGCCCCGAAACACACAATTTATGAGTTATTTGCCTGTGTTGTCTTAAATAAAGATAGTTACTCAATTGGTTAGTATATTAAGTTGGTTTTTTAGACATTCGTTTTTGCAATAGATTTTGGCCCATTTGTTCTTAAGGGTGCTGTTTGACTTTGTTTCTCTATTTAATAAGTGTATTGCCTTTGTGGCTAAGGAGTTCAATGAAATACGAAAAGTTTATTTTTGGTAGCTTTTGCTAAGAACTTCCCCATAATGGGTATAACTTGGGCTACAGGGCTCCGTTTCAGGCCCGTGACCAGTCGATTCAAAGCTTGGTATGAGGAGCACGTGGTGATAAACTACCTTTGTCATTTTAAGAAACTTTAGAGCCCCGAAACACTCTACTTCATGAGTTATTTGTCTGTGTCATCTTAAATAAATATAGTTACCCAATTGGTTAGTATAATAAGTTGGTTTTTTATACATTCGTTTTTATAATTGATTTCGGCCCGTTTGTTCTTTAGGCTCCATTTTGACTTTGCTTCGTTTTTTAATAAGTGTACTGCCTTTGTTGCTAAGGAGTTCAATGAAATACCAAAAGTATATTTTTGGCAGCTTTTGCTAAGAACTTCTCTATAATGGGTTTAACTTGGGCTACAGGGCTCTGTTTCAGGCCCGTGATTATTCGATTGGAAGGTTGGAATGAGGAGTACGTGGTGGTAAACTGCCTTTGTCGGTTTACGGAACTTTAGAGCCCCGAAACACTCTACTTCATGAGTTATTTTCGTGTGTTGTCTTAAATAAAGATAGTTACTCAATTGGTTAGTATATTAAGTTGGTTTTTTAGACATTCGTTTTTGCAATAGATTTTGGCCCATTTGTTCTTAAGGGTGCTATTTGACTTTGTTTCTCTATTTAATCAGTGTATTGCCTTTGTGGCTAAGGAGTTCAATGAAATACTAAAAGTTTATTTTTGGTAGCTTTTGCTAAGAACTTCCCCATAATGGGTATAACTTGGGCTACAGAGCTCCGTTTCAGGCCCGTGACCAGTCGATTCAAAGCTTGGTATGAGGAGCACGTGGTGGTAAACTACCTTTGTCATTTTAAGGAACTTTAGAGCCCCGAAACACTCTACTTCATGAGTTATTTGTGTGTGTCATCTTAAAAAAATATAGTTACCCAATTGGTTAGTATAATAAGTTGGTTTTTTATACATTCGTTTTTATAATTGATTTCGGCCCGTTTGTTCTTTAGGCTCCAATTTGACTTTGCTTCGTTTTTTAATAAGTGTACTGCCTTTGTTGCTAAGGAGTTCAATGAAATACCAAAAGTATATTTTTGGCAGCTTTTGCTAAGAACTTCCCTGTAATGGATATAACTTGGGCTACAGGGCTCTGTTTCAGGCCCGTGACTATTCGATTGGAAGCTTGGAATGAGGAGTACGTGGTGGTAAACTGCCTTAGTCGGTTTACGGAACTTTAGATCCCCAAAACACGCTATTTCATGAGTTATTTGCGTGTGTTGTCTTAAATAAAGTTAGTTACTCAATTGGTTTGTATATTAAGTTGGTTTTTTAGACATTCGTTTTTGCAATAGATTTCGGCCCATTTGTTCTTTAGGGTCCTATTTGACTTTGTTTCTATATTTAATAAGTGTATTCCCTTTGTGGCTAAGGAGTTCAATGAAATACCAAAAGTTTAATTTTGGCAGCTTTTGCTAAGAACTTCCCTATAATGGGTATAACTTGGGCTACAGGGCTCCGTTTCAGGACCGTGACCAGTCGAGTCAAAGCTTGGTATGAGGAGCACGTCGTGGTAAACTACCTTTGTCAGTTTAAGGAACTTTAGAGCCCCGAAACACTATACTTAATGAGTTATTTGTGTGTGTCATCTTAAATAAATATAGTTACCCAATTGGTTAGTATAATAAGTTGGTTTTTTATACATTCGTTTTTATAATTGATTTCGGCCCGTTTGTTCTTTAGGCTCCATTTTAACTTTCGTTCGCTATTTAATAAGTGTACTGGCTTTGTTGCTAAGGAGTTCAATGAAATACCAAAAGTTTATTTTTGGCAGCTTTTGCTAAGAACTTCCCTATAATGGGTATAACTTGGGCTACAGGGCTCTGTTTTAGGCCCGTGACTATTCGACTGGAAGCTCGGAATAAGGAGAACGTGGTGGTAAACTGCCTTTGTCGGTTTACGGAACTTTAGAGCCTCGGAACACTCTATTTCATGAGTTATTTGCGTGTGTTGTCTTAAATAAAGATAGTTACTCAATTGGTTAGTATATTAAGTTGGTTTTTTAGACATTCGTTTTTGAAATAGATTTCGGCACATTTGTTCTTTAGGGTCCTTTTTGACTTTGTTTCTCTGTTTAATAAGTGTATAGTCTTTGTTGCTATGGAGTTCAATGAAATACCAAAAGTTTATTTTTGGCAGCTTTTGCTAAGAACTTCCCTATAATGGGTATAACTTGAGCTACTGGGCTCCGTTTCAGGCCCGTGACCAGTCGATTGGAAGCTTGGTATGAGGAGCACGTGGTGGTAAACTACCTTTGTCAGTTTAAGGAACTTTAGAGCCCCGAAACACTCTACTTCATGAGTTATTTGTGTGTGTCATCTTAAATAAATATAGTTACCCAATTGGTTAGTATTATAAGTTGGTTTATACATTGTTTTTTATAATTGATTTCCGCCCGTTTGTTCTTTAGGCTCCATTTTGACTTTACTTCGCTATTTAATAAGTGTACTGGCTTTGTTGCTAAGGAGTTCAATGAAATACCAAAAGTTTATTTTTGGCAGCTTTTGCTAAGAACTTCCCTATAATGGGTATAACTTGAGCTACTGGGCTCCGTTTCAGGCCCGTGACCAGTCGATTGGAAGCTTGGTATGAGGAGCACGTGGTGGTAAACTGCCTTTATTGGTTTATGGAACTTTCGAGCTCCAAAACACTCTATTTCATTGTTATTTGTGTGTTTGTTTTAACTAAAGATTGTTACTCAGTTGGTTAATATAATAAGTTAGTTTTTTACACATTCATTTTTGTAATAGATTTCGGCCCGTTTGTTCTTTAGAGTCCATTTTGACTTTGTTTCTCTATTAAATGAGTGTATTGCCTTTTTGGCTAAAGAGTACAATGAAATACCAAAAGTTTATTTTTGGTGGCTTTTGCTAAGAATTTCCCATATGGGCATAACTTGGGCTATGAGGCTCCGTTTCAGGCCCGTGACTAGTTGATTCGAAGCTTCGAATGAGGAACACGTGGTGGTAAACTGACTTTGTCGGTTTATGGAACTATCGAGCCCCAAAACAGTTTACTTCATGAGTTATTTTTGCGTTATTTTAACTAAAGATAGTTTTTCACTTGGTTAGTATAATAAGTTGGTTATTTAGACATTCATTTTTGTAATAGATTTCGGCCCGTTTGTTCTGTAGGCTCCATTTTGACTTTGCTTCTCTATTTAATAAGTGTCTTGCCGTTGTTGCTAAGGAGTTCAATTAAATACAAAAAGTTTATTTTTGGCATCTTTTGCTAAGAACTTCCCTATAATGGGTATAACTTGGGCTATGGGGCTCCGTTTCAGGTTCGTGACCAGTCAATTTGAAGCTTGGTTTGAGGAGCACATGTTGGTAAACTGCCTTTGTCGGTTTACAAAACTTCAGAGCCCAGAAACACTCTACTTCATGAGTTATTTGTGTGTGTTGTCTTAAATAAAGATACTTACCCAATTGGTTAGTATAATAAGTTGGTTTTTTAGACATTTGTTTTTATAATTGATTTTGGCCCGTTTGTTCTTTAGGCTCCATTTTGACTTTGCTTCTCTACATAATAAGTTTACTGCCTTTGTGGCTAAGGAGTTCAATGAAATACCAAAAGTTTATTTTTGGCAGCTTTTGCTAAGAACTTCCCTATAATGGGTATAACTTGGGCTACGGGGCTCTGTTTCAGGCCCGTGACTATTCGATTGGAATCTTGGAATGAGGAGAACGTGGTGGTAAACTGCCTTTGTCGGTTTATGGAACTTTAGAGCCCCAAAACACACTATTTCATGAGTTATTTGTGTGTGTTGTCTTAAATAAAGATACTTACCCAATTGGTTAGTATAATAAGTTGGTTTTTTAGACATTCGTTTTTATAATTGATTTTGGCCCGTTTGTTCTTTAGGCTCCATTTTGACTTTGCTTCTCTACTTAATAAGTTTACTGCCTTCGTTGCTAAGGAGTTCAATGAAATACCAAAAGTTTATTTTTGGCAGCTTTTGCTAAGAACTTCTCTATAATGGGTATAACCTAGGGAACGGGGCTCCATTTCTGGCCCGTGACTATTCGATTAGAAGCTTGGAATGAGGAGCACGTGGTGGTAAACTACCTTTGTCGGTTAACGGAACTTTAGAGCCCCGAAACACTCTATTTCATGAGTTATTTGCGTGTGTTGTCTTAAATAAAGATAGTTACTCAATTGGTTAGTATATTAAGTTGGTTTTTTAGACATTCGTTTTTGCAATAGATTTCGGCCCATTTGTTCTGTAGGGTCCTTTTTGACTTTGTTTCTCTATTTAATAAGTGTATTACCTTTGTGGCTAAAGAGTTCAATGAAATACCTGAAGTTTATTTTTGGCAGCTTTTGCTAAGAACTTCCCTATAATGTGTATAACTTGGGCTACGGGGCTCCGTTTCAGGCCTGTAACTATTTGATTGGAAGCTTGGAATGAGGAGCACGTGGTGGTAAACTGCCTTTGTCGGTTTACGGAACTTTAGAGCCCCGAAACACATTATTTCATGAGTTATTTGCGTGTGTTGTCTTAAATAAAGATAGTTACTCAATTGGTTAGTATATTAAGTTGGTTTTTTAGACATTCGTTTTTGCAATAGATTTCGGCGCATTTGTTCTTTAGGGTCCTTTTTGACTTTGTGTCTCTGTTTAATAAGTGTATAGTCTTTGTTGCTATGGAGTTCAATGAAATACCAAAAGTTTATTTTTGGCTGCTTTTGCTAAGAACTTCCCTATAATGGGTATAACTTGAGCTACTGGGCACCGTTTCAGGCCCGTGACCAGTCGATTGGAAGCTTGGTATGAGGAGCACGTGGTGGTAAACTGCCTTTATTTGTTTATGGAACTTTCGAACTCCAAAACACTATATTTCATTGTTATTTGTGTGTGTTGTTTTAACTAAAGATTGTTACTCAGTTGGTTAATTTAATAAGTTAGTTTTGTGGAAAACTAGAAGGGGGGTTGAATAGTTTTACGTCGTTTTAATTGTTATAAAACAAATTGTTTAAAAGTTTTCGTTGATTTATAAAATATAGATTCGATGGTATATGAAATCTAGTTATACACAATATGAACAACACTAAGTATATATATACTATGAAGCAATAATTATGTAAGTAATGAAATAAGTAAAAGATGGAAAGATCAAACCGATAGACAATCGATTTATAGTGGTTTGGCTACAAGGCACCTTCCTTGCCCTACTCCACTCCCCGAGCACCTAACTCGAGAGTTTTCTTCACTATATCAACAAGCTCCCTTATGGCGGAGAAAACCTTACACACCAATTTACACACCACAATATCTTCACACCTAGATCACAACTACTACACACCAATTCACTACTTAATCACACCACTTCTTTCACACCTATCTTCTACACACCATTAATCTACACACCAATCTTCTACACACCAATACTTCTACACACCAATTCTTCTACACACCAATCTTCTTCCTAACTTATCTTTTTCACAACTATTCTCTAACAAATATTTACAACTAATCACACTATGAAATAATAATCAATGATGATGCTCAAACAACTTAGATGTGGAGATCACAACTAGTTGTAATACTTCTTGTCTTGAGGGATAGAAGTATTCTTCTCTTGCACTTGAATGGATTATGTATGGATCACTTTGAAACAAAGATTTAAGAATGTATGATCAAAGGATTTATAGATTGGAAATGGAGATCTAGAACAGAAAGTTCTGGAGTGCAAAAGGTGGGGAAAAAATCCAGGTTTAAGCTGGTATTTATAGGCAAAAGTTTCTGACAGAGGAGCATGGCCGGTCCCCTTAAATCATGGCCGGTCCCCTTAATTTTAAGGGGACCGCCCTTTATAATTAAGGGGGCCGCCCAGCTGAAACGGCCAGAAACTTTGTCTTTTAGTGGGGAAAGTTTATTTGGTGAAAAACTAACTGATTTTGGTTAAATATTTGAAATCATATATTTAGTATGATTAAAACATTTTTTCCTTATTACCAAAAGTGTTTTTCAAAAATATATAATAAGATTATATAATTAAATAAACTTTGTATTAGTTAATTAAATACCCCTTTGATCATACATTGCACTAAACACTTTGTTTATTCATACCTTAAGTGATTTGGATGTAAAGAGAAATATTAATCACCAAATACTTGTTTATGTCATAAGTTTTAGTTCTTTGAGGTTATATTTTGTAATGATCAAAACATAGAGATATTGATAAAAACTTAATAATGTTTTTTAGGCATTATTTATGTCAACAATCTCCCCCTTTTTGATTATTACAAAACCTTAAACTCAAAAGATTTAAAACTTGTTATTAGACAAGTATTATAGAGTTTACCATTTCTCTTCTCCCCCTTTTTGTAAAATCAAAAAGGTTTGGCCGAATAATCTTCGTGAAAGAAGTTTAAACGGGTAGAGAACTCCCCCTTGATGTATGCTCCCCCTCGTTTGAGAGCACAAAGGGAACGAGCAATTGGAATCTTGGCTACAAAAATATTTTGAAGAGAACAACACACATATATATGCAAAAACAACAATTATGCAAATAAAAATAGATTCATTCAAGCATGATAGAAATAATTAGCATAACAACATTCAATATGCTTGTAGCATATTGATTACAATAAAACAAAATAAAAGATATAGTCCTATATTGCCTAAGAGAGCACTTGGACTTGCTTGCAACCCATGGTTGATTTGTTTTATTTGCTTGAAGGAAAACATAAGCATGGAGCTTAGATGTTTGATTGAGGTGGATATGGGATGTTGTATGGAGCGGAAGAGGTGGATCTCACGATGTTGTATCGTGTTAAGGGTGGTATAGGATGATTACGAGTGAGAAGATATTCAATCCAAGAAATATCTTCACTCAAGTAGAGGATTTGTTTTTGAAGGAATATGCAACAAGGGCAAAAGTGAGTGTGGTTAGTAACTTGATCCAAGTTGAGAGAGTGGGGAAGCCAATTAGCATAGGGTGATGATGGGGGTTGCCCTTTGTTGCGTTGTGCAAGATGCATAGCAAGGAGATCACTAAGATCATGGATTTGGTTAATTTCATCACGAAATTTTTGTTTTTCCGTGGCAATGTGGAGGGGATCATAGGTTTGGTATGGAAGAGTTGGGTTTGTGTAGTTGGAATTGTAGTTTGATGGTTGATCAAACTTGTATGGATCATTATAAGTGGTTGGAGGTTGGGATGTGTAGTTTGGTTTGAAGGAAGATGTTTGACCAATGTTGTATGGTTTGTAGAGAGGATCAAATGAATGACCTTGTTGGTTTGATGCAAAGTTTGGGAAGTAAGAAGTTGGGGGTGTGGAATGACTTCTAACTTCATTAATGGTGATGGATTTGTTTTGAGGGCTTTTTCTTCGCCAAACGGGTTTTTCCGTCATCCTTGCTAGCCTTGAGGCTTTTGATTTTGGTTTGTTTGGAGAGTTCATGATGGAATGAGTGGAGAGTTTTGAGGATTGGGGATATTTATAGTGTAGGATTTGTGTGTTTAAGGATGGATAAGGTTTGTTTGGAGGATTAGGACAAAATGTGTTGGTGAAAAATGGGAAATGTAGGTTGAAGTGGGCTAAAAAGCAGAAAAGATTCTGTAAACCCGTCCATCAGATGGCCGGTCCCCTTAAAATTAAGGGGGCCGCCTTACATAATTAAGGGGGCCGCCCATCTGGTGATTTCCAGATTGCCAGAATTGGGTTTTTGGCAGAAAATTTGCAGAAAGGTTGTGTTTTTGGACTTGGATTCAAGCAAGTTCAATTCCTTTAGGCAATATAGCATCTAATCTAACATTAGATATCATGCAAAAACACATAGGCACAAGAGCAAATAATCAACACATAAGAAGCAATAGGAGGTAAGTAAATGCAAGCACACTTAAGCTTCCTAAGGCACCTATCTTGAATTAAAGGCAAGGGCAATTAGTGAGTGAAAGACTAATGATGGATCAAGATGACACCATTACTAGTGAATTTGTCCTAGTGAGTGTCTATATGCAACAAATGTGGAGTTGTGATTGTTTCGACACCTAGAAGCAAAAAGAAATAACGATCCTAAGAAACAATCCAAATGATCTCCTTGATTCAATTTTTGCTCGATCATGAATGTCAAAGACATATATTAGATTATATACCTTGACAATTTATGCGAGAGTTTATGCATGATTTTGAAATACAATGTTTTTAGAATTAGTCAACAATGCAATGAAAGTGATTTTCATGTGATTCCTAGATTGTGAGAATAAAGATTAGAGAGAATTGATTGAGTTTTTTTTCTTTTTTTTTTTTTTTTTTTTTTTTTTTTTTTTTTTAAATTTATGCAAAGAAAATAAATCTTCTCAATCTTAAGTTTTGTGCGAAATAGATTCCTAGACTCAGAGAAGATGGAATGAAAGAAAAATAAATTTTCATGCAAGTATAACTTAGAATTAATTCAATGTAATTTAGTCAACTTGTTCCATCATTCCTAATCCTAAACGCAAGTGGTTGAATAATTCACGCTTAAGGGGTTTTGTGAATATATCCGCAATATTGTCTTCCGATGCAACCTTTTCTATAGATATATTTCCTTTTTGTACATTATCCCTAAGAAAATGGTGACGTATTTCTATGTGTTTAGTCCTAGAGTGTTGTACCGGATTTTTGCTTAAATCTATCGCACCTTTGTTATCGCACATAATGGGGACATTTTCTAACCTAACGCCATAGTCTACGAGAGCTTGTTTCATCCATAGTGCTTGTTGACATGCCTTTCCGGCGCTTACATACTCGGCTTCGGTGGTAGAGATAGCAAGAGCGGTTTGCTTTTTCGAAAACCAAGACGTTAGACAACATCCCATAAACGTGCAAATACCGCTAGTACTTTTTCTATCTACGTAGTCTCCCGCATGATCCGAATCCGCATAGACAATGGTTTCTATGCCGGATTCCTTAGGATACCATAATCCTAAGTGTATAGTGCCTTTAACGTATCGGAAGATACGCTTAACCGCTTCTAGGTGAGAGGTTTTGGGATCCTCTTGAAAACGGGCACAAAGGCAGACACTAAACATGATATCGGGTCTACTTGCCGTCAAGTATAGTAAACTACCTATCATTCCTCTATACTTGGTGTTATCTACGGACTCACCTTCATCGTCCTTTGTGAGCTTTACCTCCATAGACATGGGTGTTTTCATGGGTTTTGAGTCTTCTAGGCCAAATTTCTTAAGCATTTCCTTAATGTACTTAGATTGGTTAAAGAATATTCCATCATCTAATTGTTTTATTTGTAATCCTAGGAAGAAGTTGAGTTCACCCATGATACTCATCTCAAACTCATCATGCATGATTTTGGCAAACTCATCACACATGTCTTGACAAGTCGATCCAAATATAATGTCATCAACATATATTTGAACAATGATGAGATTTGGGTCTTTCCTTTTAGTGAAAAGAGTGTTATCTACCATTCCCATGGAATAATCATGTTTAATAAGAAAAGCTTTTAATCGATCATACCAAGCTTTGGGAGCTTGTTTGAGTCCATACAAAGCTTTCTTTAACTTATAAACATAATCAGGTTTTGCGAAGTCAATGAATCCTGGAGGTTGTGCCACATATACCTCCTCATTGATAAAACCGTTAAGGAATGCACTTTTCACATCCATTTGAAATAACTTAAAATCTAGGGCGCAAGCATAGGCAAGTAATATCCTAATTGATTCTAGTCTAGCTACGGGGGCATAAGTTTCATCATAATCAATTCCTTCTTGTTGATTATAACCTTGGGCAACTAACCTAGCTTTATTCCTAGTAACTATTCCATTCTCGTCTAACTTATTTCTATATACCCATTTGGTTCCTATGATGGTCATATCCTTTGGATTTGGGACTAGTTCCCAAACATCATTTGCCTTAAATTGATTTAATTCTTCTTGCATAGCTATAATCCAACTTTCATCCTTTAAAGCCTCACTAATATTCTTAGGTTCTATTGCTGAGAGGAAACAAAAGAAGTTGTTTTTATCTTGGGCTTGTGACCTAAGGGTTCTTTGGTTAAGATGTCCTATTATATTATCTAATGGATGTGATCTAGATTTTTTAATATTAATAGTTTCGTTATTTTCTAAGTGGATGTCTTCATTATTATTTCCTATGGGTTTTGTTTTACTAACCTCAATGGCTTCATCTTCGACTAAATTATCATCTTCTAAAGGTAGCGTTTTAGGAGGTGGTGGTGTTTCATCAAATGTTACATTTAGTGATTCCTCTACTTTCATGGAGTGTTTGTTAAGTATTATATATGCTTTACTATTTTGTGAGTATCCTAAAAATATTCCTTCATATGATTTTGGATCAAACTTAGTGAGGTAGTCCTTAGTGTTTAAAATATAGCATTTACTTCCAAATACCCTAAAGTAGCTTAAGTTTGGTTTTCTATCTCTTAATAACTCATAAGGAGTTTTTCCTAGAATTCTTCTAATTGATACCCTATTTAAAATATAAGTCGATGTATCTACGGCGTGACACCAAAATTTTTGTGGAATGGATTGTTCATTTAACATAGTTCTACTCATTTCTTGTAGTGACCTATTTTTTCTTTCTACTACCCCATTTGATTGAGGAGTACGAGGAGCGGAGAAATTGTGAGATATTCCATTTAACTCACAATATTTTCCGAATTGTATTTCGTTATCAAATTCCCTACCATGGTCCGTCCTAATGGCAACTATTGAGCATCCTAATTTATTTTGAATCATTTTACTAAATATTTCGAATTTTTCAAAGGCTTGGGTTTTGTCACTTAAAAACCTAGTCCACGTGTATCGTAAGTAGTCATCTACTATTACTAAGGTATATTTGTTTCCTCCATAGCTCCGCACAGCGGATGGACCAAAGAGATCCATATGTAATAATTCTAGGCACCTAGTAGTGGATACTATATTCTTAGCTTTGTGACTAGCATGAGCTTGTTTTCCAATTTTGCATGCATCACAAAAATGCTTGTCATACTTTATATTAGGCAAGTTTCTAACTAATTCCTTAGAGGCCAAAGATTGTATTTGTTGCATGTTAGCATGTCCTAATCTCCTATGCCACAATGTAGAGTTTTCATCTAGGGTCGTTAGGCATATCCTATCTTCAGGTTTGTTTCCTAGTTTCATAACATATACTCCTCCTTTCCTAATACCTCTACCTATAATTTTTCCATTCTTAACTATTTCGCTATCTTCTTCGGAAAAGATAACTCTACATTTATTATCGCATATTTGGCCTACACTAAGTAAGTTATATGTTAAATTATTTACATGTTCAACATTTTCAATAGTAAGTGAGTCTTGAGAAATCGTACCTTTGCCAATAATTTTTCCACGCAAGTCACTACCGAAAATAACGTTACCTCCATTGTATGCCTTGTATGTAGAGAATAGCTTGCGATTCCCCGTCATGTGCCTCGAACATCCACTATCCTTGATCCATTCGTCAGGCTCCAAGTCAATTCCAAGGCATATTTCGTCGGTTGCATTTGCCACAAAACACTTTTCTTCTTTTGGTTTTTCCACTTCTTCTTTATCACTATCACTCCATGTTCCACTAACAAATGCGCTTTGATTTTCATAACCCAGCGGCTTTAAACATTCTCCAACGAGATGATTTGGACTTCCACATCTAAAGCACTTTCTTTTCACGTAATTATCACTTCTATTTCTTTGGAACATCTTTCTTTCGTTACGTGGTGATCTAGTGAATCTTCCTCGTCTCATGAAGAATTTCTTGAATTCTCTTACGGCCATCGCATATTCTTCATCTTCACTCTCGTCACTTGAATCATCATCGTCACAAGGTTCCATTTTGGCTTTTAGAGCAATGGATTTGATTTGTTCTTTCTTGACTTTGACCATTTCCAAATCTCTTCTTATAATTTCTTCATGGACTTTCAAGTTGCCAATAAGCTCATCTAGTGACAATGTCATCAAATTCTTTGATTCTTCAATAGCCGTGACTTTAGCTCGCCATTTCGGATGTAATGCCCTAAGAAATTTCCTAACACAATTTTTACTAGAAAATGTCTCATCAAGTGCTTTTAAACTTGTGATGATGGTGTTAAATTTAGCAAAAGCATTATCAATTGATTCCTCTTCCGGAATCGTAAATTGTTCATATTGATGTACAAGAAGATCTATTTTGTTATCTTTAACTTGACTATTACCTTGGTGAGTGATTAGTAAAGAATCCCAAATTTCTTTTGCGGTTTTACACATAAAAATTCTTTCATATTCTTTACGTGGTAACGCATTATAAATAACCATTTTAGCCTCATTATTTTTTGCTAGTTTCTTTTTCAAATCATCATTTTGTTTTTCAAAATCTACAATTTCATCCATTTTAGTTTCAACATTATATTGAATAGGAGGAAAATCACCAAAGGTAATAATATGCCAAAGATCAAGATCTTTTGATTTCACATAGGTTTCGAATCTATTTTTCCAATATAAAAATCCATCACTTTCAAATAGTGGTGGTCTTTGCATAGATTGCCCTTCTAAATATTTTTCAGATTCCATAGATCGTTACAAGTTTTAAAATACAATATATTTTAAAAATCTTGCTAGACGTGGCTCTGATACCAATTGTGGAAAACTAGAAGGGGGGTTGAATAGTTTTACGCCGTTTTAATTGTTATAAAACAAATTGTTTAAAAGTTTTCGTTGATTTATAAAATATAGATTCGATGGTATATGAAATCTAGTTATACACAATATGAACAACAATAAGTATATATATTATGAAGCAATAATTATGTAAGTAATGAAATAAGTAAAAGATGGAAAGATCAAACCGAGAGACAAGCGATTTATAGTGGTTCGGCTACAAGGCACCTTCCTTGCCCTACTCCACTCCCCGAGCACCTAACTCGAGAGTTTTCTTCACTATATCAACAAGCTCCCTTATGGCGGAGAAAACCTTACACACCAATTTACACACCACAATATCTTCACACCTAGATCACAACTACTACACACCAATTCACTACTTAATCACACCACTTCTTTCACACCTATCTTCTACACACCATTAATCTACACACCAATCTTCTACACACCAATACTTCTACACACCAATTCTTCTACACACCAATCTTCTTCCTAACTTATCTTTTTCACAACTATTCTCTAACAAATATTCACAACTAATCACACTATGAAATAATAATCAATGATGACGCTCAAACAACTTAGATGTGGAGATCACAACTAGTTGTAATACTTCTTGTCTTGAGGGATAGAAGTATTCTTCTCTTGCACTTGAATGGATTATGTATGGATCACTTTGAAACAAAGATTTAAGAATGTATGATCAAAGGATTTATAGATTGGAAATGGAGATCTAGAACAGAAAGTTCTGGAGTGCAAAAGGTGGGGAAAAAATCCAGGTTTAAGGTGGTATTTATAGGCAAAAGTTTCTGACAGAGGAGCGTGGCCGGTCCCCTTAAATCATGGCCGGTCCCCTTAATTTTAAGGGGACCGCCCTTTATAATTAAGGGGGCCGCCCAGCTGAAACGGCCAGAAACTTTGTCTTTTAGTGGGAAAAGTTTATTTGTTGAAAAACTAACTGATTTTGGTTAAATATTTGAAATCATATATTTAGTATGATTAAAACATTTTTCCTTATTACCAAAAGTGTTTTTCAAAAATATATAATAAGATTATATAATTAAATAAACTTTGTATTAGTTAATTAAATACCCCTTTGATCATACATTGCACTAAACACTTTGTTTATTCATACCTTAAATGATTTGGATGTAAAGAGAAATATTAATCACCAAATACTTGTTTATGTCATAAGTTTTAGTTCTTTGAGGTTATATTTTGTAATGATCAAAACATAGAGATATTGATAAAAACTTAATAATGTTTTTTAGGCATTATTTATGTCAACAAGTTTTTTACACATTCATTTTTGTAATAGATTTCGGCCCGTTTGTTCTTTAGAGTCCATTTTGACTTTGTTTCTCTATTAAATGAGTGTATTGGCTTTTTGGCTAAAGAGTACAATGAAATACCAAAAGTTTATTTTTGGTGGCTTTTGCTAAGAATTTCCCATATGGGCATAACTTGGGCTATGAGGCTCCGTTTCAGGCCCGTGACTAGTTGATTCGATGCTTCGAATGAGGAACACGTGGTGGTAAACTGACTTTGTCGGTTTATGGAACTATCGAGCCCAAAAACACTTTACTTCATGAGTTATTTTTGTGTTATTTTAACTAAAATAGTTTTTCACTTGGTTAGTATAATAAGTTGGTTTTTTAGACATTCGTTTTTATAATTGATTTTGGCCCGTTTGTTCTTTAGGCTCCATTTTGACTTTGCTTCTCTATTTATTAAGTGTACTGCCTTTGTTGCTAAGGAGTTCAATGAAATACCAAAAGTTTATTTTTGGCAGCTTTTGCTAAGAACTTCTCTATAATGGGTATAACCTAGGGAACGGGGCTCCATTTCAGGCCCGTGACTATTCGATTAGAAGCTTGGAATGAGGAGCACGTGGTGGTAAACTACCTTTGTCGGTTAACGGAACTTTAGAGCCCCGAAACACTCTATTTCATGAGTTATTTGCGTGTGTTGTCTTAAATAAAGCTAGTTACTCAATTGGTTAGTATATTAAGTTGGTTTTTTAGACATTCGTTTTTGCAATAGATTTTGGCCCATTTGTTCTGTAGGGTCCTTTTTGACTTTGTTTCTCTATTTAATAAGTGTATTACCTTTGTGGCTAAGGAATTCAATGAAATACCTAAAGTTTATTTTTGGCAGCTTTTGCTAAGAACTTCCCTATAATGTGTATAACTTGGGCTACGGGGCTCCGTTTCAGGCCTGTAACTATTTGATTGGAAGCTTGGAATGAGGAGCACGTGGTGGTAAACTGCCTTTGTCGGTTTACGGAACTTTAGAGCCCCGAAACACACTATTTCATGAGTTATTTGCGTGTGTTGTCTTAAATAAAGATAGTTACTCAATTGGTTAGTATATTAAGTTGGTTTTTTAGACATTCGTTTTTGCAATAGATTTCGGCGCATTTGTTCTTTAGGGTCCTTTTTGACTTTGTTTCTCTGTTTAATAAGTGTATAGTCTTTGTTCCTATGGAGTTCAATGAAATACCAAAAGTTTATTTTTGGCAGCTTTTGCTAAGAACTTCCCTATAATGGGTATAACTTGAGCTACTGGGCTCCGTTTCAGGCCCGTGACCAGTCGATTGGAAGCTTGGTATGAGGAGCACGTAGTGGTAAACTGCCTTTATTGGTTTATGGAACTTTCGAGCTCCAAAACACTCTATTTCATTGTTATTTGTGTGTGTTGTTTTAACTAAAGATTGTTACTCAGTTGGTTAATATAATAAGTTAGTTTTTTACGCATTCATTTTTGTAATAGATTTCGGCCCGTTTGTTCTTTAGAGTCCATTTTGACTTTGCTTCTCTATTTATTAAGTGTACTGCCTTTGTTGCTAAGGAGTTCAATGAAATACCAAAAGTTTATTTTTGGCAGCTTTTGCTAAGAACTTCTCTATAATGGGTATAACCTAGGGAACGGGGCTCCATTTCGGGCCCGTGACTATTCGATTGGAAGCTTGGAATGAGGAGCACGTGGTGGTAAACTACCTTTGTCGGTTAACGGAACTTTAGAGCCCCGAAACACTCTATTTCATGAGTTATTTGCGTGTGTTGTCTTAAATAAAGATAGTTACTCAATTGGTTAGTATATTAAGTTGGTTTTTTAGCCATTCGTTTTTGCAATAGATTTCGGCCCATTTGTTCTGTAGGGTCCTTTTTGACTTTGTTTCTCTATTTAATAAGTGTATTACCTTTGTGGCTGAGGAGTTCAATGAAATACTTAAAGTTTATTTTTGGCAGCTTTTGCTAAGAACTTCCCTATAATGTGTATAACTTGGGCTACGGGGCTCCGTTTCAGGCCTGTAACTATTTGATTGGAAGCTTGGAATGAGGAGCACGTGGTGGTAAACTGACTTTGTCGGTTTACGGAACTTTAGAGCCTCGAAACACACTATTTCATGAGTTATTTGCGTGTGTTGTCTTAAATAAAGATAGTTACTCAATTGGTTAGTATATTAAGTTGGTTTTTTAGACATTCGTTTTTGCAATAGATTTCGGCGCATTTGTTCTTTAGGGTCCTTTTTGACTTTGTTTCTCTGTTTAATAAGTGTAAAGTCTTTGTTGCTATGGAGTTCAATGAAATACCAAAAGTTTATTTTTGGCAGCTTGTGTTAAGAACTTCCCTATAATGGGTATAAGTTGAGCTACTAGGCTCCGTTTCAGGCCTGTGACCCGTCGATTGGAAGCTTGGTATGAGGAGCACGTGGTGGTAAACTGCCTTTATTGGTTTATGGAACTTTCGAGCGCCGAAACACTCTATTTCATTGTTATTTGTGTGTGTTGTTTTAACTAAAGATTGTTACTCAGTTGGTTAATATAATAAGTTAGTTTTTTACACATTTATTTTTGTAATAGATTTCGGCCCATTTGTTCTTTAGAGTCCATTTTGACTTTGTTTCTCTATTAAATGAGTGTATTGCCTTTTTGGCTAAAGAGTACAATGAAATACCAAAAGTTTATTTTTGGTGGCTTTTGCTAAGAATTTCCCCATATGGGCATAACTTGGGCTATGAGGCTCCGTTTCAGGCCCGTGACTAGTTGATTCGAAGCTTCGAATGAGGAACACGTGGGGGTAAACTGAATTTGTCGGTTTATGGAACTATCGAGCCCCAAAACACTTTACTTCAGGAGTTATTTTTGCGTTGTTTTAACTAAAGATAGTTTTTCACTTGGTTAGTATAATAAGTTGGTTATTTAGACATTTATTTTTGTAATAGATTTCGGCCCGTTTGTTCTGTAGGCTCCATTTTGACTTTGCTTCTCTATTTAATAAGTGTATTGCCGTTGTTGCTAAGGAGTTCAATTAAATACCAAAAGTTTATTTTTGGCATCTTTTGCTAAGAACTTCCCTATAATGGGTATAACTTGGGCTACGGGGCTCCGTTTCAGGTTCGTGACCAGTCAATTTGAAGCTTGGTTTGAGGAGCACATGGTGGTAAACTGCCTTTGTCGGTTTACAAAACTTCAGAGCCCCGAAACACTCTACTTCATGAGTTATTTGTGTGTGTTCTCTTAAATAAAGATACTTACCCAATTGGTTAGTATAATAAGTTGGTTTTTTAGACATTCGTTTTTATAATTGATTTTGGCCCGTTTGTTCTTTAGGCTCCATTTTGACTTTGCTTCTCTATTTAATAAGTGTACTGCCTTTGTTGCTAAGGAGTTCAATGAAATACCAAAAGTTTATTTTTGGCAGCTTTTGCTAAGAACTTCTCTATAATGGGTATAACCTAGGGAACGGGGCTCCATTTCAGGCCCGTGACTATTCGATTGGAAGCTTGGAATGAGGAGCAAGTGGTGGTAAACTACCTTTGTCGGTTAACGGAACTTTAGAGCCCCGAAACACTCTATTTCATGAGTTATTTGCGTGTGTTGTATTAAATAAAGATAGTTACCCAATTGGTTAGTATAATAAGTTCGTTTTTTAAACGTTCGTTTTTATAATTGATTTCGGCCCGTTTGTTCTTTAGGCTCCATTTTGACTTTGCTTCGCTATTCAATAAGTGTATTGCCTTTGTTGCTAAGGAGTTCAATGAAATACCAAAAGTTTATTTTTTGCAGCTTTTGCTAAGAACTTCCCTATAATGGGTATAACTTGGGCTACAGGGCTCTGTTTCAGGCCCGTGACTATTCGATTGGAAGCTTGGAATCAGGAGCACGTGGTGGTAAACTGCCTTTGTCGGTTTACGGAACATTAGAGCCCCGGAACACTCTATTTCATGAGTTATTTGCGTGTGTTGTCTTAAATAAAGATAGTTACTCAATTGGTTAGTATATTAAGTTGGTTTTTTAGACATTCGTTTTTGCAATAGATTTCGGCCCATTTGTTCTTTAGCGTCCTTTTTGACTTTGTTTCTCTATTTAATAAGTGCATTGCCTTTGTTGCTAAGGAGTTCAATGAAATACCAAAAGTTTATTTTTGGCAGCTTTTCCTAAGAACTTCCCTATAATGGGTATAACTTGAGCTACTGGGCTCTGTTTCATGCCCGTGACCAGTCGATTGGAAGCTTGGTATGAGGAGCACGTGGTGTTAAACTGCCTTTATTGGTTTATGGAACTTTTGAGCTCCAAAACACTCTATTTCGTTGTTATTTGTGTGTGTTGTTTTAACTAAAGATTGTTACTCAGTTGGTTAATATAATAAGTTAGTTTTTTACACATTCATTTTTGTAATAGATTTCGGCCCGTTTGTTCTTTAGAGTCCATTTTGACTTTTTTCTTTATTAAATGAGTGTATTGCCTTTTTGGCTAAAGAGTACAATGAAATACCAAAAATTTATTTTTGGTGGCTTTTGCTAAGAACTTCCCATATGGGCATAACTTGGGCTATGAGGCTCCGTTTCAGGCCCGTGACTAGTTGATTTGAAGCTTCGAATGAGGAACACGTGGTGGTAAACTGACTTTGTCGGTTTATGGAACTATCGAGCCCCAAAACACTTTACTTCATGAGTTATTTTTGCGTTATTTTAACTAAAGATAGTTCTTCACTTGGTTAGTATAATAAGTTGGTTATTTAGACATTCATTTTTGTAATAGATTTCGGCCCGTTTGTTCTGTAGGCTCCATTGTGACTTTGCTTCTCTATTTAATAAGTGTATTGCCGTTGTTGCTAAGGAGTTCAATTAAATACCAAAAGTTTATTTTTGGCATCTTTTGCTAAGAACTTCCCTATAATGGGTATAACTTGGGCTACGGGGCTCCGTTTCAGGTTCGTGACCAGTCAATTTGAAGCTTGGTTTGAGGAGCACATGGTGGTAAACTGCCTTTGTCGGTTTACAGAACTTCAGAGCCCCGAAACACTCTACTTCATAAGTTATTTGTGTGTGTTGTCTTAAATAAAGATACTTACCCAATTGGTTAGTATAATAAGTTGGTTTTTTAGACATTCGTTTTTATAATTGATTTTGGCCCGTTTGTTCTTTAGGCTCCATTTTGACTTTGTTTCTCTATTTAATAATTTTACTGCCTTTGTTGCTAAGGAGTTCAATGAAATACCAAAAGTTTATTTTTGGCAGCTTTTGCTAAGAACTTCTCTATAATGGGTATAACCTAGGGAACGGGGCTCCATTTCAGGCCCGTGACTATTCGATTAGAAGCTTGGAATGAGGAGCACGTGGTGGTAAACTACCTTTGTCGGTTAACGGAACTTTAGAGCCCCGAAACACTCTATTTCATGAGTTATTTGCGTGTGTTGTCTTAAATAAAGATAGTTACTCAATTGGTTAGTATATTAAGTTGGTTTTTTAGACATTCGTTTTTGCAATAGATTTCGGCCCATTTGTTCTGTAGGGTCCTTTTTGACTTTGTTTCTCTATTTAATAAGTGTATTACCTTTGTGGCTAAGGAGTTCAATGAAATACCTAAAGTTTATTTTTGGCAGCTTTTGCTAAGAACTTCCCTATAATGTGTATAACTTGGGCTACGGAGCTCCGTTTCAGGCCTGTAACTATTTGATTGGAAGCTTGGAATGAGGAGCACGTGGTGGTAAACTGCCTTTGTCGGTTTACGGAACTTTAGAGCCCCGAAACACACTATTTCATGAGTTATTTGCGTGTGTTGTCTTAAATAAAGATAGTTACTCAATTGGTTAGTATATTAAGTTGGTTTTTTTGACATTCGTTTTTGCAATAGATTACGGCGCATTTGTTCTTTAGGGTCCTTTTTGACTTTGTTTCTCTGTTTAATAAGTGTATAGTCTTTGTTGCTATGGAGTTCAATGAAATACCAAAAGTTTATTTTTGGCAGCTTGTGTTAAGAACTTCCCTATAATGGGTATAAGTTGAGCTACTGGGCTCCGTTTCAGGCCTGTGACCCGTCGATTGGAATCTTGGTATGAGGAGCACGTGGTGGTAAACTGCCTTTATTGGTTTATGGAACTTTCGAGCGCCGAAACACTCTATTTCATTGTTATTTGTGTGTGTTGTTTTAACTAAAGATTGTTACTCAGTTGGTTAATATAATAAGTTAGTTTTTTACACATTCATTTTTGTAATAGATTTCGGCCCATTTGTTCTTTAGAGTCCATTTTGACTTTGTTTCTCTATTAAATGAGTGTATTGCCTTTTTGGCTAAAGAGTACAATGAAATACCAAAAGTTTATTTTTGGTGGCTTTTGCTAAGAATTTCCCCATATGGGCATAACTTGGGCTATGAGGCTCCGTTTCAGGCCCGTGACTAGTTGATTCGAAGCTTCGAATGAGGAACACGTGGGGGTAAACTGAATTTGTCGGTTTATGGAACTATCGAGCCCCAAAACACTTTACTTCATGAGTTATTTTTGCGTTGTTTTAACTAAAGATAGTTTTTCACTTGGTTAGTATAATAAGTTGGTTATTTAGACATTTATTTTTGTAATAGATTTCGGCCCGTTTGTTCTGTAGGCTCCATTTTGACTTTGCTTCTCTATTTAATAAGTGTACTGCCTTTGTTGCTAAGGAGTTCAATGAAATACCAAAAGTTTATTTTTGGCAGCTTTTGCTAAGAACTTCTCTATAATGGGTATAACCTAGGGAACGGGGCTCCATTTCAGGCCCGTGACTATTCGATTGGAAGCTTGGAATGAGGAGCAAGTGGTGGTAAACTACCTTTGTCGGTTAACGGAACTTTAGAGCCCCGAAACACTCTATTTCATGAGTTATTTGCGTGTGTTGTATTAAATAAAGATAGTTACCCAATTGTTTAGTATAATAAGTTGGTTTTTTATACGTTCGTTTTTATAATTGATTTCGGCCCGTTTGTTCTTTAGGCTCCATTTTGACTTTGCTTCGCTATTTAATAAGTGTATTGCCTTTGTTGCTAAGGAGTTCAATGAAATACCAAAAGTTTATTTTTTGCAGCTTTTGCTAAGAACTTCCCTATAATGGGTATAACTTGGGCTACAGGGCTCTGTTTCAGGCCCGTGACTATTCGATTGGAAGCTTGGAATCAGGAGCACGTGGTGGTAAACTGCCTTTGTCGGTTTACGGAACTTTAGAGCCCCGGAACACTCTATTTCATGAGTTATTTGCGTGTGTTGTCTTAAATAAAGATAGTTACTCAATTGGTTAGTATATTAAGTTGGTTTTTTAGACATTCGTTTTTGCAATAGATTTCGGCCCATTTGTTCTTTAGCGTCCTTTTTGACTTTGTTTCTCTTTTTAATAAGTGCATTGCCTTTGTTGCTAAGGAGTTCAATGAAATACCAAAAGTTTATTTTTGGCAGCTTTTCCTAAGAACTTCCCTATAATGGGTATAACTTGAGCTACTGGGCTCCGTTTCATGCCCGTGACCATTCGATTGGAAGCTTGGTATGAGGAGCACGTGGTGTTAAACTGCCTTTATTGGTTTATGGAACTTTTGAGCTCCAAAACACTCTATTTCGTTGTTATTTGTGTGTGTTGTTTTAACAAAAGATTGTTACTCAGTTGGTTAATATAATAAGTTAGTTTTTTACACATTCATTTTTGTAATAGATTTCGGCCCGTTTGTTCTTTAGAGTCCATATTGACTTTGTTTCTTTATTAAATGAGTGTATTGCCTTTTTGGCTAAAGAGTACAATGAAATACCAAAAGTTTATTTTTGGTGGCTTTTGCTAAGAACTTCCCATATGGGCATAACTTGGGCTATGAGGCTCCGTTTCAGGCCCGTGACTAGTTGATTTGAAGCTTCGAATGAGGAACACGTGGTGGTAAACTAACTTTGTCGGTTTATGGAACTATCGAGCCCCAAAACACTTTACTTCATGAGTTATTTTAACTAAAGATAGTTCTTCACTTGGTTAGTATAATAAGTTGGTTATTTAGACATTCATTTTTGTAATAGATTTCGGCCCGTTTGTTCTGTAGGCTCCATTGTGACTTTGCTTCTCTATTTAATAAGTGTATTGCCGTTGTTGCTAAGGAGTTCAATTAAATATCAAAAGTTTATTTTTGGCATCTTTTGCTGAGAACTTCCCTATAATGGGTATAACTTGGGCTACGGGGCTCCGTTTCAGGTTCGTGACCAGTCAATTTGAAGCTTGGTTTGAGGAGCACATGGTGGTAAACTGCCTTTGTCGGTTTACAGAACTTCAGAGCCCCGAAACACTCTACTTCATGAGTTATTTGTGTGTGTTGTCTTAAATAAATATACTTACCCAATTGGTTAGTATAATAAGTTGGTTTTTTAGACATTGGTTTTTATAATTGATTTTGGCCCGTTTGTTCTTTAGGCTCCATTTTGACTTTGTTTCTCTATTTAATAATTTTACTGCCTTTGTTGCTAAGGAGTTCAATGAAATACCAAAAGTTTATTTTTGGCAGCTTTTGCTAAGAACTTCTCTATAATGGGTATAACCTAGGGAACGGGGCTCCATTTCAGGCCCGTGACTATTCGATTAGAAGCTTGGAATGAGGAGCACGTGGTGGTAAACTACCTTTGTCGGTTAACGGAACTTTAGAGCCCCGAAACACTCTATTTCATGAGTTATTTGCGTGTGTTGTCTTAAATAAAGATAGTTACTCAATTGGTTTGTATATTAAGTTGGTTTTTTAGACATTCGTTTTTGCAATAGATTTCGGCCCATTTGTTCTGTAGGGTCCTTTTTGACTTTGTTTCTCTATTTAATAAGTGTATTACCTTTGTGGCTAAGGAGTTCAATGAAATACCTAAAGTTTATTTTTGGCAGCTTTTGCTAAGAACTTCCCTATAATGTGTATAACTTGGGCTACGGAGCTCCGTTTCAGGCCTGTAACTATTTGATTGGAAGCTTGGAATGAGGAGCACGTGGTGGTAAACTGCCTTTGTCGGTTTACGGAACTTTAGAGCCCCGAAACACACTATTTCATGAGTTATTTGCGTGTGTTGTCTTAAATAAAGATAGTTACTCAATTGGTTAGTATATTAAGTTGGTTTTTTAGACATTCGTTTTTGCAATAGATTTCAGTGCATTTGTTCTTTAGGGTCCTTTTTGACTTTGTTTCTCTGTTTAATAAGTGTATAGTCTTTGTTGCTATGGAGTTCAATGAAATACCAAAAGTTTATTTTTGGCAGCTTTGGCTAAGAACTTCCCTATAATGGGTTTAACTTGAGCTACTGGGCTCCGTTTCAGGCCCGTGACCAGTCGATTGGAAGCTTGGTATGAGGAGCACGTGGTGGTAAACTGCCTTTATTGGTTTATGGAACTTTCGAGCTCCGAAACACTCTATTTCATTGTTATTTGTGTGTGTTGTTTTAACTAAAGATTGTTACTCGGTTGGTTAATATAATAAGTTAGTTTTTTACACATTCATTTTTGTAATGGATTTCGGCCCGTTTGTTCTTTAGAGTCCATTTTGACTTTGTTTCTCTATTAAATGAGTGTATTGCCTTTTTGGCTAAAGAGTACAATGAAATACCAAAAGTTTATTTTTGGTGGCTTTTGCTAAGAATTTCCCATATGGGCATAACTTGGGCTATGAGGCTCCGTTTCAGGCCCGTGACTAGTTGATTCGATGCTTCGAATGAGGAACACGTGGTGGTAAACTGACTTTCTCGGTTTATGGAACTATCGAGCCCCTAAACACTTTACTTCATGAGTTATTTTTGCGTTATTTTAACTAAAGGTAGTTTTTCACTTGGTTAGTATAATAAGTTGGTTATTTGGACATTCATTTTTGTAATAGATTTCGGCCCGTTTGTTCTGTAGGCTCCATTTTGACTTTGCTTCTCTATTTAATAAGTGTATTGCCGTTGTTGCTAAGGAGTTCAATTAAATACAAAAAGTTTATTTTTGGCATCTTTTGCTAAGAACTTCCCTATAATGGGTATAACTTGGGCTATGGGGCTCCGTTTCATGTTCGTGACCAGTCAATTTGAAGCTTGGTTTAAGGAGCACATGGTGGTAAACTGCCTTTGTCGGTTTACAGAACTTCAGAGCCCCGAAACACTCTACTTCATGAGTTATTTGTGTGTGTTGTCTTAAATAAAGATACTTACTCAATTGGTTAGTATAATAAGTTGGTTTTTTAGACATTCGTTTTTATAATAGATTTCGGCCCGTTTGTTCTGTAGGCTCCATTGTGACTTTGCTTCTCTATTTAATAAGTGTATTGCCGTTGTTGCTAAGGAGTTAAATTAAATACCAAAAGTTTATTTTTGGCATCTTTTGCTAAGAACTTCCCTATAATGGGTATAACTTGGGCTACGGGGCTCCGTTTCAGGTTCGTGACCAGTCAATTTGAAGCTTGGTTTGAGGAGCACATGGTGGTAAACTGCCTTTGTCGGTTTACAGAACTTCAGAGCCCCGAAACACTCTACTTCATGAGTTATTTGTGTGTGTTGTCTTAAATAAAGATACTTACCCAATTGGTTAGTATAATAAGTTGGTTTTTTAAACATTCGTTTTTATAATTGATTTTGGCCCGTTTGTTCTTTAGGCTCCATTTTGAATTTGCTTCTCTATTTAATAAGTGTACTGCCTTTGTTGCTAAGGAGTTCAATGAAATACCAAAAGTTTATTTTTGGCAGCTTTTGCTAAGAACTTCTCTATAATGGGTATAACCTAGGGAACGGGGCTCCATTTCAGGCCCGTGACTATTCGATGGGAAGCTTGGAATGAGGAGCACGTGGTGGTAAACTACCTTTGTCGGTTAACGGAACTTTAGATCCCCGAAACACTCTATTTCATGAGTTATTTGCGTGTGTTGTCTTAAATAAAGATAGTTACACAATTGGTTAGTATATTAAGTTGGTTTTTTAGACATTCGTTTTTATAAGTGTATTACCTTTGTGGCTAAGGAGTTCAATGAAATACCAAAAGTTTATTTTTTGCAGCTTTTGCTAATAACTTCCCTATAATGTGTATAACTTGGGCTACGGGGCTCCGTTTCAGGCCTGTAACTATTTGATTGGAAGCTTGTAATCAGGAGCACGTGGTGGTAAACTGCCTTTGTCGGTTTACGGAACTTTAGAGCCCCGGAACACTCTATTTCATGAGTTATTTGCGTGTGTTGTCTTAAATAAAGATAGTTACTCAATTGGTTAGTATATTAAGTTGGTTTTTTAGACATTCGTTTTTGCAATAGATTTCGGCCCATTTGTTCTTTAGCGTCCTTTTTGACTTTGTTTCTCTATTTAATAAGTGCATTGCCTTTGTTGCTAAGGAGTTCAATGAAATACCAAAAGTTTATTTTTGCCAGCTTTTCCTAAGAACTTCCCTATAATGGCTATAACTTGAGCTACTGGGCTCCGTTTCATGCCCGTGGCCTGTCGATTGGAAGCTTGGTATGAGGAGCACGTGGTGTTAAACTGCCTTTATTGGTTTATGGAACTTTCGAGCTCCGAAACACTCTATTTCATTGTTATTTGTGTGTGTTGTTTTAACTAAAGATTGTTACTCAGTTGGTTAATATAGTAAGTTAGTTTTTTACACATTCATTTTTGTAATAGATTTCGTCCCGTTTGTTCTTTAGAGTCCATTTTGACTTTGTTTCTTTATTAAATGAGTGTATTGCCTTTTTGGCTAAAGAGTACAATGAAATACCAAAAGTTTATTTTTGGTGGCTTTTGCTAAGAACTTCCCATATGGGCATCACTTGGGCTATGAGGCTCCGTTTCAGGCCCGAGACTAGTTGATTTGAAGCTTCGAATGAGGAATACGTGGTGGTAAACTGACTATGTCGGTTTATGGAACTATCGAGCCCCAAAACACTTTACTTCATGAGTTATTTTTGCGTTATTTTAACTAAAGATAGTTTTTCACTTGGTTAGTATAATAAGTTGGTTATTTAGACATTCATTTTTGTAATAGATTTCGGCCCGTTTGTTCTGTAGGCTCCATTGTGACTTTGCTTCTCTATTTAATAAGTGTATTGCCGTTGTTGCTAAGGAGTTCAATTAAATACCAAAAGTTTATTTTTGGCATCTTTTGCTAAGAACTTCCCTATAATGGGTATAACTTGGGCTACGGGGCTCCGTTTCAGGTTCGTGACCAGTCAATTTGAAGCTTGGTTTGAGGAGCACATGGTGGTAAACTGCCTTTGTCGGTTTACAGAACTTCAGAGCCCCGAAACACTCTACTTCATCAGTTATTTGTGTGTGTTGTCTTAAATAAAGATACTTACCCAATTGGTTAGTATAATAAGTTGGTTTTTTGGATATTCGTTTTTATAATTGATTTTGGCCCGTTTGTTCTTTAGGCTCCATTTTGACTTTGTTTCTCTATTTAATAAGTTTACTGCCTTTGTTGCAAAGGAGTTCAATGAAATACCAAAAGTTTATTTTTGGCAGCTTTTGCTAAGAACTTCTCTATAATGGGTATAACCTAGGGAACGAGGCTCCATTTCAGGCCCGTGACTATTCGATTAGAAGCTTGGAATGAGGAGCACGTGGTGGTAAACTACCTTTCTCGGTTAACGGAACTTTAGAGCCCCGAAACACTCTATTTCATGAGTTATTTGCGTGTGTTGTTTTAAATAAAGATAGTTACTCAATTGGTTAGTATATTAAGTTGGTTTTTTAGACATTCGTTTTTGCAATAGATTTCGGCCCATTTGTTCTGTAGGGTCCTTTTTGACTTTGTTTCTCTATTTAATAAGTGTATTACCTTTGTGGCTAAGGAGTTCAATGAAATACCTAAAGTTTATTTTTGGCAGCTTTTGCTAAGAACTTCCCTATAATGTGTATAACTTGGGCTACGGGGCTCCGTTTCAGGCCTGTAACTATTTGATTGGAAGCTTGGAATGAGGAGCACGTGGTGGTAAACTGCCTTTGTCGGTTTACGGAACTTTAGAGCCCCGAAATACACTATTTCATGAGTTATTTGCGTGTGTTGTCATAAATAAAGATAGTTACTCAATTGGTTAGTATATTAAGTTCGTTTTTTAGACATTCGTTTATGCAATAGATTTCGGCGCATTTGTTCTTTAGGGTCCTTTTTGACTTTGTTTCTCTGTTTAATAAGTGTATAGTCTTTGTTGCTATGGAGTTCAATGAAATACCAAAAGTTTATTTTTGGCAGCTTTTGCTAAGAACTTCCCTATAATGGGTATAACTTGAGCTACTGGGCTCCGTTTCATGCCCGTGACCAGTCGATTGGAAGCTTGGTATGAGGAGCACATGGTGTTAAACTGCCTTTATTGGTTTATGGAACTTTCGAGCTCCGAAACACTCTATTTCATTGTTATTTGTGTGTGTTGTTTTAACTAAAGATTGTTACTCAGTTGGTTAATATAATAAGTTAGTTTTTTACACATTCATTTTTGTAATAGATTTCGGCCCGTTTGTTCTTTAGAGTCCATTTTGACTTTGTTTCTCTGTTAAATCAGTGTATTGCCTTTTTGGCTAAAGAGTACAATGAAATACCAAAAGTTTATTTTTGGTGGCTTTTGCTAAGAATTTCCCATATGGGCATAACTTGGGCTATGAGGCTTCGTTTCAGGCCCGTGACTAGTTGATTTGAAGCTTCGAATGAGGAACACGTGGTGGTAAACTGACTTTGTCGGTTTATGGAACTATCGAGCCCCAAAACACTTTACTTCATGAGTTATTTTTGCGTTATTTTAACTAAAGATAGTTTTTCACTTGGTTAGTATAATAAGTTGGTTATTTAGACATTCATTTTTGTAATAGATTTCGGCCCGTTTGTTCTGTAGGCTCCATTGTGACTTTGCTTCTCTTTTTAATAAGTGTATTGCCGTTGTTGCTAAGCAGTTCAATTAAATACCAAAAGTTTATTTTTGGCATCTTTTGCAAAGAACTTCCCTATAATGGGTATAACTTGGGCTACGGGGCTCCGTTTCAGGTTCGTGACCAGTCAATTTGAAGCTTGGTTTGAGGAGCACATGCTGGTAAACTGCCTTTGTCGGTTTACAGAACTTCAGAGCCCCGAAACACTCTACTTCATGAGTTATTTTGTGTGTTGTCTTAAATAAAGATACTTACCCAATTGGTTAGTATAATAAGTTGGTTTTTTAACCATTCGTTTTTATAATTGATTTTGGCCCGTTTGTTCTTTAGGCTCCATTTTGACTTTGCTTCTCTATTTAATAAGTGTACTGCCTTTGTTGCTAAGAAGTTCAATGAAATATCAAAAGTTTATTTTTGGCAGCTTTTGCTAAGAACTTCTGTATAATGGGTATAACCTAGGGAACGGGGCTCCATTTCAGGCCCGTGACTATTCGATGGGATGCTTGGAATGAGGAGCACGTGGTGGTAAACTACCTTTGTCGGTTAACGGAACTTTAGAGCCCCGAAACACTCTATTTCATGAGTAATTTGCGTGTGTTGTCTTAAATAAAGATAGTTACTCAATTGGTTAGTATATTAAGTTGGTTTTTTAGACATTCGTTTTTGCAATAGATTTCGGCCCATTTGTTCTTTAGGGTCCTTTTTGACTTTGTTTCTCTGTTTAATAAATGTATAGTCTTTGTTGCTATGGAGTTCAATGAAATACCAAAAGTTTATTTTTGGCAGCTTTTGCTAAGAACTTCCCTATAATGGTTATAACTTGAGCTACTGGGCTCCGTTTCAGGCCCGTGACCAGTCGATTGGAAGCTTGGTATGAGGAGCACGTGGTGGTAAACTGCCTTTATAGGTTTATGGAACTTTCGAGCTCCGAAACACTCTATTTCATTGTTATTTGTGTGTGTTGTTTTAACTAAAGATTGTTACTCAGTTGGTTAATATAATAAGTTAGTTTTTTACACTTTCAATTTTGTAATAGATTTCGGCCCGTTTGTTCTTTAGAGTCCATTTTGACTTTGTTTCTCTACTAAATGAGTGTATTGCCTTTTTGGCTAAAGAGTACAATGAAATACCAAAAGTTTATTTTTGGTGGCTTTTGCTAAGAATTTCCCCATATGGGCATAACTTGGGCTATGAGGCTCCGTTTCAGGCCCGTGACTAGCTGATTCGAAGCTTCGAATGAGGAACACGTGGTGGTAAACTGACTTTGTCGGTTTATGGAACTATCGAGCCCCAAAACACTTTACTTCATGAGTTATTTTTGCGTTATTTTAACTAAAGATAGTTTTTCACTTGGTTAGTATAATAAGTTGGTTATTTAGACATTTATTTTTGTAATAGATTTCGGCCCGTTTGTTCTGTAGGCTCCATTTTGACTTTGCTTCTCTATTTAATAAGTGTATTGCCGTTGTTGCTAAGGAGTTCAATTAAATACCAAAAGTTTATTTTTGGCATCTTTTGCTAAGAACTTCCCTATAATGGGTATAACTTGGGCTACGTGGCTCCGTTTCAGGTTCGTGACCAGTCAATTTGAAGCTTGGTTTGAGGAGCACATGGTGGTAAACTGCCTTTGTCGGTTTACAGAACTTCAGAGCCCCGAAACACTCTACTTCATGAGTTATTTTGTGTGTTGTCTTAAATAAAGATACTTACCCAATTGGTTAGTATAATAAGTTGGTTTTTTAACCATTCGTTTTTATAATTGATTTTGGCCCGTTTGTTCTTTAGGCTCCATTTTGACTTTGCTTCTCTATTTAATAAGTGTACTGCCTTTGTTGCTAAGGAGTTCAATGAAATATCAAAAGTTTATTTTTGGCAGCTTTTGCTAAGAACTTCTGTATAATGGGTATAACCTAGGGAACGGGGCTCCATTTCAGGCCCGTGACTATTCGATGGGATGCTTGGAATGAGGAGCACGTGGTGGTAAACTACCTTTGTCAGTTAACGGTACTTTAGAGCCCCGAAACACTCTATTTCATGAGTAATTTGCGTGTGTTGTCTTAAATAAAGATAGTTACTCAATTGGTTAGTATATTAAGTTGGTTTTTTAGACATTCGTTTTTGCAATAGATTTCGGCCCATTTGTTCTTTAGGGTCCTTTTTGACTTTGTTTCTCTGTTTAATAAATGTATAGTCTTTGTTGCTATGGAGTTCAATGAAATACCAAAAGTTTATTTTTGGCAGCTTTTGCTAAGAACTTCCCTATAATGGTTATAACTTGAGCTACTGGGCTCCGTTTCAGGCCCGTGACCAGTCGATTGGAAGCTTGGTATGAGGAGCACGTGGTGGTAAACTGCCTTTATAGGTTTATGGAACTTTCGAGCTCCGAAACACTCTATTTCATTGTTATTTGTGTGTGTTGTTTTAACTAAAGATTGTTACTCAGTTGGTTAATATAATAAGTTAGTTTTTTACACTTTCAATTTTGTAATAGATTTCGGCCCGTTTGTTCTTTAGAGTCCATTTTGACTTTGTTTCTCTACTAAATGAGTGTATTGCCTTTTTGGCTAAAGAGTACAATGAAATACCAAAAGTTTATTTTTGGTGGCTTTTGCTAAGAATTTCCCCATATGGGCATAACTTGGGCTATGAGGCTCCGTTTCAGGCCCGTGACTAGCTGATTCGAAGCTTCGAATGAGGAACACGTGGTGGTAAACTGACTTTGTCGGTTTATGGAACTATCGAGCCCCAAAACACTTTACTTCATGAGTTATTTTTGCGTTATTTTAACTAAAGATAGTTTTTCACTTGGTTAGTATAATAAGTTGGTTATTTAGACATTTATTTTTGTAATAGATTTCGGCCCGTTTGTTCTGTAGGCTCCATTTTGACTTTGCTTCTCTATTTAATAAGTGTATTGCCGTTGTTGCTAAGGAGTTCAATTAAATACCAAAAGTTTATTTTTGGCATCTTTTGCTAAGAACTTCCCTATAATGGGTATAACTTGGGCTACGTGGCTCCGTTTCAGGTTCGTGACCAGTCAATTTGAAGCTTGGTTTGAGGAGCACATGGTGGTAAACTGCCTTTGTCGGTTTACAGAACTTCAGAGCCCCGAAACACTCTACTTCATGAGTTATTTTGTGTGTTGTCTTAAATAAAGATACTTACCCAATTGGTTAGTATAATAAGTTGGTTTTTTAACCATTCGTTTTTATAATTGATTTTGGCCCGTTTGTTCTTTAGGCTCCATTTTGACTTTGCTTCTCTATTTAATAAGTGTACTGCCTTTGTTGCTAAGGAGTTCAATGAAATACCAAAAGTTTATTTTTGGCAGCTTTTGCTAAGAACTTCTCTATAATGGGTATAACCTAGGGAACGGGGCTCCATTTCAGGCCCGTGACTATTCGATGGGATGCTTGGAATGAGGAGCACGTGGTGGTAAACTACCTTTGTCGGTTAACGGAACTTTAGAGCCCCGAAACACTCTATTTCATGAGTTATTTGCGTGTGTTGTCTTAAATAAAGATAGTTACTCAATTGGTTAGTATATTAAGTTGGTTTTTTAGACACTCGTTTTTGCAATAGATTTCGGCCCATTTATTCTGTAGGGTCCTTTTTGACTTTGTTTCTCTATTTAATAAGTGTATTACCTTTGTGGCTAAGGAGTTCAATGAAATACCTAAAGTTTATTTTTGGCAGCTTTTGCTAAGAACTTCCCTATAATGTGTATAACTTGGGCTACGGGGCTCCGTTTCAGGCCTGTAACTATTCGATTGGAAGCTTGGAATGAGGAGCACGTGGTGGTAAACTGCCTTTGTCAGTTTACGGAACTTTAGAGCCCCGAAACACACTATTTCATGAGTTATTTGCGTGTGTTGTCTTACATAAAGATAGTTACTCAATTGGTTAGTATATTAAGTTGGTTTTTTAGACATTCGTTTTTGCAATAGATTTCGGCGCATTTGTTCTTTAGGGTCCTTTTTGACTTTGTTTCTCTATTTAATAAATGTATAGTCTTTGTTGCTATGGAGTTCAAGGAAATACCAAAAGTTTATTTTTGGCAGCTTTTGCTAAGAACTTCCCTATAATGGTTATAACTTGAGCTACTGGGCTCCGTTTCATGCCCGTGACCAGTCGATTGGAAGCTTGGTATGAGGAGCACGTGGTGGTAAACTGCCTTTATAGGTTTATGGAACTTTCGAGCTCCGAAACACTCTATTTCATTGTTATTTGTGTGTGTTGTTTTAACTAAAGATTGTTACTCAGTTGGTTAATATAATAAGTTAGTTTTTTACACTTTCAATTTTGTAATAGATTTCGGCCCGTTTGTTCTTTAGAGTCCATTTTGACTTTGTTTCTCTACTAAATGAGTGTATTGCCTTTTTGGCTAAAGAGTACAATGAAATACCAAAAGTTTATTTTTGGCAGCTTTTGCTAAGAACTTCCCTATAATGGGTATAACTTGAGCTACTGGGCTCTGTTTCAGGCCCGTGACCAGTCAATTTGAAGCTTGGTATAAGGAGCACAAGGTGGTAAACTGTAAAGAATCGTTTAAGCCCAATCTAGGATATAGCAACAATG
The DNA here is from genome assembly GCA_030686995.1 of Artemisia argyi. Classification (NCBI taxonomy): domain Eukaryota; kingdom Viridiplantae; phylum Streptophyta; class Magnoliopsida; order Asterales; family Asteraceae; genus Artemisia; species Artemisia argyi. The sequence continues at coordinate 6,425,046 of CM060690.1, forward strand.
ATTGAATATGCACAGCGGAATAATAATTAAGAACACAATCAAAGTTACCAACAAGGTTTTTCTAATAAAGAATGATCCTCTATGGATCTAAAAAAAATGTTTTTCTTAAAGTGTTGCTCAAACAATAAAACCTGTGTTCCTTTTATAAGCATAAGGAACCCTAAAATACAATTAATATAAAATCAATGCATATCACTTCCTAATATAGCTCATGCATATCCTAACAAATAAATACTACAGATACGGATTAATAATATCCGTAGAAATAAGTCTTCTGCAGGAACACTGTGTCAGCAGTAAGTCTTCAGCAGGAACACTATGTCAGCAGAAACCATCTATAGCTTCAGTAGAATCCTGTCAGTAGAACTTCATCAGTAGGATCTTCCAAAATTCCTTACAATCCTCCCCTAATCTTGAATTTGACACAGTTAAGTTCAAGATTTCTTGATAGATCGCCAATAACACAAACCAGAGGATTGAGGATGAACATCAGCAGCAAAGAATCTTCATAAGTAGAATCTCTATAATCAGTAAACATTTGAAAAACACCATTCATTGCAGCAACACAAGACTAAATGTACATCAAAACATATAAGTTTCATACTATTCTCATCACATCCAGGTGTGTTAACTCCTGTGAGAGGTGAATCATTGAAAATAATGGATTTGATGTCTCTTTACCAATAGCCATCACTACTGGAGTAGCCAAGTGTTCAAAGGTACACTGATAACCACATGATTTTTAGCAAATCATCAGCTATAAACGGATTTGATATGTCTTTACCTGGAGCCGTTTGCTCAGGACTAGTCAATTATTGATGAATAATCATCTTGGTCAATTGAATACCAAATATGGTTTTCCACTGCCTTTACCACAAGCCATATACATGTGGGCTAGCCAATTATTTGGAATCCATAAAGGAAAAATCCATGGTCAATTGACAACCATTTCAACTACTCAACAATAAAGCATGGGTGAGTTGAAAACCCTATGATTTTGAGCAAACCATTACAGCTATCAACAGATTTGATGAGTCTTTACCAAAGCTGTACCCTTTGGACTAGCCAACTTTTTGATGGAATAGTCAACATCAGGCAAGTTGATGACCAGAAAGAGTGTGATAAGAATCAACACCAAACCTGCATACAACATACACAAAACTATACAAATATGTTAGTTTTTTTTTTTTTTTTTTTTTTTTTTATTAGTTTATTTTTTATTATTTTTTTTATATTTTTTTTAATAATTTTCTTTAATGATTTTTTTTTTTTTTTTTTTTTTTTTTTTTTTTTTTTTTTTTTTTACCAAATAAAAGAAAGAAACAAATAGAAATATGAAATATATAAAATATACCATCAATCAGCAGGAACCAAAGAAACATGTAGTGTCAGTAGAAACACTAAGCCTCCCCTTAGGCGTATGAGGATCCAACAGCTGCAAAATGGTTAGTATACATATAATACAACAATAAGCCTCCCCTTAGGCTTATGCCTCCCCTCAATCAGTGCACCTGACAGGAACTATTGTTCTTGGGTACCCAGAATGAACCTTTCCTCTTATGTGTCCAAGAACAACCTGTTGAGGGCTTAACACCATTATCCCATCTTGTCCCCCACCCCGTATACATTGGGTCAAAATAACTATGCCAAAAACCATTCTGAAAGTAAGTGCTAGTAGGTCTATAAAATGGTCTAGTAACATGTCTTTTCCAACCGGCTGGAAAAGGTCTACCAGCAGAAACTGGCTTACCAGCAGGAACGTGTCTGCTGGTTTTTACATGTGCTTGTGGAACATATGGGGGAATAGCACTAACATTGGTCCACAGTGGTCTAGATCTCTTTTGGTCAGCACACACACCCATTCTCTTCTCATGAAAATCACAATCCTTAATGAGATGAGACTTACTACCACACACAAAACAAGATTTCTTTTTAACATTACTTGCCTTTTTATTAAAACAACCATTCTTATTACAAGAAGTCCTAGAATTGTATGTATTGTTATCAGATTTATTACAAGTGAAACTAGGTAAAACTTTAACAACAATGGGTTCTTGTTTGGGTGCCCTAACTTTGGATTCAATCTCAACTTCACTCTTAGATGTAGAAACACTAGAAGTAGGAGTAAAGGAGGTAGACTCAGTGGAATTGAACACACTTGTGGCAGTGACATTGACCTTTGAAGAATTATCACTTGAATCATTGTCTGGTAAGTCAGTAGACTTTTTGCCATATAAATGGTGTGATCCATCAAAGTCAGAGGTTTTGGTGGTAGGCATGAATACACCTCTAATAGGTCCTGGTACAGCATGCAAATCTCCTTCTTTAACATAATTTGCTAAACCTGCTGGTGTAGATTTACCCATATCATTCCTTGCCTCTAAACCAACATATTTTTGAAAACCTAAGCCTATTCCAGAATTGACAGCTTGACTACCATAAAGACATCTAGCTAAATTATCTCCTGATATTAACCACTCTTTATGCTTAGCTACTTCTTTATTCAATTTCTCTTGTAAAACATCTTTCTCAGACTCAATTCTAGCTTTTTCTTTTTCAGAAAACTTTAATTCATTGCTAGTACATTCTAAATCTCTACTTAAAACTCTAATCTTTTCCTCATAAGCCAATTGATTTTGCTGAAACCATATCTTCTGTTGTTCTAATGTTTTAAAAGCTTCTTTGTAAGTTTCAGCTTCAATAAAACACTCATTATATTTTCGTTTCATATCATCATAAGCTTCTTTAAGAGTTTTATATTTAGAATCACAATCACAAGGAGAATTATGTACCTGAGAAATGCTCATAAAGGCGACTTGATCATGTTGATCCTTTGTAGGACAGCTTGCCAGCAGTCCACTCTGCTCAGAACCAGAAGCTTCATCATTATCAGGCTCATGTTCCTCACCTTGTATCTTATGTCCAGCAACCTTTTCCCTCACTTGAGTGGCACATCTTTCCTTATCCTTTCCTTCATCTTGTGACCTGTCTACTCTAGAACAAATAGGTAGCAAGTTTCTAACTTGCATGACAAATGTCTCAAGAGAATCATCTGATCCGAATGAAGTCATTTTATGAAAATAGTTCATGACAAACCACAAGCACAAGCAACAATAAATTTAACCAATCACCAGGCAATAAATATACCACAACGAACCCACTAATATAGCAAAATTAAACCTTTTGACTTTTAGTTGGAACCAAACCAGTAGCAATAGATCAGTAATAACGAGTAAGATCCGTAGGAACGACCAGCAAAAATGGAAACGAGTCAGCAGCAACAATAAATGCATAAAAGATTCCACCGACCAATTAAATTATTCTTGACCAAGTAAATCCCAATGCAATACCACTTTCTTAATTGGTACGAGATATCAAATTAATTCACCAACTCCTACTCAATTAATACTCGATCAATAAAAACAATATTCGACAAACCAAATCCGACCAATTAAATACTCATCCCCGTGAAATCTTCTAATTAGTATGCAATAACAACCAGATCACGACAAAACAATGACCCACGATAATTAAAGAATCAACCAATTTATTCAATAGGATCAGTACGAGGTATAAATTGACAATCAGAGAAGTACTAAATTGATATCACATGCATACCACGACAAAACCAACAAACCCTTAAAAGTGATAAAACTATGACCGACCCACGATGGACAAATTAATGTATAACCACTGATTCATGGGTTTTAATTAGGTACGAGGTGATATTAATCCTATACCGACAAATTTCTTGTTCCAAAAATTCATCGACCCACGATACACAACCTTTTGACCAATCAGAAACACGACAACCTTTTTATTCAATTAGTACAAGGTAACAAAGTAGAGTTAGCCAATCACGAAACCTCAATTAATTAACCAATGATTGATCTTGAAAATCGATCAATTAATAATCCATGTAGCGACAGATCAACTAATTGTAAGAGATTAATTTATTGATAAAAACAGTACGAGGATACCTTAATGATTCAACGCCTGAATAACCTTTTCTCAATTTGATCACACCTTCCATCAAAATGTTTTCTTCGAATCTGCTATTCTTCGACAATCATAAAAACCTTGAATCAACTAGATATCAAGAGCCCCCTCTCTGATACCAATTGTAAAGAATCGTTTAAGCCCAATCTAGGATATAAACAATGATTGAATATGCACATCGGAATAATAATTAAGAACACAATCAAAGTTACCAACAAGGTTTTTCTAAAAACGAATGATCCTCTATGGATCTAAAAAAAATGTTTTTCTTAAAGTGTTGCTCAAACAATAAATCCTGTGTTCCTTTTATAAGCATAAGGAACCCTAAAATACAATTAATATAAATTTAATGCATATCACTTCCTAATATAGCTCATGCATATCCTAACAAATAAATACTAAAGATACGGATTAATAATATCCATAGAAATAAGTCTTCAGCAGGAACACTGTGTCAGCAGTAAGTCTTCAGCAGGAACACTATGTCAGCAGAAACCATCTATAGCTTCAGTAGAATCCTGTCAGTAGAACTTCATCAGTAGGATCTTCCAAAATTCCTTACATAAACTGCCTTTGTCGGTTTACGGAACTTTAGAGCCACGAAACACTCTACTTCATGAGTTATTTGTGTGTGTTGTCTTAAATAAAGATAGTTACCCAATTTGTTTGTATAATAAGTTGGTTTTTTAGACATTCGTTTTTATAATTGATTTTGGCCCGTTTGTTCTTTAGGCTCCATTTTGACTTTGCTTCTCTATTTAATAAGTGTACTGCCTTTGTTGTTAAGGAGTTCAATGAAATACCAAAAGTTTATTTTTGGTAGCTTTTGCTAAGAACTTCCCTATAATGGGTATAACCTGGGCAACGGGGCTCCGTTTCAATCCCCATGACTATTCGATTGGAAGCTTGGAATGAGGAGCATGTGGTGGTAAACTACCTTTGTCGGTTAACGGAACTTTAGAGCCCTGAAACACTCTATTTCATGAGTTATTTGCATCTGTTGTCTTAAATAAAGATAGTTACTCCATTAGTTATTATATTAAGTTGGTTTTTTAGACATTATGTTTTGCAATAGATTTCGGCCCATTTGTTCTTTAGGGTCCTTTTTGACATTGTTTCTCTATTTAATAAGTGTATTGCCTTTGTGGCAACGGAGTTCAATGAAATACCTAAAGTTTATTTTTAGTAGCTTTTGCTAAGAACTTCCCTATTATGGGTATAACTTGGGCTACAATGCTCCGTTTCAGGCCCGTGACCAGTCGATTCAAAGCTTGGTATGAGGAGCACGTGGTGGTAAACTACCTTTGACAGTTTAAGGAACTTTAGAGCCCCGAAACACTCTACTTCATGAGTTATTTGTGTGTGTCATCGTAAATAAATATAGTTACCCAATTGGTTAGTATAATAAGTTGGTTTTCTATACATTCGTTTTTATAATTGATTTCGGCCCGTTTGTTCTTTAGGCTCCATTTTAACTTTGCTTCGCTATTTAATAAGTGTACTGCCTTTGTTGCTAAGGAGTTCAATGAAATAACAAAAGTTTATTTTTTGCAGCTTTTGCTAAGAACTTCCCTATAATGGGTATAACTTGGGCTACAGGGCTCTGTTTTAGGTACGTGACTATTCGATTGGAAGCTTGGAATCAGGAGCACGTGGTGGTAAACTGCCTTTGTCAGTTTACGGAACTTTAGAGCCCCGGAACACTCTATTTCATGAGTTATTTGCGTGTGTTGTCTTAAATAAAGATAGTTACTCAATTGGTTAGTATATTAAGTTGGTTTTTAAGACATTCGTTTTTGCACTAGATTTCGGCCCATTTGTTCTTTAGCGTCCTTTTTGACTTTGTTTCTCTGTTTAATAAGTGTATTGCCTTTGTTGCTAAGGAGTTCAATGAAATACCAAAAGTTTAGTTTTGGCAGCTTTTCCTAAGAACTTCCCTATAATGGGTATAACTTGAGCTACTGGGCTCCGTTTCAGGCCCGTGACCAGTCGATTGGAAGCTTGGTATGAGGAGCACGTGGTGGTAAACTGCCTTTGTCAGTTTATGGAACTTTCGAGCTCCGAAACACTTTATTTCATTGTTATTTACACATTTGTTTTTGTAATAGATTTCGGCCCATTTGTTCTTTAAAGTCCATTTTGACTTTGTTTCTCTATTAAATAAGTGTATTGCCTTTTTGGCTAAAGAGTGCAATGAAATACCAAAAGTTTATTTTTGGTGGCTTTTGCTAAGAATTTCCCTATAATGAGGAACACGTGGTGGTAAACTGACTTTGTCGGTTTATGGAACTATCGATCCCCAAAACACACTACTTCACGAGTTATTTGTGCATTGTTTTAACTAAAGATAGTTTCTCAGTTGGTTAGTATAATAAGTTGGTTATTTAGACATTTATTTTTGTAATAGATTTTGGCCCGTTTGTTCTCTTGGCTCCAATTTGACTTTGCTTCTCCATTTAATAAGTGTATTGCCTTTGTTGCTTAGGAGTTCAATGAAATACCAAAAGTTTATTTTTGGCAGCTTTTGCTAAGAACTTCCCAATAATGGGTATAACTTGAGCTACTGGGCTCTGTTTCAGGCCCGTGACCAGTCAATTTGAAGCTTGGTATGAGGAGCACATGGTGGTAAACTGCCTTTGTCGGTTTACGGAACTTTAGAGCCCCGAAACACTCTACTTCATGAGTTATTTGTGTGTGTTGTCTTAAATAAAGATAGTTACCCAATTTGTTAGTATAATAAGTTGGTTTTTTAGACATTCATTTTTATAATTGATTTTGGCCCGTTTGTTCTTTAGGCTCCATTTTGACTTTGCTTCTCTATTTAATAAGTGTACTGCCTTTGTTGCTAAGGAGTTCAATGAAATACCAAAAGTTTATTTTTGGCAGCTTTTGCTAAGAACTTCCCTATAGTGGTTATAACATGGGCAACGGGGCTCCGTTTCAATCCCCGTGACTATTCGATTGGAAGCTTGGAATGAGGAGCACGTGGTGGTAAACTGCCTTTGTCGGTTAACGGAACTTTAGAGCCCCGAAACACTCTATTTCATTAGTTTTTTGCGTGTGTTGTCTTAAATAAAGATAGTTACTCAATTGGTTATTATATTAAGTTGGTTTTTTAGACATTCTTTTTTGCAATAGATTTTGGCCCATTTGTTCTTTAGGGTCCTTTTTGACATTGTTTGTCTATTTAATAAGTGTATTGCCTTTGTGGCAACGGAGTTCAATGAAATACCAAAAGTTTATTTTTGGCAGCTTTTGCTAAGAACTTCCCTATAATGGGTATAACTTGGGCTACTGGGCTCCGTTTCAGGCCTGTGACCAGTCGATTGGAAGCTTGGTATGAGGAGCACGTGGTGGTAAACTGCCTTTGTCGGTTTATGGAACTTTCGAGATCCGAAACACTCTATTTCATTGTTATTTACACATTTGTTTTTGTTTCTCTATTTAATAAGTGTATTGCCTTTGTGGGTCCTTTTTGACATTGTTTCTCTATTTAATAAGTGTATTGCCTTTGTGGCAACGAAGTTCAATGAAATACCAAAAGTTTATTTTTGGCAGCTTTTGCTAAGAACTTCCCTATAATGGGTGTAACTTGGGCCATGGGGCTCCGTTTCAGGCTTGTGACCAATCGATTTGTAGCTTGGTATGAGGAGCACGTAGTGCTGCCTTTGTCGTTTTACGGAACTTTAGATCCCCGAAACACTCTACTTCGTGAGTTATTTTTGTGTGTTGTCTTAAATAAAGATAGTTACCCAATTTGTTAGTATAATAAGTTGGTTTTTTAGACATTCGTTTTTATAATTGATTTTGGCCCGTTTGTTCTTTAGGCTCCATTTTGACTTTGCTTCTCTATTTAATAAGTGTACTGCCTTTGTTGCTAAGGAGTTCAATGAAATACCAAAAGTTTATTTTTGGCAGCTTTTGCTAAGAACTTCCCTATAATGGTTATAACATGGGCAACGGGGCTCCGTTTCAATCCCCGTGACTATTCGATTGGAAGCTTGGAATGAGGAGCACGTGGTGGTAAACTGCCTTTGTCGGTTTACGGAACTTTAGAGCCCCGGAACACTCTATTTCATGAGTTATTTGCGTGTGTTGTCTTAAATAAAGATAGTTACTCAATTGGTTAGTATATTAAGTTGGTTTTTTAGACATTCGTTTTGGCAATAGATTTCGGCCCATTTTTTCTTTAGGGTCCTTTTTGACTTTGTTTCTCTGTTTAATAAGTGTATTGCCTTTGTTGCTAAGGAGTTCAATGAAATACCAAAAGTTTATTTTTGGCAGCTTTTCCTAAAAACTTCCCTATAATGGGTATAACTTGAGCTACTGGGCTCCGTTTCAGGCCTGTGACCAGTCGATTGGAAGCTTGGTATGAGGAGCACGTGGTGGTAAACTGCCTTTGTCGGTTTATGGAACTTTCGAGATCCGAAACACTCTATTTCATTGTTATTTACACATTTGTTTTTGTTTCTCTATTTAATAAGTGTATTGCCTTTGTGGGTCCTTTTTGACATTGTTTCTCTATTTAATAAGTGTATTGCCTTTGTGGCAACGAAGTTCAATAAAATACCAAAAGTTTATTTTTGGCAGCTTTTGCTAAGAACTTCCCTATAATGGGTGTAACTTGGGCCATGGGGCTCCGTTTCAGGCTTGTGACCAATCGATTTGTAGCTTGGTATGAGGAGCACGTAGTGCTGCCTTTGTCGTTTTACGGAACTTTAGATCCCCGAAACACTCTACTTCGTGAGTTATTTTTGTGTGTTGTCTTAAATAAAGATAGTTACCCAATTGGTTAGTATAATAAGTTGGTTTTTTAGACATTCGTTTTTATAATTGATTTCGGCCCGTTTGTTCTTTAGGCTCCATTTTGCATTTGCTTCTCTAATTAATAAGTGTACTGCCTTTTTTGCTAAGGAGTTCAATGAAATACTAAAAGTTTATTTTTGTCAGCTTTTGCTAAGAACTTCCCTATAATGGGTATAACTTGGTCTACGGGGCTCCATTTCAGGCCCATGACTATTCGATTGGAAGCTTGGAATGAGGAGCACGTGGTGGTAAACTGCATTTGTCAGTTTACGGAACTTTAGGGCCCTGAAACACTATATTTCATGAGTTATTTGTGTGTGTTGTCTTAAATAAAGATACTTACTCAATTGGTTAGTATAATAAGTTGGTTTTTTAGACATTCGTTTTTATAATTTATTTCGGCCCTTTTGTTCTTTAGGCTCCATTTTGATTTTGATTCTCTATTTAATAAGTGTACTCCATTTGTTGCTAAAGAGTTCATTGAAATACCAAAAGTTTATTTTTGGCATCTTTTGCTAAGAACTTCCCTATTATTGGTAGAACTTGGGCTACGGTGCTCCGTTTCAGGCATGTGACCAGTTGATTCGAAGCTTGGTATAAGGAGCGCGTGGTGGTAAACTGCCTTTGTCGGTTTAGGGAACTTTAGAGCCCCGAAACACTCTATTTCTTGAGTTATTTGTGTGTGTTGTCTTAAATAAAGATAGTTACTCAATTGGTTAGTGTAATAATTTGGTTTTTTAGACGTTCATTTTTATAATTGATTTCGGCCCTTTTGTTCTTTAGGTTCCATTTTGACTTTGCTTCTCTATTTAATAAGTGTACTGCCTTTGTTGCTAAGGAGTTCAATGAAATACCAAAAGTTTATTTTTGGCAGCTTTTGCTAAGAACTTCCCTATAACGGGTATAACTTGAGCTACGGGGATCCATTTCAGGCCCGTAACTAATCAATTGGATGCTTGGAATGAGGAGCACGTGGTGATAAACTACCTTTGTCGGTTTACGGAACTTTAGAGCCCAGAAACACTCTATTTCATGAGTTATTTGCTTGTGTTGTCTTAAATAAAGATAGTTACTCAATTGGTAAGTATATTAAGTTGGTTTTTTAGACATTCGTTTTTGCAATAGATTTCGGCCCATTTGTTCTTTAGGGTCCTTTTTGACTTTCTTTCTCTATTTAATAAGTGTATTGCCTTTGTGACTAAGGAGTTCAATGAAATACCAAAAGTTTATTTTTGGCAGCTTTTGCTAAGAACTTCCCTATAAGGGTATAACTTGGGCTACGGGGCTCCGTTTCATGTCCGTGACCAGTCGATTCAAAGCTTGGTATGAGGAGCACGTGGTGGTAAACTGCCTTTGTCAGTTGACGGAACTTTAGAACCCCGAAACACTCTACTTCATGAGTTATTTGTGTGTTTTGTCTTAAATAAAGATAGTTACCCAATTGGTTGGCATCATAAGTTGGTTTTTTAGACATTCGTTTTTATAATTGATTTCGGCCCGTTTGTTCTTTAGGCTCCTGATGAGTGCTCAAACACTCATTATTTTTGGTCAAATCTGAACTGCAAAACATACAAAAACACTCAGAAATGCATCAAAATACTGAAAATATTTCAAAATTGTGTTTTTTATGTTTTAGATGCAAAAAGAGTAAAAACAGATGAAAAACGTATAAAGTTTGCAACATTGGCAGTTTGAGTCCCCCAACTTTCATAAAATGTCAAAACTAGTCCCTGGTCATTCAAAATATTGAAAATTATCCCCAAAGGTCCTTTTAAAATCATAAGTTGTCATATTAAGTCCTTTGGTGAAAAATCTCAAAAGTTTTGGAAATTTACAAGTTTAGTCCATGGAGTTTAAAAATTGGCAGATTTGGTCCCTGGTGGAAAATATTTGGAAGAAAAATCATCATTGGACTTTGGGAAATCACAAATAACAATTTTAGTCCTTGGGATGAAAGTTTGGGGAATTTACATGTTTGGTCCCCGTAATTTGGAATTTTGCAAAATTGGTCCCCGGGAAATTTAATATTGGGAAATCACATTTTTCTGGACCTTGGGTAAATAAAAGATGGCAACTTTTATCCTTATGGCTACTTTGGAAATTTACAGTTTCAGCCCCTGGATTTCAGAATAATTACATATTTGGTCCTTGTGATTTTGCTAATACACCAAACGGATCCTATGTTATTTTAAACCAAACAAAGCCTGATCCAAACAAATACCCAAGCCCATCCCATTGGCCCAACTTCCCATCTGTTTATTATTACCCGGTCAAACCCAAGTCAAAACCCACACCCCAGTTCACTGTTCATCCCTAACCTCCCCCTTAATCCCCGTAATCCTGCTCCCCCTCCTCCCCAAATTCTCACCAACTCCACCAACCATCATAAATGTTACTAACCTACACCCAACCTTCCCCCTCCTCATAAATGCCCTCACCAACTCCACCAAGCCTGCTTTTTTATTTTTCCCGCCAAAAAGGATTTCAAAGGCTAAGATGAAGAGAAGGCTTTCCAACGGCTGGGATTGAGTGGGAAAGAAAGAGAATGCATCCAGGGTCTATTTAAGTCAAAGAAAAAGGAGAGATATATATTAGATAGTAGTAGAATAGTGGTAGTGTAAGTTTTTATGTCGAATTAAGTTTAATTTTACTTTTTAGTTGTAATTTTCAGTTTAGAAGGGTGTAATTTACATGTTTAATGTAATTGTAAACTATTTTAATCATCAATTTCAGTATCTTAATTGAATTCTGTTTTCACCATTTTTATTTGAAATTCTAAATTGTGTATTAAGTGTTAAAAGTTGTTGCACTCTGCTTGTTTAAGCTTATTTAAGCTTATGTAAAAGTTTGTCAAAGTTTTCAAAGCATTTAAAACAAGTTTAGTTTAAAAACTTAAAAATACAAAAAAAATCATAAAAAATAGATAATAAATTGAAAATCAATTGCAGAGAAAAGGGAACAAGGTTCATTGGAGATTTTGGATGTTCATGGGATTAGTAACCTCAGGGGAGGTGTAGGAGGTGTTATTTGTTCTTGGTACCTTGATTTGTGCACTGGATCATTTGTAGGTAAATTTCTCAATTTTTAGTAATCTACTGTAGACATACTCATTAGTTGTTATTTGCTGTATTTTTATGCTTATTTGGTATTCAATAATTAAGTTCTTACTTAATCTTGTATACTTGTGCATTTGTGATGGATCTATACACCTTGAACTTGTGTTAGATTGATACTTTGAGTTATATCACTAAGTATGCGGAATCTACTTAGTAACACTTAGAAGTTTGATTGTGAGTAAGACAGTTGTTTATGAATAAGAACAATGTATGTAAACAAATGATTAGCTCCAATATTATTAATGATAATAATACGAGTGATCTTGATATCACTAGGGTTACACCTTGAAGCTCTAGAAACGTATATCTAACCTTTAACCTAAGATCTCCTTTTATAGCACAAGGAGTCCTCTTCTACAAGATAAGTATAATGCTAATAAAATAAGATATACACAAGATCTATTCTATATTTATCTAAACACATTTCCTAATAGTTATCTAAACAACAGTGGTAATATATGTTCTTGCAGTGGTAATGAGTTTCCACTGCAAGTACAATCTTCAGCAGTTGTAACATCTTCACTTAGCCGTGGTAACTGTTAGTATAATTCCCAACAATCCTCCCCTAACTTATGATTAATAAATAAATCAATAAGTTTCTTCAAGTATTCAGTAAACATGAGGATATGGGAATTCTTCCAAACACTTATCTTCTTCTTCTTAACTCTTTATCAGCTCTCACACTTTGATCACAAATCCTTTGTAGCAAATCTTCTATGACTTCAGTTCTTTCCCAGCACCTAAGCATCACTGTCCTCATCACATCCAATACTCCAGCTCTCAATGGATATTCTTTCTCAGCCAGCATAAAGACATCAACTCCATCTTGAGTAGAAAGATGATGCACATCACTTGAATCATAGAACTTCCACAAGGTTTTCATGTCATGAGCTTCAAATCTCCAATATCTATCACTTGAGTCAGGTTCATATAATCTTCTGAAGTGAACCCATAACTCCTTAGCCTTGACATCAACAAGTTCATCCTTCTTGAACTGATCTTGAACAATCCTCCACAAAGTATCCAAGTCTTCTCTATCACAAGATCTAACAATATCTTCAAAATCTCTACAAATACTTGTGACACTTCCAGTTCTGATGATCTTCCAAGCTACTCCAAAACTATCAAAATAAATTTCCCAACCAACAACTGGATATTTTGTTTGTAGAGGTTCAATATTGAGTACATCAGTCTCTATGAACATCATATTTGTAATTTGCTCTTCTGTCAACTTGCTAGGACCCTCTTCTGCTTGAGATGACTTTTGAGTCTTCAACTTCTTTGTATCTTTTGATTCAAGACTCACTCCAGACCTTTTTGCCTTCATTACTATAGATTCTTGATCCATTGGAATGAATTTACTATCTTGTCTTTTGATTCTGTAGTAAATACCTTCAATCTGATCATGTGACATTCCTTTGAATTGAGCCATCTTCATATTACCAACATGACAACAAAAAGTCTTCATCTCAGCAATGATATGTGCCTTTGTAAGTTTCCTTGGCTTCTTTTGACCTTTTCTAACATTCCCAATGATTTCATCAAGAGCCTACTGATTCTTTATTTGAATGAAGTCTTTTAATTGAGCAAACCTTTGTTCTTCATCCAAGGTTGTATTTGCAATAAGTTCAATAGCCTTCTTCCTGATTATTTGATCATTATTAATCAAATAGTCAATCTCTTCTTCTGTAGGCACATAAGTGAATAAAAAAGGTTTCTCATGAATGACAGTTGGTGAAACACTTGAAATTGGTTCTGCCATTACAGCTTCAAGCTTATCCAACCTCTTAGCTTCCATAAAACTAGCAACTTCATCTTCTGCTTGCTCATGCTCTGCCAATCTTGCATCAAAATCAATCTGAGCTTGATCTTTCTTAGAAATCTTTCTTGTTTGCTCTTGTTCTGAACCAGTCACAATTGCTTTACCTTTGACTGATCTTATTCTGGCAGCTTCTTCCACTACAGTGGTAACTGATTGAGTAGCAGTGGGAACTTTTTCACTTACAATGGAAATATTTTGATCAGTGGGAACTTGTTCTGCATCAGTGGAAATTGGTTGAGCAGTTCCAACTATATCATCAAAGTGAAAACCAGCATTAGCATCCATATCTTCAAAATCCAATTTCCTCCCCTCAGTCTCAGCTACATCATCTCTTGCTTGAGGATTTTCAGAATCAGTGAGCTCAGCAAATTCTTTTTCAAAATTTGTACTCCTCCCCTTAAACTCTGCATCTGTTTTCCTCCCCTGTTTGGAAGAATCTCCCAAATCTTTACTAGAACTTGCAGAAAATTCATCCTGAGGTGAAGATGATGAAGATAACACAACTTTAGCAGGTCTTTTCTTCTTGAGATTCTCAACTTCATTTTGCAATCTTTGAATCTCAGCCTTCAATTGATTCAGCTCTGTGGCATGTTGTTCTTTGGTCTGTGCCAGATCTTGCTCTAGAGCTTGAACCTGCTTGACTAATTTTGTACAAATGTCCATCAATTCAGGTAGTTGCACACTGCCTTCATCACTTCCAACTGTGTTACCTGTTGGGAGAGGTGAATCATGAGGCATTGATTCAGGCTCTTCCCTGGTTGGACTAGGATTAAGCCTTGAACCACCACTGCTTGTCCCTAAACCAAAAGGTTCAGCAACATGCAATGTTGAGATGAGAGAAGTTGGCTGTTTACGCCTTCTCTCATAAGTGTGAGTTACAGCAGGGGTATGGTGAATTGGTGGAACAACAAGAGTGGGTGTGTTTTTGGATACAACTGGGATGGTTGCATCTTCACCCTATACTTGAGCAATTTTAGCAAGCATTTGAGGAAAAAGTGGATGAACCTCCTCATTCCAAAAATCTGAAGCCTTACTCATGTTTTGAAAAACTTTTGGCTTAAGACAGGAAGGTTCAAAAATTCTATTGTGATGTTGCAGTTGAAACTCATTTAACACTGCTTGCACAAACCTTAGATACATCAAAAATTTATATTGACTCTTTACATTGCCTTTCATATTATTGAAAATAAACTTTGAAAAATTGAAAGTCCTATCAGTTGCCAAACAAACCAAAGGATAAGCCATGGTTGATGCAAATTGTTCATAAGATGTTTTCTTAGGACTTAGGCAATGTAAAAGAGTGTGAATTAAAAATCTCCAATGGGGACAAAAACATCCTTTTCTGAAAGTTACTTTTTGTTTAGATGTATCATACCCCATTAAAGCAATATTATTGAAAATTTCTGATTTAGGTAATGTGATGATACCATTGAGATCATCCAATTGGAGAATTCTCCTCAAGGATGACTCAGTAACATCAATAGTTACCCCATCCACTGTGGCTCTTAGAGCATCCACAGATTCATGTATGTCTCCATGTTCAAGAGTTATGGACTCCGCAGTGTTCCAGAACTGTTTGATATGAGAGACATAGATTGTGGGATTAATAGTTAAGGCATACCTTATATGAGTTGTGTTTAGAAAATCCATAATCTGATGAAAAGCAGGGCCACTCTTCTCATTTGACTTTTGTAGGTAGGCCACTTGGTTGTGCTCCTCGACCAATTTTAGAATCGCCATGATATTTGTGAAAAAGAGAATAAAAGTGTTAGTAATCAAGATAAAAATCAAGCCGTATGATGATCAATTTATACTAATAGGGTTTGAGGAGGTTGCGCAATGTGAATTATCTTTAGAAAGAATTATCTTTGGAAAAGAATAAATTATAATAAGTAAGTAGATAATTCACAAAAAGATTTACCCTATTAATAAGGAAAGACGATTATATTTACAACGGCTAGTAAAAAATAGATTACTGACACAACAGTTGTAACGGCTAGTTCATCAGTGGAAAAATTACTCTTGCAGTGGTAACTAATGAACTAGTAGTGGTAAAATTTTCACAACATATCAAAGAGCAGGGGTAAGTAAAACTTGAAAAATAGCTGCTCTTTTCATAGTTTTTAGCAAACTACCAGCTATCAACGGATTTGATATGTCTTTACCATGAGCCGTTTGCTATGGACTAGCCAACTCTTAATCACATGGAGTATGGTGAGTTGATAACCATATAGTTTTTGGTAAACTATCAACCATAAACGGATTTGATAAGTCTTTACCAGGAGCCGTTTGCTCTGGTCTAGTTGACTTATATCGATTAGACATGGTGAATCAATAACCATTTGTTGTGTGTCTCTTATACACACCTTATAACTCCAATGACTCCAAGAATATGGGTTGTATGCTGCAGACCAAAGTAACTTTCAACTTAACCCATAAAGTTTAACCCAAAGTAACTTTTTAACCAAGTTATTATTCACAAAAATATCTTCCAAAAGTCAACCCGATAATAACCAAATTTAGTCCTCCAACCTACCAAAACAGGTAAGAGTAAATATTATTCATTAATTAGAATTCGACCTTGACTTTGCTTCTAAAAGGGGGCTCAAAACTTTTATCTCTCATCAACAAACAACTTCAATAACACAAACCATTAATCAACACAATGAGCTGGTTTCCAATAGTCTACATATCTTCTGATGATTCATCTGATGAGGAGATCAGCTATTGTTCAAACTCAGAGGATCTTTCAACATGATGGAGTGATTACTTCCCACCAAGTGCAACCACATCCACAGCATCCAACAAGACATCCAAAAAGACTGAAGCTTCTCCTGCTCCATCTTTGGAGTTCTATACCAGTTCTTCCTCTGATGATGACAATGATCCAACCTTCAATCTTTCCAAAGAACTTCCAAAGGCCCTAACTACAGCATTGAAGACTGCCATAAGCAACATGAAGTGGCCTGCTGTTGAGAAGCCTACCCAAGCACCAAGGCCTCCCAGGCAAGTTCTGGGACTTGCTTGTCCAAGGAAACAACTTTCTTTTGATGACAAGAGAAAGAAAGCTTCCAAAGGCAACCATGATTATGAGGGAAAAGGAAAGAAACCTATGGAGTAGGTGTTAGGTTATAGGTTTATGTCTTGTGATGGTTTTCTGTGTTGGTGATAATGTTTTCTGAATGGTTGTTATGTACTCTCTTTATTATCAATAAAAATACTCTTTCTTTTTGCTTTTATCACCAATCTTTCCACTGTTGTATGATTATTACCACTGTGCACTTGATAACTCTGCATACAAGTTAGTAGAAAACCATACATACAATACAAACAATATTAGTACCTAAAAACTATCTTGCAACACTAAAAAGTATTAGACATCAATGATTTATGGATTGAGCATTCCAATACCTATTACCAAGTATTGAAATCTACCCACATCAAGCCCTTTTGTTAATAAATTAGCATAATTGTCATCAGTATGGATTTTGACAACATTAATAAGCTTTTTCTCAAAACAATCTCTAATAAAGTAATGTCTAATTTCAATATGTTTAGTTTTAGTGTGTTGCACAGGATTTTTAATAATGCATATGGTACTACTATTGTCTATATAGATAATGGTGTTCATGAAATTGTACCCATAATCCAATAATTGATTCTGAAGCCAAAGGATCTGAGCACAACAACTAGCAACTGCAACATATTCTGCTTCAGTGGTTGAAGTAGCAACCATTGTTTGCTTCTTGCACTGCCATGACACCAATCTACATCCAAGAAATTGACATCCTCTAGTAGTTGATCTTCTATCCAAACTTGCACCAGCATAGTCACTATCTGAGTATCTGATCAATTCCATAGGAGATTCTCTTGGATACCATAATCCTAGATTAGGATAAGTCTTCAAGTACCTAAAAATATTTTCCACTGCTGTCATATATGATGTCTTTGGAGTCACTTGAAATCTTGCACAAGCACATACAACAAACATAATGTCTGGCCTTGATGAAGTAAGATACATCAAAGAACAAATCATTGACCTGTAAGTGTGCACATCAACATTAGCACCTCTAGCATTCTTCAACAATAGATGAGTGGTCTTGTCAGCAGGGGTATTTGAAGGTTTTGCATCAGAAAACTTGAACTTCTTAATAATCTCAGCCACATATTTGTCTTGACTGATAAAATGCCTTCTTTACTCTATTGTACTTGCAGCCCCAAAAAGAATGTAAGTTCTCCCATAGAACTCATTTGAAATTCATCTTTCATCAGCTTCTCAAACTCTTTGCACATCTCTTGTTTAGTAGATCCAAAGATAATATCATCAACATATACTTGCACAAGTAGAATATCACCCTTGTCTTTCTTGATGAACAAAGTTTGGTCAATCATACCTCAGTGAAACCCATTATTCAACAAATAATTAGCTAAGGTTTCATACCACTTCCTTGGAGCCTGATGTAAGCCATCAAGAGCCTTAACCACTTTATACACTTTATTTGGGTGTTGAGGATCTTCAAAGCCTGGAGGTTGAAAGACACATACCTCCTCATCAATAGTACCATACAGAAAGTCACTCTTAACATCCAATTGATAGACTGTAAAGCCCATAAATGATGCATAGGCTAGAAACAATCTAATAGCCTCAATCCTTGCAACAGGAGCAAAAACTTCTTCATAATCAATATCCTCCTCTTGAGTGTATCCTTGAGCAACCAATCTAGCTTTGTTCCTGACTACAATACCTCTTTCATCTTTCTCGTTTCTGAAAACCCATTTAATACCAATGACCTTCATACCATTAGGCAAGTCACAAAGAACCCAAACCTTTTGAAGTTTAAACTGCGGCAACTCTTCTTGCATTGCTTCAACCCAGCTAGATTCTCCTAGAGCTATATAGACATTTTTAGCCTCCACTTGTGAGAGAAAACAGAAATCAAACACTCATTCTTATTACTATGTTTCTTGGACTCATATACTTCACTTATGAACCCATGAATATCATCTTTCTTTGTCTGTCTTCTAGTCTTCACACCTGATTGAAGTTCACCAATAACATTATCAAGTGGATGCACTTTGTGAATTGAAGACTGTGATGTGCTAGGAATATCATATGTTGTAGGCATGTTTGAGATCTCTACATCATCACTTGGTGATTCCTGAGAAGTATGTTCCACATTTGGGCTGTCAGTGGAAACTTCTGGTGTAGCAGTGGGAATTGAGTTACCACTGCTAGTAGAAATTTCTTTATTCAATTCATCAAAATTCACACCATCTGCATCACTTGTCTTTTCAGAATTATCAACAAAGTCCCAAAGTGGCATAACAATTTGATCTTCATCATCTTTACAAGCTTCATCTTAATCAATGAATTCTTCTGAATCTTCAAGATCTTTGTCTCCAGTGCTTGAAGTGAGAGGTACATAATTCATTGTATTGGATAATGTTTCAAGATCAAATAGCCAATCTGGTCCTGAACCTGCCATGTTCGCTTTATTTTCAAGAAACTGAACATGCAAGTTCTCTTCAATCTTCTTTGTGCTTAAGTTATAGACTCTAAAAGCCTTGTTAACCATAGAGTATCCAACAAAGAAGCCTTCATCAGACTTTTCTTCAAATTTACCCAGATGATCAATGGTATTGAGAATAGTAACATGACACCCAAATGGCCTCATAAACTCCAAAGTAGGAGGTCTTCCTCTGCACAACTCATAAGGTGCCTTGTTCTTTGTTTTGACCACTAAAACCCTGTTCTGAATGTAACAAGCAGTGTTAACTGCTTCAGCCCAAAAAGTCACTGGAAGCTTTGAATCAGCTAACATGGTTATAGCAGCCTCAATTAGTGTTTTGTTTCTTCTTTCTGCAACTCCATTTTGTTGAGGAGTTCTTGCAACACTAAATTCTCTTTTAATACCTTTGTCTCTGCAGAAATCATCCATAACTTTATTCTTGAACTCTGTCCCATTGTCACACCTGATGATCTTGATTTTCTTTTCAAATTGATTTTCAACTTCAGTGATGAATGTCTTAAGGATGCCAGTGGTTTCATCCTTGGTTCTTAAAAAGAAAACCCATGTAAATCTACTAAAATCATCAGTCATAACAAAACAATACTTCTTCAAATTGATGCTGCTTACAGAAGTAGGACCAAACAAGTACATATGCAGCATAAAGAGTGGATGATCAATAGAATTGAATGCTTTGGTCTTGCATGAAGCTCTGTGTTGCTTTCCTTTGAGACAGGCAACACAAGTTTGGTCATTTTCAAATCTTTTCTCTGGTAGACCTCTGACAAGTCCATCTTTCACAATCTTGTTGAT
Organism: Artemisia argyi; assembly: GCA_030686995.1. Taxonomy (NCBI): domain Eukaryota; kingdom Viridiplantae; phylum Streptophyta; class Magnoliopsida; order Asterales; family Asteraceae; genus Artemisia; species Artemisia argyi. The sequence goes on from CM060690.1 coordinate 6,445,109, forward strand.
GGTCTTGAAGTTAACATGACCAAGTCTTCTATGCCAAAGCATTGATTCATCCAAAGTAGCTTTTGCAAGCAAGCAAGTAACATCATTATTAGCCACTATGTTCTTCATGTCAATGCTATATAGATAACCTTTTCCAGGGATTTTAAGCAAAATGTCCCTTTCATCAGGAAGCTTATAATCCTTAGATAAGATATAGCATTCATCTTCTGTGAATAGAACTCTATGCTTCTTGTCACACATCTGTGACACACTAAAAAGGTTGTACTTGAGTTCTTTCACATACTGCACATCTTCAAAGTTAGACCTCATGTTTCACATGTTTTGTCTTATCAACTTAATTGTAATTCCCAACAATCTTCCCCTAGTTGATAATGACAAAACTAATAAGCATGAACTTCCCCTGAAGTTAGTATGTCATGAAACATGTGACTTCCCCTTAAACCATGCATATCATCAAGGATCTTCAAGCTGCAATCTTGCAATCTTCAAAATCAATGTTTCCAGCCTTGATTATTCCTTTGCCAGAAACTTTGCCACCGATTCCTCCTTCAAAGCTGACAAATTGTCCATCATAAGGTTGAAAGTCTAAAAGATAGGACTTATTGCCAGTCATGTGCCTGGAACATCCACTGTCTGAGTATCCTTGATCATTTGTAGTCTTTGAATGTTCCTGCACACAAAATAAAGGAATTATTTCCTTTTGGGTACCCAAGCCACAAATGACTTGGATCTGCCTCGTGTATCAATATAATTATATCTATCAAAGGTCATTGATACACCATTGGGATTGTTTGAAGTGATGGTTCCTTTTGGTTTCCATTCCCAACATGCTGAGGCCTTAACAGCATTTCCCATATTTACCCTTTTCTTGTTAACAGACCCACCAGTGGTAACCTTTGGCCTTGCAGTGGTAACTGCTGGCTTAGCAGTGGAAACTGCTTGTTTTGAAACTTTGGGTACCCACTTCTGATTATTGTTAACTTTCTTATCAAAATTAGTCTTTTTCCCTGTTTGAGTAGATTTAACAAAAGTAGTAACAGGGGGCTTAGGGTAAACTCTATTTTTATTTCTGGCAGTGGCAACTGCTGGTCTAGCATTGGAAACTACTGGTCTAGCAGTGGAAATTGGTTTAATGCCAGAGTTAAGCAAAACAGACCTGGGAATCATCTTGCTAAGTGCATTTGGGTGAGTTAAGTTATTAGCAATTTGGCCATTCACCCTGGTATTCCCAAACACTTCCCTTCTACCCAAGTGGTAGGTACAGCTATAAGACAAATGGTCAACGCTACCACATATATGACAGGGTTTGTTATTAAACACAAAATCACTACCAAATTGCCTAGATTTAACATGGTTCCAACTCCTCATATTACCCCTAGGAGTTGGTGACCTACTTTTGTACATCTCTGCATATCTAGTAGTGGCCTAGTGAAATTAGGTTGTGACCTAAGCTTCTCTTTGACTACATCAGGAATACTCTTTTTAACCTCCACTTTAACATTCTCAGGAACACTAGGTTTAGACTCAATATTCAAATTTTCATCTTTAAGAGATGAGTCACTAGCACTATCAAATGTATCAACCTCAACCTGAACCTTTTCAATTTCAACTGGTTTAACAAACTTTGGTCCATAGGTCATAGGTGGTTCCTGGAATTCTTCTAATCCTGTGTGAGCTAAGTCAATGCCAGGAGGTGATGGAACACCTCTTAGAGGTGGTGGAACTGATTTGTATCGAACTCCTAATTTGGCTTTGTTTACAACTTAGGCTTCCCAAATTTTTTCAATACACTTGGATTGGTGATCCAGTGTTTGCTTAGTTATCTTTATATTCTCACTAGCCATTTTAACCTTTTCTAGTTCTTCTCTAAGAACCTTATTTACAGCAACCTGATAATCTAAGTCTCTTCTTAATACTGCAATATCATCATTGAACTTAGATTCATATGCCCTATAATGCTCTAATTGAGTTTCTAAAACACCTAGGCCTCTTTTATGATTTGCTAAGTTATAATTAGTATGATTTAACTCTAGCAATTGTTCATCATATTGTGCTTTAATTTTCTCGTACTCTTTTAAGGCCTTACAAGATTTAGAACAAGCATTATTAATTTGTACCTCAGAGTCAGAAAAAGCCATTAGAGCAAGCTCTGTAGCAACCATTGCAGACTCTGAATCATCTTCCTCATCCTTAGTCATAAAGCTCCAATCAAAGCTCACTCCATCAATAGCCAATAGCCCCTTTGGCTCATCAGTAGTAGGTTCCTTCTTCTTGTCCTGCTTATACCAAGTTGACCTATTGTCAAATTTCCTTGGCTTCCTGCACTCCCTGGCAAAGTGCCCCTTCTTATGACAATTATAGCACTCCACCTTCTTTTTGTCAAAACCTACTGTTTCATTGCCACTGATGTTAATCTTTCTTCCAGTCTTCTTCCAAAACTTCTTTGTCCTTAAGCTTAGTAATGCCACTTGCCATTTAATGTCCATCTCCACCATATCATCCTCATCAATTTGATCCAAATCCTCATGATTGAGAATTGAACCACCCACTTGACTTGATATAAAGGCATAAAAAGTAGTATCACTAAGTCCTGCAATCTGTCTCTTTGAGCTACCAGTGGAAACACTTCAACTACCAGTGGAAACAACAATATTAGCACTGTCATCATCACTATCACTTTCTTTATCTGAACTACTATCATCAAGAGATGATGATATGACTGCTACACTTCCTGAACTTGAGCTTAATTTGCCAGCTTTCTTCAATCTTTGTTCAATAACCTTGAAGTTATTGTACAAATCATTAAGTTTCATGGTCTCCAAATCTGGCTTATCTTCCCACACAGCAACATTGGTTCCAAACTCAGAAGGTAAGCTTCTTAAGAACTTTAGATTGAGATCTTCCCTTTCCACTTCAATTCCAAAAATAGTGAGTTGAGTAACAATCTTTTGTAGCCTTGTGAAGATGCTATCAATAGATTCATTACTTGTTGAACCAAAGTTTTCATAAGTCTGTTTTAGCAGGGTCTTTTGAGTCTTCTTGGTGGAATGATTACCACCAAAAACATTACAGATCTCTTCAAAAAGAGTCTTTGCAGTCTTATATTTGCTGAATGCTAGAACTTGGTCTCTGGGAAATGTCATCAGCAGCAAACCTCTTGCCTTCAGATCATTCTTCATCTGAAGTCTTTCATCATTAGTAATAGGTCCAGTGTTGACCTTGATTACTTCCTTGCCACCAACCATCTCTGAAGTAGAACTTGGTTTGAAAGAATTTCCAACCATAATGATCTCCCAGAGTGTATAATGTTGGACCATAAAGAATTGTTCGATCATTAGCCTCCACATCTCAAAGTTATTCAACTTAAGCTTTGGAAGCTTAGTAGCAATGTTTGAGTTACTGGTTTCTCTCTCCATTCATTCTTCTGAGTGAACTAGAGTCTTCTAAATCAAAGTATCAAAGCCTGGCTCTGATACCACTTGATGGATCTATACACCTTGAACTTGTGTTAGATTGATACTTTGAGTTATATCACTAAGTATGCGGAATATACTTAGTAACACTTAGAAGTTTGATTATGAGTAAGATAGTTGTTTATGAATAAGAACAATGTATGTAAACAAACGATTAGCTCCAATATTATTAATGATAATAATACAAGTGATCTTGATATCACTAGGGTTACACCTTGAAGCTCTAGAAACGTATATCTAACCCTTAACCTAGGATCTCCTTTTATAGCACAAGGAGTCCTCTTCTACAAGATAAGTATAATGCTAATAGAATAAGATATACACAAGATCTGTTCTATATTTATCTAAACACGTTTCCTAACAGTTATCTAAACAGCAGTGTTAATATATGTTCTTGCAGTGGTAATGAGTTTCCACTGCAAGTACAATCTTCAGCAGTTGTAACATCTTCACTTAGCCGTGGTAACTGTTAGTATAATTCCCAACAATTTGGATCTTGTGTTGCTTAGTTTTCTCTTTAAACTGCCAAATTAGAACAGCTTTGATCTTTAGGATTTTATTGTTATTATTAATACTTTTGTGCTAATCTCAGTTCATCTTATGTTCATAAATGTTTATGCATGAAATCCATGGCCTTAATCAGTCCCAAGCTTTGAAAATCAATTTAATTGTCAAATAGAGGGGTGTTTGGGTCAAGAGTGTTCACTGAGCCTGCAGGGCATTTTAGTTGTTGTATCTAGTTGTCACATGTTATATTATGGCTAAGTGTTGCATAGTAGTCATAAAAGCAGTGTGTTAATTGAAAAAAGTCAAAATCTCATTGTCCATTTTATTATAATTCACTATTGGAATTTTTGAACTCAAAGATCACTCAAATCAGTTCCCAAGTTGTTAGCATAGCTTGTTTTAGCCTCAAATTAGCATATCATATTACTTTCAGTCATTAGCAATCAATTAAAATCCACAAAAGTCAATTGTCCAAGTCCATTGCAAAAAGTCAAAAATTGCTTTTGTGTAGAAACTCAAAAATTGTAGGAGTTTTTATGATTTTTGTGTTTGAATTCAAGGTTTGTGGTTTTCACATGTTGTAGTATACCAGCTAGACTTCAGGAATCAGATTAGAGCTTATTTTTAGGATTTTTCTTCAAACTTTTACATGCACTCAAAGTTGGTTGCAGGGCAAGCATGTGCCCTGCACCACAGACCATGATCAGACCCCCATTTTCAATTGTTCACCCTAGCTTCCCTAGTGGGCCCCACAACTTGAGCATTGGCTTATTGGGAAGCCAATAAGCCAGGGTTCATGGTCCTTGGATTATTTCTGTGTTTGGACTTCATTAAATAGGGCTGCACATAGCCTTTAGTTCTGTCCCATTCCACTATTAAGCTGAGCAACTCAGCTTTTATGCCAATCTTTCAAGCCCCCCCCCCCCCCTCCGAGCTTATTAGTGGACCCCATGACCTATTTATTAGATTTTCAGAAAGCTCTTGAGCTCAGCTTGTTGGTTCCAGTTTTGGATTAGGCTTCCAATCTTCCTAGTGGACCCCACATGGCTTGCTAGATAGCCATTTTAGCCTGTTTGGATCTGTGGTATTTGGAATTGCTTATTACTTCTTATTAGCTTATTCTGTGTTCTTTTCCTTGTTGTTCCAGCTTATTTTAATCACTCTCATTAGCTTGTAGCTTATTCTCCACTTGGTTCTCACATTGCAGCTTGTTTGTAGCTTTTGATCCCAAAAATCCAAGTTAAGCTTGTAAAAGCTTAACTGTTGGAAGAATAAGCTCACCAATAGCTTATTCTTGAGTTCCACAATAGTTGTTTTTACAAAAGTTGTTCAATTTCAGTAGTTTAATAGGTCTCCAAAAGAAAAAACCAGAAAAACCAATTTTAATTATAAGTGATAGTTTCTATTTAATTTGATTTATCTTTTTAATTTTCATTTTTAGATTTTCATTAAGTAACTTACATTTTTATATTTTTCTTAATTTCCTTATATCCTAAAGTAATTTCAGTAATTTTCTCAGGTTTTTATATTGTCTTTATTATTTTTATTAATAATTAATTTAATAATTAATTAATAATCAAGTATTAAATAGCAAAATTAGTTTTTATAAAGTAATACATAGTTTTTATATTTTTCCTAGCTTTTATAAGTTATAAAACATTTTTAGGAATTTTCTTTAATTTCTACTGTTCATCTTCTAGTTTTTATAATTTAAATAGTTTAATTAGAAATTAATTAATATTTAATATAATAATTAGTAAACTAGCCTAAATATAATTTTTAGAAACTTTTTATATTTTTCTAGGATTCCTTTGATGGTTAATTATATATATAAAATTTTTCTTAATTTTCTAAGTCTTTTTAGTATTTTTAATAATTTAAATTAGTTTAATTAGGCCATTAATATTTAATTAGTAATTAATTAATAAAAAACTCACAAAAAGACAAAAATACATATTTTTAGTTTTAAAATTTGTTTTTAGCTATTTTATAATTTTAGAAATTTAATTTTCATTTTGCTAGTATTAAATTAATATTATATTGTATTTAAGTTATTTAAATATTAATAATTAGTATTAATTAGTATTTAATTAATATTAACTAATTAATTAGTGTAAAAATTAGTTTTCTTTTTCTAAAAATTTTCTTTTATCCTTAGGTTTGCGAAAAAGTCATTTTCACCCCCTGGGGGTTTTCAGATTTCAGTTTTCACTTTTTATTTCGTACGTTTACGTAAATTTAAATTAAACGTACGCGTTCTAGGTTTTAAACGTTTCTGGTTTTTCCAAATTCCAGTCCTGTTCATATAGCTTATGTAAGCTATTTCCTTGTAGATTCCTTAGTTTAATCAAACACAAACCCCTTTCTGTCCAAATTCACCCGGTCACAGATCCGTTTGATAACCATTCACACCTCGTCGGGACATAACGACCCGGGGAAACCCTATATTCCGCGGAGTATTGACTCTAGGCAGTTTGACCTTGTTGACCATCCTTTCGTCAATTTAGGTTGAACGTTTGGAGCCAATCAAATTTTGGCGCCGCTGCCGGGGAGGTTGTGCGCGTTTTTCTAAACGGTTTTCAGATTAGTGAATCGGGATATACACTCATTGTATATTTACCCACCGTTGTTCATATTATCTTCTTATTTTAATATAAAAACAAAACAGTTCACGAAAACATTTTAAACTCAGTTTTCAACGAACACAAAAACACAAAACATTTTCTTTCCTATTTGTACAAAATTTTATCCAAAAATCTAAAAATATTCACCATTACCCTCTCACATCTTTGATTCTTCATCCCTACCCCTCTATGAACTTTTGATTCTTTCTATGTCTCATCCACACCTTCTTATTTTCCATTGGTGTGGTAATCCTTATAATGGTGGCAATTGCCCCAACTGTGGCATGGTAGAGTCAGGAAACGGGTCTGTCTATAACCAGGATCCCTAATCCTACCATGACACGACTGATTTATTCCATCAGCTACCACACCATGAGACTCAGCAGTTTTACTGTTGTGAGTACTGTGGTGGTTCACACTACAGTTATGATTGTCAATCGGGAAACACGCTTATCTATGAGCAGTTTCCTGATAACGATTATGACTCTAGCACATACAACCCACAGCCACATCAGTTTTACTGTTGTGATTACTGTGGAGGTCCACACTTCAATTCCGATTGTCAAACAAGGAATCCATTTCCTTATAACACTTTTGACACATCGTATTATGACGAACCTCCATCTCCACCAATTCCTCAAAGTCTTCTCCTTGATCTTTTGGATTTAGTGAAAGACTTGAAAGGAATAACACATACCCTAGATAATTCAAAACAAAAATCGATGGAAGAATTGTTAGCTGACGAACAGGCTGCTAAAATAAATTCCCAAGGTGCTTATGAAAGATCTATTAGGGAATCAATAGCAAAAGAAAAAGCAGCCAGATCTAGCTCTCGATTCCGTTTCATTCCTGACGACAGTGATGACGAAGATACACTTGATATTCTTCAATTCTATAAAGGTTCATCAGATGAAATACCATCAGCTGGGATTCCATCTCAACCTACTGTTATCACACCTGAGGTTCCCACTCACTCTTTGATCATGGGGGACGAGCATCTCGACACTGTTCCTAATAAGGAATCAAATGAATTCATAAAGTCTAGTATTGAGAACCTTGTCCCAATCCCAAGAGAGTCACAGGGAATTCTTGATCATATATGTGATATCCCTCCTCCTCTTGTCTTCCCGAATGATGATGTTCAGATGTTCTCCGATTCTACTGATGACGATTCGTTATCTTATGGAGACATCGTTTTTATGGAAGAATTACCTGCTACGCTAGTTAGCTTAGAAGAAGAGAACGATGAGATTGACACTAAAATCAAAGATGAAGCCCTTCGTGCAACATTATTGAATGTCGATCTCCTCATTTCTAAAATCGAGGCTTTCAATATAAAACCTATTTCATCTCCTATCCCGATTAAGGATAGTGACATTTTCTCCGATGATCCTATTCCGGAGTTTGAAGCCTTTACTTTTGATCATATGGGAGAGAAGATTAGGGCAGTACCACTTCTCATTCTCAAAGTTCTCTCCCCGAATATGATTCATTCACCTTTAAGGAGTTCTCCGGTGAACTCACTCATATCATATCTCCACCGGAGTATGATAACTTTTACTTTGATCTAGACAAAGATGATCTTTGTGTTCCGGAGGGAAATATTCTCAACCTTGAGAATTTGATTGATATCAAAATTCCAACCCTCCCACCCATATGTCTAGATCATACGAGCTTAAATGATGAGATTCATGATATACCAATTACGGATTCTCTTTCGGATGATGATGACCTTATCTTGATTGTCATCAAGATCTTTCTACCCTTCTTCACCTATCGGGTGACTTCTCATGTTCTTCATTCCTTCGGGAATGAAGACATTATCTTTGACCCCGACATCACCGCTTATAGTTTATACTATTTTAAGCTGGGTACTTATCTCATCGGTGTGGAACTTTCACGTGCTTCAAATGTTTGTCCAAACATCTTGAATGAAAGTCCGATGGAGATTGTCTCTTCCACATCATGCTTCCCCAAGGACAAATGAATTTGGGGTCGAGTCAAGCTAGCGACTCGGTAAACAAAAACAGTAGCATGTACTTAGGGTTTTCACCCTAAGTGTGGGGGAGTTACCCTTGCTTTGGTTACCAATACAGTGAAAAAAATGGTGATTCCACATTTAGCTTGTAATGTTGCCCTTTTACGTTCAAAGAGTCGGCATAATAGCCGGGACTTTGAATATTGAGGACAATATCCATTCTAAGTGTGTGTGTGGGGGGGGGGGGGGGGGTATTCTAGCGAATTTTATCACATTTTACTATCTAGTACCCCCGTTTTGGCCAAAATCTCAAAAATTTTAAAAATTTTTTCACTTGAGTTTCAAAATTTTTGTGGTTATCAGTCCGCCATGTCTAAACGAAAAAAGGATTGGCTAATCCAGGAGCAAACGGTTCTTGGTAAAGATATATCAAATCTGTTGAGGGCTTGCAATTTGCCCAAAATTGTTTGGTATATCAACTCGCCATATCCAAAAAAGTGAATGAGTTGGCTAGCCCGAAAGATTATGGCTTGTGGTAAAGGCAGTGGAAAAACCATAATTGGTAATCAGCTCACCAAGATGTTGACTTTGTCCATCAAGAGTTGGCTAGTCCAGAAGCAAACGGATTTTGGTAAAGACGAATCAAATCCGTTGACAGCTGGTGGTTGGCTCAAAATCACATGGTTATCAAGTGGACCATAGTTCTTAATTGAACTGATACATTTGGCTACTCCAGAAGTAATGGCTTTTGTTAAAGAGATTAAAATCCATTAAGTTTTCAAAACAGTTTATTGCTAGGGACTAGCAATAGTTTACTGTGGGGGATTGATGAGTGCTCAAACACTCATTATTTTTTGTCAAATCTGAACTGCAAAACATACAAAAACACTCAGAAATGCATCAAAATACTGAAAATATTTCAAAATTGTCTTTTATATGTTTTAGAAGCAAAAAGAGTAAAAACAGATGAAAAACGTACAAAGTTTGCAAAATTGGCAGTTTTAGTCCCCCAACTTTCGTAAAATGTCAAAACTAGTCCTTGGTCATTCAAAATATGGAAAATTATCACCAAAGGTCCTTTTAAAATCATAAGTTGTCATATTAAGTCCTTTGATGAAAAATCTCAAAAGTTTTGGAAATTTACAAGTTTAGTCTCTGGAGTTTAAAAATTGGCAGATTTGGTCCCTGGTGGAAAATATTTGGAAGAAAAATCATCATTGGACTTTGGGAAATCACAAATAACAATTTTAGTCCTTGGGATGAAAGTTTGGGGAATTTACATGTTTGGTCCCTGTAATTTGGAATTTTGCAAAATTGGTCCCCTAGAAATTTAATATTCGGAAATCACATTTTTTTCGACCTTGGGTAAATAAAAGATGGCAATTTTTATCCTTATGGCTACTTTGGAAATATACAATTTCAGCCCCTGGATTTCAGAATAATTACATATTTGGTCCTTGTGATTTTGCTAATACACCAAACGGATCCTATGTTATTTTAAACTAAACAAAGCCTGATCCAAACAAATACCCAAGCCCATCCCTATCGCCCAACTTCCCATTTGTTTATTATTACCCGGTCAAAACCAAGTCAAAACCCACACCCCCGTTCACTGTTCATCCCTAACCTCCCCCTTAATCCCTGTAATCCTGCTCCCCCTCCTCCCCAAATTCTCACCAACTCCACCAACCATCATGAATGTTACTAACCTACACCCAACCTTCCCCCTCCTCATAAATGCCCTCACCAACTCCACCAAGCCTGCTTTTTTATTTTTCCCGCCAAAAAGGGTTTCAAAGGCTGAGATGAAGTGAAGGCTATCCAACGGCTGGGATTGAGTGGGAAAGAAAGAGAATGCATCCAGGGTCTATTTAAGTCAAAGAAAAAGGAGAGATATATATTAGATAGTAGTAGAATAGTGGTAGTGTAAGTTTTTATGTCGAATTAAGTTTAATTTTACTTTTTAGTTGTAATTTTCAGTTTAGAAGGGTGTAATTTACATGTTTAATGTAATTGTAAACTATTTTAATCATCAATTTCAGTATCTTAATTGAATTCAGTTTTCACCATTTTTACTTGAAATTCTAAATTGTGTGTTAAGTGTTAAAAGTTGTTGCATTCTGCTTGTTTAAGATTATTTAAGCTTATGTAAAAGTTTGTCAAAGTTTTCAAAGCATTTAAAACAAGTTTAGTTTAAAAACTTAAAAATACAACAAAAATCATAAAAAAATAGATAATAAATTAAAAATCAGTTGCAGAGAAAAGGGAACAAGGTTCATTGGAGATTTTGGATGTTCATGGGATTAGTAACCTCAGGGGAGGTGTAGGAGGTGTTATTTGTTCTAGGTACCTTGATTCGTGCACTGGATCATTTGTAGGTAAATTTCTCAATTTTTAGTAATCTACTATAGACATACTCATTAGTTGTTATTTGCTGTATTTTTATGCTTATTTGGTATTCAATAATTAAGTTCTTACTTAATCTTGTATACTTATGCATTTGGATCTTGTGTTGCTTAGTTTTCTCTTTAAACTGCCAAATTAGAACAGCTTTGATCTTTAGGATTTTATTGTTATGATTAATACTTTTGTGCCAATCTCAGTTCATCTTATGTTCATAAATGTTTATGCATGAAATCCATGGCCTTAATCAGTCCCAAGCTTTGAAAATCACTTTAACTGTCAAATAGAGGGGTGTTTGGGTCAAGAGTGTTCACTGAGCCTGCAGGGCATTTTAGTTGTTGTATCTAGTTGTCACATGTTATATTATGGCTAAGTGTTGCATAGTAGTCATAAAAGCAGTATGTTAATTGAAAAACGTCAAAATCTCATTGTCCATTTTATTATAATTCATTGTTGGAATTTTTAAACTCAAAGATCACTCAAATCAGTTCCCAAGTTGTTAGCATAGCTTGTTTTAGCCTCAAATTAGCATATCATATTACTTTCAGTCATTAGCAATCAATTAAAATCAACAAAAGTCAATTGTCCAAGTCCATTGCAAAAAGTCAAAAATTGCTTTTGTGCAGAAACTCAAAAATTGTAGGAATTTTTATGATTTTTGTGTTTGAATTCAAGGTTTGTGGTTTTCACATGTTGTAGTATACTAGCTAGACTTTCGGAATCAGATTAGAGCTTATTTTTAGGATTTTTCTTCAAACTTTTACATGCACTCAAAGTTGGTTGCAGGGCAAGCATGTGCCCTGCACCACAGACCATGATCAGACCCCCATTTTCAATTGTTCACCCTAGCTTCCCTAGTGGGCCCCACAACTTGAGCATTGGCTTATTGGGAAGCCAATAAGCCAGGGTTCATGGTCCTTGGCTTATTTCTGTGTTTGGACTTCATTAAATATGGCTGCACATAGCCTTTAGTTCTGTCCCATTCCACTATTAAGCTGAGCAACTCAGCTTTTATGCCAATCTTTCAAGCCCCCCCCCCCCCCCCCCCCCTCCGAGCTTATTAGTGGACCCCATGACCTATTTATCAGATTTTCAGAAAGCTCTTGAGCTCAGCTTGTTGGTTCCAGTTTTGGATTGGGCTTCCAATCTTCCTAGTGGACCCCACATGGCTTGCTAGATAGCCATTTTAGCCTGTTTGGATCTGTGGTATTTGGAATTGCTTATTACTTCTTATTAGCTTATTCTGTGTTCTTTTCCTTGTTGTTCGAGCTTATTTTAATCACTCTCATTAGCTTGTAGCTTATTCTCCTCTTGGTTCTCACATTGCAGCTTGTTTGTAGCTTTTGATCCAAAAAATCCAAGTTAAGCTTGTAAAAGCTTAACTGTTGGAAGAATAATCTCACCAATAGCTTATTCTTGAGTTCCACAATAGTTGTTTTTACAAAAGTTGTTCAATTTCAGTAGTTTAATAGGTCTGCAAAAGAAAAAACCAGAAAACCTAATTTTAATTATAAGTGATAGCTTCTAGTTAATTTGATTTATCTTTTTAATTTTCATTTTTAGATTTTCATTAAGTAACTTACATTGTTATATTTTTCTTAATTTCCTTATATCTCAAAGTAATTTCAGTAATTTTCTCAGATTTTTATATTGCCTTTTAGTATTTATTATATTTAATATTAGTTTTATTAATAATTAATTAATAATCAAGTATTAAATAGCAAAATTAGTTTTTATAAAGTAATACATAGTTTTTATATTTTTCTTAGCTTTTATAAGTTATAAAACATTTTTAGGAATTTTCTTTAATTTCTACTGTTCATCTTTTAGTTTTTATAATTTAAATAGTTTAATTAGAAATTAATTAATATTTAATATAATAATTAGTAAACTAGCCTAAATATAATTTTTAGAAACTTTTTATATTTTTCTAGGATTCCTGTGATGGTTAATTATATATGTAAAATTTTTCTTAATTTTCTAAGTCTTTTTAGTATTTTTAATAATTTAAATTAGTTTAATTAGGTAATTAATATTTAATTAGTAATTAATTAATAAAAAACTCACAAAAAGACAAAAATACATATTTTTAGTTTTAAAATTTGTTTTTAGTTATTTTATAATTTTAGAAATTTAATTTTCATTTTTCTAGTATTAAATTAATATTATATTGTATTTAAGTTATTTAAATATTAATAATTAGTATTAATTAGTATTTAATTAATATTAAATAATTAATTAGTGTAAAAATTAGTTTTCTTTTTCTAAAAATTTTCTTTTATCCTTAGGTTTGTAAAAAAGATATTTTCACCCCCTGGGGGTTTTCAGATTTCAGTTTTCACTTTTTATTTCGTACGTTCACGTAAATTTAAATTAAACGTACGCGTTCTAGGTTTTAAACATTTTTGGTTTTTCCAAAATTCCAGTCTTGTTCATATAGCTTATGTAAGCTATTTCCTTGTAGATTCCTTAGTTTAATGAAACACAAACCCCTTTCTGTCCAAATTCACCCGATCACAGATTCGTTTGATAACCATTCACACCTCGTCGAGACATAACGACCCGGGGAAACCCTATATTTCGCGGAGTATTGACTCTAGGCAGTTTGACCTTGTTGAGCATCCTTTGGTCAGCTCCATTTTGACTTTTCTTCTCTATTTAATAAGTGTACCGCCTTTGTTGCTAAGGAGTTCAATGAAATACCAAAAGTTTATTTTTGGCAGCTTTTGCTAAGAACTTCCCTATAATGGGTATAACTTGGGCTACGGGGCTCCGTTTCAGGCCCGTGACTATTCGATTGGAAGCTTGGAATGAGGAGCACGTGGTGGTAAACTGCCTTTGTCGGTTTACGGAACTTTAGAGCCCCGAAACACTCTATTTCATGAGTTATTTGCGTGTGTTGTCTTAAATAAAGATAATTACTAAATTGGTTAGTATATTAAGTTGGTTTTTTAGACATTCGTTTTTGCAATAGATTTCGGCCCATTTGCTCTTTAGGGTCCTTTTTGACTTTGTTTTTCTATTTAATAAGTGTATTGCCTTTGTGGCTAAGGAGTTCAATGCAATACGAAAAGTTTATTTTTGGCATCTTTTGCTAAGAACGTCCATATAATGGGTATAACTTGGGCTACGGGGCTCCGTTTCAGGCTCGTGACCAGTCGATTCAAAGCTTGGTATGAGAGCGCTTGGTGGTAAACTGCCTTTGTTGGTTTATGGAACTTTAGAGCTCTAAAACACTCTATTTCATGAGTTATTTGTGTGTGTTGTCTTAAATAAAGATAGTTACTCAATTGGTTAGTATAATAAGTTGGTTTTTTAGACATTCGTTTTTATAATTGATTTCGGCCCATTTGTTCTTTAGGCTCCATTTTGAGTTTGCTTCTCTATTCAATAAGTGTACTGCATTTGTTGCTAAGGAGTTCGATGAAATACCAAAAGTTTATTTTTGGCATCTTTTGCTAAGAACTTCCCTATAATGGGTAGAACTTGGGCTACGGGGCTCCATTTCAGGCACGTGACCAGTCGATTCGAAGCTTGGTATAAGGAGCACGTGGTGGTAAACTGCCTTTGTCGGTTTATCGAACTTTAGAGCCCCGAAACACTCTATTTCGTGAGTTATTTGTGTGTGTTGTCTTAATAAAGATAGTTACTCAATTGTTTAGTATAATAAGTTGGTTTTTTAGACGTTCATTTTTATAATTGATTTCGGCCCGTTTCTTCTTTAGGATCCATTTTGACTTTGCTTCTCTATTTAATAAGTGTATTGCCTTTGTTGCTAAGGAGTTCAATGAAATACCAAAAGTTTATTTTTGGCGGCTTTTGCTAAGAACTTCCCTATAATGGGTATAACTTGAGCTACTGGGCTCCGTTTCAGGCCCGTGACTAGTCGATTGGAAGCTTGGTACGAGGAGCACGTGGTGGTAAACTACCTTTGTCGGTTTACGGAATATTCGAGCTCCGAAACACTATATTTCATTATTATTTGTGTGTGTTGTTTTAACTAAAGATTGTTACTCAGTTGGTTAATATAATAACTTAGTTTTTTACACATTCGTTTTTGTAATAGATTTATGCCCGTTTGTTCTTTAGAGTCCATTTTGACTTTGTTTCTCTATTAAATAAGTGTATCGCCTTTTTAGCTAAAGAGTACAATGAAATACCAAAACTTTATTTTTGGTGGCTTTTGCTAAGAATTTCCCTATAATGGGCATAACTTGGGCTATGAGGCTCCATTTCTGGCCCGTGACTAGTTGATTCGAAGCTTGGAATGAGGAACACGTGGTGGTAAACTGTTAGGAATACAAATATTCCTATAAAAGTCTCGGTCACCTGATTATTGTAATAGCATTAAGTTAGCTCGTAGTTAGTTTATATATTAGTTAGTTAGGATTAGTTTAAGTAACACCGTGGAAGAAGGACGGGTCTTCACCCACTGTATGACTGATCCACAGCCCGGGTGTGGGCGTTTATGTTGTAAGTATAAATACCCCTCTCCATATGTCGAGAGGGTTGGACCTTCATCTCATCTTAATCTAATCATTCTATTTCTCTCTCAAGGTTTCACTCTCTCTTTCTCTATCTAGTAATTCCAACGCCACACAAACCACAAAGAAATCATGTTTCCAAATTAATTAGTATTCTACAATTGGTATCAGAGCCAAGGTTTCATCTTAGGGCCTTGTAGAATCGGATTTGATGTGGTTTTGTGTAGTTTTGTGAGTTTGAAGTCACTTTCTTGTAAAAAATCTTGGTTTGATCTTTCTAGTGTTATTAGACATGTTAGTGATGTACTTTTATGATCATTGGTGTTAGTAGAACATTGTGTTTTAGTTGGTTAGACCATATCTTTAATCTATTTGAAGTTTGGATTAGGTTTTGGGCGTATTTCTAAGTTGCGGTTAAGTCTACTGTTTCATTGCTTGTCTGCGTTTTGTTTCTGATATTTGTGGTTAGTTTGACTGCGATTACTATTTTGGGAATACAAACATATCGCAAGGAAAGTGACAGTTTTGGACCTTTGTCTCTGCGTTTAGCTCCTGCGGTTAAGTGGTCTGCGGTTAGTTCATTGTGTTTAGCTCCTGCGGTTAAGTGGTCAGCGGTTAGTCCATTGTGTTTAGCTTTCTGAGGTTAAGTGGTCTGCGATTAGGTCCTTGTGGATAGCCTCACTTGCGGTTTGACTATTCTGCGGTTTGCTTAGTTTGCGGTTGGATTATTTTGCGGTTTGCTACATTCTGCAGTTAGTTTCCTGCGGTCATTGTTTACTGAGGTTAACCTATCTGCGGTTCATTATTCCTGCGGTTAGGTCAATTGGCGGTTAACTATCCCTGCGACTAGTGCACTTCATTGCGAGTATCTCCTACTCTCCGGTTTGGTAGTTCCTATTTTGTGATGTCGACATCCTCTGATGACATTCAAGCTGTTGAGTCCGACACCCGACCTCCGATGTTGGACATAACTGACTATGAAAAATAGGCACAAAGGATTCGTCTCTATTGTCTGGGTAAGGAAAATGGGGTCAACATTTTGAAATCCATCGATGAGGGACCCTTTCAAATGGGTACTACAAGAGACACGGTCGCAGCAACTGACCAACAACCGGCTGTAGTTGGTCCTGATAGACCTCGCACTTACAATGAGCTGTCGGATGAAGAAAAGAAACGCTATGATGCCGACATCAGAGCATCGAATATTGTCATTCAAGGGCTTCCCAAAGATGTCTACAAACTTATCAACTACAACACTAAAGCCAAGGCTGTCTGGGTTAATGTGAAAATGCTTCTCGCGGGGTCTGAGTTAACTAAAGAAGATTGAGAGTCTCAGCTATACGATGAATTTGAGAATTTCAAAATGAACCCAGGTGAAAGCATCACTGACTATTACATCAGATTTCACAAGTTGGTCAATGAAATGAGAGCCATCAAGATGACAATGCCCAATATACAGCTTAATTCCAAATTCGTGAATAACATGGCACCAGAATGGGATAGGTTTGTTACAGCCATTAAGCTCAACAAAGGTCTCAGGCATACTAATCATGAACAACTCTATGCATATCTCCAACAACATGAGAAACATGCTGCTTATGATCGGTTAATGCGAGAAAAGCTCAATCCGTCAACATCAAATGAATCTCTTGCCTTTGTCTCTAATGTTCAACAACTTACCCAAACTTCAAATGATCAATCTCAACCATTACAACCATCTTCCAGGTCTACGCCAACAAATGGTCAATCATCAACTCCCTCACCATCTGCTTTGAACACACAACTGGATTTTGGGTATTCTCACACTGACATGATGATTGATAATCTCTCCAACTAAGTTTCCTTACTTGTCCAACAGTTCAGGGCTGCACTTCCATCAACTAATAACCAACTCAGGACTTCGTCTAATCCACGTAATCAGGCAGTCATAGAAGATGGTAGGGTGGTGGTGCAGAATGTGCAGGGAAGACAAAACTTCAATCAAAGAAATGCTGGTAGAGATAATGGGCAGTACAGAGTTGGGGATGCTCTTCAAGTACAAGCTAAGTAGCCTAAGTGTTATAACTGCAGAGGGTTGGGCCATATAGCTAGGAATTGCACTCTCCCAAAGCGTCCTCAAAACTCTGAGTACTTCAAAGACAAGATTTTGCTGATGCAGGCGCAAGAGAATGGGACGGTGTTGGATGAAGAAGCTCTGCTCTTTCTGGCTGGAAATGACAGGAACACGTTTGATGCTGATGTGGATGATCAGCCTGTTCAGGACATGGCTCTAAATGATCCGAATATCTTTCAAGTTGAAGAATGTGATGCATTTGACTCTGATGTAGATGACGAACCTACAGCTCAAACCATCTTCATGGCTAATCTGTCTGCAGCTGCATCCTCTCCTCAGCATTCTGACTCCTCCATCACATCTGCTATTTCTGAGGTACCAACGTCACTCAATCCTGAACTGAGTACTCTTACAAATTCACAGGGGGTGTGTGACTCTGTACAACTCAAGAATATTGTCAGCACAGACACCACTGATATGGGAAATACCAATAATATCCCATATGAAATGTATGTGAATGACAATAGACTCCTAGTTGTACCAAGTGACACACTGTCTGTTGATCCTTGTGAACATGAGTTACATGAGCACACGATATACAACCCTGATGATTCCTTAATTACTAGAGTTAACATCCTTAAGGATCAAGGGAATATATATGAACGGCGTGCTAAATTTGAGCTTAATGAACGTGAGCAGAAAATGGAATGGCAAATGCGTACTTACATATATGAAAATAATTCCAAACAAGAAGCATTGCAAAGGGAGTTAGTTTTTTGAAAAAACAATTGGATCAAACTGTTAAAGAAAAACAAGAGTTTCAAAAAAGTTTGACTTCAATCAAACTCGAATACAAAGATAAAGAGAGTAAACTTCTAAATGATTTCTCAAAACTCAAAATGTTGAAAAATAAATTGGAAGATAAGTTGTACACATAAGGCCAAACCATTCAATCTGCTCAAATGATGCAAAACCATAGGAAACTTAATGATGAATTCAGTGAACAGGATGCCTCTAAGCCTAAAGCAAAATACCTTAGAAATGGTATAGGTGCTCAACTTGCATTATATGATGCAAACACTATGCTTGAACCTAACCATGCCCCTCCTGATATGAGATCCTATGATGAGATTGATGAGGCAGAGGATAGAACTAGGATAAAACTTGCTGAACGATTAAAGGATCCTAAGTGCATTGCTAAGAATATTGTGTTTCACTATAATTATGCGAATGACAATCATACAACCATTTTTGTGCCTCAAAAGAAAATCCTTCGTGACAAAGTTTTTTGGAATATTGACATTGAGAAAATGAAAGCTGAAAGAATTATGGGTAACACATGCACTATCTTTAGAATTGCTGACCCAACTATTTATCCCCTGAATACACCCAGGCACCTTGTACCATTTACTATCCCCACACAGTGTAATACTCTAATTGGGCTGTATGTTCTAGGTCAATTGTTTAATGACTTTGAGAAAACATGTAAAATGAGAATTACACCAACAGGGATTACCGAAGGGGAAAGGGGTTTTAAGCAAACAAAACAGTGTTACCTTATTGAAGTTATGCCATTTTTCAAACTTCTCAAAGAACATTTTGAGGGCCTTAAAAATACCATTAATGATGATGTGACTCAAATGAAAAATACCATTTTTCAAACTTCTCAAAGAAGTGGAAAATGAGAGTAATCAACTAGCTATTGATCTCAAATACAATGAAATTGACAGGAAAAACATTCTCATTATGAATGGAAACTTGCTGGCTAATTGCATTGCAAAAGATGTGTTTTACACTGTAACTGACTCTGCTTTATCTGCTCGAAAATTTCATGAAATGTCGGTCACTTTGAATGTCTTCCAGAATCGTGTAATTGAGCTTGAGGGAGAGAATTACAAACTTAATGAAAAAATTCAAAACGACGACCACGATAACATGGTCAGGAATTTCTCAAAACTAGAAGTTGATAATCTTAACCTACAACAAAAATATCAACATCTAGAAGAAAGCATAAAAATATCAAATGTCAAGACATCTTCGGATGCTCCTGAGTTTTACACATGTTTTGAATTAGCCAAAAAGGATGAAGTAATTCAAGCTCACTTAAACACGATTCGGAAATTGAGGGTCCAAATTGCACAGTTAAAGTCGAACAAAAGCGACATGACCAATACCAGTTACCAGAAGTCGATAGACTCTCAAAACTTTCAGAAACAAGGCATTATCAATGAACTACAACATGAAAATGAGTGGCTTTGTGCTGAAATGTCAAACGCTAAACAACGTTACAAAGAGTTATTTGAGTCTATTAAAATAACACCTGACCAAAACAATGAAAGAGTCACTTCTTTGTTAAACGAAATTGAGAATCTAAAGACTATGGTGAAGGGTAAAATGCCCGTTGTTTCATGTGATCATGCAATTTCCAATGTGCATGCTTGTAAGAAATATGCATGTGATGCTGTGAATGTCTCTCTTCCCCTTAGGAACAATAAGTTAGTTCATAGCAACTATCTTAGATATCTTAAGGATTGTCTGGCATACTTAGAGAAACCATTGAAGACGAGAGGATACCTAAACCACAAGATGATGTTATCGTTGGTGCTTGCTTCCTCACTAATAGAGCCCAGGAATTATTAGAATATGCTATAGGATCATGCCCCAAGAATGATAACAAGTCAGATAGGTCATTTGCGTCAAACATGTTACATTAGATTATCCCCAAACCATGTCACAATCCACCATCATGATCACCGACAAACAAGTAGCAGCTAATCATACTAATGTTCCCGTCATTGCTTCTACAGGAGTAAAAGGTGTATCTAATACTAGCAAGTCATAGCCTAGGTGCAATACAAAGAATGATAGGACTTTTCCGGCTAAGAGTACACTTATAAAGGAAGTAGAAGAATCCTCTAGGAACAAGAAAGTTATGCTTAATGAAAGGAATCGAGTTGAATCAAACATTTGTGTTAACAATGATGTAATTAATTCGAATTCTGGTGCTATTTGTAAGACTTGTAACGAATGTTTATTTTATGGTAATCATGATGCTTGTGTTGTGTCTTTTCTAAAATCCACTATGAAATCTCCAGTTATGAATGTTTCGAATGTTAAAAGGGTAAAACAAGTATGGAATAAAACAGGAAAAGTTTTCACTAATGTTGGTTGTCAATGGAGGCCTACTGGAAGGAAATTCACCTTAGGCGAAAAGTGCCCAATGACTAGGATTACTAATTCCAAAGTTCTGCCAATTAAGAAGTGGAGACCTACTGGTAGAATGTTCCCATTAGAAGCATGTAGTACCACTCCTAGTTCTAGTGCATCAAAATGTGAAAATTCCAGTGAGATATCTGTAACATATGATAATCCAATATTTGTGTGTGCTAACCAAACAGACCCCAACTGTTTGTGGGGCTCCAGCTTTTTCAGTTATCCGCCATTGTCTGGTTTCAAATGCAGGTCGTACAAATCGACCTTTGGTATTTGGACTCAGGCTGCTCAAAACATATGACTGGAGATCGCTCGCGGCTCAAGAATTTCGTGGATAAGTTTATTGGTACGGTCAGATTTGGGAACGACCATTTTGGATCTATAATAGGTTATGGTGATTACGTCTTTGGAGACAGTGTGATATCTAGAGTTTACTACGTGGAAGGACTTGGGCACAACCTATTTTCTGTTGGTCAATTCTGTGATTCTTATCTTTAAGTGGCTTTTAGAAAGCACACCTGTTTTGTTAAAGAATTAGATGGTGTTGATCTCCTCAAGGGAAGTCGGGGCACTAATCTTTATACCATCTCTATCGAAGACATGCTACGGTCCTCTCCAATTTGCTTTCTTTCTAAAGCCTTCAAAAACAAATCTTGGTTGTGGCATCGTCGTTTAAACCATTTGAACTTCGGTACCATCAATGAACTCACACGTAAGGATCTTGTTCGAGGCTTGCCCAGACTTAAGTATGAAAAAGATCATTTGTGTTCAGCATGTCAAATGGGCAAGAGCAAAAAGCACACCCATAAACCCAAGACTGTCAATTCCATCGTGGAGGTTTTACATACTCTTCACATGGATCTCTGTGGACCAATGAGGATTCAAAGTATCAATGGAAAGAAATATGTGCTTGTTATCGTCGATGATCATTCTCGATTCACATGGGTAAAATTTCTACGTTCAAAAGAGGAAACTCCGGAAATCATCATCAAACTCATCAAGCAGTTGCAAGTTCGTCTCAACAAAACAGTCAGATTCATTCGTACTGATAATGGAACGGAGTTTGTGAACAAACAACTTACTCAATTTTATGAAGATGTCGGCATTAATCATCAAAAGAGCATTCCACGTACTCCTCAACAAAATGGAGTTGTTGAAAGACGCAATCGCACCTTAGTTGAAGCAGCAAGGACTATGCTCATCTTCTCCAAAGCTCCTATGTTTCTTTGGGAAGAGGCAATTGCAACTGCATGCTACACACAGAACCGATCCTTGATACATCCTCTCCACTGCAAGACTCCATATGAACTGGTTCATGGCCGAAAACCAGACCTTTCGTTTCTTCGAGTATTTGGTGCATTGTGCTATCCAACTAATGACAGTAAAGACCTTGGGAAGCTCAAGGCCAAGGCCGACATTGGTTTCCTCGTTGGCTATGCTCCAGAGCGAAAGGGGTACCGAATCTACAACAAACGTACCAAAGACATAATGGAAACAATCCACATTACTTTCGATGAGCTAACTGAGCAACGAGTTCCTGGACAATCAAGTTCTGGACCCGTACCTAACCTTTTGTCTCCTGGACCTATAAGCTCCAGGCTTGTACAGAATCCCACTTCTGCTACTCCTTTTGTACCACCTACAAGTGAAGATTGGAAGAAACTGTTTGACCCTATGTTTGATGAATACTTTAAACCTCAACATGTGGATGCTCCAGAAGCCACAGTGGCTCAACAAATAGCTGGGGTAGCAAACGTCCCAGTTGTTAATGATGGGCCATCCACTTCGTTGTCATGGGATCCAGAAGCCCTCACCATCAGTCGCTCAGTTACCACTTCTAATGACCAACCTTCATTTGTACAACGAGTAGCAACTGTGGATAATTCGTCTAAAGTAAATCCTTTCGCTCCACCTGATAATGAGCCATTTGTCAACATCTTTGCACCTGAATCGTCAAATGATGCTACATCCTCCGATGAATCCAACACGGCTACCTCAGTTCCCTATTCTCAACCCCATGAACACCTTAGGAAATGGACAAATGATCACCCAATAGACAACATTATTGGAAACCCTTCGCGTCCGGTATCTACCCGTAAGCAACTTGCAACCGACGCATTGTGGTGCTTCTTCAATTCTGTCCTCTCTAAAGTTGAACCAAAAGACTTCAAGGATGCAATGTCTAAACACTCATGGTTCACTGCAGTGGTGGACGAGATTCATGAGTTTGACCGACTAGATGTGTGGGAATTAGTACCGCCTCCCGATTGTGCTATGATCATTGCTCTGAAATGGATATTTAAAGTTAAACTTGATGAGAATGGTGACGTATTGAAGAACAAGGCTAGGCTTGTGGCAAAAGGATACCGTCAAGAAGAAGGTATAGACTTTGAAGAATCCTTCGCACCTGTTGCTAGAATTGAAGCCATAAGAATATTTCTCGCAAATGCTGCAAGTCAGAACATGGTGGTTTATCAAATGGATGTCAGGACTGCATTCTTAAATGGCGATCTAAAAAAGGTGGTGTATGTAAGCAAACCCGAAGGTTTTGTGGATCCAGAACACCCTAATCATGTGTATCATTTGAAGAAGGCTCTCTATGGTCTTAAGCAAGCGCCTAGGGCGTGGTACGACACCTTGTCTAAATTCCTTCTTGCTAACAAATTTTCCAAAGGCGCTGTTGATCCTACACTCTTTACCAGAAAAACGGGCAAAAACCTTCTTCATGTACAAATCTATGTTGATGACATCAAATTTGCCTCCTCTGATCCCAAAGAGTGTGATTGTTTCTCCCAAAGAGATGAGTTCTGAATTCCAGATGTCTATGATGGGTCAAATGTCCTTCTTTCTAGGATTGCAAATATCTCAAAATCCCAATGGCATCTTCATCAATCAATCAAAGTATGCCAATGAAATCTTGAAGAAATTTGGATTCGATTCCTGTGATTTAGTTGATACTCCTATGATTGAAAGATCAAAACTAGATGAAGATGATGTGGGAATCCCAGTCGAACAAACCATGTATCGAAGCATGATTGGCTCCTTAATGTATCTTACTGCTAGCAGACCAGATCTTCTATTTGCAGTTTGCATGTGGACTCGGTATCAATCCAAACCCACCAAGAAACATCTGGAAGCTGTCAAGAGAGTCTTTCGGTTCCTTAAAGGAACAATCCACATGGGCCTTTGGTACCCTAAGGAAACTTCTATGGCTCTCACAGCATACTCTGATGCTGACCATGCAGGATGTCAAGACACTCGTCGCAATACATCTGGGGGTGCTCAGTTTTTGGGTAATAAGCTAGTCAGTTGGTCGTCAAAGAAACAAATGAGTACATCTATCTCCTCCACAGAAGCTGAATACATTGCCATGTCCTCGTGCTGTGCTCAGATCTTATGGATGCGATCTCAACTTTCAGACTATGGCTTCGTATGCAACAAGATTCCCATGTACTGTGACAACAAAAGTGCAATTGCACTCTGTTGCAACAATGTCCAGCATTCAAGGACTAAGCACATTGACATTCGACATCACTTCATTAGGGAGCAAGTTGAGAAAGGAATTGTGGAACTTTACTTCGTGAGGACTGAGTTCCAGCTAGCTGATATCTTCACCAAAGCACTTTCTAGGGACCGATTTCATTTCATCCTCCCACGCCTTGGTATGAAGAGTCTCACGCCTGAGGATCTCATAAGTCTTCAGGAAGATCAGGAGGAGTAAAGGGGTTGCTTCACATAACCTTTGTACATAATATTAACACAAAAAGAAAATAGAAAAATATAAAACCTATAAAATCCATAAAAATCTGAAAAATCATATAAAATACAAAAATATTCTTCTCACGACATGTCTCTTGTGTAATCAATATTATGAACGTTTCTAGAAATGTCATTCAATAATGACACGGAATCATACATATGCTTGAGCAAGAGTTTTTCGGTTTCAAATAAAGTTTTTCTAAAACATGTCGTATCTCAAAATATTCTTAAAAATATGGCTTGTAGTCATTTCAGGCTACAACCCGGACTTCAAAATTATGGTTTGCTATTACTTCAGATAGCAACCCGGTTTTTCATAATGAGGAAAACACGTCGCCAAAAAGATGGTTGTTCCTAGCAAAGGGTGCCGTTCATCTGAGCGTGAATTACTTTATATTCATGCACCCTCGATCTACTGCACGCTTCAGTGCATTATTTCTTGACAAAGAAGAGAAGTCTTCTTTTTATCGCCAAATACTTTCCCTTCTATGATTTTTCCGGAAAGTATTTGTGCAAAACTTGGATGTACCATGAGATTTTGATTAAAAATCAAATTGAACTCAAACGTTTGATAAAATTTCACTCAATCAATGACTTTAGTATTTTATGAAAATATTTCAGATTTATCATCCGTCATTGATTGAGGGGGAGAATGATCTCTCGAAATTTTATGTATCATCAAAACTCCACACTTTGTACTATACAGAAGCAACAATACGATTTGTGATGGTTATGTGTCAGAATGGGTAAATTTTCAAAGAATTTTCGTTAAAACTTCGAAACTTTTGCAAACTCTTCAAATCTGACACACAACAACCTCCCTCACAGATTGAGGGGGAGCAAGAAAAAGTTACTTTTATCAGAAAACATTAAAAATTAACTGCATTTCTCTCCCAAAACATTTTCCTAAATTATTTAAATCAATTGGGATCCAAAATCTCAAAAGATTTGAAATTTTTTATCAGGGGAGAGAATGTGATTTAAATATGGAATCTGATAATCAAATGTGATCTTTTGAACTCAATAAATGTGCTCCCAAATATGTGCTAAACTGTTTCGTATATCGAAGCACATATTGAGGGGGAGCAAAAGGCGTTTGTGGAAGTTATACCAAAGACCGACCATTTATTTTTATGCATGGAGTTATAAGGACGGTTAAGGTTAGGTATAAGTTCCCATGATCCACCAGAACCGGAAGGATCTTCCCAGGGATAATCCATAGACAGATTAGAAGTCCTTAGGAATGATTAGAAAAAAGGAGAAAAGTGAGAAAGGGAAGAGTGCGGACTGAGATAGAGCTAGGACTGGAACAAACCCAACAAGGTTCTAGTGGTGAAGTCTTGGTAAGCACTGAAGGGGTTGAAGAATGAAAAAGAATTGAAATGAGAAAGGGTGAAAAGAAATAGCCCTCCAAATATTCAACCTTAGGGCAGAAACCGGGTTCAATTCAAAATCTATTGGCGGTTACTAAGGTAACACCGGTATTGAAGACAAGACGTCATGGACCCAGTGACGCACTGCACTAAACTTCCCAACCACTCAAGTTCTCTTAAAAGAGCTTGTTTCATTCTCACGGGGAACCCTGTACAATGTATCGACCGCTCATTGCGAGCCATGTTGATACCTAAACAGGAGACGCCTCCCCAGTCTCCTGAAGCGGATCAAAACGCACTATTGAGTCTATAGCCATGAGATCATCCATAAATCTCGATAGGACACATTCCAATTATGCTTATTGTTTCACACAATGTGGAAAATAAGATAAAATATTTAGAGTCCTACGCATTATCCTTGTGGTATTACCAGAACATCCGAGTGATATGTAAATATTCACAATGAGGATGGAAATCCTTCTAGAGCGAACATCACTCAAGCTCTTGGTAGGTGACAAGTGAGATCCACCTTGGATCAATGATCAAGTGACAACTGGAAAGCAAGAATGGTGCGATTCATAATTGAATCAAACTTGTTCCAGGAAATGGATTGACGGATACTTTTGCTAAAACCTTTCAATGTGCTCACTTACTAATTTTTTTTTCGAGCACATTGATTGTGTAATATCTTTCAAACAAAAGTATTTTTTTGATGGAAATGTGATTCAAAGTATAAAAGTCTCGTTGTGTCTCAAAAATGTTTATCATAGGACACGCGAGTGATTTCTATAAATCTATTTCTCATCAATCCGTGAATATTTATTCACCGATTCACTCTATCGTGCTGTCTGCTTTGAGACGTTCCGGTATGAGAACATGCTAAGTATGAAGATTCCAAAGTGGATTCTGTAGGACCGAAAAGTAATGACTTTTATGTGATTCGGGAGGTCGAGGTTGATGATTATAGATGAAATCTATGTTTGGTTCTAGAGAGATAAATTAAAGAGAGGGTGAAGAAAAAGGTTAATATTTATGACAAACGAAAGATACACAATTTTCCACACCCCTCATGGAGAGTCATGAGGGGTATTTATAGGCTCTACGCATCACAAGTTTGCCTATTTAACATAATAGTCCCTATTGGCACAACTTGCTATATATCTAGTCCATTTCACGTATGTGACGTTATCTTTATAAAAGAGCGAGGCTAACAATCTCCCTCCAAGATATCGTCACACGTGAATGGTTACAATGAGACCTATAAATACATAAACAATGTAAATTACAACAATAGTAAACTATGTTGACATTGTTGAAGCACAGAGTCTCTGTAGTCTAGATACTGAGGCAGACTTGAAGTTCTCTCTTCCGACGATCTCGGCGTTTGATCTTTGACACTGACGGCAAAGGTCTTTGTAGCTCTGAACTTCAACTGTAATGGTCTAGTTAGTTTATTACTCCCTCCTAACTAGTGAGCCTTAATTCTTTTTCCTGCTCCCTCCTGAACCGACAACTGTCTTTTCATCACGCAGCAGATAAAGTAGATTCAAAAGTGTAGGCACATGGTTGTCGTTCAGGGAGCATTATGACAATATAACTCACATAATATTGCACAGAAGGTTGGTAATACGCTCCGATGTACACATCATTAGTACTTCTTCGGTTCTAGTGTTAGCACAATTCCCTCGAACAACCAACGTACTAGAGATGAAACATTACTTCTTTTGGCATGTTCTTCTCCCTCCTGATGGTTGCGATTTGTCGAAATCATCATACTATTTTGTGTACATGCCATAATCACCCGTACTTTACACTTCTGATGCAATATAGATAGACCGTGTAAGCATAATTTGTGAGAATATGTCGAAAAAATACTCTCAATAATTGTCTCTCAAATCAACCTGTAATCAAACCTCCTTTGAATTCACCGGCTAATAGTAATGACCACATATGGAGACAACCCGATATGACTAGCTTGAAAAAGAAGTAATCATCCCATCTTGTGACTTAATGCTTGTACGATAGATGTGACTTAATACCTATACTGAGCACTACAATGTAACTCCTTTAAGTATGAGGTTGCACGAAATGTTCGTCACTTGAACAATCCACTACTTTGTGTGATACTGACTACTACAACGTAACTCCTTTAAGTGATAGCTATACTGTGAGCACTACAACGTAACTCCTTACATCAGTAATAACTAGATTTTCAAGACTGAATTTTTTTAATTTGCGCAGACAAGTTATCTTCAAAAGTCATGCATCCAACCAACCCTAGACTTTGAGATAAATAAGTACAGTTGTTGAAATGCCACTTCAATGTCAAATCAATAATACCGTATAAAAACCCCGTAGTCATTTTTGTTAGACAAAACAATTCTAGCCGTGAACGATGTATCCTCCGTGAAATTTAATAATCCAAAATACCACTCTTTAACCAAAGTATTATCAAAACTTTACACTGGATCAGCTAAATGCAAATCAAACTCACAAGCCCAGTCAAATGTTTATCACAACCCCATTAATCGAATCCAATGTCAACCCATCATCAAATGATATTATCCAAATGAATATTTAGATCGATCCAGTCATCCAACTCACGGTATGATTTATAAGTATCATCAATTTGACCTAATCATATCCCAACCCTAAGACACACTAGTGATAAGTCTGCCCCCCCATCTCCTCGTTTTCTCTCACCTAACAAGAAATACTTACCACTTAAACTCTCTCACCATCAAACACATCTTCAACTCTCAACATCTAAATACATCAAATCGATCTCATCTCATGAAGTTACAATCAAGTCTCATCAAATCACACATTACACAAACCTATTAGAATCTGACTGATACAAACCAAGCAGCATACAATCCTTCCAAGACCTCGTTTCTATTATTTGTTTGAAGGAATGTTTATGTTGTCACTATTTTTTTTAATCGAACAATAGATGGAGGGTAACATAATTGTTATGCTTCCACTCTTATAGTTTCGTATAAAAATGAAGCATGGTCTTCGAACAGGATTCAGTGATGATTATTGTACAACTAAAAAAAATCTTTAAAAGATTGAAGACAAAGTTGCACAAATCTGAGATCATGTGTATTATATTTATCGTTTGAGTCTTGAATGATTGAGAGTAGGATTTGTGAAAAGATGGGATTAGGATAGATGATGGATTTGATTGTGGTTATGGTTGTGGATCGGTTATTGTTGAATTTTGGGTGTTGGTTGATACAGCTTTTCGTATAATACTTTCTTTATGCTTTCTGTTTAAGGACTAATGATGTTATAAACTGAGGTCGAGAATGAGTCTTGGTAATTGGTATGTGGTCATGGTCTATTCTTCTGCTTCATCTCCTCTTTTTTTATTTGGACACTTTACGCATAAGTTTTTCATTTTGGCAAGTTTACGCAAAACATTACGCGTAAACATGTTTGAACCTTGTGCGTAGAATATCTTTTACGTAGACATGCCTTACGCGTAAACATCAACTTTTGCGTAACCCGTGTCTTTTGCGTAAATATTACGCGTAAGACAAGGGTTTTGACCCTTTGTTGACCCTTACGCATAACTTGTCCAAGTTATGCGTAGAAAAACTGAAGTTTCGCATAAGAAGAGGGTTTTGACCCTTTGACCACTTTCCGGCGTCCTTTTCCGTTCAGATTCAGGCAATCTTTTCTGGCTACCATTTTATTTGTCCAGTTTCTGACCAATATTCTGATGATATATTGACCAGTTAAAAACAGCTCATAGGGACCCATGTTTACAGCCTTTTTAGACTACTTTATGACCTATTAACTTTCACGATTGGTACAAAAATCAGAATAGTGATAAAGATATTGAAAGTTTGTGACTTTTTGACCAAATTATACATAAAAACTATTTAGAAACTGTTAACCATAAAAGATAGGAAAAAAATTTCCAGATCCAAAAAATGGGTAAAAACAGCTTCAAAACACAATACGAACAACAAAAAAATCATCAAAACAAAACACCATAGCTCTGATGCCAATTGTAGGACCGAAAAGTATTGACTTTTATGTGATTCGGGAGGTCGAAGTTGATGATTATAGATGAAATCCATGTTTGGTTCTAGAGAGATAAAGTAAAGAGAGGGTGAAGAAAAAGGTTAATATTAATGACAAATGAAAGATACATAATTTTCCACGCCCCTCATGGAGAGTCATGAGGGGTATTTATAGGCTCTACACATCACAAGTTTGCCTAGTTAACATAAGTAGTCCCTATTGGCACAACTTGCTACATATCTAGTCCATTTCACGTATGTGACGTTATCTTTATAAAAGAGCGAGGCTAACAGATTCTTTGGAAAATTCATAACTACAAGCTGGAAATTCCTGTCAAGGAGAGTCTTCTTTAAAAGAGACACTACCTGATCACAGGTCGGTTGTCACAAAACCGGAGGGTAGTCTGTCCTCGCAGAACGAATGACAAAGCCATGTTCGTTCTCTATCTTTATGGCGTTGATGGCTCCAGTTTCCAGCTGAATCGGGTCAATCCATACCTCATGCTCACACATCCTCCACACTATCAATGAAGATGAGAGACTTGTTACAACAAATTTTGAGAGACTACCAACAACGTTTCCGCAACTCTGATGAAAAAGTCTCCTGATCCACAACTCTAATGCAAAGTCTCCAGATACAGAAGGGTGTGAGCATGATGGTCCTTAAGTCACTACATCACATGAAGGCAATACAACTATGGATGAGCTTGGAGATTTACTTTGGATGATGATCTCAAAGAAGCTCAAAGATCGCACATCACAAAGGAATTCAAATCACAAGTTCGCTTGCTTAAAGTACAAAGTGTGTAGAAAAGTGAAGAATTAGATCCTACGAGCTACAGAGACGAAAGATTGCTTAAAGACCAAAGAGCTTAATTTCAAAGGTGACCTCACTTAGGGGGAGATTGTTAGGAATACAAATATTCCTGTAAAAGTCTCGGTCACCTGATTATTGTAATAGCATTAAGTTAGCTCGTAGTTAGTTTATATATTAGTTAGTTAGGATTAGTTTAAGTAACACCGTGGAAGAAGGATGGGTCTTTACCCACTGTATGCCTGATCCACAGCCCGGGTGTGGGCGTTTATGTTGTAAGTATAAATACCCCTCTCCACATGTGGCGAGGGTTGGACCTTCATCTCATCTTAATCTAATCATTCTATTTCTCTCTCAAGGTTCCACTCTCTCTCTCTCTCTCTCTCTCTCTCTCTCTCTCTCTCTATTAATTCCAACGCCACACAAACCACAAAGAAATCATGTTTCCAAATTAATTAGTATTCTATATAAACTGACTTTGTTGGTTTATGGAACTATCGAGCCCCAAAACCCTCTACTTCATGAGTTATTTGTGCGTTGTTTTAACTAAAGATAGTTTCTCAGTTGGTTAGTATAATAAGTTGGTTATTTAGACATTTATTTTTGTAATAGATTTCAGCCCGTTTGTTGTTTAGGCTCCATTTTGACTTTGCTTCTCTATTTAATAAGTGTATTGCCTTTGTTGCTAAGGAGTTCAATGAAATACCAAAAGTTTATTTTTGGCAGCTTTTGCTAAGAACTTCCCTATAATGGGTATAACTTGAGCTACTGGGCTCCGTTTCAGGCCCATGACCAGTCGATTGGAAGCTTGGTATGAGGAACACGTGTTGGTAAACTGCCTTTGTCGGTTTACGGAAATTTTGAGCTCCGAAACACTCTATTTCATTGTTATTTGTGTGTGTTGTTTTAACTAAAGATTGTTACTCAGTTGGTTAATATAATAAGTTAGTTTTTTACACATTCGTTTTTGTAATAGATTTCCGCCCGTTTGTTCTTTAGAGTCCATTTTGGCTTTGTTTCTCTATTAAATAAGTGTATTGCCTTTTTGGCTAAAGAGTACAATGAAATACCAAAAGTTTATTTTTGGTGGCTTTTGCTAAGAATTTTCCTATAATGGGCATAACTTGGGCTATGAGGCTCCGTTTCAGGCCCGTGACTAGTTGATTCGAAGCTTGGAATGTGGATCACATGGTGGTAAACTGACTTTGTCAGTTTATGGAACTATTGAGCCCCAAAACACTCTACTTCATGAGTTATTTGTGCGTTGTTTTAACTAAAGATAGTTTCTCAGTTGGTTAGTATAATAAGTTGGTTATTTGGACATTTATTTTTGTAATAGATTTCGGCTCGTTTGTTCTTTAGGCTCCATTTTGACTTTGCTTCTCTATTTAATAAGTGTATTGCCTTTGTTGCTAAGGAGTTCAATGAAATACCAAAAGTTTATTTTTGGCAGCTTTTGCTAAGAACTTCCCTATAATGGGTATAACTTGAGCTACTGGGCTACGTTTCAGGCCCGTGACCAGTCGATTGGAAGCTTGGTATGAGGAGCACGTGGTGGTAAACTGCCTTTGTCGGTTTACGGAACTTTCGAGTTCCGAAACACTCTATTTCATTGTTATTTGTGTGTGTTGTTTTAACTAAAGATTGTTACTCAGTTGGTTAATGCAATAAGTTTGTTTTTTACACATTCGTTTTTGTAATAGATTTATGCCCGCTTGTTCTTTAGAGTCCATTTTGACTTTGTTTCTCTATTAAATAAGTGTATCGCCTTTTTGGCTAAAGAGTACAATGAAATACCAAAAGTTTATTTTTTGTGTCTTTTCCTAAGAATTTCCCTATAATGGGCATAACTTGGGCTATGAGGCTCCGTTTCTGGCCCGTGACTAGTTGATTCGAAGCTTCGAATGAGGAACACGTGGTGGTAAACTGACTTCATCGATTTACGGAACTATCGATCCCCAAAACACTCTACTTCATGAGTTCTTTGTGCATTGTTTAACTAAAGATAGTTTCTCAGTTGGTTAGTATAATAAGTTGGTTATTTAGACATTTATTTTTGTAAGAGATTTTGGCCCGTTTGTTCTTTAGGATCCATTTTGACTTTGCTTCTCTATTTAATAAGTGTATTGCCTTTGTTGCTAAGGAGTTCAATGAAATACCAAAAGTTTATTTTTTGCAGCTTTTGCTATGAACTTCCCTATAATGGGTATAACTTGAGCTACTGGGCTCCGTTTCAGGCCCGTGACTAGTCGATTGGAAGCTTGGTTTGAGGAGCACGTGGTGGTAAACTGCCTTTGTCGGTTTACGGAACTTTCGAGCTCCGAAACACTCGATTTCATTGTTATTTGTGTGTGTTGTTTTAACTAAAGATTGTTACTCAATTGGTTAATATAATAAGTTAGTTTTTTACGCATTCGTTTTTGTGATAGATTTATGCCTGTTTGTTCTTTAGAGTCCATTTTGACTTTGTTTCTCTATTAAATAAGTGTATCGCCTATTTGGCTAAAGAGTACAATGAAATACCAAAAGTTTATTTTTGGTGGCTTTTGCTAAGATTTTCCCTATAATGGGCTTAACTTGGGCTATGAAGCTCCGTTTCTGGCCCGTGACTAGTTGATTCGAAGCTTCGAATGAGGAACACGTGGTGGTAAACTGACTTTGTCGGTTTATGTAACTATCTAGCCCCAAACCACTCTACTTCATGAGTTATTTCTGCGTTGTTTTAACTAAAGATAGTTTCTCAGTTGGTTAGTATAATAAGTTGGTTATTTAGACATTTATTTTTGTAATAGATTTTGGCCCGTTTGTTCTTTAGGCTTCATTTTGACTTTGCTTCTCTATTTAATAAGTGCATTGCCTTTGTTGCTAAGGAGTTCAATGAAATACCAAAAGTTTATTTTTGGCAGCTTTTGCTAAGAACTTCCCTGTAATGGGAATAACTTGAGCTACTGGGCTCCGTTTCATGCCCGTGACCAGTCGATTGGAAGCTTGGTTTGAGGAGCACGTGGTGGTAAACTGCCTTTGTTAGTTTACGGAACTTTCGAGCTCCGAAACACTCAATTTCATTGTTATTTGTGTGTGTTGTTTTAACTAGAGATTGTTACTCAGTTGGTTAATATAATAAGTTAGGTTTTTACACATTCGTTTTTGTATTAGATTTTTGCCCGTTTGTTCTTTAGAGTCCATTTTGACTTTGTTTCTCTATTAAATAAGTGTATTGCCTTTTTGGCTAAAGAGTACAATGAAATACAAAAATATTTATTTTTGGTGGCTTTTGCCAACAATTTCCCTATAATGGGCATAACTTGGGCTATGAGGCTCCGTTTCAGGCCCGTGACTAGTTGATTCGAAGCTTGGAATGAGGAACACGTGGTGGTAAACTGACTTTCTCAGTTTATGGAACTATCGAGCCCCAAAACACTCTACTTCATGAGTTATTTGTGCGTTGTTTTAACTAAAGATAGTTTCTCAGTTGGTTAGTATAATAAGTTGGTTATTTGGACATTTATTTTTGTAATAGATTTTGGCTCGTTTGTTCTTTAGGCTCCATTTTGACTTTGCTTCTCTATTTAATAATTGTATTGCCTTTGTTGCTAAGGAGTTCAATGAAATACCAAAAGTTTATTTTTGGCAGCTTTTGCTAAGAACTTCCCTATAATGGGTATAACTTGAGCTACTGGGCTCTGTTTCAGGCCCGTGACCAGTCGATTGGAAGCTTGGTATGAGGAGCACGTGGTGGTAAACTGCCTTTGTCGGTTTACGGAACTTTCGAGCACCGAAACACTCTATTTCATTGTTATTTGTGTGTGTTGTTTTAACTAAAGATTGTTACTCAGTTGGTTAATACAATAAGTTTGTTTTTTAGACATTCGTTTTTGTAATAGTGATTAGGCGAAAAATGAACCACTTTTAGGGGGTCATTTAAGCCCCGAAATTGAATTTATTTGATCAAATATTGCCCTAAATCGTTCCTTTTGTGATTTTAGGTACTTTGGGAGAGAAATCTGGAAAAGGAAGCAATTCTGACGTTTTTGGAGCATAAAAGTGAAGAAAACGCCAAAGACTTAATTTTCCAAGCTGGGAACAGTATGTGACGGTGTCAAGAGTACCATCCTGACGGCGTCAAGAGTAAATTTCATGACGGCCCAGTACAGAAATGAAGGTATCACGAGGAAAAGCGTCAAGAGTTAAATACGTGCCGGCCTAGAAAAACTTAATACATGACGACGTCAGATGTAGATCAAGGCAGTCCGAGGATTCTTTTGGCGGCGAGATGACGGCGTCACCCCTTTGTTCTTGACGCCGTCAGACTCAATTTTCTATATATAGTTTTCTAATTTTCATTCATTGAGAGGAACAAGTTTGGAGAAACCCTAAGGCCGAACCACATACGAATTTTACAGGTTTTTCAAGGGTTTTCAGCCCTTGAACCCTTACATGTGTAATTGAGATAAGTGTTCTTCTAATTCAATCAATATATCTATGTGTTGGTTGTCTATATCTTGTAGTTGTCTTGATTCCACCATGCTAGGCTAGATTTATCTTGTGTTTGCTTAGATCTAATGAAACCTAGATGTTGATTATGTCTTGATTACTTGTTTATGGTTGTATTGGACGAATTATTTGTGTGTGTTGTTTTAACTAAAGATTGTTACTCAGTTGGTTAATATAATAACTTAGTTTTTTACACATTCGTTTTTGTAATAGATTTCCCACCGTTTGTTCTTTAGAGTCCATTTTGACTTTGTTTCTC
This sequence comes from Artemisia argyi, assembly GCA_030686995.1. NCBI lineage: Eukaryota > Viridiplantae > Streptophyta > Magnoliopsida > Asterales > Asteraceae > Artemisia > Artemisia argyi. The sequence goes on from CM060690.1 coordinate 6,480,577, forward strand.
AATTAAATAAGTGTATTGCCTTTTTGGCTAAAGAGTACAATGAAATACCAAAAGTTTATTTTTGGTGGCTTTTGCTAAGAATTTCCCTATAATGGGCATAACTTGGGCTATGAGGCTCCGTTTCAGGCCCGTGACTAGTTAATTCAAAGCTTGGAATGTGGATCACATGGTGGTAAACTGACTTTGTCAGTTTATGGAACTATCGAGCCCCAAAACACTCTACTTCATGAGTTATTTGTGCGTTGTTTTAACTAAAGATAGTTTCTCAGTTGGTTAGTATAATAAGTTGGTTATTTGGACATTTATTTTTGTAATAGATTTCGGATCGTTTGTTCTTTAGGCTCCATTTTGACTTTGCTTCTCTATTTAATAAGTGTATTGCCTTTGTTGCTAAGGAGTTCAATGAAATACCAAAAGTTTATTTTTTGCAGCTTTTGCAAAGAACTTCCCTATAATGGGTATAACTTGAGCTACTGGGCTACGTTTCAGGCCCGTGACCAGTCGATTGGAAGCTTGGTATGAGGAGCATGTGGTGGTAAATTGCCTTTGTCGGTTTACGGAACTTTCGAGTTCCGAAACACTCTATTTCATTGTTATTTGTGTGTGTTGTTTTAACTAAAGATTGTTACTCAGTTGGTTAATGCAATAAGTTTGTTTTTTACACATTCGTTTTTGTAATAGATTTATGCCCGCTTGTTCTTTAGAGTCCATTTTGACTTTGTTTCTCTATTAAATAAGTGTATAGCCTTTTTGGCTAAAGAGTACAATGAAATACCAAAAGTTTATTTTTGGTGTCTTTTCCTAAGAATTTCCCTATAATGGGCATAACTTGGGCTATGAGGCTCCGTTTCTGGCCCGTGACTAGTTGATTCGAAGCTTCGAATGAGGAACATGTGGTGGTAAACTGACTTTATCGATTTATGGAACTATCGAGCCCCAAAACACTCTACTTCATGAGTTCTTTGTGCATTGTTTTAACTAAAGATAGTTTCTCAGTTGGTTAGTATAATAAGTTGGTTATTTAGACATTTATTTTTGTAAGAGATTTTGGCCCGTTTGTTCTTTAGGATCCAATTTGACTTTGCTTCTCTATTTAATAAGTGTATTGCCTTTGTTGCTAAGTAGTTCAATGAAATACCAAAAGTTTATTTTTTGCAGCTTTTGCTATGAACTTCCCTATAATGGGTATAACTTGAGCTACTGGGCTCCGTTTCAGGCCCGTGACTAGTCGATTGGAAACTTGGTTTGAGGAGCACGTGGTGGTAAACTGCCTTTGTCGGTTTACGGAACTTTCGAGCTCCGAAACACTCGATTTCATTGTTATTTGTGTGTGTTGTTTTAACTAAAGATTGTTACTCAATTGGTTAATATAATAAGTTAGTTTTTTTACGCTTTCGTTTTTGTAATAGATTTATGCCTGTTTGTTCTTTAGAGTCCATTTTGACTTTGTTACTCTATTAAATAAGTGTATTGCCTATTTGGCTAAAGAGTATAATGAAATACCAAAAGTTTATTTTTGGTGGCTTTTGCTAAGATTTTCCCTATAATGGGCTTAACTTGGGCTATGAGGCTCCGTTTCTGGCCCGTGACTAGTTGATTCGAAGCTTCGAATGAGGAACACGTGGTGGTAAACTGACTTTGTCAGTTTATGTAACTATCGAGCCCCAAACCACTCTACTTCATGAGTTATTTGTGCGTTGTTTTAACTAAAGATAGTTTCTCAGTTGGTTAGTATAATAAGTTGGTTATTTAGACATTTATTTTTGTAATAGATTTTGGCCCGTTTGTTCTTTAGGCTTCATTTTGACTTTGCTTCTCTATTTAATAAGTGCATTGCCTTTGTTGCTAAGGAGTTCAATGAAATACCAAAAGTTTATTTTTGGCAGCTTTTGCTAAGAACTTCCCTGTAATGGGAATAACTTGAGCTACTGGGCTCCGTTTCATGCCCGTGAACAGTCGATTGGAAGCTTGGTTTGAGGAGCACGTGGTGGTAAACTGCCTTTGTCAGTTTACGGAACTTTCGAGCTCCGAAACACTCGATTTCATTGTTATTTGTGTGTGTTGTTTTAACTAAAGATTGTTACTCAGTTGGTTAATATAATAAGTTAGGTTTTTACACATTCGTTTTTGTAATAGATTTTTGCCCGTTTGTCCTTTAGAGTCCATTTTGACTTTGTTTCTCTATTAAATAAGTGTATTGCCTTTTTGGCTAAAGAGTACAATGAAATACCAAAATATTTATTTTTGGTGGCTTTTGCTAACAATTTCCCTATAATGGGCATAACTTGGGCTATGAGGCTCCGTTTCAGGCCCGTGACTAGTTGATTCGAAGCTTGGAATGAGGAACACGTGGCGGTTTGTCAGTTTATGGAACTATCGAGCCCTAAAACACTCTACTTCATGAGTTATTTGTGCGTTGTTTTAACTAAAGATAGTTTCTCAGTTGGTTAGTATAATAAGTTGGTTATTTGGACATTTATTTTTGTAATAGATTTCGGCTCGTTTGTTCTTTAGGCTCCATTTTGACTTTGCTTCTCTATTTAATAAGTGTATTGCCTTTGTTGCTAAGGAGTTCAATGAAATACCAAAAGTTTATTTTTGGCAGCTTTTGCTAAGAACTTCCCTATAATGGGTATAACTTGAGCTACTGGGCTCCGTTTCAGGCCCGTGACCAGTCGATTGGAAGCTTGGTATGAGGAGTACGTGGTGGTAAACTGCCTTTGTCGGTTTACGGAACTTTCGAGCACCGAAACACTCTATTTCATTGTTATTTGTGTGTGTTGTTTTAACTAAAGATTGTTACTCAGTTGGTTAATACAATAAGTTTGTTTTTTAGACATTCGTTTTTGTAATAGTGATGAGGCGAAAAATGAACCACTTTTAGGGGGTCATTTAAGCCCCGAAATTGAATTTATTTGATCAAATATTGCCCTAAATCGTTCCTTTTGTGATTTTAGGTAATTTGGGAGAGAAATCTAGAAAAGGAAGCAATTCTGACATTTTTGGAGCATAAAAGTGAAGAAAATGCCAAAGACTTAATTTTCCAAGCTGGGAACAGTATGTGACGGTGTCAAGAGTACCATCCTGACGGCGTCAAGAGTAAATTTCATGACGGCCCAGTACAGAAATGAAGGTATCACGAGGAAGAGCGTCAATAGTTAAATACGTGACGGCCTGGAAAAACTTAATACATGACGACGTCAGATGTAGATCAAGGCAGTCCGAGGATTCTTTTGGCGGCGAGATGACGGCGTCACCCCTTTGTTCTTGACGCCGTCAGACTCAATTTTCTATATATAGTTTTCTAATTTTCATTCATTGAGAGGAACAAGTTTGGAGAAACCCTAAGGCCGAACCACATACGAATTTTACAGGTTTTTCAAGGGTTTTCAGCCCTTGAACCCTTACATGTGTAATTGAGGTAAGTGTTCTTATAATTCAATCAATATGTCTATGTGTTGGTTGTCTATATCTTGTACTTGTCTTGATTCCACCATGCTAGGCTAGATTTATCTTGTGTTTGCTTAGATCTAATGAAACCTAGATGTTGATTATGTGTTGATTACTTGTTTATGGTTGTATTAGACGAATGATTTCAATGTTAGGCTTAAGAAAACTGGCAGATCACCAAATGGTAACATGCTTGAACGTCTTAGGAAACATGAACCGATGTGTACTAGGTTTTATTGGTTGTATTTAATGCATGAGTAAATTCTAATGATCCCATGTTAGGAGCTTCTTAGCCGGCTCGACATAGGAGTGAAGTAGGCACTCATAGGATTGGGGAGTTAAGTACGCCACCCCATGAATGGTATTAAGGAATACAATCTGTCATCCACGCAACTATAAAAAGTAATTAACGTGTAAAAGATATCTAGGGAGTAGTGAAATCTAAGTAAACACATTTCTCCACTTATTCCTCACAACCTTAGTTTAATTTAGTTTTAGCAGCCTATTACAAAATGTAATGACCGAGACTTGACTAAATACAAAAGTATGATCCCAACATTTCCATTTTTAGTATTTTATTTTGATTGCATCTTTAGTATTGGGTTAGTTGACTAGCAACTAATTCCGCCCCAAATCCTTCAAACCCGAGATATTTACTTGCTTTTCATAAAATATAAAAATACAAAAAGAATCATCTGTCATCTCTAGAACTAGTATTTAGGTTTTCCAATCCTAGCGACACTATTCCTAGCTGAACGATCAATCCCCCGGTACTTGTCACTATACTATACTACAACGATCAGGTACACTGCCTGGTGGGGGTTGTAAGCTTCTCGAGGTCCCTCGAGAGGTAAAGCCTGGTGCAATCCCTACGCATCAAGTTTTTGGCGCCGTTGCCGGGGAATAGTTATTGTCTAGGTTAGAATTTCTTTTTATTAGGTCTACTTGCTAGATTCCTTTCTAGTAAGATTTTATTTTTATTTTTAGGTTTTCTTTAGTCTATCTTTTTCTTTGTGCCTTTGTTTGTAAATTAAATTCATTGACTATTCCGTTGACCATTATGGAAAACGCGAATCCACCCCTTTCCCCTAGAGAAGTGGCTGTGTTACGTTAACAAATTGAGAGTGAGATTAGGGAACTTAGGGAGCTTAATAGGTTGATTAAGGTTGAGCTCGACCAGGCATTTAGTGACCTAGCGACCGCCTTGTATTCAAATGAGGACCTAGGGCCTAATGATTTTGTGAATGTCGTTGAGGAACTTGAAGAGGTGGAAATAGATCCGAAGCTAAATGATTATTTTAATCTATACCCCACTAAGGAGGAGATTGCATATTATAATAATCTTATTGATAACACGCGATCTCCTTTTACTATAATCGAACCCAAGATAAAGAGAGGCGATCCTAAGAATGCTAAGATACCATGTATGATTGGGTATAGACACGTTGACAATGCTTACATTGACTTTAAATCCCCAATCAACATTATGTCCTCAAATGTTTATAATGATATAGTGAAAACAAGACTTGAACCTAGAAGAGATCCTAAATACCCCAGTGGAGTTTGTAACTTTGTCGGGAGAGTTAAAGGTTTACATGTCTTTGTCGGAAATTTCACTTTTGTCACCGACTTTATGATTGTGGAAGATCTTGCTAATGTTATTGATTGTTGATTGTCCAATGTCGTGTTTGGTAAACCATTTATTGAGGAGTCCAAGGTAGAATATGATGAGATAGAAGGGACAATCCGATTTGCAAGTAACACCGATAGGATCACTTATAGGATGCCTAATAGAATGAAAGAATTTCGCTTTATATCCCGATTTGATAAGGATAACGTTGGTGCTTTTGAGGACATCAATGAAGAGGATAAGAAAAAGGGCAAGGATTATGTATGGGAAAAGAGGAGTCTTTTCAACAAAGATTGCTTGGCTCTAGGACCAAGGTATAAAGTCGGAATTTGCCCATAGGATTATAGGAGCGATTGAGAAAAAGGTGATTGGTTTCTACAAAGAATATTTACAATCAGAGAGTGAAACCAATGATGAGGTCACGTAGTAACCCTTGACCTTGAGTCTAGCTACAAGACTCGTAAATAAAGAAAAGCGCTTCTTGGGAGGCAACCCATGATTTTGTGTGATTTTATTTTGTTTGTTTGTTATTTGCTTCTGTATGCATGCTTTATTTTTATTGTTGGTAGATCATGTTTCTAAACTAAAAAGTGGAAATACTTTACTTTGTTGTTTTGGCCTAGTCTTAACTCCACCTAAAGGTATTTTTGCAAAAGATAAGTGTAAGGGAAAACCCCAAATATGTTTTTAAAAAACAAACCGATCATGATTCTCCGCAATATTAAGTGAACATGTGTATTCGTATTTGTTAGAGTCAAATGCTTGTATTGAGTCATAATGAAGTTTTGCAGGATTTTCCAGGAAGTAGGACCAAGTTTTTCCAGAAATTTTCCGAAAACTTAACATAAGAATTTCTGCAGGTCACTTCTGACGGAGTCATGAGCTTGCTCTTGACGGCGTCACGTGTAAAAATCTAGAAATTTTACCGGTTTTGTTTTTCTAACGGAGTTTTAAAGTTTTTGTTGAATTATTAAGTTTTATAATCTCCAGGAAATCTGCAAACGTCATTCCACAATCATTATATCTTACTTTGTTTTCTAGGATTTAGTAACTTATGTAGATTGCCGCCGATTTTATGCATGGTTGTCTTGTTTGTTTTCTCAGGATTTACAGGTTATGTATGACAAGAAGATGATTTATATTCTTGAAGGGAAGCTTTGATTGTTCATTTTCTTAGAGGAAGATCTAACCTGGCCACCTTATTATCCATACCGAGCGAATCAGGGGAGTATTTGATTTCATTCTTTTTACTTATTGCACTTTTACATTCTTTACTTGAACATTGGGGACAATGTTCATCTTAAGTGTAAGGGAAGGGTAAAATGATGATACCTTACAGATACACTTTCGCTTGAGTTTGTTTGTTTAATAGTAGATGTGTAATAAAACTATGAGAAATACTTGTTAGTGCAATTTTAGCGCCAAATTTAAATTTTTTTACAACATTTAGGAATGAAACTTTAGCCATAGCAAGCGTCTCATGAATAGGAGATTGTATGACTAGCACAAAACCGTACTATTCAGAAAAACTTTCCACCCAAATATGTGAGGTTCGCCTTTAGATTTGATAAGGAAAGCATTTACTATTAGTTCTTATGAGTGTACCGGTAGCATTTAGATTCTAGAACTTGCGTTAGTGATGCATCCCGAGACCGCTAGTGAGACTACATTCGTGTAGTAGGATTTACTACATGATAAGAGGCATTAGGATCGCCCTTGTGTTAAACCCGTATCATAATTTTGTGACCATTTAAGTCATATTACTTGGCTAGTTAAGTCAATTAATTTTTCCTACACCCTTAGCGTTGTACTCATTTTTAGTACACGAAACCCCTAGTACACCCCTCCGAGCCTATCTTTTCGTTTCTAACTTTAAGCATCTTACTTAAAGGAAGAATTTGTTACACCCCACTTAAATGTACAACCAAATCGCCTTAGCCTTCCGTGTATGCACTCATTTTTAGTGCATTATTGTTATTTGTTAAACCCTAAGTTAACTATCTAATTGATTACATGGTTGCTAAGTCGAGTCGTATCCTTGTACATATTGTTTTGGGACGATTGGGACTCATGGGTAAAGTACTTATTTTATGGAGTAATGGGGAAGAACATCATTTATTACCCCCATATGTGCGTTTATCTTAAAAGTACTCCAAGTGTTTTGATTTTCTTAATTCGAGTCATTAGATTAGTTTATTGTAAAGTATGTAAAAATTCAAGTGTAAGGGGAATTTTCATTAGCTACGATGTATTATTTTGGATGGTAGGGTAAGAGTGTATCGAAAAAAAAATCAAGAAAAAGAAAAGAATAAAAAAATAGAAAAAGAAAAAGAGAAAAAACATACGCACTACCATCCCTTTTTATTCTATATTTATTTTATGTTTTTGTTATTTTCCATTTATTAGCTTAAGTCGAGTCTAGTCTTGGCTTAGCAACGCCATATTGTACATGTAATTAACCAAGATTGTTAACTCGCCACCAGTAAAGACTGCCTATATCCAACAAAACCGTGTATTTCATATCCCTACACCTAACGTTACAACCCTTTAAAAGACCTCTTTGATAGTTTATCCTAGGTGCTTACGCCATGTGGTGGAGGTTTGATCCTTTCCCAAGCCTATGGTAATCTATTTTTCTATGATAGGTAGTGAGAGATATCTTCCGTTTCCATATTGTAATTTATACTTTATTACACCCGAGAGATGTGAGTATCTAAACACTATTTGTGAGGTGTTAGTGTATGACCTCTGTGCTTGTCTTTGGTCTTTAGTGGAACGATTATTTGTTATAATTACTTTTATATTAGTGTTAAATGACCCCTAACTTGTATTTTGACTAGAATAAAAGCGCATTTGCTTGAGGACAAGCAAATCTCAAGTGTAAGAGTATATGATGAGGCAAAAAATGAACCACTTTTAGGGGGTCATTTAAGCCCGGAATTGAATTTATTTGATCAAATATTGCCCTAAATCGTTCCTTTTGTTATTTTAGGTACTTTGGGAGAGAAACCTGGAAAAGGAAGCAATTCGGAAGTTTTTTAAGCATAAAAGTGAAGAAAACGCCAAAGACTTAATTTTCCAAGCTGGGAACAGTATGTGACGGCGTCAAGAGTACCATCCTGACGGCGTCAAGAGTAAATTTCATGACGGCCCAATACAGAAATGAAGGCGTCACGAGGAAGAGCGTCAAGAGTTAAATACGTGACAGCCTGGAAAAACTTAATACATGACGGCGTCAGATGTAGATCAAGGCAGTCCGAGGATTCTTTTGGCGGCGAGAAGACGGCGTCACCCCTTTGTTCTTGACGCCGTCAGACTCAATTTTCTATATATAGTTTTCTAATTTTCATTCATTGAGAGGAACAAGTTTGGAGAAACCCTAAGGCCGAACCACATACGAATTTTACAGGTTTTTCAATGGTTTTCAGACCTTGAACCCTTACATGTGTAATTGAGATAAGTGTTCTTCTAATTCAATCAATATGTCTATGTGTTGGTTGTCTATATCTTGTACTTGTCTTGATTCCACCGTGCTAGGCTAGATATATCTTGTGTTTGCTTAGATCTAATGAAACCTAGATGTTGATTATGTGTTGAATACTTGTTTATGGTTGTATTGGATGAATGATTTCAATGTTAGGCTTAAGAAAACTGGCAGATCACCAAATGGTAACATGCTTGAACGTCTTAGGAAACATGAACCGATGTGTACTAGGTTTTATTGGTTGTATTTAATGCATGAGTAAATTCTAATGATCCCATGTTAGGAGCTTCTTAGCCGGCTCGACATAGGAGTGAAGTAGGCACTCATAGGATTGGGGAGTTAAGTACGCCACCCTATGAATGGTATTAAGGAATACAATCTGTCATCCACGCAACTATAACAAGTAATTAACGTGTAAAAGATATCTAGGGAGTAGTGAAATCTAAGTAAACACATTTCTCCACTTATTGCTCACAACCTTAGTTTAATTTAGTTTTATTTTCATTTTTAGTATTTTATTTTGATTGCATCTTTAGTATTGGGTTAGTTGACTAGCAACTAATTCCGCCCCAAATCCTTCAAACCCGAGATATTTACTTGCTTTTCATAAAATATAAAAATACAAAAAGAATCATCCGTCATCTATAGAACTAGTATTTAGGTTTTCCAATCCTAGCGACACTATTCCTAGCTGAACGATCAATACCCCGGTACTTGTCACTATACTATACTACAACGATCAGTTACACTGCCTGGTGGGGGTTGTAAGCTTCTCGATGTCCCTCGATAGGTAAAGCCTGGTGCAATCCCTACGCATCAAATAGATTTATGCCCGTTTGTTCTTTAGAGTCCATTTTGACTTTGTTTCTCTATTAAATAAGTGTATCGCCTTTTTGGCTAAAGAGTACAATGAAATACCAAAAGTTTATTTTTGGTGGCATTTGCTAAGATTTTCTCTATAATGGGCATAACTTGGGCTATGAGGCTCCATTTCTGGCCCGTGACTAGTTGATTCGAAGCTTGGAATGAGGAACACGTGGTGGTAAACTGACTTTGTCGGTTTATGTAACTATCGAGCCCCAAAACACTCTACTTCATGAGTTATTTGTGCGTTGTTTTAACTGAAGATTGTTTCTCAGTTGGTTAGTATAATAAGTTGGTTATTTAGCGTTTATTTTTGTAATAGATTTCGGCCCGTTTGTTCTTTAGGCTCCATTTTGATTTTGCTTCTCTATTTAATAAGTGTATTGTCTTTGTTGCTAAGGAGTTCAATTAAATACCAAAAGTTTATTTTTGGCATCTTTTGCTAAGAACTTACCTATAATGGGTATAACTTGGGCTACGGGTCTCCATTTCAGGTTCGTGACCAGTAAATTTGAAGTTTGGTAAGAGGAGCACATGGTGGTAAACTGCCTTTGTCGGTTAACGGAACTTTAGAGCCCCGAAACACTCTACTTCATGAGTTATTTGTGTGTGTTGTCTTAAGTAAAGATAGTTACCCAATTTGTTAGTATAATAAGTTGGTTTTTTAGACATTCGTTTTTATGATTGATTTTGGCCCGTTTGTTCTTTAGGCTCCATTTTGACTTTGCTTCTCTATTTAATAAGTATACTGCCTTTGTTGCTAAGTAGTTCAATGAAATACCAAAAGTTTATTTTTGGCAGCTTTTGCTAAGAACTTCCCTATAATGGGTATAACCTGGGCAACGGGGCTCCGTTTCAGGCCCGTGACTATTCGATTGGAAGCTTGGAATGAGGAGCACGTGGTGGTAAACTGCCTTTGTCGGTTAACGGAACTTTAGAGCCCCGAAACACTCTATTTCATTATTTATTTGCGTGTGTTGTCTTAAATAAAGATAGTTACTCAATTAGTTATTATATTAAGTTGGTTTTTTAGACATTTCTTTTTTGCAATAGATTTCGGCCCATTTGTTCTTTAGGGTCCTTTTTTACTTTGTTTCTCTATTTAGTAACTGTATTGCCTTTGTGGCAAAGGAGTTCAATTAAATACCAAAAGTTTATTTTTGGTAGCTTTTGCTAAGAACTTCCCTATAATGGGTATAACTTGGGCTACGGGGCTCCGTTTCAGGCTCGTGACCAGTCAATTTGAAGCTTCGTATGAGGAGCACGTGGTGCTGCCTTTGTCGGTTTATGGAACATTAGATCCCTGAAACACTCTACTTCATGAGTTATTTGTGTTTGTTGTCTTAAATAAAGATAGTTACCCAATTGGTTAGTATAATAAGTTGGTTTTTTTGACATTCGTTTTTATAATTGATTTCGGCCTGTTTGTTCTTTAGGCTCCATTTTGCATTTGCTTCTCTAATTAATAAGTGTACTGCCTTTGTTGCTAAGGAGTTCAATGAAATACTAAAAGTTTATTTTTGGCAGCTTTTGCTAAGAACTTCTCTATAATGGGTATAACTTGGTCTACGGGTCTCCGTTTCAGGCCCATGACTATTCGATTGGAAGCTTGGAATGAGGAGCACGTGGTGGTAAACTGCCTTTGTCGGTTTACGGAACTTTAGAGCCCCAAAACACTATACTTCATGAGTTATTTGCGTGTGTTGTCTTAAATAAAGATAGTTACTCAATTGGTTTTTCTATTAAGTTGGTTTTTTAGACATTCGTTTTTGCAATAGATTTCGGCCCATTTGTTCTTTAGGGTCCTTTTTTACTTTGTTTCTCTGTTTAATAAGTGTATTGCCTTTGTTGCCAAGGAGTTCAATGAAATATGAAAAGTTTATTTTTGGCTGCTTTTGCTAACAACTTCCATATAATGGGTATAACTTGGGCTATGGAGCTCCGTTTCAGGCCCGTGACCAATCGATTCAAAGCTTGGTATGAGGAGCACGTGGTGGTAAACTGCCTTTGTCGGTTTACGGAACTTTCGAGCTCCGAAACACTCTATTTCATGAGTTATTTGTGTGTGTTGTTTTAACTAAAGATTGTTACTCAGTTGGTTTGTATAATAAGTTAGTTTTTGATGCGTGGGAATCGCACCTTGCTTTACCTCTCGAGGGATCTCGAGAAGCTTACAACCCCCGTCAGGCAGTGTACCTGATCGTTGTAGTATAGTATAGTGACAAGTACCGGGGGATTGATCGTTCAGCTTTGGAATAGTGTCGCTAGGATTAGAAAACCTAATTAATAGTTCTAGGGGTGAGAGATGATTATTTTTGTATTTTTATATTTTTATTAAAGCAAGTAAAATCTCGGGTTTTGAAGGAGTGGGCGGAATTAGTTGGTAATCAACTAACCCAAAGCTAAGATGCAATCAAAATAAAATAATAAAAATGAAATTAAACTAAATTAAACTAAGGTTGTGAGCAGTGGTTGGAGAAATTGTGTTTACTTAGACTTCACTACTCCCTAGATATCTTTTACATGTTAATTACTTGTTACACTTGTATGAATGACGGGTTGTATTCCTTAATACCATTCGTGGGGTGGCATACATAACTCCCCAACTCTATGAGCTCTTATCTCCTCCTACACCATGACCCAGCACAACTATAGGGATTGTAAACAGTGGCTCATGCATTAAATACAACCAATAAAGACCTAGTACGCCTCGGTTCATGTTTCTTAAGACGTTCAAGCATGTTACCATTTGGAGATCTACCAGTTTTCTTAAGCCTAACATATAAATTATTCATTCAAAACAAGAATAGACAAGTAATCAACACATAATCAACATCTAGGTTTCATTAGATCTAAGCAAACACAAGAGAGATCTAGCCTAGCATAGTAGAATTGAGACAAGAACAAGAGATAAACAACCAACACATAGACATATTGATTGAATTGAAAGTACACTTATCTCAATTACAATGCAAGGTCTCAAGGGTTTGGAACCCTTGAAAAACCTGTGAAAGAGGCACCAAAATCGTCTTTAGGGTTTCACCAAAACTTCTCCCTTTTTTTAATGAAAAAACTAGAAAACTATATATAGGAAAATCGTTCTGACGGCGTCAAGAGTTAAATCTGACGCCGTCACCTCGCCGCCATATACTTCCTCGGACGCCCTAGATCCACTTGTGACGGCCTTTGTGACGCCGTCACCACCTTCGGTAAATTATTCTTGGCCACTTTGACGCCGTCACCTCTTCATCTGACGCCGTCACCAGCTACGGTAAATTATTCTTCATGTCTGACGCCGTCAAGTTTTTGGTCCTGACGCCGTCACCTTGTATCCTCAGCTTGGATTTTTGGTACTTTGCCGTTTTCTTCACTTTATGCTCCAAAAACGTCCAAAATAGCCTCTTTTCCAGAATTCACTCTCCAAACACCTAAAATCACAAAAGGAACGATTTAGGGCAATATTTGATCAAATAAAGTCGGATTCGGGTTTAAATGACCCCCTAAAAACGGATCATTTTTCGCCTCATCATATACCCTTACACTTGAGATTTGCTTGTCCTCAAGCAAATGAGCTTTTATTCTACTCAAAAGACAAGTTAGGGGTCATTTAACACTAATATAAAAGTAATTACAACAAATAATCGTTCCACTAAAGACCAATAGACAAGCACGGAGGTCATACACAAGCACCTCACAAATAGTGTTTAGATACTCACATCTCTCGGGTGTAATAAAGTAATATAACATTATGGAAATGGAAGATATCTCTCACTACCTGTCATAGCAAAATAGATTACCATAGGCTTGGGAAAGGATCAAACCTCCACCACATGGCGTAAGAACCTAGGATAAACTATCAAAGAGGTCTTTTAAAGGGGTATAACGTTAGGTGGAGGGATATGAATTACACGGTTTTGTTGGATAAAGGAAGTTTTACTGGTGGCGAGTTAACAATCTTAGTTAATTACATGTACAAGTGGCGTTGCTAAGCCAAGACTAGACTCGACTTAAGCTAATAAATGAAAAATAACAAAAACATAAAATAAACATAGAATAAAAACGGGATGGTAGTCCGTATGTTTTTTTTTTTCTTTTTTTCCTTTTTTTTTTTTTTTTTTTTTTTTTTTTTTTTTTTTTTTTTTTTTGCATACACTCTTACCCTACCATCCAAAATAATACATCATAGGGGATGAGAATTCCCCTTACACTTGAATCTTTACATACTTTACATTAAACTAATCTAATGACTCAAATTAAGAAAATTAAAACACTTGGAGCACTTTTAAGATTAACGCACGTATGGGGGTAATAAGTGATGTTCTTCCCCATTACTCCATAAAATAAGTACTTACCCATGAGTCCCAATCGTCCCAAAACAATATGTACAATGATATGACTCGACTTAGCAACCATGTAATCAATTAGAAAGTTAACTTAGGGTTTAACAAATAACAATAATGCACTAAAAATGAGCGCATACACGGAAGGCTAAGGCGATTTGGTTGTACATTTAAGTGGGGTGTAACAAATTCTTCCTTTAAGTAAGATGCTTAAAGTTAGAAACGAAAATATAGGCTCGGAGGGGTGTACTAGGGGTATCGTGTACTAAAAATGAGTACAACGCTAAGGGTGTGGGAAAAATTAGTTGACTTAACTAGCCAAGTAATATGACTTAAATGGTCAAGTAATCATGATACGAGTTTAACACAAGGGTGATCCTAATGCCTCTTATCATGTAGTAAATCCTACTACACGAATGTAGTCTCACTCGCGGTCTCGGGATGCATCACTAACGCAAGTTCTAGAATCTAAATGCTATCGGTACACTCATAAGCACTAATAATGAATGCTTTTCCTATCAAATCTAAAGGCGAACCTCACATTTTTGGGTGGAAAATTTTTCTGAATATACGGTTATGTGCTAGTCATACAACCTCCTATCCATGAGACGCTTGCTATGGCTAAAGTTTCATTCCTAAGTGTTGTAAAAAATTTTAAATTTGGCGCTAAAATTACACTAACAAGTATTTCTCGTAGTTTTATTACTCATCTACTATCAAACAAAACAAACTCAAGCGAAAGTGCATATGTAAGGTATCATCTTTTTACCCTCCCCTTACACTTAAGATGAACATTGTCCCCAATGTTCAAGTAAAGAATGTAAAAGTTAAAAAGTAAAGAGAATGAAATCAAATACTCCCCTGATTCGCTCGGTATGGATTTTAGTTGGCCAGGTTAAATCTTCTTCCAAGAAAACGAACAATCAAAGCTTCCCTTCCAGAATATAAATCATCTTCTTGTCACAAATAACCTGTAAATCCTGACAAAAGTAGACAAGGCAACCTCGCGTAAAATCGGCGGCATCCTATATAAGTTACTAAATCCTAAAAAACAAAGTAAGATATAATGCTTGTGGAATGAAGTTTGCAGATTTCCTGGAGATTATAAAACTTAATAATTCACAAAAACTATAAGACTCCGTTAGAAAAACAAAACCGGTAAAATTTCCAGATTTTAACTCCTGACGCCGTCAAGAGCAAACCCTGACGCCGTCAGAATGGACCTGCAGAAATTCTTATGTTAAGTTTCCGGAAAATTTCTGGAAAAACTTTGTCATACTTCCTGGAAAATGCTGCAAAACTTCATTATGACTCAATACAAGCATTTGACTCTAACAAATACGAATATACATGTTCATTAAATATTGTGGATAATCATGATCGGTTTGTTTCTTAAAAACATATTTGGGGTTTCCCCTTACACTTATCTTTTGCAAAAATACCTCTAGGTTGAAGTTAAGACTAGGCTAAACAACATGATAAAGTATTTCCACTTTTTAGTAGAGAAACATGATCAACCAACAATAAAAATAAAACATGCATACGGAAGCAAATAACAATCAAACAAATAAAAATCACACAAAACATGGGTTGCCTCCCAAGAAGCGCTTTTCTTTATTTACGAGTCTTGTAGCTAGACTCAAAGTCGTGGGTTACTACGTGATTTCATCATTGGTTTCATTCTCCGATTGTAAATATTCCTTGTAGAAACCAATCACCTTTTTCTCTATTGCCCCCATCATTGCTCGGGCAAACTCTTCATCAACTTTATACCTTGGTCCAAGGGCCAAGCAATTTTTGTAGTAAAGACTCCTTTTTTCCCATATATAGTCCATGCCCTTTTTCTTATCCTCCTTATCAATATCCTCAAAAGCACCAACATTATCCTGATCAAAACGAGATATAAAGCGAAATTCTTTCATCTTATTGGGCATCCTATAAGTGATACTATCGGTGTTGCTTGCAAATCGAATCGTGCCTTCTACCTCATCATATTCTAACTTAGACTCCTCAACAAATGGTTTGCCAAACACAACATTGGATAATCGACAATCAATAACATTAGCAAGATCCTCCACAATCATAAAGTCGGTGACAAAAGTGAAATTACCAACAAAGACACATAAACCTTTAACTCTCCCGACAAAGTTACAAACTCCACCGGGGTACTTGGGATCCCTTCTAGGTTCAAGTCTTATGTTCACTATATCATTAAAAACCGTTGAGGACATAATGTTGATTGGAGATTTAAAGTCAATGTAAGCATTGCTAATGTGCCTATATCCAATCATACATGGTATCTTAGCATTCTTAGGATCGCCTCTCTTGATTTTAGGTTCAATCATGGTGAAGGGAGATCGCGGGTTATCAATAAGGTTATTATAGTATGCAATCTCCTCCTTAGTGGGGTATAGGTTAAAGTAGTCGTTAAGCCTCGGATCCATTTCCTCCTCTTCTGGTCTCTTAATAATACTCACAAAGTCATTAGGCCCTAGGTCCTTATTTGAATACAAGACGGTTGCTAGGTCGCTAAATGTATGTTCGAGTTCAATCTTGATCAACCTATTAAGCTCTCTAAGCTCCCTAATCTCACTCTCAATTTGTTCACGTAACACAACCACTTCTTCAGGGGAAAGGGGTGGATTCGCGTTTTCCATAATGGTCAACGGAATAGTCAATGGGGTTAATTTACTAACAAAGGCACAAAGAAATGAGATAGACTAAAGAAGACCTAAAAATAAAAATAAAAATCTTACTAGAAAGGAATCTAGCAAGTAGACCTAATAAAAAGAAATCCTAACCTAGACAATAACTATTCCCCGGGCTGCGGCGCCAAAAACTTGATGCGTGGGAATCGCACCTTGCTTTACCTCTCGAGGGATCTCGAGAAGCTTACAACCCCCACCAGGCAGTGTACCTGATCGTTGTAGTATAGTATAGTGACAAGTACCGGGGGATTGATCGTTCAGCTTAGGAATAGTGTCGCTAGGATTAGAAAACCTAATTAATAGTTCTAGGGGTGAGAGATGATTATTTTTGTATTTTTATATTTTTATTAAAGCAAGTAAAATCTCGGGTTTTGAAGGAGTGGGCGGAATTAGTTGCTAATCAACTAACCCAAAGCTAAGATGCAATCAAAATAAAATAATAAAAATGAAATTAAACTAAATTAAACTAAGGTTGTGAGCAATGGTTGGAGAAATTGTGTTTACTTAGACTTCACTACTCCCTAGATATCTTTTACGTGTTAATTACTTGTTACACTTGTATGAATGACGGGTTGTATTCCTTAATACCATTCGTGGGGTGGCATACATAACTCCCCAACTCTATGAGCTCTTATCTCCTCCTACACCATGACCCAGCACAACTATAGGGATTGTAAACAGTGGCTCATGCATTAAATACAACCAATAAAGACCTAGTACGCCTCGGTTCATGTTTCTTAAGACGTTCAAGCATGTTACCATTTGGAGATCTGCCAGTTTTCTTAAGCCTAACATATAAATCATTCATTCAAAACAAGAATAGACAAGTAATCAACACATAATCAACATCTAGGTTTCATTAGATCTAAGCAAACACAAGAGAGATCTAGCCTAGCATAGTAGAATTGAGACAAGAACAAGAGATAAACAACCAACACATAGACATATTGATTGAATTGAAAGTACACTTATCTCAATTACAATGCAAGGTCTCAAGGGTTTGGAACCCTTGAAAAACCTGTGAAAGAGGCACCAAAATCGTCTTTAGGGTTTCACCAAAACTTCTCCCTTTTTTTAATGAAAAAACTAGAAAACTATATATAGGAAAATCGTTCTGACGGCGTCAAGAGTTAAATCTGACGCCGTCACCTCGCCGCCATATACTTCCTCGGACGCCCTAGATCCACTTGTGACGGCCTATGTGATGCCGTCACCACCTTCGGTAAATTATTCTTGGCCACTTTGACGCCGTCACCTCTCCATCTGACGCCGTCACCAGCTACGGTAAATTATTCTTCATGTCTGACGCCGTCAAGCTTTTGGTCCTGACGCCGTCACCTTGTATCCTCAGCTTGGATTTTTGGTACTTTGCCGTTTTCTTCACTTTATGCTCCAAAAACGTCCAAAATAGCCTCTTTTCCAGAATTCACTCTCCAAACACCTAAAATCACAAAAGGAACGATTTAGGGCAATATTTGATCAAATAAAGTCGGATTCGGGCTTAAATGACCCCCTAAAAACGGATCATTTTTCGCCTCATCAGTTTTTTACACATTCGTTTTTGTAATAGATTTCTGTCCGTTTGTTCTTTAGAGTCCATTTTGACTTTGTTTCTCTATTAAATAAGTGTATTGACTTTTTGGCAAAAGAGTACAATGAAATACCAAAAGTTTATTTTTGGTGGCTTTCGCTAAGAATTTCCCTATAATTGGCATAACTTAGGCTATGAGGCTCCGTTTCAGGCCTGTGACCAATTGATTCGAAGCTTGGAATGAGGAACTGATGCGTGGGGTTTGCACCAGGCTTTACCTCTCAAGGGATCTCGAGAAGCTTACAACCCCCACCAGGCAGTGTACCTGATCGTTGTAGTATAGTATAGTGACAAGTACCGGGGGATTGATCGTTCAGCTAGGAATAGTGTCGCTAGGATTAGAAAACCTAAATACTAGTTCTAAAGATGAGGAATGATTCTTTTTGTATTTATATATTTTTTAGAAAGCAAGTAAAAATCTCGGGTTTGAAGGATTTGGGCAGAATTAGTTGCTAGTCAACTAACCCAATACTAAAGATGCAATCAAAATAAAATACTAGAAATGAAAATAAAACTAAATTAAACTAAGGTTGTGAGCAATAAGTGGAGAAATGTGTTTACTTAGATTTCACTACTCCCTAGATATCTTTTACACGTTAATTACTTGTTATAGTTGCGTGGATGACGGATTGTATTCCTTAATACCATTCATGGGGTGGCGTACTTAACTCCCCAATCCTATGAGTGCCTACTTCACTCCTATGTCGAGCTGGCTAAGAAGCTCCTAACATGGGATCATTAGAATTTACTCATGCATTAAATATAACCAATAAAACCTAGTACACATCGGTTCATGTTTCCTAAGACGTTCAAGCATGTTACCATTTGGAGATCTGCCAGTTTTCTTAAGGCTAACATTGAAATCATTTATCCAATACAATCATAAACAAGTAATCAACACATAATCAACATCTAGGTTTCATTAGATCTAAGCAAACACAAGATAAATCTAGCCTATCATGGTGGAATCAAGACAAACACAAGATATAGACAACCAACACATAGACATATTGATTGAATTAGAAGAACACTTATCTCAATTACACATGTAAGGATTCAAGGGTTGAAAACCCTTGAAAAACCTGTAAAATTCGTAATAGGTTCGGCCTTAGGGTTTCTCCAAAACATCTCTCTTTTTTTATGAATGAAAATTAGAAAACCATATATAGAAAACTGAGGCTGACGGCGTCAAGAACAAAGAGGTGACGCCGTCATCTCGCCGCCAAAAGAATCCTCGGACTGCCTTGATCTACATCTGACGCCGTTATGTATTAACTTTTTCCAGGCAGTCACATATTTACTCTTGACGCTCTTCCTTATGACGCCTTCATTTCAGTACTGGGCCGTCATGCAATTTACTCTTGACGCCGTCAAGAAAATGCTCTTGACGCCGTCACCTACTGTTCCCAGCTTGGAAAATTAAGTCTTTGGCGTTTTCTTCACTTTTATGCTCCAAAAACGTCCGAATTGCTTCCTTTTCCAGATTTCACTCCCAAAGTACCTAAAATCACAAAAGGAACGATTTAGGGCAATATTTGATCAAATAAATTCATTTCCGGGCTTAAATGACCCCCTAAAAGTGGTTCATTTTTCGCCTCATCATATACCCTTACACTTGAGATTTGCTTGTCCTCAAGCAAATGCGCTTTTATTCTCGTCAAAATACAAGTTAGGGGTCATTTAACACTAATATAAAAGTAATTACAACAAATAATCGTTCCACTAAAGACCAAAGATAAGCACGGAGGTCATACACTAGCACCTCACAAATAGTGTTTAGATACTAACATCTCTCGGGTGTAATAAAGTATAAATTACAATATGGAAACGGAAGATATCTCTCACTACCTGTCATAGCAAAATAGATTACCATAGGCTTGGGAAAGGATCAAACCTCCACCACATGGCGTAAGCACCTAGGATAAACTATCAAAGAGGTCTTTCAAAGGGTTGTAACGTTAGGTGTAGGGATATGAAATACACGGTTTTGTTGGATATAGGCAGTCTTTACTGGTGGCGAGTTAACAATCTTGGTTAATTACATGTACAATGTGGCGTTGCTAAGCCAAGACTAGACTCGACTTAAGCTAATAAATGAAAAATAACAAAAACATAAAATAAACATAGAATGAAACGGGATGGTAGTCCGTATGTTTTTCTCTTTTCTTTTTCTTTTTCCATTTTTTTTTTCTTTTTTTCTTGATTTTTTCGATTTTTTTTTTTTTTTATTTTATTTTATTTTTTTTTTGCATACACTCTTACCCTACCATCCAAAATAATACATCATAGGGAATGTAAATTCCCCTTACACTTGAATTTTTACATGCTTTACAATAAACTAATCTAATGACTCGAATTAAGATAATCAAAACACTTGGAGTACTTTTAAGATTAACGTACATATGGGGGTAATATATGATGTTCTTCCCCATTACTCCATAAAATAAGTACTTTACCCATGAGTCCCAATCGTCCCAAAACAATATGTACAAGGATATGACTTGACTTAGCAACCATGTAATCAATTAGATAGTTAACTTAGGGTTTAATAAATAACAATAATGCACTAAAGATGAGCGCATACACGGAAGGCTAAGGCGATTTGGTTGTACATTTAAGTGGGGTGTAACAAATTCTTCCTTTAAGTAAGATGCTTAAAGTTAGAAACGAAAAGATAGGCTCGGAGGGGTGTACTAGGGGTTTCGTGTACTAAAAATGAGTACAACGCTAAGGTGTGGGAAAAATTAGTTGACTTAACTAGCCAAGTAATATGACTTAAATGGTCAAGTAATTATGATATGGGTTTAACACAAGGGTGATCCTAATGCCTCTTATCATGTAGTAAATCCTACTATACGAATGTAGTCTCACTAGTGGTCTCGAGATGCATCACTAACGCAAGTTCTAGAATCTAAATGCTACCGGTACACTCATAAGCACTAATAGTAAATGTTTTTCCTATCAAATCTAAAGGCGAACCTCACATATTTGGGTGGAAAATTTTTCTGAATATACGGTTTTGTGCTAGTCATACAATCTCCTATCCATGAGACGCTTGCTATGGCTAAAGTTTCACTCCTAAATGTTGTAAAAAATTTTAAATTTGGCGCTAAAATTGCACTAACAAGTATTTCTCATAGTTTTATTACATATCTACTATCAAACAAACAAACTCAAGCGAAAGTGTATTTGTAAGGTATCATCATTTTACCCTCCCCTTACACATAGGATGAACATTGTCCCCAATGTTCAAGTAAAGAATGTAAAAGTGAATTAAGTAAAACAAATGAAATCAAATACTCCCCTGATTCGCTCGGTATGGATAGTAAGGTGGCCAGGTTAGATCTTCCTCCAAGAAAATGAACAATCAAAGCTTCCCTTCCAGAAAAATAAATCATCCTCTTGTCATACATAACCTGTTAATCCTGAGAAATCAAACAAGACAACCTCGCATAAAATCGGCGGCAATCTACATAAGTTACTAAATCCTAGAAAACAAAGTAAGATATAATGCTTGTGGAATGAAGTTTGCAGATTTCCTGGAGATTATAAAACTTAATTATTCAACAAAAACTTTAAGACTCCGTTAGAAAAACAAAACTGTTAAAATTTCCAGATTTTTACACGTGACGCAGTCAATAGTAAACTCTTGACGCCGTCAGAAGTGACCTGCAGAAATTCTTATGTTAAGTTTCCAGAAAATTTCTGGAAAAACTTGGTCCTACTTCCTGGAAAATCCTGCAAAACTTCATTATGACTCAATACAAGAATTTGACTCTAACAAATACGAATATACATGTTTACTTAATATTGTGGAGAATCATGATCAGTTTGTTTCTTAAAAACATATTTGGGGTTTCCCCTTACACTTATCTTTTACAAAAATACCTTTAGGTGGAGTTAAGACTAGGCCAAACAACAAAGTAAAGTATTTCCACTTTTTAGTTTAGAAACATGATCTACCAACAATAAAAATAACGCATGCATACGGAAGCAAATAACAAACAAACAAAATAAAATAACACAAAACATGGGTTGCCTCCCAAGAAGCGCTTTTCTTTATTTACGAGTCTTGTAGCTAGACTCAAGGTCATGGGTTACTACGTGACCTCATCATTGGTTTCACTCTCCGATTGTAGATGTTCTTTGTAGAAACCAATCACCTTTTTCTCAATCGCTCCTATAATCCTTTGGGCAAATTCCTTATCGACTTTATACCTTGGTCCTAGAGCCAAGCAATCTTTGTAGAAAAGACTCCTCTTTTCCCATACATAATCCATGCCCTTTTTCTTATCCTCTTCATTGATGTCCTCAAAAGCACCCACGTTATCCTTATCAAATCGGGATATAAAGCGAAATTCTTTCATTCTATTAGGCATCCTATAAGTGATCCTATCGGTGTTATTTGCAAATCGGATTGTTCCTTCTATCTCATCATATTCTAACTTGGACTCCTCAACAAACGGTTTACCAAACACGACATTGGACAATCGACAATCAATAACATTAGCAAGATCTTCCACAATCATAAAGTCGGTGATAAAAGTGAAATTTCCAACAACGACATGTAAACCTTTAACTCTCCCGACAAAGTTACAAACTCCACCGGGGTATTTGGGATCTCTTCTATGTTCAAGTCTTGTTTTCACTATATCGTTACAAACATTTTAGGACATAATGTTGATTGGGGATTTAAAGTCAATGTAAGCATTGTTAACGTGTCTATACCCAGTCATACATGGTATCTTAGCATTCTTAGGATCGCCTCTCTTTATCTTAGGTTCGATTATAGTGAAAGGAGATCGCGGGTTATCAATAAGATTATTATAATATGCAATCTCCACTTTAGTGGGGTATAGATTAAAATACTCATTTAGCTTCGGATCTATTTCCCCCTCTTCAAGTTCCTCAACGACATTCACAAAATCATTAGGCCCTAGGTCCTCATTTGAATACAAGGCAGTCGCTAGGTCACTAAATGCTTGGTCGAGTTCAATCTTAATCAACCTATTAAGCTACCTAAGTTCCCTAATCTCACTCTCAATTTGTTCACGTAACACAGCCACTTCACTAGGGGAAAGGGGTGGATTCGCGTTTTCCATATTGGTCAACGGAATATCAATGAATTTTAATTTACTAACAAAGGCACAAAGAATAAGGAAACCTAAAAATAAAAATAAAATCTTACTAGAAAGGAATCTAGCAAGTAGACCTAATAAATAGAAATTCTATCCTAGACAATAACTATTCCCCGGGCTGCGGCGCCAAAAACTTGATGGCGCCGCACTCTTTTGCGAAAGTTGAGAAATGAATGTAAAGATAGACAATCCCCGGCAGCGGCGCCAAAAACTTGATGTGTGGGGTTTGCACCATGCTTTACCTCTCAAGGGATCTCGAGAAGCTTACAACCCCCACCAGGCAGTGTACCTGATCGTTGTAGTATAGTATAGTGACAAGTACCGGGGGATTGATCGTTCAGCTAGGAATAGTGTCGCTGGGATTAGAAAACCTAAATACTAGTTCTAAAGATGAGGAATGATTCTTTTTGTATTTTTATATTTTTTAGAAAGCAAGTAAAAATCTCGGGTTTGAAGGATTTGGGCGGAATTAGTTGCTAGTCAACTAACCCAATACTAAAGATGCAATCAAAATAAAATACTAGAAATGAAAATAAAACTAAATTAAACTAAGGTTGTGAGCAATAAGTGGAGAAATGTGTTTACTTAGATTTCACTACTCCCTAGATATCTTTTACACGTTAATTACTTGTTATAGTTGCGTGGTTGACGGATTGTATTCCATAATACCAATCATGGGGTGGCGTACTTAACTCCCCAATCCTATGAGTGCCTACTTCACTCCTATGTCGACCCGGCTAAGAAGCTCCTAACATGGGATCATTAGAATTTACTCATGCATTAAATACAACCAATAAAGCCTAGTACACATCGGTTCATGTTTCCTAAGACGTTCAAGCATGTTACCATTTGGAGATCTGCCAGTTTTCTTAAGCCTAACATTGAAATCATTCATCCAATACAACCATAAACAAGTAATCAACACATAATCAACATCTAGGTTTCATTAGATCTAAGCAAACACAAGATAAATCTAGCCTAGCATGGTGGAATCAAGACAAGCACAAGATATAGACAACCAACACATAGACATATTGATTGAATTAGAAGAACACTTATCTCAATTACACATGTAAGGATTCAAGGGCTGAAAACCCTTGAAAAACCTGTAAAATTTGTAATAGGTTCGGCCTTAGGGTTTCTGCAAAACTTCACTCTTTTTTTATGAATGAAAATTAGAAAATTATATATAGAAAACTGAGGCTGACGGCGTCAAGAACAAAGAGGTGACGCCGTCATCTCGCCGCCAAAAGAATCTTTGGACTGCCTTGACCTACATCTGACGCCGTCATGTATTAACTTTTTTCAGGCCGTCACGTATTTTTCTCTTGACGCTCTTCCTTGTGACGCCTTCATTTCAGTACTGGGCCGTCATGCAATTTACTCTTGACGCCGTTAAGAAAATGCTCTTGACGCCGTCACCTACTGTTCCCAGCTTGGAAAATTAAGTCTTTGGCGTTTTCTTCACTTTTATGCTCCAAAAACGTCCGAATTGCTTCATTTTCCAGATTTCACTCCCAAAGTACCTAAAATCACAAAAGGAACGATTTAGGGCAATATTTGATCAAATAAATTCAATTCTGGGCTTAAATGACCCCCTAAATGTGGCTCATTTTTTGCCTCATCAGGAACACGTGGTGGTAAACTGACTTTGTCAGTTTATGGAACTATCGAGCCCCAAAACACTCTACTTCATGAGTTATTTGTGCGTTGTTTTAAGTAAAGATAGTTTCTCAGTTGGTTAGTATAATAACTTGGTTTTTTAGACATTCGTTTTTGTAATAGAATTCGGCCCGTTTGTTCTTTAGGGTCCTTTTTGACTTCCTTTCTCTATTTAATAAGTGTTTTTGCAATAGAATTCGGCCCAAAAGTTTATTTTTGGCAGCTTTTGCTAAGAACTTCCCTATAATTGGAATAACTTGGGCTACAGGGCTCCGTTTCAGGTCCTTGACCAGTCGATTCAAAGCTTGATATGAGGAGCACGTGGTGGTAAACTGCCATTGTCAGTTTATGTAACTTTAGAGCCCTGAAACACTCTATTTCATGAGTTATTTGTGTGTTTTGTCCTAAATAAAGATAGTTACTCAATTGGTTAGTACAATAAGCTGGTTTTTTAGACATTCGTTTTTACAATTGATTTCGGCCCTTTTGTTCTTTAGGCACAATTTTGAATTTGCTTCTCTATTTAATAAGTGTACTTCATTTGTTGCTAAGGAGTTCAATGAAATACCAAAAGTTTATTTTTGGCATCTTTTGCTAAGACCTTCCATATAATCGGTAGAACCTGGGCAACGGTGCTCGGTTTCAGGTACGTGACCAAACGATTCGAAGCTTGGTATAAGGAGCACGTGGTGGTAAACTGCCTTTGTCGGTTTAGAGAACTTTAGAGCCCCGAAACACTGTATTTCATGAGTTATTTGCGTATGTTGTCTTAAATAAAGATAGTTGCTAAATTGGTTAGTATATTAAGTTGGTTTTTTAGACATTCGGTTTTGCAATAGATTTTGGCCCATTTGCTCTTTAGGGTCCTTTTTGACTTTGTTTCTCTATTTAATAAGTGTATTGCCTTTGTGGCTAGGGAGTTCAGTTAAATACCAAAAGTTTATTTTTTGCAGCTTTTGCTAAGAACTTCCCTATAATGGGTATAACTTGGACTACGGGGCTCTGTTTCAGGCTCATGACCAGTCGATTTGAAGCGTGGTATGAGGAGCACTTTGTGTAAACTGCCTTTGTCGGTTTACGACACTTTAGATCCCTAAAACACTCTACTTCATGAGTTATTTTGTGTGTGTTGTCTTAAATTAAGATAGTTACCCAATTGGTTAGTATAATAAGTTGGTTTTTTAGACATTCGTTTTTATAATTGATTTCGGCCCGTTTGTTCTTTAGGCTCCATTTTGACTTTGCTTCTCTATTTAATAAGTGTACTGCCTTTGTTGCTAAGGAGTTCAATGAAATACCAAAAGTTTATTTTTCGCAGCTTTTGATAAGAACTTCCCTATAATGGGTATAACCTGGGCAACGGAGCTCCGTTTCCGGCCCGTGACTATTCGATTGGAAGCTTGGAATGAGGAGCACGTGGTGGTAAACTACCTTTGTCGGTTAACGGAACTTTAGATCCCCGAAACACTCTATTTCATGAGTTATTTGCGTGTGTTATCTTAAATAAAGATAATTACTCAATTGGTTATTATATTAAGTTGGTTTTTTAGACATTCTTTATTGCAATAGATTTTGGCCTATTTGTTCTTTAGGGTCCTTTTTGACTTTCTTTCTCTATTTAATAAGTGTATTGCCTTTGTGGCTAAGGAGTTCAATGAAGTACCAAGAGTTTATTTTGGGCAGCTTTTGTTAAGAACTTCCCTATAATGGGTATAACTTAGGCTACGGGGCTCCGTTTCATGTCCGTAACCAGTCGATTCAAAGCTTGGAATGAGGAGCACGTGGTGGTAAACTGCCTTTGTCGATTTACGGAACTTTAGAGCCCCGAAACACTCTACTTCATGAGTTATTTGTGTGTGTTGTCTTAAACAAAGATAGTTACCCAATTGGTTAGTATCTTAAGTTGGTTTTTTAGACATTCGTTTTTATAATTGATTTCGGCCCGTTTGTTCTTTAGGCTCCATTTTGACTTTGCTTCTCTATTTAATAAGTGTACTGCCTTTGTTGCTAAGGAGTTCAATGAAATACCAAAAGTTTATTTTTGGCAGCTTTTGCATAGAACTTCCCTATAATGGGTATAACTTGGTCTACGGGGCTCCGTTTCAGGCCCGTGACTATTCGATTGGAAACTTGGAATGAGAAGCACGTGGTGGTAAACTGCCTTTGTCGATTTACGGAACTTTAGAGCCCCGAAACACTCTATTTCATGAGTTATTTGCATGTGTTGTCTTAAATAAAGATAGTTACTAAATTGGTTAGTATATTAAGTTCGTTTTTTAGACATTCGTTTTTGCAATAGATTTCGGCCCATTTGCTCTTTAGGGTCCTTTTTGACCTTGTTTCTGTATTGCCTTTGTGGCTAGGGAGTTTTATTAAATACCAAAAGTTTATTTTTTGCAGCTTTTGCTAAGAACTTCCCTATAATGGGTATAACTTGGACTGCGGGGCTTTGTTTCAGGCTCGTGACCAGTCGATTTGTAGCATGGTATGAGGAGCACTTGGTGGTAAACTGCCTTTGTCAGTTTACGGCACTTTAGATCCCCGAAACACTCTACTTCATGAGTTATTTGTGTGTGTTGTCTTAAATAAAGATAGTTACCCAATTGGTTAGTATCATAAGTTGGTTTTTTAGACATTCATTTTTATAATTGATTTCGGCCCGTTTGTTCTTTAGTCTCCATTTTGACTTTGCTTCTCTATTTAATAAGTGTATTGCGTTTGTTGCTAAGGAGTTCAATAAAATACCAAAAGTTTATTTTTGGCAGCTTTTGCTAAGAACTTCTCTATAATGGGTATAACTTGGGCTACGGGGCTCCGTTTCAGGCCCCGTGACTATTTGATTGGAAGCTTGGAATGAGGAGCACGTGGTGGTAAACTGCCTTTGTCGGTTTACGGAACTTTAGAGCCCCGAAACACTCTATTTCATGAGTTATTTGCATGTGTTGTCTTAAATAAAGATAGTCACTAAATTGGTTAGTATATTAAGTTGGTTTTTTAGACATTCGTTTTTGCAATGGATTTCGGTCCATTTGCTCTTTAGGGTCCTTTTTTACTTTGTTTCTCTATTTAAAAAGTGTATTGCCTTTGTGGCTAGGGAGTTTAATTAAATACCAAAAGTTTATTTTTTGCAGCTTTTGCTAAGAACTTCCCTTTAATGGGTATAATTTGGACTACGGGGCTCTGTTTCAGGCTCGTGACCAGTCAATTTGTAGCGTGGTATGAGGAGCACTTGGTGGTACACTGCCTTTGTCGGTTTACGGCACTTTAGATCCCCGAAACACTCTACTTCATGAGTTATTTGTGTATGTTGTCTTAAATTAAGATAGTTACCCAATTGGTTAGTATAATAAGTTGGTTTTTTAGACATTCGTTTTTATAATTGATTTCGGCCCGTTTGTTCTTTAGGCTCCATTTTGACTTTGCTTCTCTATTTAATAAGTGTACTGCCTTTGTTGCTAAGGAGTTCAATGAAATACCAAAAGTTTATTTTTTGCAGCTTTTGCTAAGAACTTCTCTATAATGGGTATAACCTGGGCAACGGGGCTACGCTTCAGGCCCGTGACTATTCGATTGGAAGCTTGGAATGAGGAGCACGTGGTGGTAAACTGCCTTTGTCGGTTAACGGAACTTTAGAGCCCCGAAACACTCTATTTCATGAGTTATTTGCGTGTGTTGTCTTAAATAAAGATAGTTACTAAATTGGTTAGTATATTAAGTTGGTTTTTTATTCGTTTTTGCAATAGATTTCGGCCCATTTGCTCTTTAGGGTCCTTTTTGACTTTGTTTCTCTATTTAATAAGTGTATTGCCTTTGTGGCTAGGGAGTTCAATTAAATACCAAAAGTTTATTTTTTGCAGCTTTTGCTAAGAACATCCCTATAATGGGTATAACTTGGACTACGGGGCTCTGTTTCAGGCTCGTGACCAGTCGATTTGAAGCGTGGTATGAGGGGCACTTGGTGGTAAACTGCCTTTGTCGGTTTACGGCAGTTTAGATCCCCGAAACACTCTACTTCATGAATTATTTGTGTGTGTTCTCTTAAATTAAGATAGTTACCCAATTGGTTAGTATAATAAGTTGGTTTTTTAGACATTCGTTTTTATAATTGATTTTGGCCCGTTTGTTTTTATAATAAGTGTACTGCCTTTGTTGTTAAGGAGTTCAATGAAACAGCAAAATTTTACTTTTCGCAGCTTTTGCTAAGAACTTCCCTATAATGGGTATAACCTGGGCAACGGGGCTCCGTTTCAGGCCCGTGACTATTCGATTGGAAGCTTGGAATGAGAAGCACGTGGTGGAGAACTGCCTTTGTCAGTTAACAGAACTTTAGAGCCCCAAAACACTCTATTTCATGAGTTATTTGCGTGTGTTGTCTTAAATAAAGATAGTTACTCAATTGGTTATTATATTAAGTTGGTTTTTTAGACATTCTTTTTTGCAATAGATTTCGGCCCATTTGTTCTTTAGGGTCCTTTTTGACTTTGTTTCTCTATTTAATAAGTGTATTGCCTTTGTGCCAAAGGAGTTCAATTAAATACCAAAAGTTTATTTTTGGCAGCTTTTGCCAGGAACTTCCCTATAATGGGTATAACTTGGGCTACGGGGCTCCGTTTCAGGCTCATGAGTAGTCGATTCGAAGCTTGGTATGAGGAGCACGTGGTGGTAAACTGCCTTTGTTAGTTTATAGAACTTTAGAGCCCCGAAACAGTTTACTTCATGAGTTATTTGTGTGTGTTGTCTTAAATAAAGATAGTTACTCAATTGGTTAGTATATTAAGTTGGTTTTTTAGACATTCGTTTTTGCAATAGATTTCGGCCCATTTGTTATTTAGGGTCCTTTTTGACTTTCTTTCTCTATTTAATAAGTGTATTGCCTTTGTTGCTAAGGAGTTAAATTAAATACTAAAAGTTTATTTTTGATAGCTTTTGCCAAGAACTTCCCTATAATGGGTATAACTTGGGCTATGGGGCTCCGTTTCAGGCTCGTGACAAGTCGATTCAAAGCTTGGTATGAGGAGCACGAAGTGGTAAACTGCCTTTGTCAGTTTACGGAACTTTAGAGCCCAGAAACACTCTACTTCATGAGTTTTTTGTGTGTGTTGTATTAAATAAAGATAGTTACCCAATTGGTTAGTATAATAAGTCGGTTTTTTAGACATTCGTTTTTATAATTGATTTTGGACCGTTTGTTTTTTAGGCTTCATTTTGACTTTGCTTCTCTATTTAATAAGTGTACTACCTTTGTTGCTAAGGAGTTCAATGAAATACCAAAAGTTTATTTTTGGCAGCTTTTGCTAAGAACTTCCCTATAATGGGTATAACTTGAGCTACGGGGCTCCGTTTCAGGCCTGTGACTATTCGATTGGTAGCTTGGAATGAGGAGCACGTGGTGATAAACTGCCTTTGTCGGTTTACGGAACATTAGAGCCCCGAAACACTCTATTTCATGAGTTATTTGCGTGTGTTGTCTTAAGTAAAGATAGTTACTCAATTGGTTAGTATATTAAGTTGGTTTTTTAGACATTCGTTTTTATAATTGATTTCGGCCCGTTTGTTCTTTAGGCTCCATTTTGACTTTGCTTCTCTATTTAATAAGTGTACTGCCTTTATTGCTAAGGAGTTCAATGAAATACCAAAAGTTTATTTTTCGCAGCTTTTGCTAAGAACTTCCCTATAATTGGTATAACTTGGGCTACGGGGCTCCGTTTCAGGTCCGTGACCAGTCTATTCAAAGCTTGGTATGAGGAGCACGTGGTGGTAAACTGCCTTTGTCAGTTTATGTAACTTTAGAGCCCTGAAACACTCTATTTCATGAGTTATTTGTGTGTGTTGTCTTAAATGAAGATAGTTACTCAATTGGTTAGTATAATAAGTTGGTTTTTTAGAAATTCGTTTTTATAATTGATTTCGGCCCTTTTGTTCTTTAGGCACAATTTTGACTTTGCTTCTCTATTTAATAAGTGTACTGCATTTGTTGCAAAGGAGTTCAATGAAATACCAAAAGTTTATTTTTGGCATCTTTTGCTAAGAACTTCCCTATAATCGGTAGAACTTGGGCTACGGTGCTCAGTTTCAGGCACGTGACCAGTCGATTCGAAGCTTGGTAAAAGGAGCACGTGGTGGTAAACTGCCTTTGTCGGTTTAGGGATCTTTAGAGCCCCGAAACACTCTATTTCTTGAGTTATTTGTGTGTGTTATCTTAAATAAAGATAGTTACTCAATTGGTTAGTATATTAAGTTGGTTTTTTAGACATTCGTTTTTGCAATAGATTTCGGCCCGTTTGTTCTTTAGGGTCCTTTTTGACTTTCTTTCTCTATTTAATAAGTGTATTGCCTTTGTGGCTAAGGAGTTAAATGAAATACCAAAAGTTTATTTTTGGCAGCTTTTGCTAAGAACTTCCCTGTAATTGGAATAACTTGGGCTACGGGTCTCCGTTTCAGGTCCGTGACCAGTCGATTCAAAGCTTGGTATGAGGAGCACGTGGTGGTAAACTAACTTTGTTGGTTTATTTAACAATCAAGCCCCAAAACACTCTACATCATGAGTTATTTGTGCGTTGTTTAAGTAAAGATAGTTTCTCAGTTGGTTAGTATAATAACTTGGTTTTTTAGACATTCATTTTTGTAATAGATTTCGGCCCGTTTGTTCTTTAGGCTCCATTTTGACTTTGCTTCTCTATTTAATAAGTGTATTGCCTTTGTTGCTAAGGAGTTAAATTAAATACTAAAATTTTATTTTTGACAGCTTTTCCCAAGAACTTCCCTATAATGGGTATAACTTGGGCTACGGGGCTCCGTTTCAGGCTCGTGACAAGTCGATTCGAAGCTTGGTATGAGGAGCACGTGGTGGTAAACTGCCTTTGTCAGTTTACGGATCTTTAGAGCCCAGAAACACTCTACTTCATGAATTTTTTGTGTGTGTTGTCTTAAATAAAGATAGTTACCCAATTGGTTAGTATAATAAGTCGGTTTTTTAGACATTCGTTTTTATAATTGATTTTGGCCCGTTTGTTTTTTAGGCTTCATTTTGACTTTGCTTCTCTATTTAATAAGTGTACTACCTTTGTTGCTAAGGAGTTCAATGAAATACCAAAAGTTTATTTTTGGCAGCTTTTGCTAAGAACTTCCCTATAATGGGTATAACTTGAGCTACGGGGCTCCGTTTCAGGCCTGTGACTATTCGATTGGTAGCTTGGAATGAGGAGCACGTGGTGATAAACTGCCTTTGTCGGTTTACGGAACATTAGAGCCCCGAAACACTCTATTTCATGAGTTATTTGCGTGTGTTGTCTTAAGTAAAGATAGTTACTCAATTGGTTAGTATATTAAGTTGGTTTTTTAGACATTCGTTTTTATATTTGATTTCGGCCCGTTTGTTCTTTAGGCTCCATTTTGACTTTGCTTCTCTATTTAATAAGTGTACTGCCTTTGTTGCTAAGGAGTTCAATGAAATACCAAAAGTTTATTTTTCGCAGCTTTTGCTAGGAACTTCCCGATAATTGGTATAACTTGGACTACGGGGCTCCGTTTCAGGTCCGTGACCAGTCTATTCAAAGCTTGGTATGAGGAGCACGTGGTGGTAAACTGCCTTTGCGAGTTTATGTAACTTTAGAGCCCTGAAACACTCTATTTCATGAGTTATTTGTGTGTGTTGTCTTAAATGAAGATAGTTACTCAATTGGTTAGTATAATAAGTTGGTTTTTTAGAAATTCGTGTTTATAATTGATTTCGGCCCTTTTGTTCTTTAGGCACAATTTTGACTTTGCTTCTCTATTTAATAAGTGTACTGCATTTGTTGCTAAGAAGTTCTATGAAATACCAAAAGTTTATTTTTGGCATCTTTTGCTAAGAACTTCCCTATAATCGGTAGAACTTGGGCTACGGTGCTCAGTTTCAGGCACGTGACCAGTCGATTCGAAGCTTGGTAAAAGGAGCACGTGGTGGTAAACTGCCTTTGTCGGTTTAGGGATCTTTAGAGCCCCGAAACACTCTATTTCTTGAGTTATTTGTGTGTGTTGTCTTAAATAAAGATAGTTACTCAATTGATTAGTATAATGAGTTGGTTTTTTAGACGTTCATTTTTATAATTGATTTCGGCCCGTTTGTTCTTTAGGTTCCATTTTGACATTGCTTCTCTATTTAATAAGTGTGATGCCTTTGTGGCAAAGGAGTTCAATTAAATACCAAATGTTTATTTTTTGCAGCTTTTGCTAAGAACTTCCCTATAATGGGTATAACTTGAGCTACGGGGCTCCGTTTCAGGCCTGTGACTATTCGATTGGAAGCTTGGAATGAGGAGCACGTGGTGATAAACTGCCTTTGTCAGTTTACGGAACATTAGAGCCCCAAAACACTCTATTTCATGAGTTATTTGCGTGTGTTGTCTTAAATAAAGATAGTTACTCAATTGGTTAGTATATTAAGTTGGTTTTTTAGACAGTCGTTTTTATAATTGATAGTTACTCACTTGGTTATTATTTAATTGGTTTTTTAGACATTCGTTTTTGCAATAGGTTTCGGACCATTTGTTCTTTAGGGTCATTTTTGACTTTATTTCTCTATTTAATAAGTGTATTGCCTTTGTGGCCAAGGAGTTCAATGAAATACCAAAAGTTTATTTTTGGAAGCTTTTGCTAAGAACTTCCTTATAATGGGTATAACTTGGGCTACGGGTTTCCGTTTCAGGCCCGTGACCAATCGATTAAAAGCTTGGTATGAGGAGCATGTGGTGGTAAACTGCCTTTGTCGGTTTACGGAACTTTCGAGCTCCGAAACACTCTATTTCATGAGTTATTTGTGTGTGTTGTTTTAACTAAAGATTGTTACTCAGTTGGTTAGTATAATAAGTTAGTTTTTTACACATTCGTTTTTGTAATAGATTTCTGCCCTTTAGAGTCCATTTTGACTTTGTTTCTCTATTAAATAAGTGTATTGACTTTTTGGCTAAAGAGTACAATGAAATACCAAAAGTTTATTTTTAGTGGCTTTCGCTAAGAATTTCCCTATAATGGGCATAACTTGGGCTATGAGGCTCCGTTTCAGGCCCGTGACCAGTTGATTCGAAGCTTGGAATGAGGAACACGTGTTGGTAAACTGACTTTGTCGGTTTATTTAACTATCGAGCCCCAAAATACTCTACTTCATGAGTTATTTGTGCGTTGTTTTAAGTAAAGATAGTTTCTCAGTTGGTTAGTATAATAACTTGGTTTTTTAGACATTCATTTTTGTAATAGATTTCGGCCCGTTTGTTCTTTAGGCTCCATTTTGACTTTGTTTCTCTATTTAATAAGTGTATTGTCTTTGTTGCTAAGGAGTTCAATTAAATACTAAAATTTATTTTTGGCAGCTTTTGCCAAGAACTTCCCTATAAAAGGTATAACTTGGGATACGGGGCTCCGTTTCAGGCTCGTGACTAGTCGATTCGAAGCTTGGTATCCGGAGCACGTGGTGGTAAACTGCCTTTCTCAGTTTACAGAACTTTAGAGCCCTGAAACACTATACTTCATGAGTTTTTTGTATGTGTTGTCTTAAATAAAGATAGTTACCCAATTGGTTAGTATAATATGTTGGTTTTTTAGACATTCGTTTTTATAATTGATTTTGGCCTGTTTGTTTTTTAGGCTCCATTTTAACTTTGCTTCTCTATTTAATAAATGTACTGCCTTTGTTGCTAAGGAGTTCAATGAAATACCAAAAGTTTATTTTTGGCAGCTTTTGCTAAGAACTTCCCTATAATGGGTAAAACTTGGTCTACGGGGCTCCGTTTCAGGCCATGACTATGCGACTGGAAGCTTGGAATGAGGAGCACGTGGTGGTAAACTGCCTTTGTCGGTTTACGAAACTTTAAAGCCCTGAAACACTGTACTTCATGAGTTATTTGCGTGTGTTGTCTTAAATAAAGATAGTTACTCACTTCATAAGTTGGTTTTTTAGACATTCGTTTTTGCAATAGGTTTCGGACCATATTTTCTTCAGGGTCATTTTTGACTTTCTTTCTCTATTTAATAAGTGTATTGCCTTTGTGGCTAAGGAGTTCAATGAAATACCAAAAATTTATTTTTGGCAGGTT
Source organism: Artemisia argyi (assembly GCA_030686995.1). Lineage (NCBI taxonomy): Eukaryota > Viridiplantae > Streptophyta > Magnoliopsida > Asterales > Asteraceae > Artemisia > Artemisia argyi. The sequence goes on from CM060690.1 coordinate 6,515,514, forward strand.
TATCTAAGAACTTCCCTAAAATTGGTATAACTTGGGCTACGGGGCTCCGTTTCAGGTCCGTGACCAGTCTATTCAAAGCTTGGTATCAGGAGCACGTGGTGGTAAACTGCCTTTGTCGGTTTATATAACTTTAGAGCCCTGAAACACTCTATTTCATGAGTTATTTGTGTGTGTTGTCTTAAATAAAGATAGTTACTCAATTGGTTAGTATAATAAGTTAGTTTTTTAGAAATTCGTTTTTATAATTGATTTCGGCCCTTTTGTTCTTTAGGCACAATTTTGACTTTGCTTCTCTATTTAATAAGTGTACTGCATTTGTTGCTAAGGAGTTCAATGAAATACCAAAAGTTTATTTTTGGCATGTTTTGCTAAGAACTTCCCTATAATCGGTAGAACTTGGGCTACGGTGCTCGGTTTCAGGCACGTGACCAGTCGATTCGAAGCTTGGTAAAAGGAGCACGTGGTGGTAAACTGCCTTTGTCGGTTTAGGGATCTTTAGAGCCCCGAAACACTCTATTTCTTGAGTTATTTGTGTGTGTTGTCTTAAATAAAGATAGTTACTTAATTGGTTAGTATAATAAGTTGGTTTTTTAGACGTTCATTTTTATAATTGATTTCGGCCCGTTTGTTCTTTAGGTTCCATTTTGACATTGCTTCTCTGTTTAATAAGTGTGTTGCCTTTGTGGCAAATGAGTTCAATTAAATACCAAATGTTTATTTTTGGCAGCTTTTGCTATGAACTTCCCTATAATGGGTATAACTTGGGCTACGGGGCTCCGTTACAGGCTCGTGACCAGTCGATTTGAAGTTTGGTATGAGGAGCACGTGGTGCTGCCTTTGTCGGTTTACGGAACTTTAGATCCCCGAAACACTCTACTTCATGAGTTATTTGTGTGTGTTATCTTTTAAATAAAGGTAGTTACCTAATTGGTTGGTATAATAAGTTGGTTTTTTAGACATTCGTTTTTTTAATTGTTTTCGGCCAGTTTGTTCTTTAGGCCCCATTTTGTATTTGCTTCTCTAATTAATAAGTGTACTGCCTTTGTTGCTAAGGAGTTCAATGAAATACCAAAAGTTTATTTTTGGCAGCTTTTGCTAAGAACTTCCCTATAATGGGTATAACTTGGTCTACGGGGCTCCGTTTCAGGCCCATGACTATTCGATTGGAAGCATGGAATGAGGAGCACGTGGTGGTAAACTGCCTTTGTCGGTTTACGGAACTTTAGAGCCCAGAAACACTGTACTTCATGAGTTACTTGCGTGTGTTGTCTTAAATAAAGATAGTTACTCACTTGGTTAGTATATTAAGTTGGTTTTTTAGACATTCGTTTTTGCAATAGGTTTCGGACCATTTGTTCTTTAGGGTCATTTTTGACTTTGTTTCTCTATTTAATAAGTGTATTGCCTTTGTGGCCAAGGAGTTCAATGAAATACCAAAAGTTTATTTTTGTCATCTTTTGCTAAGAACTTCCCTATAATCGGTAGAACTTGGGCTACGGTGCTCGGTTTCAGGCACGTGACCAGTCGATTCAAAGCTTGGTATGAGGAGCACCTGGTGGTAAACTGCCTTTGTCAGTTTAAGGAACTTTAGAGCCCCGAAACACTCTACTTCATGAGTTTTTTGTGTGTGTTGTCTTAAATAAAGATAGTTACCCAATTCGTTAGTATAATAAGTTGGTTTTTTAGACATTCGTTTTTATAACTGATTTTGGCCCGTTTATTTTTTAGGCTCCATTTTGACTTTGCTTCTTTATTTAACAAGTGTACTACCTTTGTTGCTAAGGAGTTCAATGAAATACCAAAAGTTTATTTTTGGCAGCTTTTGCTAAGAACTTCCATATAATGGGTATAACTTGAGCTACGGGGCTCCGTTTCAGGCCTGTGACTATTCGATTCAAAGCTTGGTATGCGGAGCACGTGGTGGTAAACTGCCTTTGTCAGTTTACAGAACTTTAGAGCCCCGAAACACTCTACTTCATGAGTTTTTTGTGCGTGTTGTCTCAAATAAAGATAGTTACCCAACTGGTTAGTATAATATGTTGGTTTTTTATACATTCGTTTTTATAATTGATTTTGGCCCGTTTGTTTTTTAGGTTCCATTTTGACTTTGCTTCTCTATTTAATAAGTGTACTGCCTTTGTTGCTAAGGAGTTCAATGAAATGTCAAAAGTTTATTTTTGGCAGCTTTTGATAAGAACTTCCCTATAATGGGTATAACTTGAGCTACGGGGCTCCGTTTCAGGCCCGTGACTATTCGATTGGAAGCTTGGAATGAGGAGCACGTGGTGATAAACTACCTTTGTCGGTTTACGGAACATTAGAGCCCCGAAACACTCTATTTCATCAGTTATTTGCGTGTGTTGTCTTAAATAAAGATAGTTACTCAATTGGTTAGTATATTAAGTTGGTTTTTTAGACATTCGTTTTTGCAATAAATTTCGACCCATTTATTCTTCAGGGTCCTTTTTGACTTTCTTTTTCTATTTAATAATTGTATTGCCTTTGTGGCTTAGTAGTTAAATTAAATACCAAAACTTTATTTTTGGCAGGTTTATCTAAGAACTTCCCTATAATTGGTATAACTTGGGCTACGGCGCTCCGTTTCAGGTCCGTGACCAGTCGATTCAAAGCTTGGTATAAGGAGCGCGTGGTGTCTTTAGAGCCCGGAAACACTCTATTTCTTGAGTTATTTGTGTGAGTTGTCTTAAATAAAGATAGTTACTCAATTAGTTAGTATAATAAGTTGGTTTTCTAGATGTTTGATGTGTGCTTATTCACACATCTTTTTAGACCTTAAATCAGACCAAATACACTAAATACTAACCAAAAATGCCAAGAGAATGCATGTTTTTGTATTTGTGTATGTGCAGGTACGGATATGTGAAAAATGAACGAAAACAAAGCCAAAACCGACAAAAACGAGCACGAGAATAGAAAAAGGTTAAAAGCCGAAGCCAGGGAAGCAAAATGATGAAAGAAAGCTTATTATGTCATTAGAAGTCCTCCAAGAATCAGAGAATGTCATAATTTACCCTTGGAAGGAAGTTTGGAAGAATGTCAGATTTGGTCCCTATGGTTTGCAATATTACAAACTTGGTCCTTGAAATAAATTTACTACTCCTATATAATTACACCGGATCCACTATATTACCAAACCCAAAAGAATACCAAAGCCCAACTCCCTTTTATTTTACCCAGTCCAAGTCCACTTCCCTTACTACCCGGTCCATACCTCAAATAATAATAAAATCCCAAATTCACTTTTACCGCCCCCCCAATATTATACCAAACCCAGTAAAACCACTGTTTGATGAACCCTAGTCTCACCCCCACCAAAATTACCCCGATTATTAATTATTACCTCATGATTAAAGGCTTCTAGAAGGATAGGGAATGACAGGGGAATGTTTTGAGGACACGTGGTTCAATCAGGAGCTAGGAGGTGTCACATCCACTAATCCATCCAACGGTGTAGAAATGTGCGTGGGAATGAGGCAAAGATCAAGGGCTAAGCTTCAAGTACCTAGAGGGTTCCAAAACCCTAGCAGCTCCCACCTCAGAGGCTATATATACTCACCTCCTCACATCATGTTTGGCTGTTAGATTTTAGGGTTAGCTTAGTATTAGGAGTAGGTTTAATTTAGCAATTTCTTAGTGTAATCTTTAAATTCAGTTTATTGTAATCTTCTCAGCTTTTATTAATGTAATCACTTTATGTTTTAATAAAAGTTAAGTTTTCAGTGAAAATTTCGTATCATTTAAATTTCATTACAAATATCTTAAATCTGTTTCTAGTTTATATATATATCTGTTTTCAGTAGCTTATCAAAAATTTTGATAACTTGTTGTGAGTTTTGCATTTGAAATCCGTTTTTTGGAAATTAGTTAACACAAGTCAAAGGTACAGTCATGGTATTGAATCCTGGTTTCTGGTGTTGGATTCAGATATTGGTGTTGTTTATGGGGTTGATTCATGGTACTAAGGTATGGTATTAGCCTATCTAAAGATAGGCATGGATCAAATGATCCCTCTGTTCAGCTGAGGGTTAAGCTGTGAGTTCACTCTTTTCATTTTTCATTTTTCATTCTAAAATTGTTCTTATTATTCACATAGTATAATATCTGGTGTTGTTTGTTCATTCAAGGTTAATTTCTGCCTATTATTACATTTTCAGTATGTAGCTTTGCTTTTACTGTCTTAAGTAGCTAACTGTCAGATTACTGTTTGAGTTTCACTAGTAGTTTTTCTTGTAGTTAACTGTTGATTTGATTGGATTGAGTGTTTTATAACTGTGTTGAACCATTAGTTTGGTTAGAATAAGCTTAAATCTCAAGTCTAGTTGTAGTACAGCTTAGTTCAGGGGTGTTTGGATCAGTCTTATTATCTTAGGTGTAGGTGAATTAGTGATGTTCTTTCTGCACTAGCAAGTCATATTAGGTTAGGATAAGTCACTTTAGTCATAATATTAGTAAGTTTAACATTAAAAAGTCAAAATACAAGTCAAGTTCATATTCTGTCATCCTGTTTAATAAATATTAGGCTGCAATTCTGATCATTAGTGCAATTTAGGTTAAAATAGCTTAATCTAGGTTGATATTATTTTGATATTGCATAATAAGTTCATTAGGATAAATCAAAACAAGTTTTAGTCAACTTAGCCGAAAAATCAGAATGTCAAAAAACAAAGTGGTACTCAGATTTTAGGTCAAAGTTTGATAGCTTCTGTAGGGCTTATTAGTGATTGGAAGAACTTGTGGATTCTTGTTTTCTAAACTTTGGCAGTAGGTGAACTAAAATCAAAAAGAATTTTCAAGTTTGGAGCTTATTAGCTTATCTAATAAGCTCATTGTAGTTGCCTGTTTAGCCTTGTTCATCCCCTGCACCATCAGTTCTTATTAAATTTCAAAGGGACATTTAAGTTAGAAAATAGGTTTTAGAGACTTAGTTTCTTTTGAATTTGTGATCTCAGTAAGTAGGAGTGTCAATTGCACCCATTAGCTCACACTCATCAGCTTATTAGCACTGCTTATTCTGCCTATTAAGCTAGTAGGTTCAACTAGTGTCTGATTTTAAGAGCAGGGCTGCAACTGAGTATTGTTGCTCATTCTCTGAATTTTATTGGTTCTTATAAGTTCATTTGTGCTTATAAATGTTTATTTCATTGATTGGTACCATTGCTTATTCTGCTGAGCTTATTCGCTTTTTCAATATTGCTTATTTGGCCTTATTGCACCATTATCTGTGTTTCTAAGTGTCATCTGGTCTCAAAATTGTTCCATTAAGCTTATTTAAGTCTAAAACTCTTCTGGTCAAAGTTTGGTTAAGATTTGGTCAAAGTGCTTATAAATAAGCACTTCACAATAAGCAGTTTCAAAGCAATAAGCATTTCCAGTGATTATTTTTCAAATTTTATATTTTTCCTAGATTCAGAATATTATTTTAGAATTTCCCTGAAATTTTCATATTTTTCTGAGTCCATTTGCTATTTTTCTTATTTAATTTTCAATTTTAATCATTTTTAATTACTTTTTAATTGCTGAAAAATACAAAAAAATCTAAAAAAGCCCAGAAAAATCCAAAAAAATATTAGAAAATTATTTTTAGTTATTTTAGAATTTTAGAAAGTAATTTTGCATTTTTCTCACTTTATTTACATTTTCTTTTAATTATTAAATAGTTTAAATAGTTTTTAATTCATAAAAAATTATTAAAAAGTCAAAAAAAAATATTTTTCTTTTTCTCAAAATTTTCTTTTATCATTTTTAATTTTTTAAAATTATTTTCAAGTCCGTAGGAGTAGTGTAGCTTAAAAGTCGCGTTTTATTTCGTACGTTAACGTTTATTTTACGTTTTAGCTCACGTTTTCGATTCTACGTGACGTTTTTAGTTTACTTAATTGAACTACGTGTTTAAGTGATTAATTGTGCCTTATTTGCTATATCATTAGTATAATCTCATATATATCACTTTGTACCACTTTTCACGACACGTTTTCCGAATCGGAAATTCGGAATTCCATTCACCCTTCACACGGAATACGACCTCGGGTTATCCGTATTTCTTTGCGGATTTCTTTGAGCTTATATCTATAATATTGATATTGTGTTTTTTCACGAATCAATTTAATGTATCAAAAATATTAGAAAATTATTTTTAGTTATTTTAGAATTTTAGAAAGTAATTTTGCATTTTTCTCACTTTATTTACATTTTCTTTTAATTATTAAGTAGTTTAAATAGTTTTTAATTCATAAAAAATTATTAAAAAGTCAAAAAAAAAAATATTTTTCTTTTTCCCAAAATTTTCTTTTATCATTTTTAATTTTCTAAAATTATTTTCAAGTCCGTAGGAGTAGTGTAGCTTAAAAGTCGCGTTTTATTTCGTACGTTAACGTTTATTTTACGTTTTAGCTCACGTTTTCGATTCTACGTTACGTTTCTAGTTGCCTTATTTGAATTACGTGCTTTACTAGTTAATTGTGCTTTATTTACTTATTCATTAGTATAATTTCATCATATCACTTTTTACCACTTTTCACGACACGATTTCACGAACCGAGAATTCAAAATTCCATTCACACCTTCGTTGGGATACGACTCGGGGAAATACCTTCCTTGTATATATTTTTTATAAAAACCAAAAAAATTGAAAAATCAAAAATACTTTTCCTAAAGTGTTTTCAAAAATACAAAAAAAAATAATAAAGTTATTGCCTCGACTCGACCGAAAGGAGGAGCGTTGTAAACCAAATAAGCTTGTTAATCGGATTACTTTAATTCTACTTCCGGGTAGTTTTGAAGGAAACGGTTTACAATTAACGTAACGTAGAAAACCAAACAAAAGAAAATAAAAGTTTTAAGAAAAATACAAAAAGATTTTCCTTTTCTACTTTGATTTTCTTTTTCAAAAATTAAAAAAAATAAAATAATAATCTTCTTATCCTCTTATCATTTAATTCTTCTTCTTTAACCCTCTAAACGATAATTCTTATGGATCCGATTTGTTTTAAATGTGGAGAACCGTTCTTTGATGATTTTTGTGTTTGGTGTACATGCAGACGGTGTGGTAACGATATTCGTGACGGAAGTTGTTGGTTTTGTGTTTCAAATACATACAACAACGTTCCAAACTTTTCCGACTACCCACCTCAGCCCGATTATTCTCACAAAAATTACAATTCATATGAGCAAGGTTCGTACTTCAATGATGAATCATTTCAAAATGCACCGACCTCACAACTACATAACGGTTGTGAGAATTGTGGAGGTCCACACTTTAGCACCGATTGTCAAACAAGGGAACCGTTTCCTTGTGACAATAATTATCACGACCAACCTCCACAATACGACACGATTCTCACGGTTCAGAATGAGATTCTTAAAATGATGACTACTCAAAATGATTTTAATGAGCTGTGTCTGAATACAATAAATCTTTTTAAGGAGGTAATTCGTATAAGAGAACAAGAACCGGAGACCATAACGGAAGTGGCGGAAATTGCTAGCTCTCAGAGCACACCACTTGTCCCACCTCCGGATTCTTCAAAATGTTTTTCAAAATTTCAATTTTGTGAGTGTTGTATGTACGATGATGATGATGATTCCACAATTACAATCGCTCTTAATCCTCAAAATGAATCTATCTCTCCTTCCGTAGAACCCGAGGACTCTCTAACAATGGGGGACGAGCATCTAAACACTATTCCGGCAACGGAATCTGACGAATTCAATAAGTCAAGTGTTGAGAACCTCGTTCCAATCCAAAGTGAGTCCGGGAGAAATTCTAAAGGTGATATGGAATTGGTTGATAACATTACACCCGCCGATGAAGAAGACGTCTTTGATTCATCTCCGAATCTTACTCCATCCTCTGATCCTCTTATATCCGATTTTTCCATTCCTTCTTTCTCACCGGTTGAGAGGAATGATGTCATTTTAGATGAGATCGAGGCATGTCTTGCCAATAATTCCATTCCGACAATGGTTGACGATTCTAATTTTGATCCGGAGGGAGACATTCTTTTGCTTGAAAAATTATTGAACGAAGAACCGTCACTTTCTCTCCCTCCGAAGGAAGTTGAATTCAATCCTCTTAAGGATATTGATGACCTTGTTCCAAGGGTTTTCGAAACATTCGATATGACTTTCACAAATCCGTTATTTGACTTTGAATTGGATTTTAATCTAATTTCAAATAACCCGATTTTTGATATTCCTATTGATGAGTCCGAATTGGAACCCGAGGTCCAGGACTCGCATCTTTTGATTGATTCTCTTCATGAGAAGTTCTCCGATGAACTTTCTCATATCATATCTCCACTTGAGAATAATCCTTTTTGTTTTGAGGAAGATCCAGACCCGGGGGGAGATGTTCTCAATCATGAGAATTTTCTTATTGGTGATTTAACCCCGACCCTCCCTCCCGTGGTATTTGTTGAAAAGGGCGTTGATGATAAATTTGCTTTAGACGATGAAGAATGGATTTTTATTCTTATCAAAATCTTTCTACCCTTCTTCATATTTGATGTGGTTTCTCTTATCCTTCACTCCACCGGGAGTGAGGATACCGTTTTTGATCCTGGCATCTCTATTGCCGAGTGTCCATTCCATCTGCTCTCCCCAAGGACGAATTAATTCGGGGATCGAGTCAAGCTCATGTGACTCGGATATCAAAAACAAGCGCTTCGTGGGAGGCACCCCATGCTTATCCATTTCATCTTAATTTTCTATTTTCTTTAATAACGTGACGTGAGGGGGGCGACCCTTTCCATACTCGTGTTTTCGTGGTTGTTTATGAATGTTCAGGAATTTCCCCGAAGTTTGAGGACTCTCGTGCTCGTGGTTTGTCGTTCTCTCCACTCGAGTCTCATCCTTCGCTGCTCTATCGGAAATTCACCATATCCAAAATCTTATCGACTAACGTTTATCTCTTGGCATACTTAATAAACGGCCTTAGATTTTACGTAGGATTACCTGTACCTTTAAAACATTGAGGACAATGTTTCACTTTAGTCTGGGGGGGGGGGGGAGGGGGGGGTGAATCTTCGATTCGATTTGACCTGTACCATCGTCTGAGCTGTTAACTTACGCAACTCCGTTTTTCACCAAAAATTTTAAATTTTGTCACCTCTTTATATTTCAAAAAAAAAAAAAAAAAAAAAAAAAAAATGATGAAAAAGAAAAAAAAAAAGATATGATATATGATATGAATAATAAGATTTGACACCTTGTTTTGACTTTCCTACCGGCGAGAGTAGAAATAAATGTTTTGACTTGACCGGGCGTGTTGAGCCCTAGCTCGTCTCCCTTAACCAATATAATCAAAAGATTATGGCTAAGCATCCGCGGATCTCATTACTTGGGATTTTAAATTTGCGGAGATCGAGGAATGATAGAGTTTATTTAGAAGTTTCGTGCTATACACGGATCTCAACCATGGGATTTAAAAAACCCACGAGAGGTACTTGTGGCCTCCTTGTTCCCATCAGAAACGTCACCAGTATATAATAGATGTCTAGGATTAATTAAGTGTATACGGTTTGGGCAATACTTAGTTTTTTCTCGTTCCCAACAAAATTTCTGCATATGAGGGTTTGGTACACATAGGGGTACTGCTAGTGTTACGGTAAAATAGACTATTGCATCTTGCCGGTTCGCAGCCGATGTTGTGATCTTAGTAAAGGCCGTAGGACTTGGGGTTTGGCATATGATTATGAATATCAATAATAATAATCCAAAGCCAAATAAAAGGCAGAGGAATCCAAAGCTATAAAAAGCAAAGGATATAATCCAAAAGTCATAATAAAGCTCTTGCATCTTGGCGGCTCAAAACCGTTGTTGTAATTGAAATAAAGGACTAAGGACGAAATATTATTAAAGTGATTATAGTTATGCAAAAATGCCAAGCTTCGACTCCGGGGGTTTCCCTAATAAAAAGCTTCCGTTTCGTGTATCAAACATGGTATGTCTCGGTCGTAAATAAAAAGGGGGGACCTCTACAAATCGTGTTAAATCAGAGACCTTCATGTGGACCCGACTTTTGTATGCAGAGGTTTTCGAGGGAAAGTTTGGAAACTACTTAACGTTCAAATTTTGTGCTCTTATCGGACTAACAAATATCGAAACGAGAAAAATATGAAGCAATTCATTTCTCACAAATTAAAATCTTAAGATACAAAACATAGGACCTGGGAACAAGAGGTAATACACAAGTAACTTTTGTGGGCAATGTTAGCATCTAACTTCTAGTTAAACAATGATTTCGATTTTACGCTTAGTTTGGGGGCTTGTGAAAAATCAAGGATGACGATTTTTATCCGTATGGTCTCTTCTCCATGAGAAGTGTTTCTGCTCGTAGACCCTGAAAATTATCAACAGATATGAATTGATAATGAAAGTCAAAACAAACCGTCACATATATAAAAATGAAAAATACAAAAAGAGTAGTAGTAGTTATTATTTATGAAAATCGGAAAACGGAGCGTTTTTGGGAATAAATGATTTTACTATCTCTATTGAAAGTCATTGCTACTTTACAACGTCAGTAAAGAGAGGTTTTGAAATTATTTATCTCTTAAGCGTGAGGTGATGACATTGCGTGAGGGCACGGCAATACCTTAGTCGGGGGGATTTTGATGTGTGCTTATTCACACATCTTTTTAGACCTTAAATCAGACCAAATACACTAAATACTAACCAAAAATGCCAAGAGAATGCATGTTTTTGTATTTGTGTATGTGCAGGTACGGATATGTGAAAAATGAACGAAAACAAAGACAAGACCGACAAAAACGAGCACGAGAATAGAAAAAGGTCAAAAGCCAAAGCCAGGGAAGCAAAATGATCAAAGAAAGCTTATTATGTCATTAGAAGTCCTCCAAGAATCAGAGAATGTCATAATTTACCCTTGGAAGGAAGTTTGGAAGAATGTCAGATTTGGTCCCTATGGTTTGCAATATTACAAACTTGGTCCTTGAAATAAATTTACTACTCCTATATAATTACACCGGATCCACTATATTAACAAACCCAAAAGAATACCAAAGCCCAACTCCCTTTTATTTTACCCAGTCCAAGTCCACTTCCCTTACTACCCGGTCCATACCTCAAATAATAATAAAATCCCAAATTCACTTTTACCGCCCCGCCCCCCCCCCCCCCCCCCCAATATTATACCAAACCCAGTAAAACCACTGTTTGATGAACCGTAGTCTCACCCCCACCAAAATTACCCCGATTATTAATTATTACCTCATGATTAAAGGCTTCTAGAAGGATAGGGAATGACAGGGGAATGTTTTGAGGACACGTGGTTCAATCAGGAGGACTCCTAGGAGGTGTCACATCCACTAATCCATCCAACGGTGTAGAAATGTGCATGGGAATGAGGCAAAGATCAAGGGCTAAGCTTCAAGTACCTAGAGGGTTCCAAAACCCTAGCAGCTCCCACCTCAGAGGCTATATATACTCACCTCCTCACATCATGTTTGGCTGTTAGATTTTAGGGTTAGCTTAGTATTAGGAGTAGGTTTAATTTAGCAATTTCTTAGTGTAATCTTTAAATTTAGTTTATTGTAATCTTCTCAGCTTTTATTAACGTAATCACTTTATGTTTTAATAAAAGTTAAGTTTTCAGTGAAAATTTCGTATCATTTAAATTTCATTACAAATATCTTAAATCTGTTCCTAGTTTATATATATCTGTTTTCAGTAGCTTATCAAAAATTTTGATAACTTGTTGTGAGTTTTGCATTTGAAATCCGTTTTTTGGAAATTAGTTAACACAAGTCAAAGGTACAGTCATGGTATTGAATCCTGGTTTCTGGTGTTGGATTCAGATATTGGTGTTGTTTATGGGGTTGATTCATGGTACTAAGGTATGGTATTAGCCTATCTAAAGATAGGCATGGATCAAATGATCCCTCTGTTCAGCTGAGGGTTAAGCTGTGAGTTCACTCTTTTCATTTTTCATTTTTCATTCTAAAATTGTTCTTATTATTCACATAGTATAATATCTGGTGTTGTTTGTTCATTCAAGGTTAATTTCTGCCTATTATTACATTTTCAGTATGTAGCTTTGCTTTTACTGTCTTAAGTAGCTAACTGTCAGATTACTGTTTGAGTTTCACTAGTAGTTTTTCTTGTAGTTAACTATTGATTTGATTGGATTGAGTGTTTTATAACTGTGTTGAACCATTAGTTTGGTTAGAATAAGCTTAAATCTCAAGTCTAGTTGTAGTACAGCTTAGTTCAGGGGTGTTTGGATCAGTCTTATTATCTTAGGTGTAGGTGAATTAGTGATGTTCTTTCTGCACTAGCAAGTCATATTAGGTTAGGATAAGTCACTTTAGTCATAATATTAGTAAGTTTAACATTAAAAAGTCAAAATACAAGTCAAGTTCATATTCTGTCATCCTGTTTAATAAATATTAGGCTGCAATTCTGATCATTAGTGCAATTTAGGTTAAAATAGCTTAATCTAGGTTGATATTATTTTGATATTGCATAATAAGTTCATTAGGATAAATCAAAACAAGTTTTAGTCAACTTAGCCGAAAAATCAGAATGTCAAAAAACAAAGTGGTACTCAGATTTTAGGTCAAAGTTTGATAGCTTCTGTAGGGCTTATTAGTGATTGGAAGAACTTGTGGATTCTTGTTTTCTAAACTTTGGCAGTAGGTGAACTAAAATCAAAAAGAATTTTCAAGTTTGGAGCTTATTAGCTTATCTAATAAGCTCATTGTAGTTGCCTGTTTAGCCTTGTTCATCCCCTGCACCATCAGTTCTTATTAAATTTCAAAGGGACATTTAAGTTAGAAAATAGGTTTTAGAGACTTAGTTTCTTTTGAATTTGTGATCTCAGTAAGTAGGAGTGTCAATTGCACCCATTAGCTCACACTCATCAGCTTATTAGCACTGCTTATTCTACCTATTAAGCTAGTAGGTTCAACTAGTGTCTGATTTTAAGAGCAGGGCTGCAACTGAGTATTGTTGCTCATTCTCTGAATTTTATTGGTTCTTATAAGTTCATTTGTGCTTATAAATGTTTATTTCATTGATTGGTACCATTGCTTATTCTGCTGAGCTTATTCGCTTTTTCAATATTGCTTATTTGGCCTTATTGCACCATTATCTGTGTTTCTAAGTGTCATCTGGTCTCAAAATTGTTCCATTAAGCTTATTTAAGTCTAAAACTCTTCTGGTCAAAGTTTGGTTAAGATTTGGTCAAAGTGCTTATAAATAAGCACTTCACAATAAGCAGTTTCAAAGCAATAAGCATTTCCACTGATTATTTTTCAAATTTTATATTTTTCCTAGATTCAGAATAATATTTTAGAATTTCCCTGAAATTTTCATATTTTTCTGAGTCCATTTGCTATTTTTCTTATTTAATTTTCAATTTTAATCATTTTTAATTACTTTTTAATTGCTGAAAAATACAAAAAAATCTAAAAAAGCCCAGAAAAATCCAAAAAAATATTAGAAAATTATTTTTAGTTATTTTAGAATTTTAGAAAGTAATTTTGCATTTTTCTCACTTTATTTACATTTTCTTTTAATTATTAAATAGTTTAAATAGTTTTTAATTCATAAAAAATTATTAAAAAGTCAAAAAAAAATATTTTTCTTTTTCCCAAAATTTTCTTTTATCATTTTTAATTTTTTAAAATTATTTTCAAGTCCGTAGGAGTAGTGTAGCTTAAAAGTCGCGTTTTATTTCGTACGTTAACGTTTATTTTACGTTTTAGCTCACGTTTTCGATTCTACGTTACGTTTCTAGTTGCCTTATTTGAATTACGTGCTTTACTAGTTAATTGTGCTTTATTTACTTATTCATTAGTATAATTTCATCATATCACTTTTTACCACTTTTCACGACACGATTTCACGAACCGAGAATTCAAAATTCCATTTACACCTTCGTTGGGATACGACTTAGGGAAATACTTTCCTAAGCATTTCTTCGGAAAAACAATCACTATACTAAAACGAACGTATCAATGTTCATTTTTATAATTGATTTCGGCCCGTTTGTTCTTTAGGCTCCATTTTGACTTTGCTTCTCTATATTAATAAGTGTATTGTCTTTGTTGCTAAGGAGTTCAATTAAATACTAAAATTTATTTTTGGCAGCTTTTGCCAAGAACTTCCCTATAATGGGTATAACTTGGGCTATGGGGCTCCGTTTCAGGCTCGTGACTAGTCGATTCGAAGCTTGGTATGCGGAGCACGTGGTGGTAAACTGCCTTTGTCAGTTTACAGAACTTTAGAGCCCCGAAACACTCTACTTCATGAGTTTTTTGTGTGTGTTGTCTCAAATAAAGATAGTTACCCAATTGGTTAGTATAACATGTTGGTTTTTTAGACATTCGTTTTTATAATTGATTTTGGCCCGTTTGTTTTTTAGGCTCCATTTTGACTTTGCTTCTCTATTTAATAAGTGTACTGCCTTTGTTGCTAAGGAGTTCAATGAAATACCAAAAGTTTATTTTTGGCAGTTTTGCTAAGAACTTCCCTATAACGGGTATAACTTTAGCTACGGGGATCCGTTTCAGGCCCGTGACTATTCGATTGGAAGCTTGGAATGATGAGTACGTGGTGATAAACTGCCTTTGTCGGTTTACAGAACTTTAGAGCCCCGAAACACTCTATTTCATGAGTTATTTGCTTGTGTTGTCTTTAATAAAGATGGTTACTCAATTGGTTAGTATATTAAGTTGGTTTTTTAGACATTCGTTTTTGCAATAGATTTCGGCCCATTTGTTCTTTAGGGTCATTTTTGACTTTGTTTCTCTATTTAATAAGTGTATTGCCTTTGTGGCCAAGGAGTTCAATGAAATACCAAAAGTTTATTTTTGGCATCTTTTGCTAAGAACTTCCCTATAATCGGTAGAACTTGGGCTACGGTGCTCGGTTTCAGGCACGTGACCAGTCGATTCGGAGCTTGGTATGAGGAGCACGTGGTGGTAAACTGCCTTTGTCAGTTTAAGGAACTTTAGAGCCCCGAAACACTCTACTTCATGTTTTTTGTGTGTGTTGTCTTAAATAAAGATAGTTACCCAATTCGTTAGTATAATAAGTTGGTTTTTTAGACATTCGTTTTTATAATTGATTTTGGCCCGTTTATTTTTTAGGCTCCATTTTGACTTTGCTTCTTTATTTAACAAGTGTACTGCCTTTGTTGCTAAGGAGTTCAATGAAATACCAAAAGTTTATTTTTGGCAGCTTTTGCTAAGAACTTCCATATAATGGGTATAACTTGAGCTACGGGGCTCCGTTTCAGGCCTGTGACTATTCGATTCAAAGCTTGGTATGCGGAGCACGTGGTGGTAAACTGCCTTTGTCAGTTTACAGAACTTTAGAGCCCCGAAACACTCTACTTCATGAGTTTTTTGTGCGTGTTGTCTCAAATAAAGATAGTTACCCAATTGGTTAGTATAATATGTTGGTTTTTTATACATTCGTTTTTATAATTGATTTTGGCCCGTTTGTTTTTTAGGCTCCATTTTGACTTTGCTTTTCTATTTAATAAGTGTATTGCCTTTGTTGCTAAGGAGTTCAATGAAATTTCAAAAGTTTATTTTTGGCAGCTTTTGATAAGAACTTCCCTATAATGGGTATAACTTGAGCTACGGGGCTCCGTTTCAGGCCCGTGACTATTCGATTGGAAGCTTGGAATGAGGAGCACGTGGTGATAAACTGCCTTTGTCGGTGTACGGAACATTAGAGCCCCGAAACACTCTATTTCATCAGTTATTTGCGTGTGTTGTCTTAAATAAAGATAGTTACTCAATTGGTTAGTATATTAAGTTGGTTTTTTAGACATTCGTTTTTGCAATAAATTTCGGCCCATTTATTCTTCAGGGTCCTTTTTGACTTTCTTTTTCTATTTAATAATTGTATTGCCTTTGTGGCTTAGTAGTTAAATTAAATACCAAAACTTTATTTTTGGCAGGTTTGTCTAAGAACTTCCCTATAATTGGTATAACTTGGGCTACGGCACTCCGTTTCAGGTCCGTGACCAGTCGATTCAAAGCTTGGTATAAGGAGCGCGTGGTGTCTTTAGAGCCCGGAAACACTCTATTTCTTGAGTTATTTGTGTGAGTTGTCTTAAATAAAGATAGTTACTCAATTGGTTAGTATAATAAGTTGGTTTTCTAGATGTTCATTTTTATAATTGATTTCGGCCCGTTTGTTCTTTAGGCTCCATTTTGACTTTGCTTCTCTATTTAATAAGTGTATTGTCTTTGTTGCTAAGGAGTTCAATTAAATACTAAAATTTATTTTTGGCAGCTTTTGCCAAGAACTTCCCTATAATGGGTATAACTTGGGCTATGGAGCTCCGTTTCAGGCTCGTGACTAGTCGATTCCAAGCTTGGTATGCGGAGCACGTGGTGGTAAACTGCCTTTGTCAGTTTACAGAACTTTATAGCCCCGAAACACTCTACTTCATGAGTTTTTTGTGTGTGTTGTCTCAAATAAAGATAGTTACCCAATTGGTTAGTATAACATGTTGGTTTTTTAGACATTCGTTTTTATAATTGATTTTGGCCCGTTTGTTTTTTAGGCTCCATTTTGACTTTGCTTCTCTATTTAATAAGTGTACTGCCTTTGTTGCTAAGGAGTTCAATGAAATACCAAAAGTTTATTTTTGGCAGTTTTGCTAAGAACTTCCCTATAACGGGTATAACTTGAGCTACGGGGATCCGTTTCAGGCCCGTGACTATTCGATTGGAAGCTTGGAATGATGAGCACGTGGGGATAAACTGCCTTTGTCGGTTTACAGAACTTTAGAGCCCCGAAACACTCTATTTCATGAGTTATTTGCTTGTGTTGTCTTTAATAAAGATGGTTACTCAATTGGTTAGTATATTAAGTTGGTTTTTTAGACATTCGTTTTTGCAATAGATTTTGGCCCATTTGTTCTTTAGGGTCATTTTTGACTTTGTTTCTCTATTTAATAAGTGTATTGCCTTTGTGGCCAAGGAGTTCAATGAAATACCAAAAGTTTATTTTTGGCATCTTTTGCTAAGAACTTCCCTATAATCGGTAGAACTTGGGCTACGGTGCTCGGTTTCAGGCACATGACCAGTCGATTCGAAGCTTGGTATGAGGAGCACGTGGTGGTAAACTGCCTTTGTCAGTTTAAGGAACTTTAGAGCCCCGAAACACTCTACTTCATGAGTTTTTTGTGTGTGTTGTCTTAAATAAAGATAGTTACCCAATTCGTTAGTATAATAAGTTGCTTTTTTAGACATTCGTTTTTATAATTGACTTTGGCCCGTTTATTTTTTAGGCTCCATTTTGACTTTGCTTCTTTATTTAACAAGTGTACTGCCTTTGTTGCTAAGGAGTTCAATGAAATACCAAAAGTTTATTTTTGACAGCTTTTGCTAAGAACTTCCATATAATGGGTATAACTTGAGCTACGGGGCTCCGTTTCAGGCCTGTGACTATTCGATTCAAAGCTTGGTATGCGGAGCACGTGGTGGTAAACTGCCTTTGTCAGTTTACAGAACTTTAGAGCCCCGAAACACTCTACTTCATGAGTTTTTTGAGTGTGTTGTCTCAAATAAAGATAGTTACCCAATTGGTTAGTATAGTATGTTGGTTTTTTATACATTCGTTTTTATAATTGATTTTGGCCCGTTTGTTTTTTCGGCTCCATTTTGACTTTGCTTCTCTATTTAATAAGTGTACTGCCTTTGTTGCTAAGGAGTTCAATGAAATGTCAAAAGTTTATTTTTGGCAGCTTTTGATAAGAACTTCCCTATAATGGGTATAACTTGAGCTACGGGGCTCCGTTTCAGGACCGTGACTATTCGATTCGAAGCTTGGAATGAGGAGCACGTGGTGATAAACTGCCTTTGTCGGTTTACGGAACATTAGAGCCCCGAAACACTCTATTTCATCAGTTATTTGCGTGTGTTGTCTTAAATAAAGATAGTTACTCAATTGGTTAGTATATTAAGTTGGTTTTTTAGACATTCGTTTTTGCAATAAATTTCGGCCCATTTATTCTTCAGGGTCCTTTTTGACTTTCTTTTTCTATTTAATAATTGTATTGCCTTTGTGGCTTAGTAGTTAAATTAAATACCAAAACTTTATTTTTGGCAGGTTTATCTAAGAACTTCCCTATAATTGGTATAACATGGGCTACGGCGCTCCGTTTCAGGTCCGTGACCAGTCGATTCAAAGCTTGGTATAGGGAGCGCGTGGTGTCTTTAGAGCCCGGAAACACTCTATTTCTTGAGTTATTTGTGTGAGTTGTCTTAAATAAAGATAGTTACTCAATTGGTTAGTATAATAAGTTGGTTTTCTAGATGTTCATTTTTATAATTGATTTCGGCCCGTTTGTTCTTTAGGCTCCATTTTGACTTTGCTTCTCTATTTAATAAGTGTATTGTCTTTGTTGCTAAGGAGTTCAATTAAATACTAAAATTTATTTTTGGCAGCTTTTGCCAAGAACTTCCCTATAATGGGTATAACTTGGGCTATGGGGCTCCGTTTCAGGCTCGTGACTAGTTGATTCCAAGCTTGGTATGCGGAGCACGTGGTGGTAAACTGCCTTTGTCAGTTTACAGAACTTTAGAGCCCCGAAACACTCTACTTCATGAGTTTTTTTGTGTGTGTTGTCTCAAATAAAGATAGTTACCCAATTGGTTAGTATAACATGTTGGTTTTTTAGACATTCGTTTTTATAATTGATTTTGGCCCGTTTGTTTTTTAGGTTCCATTTTGACTTTGCTTCTCTATTTAATAAGTGTACTGCCTTTGTTGCTAAGGAGTTCAATGAAATACCAAAAGTTTATTTTTAGCAGTTTTGCTAAGAACTTCCCTATAACGGGTATAACTTGAGCTACGGGGATCCGTTTCAGGCCCGTGACTATTCGATTGGAAGCTTGGTATGATGAGCACGTGGGGATAAACTGCCTTTGTCGGTTTACAGAACTTTAGAGCCCCGAAACACTCTATTTCATGAGTTATTTGCTTGTGTTGTCTTTAATAAAGATGGTTACTCAATTGGTTAGTATATTAAGTTGGTTTTTTAGACATTCGTTTTTGCAATAGATTTCGGCCCATTTGTTCTTTAGGGTCATTTTTGACTTTGTTTCTCTATTTAATAAGTGTATTGCCTTTGTGGCCAAGGAGTTCAATGAAATACCAAAAGTTTATTTTTGGCATCTTTTGCTAAGAACTTCCCTATAATCGGTAGAACTTGGGCTACGGTGCTCGGTTTCAGGCACGTGACCAGTCGATTCGAAGCTTGGTATGAGGAGCACGTGGTGGTAAACTGCCTTTGTCAGTTTAAGGAACTTTAGAGCCCCGAAACACTCTACTTCATGAGTTTTTTGTGTGTGTTGTCTTAAATAAAGATAGTTACCCAATTCGTTAGTATAATAAGTTGCTTTTTTAGACATTCGTTTTTATAATTGACTTTGGCCCGTTTATTTTTTAGGCTCCATTTTGACTTTGCTTCTTTATTTAACAAGTGTACTGCCTTTGTTGCTAAGGAGTTCAATGAAATACCAAAAGTTTATTTTTGACAGCTTTTGCTAAGAACTTCCATATAATGGGTATAACTTGGGCTATGGGGCTCCGTTTCAGGCTCGTGACTATTCGATTCAAAGCTCGGTATGCGGAGCACGTGGTGGTAAACTGCCTTTGTCAGTTTACAGAACTTTAGAGCCCCGAAACACTCTACTTCATGAGTTTTTTGTGCGTGTTGTCTCAAATAAAGATAGTTACCCAATTGGTTAGTATAGTATGTTGGTTTTTTATACATTCGTTTTTATAATTGATTTTGGCCCGTTTGTTTTTTCGGCTCCATTTTGACTTTGCTTCTCTATTTAATAAGTGTACTGCCTTTGTTGCTAAGGAGTTCAATGAAATGTCAAAAGTTTATTTTTGGCAGCTTTTGATAACAACTTCCCTATAATGGGTATAACTTGAGCTACGGGGCTCCGTTTCAGGCCCGTGACTATTCGATTCGAAGCTTGGAATGAGGAGCACGTGGTGATAAACTGCCTTTGTCGGTTTACGGAACATTAGAGCCCCAAAACACTCTATTTCATCAGTTATTTGCGTGTGTCGTCCTAAATAAAGATAGTTACTCAATTGGTTAGTATATTAAGTTTGTTTTTTAGACATTCGTTTTTGCAATAAATTTCGGCCCATTTATTCTTCAGGGTCCTTTTTGACTTTCTTTTTCTATTTAATAATTGTATTGCCTTTGTGGCTTAGTAGTTAAATTAAATACCAAAACTTTATTTTTGGCAGGTTTATCTAAGAACTTCCCTATAATTGGTATAACATGGGCTTTATCTAAGAACTTCCCTATTTTTGGCAGGTCCGTGACCAGTCGATTCAAAGCTTGGTATAGGGAGCGCGTGGTGTCTTTAGAGCCCGGAAACACTCTATTTCTTGAGTTATTTGTGTGAGTTGTCTTAAATAATGATAGTTACTCAATTGGTTAGTATAATAAGTTGGTTTTCTAGATGTTCATTTTTATAATTGATTTCGGCCCATTTGTTCTTTAGGCTCCATTTTGACTTTGCTTCTCTATTTAATAAGTGTATTGTCTTTGTTGCTAAGGAGTTCAATTAAATACTAAAATTTATTTTTGGCAGCTTTTGCCAAGAACTTCCCTATAATGGGTATAACTTGGGCTATGGGGCTCCGTTTCAGGCTCGTGACTAGTCGATTCCAAGCTTGGTATGCGGAGCACGTGGTGGTAAACTGCCTTTGTCAGTTTACAGAACTTTAGAGCCCCGAAACACTCTACTTCATGAGTTTTGTGTGTGTGTTGTCTCAAATAAAGATAGTTACCCAATTGGTTAGTATAACATGTTGGTTTTTTAGACATTCGTTTTTATAATTGATTTTGGCCCGTTTGTTTTTTAGGCTCCATTTTGACTTTGCTTATCTATTTAATAAGTGTACTGCCTTTGTTGCTAAGGAGTTCAATGAAATACCAAAAGTTTATTTTTGGCAGTTTTGCTAAGAACTTCCCTATGACGGGTATAACATGAGCTACGGGGATCCGTTTCAGGCCCGTGACTATTCGATTGGAAGCTTGGAATGATGAGCACGTGGTGATAAACTGCCTTTGTCGGTTTACAGAACTTTAGAGCCCTGAAACACTCTATTTCATGAGTTATTTGCTTGTGTTGTCTTTAATAAAGATGGTTACTCAATTGGTTAGTATATTAAGTTGGTTTTTTAGACATTCGTTTTTGCAATAGATTTCGGCCCATTTGTTCTTTAGGGTCCTTTTTGACTTTCTTTCTCTATTTAATAAGTGTATTGCCTTTGTGGCTAAGGAGTTCAATGATGCTTGAGAATTGCACCAGGCTTTACCTCTCAAGGGATCTTGAGAAGCTTACAATCTCCACCAGGCAGTGTACCTGATCGTTGTAGTATAGTATAGTGACAAGTACCGGGGGATTGATCGTTCAGCTAGGAATAGTGTCGCTAGGATTAGAAAACCTAAATACTAGTTCTAAAGGTGAGGGATGATTATTTTTGTATTTTTATATTTTTTAGAAAGCAAGTAAAAATCTCGGGTTTGAAGGATTTGGGCGGAATTAGTTGCTAGTCGACTAACCCAATACTATAGATGCAATCAGAATAAAATACAAGAAATGAAAATAAACTAATTTATCTAAGGTTGTGAGCAATAAGTGGAGAAAATGTGTTTACTTAGATTTCACTACTCCCTAGACATCTTTTACACGTTAATTACTTGTTATAGTTGTATGGATGACGGATTGTATTCCTTAATACCAGTCATGGGGTATCGCACATAACTCCCCAATTCTATGAGCTCTTATCTCCTCCTATACCATGCCCAACACAACCATAGGGATTGTAAACAGTGGCTCATGCATTTAATACAACCAATAAAGACCTTAGTGCAATCGGTTCATGTTTCCTAAGACGTTCAAGCATGTTACCATTTGGAGATCTGCCAGTTTTCTTAAGCCTAACATATAAATTCACTCATCCAAAACAGACTATAAACAAGTAATCAACTTATAATCAACATCTAGGTTTCATTAGATCCGAGCAAACACAAGATAGATCTAGCCTATCATGATGGAATTAAGACAAGAACAAGATATAGACAACCAACACATAGACATATTGATTGAATTAAAAGAACACTTATCTTAATTACACATGAAAGCTATCAAGGGGTTGGAACCCTTGAAAAACCTGTAAAATTCGCACCAAAATCGTACTAGGGTTTCTCCAAAACTTCTCTCTCTAATGTTTAAAAATTAGAAAACTATATATAAGAAATAGGGTCTGACGGCGTCAAGACCAAATAGGTGACGCCGTCACCTCGCCGCCAAAATAATTCTCGGACTGCCTTGATCTACTTCTGACGCCGTCATGTGTTATGCATTTCCAGGCCGTCATGACTTTTCCTCTTGACGCCCTTCCTTGTGACGCCGTCAAATCTGTTCTGGATTGTCATGGAAATTGCTCTTGACGCCGTCAGGATATTACTCTTGACGCCGTCACCTACTGTTCCCAGCAAGGAAAATTAAGACTTTGGCGTTTTCTTCACTTTTATGCTCCAAAAACGTCCGAATTGCTTCCTTTTCCAGATTTCTCTCCCAAAGTACCTAAAATCACAAAAGGAACGATTTAGGGCAATATTTGATCAAATAAATTCGAATTCCGGCTTAAATGACCCCCTAAAAGTGGTTCATTTTTCACCTCATCATATACCCTTACACTTGAGATTTGCTTGTCCTCAAGCAAATGCGCTTTTATTCTACTCAAAATACAAGTTAGGGGTCATTTAACACTAATATAAAAGTAATCACAACAAATAATCGTTCCACTAAAGACCAATAGACAAGCACGGAGGTCATACACAAGCACCTCACAAATAGTGTTTAGATACTCACATCTCTCGGGTGTAATAAAGTATAAATTACAATATGGAAACGGAAGATATCTCTCACTACCTGTCATAGCAAAATAGATTACCATAGGCTTGGGAAAGGATCAAACCTCCACCACATGGCGTAAGCACCTAGGATAAACTATCAAAGAGGTCTTTTAAAGGGTTGTAACGTTAGGTGTAGGGATATGAAATACACGGTTTTGTTGGATAAAGGAAGTTTTACTGGTTGCGAGTTAACAATCTTGGTCAATTCCATGTACAATATGGCGTTGCTAAGCCAAGAATAGACTCGACTTAAGCTAATAAATGAAAAATAACAAAAACATAAAAATGAACATAGAATAAAAAGGGATGGTAGTCCGTATGTTTTTCATTTTTTTTTCTTTTTCTATTTTTTTTTCTTTTCTTTTCTTGATTTTTCGATTTTTTTTTTGTTTTTTCTTTTTTTTTTCTTTTTTTTTTTTTTTTTTTTTGCATACACTCTTACCTTACCATCCAGAATAATGCATCATAGGGAATGGGAATTCCCCTTACACTTGAATCTTTACATACTTTACAATAAACTAAACTAATGACTCGAATTAAGAAAATCAAAACACTTGGAGCACTTTTAAGATTAACGTACGTATGGGTGTAATAAATGATGTTCTTCCCCATTACTCCATAAAAATAAGTACTTACCCATGAGTCCCATGAGTCCCAAAACAATATGTACAAGGATATGACTCGACTTAGCAACCATGTAATCAATTAGATAGTTAACTTAGGGTTTAACAAATAACAATAATGCACTAAAAATGAGCGCATACACGGAAGGCCAAGGCGATTTGGTTGTACATTTAAGTGGGGTGTAAGAAATTCTTCCTTTAAGTAAAATGCTTAAAGTTAGAAACGAAAAGATAGGCTCGGAGGGGTGTACTAGGGGTTTCATGTACTAAAAATGAGTACAACGCTAAGGGTGTGGGAAAAATTAGTTGACTTAACTAGCCAAGTAATATGACTTAAATGGTCAAGTAATCATAATACGGGTTTAACACAAGGGTGATCCTAATGCCTCTTATCATGTAGTAAATCCTACTACACGAATCTAGTCTCACTAGCGGTCTCGGGATGCATCACTAACGCAAGTTCTAGAATCTAAATGCTACCGGTACACTCATAAGCACTAATAATAAATGCTTTTCCTTTCAAATCTAAAGGCGAACCTCACATATTTGGGTGGAAAATTTTTCTGAATATACGGTTATGTGCTAGTCATACAATCTCCTATCCATGAGACGCTTGCTATGGCTAAAGTTTCACTCCTAAATGTTGTAAAAAAATTTAAATTTGGCGCTAAAATTGCACTAACAAATATTTCTCATAGTTTTATTACACATCTACCATCAAACAAAACAAACTCAAGCGAAAGTGCATATGTAAGGTATCATCTTTTTACCCTCCCCTTACACTTAAGATGAACATTGTCCCCAATGTTCAAGTAAAGAATGTAAAAGTGAAAAAGTAAAAGGAATGAAATCAAATACTCCCCTGATTCGCTCGGTATGGATAATTAGGTGGCCAGGTTAAATCTTCCTCCAAGAAAATGAACAATCAAAGCTTCCCATCCAGAATACAAATCATCTTCTTGTCATACATAACCTGTAAATCTTGAGAAAATAGACAAAACAACCTCGCGTAAAATCGGCGGCATCCTATATAAGTTACTAAATCCTAGAAAACAAAATAAGATATAATGCTTGTGGAATGAAGTTTGCAGATTTCCTGGAGATTATAAAACTTAATAATTCACAAAAACCATAAGACTCCGTTAGAAAAACAAAACCGGTAAAATTTCCAGATTTTTACACTTGACGCCGTCAAGAGTTAACTCGTGACGCCGTCAGGATTGACATGCAGAAATTCTTATGTTAAGTTTCCAGAAAATTTCTGGAAAAACTTGGTCCTACTTCTTGGAAAATCCTGCAAAACTTCATTATGACTCAATACAAGCATTTGACTCTAACAAGTACGAATATACATGTTCATTTAATATTGTGGAGAATCATGATCGGTTTGTTTCTTAAAAACATATTTGGGGTTTCCCCTTACACTTATCTTTTGCAAAAATACTTTTAGGTGGAGTTAAGACTAGGCCAAAACAACAAAGTAAAGTATTTCCACTTTTTAGTTTAGAAACATGATCAACCAACAATAAAAACTAAGCATGCATACGAAAGCAAATAACAAACAAACAAAAATAAAATCACACAACATGGGTTGCCTCCCAAGAAGCGCTTTTCTATATTTACGAGTCTTGTAGCTAGACTCAAGGTCATGGGTTACTGCGTGACCTCATCGTTGGTTCCACTCTCCGTTTGTAGATATTCTTTGTAGAAACCAATCACCTTTTTCTCAACCACCCCCATAATCATTTGGGCAAATTCTTTATCGACTTTATACCTTGGTCCTAGGGCCAAGCAATCTTTGTAATAAAGACTCCTTTTTTCCTATACATAATCCATGCCCTTTTTCTTATCCTCTTCGTTGATGTCCTCAAAAGCACCAACGTTGTCCTTGTCAAACCGGGATATAAAGCGAAATTCTTTCATCCTATTAGGCATCCTATAAGTGATACTATCGGTGCTACTTGCGAATCGGATCGTTCCTTCTATCTCATCATATTCCAACTTAGACTCCTCAACAAACGGTTTGCCAAACACAACATTTGATAACCGACAATCAATAACATTAGCAAGATCTTCCACAATCATAAAGTTGGTGACAAAAGTGAAATTACCAACAAAGACATGTAGACCTTTGACTCTCCCGACAAAGTTACAAACTCCACCGGGGTATTTGGGATCTTTTCTAGGTTCAAGTCTTGTTTTCACTATATCATTATAGACATTTGAGGACATAATGTTGATTGGGGATTTAAAGTCAATGTAAGCATTGTTAATGTGCCTATACCCAATCATACATGGTATCTTAGCATTCTTAGGATCGCCTCTCTTTATCTTAGGTTCAATTATAGTAAAAGGAGATCGTGGGTTATCGATAAGATTATTATAATATGCAATCTCTTCCTTAGTGGGATATAGATTAAAATAGTCATTAAGCTTCGGATCTATTTCCCCCTCTTCAAGTCCCTTAATAACATTCACAAAGTCATTAGGCCCTAGGTCCTCATTTGAATACAAGGCGGCCGCTAGGTCACTAAATGCATGTTCGAGCTCAACCTTAATCAAACTGTTAAGCTCCCTAAGTTCCCTAATCTCACTCTCAATTTGTTCACGCAACAAAGCCACTTCTCTAGGGGAAAGGGGTGGATTCGCGTTTTCCATAATGGTCAATGGAATAGTCAATGAATTTAATTTACTAACAAATGCACAAAGAAAAAGATAGACTAAAGAAAACCTAAAAATAAAAATAAAATCTTACTAGAAAGGAATCTAGCAAGTAGACCTAATAAAAAGAAATTCTAACCTAGACAATAACTATTCCCCAGGCTACGGCGCCCAAAAACTTGATGCGTGGGAATTGCACCAGGCTTTACCTCTCAAGGGATCTTGAGAAGCTTACAACCCCCACCAGGCAGTGTACCTGATCGTTGTAGTATAGTATAGTGACAAGTACTGGGGGATTGATCGTTCAGCTAGGAATAGTGTCGCTAGGAGTAGAAAACCTAAATACTAGTTCTAAAGGTGAGGGATGATTATTTTTGTATTTTTATATTTTTTAGAAAGCAAGTAAAAATCTCGGGTTTGAAGGATTTGGGCGGAATTAGTTGCTAGTCAACTAACCCAATACTAAAGATGCAATCAAAATATAATACAAGAAATGAAAATAAACTAATTTATCTAAGGTTGTGAGCAATAAGTGAAGAAAATGTGTTTACTTAGATTTCACTACTCCCTAGACATGTTTTACACGTTAATTACTTGTTATAGTTGTATGGATGACGGATTGTATTCCTTAATACCATTCATGGGGTATCGCACATAACTCCCCAATTCTATGAGCTCTTATCTCCTCCTATACCATGCCCAGCACAACCATAGGGATTGTAAACAGTGGCTCATGCATTAAATACAACCAATAAATACCTTAGTGCAATCGGTTCATGTTTCCTAAGACGTTCAAGCATGTTACCATTTGGAGATCTGCCGGTTTTCTTAAGCCTAACATATAAATTCACTCATCCAAAATAGACTATAAACAAGTAATCAACATATAATCAACATCTAGGTTTCATTAGATCCAAGCAAACACAAGATAGATCTAGCCTAGCATGATGGAATTAAGACAAGAACAAGATATAGACAACCAACACATAGATATATTGATTGAATTAAAAGATCACTTATCTTAATTACCAAATAGGTGACGCCGTCACGTCGCCGCCAAAATAATTCTCGGACTGCCTTGATCTACTTCTGACGCCGTCATGTGTTATGCATTTCCAGGCCGTCATGACTTTTCCTCTTGACGCCCTTCCTTGTGACGCCGTCAAATCTGTTCTGGATCGTCATGGAAATTGCTCTTTACGCCGTCAGGATATTACTCTTGACGCCGTCACCTACTGTTCCCAGCAAGGAAAATTAAGAGTTTGGCGTTTTCTTCACTTTTATGCTCCAAAAACGTCCGAATTGCTTCCTTTTCCAGATTTCTCTCCCAAAGTACCTAAAATCACAAAAGGAACGATTTAGGGCAATATTTGATCAAATAAATTCGAATTCCGGCTTAAATGACCCCCTAAAAGTGGTTCATTTTTCGCCTCATCATTCAATGAAATACCAAAAGTTTATTTTTGGTAGCTTTTGCTAAGAACTTCCCTATAATGGGTATAACTTGGGCTACAGGGCTCCGTTTTTTGTCTGTGACCAGTCGATTCAAAACTTGGTATGAGGAGCACGTGGTGGTAAACTGCCTTTTTTGGTTTACGGAACTTTAGAGCCCCGAAACACTCTACTTCATGAGTTATTTGTGTGTGTTGTCTTAAATAAAGGTAGTTACACAATTGGTTAGTATCATAAGTTGGTTTTTTAGACATTCTTTTTTATAATTGATTTCGGCATGTTTTTTCTTTATGCTCCATTTTGACTTTGCTTCTCTATTTAATAAGTGTACTGCCTTTGTTGCTAAGTAGTTCAATGAAATACCAAAAGTTTATTTTTGCCAGCTTTTGCTAAGAACTTCCTATAATGGGTATAACTTGGGCTACGGGGCTCCGTTTCAGGCCCGTGACTATTCGATTGGATGCTTGGAATGAGGAGCATGTGGTGGTAAACTGCCTTTGTCGATTTATGGAACTTTAGAGCCCCGAAACACTCTATTTCATGAGTTATTTGTGTCCGTTGTCTTAAATAAAGATAGTTACTAAATTTGTTAGTATATTAAGTTGGTTTTTTAGACATTCGTTTTTGCAATAGATTTCGGCCCATTTGCTCTTTAGGGTCCTTTTTGACTTTGTTTCTCTATTTAATAAGTGTATTGCCTTTGTGGCTAGGGAGTTCAATTAAATTCCAAAAGTTTATTTTTTGCAGCTTTTGCTAAGAACTTCCATATAATGGGTATAACTTGGACTACGGGGTTCTGTTTCAGGCTCGTGACCAGTCGATTTGAAGCGTGGTATGAGGAGCACTTGGTGGTAAACTGGCTTTGTCGGTTCACGGCACTTTAGATCCCCGAAACACTCTACTTTATGCGTAATTTGTGTGTGTTGTCTTAAATTAAGATAGTTACCCAATTGGTTAGTATAATAAGTCGGTTTTTTAGACATTCGTTTTTATAATTGATTTCGGCCCGTTTGTTTTTAGGCTCCATTTTGACTTTGCTTCTCTATTTAATAAGTGTATTGCCTTTGTTGCTAAGGAGTTCAATGAAATACCAAAAGTTTATTTTTGGCAGCTTTTGCTAAGAACTTCCCCATAATGGGTATAACCTGGGCTACGGGGCTCTGTTTCAGGCCCGTGACAATTCAATTGGAATCTTGGAATGAGGAGCACGTGGTGGTAAACTGCCTTTTTTCGCTTTACGGAACTTTAGAGCCCCGAAACACTCTATTTCATGAGTTATTTGCATGTTTTGTGTTAAATAAAGATAGTTACTCAATTGGTCAGTATATTAGGTTGGTTTTTTAGACATTCGTTTTTGCAATAGATTTCGGCCCATTTGTTCTTTAGGGTCCTTTTTGACTGTGTTTCCCTATAATGGATATAACTTGGGCTATGGGGCTCCGTTTCAGGACCGTGACCAGTCGATTCAAAGCTTGGTATGAGGAACACGTGATGGTAAACTGCCTTTGTCGGTTTATGGAACTTTAGTGCCCCGAAACACTCTATTTCATGAGTTATTTGTGTGTGTTGTCTTAAATAAAGATAGTTACTCAATTGGTTAGTATATTAAGTTGGTTTTTTAGACATTCGTTTTTATAATTGATTTCGGCCCGTTTGTTCTTTAGGCTCCGTTTTGACTTTGCTTCTCTATTTAATAAGTGTACTGCCTTTCTTGCTAAGGAGTTAATGAAATACCAAAAGTTTATTTTTGGCAGCTTTTGCTAAGAACTTCCCTATAATGGGTATAAGTAGGGCTATGGGGCTCCGTTTCAGGCGCGTGACTATTCGATTGGAAGCTTGGAATGAGGTGCACGTGGTGGTAAACTGCCTTTTTTTCGGTTTACGGAAATTTAGAGCCCCGAAACACTCTATTTCATGAGTTATTTGTGTGTGTTGTCTTAAATAAAGATAGTTACTCAATTGGTAAGTATATTAAGTTGATTTTTTAGACATTCGTTTTTGCAATAGATTTCGGCCCATTTGTTCTTAAGGGTCCTTTTTGACTTTGTTTCTCTATTTAATAAGTGTATTGCCTTTGTGGCTAAGGAGTTTAATTAAATACCAAAAGTTTATTTTTGGCAGCTTTTGCTAAGAACTTCCCTATAATGGGTATAACTTGGGATACGCGGCTCCGTTTCAGGCTCGTGACCAGTCGATTTGAAGCTTGGTATGAGGAGCACGTGGTGGTAAACTGCCTTTGTCAGTTTACGGCACTTTAGATCCCCGAAACACTCTACTTCATGAGTTATTTGTGTGTGTTGTCTTAAATAAAGATAGTTACCCAATTGGTTAGTATAATAAGTTGGTTTTTTAGACATTCGTTTTTATAATTGATTTCGGCCCGTTTCTTCTTTAGGCTCCATTTCGACTTTGCTTCTCTATTTAATAAGTGTACTGCCTTTGTTGCTAAGGAGTTAATGAAATACCAAAAGTTTATTTTTGGCAGCTTTTGCTAAGAACTTCCCTATAATGGGTATAAGTTGGGCTACGGGGCTCCGTTTCAGGCGTGTGACTATTCGATTGGATGGTTGGAATGAGGTGCACATGGTGGTAAACTGCCTTTTTTCGGTTTACGGAACTTTAGAGCCCCGAAACACTCTATTTCATGAGTTATTTGTGTGTGTTGTCTTAAATAAAGATAGTTACTCAATTGGTCAGTATATTAAGTTGATTTTTTAGACATTCGTATTTGCAATAGATTTCAGCCCATTTGTTCTTAAGGGTCCTTTTTGACTTTGTTTCTCTATTTAATAAGTGTATTGCCTTTGTGGCTAAGGAGTTTAATTAAATACCAAAAGTTTATTTTTGGCAGCTTTTGCTAAGAACTTCCCTATAATGGGTATAACTTGGGCTACGCGGCTTCGTTTCAGGCTCGTGACCAGTCGATTTGAAGCTTGGTATGAGGAGAACGTGGTGGTAAACTGCCTTTGTCAGTTTACGGCACTTTAGATCCCCGAAACACTCTACTTCATGAGTTATTTGTGTGTGTTGTCTTAAATAAAGATAGTTACCCAATTGGTTAGTAAAATAAGTTGGTTTTTTAGACATTCGTTTTTATAATTGATTTCGGCCCGTTTCTTCTTTAGGCTCCATTTTGACTTTGCTTCTCTATTTAATAAGTGTACTGCCTTTGTTGCTAAGGAGTTCAATGAAATACCAAAAGTTTATTTTTGGCAGCTTTTGCTAAGAAGTTCCCTATAATGGGTATAACTTGGGCTACGGGGCTCCGTTTTAGGCCCGTGACTATTTGATTGGAAGCTTGGAATGAGGACCACGCGGTGGTAAACTGCCTTTGTCGGTTTACGGAACTTTAGAGTCCCGAAACACACTATTTCATGAGTTTTTTGCGTGTGTTGTCTAAAATAAAGATAGTTACTCAATTGGTTAGTATATTAAGTTGGTTTTTTACACATTCGTTTTTGCAATAGATTTCGGCCCATTTGTTGTTTAAGGACCTTTTTGACTTTGTTTTTCTATTTAATAAGTGTATTGCCTTTGTGGCTAAGGAGTTCAATGAAATACCAAAAGTTTATTTTTGGCAGCTTTTGCTAAGAACTTCCCTATAATGGGTATAACTTGGGCTACGGGGCTCCGTTTCAGGCCCGTGACCAGTCGATTCAAAGCTTGGTATGAGGAACGCGTGGTGGTAAATTGCCTTTTTCGGTTTATGGAACTATAGAGCCCCGAAACACTCTATTTCATGAGTTATTTGTGTGTGTTGTCATAAATAAAGATAGTTACTCAATTGGTTAGTATAATAAGTTGGTTTTTTAGACATTCGATTTTATAATTGATTTCGGCCCATTTGTTCTTTAGGCTCCATTTTGACTTTGCTTCTCTATTTAATAGGTGTACTGCCTTTGTTGCTAAGGAGTTCAATGAAATACCAAAAGTTTATTTTTGGCGGCTTTTGCTAAGAACTTCCCTATAATAGGTATAACTTGGGCTTCGGGGCTCCGTTTGAGGCCCGTGACTATTCGATTAGAAGCTTGGAAAGAGGAGCACGTGGTGGTAAACTGCCTTTGTCTGTTTCCGGCACTTTAGAGCCCCGAAACACTCTATTTCATGAGTTATTTGCGTGTGTTGTCTTAAATAAAAATAGTTACTCAATTGGTTAGTATATTAAGTTGGTTTTTTAGATATTCGTTTTTGCAATAGATTTCGGCCCATTTGTTCTTTAGGGTCCTTTTTGACTTTGTTTCTCTATTTAATAAGTGTATTGCCTTTGTGGCTCAGGAGTTCAATGAAATACAAAAAGTTTATTTTTGGCAGCTTTTGCTAAGAACTTCCCTATAATGGGTATAACTTGGCCTATGGGGCTCCGTTTCAGGCCCGTGACCAGTCGATACGAAGCTTGGAATGAGGAACACATGGTGGTAAACTGCCTTTGTCGGTTTACGGAACTTTAGAGCCCCTAAACACTCTATTTCGTGAGTTATTTGTGTGTGTTGTCTTAAATAAAGATAGTTACTCAATTGTTTAGTATAATAAGTTGGTTTTATAGACATTCGTTTTAATAATTTATTTCGACCCGTTTGTTCTTTAGGCTCCATTTTGACTTTGATTATTTATTTAATAAGTATACTGCCTTTGTTCCTAAGGAGTTCAATGAAATACCAAAAGTTTATTTTTAGCATCTTTTGCTAAGAACTTCCCTATAGTGGGTATAACTTGGGTTACGAGGATCCGTTTCAGGCCCGTGACCAGTCGATTGGAAGCTTGGAATGAGGAGCACGTGTTGTTAAACTGCCTTTGTAGGTTTACGGAACTTTAGAGCCCCGAAACACTCTATTTCATGAGTTATTTGCGTGTGGTGTCTTAAATAAAGATAGTTACTCAATTGGTTAGTATAATAAGTTGGTTTTTTATACATTCATTTTTGTAATTGATTTCGGCCCATTTGTTCTTTTGGGTCCTTTTTGACTTTGTTTCTCTATTTAATAAGTGTATTGCCTTTGTGGCTAAGGAGTTCAATTAAATAACAAAAGTTTATTTTTGGCAGCTTTTGCTTAGAACTTCCCTATAATGGGTATAACTTGGGCTACGGGGCTCCGTTTCAGGCCCGTGACCAGTCGATTGGAAACTTGGAATGAGGAGCACGTGGTGATAAACTGCCTTTGTTTGTTTACGGAACTTTAGAGCCCCGAAACACTCTATTTCATAAATTATTTGCGCGTGTTGTCTTAAATAAAGATAGTTACTCAATTGGTTAGTATAATAAGTTGGTTTTTTAGACATTCGTTTTTTGAATGGATTTCGGCCCATTTGTTCTTGAGGGTCCTTTTTTACTTTGTTTCTCAATTTAATAAGCGTATTGCTTTTGCGGCTAAGGAGTTCAATGAAATACCAAAAGTTTATTTTTGGCAGCTTTTGCTAAAACTTCCCTATAATTGGTATAACTTGGGCTACGGGGCTCCGTTTCAGGCTCGTGACCAGTCGATTGAAAGCTTGTATGAGGAGCACGTGGTGGTAAACTGCCTTTGTCGGTTTATGGAATTTAGAGCCCCGAAACACTCTATTTCATGAGTTATTTGTGTGTGTTGTCTTAAATAAAGATAGTTACTCAATTGGTGAGTATAATAAGTTGGAGTTTTAGACATTCATTTTTATAATTGATTTCGGCCGGTTTGTTCCTTAGGCTCCATTTTGACTATGCTTCTCTATTTAATAAGTGTACTGTCTTTGTTGCTAAGGAGTTCAACAAAATACCAAAAGTTTATTTTTAGCAGCTTTTGCTAAGAACTTCCCTATAATGCGTATAACTTGGGCTACGGGGCTCCGTTTCAGGCTCGTGACCAGTCGATTTGAAGCTTGGTATGAGGAGCACGTGGTGGTAAACTGCCTTTGTCAGTTTATGGCACTTTAGATCCCCGAAACACTCTACTTCATGAGTTATTTGTGTGTGTTGTCTTAAATAAAAATAATTACCCAATTGGTTAGTAGAATAAGTTGGTTTTTTAGACATTCGTTTTTATAATTGATTTCGGACCGTTTGTTCTTTAGGCTCCATTTTGACTTTGCTTCTCTATTTAATAAGTGTACTGCCTTTGTTGCTAAGGAGTTCAATGAAATACCAAAAGTTTATTTTTGGCAGCTTTTGCTAAGAACTTCCCTATAATGGGTATAACTTGGGCTACGGGGTTCCGTTTCAGGCCCGTGACCAGTCGATTCAAAGCTTGGTATGAGGAACACATGGTGGTAAACTGCCTTTTTCGGTTTATGGAATTATAGAACCACGAAACACTCTATTTCATGAGTTATTTGTGTGTGTTGTCATAAATAAAAATAGTTACTCAATTGGTTAGTATAATAAGTTGGTTTTTCAGACATTCGATTTTATAATTGATTTCGGCCCATTTGTTCTTTAGGCTCCATTTTGACTTTGCTTCTCTATTTAATAAGTGTACTGCCTTTGTTGCTAAGGAGTTCAATGAAATACCAAAAGTTTATTTTTGGCAGGTTTTGCTAAGAACTTCCTTATAATAGGTATAACTTGGGCTACGGGGCTCCGTTTGAGGCCCGTGACTATTCGATTAGAAGCTCGGAATGAGGAGCACGTGGTGGTAAACTGCCTTTGTTTGTTTCCGGAACTTTAGAGCCCCGAAACACTCTATTTCATGAGTTATTTGCGTGTGTTGTCTTAAATAAAGATAGTTACTCAATTGGTTAGTATATTAAGTTGGTTTTTTAGATATTCGTTTTTGCAATAGATTTCGGCCCATTTTTCTTTAGGGTCCTTTTTGACTTTGTTTCTCTATTTAATAAGTGTATTGCCTTTGTGGCTAAGGAGTTCAATGAAATACCAAATGTTTATTTTTGGCAGCTGTTGATATAAATAATGTTTAAAAAAAGTTATTAATATCTCTCAATAAACCTATGTTTTGATAATCACAAAACTTAAATCAAATTAAGTCGAGATTAAGAAGTAAACAAGTATTTGGTGACAAATATTTACTTCTACATCTAATATCACTTAAGGTATGCATAAACTAAGCATCTTATGCATTACATGATCAAAGGAAATTTTGTCTTAAGACATAACATATTATAAAATGACATAAACATTTTATATATATTTGTAAATCATTTTTGGTAATACTATATTAAACCACAAAGATATGATTTCAAATTTCCAACCAAAAAGGGCAAATTTTATCCAGAAAAACTTTTCCAACGTTAAGGGGACCGGCCTATAATTAAGGGGACCAGCACGCTCCCGAACAGTAAAATCTGGCCCTATAAATATTGGATCATTTCACACATTTTCCTCACCTTTTTGCACTATAAACTTTCTGATCCAACCTTCCTCTCTAGATCTAAAATCCTTTGATCATATAATTCATAAGTCTTTGTTTCCAAGTGATCCAAAGATTCATCCATTCAAGTGCAAGAAGAAGAACACTTCTCTACATCCATCTAATTGTAGTAGTGTTGTGTATAGCTAGTTTCATATTGTAGTTGTGTTAGATATTTGTAAAGGTGTTGTGTAAATTTGTTGATTGTAGAAACTAGGTGTGTTGTAAAGTAGTTTAGTAGTTGTAAATTAGTTGTGCATAGAAGAAGGTGTGAAGTTGTGAAGTTGTGAAGAAGGTGTGAAGCCTTGAAGAAGTTGTGAAGTTGTGAAGAAGGTGTGAAGCCTTGAAGAAGTCGTGAGATTGGTTCTAGCTATGATTAGAACTCGACATTTAGCTTAGTGTCGTTAACTCGTGTAAGCCAAGGTGTGTAAGGTTTCTCCACCATAAGGAGTTTGTTGACATAGTGAAGAAAACTCTCGAGTGTGGTACTCGGGGAGTGGATTAGGGCAAGGAAGGTGTCCTTGTAGCCGAACCACTATAAATTCGCGTGTTGTGGTTTGATCTTTCTATCTCTATCTTTTCTACATTACATTTCAATACTTTCATTATTAGATTAGAATTGCTTATAGTGGCTGTCATTTGAATTCACTTGAGATCGAATCGAAAGTTTTTAATAAGC
Source organism: Artemisia argyi (assembly GCA_030686995.1). Classification (NCBI taxonomy): domain Eukaryota; kingdom Viridiplantae; phylum Streptophyta; class Magnoliopsida; order Asterales; family Asteraceae; genus Artemisia; species Artemisia argyi. Next base: position 6,551,229 of record CM060690.1, read on the forward strand.
AACAAAACATTTTTGATAGTAAACTTTGAAAAAGGACGTAAAACTATTCAACCCCCCTTCTAGTTTTCCACAATTGGTATCAGGAGCCATGTCTAGCAAGATCTTTAAAATATATTGTATTTTAAAACTTGTAACGATCTATGGAATCTGAAAAATATTTAGAAGGGCAATCTATGCAAAGACCACCACTATTTGAAAGTGATGGATTTTTATATTGGAAAAATCGATTCGAAACTTATGTGAAGTCAAAAGATCTAGATCTTTGGCATGTTATTACTAATGGTGATTTTTTACCTATTCAAAATAACCCTCAAACTAAGAAAGATGAAATCGTACCTTTTGAAAAACAAAATGATGATTTAAAAAGAAAACATGGTAAAAATAATGAAGCAAAAATGGTTATTTATAATGCGCTACCACGTAAAGAGTACGAAAGGATCTTTATGTGTGAAACCGCAAAAGAAATTTGGAACTCTTTACTAATAACTCACCAAGGTAATAGTCAAGTCAAAGATAATAAGATAGATTTACTTGTTCAACAATATGAGCAATTTACGATTACGGAAGAGGAATCAATTGATAATGCTTTTGCTAGATTTAACACTATCATCACAAGTTTAAAAGCACTTGATGAGAATTTTTCTAGTAAGAATTTTGTTAGGAAGTTTCTTAGGTCTCTTCATCCAAAATGGCGAGCTAAAGTGACGGCTATTGAAGAATCGAAGAATTTGTCAACATTACTGTTGGGATCATACTTTTGTATTTTAGTCAAGTCTCGGTCATTACCTTTTGTAATAGGTTGCTTAGTTATTTATCTCATTATGTTTTATGTTACAAGGTTTATGTACTAAAGCCCAATGGGCTTGAAAGCCCACGTTTAATTAAGATGAGGGAGGAAGGGAGTGTTGCCCTACTCCTTCCTTATAAATACTAAGCTTATGTAACATTTTATTTTGTTGGTTATTTGAATATCTTAGTGAAACTCTTGTTCTTTCAATCTTCATATTTCTCATAATCAACCATCTCTCATTCTCATCTCATTTCTTTCATTACAATACTTGTGTTTACATAAATGGTGACCTAACAAGTGGTATCTGTTAGCATTAAAAATATGTATTTAGAAGTGATGGTCATTCTCATACATGTAACTTTGTAATGTGTCGTAGATTACAATAGAATAGTCAATGGGCTTATGGTTTGGACTAATCTAATAGGTTATAAGTTATGTATTACAACTAGTCCATACTTAATGTAAAAGTCCAATCCATGACCAAGCCCATCCAAGCCCATTAGGGTGTTACATCTCTTACTATATAAACACCTCAAATGAGTCATTTGAGGTGTGTGCTTGTGTGTGTATTGTGTGTGTTTTTAATAAAATGTTCTCTTCATCTTATTCTCTCTTTCAAGTTTAACGCCACACTTACATATAATCAAGTCACAATCTTTCCTTCATCTAGCTCTTATATTTGTGTTAAAGTTGATATATCTAAGGTCCTACAAGTGAGTGGTAACAACAATGTGTTTTATTATCATAAACACTTTGAGAGATTTTCAATAAATGGTTTCATGGCAACAATAGGATAGTCATGGAGTTATAAGGTGACTAAGGTTAGGAAAAACCATCCTATGATCCGCCAGAGCCGGAGGGATCTACCCAAGGACAATTCCAATAGATTAGAATTAGAAGTCCTTAGGTATGATTGAAAAAAGGAGAAAATGAGAAAGGAGAAAGAAGGGGTTGAAGAATTAAAAAGAAATGTTATGAAAAAGGGTGAAAAGAAATAGCCCTCCACATGTTCAACCTTAGGACAGACACCGGGTTCAACTCATATGCTACTGGCTGTTACCATGGTGACACCGGTATTGAAGACAAAGACGTCATGGACCCAGTGACGCACTGCACTTAACCTTCTTAACCACTCAAGTTCTCTTAAAAGAGCTTGTTTCATTCTCACGGGGAACCGGCATAATCTATCGACCTGTCTCCTAGAGATGGTTGATATTGAAGCAGGAGACCTCTCCCTAATCTCCGCATAGGAAACCAAATGTGCACTTATCGAGTCTAGAGCCCCGAGATTCATCAAAAGATCTCATAGGAACACATGATATTTCTACACTGGTTGTTCATCATTAAGGACGCCAGATGTAAACTTAAGAGTCCTACGCAGATCTTAGCAATCTGCCAGAACATTTATGAGAGGATTCACTTTCGTGATTCTCAATGATTGAATGGAAATTCCTGCCAGGGTCAACATCAAACAGCCCTGACAGCAGGTCACTTCGGTAATTCTTTATGGGTTACGCTTAGTGTTCGCGGTGGTTTCAAACAGTCTACAGTCGTGGAGTGATCCCCAGCGACTCACCCAGTCATTGAGCTACTATGTAGGTCTTGTAAGCTCTCTCGAGAGTATCTGACATGGGAATGGCCATGGTAAGGGTTAGAAGGAGTCTTCACACTATGCTGTTGACAATCTCTAATTCTTATCTGTAAGTACCGGATGTTTTATTGCTAACTGTTTTCATGCAGGGACACTTCATCTCCATGGCGACAGATTCCACATGCTCATACGTACATCTGGAAGTTAAAGAAAGCTCCCTCAAAGATCTATACAACACAAAGTTCAAAGAAAGATTCTACGCCAAAAAAGAAGAATCTACAAAGTATAAAGACTAAGGATCAAAGTGAAAGAAAGGGAACTACGTGCATATGAATATCAAAGTCCAAAGATGTATGAGCATGTTGGAATGGCAAACAACCACCACAGACGCAGAAGTGACGAAAGGCAGACAACTCCACATCACAATGGAACAAAGAACGATGAAAAATCAGTTATCAAAGATCACAAAGCATGAAGGAACAAAGACTAAAGACTATTCTACAACGACACACAAAGTTAAAGACAAAGAACACGGAAGACCCACTCACGCGGAGCATCATTCGAATGACCACCCCTTAGGGGGAGATTGTTAGCATTAAAAATATGTATTTAGAAGTGATGGTCATTCTCATACATGTAACTTTGTAATGTGTCGTAGATTACAATAGAATAGTCAATGGGCTTATGGTTTGGACTAATCTAATAGGTTATAAGTTATGTATTACAACTAGTCCATACTTAATGTAAAAGTCCAATCCATGACCAAGCCCATCCAAGCCCATTAGGGTGTTACATCTCTTACTATATAAACACCTCAAATGAGTCATTTGAGGTGTGTGCTTGTGTGTGTATTGTGTGTGTTTTTAATAAAATGTTCTCTTCATCTTATTCTCTCTTTCAAGTTTAACGCCACACTTACATATAATCAAGTCACCATCTTTCCTTCATCTAGCTCTTATATTTGTGTTAAAGTTGATATATCTAAGGTCCTACAGTATCATTCGCCTAATAGAGATTGAAGTGTGTTTCTTGGATTCAACGTGGGGTTTAAGGTGTTCTTTTGCTTCTTTTTGCTTCTTTCTTTGTTTCTTACACTCAAATCTTGAAGCTTGGATAAGTTTTAAGGTTAATATAGTGTTTAGAAGCTTAGATTTTGCATAAACTTTTGATTTTTAAGGTTTTTTCTACTCAAAATCTTCAATAGTTAGTGTTTTCTAAGTATTGGTGAAGTTATTTGATCAAAAGTACCTTATTTCTAAGCATTTTTCTTCAAAAATTTGAGATTTTTCAAGTTCCTGACCTCCTTACACGTAAGTCTTGCGAACAGTACTATTCAAAAAGCTGTCTACAGAATCTTTTGTCCTTTATACGCATAAGTTTGTGTCAAAACCCTTTTCTTACGCGTAACATTGGTCAAAACCCTGTTCCTACGCTTAACTTGGAAGTCTATGCCTAAATCCTACGCGTAAGTCTATTTCCTACGAGTAAGATTCTACGCAGAAGTTGATATTCTATGCTTAAGTTGCCTTTCTACGCAGAAGATCAGTTCTTACGCATAAGATCATATCTTACGCGTAAGTTTCAGAGTTCTACGCATAACTTCATCTAAGATCTTGTCTTCGTGCAATGGTGACTCAGTACTTCCCTAGCTTGGATAAGTTAGTGGAATACTTCGACTTCAGATATCTTTCAAGGTTGGATAAGTTTGAAAGATTTGTTTGGTTGTTTAACCTTATGCATAAGTCTAAACTTACGCATAAGCCAAAGCTTACGCGTAAAGAGAAAACTTACGCATAAACTCTTTGTTTACGCATAAACTACTCTTTACGCATAACCTAAAGTTTACGCGTAAGATTATTGTTACGCGTAAGAATTCAACTTACCCCAGGGTTTTTGTACTTAACCAAAAGGAACGTGCATTTCAATCTTCTACTAAGATCCATTACTACACAAGTGTTCTAAGATGTCTCAACCACCACATTACTACTTCTCTAATCCTCAGCAACAACATCAGCAGTATCAGCAACAACAATACCATCAGCCACAATCATATCAACAACCTTCTCAGTCACAATTTCATCAACAACCGTTTAATCCACAACCACAATATCTCATGATGCAACAACATCAAATCATTCCTCAACAACAGCCATATCAGATGTCACAACAAAACACTTAGTTTTCCTCCAAACAACCTCACTGGTTTGATAGAATGTGTGAAGTTATTACAACTCAACAATCCAGACATGAGGCAGGATCACTTGAAACACCTCTAATGCTAACACCTGGGAACTATGTTCAATGGTCAAGTCGATTCTTACGATTTCTTGAACTAAAGAAACCTCATGGGAAATTCTTGAAACAAGTGATACTTGAAGGACCATTTGAGTGGCCAACAAGATTTGAAATTGGTGATCCAACTGCTGATCCTCCACGTCCTCCTGGTGATAGACCCCTTCCAGAATTTGCACTCACTGAAGAACGGAAATTACATCGTGAAGCTGATGAGTATGCAATGGCTTATATACTTCAAGGTATACCTAATCCAATTTATCGAAGTGTCGATGCTCAGAAAACAGCCAAAGCTATGTGGGAACACGTTCATCTCCTTATGGAAGGTACTCAATTGAACAAAGATGATATGGAATCCAAACTTTACATGGAATACACAGACATCACAATTGAACCAGGAGAGTCACTTGAATCCTACTATCATCGTTTCACAAATGTGGTCAATGATCTGGAACGTCACAAAATCACAGTACCAAGGATCGCAGTGAACTCCAAATTCGTTGGTAGTCTTGGCCCTGATTGGCATAAATATGTGACATTTGTTCGTCAAACCAAAAACCTTCATGATGCACCATATGGTTTGTTGTATGATTTTCTGAAACACCATGAACCTGAAGTGGAAAAAGATAGAGCTCTACGAGGAGGATACACACCAACACCAACACCAAATTCTTTGGCACTCGTAACTCAATCTCCCTATGCTCAACCACCAATGTCAAATCATGCATATGTTCAAGAGCAAAACTACTTCAGTTATCCACAATCTTGTACCTCGAACCAAATGGTCCCTTATGATTCATCTCAACAGAATGCTTCTACTCAACTTGTTCCATTAAACAACAATGATGCAGTGTATTACTCAAACTCCAATGACGATGAGGATGATGACTTTAATACGTTGAATCAGGGACTTGCTCTTATTGCTCGTGCTTTTAGCAAATTCTCCAACAAAACAAACAACCGTCAACGTTCATCTTCTAACACAAGGAATCAAGCTGTTGTCAATGATAGAAGAGTGGAAATTCAGAATCGTAACTATGGTCGATCTGGTTTAGGAAGTTCTTCAGGAAATTTTGGGAATGGTCAGAGGTTTAATAACAATGGAGGGTTCAGGAACAACTCAGGATCTTCTCAGCAAAGGTCTGAACCAGTTGCAACTAGGAACTCCAACTCAGGGAATGCAGTTTGGTGCTACAATTGTAATGAACAAGGTCATATAGCGACAGCATGTCCCAAACCGAGAACTCGGGGTAGTAAGTTTCACAAGCAGGCATTACTCATGGCTCTTCAAGATGAAAAAGATGGACATTTCCCTGAACAGGATAACAACTTCATGGCAAATGTGAACAATGATGATGACATGGAAGATCTGGAAGCCAATGCAGCTGTGATGCTTATGGCCAACATGCAGGAACTTCAGTTTAATGATTCAGGTCCAGTGTATGACACTGACGGCTTGTCTCAGGTACATGACCAAAAAGCATGCCTAATACATGAAATAGTCTCACCTTCTATTTCTGAATCAGATATGGCGCAAGTTGTTCCATCTAAATCATCTTCATCTTCTCAAACAGATGAACAAATAAGCACAGTTGTCATATTTGATGATGACACAGTTGTTTCATTTGATGATCCTATTGAGATTGATAAACATGATCATTTCGAACAACATGAACCATCATTTGATCCAGACCCTGACCTCATAATGTTATCTAAACAACTGAATGCTCAACAATTGCAAATCATAAAATGCAACGACAAAAACAAAGTTTTAAAAGAAACAAATGCGTCACTTGCAAGAGATATTGAGTGTTATAAAATTCAACTTTCAAATCAGCAAGACAAGATTAAACATACAAAAAGTTTTGAAAAAGCTTTTCAAGATTCTTACAACAAAGAGCAAGATCTTCAGCACAAAATGCAAGATTTAATTGAGTCTAACGGAAAGTTGATTTCTAAACTTGAATGTGAAAAATGTGAACTGAAAATGCAAGTTGAACGTCTTCAAAGAGAACTTTCAAAAACAGAAACAGAATTGTCAAGTTGTCAAAAGGATTTTTGTGAACATAAAATATGAAAAAAGAAGTATATAGATAACTTACTCGGTGAGATTGTTGATCTTGAAAAACAACTCAAAGAATTTCGTATTATTGTTTACAAACATGGGAACTCTGTCACAACAATTCAGAAATTTACTTTAAAACCGAGACCCGATAAAGGATTTGCACTTGGCGATTTCAAATCAATGTTTCTTCACACGGCTTTCAAAGAAATTCCTAAAATTTACAGTATGGACCATTTACTTGATAATACGATTGTGCGTGCTTTTGTTTTTGATACTGAGGAAGAGGAAGAACTTGAAGAAGAGAGTCGATCAAAAATGAGTTATGTTCAATATTGGACATCATATGACTATTCAAAAGCTCCACATATTTCTAAATATTTTGTTCCTCAAAAGGAATTACCTGAGAAATCATGGTATGTCACTGAGTCATATGTTTCATCCTCTAATGCGGCCCCTGTCCAAACTGTAGCATAAATAAATGGTCCTTTACCATCATCCGGTGAACTTACACCTTTACCGAAAAATTGTCGTGTCTTAAATTATTTCAAAACATTTACAGAAGACATTGAAATTTTGGAGGAAACAATTGAATGTAATTCTGAAATAAATGAAACTTTTCAATCCGCTTACGAGCGAGAAAAGAGAGATATTTTTCAAAAACAAATGAAGCCAATTGTCAAACACCTCCATCTCTGTGCTACACGTTGGGATCAGGAACTTCAAAACGAGGTGAAAAATATGATAAACGTTTTCAACTCTACTGAAAATGAGATTTTGGTTCAAAAGCAAAGAAATAGAGTTTTAAAAAATGATGCTGATCGACTCTTGGAACAAATTCTCAATGCTGATATTTATTCTGTTATCATGAATGATCTCTATAAATCTGGTACTTCTATGCTTGTGGATGATCTTTGTGTTGACAATAACTCGTTGAATGTGGAAATTGAGACACTGAAACATGAGAATGATAAGCTGAGAATTAAAAATGATGATGTGACAAAACAATTTTCAAAAGAAATTTGTCAACTCAAACAAAGGCTTGAATGGTGTCAAGCTCAAAGTATTGAAATGGAATTGAATCTTCAAAGTCATAATATTTCAAACTCTTGTCAGCTTTGCAAAAACAATGAGTCTTTAAAAAGTCTTTGTCTCAAATACGAGAAAGAAATTGCAGATTTAAAAATTGAAAACGTCGAATGGCAACAAAACCGCGATGACATTAATTATTGCAATGTGAAACTTGAGTCTCAAATTCAGGATACAAATCACATCATCATTGATTTGAAAGAGAAAATTAAGCTACTTCAAAAAGGAAAGATGGTTGACACCACGGTGATAGCACCAGGAATGTATCAATTAGACAAAACTGCTAAAGGGAATGTTGTTCAAAATACTAATGTTGATAACTCCACTTCTACAGGACTAGTCTCCACTAATAGCATTAGCAGACCCAAGCGAAAAAGTAAAAAGAAGAATAGGCTCTGGTAACGTAAAAGAGGATCACTAGAAGCTCAAGAAGTAGAAGATCAACTTAGGGATTTGAATAAAACTCATGTTGCATCAGATTTAGATTCTAATCTGGCAAATTTTAATCAAAATCTAAATGTAACGAATGATGAACCTTTGAATATTTTGAATATTAATGCATCTTGTGTGTTTTGTCGTAAAAGCGTATCATTTAGTGATCATACAAAATGTATAGCTAATTCTCTTCTTAATCATCATAAGAAACGTAGGACACGCATTCCTTCTAGGCCCACTATTGCCTCTAAGTCTATCTTAGGAAAGCTGCCTTCTACGGTTTCTAATGAAGTTGAAGTTACCCCCATAAGTGCGGAGAACAAATCTAGGAATAAGCCAACTACTAGTGAATTCAATATTAAGAAAGCAAAAACTAGTTGGAATTGGCAACGTTGGTTACAATATAAACCAGACTTTAAATAGATTCCTAAATTCTTGAATACATGTGCTTCTAACCAACAGGAACCCGCACTTTCTTTGGCTTCCACCCTTACTTCTGTTCCATCCGTGTCATCTTCTTGTGATGCAGGTGGTACAGATTGTTCTCTGGATTGTTGATAGCGGATGCACCCGACATATGACAGGCAATCTCAAACTGTTACACAACTTTGTATCAAAGTTCATTGGTACTGTCAGATTCGGGAATGATCATTATGCTTTAATCATGGGATATGGTGATTATATCAGTGGGAACATTGAAATCAGTCGTGTTTATTATGTGGAAGGCCTTGGACACAACCTTTTCTCAGTTGGTCAATTTTGTGATGGGGATCTAGAAGTTGCATTTCGTGAGAAAACTTGTTTTGTTCGTGACTTACAAGGAAACGATCTAATGTCTGGCTCACGTGGTTCTAATCTTTATACAATATCAATGTCAGATATGATTGCTACATCTCCGATATGTCTTCTCTCCAAAGCAGAATCGACTAAATCTTGGTTATGGCACAAACGTCTTTCGCACTTGAATTTCAAAACTATGACTGACCTTGCTCGTCACAAACTTGTTGATGGATTTCCAAGATTCCGATTTACCAAAGATCACTTATGTTCATCCTGTGAACAAGGAAAAAGTACTCGGGCTCATTTTCTGTCTAAACCTGAGAACAGTACGAATCATGTTTTACAATTGCTTCATATGGATTTGTGTGGACCGATACGTGTTCAAAGTATCAACGGTAAACGCTACATTCTTGTAATTGTGGATGATTTCTCCAGATGGCCTTGGGTTTATTTTTTACAAAGTAAAGATCAGGCTCCTTCAATGATCATCACCTTTCTCACTAAAATTCAAGTTCAGTTACGCAACACGGTACGAATAGTCAGAACTGACAATGGAACTGAATTTAAGAATCAGACACTTCGGTCATATTTTGAGAAAGTGGGAATTGAACATCAAACATCTATTCCTAGAAGCCCAGAACAGAATGGAGTTGTTGAAAGACGCAACAGGACGTTAGTGGAAGCTGCTAGAACTATGTTGATTAATGCTCAATTACCAGATTACTTATGGGCGGAAGCTGTTTCAACCGCATGTTATACCCAAAACCGTTGCATGATCACTAAACGCCATCGCAAAACACCTTATCAAATTGTTCACAGAAAAAAACCGAATATCGATTACTTTCATGTATTTGGAGCACTTTGTTATCCGAAAAATGATCGTGATGATTTAGGTAAACTTAAAGCAAAGGCTGACATCGGAGTGTTCGTTGGATACTGTGAAAATTCTAAAGGTTTTCGGATATGGAATCGTCGAACAAGAGAAATTCAAGAAACCATTCACGCTAATTTTGATGAACTCACACAAATGGCTTCTGAGCAACACAGCTTAGGACCCGAATTCAACCGTCTTAACTCCCCGGACTCTTCGGCTGAACCATTGCCACTCAACCGCAAAGAATTGGAAACCTTGTTTGCTCCACTGTTTGATGATACAATTGAATACCGTTCTACTGAGGTCTCACCTAATTCCGCTGCTAAACCTGATAATATTCCAGTACCTGACTCACCTCAACAAACTTCAACAACTGTTGAGAAAGACGGTCCTCCAATTGCATCACCATTTACAGCAGAACAAACTGTTTCTAACTCCCGACAATCAGCTAAAGATCCTACACCACAATCAGTTCCACAACCCGCAGAGCTTGATCCTGATGCGTTCTTTAACCCGTTTGCACCGGCTCTTACAGTTCCTGATGTAGCTGAGTCATCTACACGCAATTTGGATCCTGCTAACATGCGAGATACTTATCAACTACACCCTTCGACACACAAATGGACTCGAGACCATCCACTAGTTCATATTATTGGCCATCCAGATGCACCTGTAATGACAAGACAACAACTTCACACTGATGGAGAAACTTGTATCTATGCACTCACAGTTTGTCACGAAGAACCTAAGAACATCAAAGAAGCAATGACTTATGACAACTGGATTGAATCTATGCAAGAGGAATTTCAGCAATTCATAAGATTAGAAGTCTGGGAATTAGTTGAAAGACCTGACGGAGTCTTTGTCATCGGATTAAAATGGATTTGGAAGAATAAGCTGGATGATGAAGGCACAGTCATACGTAACAAATCACGCCTGGTAGAGAAAGGATACTCTCAACTAGAAGGACTTGATTTTGCAGAATCCTTTGCTCCAGTGGCTAGACATGAAGCTGTTCGGATCTTTTTGGCCTATGCTGCACACAGGAATATGCTGGTTTACCAAATGGATGTGAAAACAACATTTCTTAATGGAGAACTCCGTGAAGAAGTGTATGTAAGCCAACCAGACGGCTTCGTTGATCCTGAGCATCCTAATCACGTTTACCGACTCAAAAAGGCACTCTACGGACTTAAGCAAGCTCCATGGGCGAGGTATGACAAACTGTCCACTTTCTTGCTGGCCAATAAATTTTCTAAAGGTTCGGTGGATCCAACACTATTTACAAAAACCTACGGGGAGGACTTACTTGTTGTTCAAATATATGTCGATGACATTATTTTTGCCTTAACAAAAAGAAGTTACTCTAATGATTTTGCAAAATTAATGAAAGATAATTTTGAAATGTCCATGATGGGTGAACTTTCGTTCTTTCTAGGACTACAAGTTCATCAATCACCCCATGGAATTTTTATAAATCAATCCAAATATGCTCTAGAAATTTTAAAGAAACATGGAATGATGAGTTGTGATACTTATAATACACCAATGGGCTATACCATAAAACTAGATGCTGACTTACATGGAATCCTGTTGACCCTACCAAATACCGAAGTATGATTGGGTCCCTCATGTATCTCACAACTAGTAGACCTGATATAGTATTTGCTGTCTACATGTGCTCTCGCTATCAGTCCAAGCCAACTGAAAAACACCTCAGTGAGGTCAAAAGAATCCTTCGATACATAAAGGGAACCATTAACTTGGGAATCTGGTATCCGAAGGATTCTGGTTTTGAACTAATTGCTTTTTCAGATGCTGACCATGCAGGATGTTTAGACACACGCAAAAGTACATCTGGTGGATTACAGTTTCTCGGAGACAAACTTGTGTCATCGCAATCAAAGAAGCAGGACTGCACATCACTGTCGTCAACAGAATCTGAATATGTAGCTATGTTTGCTTGTTGTGCTCAAGTCATCTGGATGAGATCACAACTTAAGGATTATGGCTACCTATTCAACAAGATTCCAATCTACTGTGATTCCAAAAGCTATCTCCTGCAACACCGTCCATCACTGCAAATCCAAACACATCGATCTCCGATATCACTTCATCAAAGAGCATGTTGAAAAGGGTACCGTTGAATTGTATTTTGTTGGGACTGAGTACCAATTGGTGGACTTACTTACCAAATCCTTAGCACCATCAAGGTTTGCTAGTCTAGTTCACCAAATTGGTATGCGATGTTTGACTCCAGATGATCTGGAAAAAATTTTAAAACACAATTGATCGTCAAACATCAAAACTATCTTTGTAAATATCTTTTCAAAAACAAAATACAAAAATATAAAACCAATCAAAAACACAAAAAGATTTTTGTTCTATTAAAAAAAATGCAAGTATATATCACCTCTTTCAACACTATTTTATAAAAAGTCTTCAATTATTTAAAACAAGTGTTGAGGGGGAGGAAAAGTATTTTTTTTTTAATTTTCTCACAATATTTACTCTTATACTTGCATTTTACCAAAAATATTTCATTTTATATCAAAAGTGATGCTTCAAAAGTGTTTCGGGATACTCACCTTGACCATTATAATAAATTTTAAGATTTTTTTAAGACTACGGTCTAAGGTCGAGAGGGAGTAAAATTCCACAAGTTGTTCTTGTCATAGCTTGGTGTAGTTAACGAAAGTTAAATGTGGTTATAATGGGCATTAGGTTTGAATGTAACTTAAGGTTAAAGGACCAAACTTGTCAATGTGTGAAACTTGCTTAACCTTGGTCAAAACTCACTTTGACCGGTCATTTACTGCACCTAAAAAAATAAAAAATATATATATACTTTCACACATTTAATATTTCACCAACCATCATCTACGATCCACAATCATTTGTATAATCTGATCATCAATCTTCAAATCTGTAAGTAATAACATGTTTTGATCATGATTTCAAACGAGGGTTTTCAATTTTATCGTAACCCAATGGCTAGTTTTGTCATAATCGTTAAAATTCATCTTAGGTTTTGCGTAATGATTGAACCCAGATTGTTGTTGTGTTTGGAGTAAAAATTGTTGATGGGAAATGGTCTTTTGATGATTATAAACATGTTTTGATACTCAAATCGTACCCAGAAACACTAAATTGCTTGATTTGAATTTAGGGTTCATACGATGGTTTTAGGGATTCTTGATCTTGAGTGTTATAATGTTAATTGTTGATGGGGATAGTGTTCGTACATGCCTAGGAACTTGTTCATATGGTTTAATTGTTTCAGAAACGTGTATTGATCATGAATCAAAGATTTAGGGTTCGAACGCACTAGCAGATTTGATCTTGTGATTTTTTGGTCAATTGTTGTTATAATTTGGACCATATGTTCCTTAGGATGTTAGATTCACTTGCCCTATGCCTATTCTTACCCAGAATCATGTTTAATTAGGATTGTGATTATGAGTTCATACGGTCTTACGCGTAACTCTGAATCATTGCATGTTTACGCATAATAAGTGTATATTAAGTGTGTGGGAATGAATATTGATCAGTGGTTGTGTTCTTAAACTTTCAGGAATCAAAAGGACTTGAATTTTTCAAAGGTGATTTACGTAAAAACGTATCTACGCATAAGATGTTCATCCTACGCGTAAGATTGATTCTTACGCGTAAGATTCGACTCGTTGAAAAACATTGTCTTGGATAAGACAATGTTTACGCATAAAAGATAATCTTACGCATAAGTCTTGATCTTACGCATAAGTTTTGAACTTACGCATAAGTCAAAACCTACGCATAAGTTGTATCTTACGCATAAGGTTAATCCTTTGCATAAGCTCATATCTTACGCCTAAGATTTTATCCTACGCGTAAGATTGAGCCTACGCATAAGAATTTCCTTACGTGTAACATATAAGGTTATGCGTAGCTTTTGCTCTTACGCCTAAATTCACTTCTTACGCTTAAGTCATGTTATGCGTAGGATTTTCCACTTACGCGTAACATTGTCCAATTCATGAAATTTTCTAAGTGTTTTAAAATTTCCAATGTGTAATCTCTTGTAATGATAAACTCATGTTGTAACTTAATTGTTATAAGTTTCTACCATGTGATAAAAACAAAAGTTTGTCATATAACAAAAGTTTTTCACGCACAAACACCCACTGATCAATCAATAATGTGTGCACAATCATGTAATTGAATGTCTAAGCTAACAAAGTAAATCATTGCCATGTTTGTGTTTGTTTATGATCAATTCAGATGGCAGAACACAATGACATTCCATATGGACCAGAACCTGAACCAAAACTCTCATGGGAAGAAACCTTTCCCGAAGATTACACCAGGAAGATAGGAAAGAACAACTTACGAATCAACTTCAACAAAATCACATGCAATGAATCATCATGCATAGTAGCTGTGGATGCTCTCCTCTATCACCCCAACAAGATCCTGTTCACTAAGTCAGCTTCTGTTGCCTGCTTCTACATACACCAATTCTAGCACACGTTTCAGCTAGATCTTGGGGAAGAATCTTTCACTTGCATGCTTCACAACCGACAAGTCACAGTGGACATTGATACACTTAGGAATGTTCTTGGGTTACCCGAACTTGGTCCAGATGAAGAATATGATCAAGTACCTAACGAGGAAGAGTTGATAGAGTGGTTACGGGATATTGGCTATGATGAATCAGAAGAAGTTGTGACAAGACATTCTAGGGTCAACATCAGATTTCTTCCACAACCATGGAGAACCCTGTACATTCTGATTGCCAAGTCCTTATCTGGAAGAGACACTGGCCATGAACACCCAAAGCTCCAACACCTCAAACTCTTCTGGGTTGTGGCAAACGTCAAGAAAGTAGACTATGCCAGCATTATCTGGGAAGACCTTGTGTGGCACATTCAACACAAGACCACCAACATTCCATTTGTTCGTTTCACCAAACTGCTCATAGAAAGCTTTCTTCGTGAGTATGACGATATTCCACAGAGACTTGATGACAAAGACAAGCATACTTTCAGAAATGAAGACACTCTCAGAATCATTAAGAGACTTGACACCAGCACACGTAAGCAAGGAAAGAAATTTCCTGATTGTCTCTTAAATGCTAAAGTGAAGCTTTGCACGAATTACAAGTACTACGTACAAGCACTTAAGGATGACAAAGTTGGTTTCTTGGACGAAGTTCAACCATTTAGGGGGAAGACAGGTAGCAAGTCTGGGAGCTCCGGCAGTTCAACCAAGTCTAAACAAAAGAAGAGGGGTACTCTCAAGAGAAGACTTCCTGTCAAGAAACCTGAATCCATTCCTGAACCTCCACTACCACCTTCTCCAACACCGTCTAACTCTGAAACTGAATCCGACGAAGGTCCAGTGTATAGGGAAGCTTATGCAAACATTGACAAGGATGTGAATCTTGAAGACATTGACTTAACTTTCGAAGATTGGGAGCAAAACATTGATGAGTTTGCTGATAATGCTGAATACCCAGCAGATCTCAATCAAAGACCGTTCACTGAAGCAGAGTCAATATTAGAAGAAGAAAGGATCAGGAGAGAGAAGATGAAGGAACCGATGACGGCCGAACAAGAAACAACTCACTTAAACATAGGCCTTTCAGTTGAAGAAGAAAATGAAAGGGCTCTCAATTTGGGCATCTTACATAGCAAGATTGATGCATTTCAAGCAGATCAACCTCCACCTCCTGTGTTCTCTCAAACTCATGAAGCTGGCGGATCTAGCAGTATTCCTGAATCTACTACAGGAACTCATGCTGATATGATAGTCTACCAAACCCCAACTGTATCACCTAGAGATGTAGAGATGCAAGATGCTTCAGCAACAGGTGAAGAGGAAGAGGAGGAACATATGGATACTGGAGTTCCATATCTGTTGTCTGTGGAGGAAATGGAGCTCAGAGAAAGGGCTCAAGAAGAAGAACGGAAAAAGCAAGAAGCTGAAGAGGCTAGGCTTGAGGAGCTAGCTCAAGCCAAATTGGAAGAAACGATCCGTATGGAGGAAAGCAGAAAGGCTGAAGAGGCAGCTAAGCTGTCAGAAGATAAGTTAAAGAAAGAAGAAGAAGCCAATCTAGCCGCAGAACAAAAGCTCAAAGCCGAAGCTGACAGACTGGCTGAAGAACAAAGGATACAAGAGGAAGCTGCCAAAGATAAGAACGTTGATCAACCCAAATCACAGAAAGGTGATGAAAAGGACTTAACCACCAACCTTGAATCTTCACAATCATCACCTCCAGCATCCGAATCCACCCATGACGAATCAATCAAGAAACACGCAAGTACCAAAGCCTCTGCTGCAACCAAGTTGATCAAGAAAGCTTTTAGAAGAGTTCATGAAAAGAAGAAAAGCAAGTTGGAAGATCGAGTTGAATCGCTTGCAAGTCAAGTTGCAGAATTGACTAAGCTTAACACAAATGTACAAGAGCTGCAAGAAAAAGTTGATACCTTCTTAGCTAAGGATGTGAAAGATAACCTAGAAGCCACTTTAGCTGCTCAAGCGCATCAGTATATTGAACAACACTTAGTTGCTGAATTGAAAGATTTGCTGGCGCCTATGAGAGAAGAACTCAACAAGTTTGCAGAACAAGCAGTCTAGAAAGTGATCCGATAGACCTCATTCACTCTTCGAGCTGACAAATCAACGGTACCACTACCGGGGTTATCACTGGACGAATTGGAAACCCAGCTCTTAGACAAATTGGCAAGTAAGTTCACATTATCACCTGAAGAAGCTAAAGTCCTAGAAGCTTTGAAAGCCAAGATGACTAAAGAGACCTGCAACACTGAGGCCGATAAACTGAAACGTCCAAGAGATGATGAAGACAAGGATCCTAACTCTCAGGCAAAGAAACAAAAACAAGCCGTAGGACCCTCATCTCAACCAAAAGCACCGGTCATCCCTCCAACTACAACAACATCTTCACAACAACCTAAGGCATTTGGTTCAGCTCCCAAAGCACATGACCACTTTGAATACACAGGTGGTGACGAGATTTCTCAGCCCGATGAAGTACCAGAACCGTCAACTAAGAAGAAGAAAGAAAGGAAATGAAAGCATCATCAGCACAAACCGGACACCTCATCAAAAGGCACTGATGACGTATAGTCTATATATGGGCCACAAGCCCAAATGATAAACATTACTAAGGCCCAAAACCACTATGCGTGGCTATTGTAACTTGGGCTGCATTAATAATGGGAACAGGCTCACGTAAGCCCAACCCAAACAAACTATACACGGTTTGAGATCAGGATAATCTATCTATGGAATAGATATCCTTACCCCGATAAGCACCACGAGTGCGAAGAATAAGGAGCAAGATACCTACACGGTTCTTGCGTCCTATATATAGAATCACACGATTCTCATTCAAGGTACGATTCACAAACCCTAACTCTTTACGAGAACCCAAAATCGATTACTTACTCTCACGCCGGAGTCTAATCGGGGGAGACAATCCCTCGATAAGCCTAACGGTGTTGTTTATTTTCTTAGTGCGCAGGTAACAAGTACTAAGAAGCGAATTGGTACGAGAGCAAGAGCCTACAATCAGGAACGCCCAACTTTTGTATCAACAAGTGGCGCCATCCGTGGGACCCTACTAAGAACTAAGCACTAGAATGACAAAGCATAAGAATTCAAGCCAGCGGACTCCGCAGTCAGAAAAACGTGACCATCAGAGGAAGAATCAACAAGATTCGACCTCTAGACAGGTTGCTGGGACAACCAGCGCACCTGGTCACCAAGAGGCAGGGACAACCCAACCTCTTCCAGCGGTAGAACTACCTGTAAGGACTACCCAAATTACTCCAGTGGTCCCAAGCGTTGAGGAACTCCAACGCACCCTTTTCACCACTCCTCACCAAACTGTACCCGCAGCGAACAACGCTGTGCCACCAGGCGCGCCTAACCGAGATAAGGTGCCTATTACTGAAGCAGACATTCTTGCAACAACTGAGGACACACCCGATCTAACGTTGGGAAATTTTGTATCTCAAAATTACGAAACCCTAACCGCCCTCATGCAAGAAGAAGCAAGGAGAAAGGCAAGCACGAGCCTACAAGCTCGACTCAATTTTGGTCCTAAACGCGAACCATCACCATTGCGCCACCCACGAGGAAGACGCGCAGAACGTACCACTAACCACGATAGGTTGGGTACGATATCTGATTCACAGTACTCAGAAGACAGCGAGAGGCGCACTAATGTTCACTCCAGACTTGGCAGTCGAGGGTTACAAGACCGATTAGGACCTCAGTATTCGCCAAGCCAAGGATCCTCCAAACCTGGGAGTAAGAGGATCCATGACAGATTGGGAAGAAGAAGATCCCCAAGTGAAAGTCCCTCACGCTCTTCTTCTGAAAGAAGCCGGCGCAAGCGCCGAAAAAGAGACTACCCTTCCTCCAGTGACTCCTCGGACAACGAGGATAAAGAAACAGGGCACTGGAAGTCAAGAGGAAAGCGTCGCGAAGAAGAGAATGAAGATATGTCTCTTCCATGGAGTCGCCAGAAAGTTGATGCGTTCACGCGACGCATCAGCGATTACTCAGACCACAAACGCAGGCGCATGCCCACTAATGTGAAAACATATGATGGAACGGGTGATCCGGATGATCATCTAAAAGTTTTCGAATCAGCCGCCACTATCGAAAACTGGCCACAGCCTGTGTGGTGTCACATGTTTAACTCCACGTTAGTAGGAAACGCGCGCACATGGTTTAGAAAACTCCCACGTAGGAGCATTGGTGGGTTTGAGGAATTTCGGAAAGCATTCCGCCTCAACTTCACCCAAAGAAAGAAGTGCGCTAAAAACCCTGTTGCGCTAGCAAGAGTGAAACAGCGCCAAGGGGAATCAACCAGCGCTTTTATGGAACGCTTCAAGGATGAGTGCATACAAGTCAAAGCATGTCCCGAAATCCTAAAAATTTCAGGGTTCATGAATTGGATTAATAACCCAGAACTTATCCGAAAGCTAAACGACAAAGTTCCCCAAACTTTCGATGAGCTAACAAAGCGCACCATATCCTTTATACAAGGAGAAGCAGCTGCTGCGGACAGCAAAAAGGGTTATTCGAATTATAGGCAGCAAGAGCAGCTTAGGAAACAATCCAATGATCAGAATAACAACCGCAGTAGGAATTACCGCAGTGGAAGAGATAATGACAAGTATACCCCTCTTATAAAAACTCCGAGGGAAATATTTGTAACAGAAGGTGCAAACTTCCCAAAACCGCCACCAATGCGCACCGCAGAGGAAAAGCGCATAGGGAGTGGATACTGCGAGTACCATGGTCAAAAAGGCCATTCAACTAACGAGTGCGTCCAGCTAAGGCAACTAATCGAAAAGCTAGTAAGAGAAGGCAGAATGGACCACCTCGTAAAAAACATCAAAGAGGGAAAATATAAACAGAGGAATGGGGGTATGAAAGAACCCCCCAAAGAAAAAGCTGATACCATATACATGATACAGTCATGGCAGCGCAAGATAAAGCAAAAAGTCAGCCAAAAATTCTCTCCAGAAAAAGAGATATCTTTCCCTACTTTAGCTGCGGACAACGCAGTGGTAGAACCTCTGACTATTGAAATACATACGGGAGGACATGATATCCACCGCATGTACATTGATGGAGGAGCATCTGCAGACATTCTGTATGATCATTGCTTCAAGAGACTGCGACCTGAAATCCAAAATCAATTGATACCCGCAACAACGTCATTGACTGGATTCACAGGAGAAAAGATCTGGCCCATGGGGCAGTTACGCTTGCTGGTGGTCGTAGGAGATGAACAACACTCAACCGCAACATGGATAACTTTCATGGTAATAAAGTCTCCCTCACCATACACTGGTATCATAGGGAGACCAGGAATATCATCCATGCGTGCTGTACCATCCACAGCGCATGGAATGCTTAAGTTTCCAGTAGAAGGAGGAGTTGTCACTCTCTACAACACAATAGTACCACCAAGAGAATGCAATGCGGTAACAACTGAAGTAGAGACCATTCCAGAACAGCGCTCAGAAAAAACACCAAATCTAAAAGTCGCTATTCATCCCGATTACCCGGAACAACAAGTTTCGATTGGTGGATCTTTATCTGACAAAGGTAAAGCAGCCGTATGCGCACTTCTGCAGAAGAACCTGGACATCTTCGCATGGGAACCAAAACATATGACAGGAGTGCCATGCTCTATCACAAAGCATAAGCTGTAAATCCGACAAGGATATCCACCAATACGACAAAAGAAGCGCGGCCAGGCCCCAGATCGTGCAAAAGCTATCCTGGAAGAAGTACATAAACTCGTAGACGCAGGCATCATGCGCGAAGTGTACTACCACGACTGGCTCTCTAACCCAGTTATGGTAAAGAAGAGCGACGGTAGTTGGAGGATGTGCGTGGACTTCACGGACCTCAATAAAGCATGTCCACAGGACTGCTACCCACTGCCAGAAATAGACTAGAAAGTAGAATTCCTGTGCGAATACCCTTTCAAGTGTTTCCTAGACGCATACAAAGGGTACCATCAAATTCAGATGGCAGTCGAAGATGAAGAAAAAACAGCTTTCCAGACAAGTCAGGGAGTGTACTGCTACACAAAAATGCCTTTTGGCTTAAAAAATGCAGGCGCGACATACCAACGACTGGTGGACATAGCCTTCGAGAAACAAGTAGGCCGCAACTTGGAAGTCTACGTTGACGACCTTGTCATCAAAAGCCACACAGAGGATGAATTGGTGCGCGACATCGAGGAAACGTTCAGAACATTGGGAAGAATCAACATGAAGTTAAATCCAAAGAAGTGCACCTTTGGCGCAACCGAGGGCATGTTCCTTGGATACTTGATAGAACCCGATGGAATCAAGCCTTGCCCAGAAAAAACAAAGGCTGTTATTGATCTCCCCTCACCGCGCACACACAAAGAAGTCCAGTCATTGAGTGAAAAGTTAGCGGGGCTAAACCGTTTCTTATCTAAGTCAGCAGATAAATCCCTTCCTCTCTTTAAAACGCTCACGAAGTGTACTAAAAAGGGAGATTTTCGCTGGACCAAAGAAGCGGAGGAAGCTTTCCAACAACTTAAACACCATCTGGCATCTCTTCCCAAACTTGTCGCACCACGACCAGGGGAAGAGCTAATCATGTACTTATCGGCGGCTCATGGAGTAGTTAGCGCAGTACTATTGACAGATAGGAACTCCGTCCAGACACCCATATACTTTGTAAGCAAAGCCCTGAAGAAAACATAGACTAACTACATCGCTCTGGAAAAGTTGGTGCTATCTCTAGTATTCGCCGCCAAAAGGCTGCGCAGATACTTCCAAGCGCAACCAATAGCGGTAATCACTGATCAGCCAATCAAACAAGTTATCTCTAAACCTGAAGCATCAGGACGGTTACAAAAGTGAAGTGTACTTTTAAGTGAGTATAACATCTCATACAGACCGCGCACTGCAATCAAAGGACAAGTATTAGCCGATTTCATCGTGGAGAAGCCAGATAGCAACAGCCCAACATCTGCAACCAAAACAGATCTACAGGAACCCTGGGTTCTGTTCACAGATGGGTCCTCATGTGTAGACGGATCAGGCGCAGGGCTTAGTCTTACAAATCCAGAAGGCATGGAATTCACCTATGCGCTGCGCTTTGAATTCACAGCCACAAACAATGAGGCAGAATACGAAGCTCTACTAGCTGGACTACGTATCACAATCCAAATGGGTGTACGCAACCTAGAAGCAAACGTAGATTCTCGGCTAGTCGCTAACCACGTGCTAGGAGAATATGAAGCCAAGGATGAACACATGATCCAATACCTGGAAAAGACCAAGTCTTTAATTAAAACCTTTGACAGGTTCACCATAAAGCAGGTGCCCAGAGGAGACAATAGGAAGGCGGATGCGCTCAGTAAAATCGCATCCACAAGTTTCGCGCACCTCTCAAAACAGGTATTGGTAGAAACCCTAAAAAACAAGTCAATATTGGAGATGGAGATATCCACAGTGATAGAGGAACAAAATCCTACATGGATGACACCTATCATTGAATTCATCAGCAAGGGAATCTTACCACAAGACCATAAAGACGCTCGAAGAGTGCGGCGCACAGCGCAGCGATTTGAACTACGAGACAACATACTCTTTCGACGCTCTTTTACAACCCTGGCTCAGATGTGTTGGACCTCTTCAAGCAGACTACATACTCTGAGAAATCCACGCTGGATCATGTAGCATGCACTCAGGGCCGCGATCCGTGGTGGCAAGCGCTCTACGGTCAGGATATTATTGGTCAACCATGCATCGCGACGCACGCGATTTGATAAAGAAATGCAGCAATTGTCAAGTACATAGGCCAATCCCGCGCCGACCACAACAAGAGCTAACACCCATTACCTCACCATGGCCATTTTATAAATGGGGCATTGACATCGCAGGACCCTTTCCAGTTGCAGCAGGAGGAGTAAAATTCCTCATTGTAGCCATAGACTACTTTACAAAGTGGATTGAAGCGAAAGCAGTGGTGAACATCACCGGAAACCAGGTCAAACGCTTTGTCTGGGACAACATTGTCTGTCGCTTCGGACTCCCGGGAGAGATTATATCAGACAACATAAAACAATTCTGTGATAACCCATTCAAAGATTGGTGCGCACAATTGAACATCACACAACACTTCGCTTCAGTAAAACACCCATAAACAAATGGCCTAGTTGAGCGCGCGAACCGCAGCCTAGGGGAAGGAATAAAAGCGCGCCTTGACAGGCACAAAGGAAGGTGGGTAGATGAGCTCTCGCATGTCTTATGGGCGCATCGCACAACAATAAAAACCAGTACTGGCGACACGCTATTTTCCCTAGTCTATGGAACAAAAGCCGTCATACCAGCTGAGATAGGAATGCCAACTATACGAACAGCAGAGGTCAACATCACAACAAATGACGAGGAACGGCGCATAGACTTGGACTTACTGGAAGAAAGGCGCGAACGCGCAGCTATACGCGAAGCAAAGGCTAAGGCAAAAATGAAGAAGTATTATGATGCGAAGGTCAAACACAATTCATTCAGACCAGGAGACTTTGTTTACCACGCCAATGATGTGAGCCACACAGAAGACACAGGCAAGCTCGGACCAAAATGGGAAGGACCTTACGAGGTCACAGACGCGCTCGGCAACGGCGCATACAGACTACACGATATGGAAGGTCACGACCTAGCGCGCACTTGGAACATCTGCAATCTCAAAAGATGTTACTTTTAGGCTATGGCCCTTACACAGACACCTTTGCATCCTACGAGGTGCCCAATAAGTGTTTGTCTTTCTTTTCTTTCCTAGGAATTGCATTTTTTATTTTTTCAAAAAACTTGCAAGTATCAATAAAATGTTATGGTTTCTAGCTAACTCCATAGCGTATTTTACTTTATTGCATATATGTCAATATTGTTTATCTTATATTTTTGCCTACATGGCGTGCATGCACTAATTAAAGACCCACGAAGGCATAAAGGATGAGTTAACCTACTAATTCACTCGTTGAGTAAGAGGGTTGCAAACCCATCAACATTGGATCACGTATCCTTGCTAAGCGCCTTACTTCTGAGACGTCAAGGTAAGTTTCACGTGCGCCTTACTTCTAAGTACACCGTACAAGCTTAGAAAATAACGAGCCAAGACACTTGGTCAAATAATAAAACTTAGCAAACAATGCAAGTATAATTTTTAAAGTCACGCACTTAACGAGCTAAGACACTTGGTCAAATAATAAAACTTAGCAAACAATGCAAGTATAATTTTTAAAAGTCACGCACTTAAGACACTTGGTCA
This sequence comes from Artemisia argyi, assembly GCA_030686995.1. Taxonomy (NCBI): domain Eukaryota; kingdom Viridiplantae; phylum Streptophyta; class Magnoliopsida; order Asterales; family Asteraceae; genus Artemisia; species Artemisia argyi. The sequence continues at coordinate 6,574,984 of CM060690.1, forward strand.
AATAATAAAACTTAGCAAACAATGCAAGTATAATTTTTAAAAGTCACGCACTTAAAACACTTGGATAAATAATCAAACTTGGCAAACAATGCAAGTATATTTTAAGTCACGTACTTAAATCAACAAAAGGGTATCTTATTCAACATTTTCTATAAAAATTACAAGGGAAGGTACACTTCATTATTTACAAAAAAGCCTACACGCTATGGCGACGCTCAGGGCTATCCTCCCGAGCAGCAGAACTCCCCGCTTCCTGAAGCTGTCTCAGAATCAAAGCGTCTTTGGGAGATACGGTTGGAACATTCACGGGCACACCATCAGACCTGGGGATGTGTGCAGCGCCAATGCCACACATCACTGCCTTACCCTGGATGCCCCTCTTCTGAGCAGCCCTCTGCTCGTGACGCTCCAGAACCTCTTTCAAGGGAATCTCCCTTTCAAGAGGAAAAGGGTTGAGGATGTCGCGAGGCTGCACGAACACAGGAATCTGCAGTTGCGACACATCAGGCTTCAGAAAGTAATCTGACTGCCCTTCTGCATCCTCTCTAAGGTGGCGCTCCAACGTCAACCCCGCCATAAGTACATCTATGGGGTTGTCTTGGTCGCGCTCCAACCTCCCAATGTGCGGCAACTTGAGGACCTTCAACCCTGCCATGACCTGCATCAATTCATCATATGCAGCCGCATTATACCCAGGGACCTCAGCCAAATCCTTGTCCAGTAGCTTGTCCTCATGAAGATCCTCCATAGCCTGTGACTTCCCTCGCGCCATCGCACAGTGCACCACCTTCCCAAAGGCGTCCAACACCTCTTGGGACTCCAACGTGCCCATAGCTGCCAGGCGCAGCCCGTGGCTAATCAACCACCTACATCAATAAAGACAATTTGTGTTAAAAAAAAAAAAAAAAAAAAAAAAAAAAAAAAAAAAGAAAAAAAACATGGCAACAAAATTATTACGAAGGGAAAGAGCATAAAAGAGATACCTGCGCTCAGCAATGGTCGACATCAAATGAGGATATAACTCCTCATCGTACTCGATGCTCAAGCCACGCAGCTTGTCCTCCTGCGCTTGGATGATCTTCATCGTATCCTCCTTAAACTTGGTGATACTAGCAAAATGCTCCAACTTCTTCTCCTCCAAGAAGCGCACAGCCCAAGTCAGGTCGGACTTATAATGATGAAGCTCCCCGCGCGCCTTCTCCACTTCAGCCATGGCGGACAGCTTCTCATGGGTGATCTTCTCCGTATACACCCGCGAGAACTCCAACTCCGCCTGCGCTCCCGCCAGCTGGGCACGGAGCTTAGCAATCTCCTCATCCTTCTGGGCGAGAGCACTGCTCTCCCCGACATACTTCTCTTTCAACTGAGCCACCAGCTCAGCTTGGCGCGCAGCAGTCGCAGCCAGCTGATCCATCAACTACTGCGCCTCTCCACCCTCATCAACCTTGGCTTTCCCCTCCCTGTTTTCATTCTGTGGAGAGGAAACCTCATCAACGAAAACTCCATCATTCTTCGCAGCATCATCCCTACAAGAGATAAAGACGACAGTTAGTAAATATTGCAACAAGTAATATTCAAGGAACATGGTAAGAGATGCAGACACTTACAAAAATGGAGAGACCTCAGCATCCTTCTTATCCGCGCCAGGAGCGGATGTATTCTCCTCCGCGGACGACTCCGCATCTCTAATGAGATGGAGTTGTCTCTTCCTGGTGCCGCTGGTCCCAGCCTCTCCCTTGCACTTAATATTCTGCGCCACTTCTTCCTTCAGCACCTCCTCGGGCTTTAGGATCTCTATGCTGTCAGACGACTCAGCGCGCGGCTCCTCTTGCGCCACCTCCACATCTGGCGCCACGCTCTGAACGGGCGTCACTTGGAGCGGCGGCGTGTTCTCAGGGACAACCTCTGGCAGCACGGTCAAGCGACCCTCAGTCGCCTCCAGTAGGGGCTGGTCATCTTCCCTCAGAGGGCGCACCCCTATAGTCACCAGCTTCGGCTTGTCCAGCTTAACAACGGCGAACAGATCCATCTCTGCGCAAATCAATAAAGCAAGAAAGAAAAAAGGATTAGTTATTAAAAGCTTACGAAGCTTGAAGTGGAAGGGATGAACACCCACCCCAGCCATCCTCACTAAGGAAAGTGGGCACCTCATCCGCAGCGCCGAAATAAGAGCGGCTCAACACCATGTGCACCAAAAACTCCTCCGGATAAGGGTTAATGGACAGTCGGTTGGCATCAAGAATCTGTGCATCAGTCAGCCTATAGGAACCGGGTGCGGGGCGCCCATCCCTTGGCAATGTATCCTGAGTATAAAACTCATAGGGCGAAGGAAAGACTACATCATCAACCTAGAAAAAGTACTCCCTCCAATTCCTTAGGGAATCTACTTTCTCAGTGTAACACTGAAGCGCCCCCTGGCGCTTCGCAAAAGAAACCCAACCATTTGACCACGTCATGTGGTAAAAGGAGCGGAACAAGGCCACGGTCGGTTCTATCGCAAGTAAACGGCAGTTTACTTCAAAATTCGACACCTTAGCCGCACCCACACAGTGCAGCTGAGAGATGTGAAGGCGATAGTGGTTGAGCAAATCGCTCAGGAAGATGGATATTGGTACGCGGTGATTCGCGTACTCAAAGAATTTTTTATATAACCCTATTTTCCCTTCGGGGAAATCGGCTATACACGCTTCAACATCTGGAGCCTCTGGACGCACATCCAGAGGCACGAAGTAGTCAGATGTAAACTGCGTAACATCCTCAACCATCATCGCAGAGCAAAAGTCTTCTAACTGGGCAACCATTTTCATAACCCTATGGGAAACGCACACAGAAATTACCTAAAACGAATACTTTCTTTGCAAAATACGCTTCTCAAATAAGTAAGCAAAGGTGAGTGTGTGTTTTTACTGTGTGTAAATGTAAAAATGGAGGCGATGACTCTTATATAGGGAATACAAAACACTAGATGATGTCCACGTGGATCCCACTCACAAAAACGTGTGGCTAGAAATGAAATGGTACATGCACTTTTTCCCGATTTACGAGGGCCACGTGGACACTACCCCCAATTTTCGAGGTATCTTTTTGAAATACCTATGACTACGTGCATTGCACTTTAAAATGGGCGGCAATATTTCAATGTTCTCCCGCCACGCTTACCGCTGATAATATTAGTCTAGCATCCGCGGCTACGAGCCGCGCACACTAGACTGGGGGGACATGATGACGTATAGTCTATATATGGGCCACAAGCCCAAATGATAAACATTACTAAGGCCCAAAACCACTATGCGTGGGCTATTGTAACTTGGGCCGCATTAATAATGGGAACAGGCTCATGTAAGCCCAACCCAAACAAACTATACACGGTTTGAGATAAGGATCATCTATCTATGGAATAGATATCCTTACCCCGATAAGCACCACGAGTGCGAAGATTAAGGAGCAAGATACCTACACGGTTCTTGCGTCCTATATATAGAATCACACGATTCTCATTCAAGGTATGATTCACAAACCCTAACTCTTTACGAGAACCCAAAATCGATTACTTACTCTCACGCCGGAGTCTAATCGGGGGAGACAATCCCTCGATAAGCCTAACGGTGTTGTTTATTTTCTTAGTGCGCAGGTAACAAGTACTAAGAAGCGAATTGGTACGAGAGCAAGAGCCTACAATCAGGAACGCCCAACTTTTGAATCAACAGGCACAGAACCCAAGAAACCAAAAATCGTCCTCAAATGGCTAGACCAAGACGAGACTGCCGATTACTCCTGGTTTGAAAAGATGATTAATTCGCAACCGCCACTTGCAGACAATCAAGAACCTCAAGATGGTCGAACAGTGGAATACGCTCAGTTGATTCATCATAAGTTTAAGATGAAAAAGATGAACAAGAAAGAGCTACGCAGAATCAAGAATGATGCGTTCAATCTTCTGAAAGATCGGTCGGCTAACTCCATCGAACTTGAGTACCATCTAGAAAATATTGCTCGAGCTAAGTCAAGCAATATTGACTGGATCAATCCTGAATCTTACATCGATCCAGTCACAAGGAAAACCGCACCATACATAACTGACTGGTCCAAACCACTACCGATGATAGGGAAGCCAAAGGAACCAAAGATCCCTTACAAGTTCTTCTTCAACAAAGACTTGGAATTTCTGCAACTCGGCAGCAAGATGGAGAAGAAGTACGTCAAATCACTTGTCTTTCTCCCTGCAGCTAGATATCTCAACAATGCCATCGAAGAAGAAGCCTCTGCCTTATTCATTGACAAAGTTGTTGACTATGACCGGAACGCACTCTACGGTATACATCATTGGCCAGATAACCGGGCACAATACTATCGAAGCAGCAGACTCAATCAGACGATGGGCGATGTGTCAAGTAATTTGAAGATAGTCTCGATTCAGTTCATTTCGACTGTCACTCACTATGGGTACCCCTTCCTCAGAAAAATCACACTCAAAAGACTAGATGAAAAAGAGTATGATATTTCCGAGTCAGACTTTCCACTACTACTCCTCAACGACATAGAAGATATGTACCTGCTCAAAGTTCAAGGAAAGCTTTGCAACTTGCCCAAAGAGATGCAGCTTGCCTTTATCCAAGCTCTCCTAATCTTCATTAGGCAGATAGTCATCAGAGAAAGAGTAGAAGATCTTCAACTGGGAGTAGAAAGTTATCAGAAGAAGCTGAATCTCACCAAACCTAACCTGTTTGACATCCCCGACCTTCAACATCTATCTCAATACACCTTGATCAGACATCCGGCATTTGGGTTCACTTACCGCAGTGTCAACGGTCGTAACTGCTTTATGGCCTATGAAGAAATTCATAAGTTCTGTGATGAAACCCTGAAGTTCGTCAGAGATGGAATCAAAGGCAGAATTAATGACATAGCACTGGGGAAATCTAAAAGGTGGAATACCAATGAGGCCAGGGACGCTCGCAGATTCATTACAAGGATTGAGAACCGGTTGAAGCACAGGGATCAGTTTCGAAGATTGGAAAGCTATGTTGGAGGCAGATCAAAATTTCCGGTGTTGACATTTCAGAGACCAGAATGGTAGAAATTTGTAAGAACTTGATTTGATTTGTCAATATTATACTTCATCATGGCTTGTGCACGTATTATAGTGCAAAATCCGAATTTGTAAAGAAAGGACCCTGAGGTACGCATCAGTGCCTCAATCCTAATATAAGGAGCTAAGGCTTCTTACTTTTGAGTAGAATTAATCAATTATTTATGATTTTTCATAATTCTGCTCAAAAGGACAAGTATTTCACGTCAATGAGACCTAATAACTTGTTGAGGGGGAGCACTTGTCAAGACAACATACTTTGTTCTAAATCAAAAGTTCTTGGTGAATCTCCCCGTAAGACTCAAAAAGGCATATTTTAATCTAAAAGATTGTCAAAAACATCATTTTATATGCTATTTTTGAGGGGGAGAAAATAAAAAAGTGATTAAAATATATGAAGTCAAAGCTTAAAGTTGTATCATGTGCGAGCTAGACTCAGAGTTGACCCAGGAATTGACGAGACAATAAAAGTTAGTAATATCGAAAAGACTTATCCTCGACGGGTTATAACATCAAGTTAGTTATTAGAGCTAGTTGTCACCTAAAAGCTGACAATGGAACTCTTTAACTAACCACATAAGCGTGTCTCGAAAAGGATTGGTCTTAGTAGAAATGTACCATCTCGAGAAACTTTCTGTGGACTTGACCAGGCCGGGTAATAACTTCAAGCTAGTTTAACTAGTGATGTAAGCGTATCTCGAATCGGTCTTGTTCACTGAAAGTAGATCAATTCAAAATGCTTGCTCCTCCCGCATGTACAAATTTTATTAAATACTTATGAGCACATGTGATGGGGGAGCCCTTCAAAAAGTGTACACAAAACTCTCAAAGTGTTAACCAAAATATTTGATTATCACAAACACTTTGAGAACTTTTCAATCAAAGGTTTCTTGGCTACTGTCGGAGTTATAAGGTGATTAAGATAGGAATATCCGTCCTATGATCCGCCAGAGCCGGAGGGATCTACCCAAGGACATCTCCCATAGTTAGAATTAGAAGTCCTTAGGTATGATACGAAAAAAAAGGGAGAAAAGAATGAAAGGGAAAGAAGGAGTTAAAGAATTAAAAAGAAAAGTAAAGTAAATGGTGAAAATAAATAGCCCTCCATATGTTCAACCTTAGGGTAGACACCGGGTTCAATACGTATGCTACTGGTTGTTGCAAAATACAACACCGGTATTGAAGATAAAGTCGTCATGGACCCAGTGACGCAATGCACTAAACCTTCTTAACCACTCAAGTTATCTTAAAAGAGCTTGTTTCATTCTCACGGGGAACTAGTGTAATCTATCGACCTATCTCTTAGTGACGGTTGATATTGAAGCAGGAGACCCCTCCCTAGTCTCCGCATAGGAAACCTAAGTGTGCACTTATAGAGTCTAGAGCCTTGAGATACATCAAAGATCTCTTAGGAACACTTAGTATTTCTACAACTGGTGTTCTACATCAATGGACACCAGCTGTAAATTATCGAGTCCTTCGCAGATCTTAGCAATCTGCCGAGAACGTTTATGAGAGGACTACATATGTATTTCTCAATGATTGAACGGAAACTCCTGCCAGGGTCAACATCAAACAGCCCTGACAGCAGGTCACTTCAGTAACCCCACAAGGGTTACGCTTAGTGTTTGCGGTGGTTCCATTGCGATCTACTGTCGTGGAGTGATCCCCAGCGACTCACCCAGTCATTGAGCTACTTAGTAGGTCTCGTAAGCTCCTTCGGGAGTATCTGATATGGGAACGGCCTTGATAAGGATTAGAAGGAGTCTTCACACTATGCTGTTGACAAACTCTAATTCCTTATCTATAAGTAACGGTTGTTTTATTGCTAACTGTTTACTCGCAGGTACCTCACCTCCATGATGGTAGATTCCAACATGCTCATACATACATCTTGAAGCAAATGATAGCTCCCCCAAAGATCCTAGCAACACAAAGTTCAAAGAAAGATTCTACGCCAATAAGAAGAATCTACAAAGTATTAAGACTAAAGATCTTAGAGTATGCAAAGGAACTTCTTGTACGTGAAAGTCTACGTCCAAAGATGTATGAGTACGTTGGAATGGCGGACAACCACAACAGATGCAGGAGTGACGAATGGCAGACTACTTCATTACACAATCACTACATCATCACCAAAGAACAAAGACATAGAGCAAAGTGCATTTATCATTCAACCATTTTGAAGACGTCTAGAGTTTTACATGTCACAAGTCAAAGACAAAGATGAAGACGTCAAGCAACCGTGATGACCGACCCTTAGGGGGAGATTGTTGGGATCATACTTTTGTATTTTAGTCAAGTCTCGGTCATTACCTTTTGTAATAGGTTGCTTAGTTATTTATCTCATTATGTTTTATGTTACAAGGCTTATGTACTAAAGTCCAATGGGCTTGAAAGCCCACGTTTAAGTAAGATGAGGGAGGAAGGGAGTGTTGCCCTACTCCTCCCTTATAAATACCAAGCTTATGTAACATTCTATTTTGTTGGTTATTTGAATATCTTAGTGAAACTCTTGTTCTTTCAATCTTCATATTGCTCATAATCAACCATCTCTCATTCTCATCTCATTTCTTTCATTACAATACTTGTGTTTACATAAATGGTGACCTAACAATTACAACTTGATGAATTAATTGGAAATCTAAAAGTTTACGAAGTTATCATTAAGAAGGATTCCGAAATGGTCAAAGAAAAACGAGAGCAAAGCAAGTCAATCGCCTTGAAAGCTAGAAAGGAATCTAGTATTGAAGATAGCTCATCTTCCGAAAGTGATGACGAAGAATACGCCATGGCCGTAAGAGATTTCAAGAAATTCTTCAAAAGGCGAGGAAGATTCGTAAGACAACCGCATGATGAAAGGAAAACATTTCAAAAGAGTAAAGATGACAAGAACAACAAGATTGAAAGAAAATATTTTAAGTGTGGGGATCCAAATCACCTCATCGGAAAATGTCCAATGATGACAAGAGATCAAAATCAAAGAGCTTTTGTTGGAGGTGCTTGGAGTGATTGTGATGAAGATGAGAAAGAAACTACAAAAGAAGAAAAGTGTCTTATGGCGAATACATCAAATGAGGTACGTTCCGAAACCGAATATTTTAGTGATGAAAGTTTATCATTAGATGAAAAAGATCTAGATAATGAATATAATAGGCTATGCAAATTAGGACAACTAGTAATGGCCAAAAATAAATAACTAAAATACATAAACAATCAATTGGAAAATGAAGTACTTGAACTAAAAATTAAAATACATCAACTTGAAAAAGGTAAAGAAATTTTTGAAGAATGTAAATCATGTCAAGTACTTAAAAGTGAAAATGAAATACTTAGGGAAGAAATTCGCAAACTTAATAAATTTGAAAATAGTAGTCAATCACTTAGTAAAATAATAAGTATTCAAAGAACATCCGGAGATAAAACCGGTTTAGGATTTAATTCAAATGAAGCTTCCACAAGTGAGATTAAAAATGTCAAATTCGAAAATGAACCTAACGAACAAAAATCTCTAAAATCTAATCCTAAGTATATACTTATTAATGATAGAAAAATACCTCTTGCCAACAATGAAGAAGTAAAACCTTCTTATAAACCGTCTTTGAAAAACGAGGTAGGATCTTCTAAATCTAAGACAAGATCTAAAACACCACCACCTAGAAAATCAAATAATTCTAATCCTAGGTCTAAAACACCTCAACCAAGAAGAAACCAAAATAGGCAAAACTATAATAACAATAGTAATCAAATGTGGAACTACCAACAAAGCTACAATCCATGGGGTATACTACCACCTTTCATGCACCCTAGTCAAATGTTAAACATGTTTGGACCAAACAACTTTGGACCAAAGAGACAATGGGGATCGAATGGCTAGATGAACATTCCTTGAGGCAATCTTGACGTTTCTCTCAACATAGACTTTTTCAAAGTCTATATATCATCTTGATGATTTTGAAGATTTTTTTGAAGACCACCGGGTACGCCATTCTTTCATAACTCATTGACATGCTTAGATAAATATGTTTTAGTTGATTACTTTGTTTGCGTAGATATAGCTTGTCTCTTCTCTTCTTTATGTGTTCGATCATATATATACTTATATATATATATATATATATATATATATATATATATATATATATATATATATATATATATATATATATATATATATATATATATATAATAGCCTGCACATAACCTAGATAAGTCCTCTTTTAGGAGACTCATGATGATGAAGGGATATGAGTCAAGTGGACTTTTATCATGCAAGAACGCCTTCGCACGTGAACACTATGGATGAAACAAACTCCTCTCGCCGACGTTATCCTATCTCCGCTACTATCTTTCAAACCTCACCCATCAACCCATTCTTCAATCACACTTATACTTATATATATATATATATATATATATATATATATATATATATATATATATATATATATATATATATATATATATATATATATACACTTATTCACACATTCCCGAACACACCTCAAACCCTTCATCAACTTAACACTTTGATCATTTTATCCAAAATTGTCAAAGGTATATTTTAATTATCGAAACGGTAATTAAAAATTGTTAAGAATTCTATCATCGTGCCAATAAACGTTTACGTATTTTTGATATATTATAAATCTAATTATATACGTATAAATATTTTTGTTCCAGAAACTAATTTCGCGAAATTTGGAAAATTTCAAAGGCGGCCCCCTTAATAATTAAGGGGACCGGCTTGTTATCGAGGGCGGTCCCCTTAATGTTTAAGGGGACCGGCCATCTGATGCTTCTAAATCCGTTTCTCCTCCTTAATTCCATTCCTAAACACTCCATTTACTCATTTGTTCTTCCCAACTGCTGCTGAGTACGAACCAAAACACCCAAAAACATCAAAATCCTCCATCATATCACCAATCCGGGGTTGTTTCGCAAGGGGCAAACATCAACCAAACATATAACAACATCTTTTGTAAGTTTTCCAACATGCATTTCATCACATTTCATTCGATTTGGTGTCTAATCAATTATTATGCATTTTATTAAAATTTATTTTAATTCGAATTTAAGTGCAATAGAAGATAGAAATTGAACTACCAAATGCTTCCCATAGGATTAGAATGATGTATTGCAACTCAAATTTAGTATAACATATCATTTTGTCAAAATCATTAATCGCCCATAAACCCTTGTTAAATTTTATTTCTCAAAAGGCACATTGTTGATATAACTCTCAAAACCACTTAAAACTTACTACATTTCATTGTTTTAACGCCCTAAACAATCAAAACATACTTTTCAATTTATTAGAAAATGGTTCATGAAGACAACATGGGCGTTTGGTTCATGAACAAACTATAACTATATGTAGTTATTTGAAACTTAAAACTTGTTCATAAAACTTGTTAATACTACTAAAATAATAGACGTCATCAAGATATATAATCAATATATATATATATATATATATATATATATATATATATATATATATATATATATATATATATATATATATATATTGATGTTTTAGGATGTTTTTATCTAGTTAAGGGAGCGTTTGGTTTATCTCGAAAATGATATTTTTGAAAACTAAAATTCTCATTTTAATCTTTTAAACAAACTTATGTTGTGTCAAACTCTTATGAAATGGAAGATATATAATCTAATATATATCTAGCCTTATTTCGAAATGAATTATGATATCATACTTTTTGATATTATATATTCTAAACGAGTTTAAAATCAAAATAAAAGGAACATTATGAAACTACTTCATTGAATATTTTTTTTTTTGTCGAAGTAGAATTTCGTTCCACATATAGTGCATATAATTATATACATATATATAACATATGCATGATAGCTGCCTTTATATTAATTTTATTTTTTGTTGTTATATTGTTTAGGTGAAAATGCCTAAGACCACGGTTGGTGATATTTCCAAAACCAAACAATACATTCCAAATGTCTCTTCTACTCCTGGCATGTCTCCTTCAGTTGCATGTTTCTATCGTCCTATTGAAAATAGAAACATTCACGAAGGACTAATTGTCGATCCATCTTTCTATGAAAATGACCAAACCGAACGAATGTTCACCAATATTCGTTTTGAATGTCTTTTCCATATCAACGAAACAGTCATTCCTCGTTTTGTCCTCGATTTCTATAGCCAAGTGATGGTGCAAACCGATCCCTATGGTAATATCCTCATTTCCTTTATGATTCAAAATCAATTCATCACTCTTACTCTTGCTCAATTTGGTCAAATTCTTCGAATCCCATACAACGGCCAAGCCGTTTTCTCAAATGAATGTGATCTTTCCACTCTTGAAAGAAATCGTCCTCAGGATGGCCCCTACTATTCTGAGATTCCTAGTCCTGAAGACATTCGTCAAACGCTTGAACTAGAACGTCGTACGACTAGTCGAGTGATCAAGTTGAAGAATGTTGATATTCATGCCAATCAAATCCTCCTCAAAGAGCTAAGCCGAGATATGAAGAAGTGGGAAGAACTCATTCGAGAGAATGCGTTTGGTACTGGTGGTCACCGTGATCATGTCACGGCGAGCATTACCCACATGCTTTATTGTGTTATTGATGAAGAGCAATACAATTTGGCTTATCTTTTTATTCATCGAATCATGTCCGCCAAAAACATCCCAAATGCCAATCTTCCTTATGGTATGTTTCTCACACGACTTTATCGTTATGTGATGGAACACTACCCACATCTTCAAAGAGACTACTACGTTCACATCCTTCCCACTTTGAACCAACTTACTCTTGTTCGTACTCATCGTCCTCGTAGTGACAAAGGAAAATCTCGTGTTCCTGTATACTCTAGGCCTCGTGGTTCTACATCTCATCATGATGATGAGAAGGAAAACACCTCACGTGTTAGTACTCCATCCCCCACGACCTTTGTTGAAGATCTTTCCGATTTTGATGATACCGAGTATCAAATTCCTCTTCCTCATGAACGTACCGATGAGCTTCTCTTCACTCGTCAAACGTCTATCCTCAACCGTCAACAACAAATGCATGAAGAACTTCAAGGAGGTTTCAAATCCGTTGGGAAGATGTTTAGGAAGATGCTTGGAAAGAAGAAGAACTAGGAAATATTGATGTATTGCTACTTGTTATTACTTAGTTCTATTTGACATTTGTATGATTTGCTATTTGTCCGATTTATTCGGAAATAGTTGTGTTATTTCTTGTTTTTCTCTTGAATGATGTTTAGACTTTAATTGTGATCATGCTACTATCTTAATGTTATGACATGTTTCTTTTCAATATGGATTATAATATGTTTATTTGCATGCAATTTGATTATATATATATGTTTATATATCATCATTCCTAGAGTATATATTTCTAATAGAGCTTGCTGGGAAAACACACTTGAAAAATCACCAAATTCTGCAAATTTTAGGTTTCTGGTCATCTGGGCTAGGCGGTCCCCTTAATCATTAAGGGGACCGGCCATCTGGAACTGGTTTCACTGTTTTCTTTTGCATCTTGTGAACCCTTTCTCTTGTATCAGCTACCATTTCCCATTTTAACCCAACTGATTTTAGAATCTCATTCCACCATTTCAAATATATACCTAAAACAACCATTTTCATACTATAAATTCCCTCCATAATCACCACTCTTCATCTCATTATTCATCATCCAAATCATCATGACTCCACCAAGCACCTCACACTCCAAAGCCTCCAAGAAACAAAAACTTGTGGTCATCCCCCCAAAACAACTCTTCATTGACTTAACAAATGAAGACAACAAAACACCATCACCTCTACCCAAATGCTCATCCCCAAGTGCAACCAATGCACCATCTAAAACACCTTCCACTCATGGAACTTCCTCATCCTCCATACCCTCAACCTCATCAATCAATGACTACATCAACTCACACTTGTCACCACAAGTATCATCACCACTTCCTACACAAGAACCCATGTCCACTCATCTTACCATCTCACTTTCACCAATAACACCACTTGATGCTCATCTCTCATCTCCACCAATTACACCACCATTCTTTGCCAATCCCGTACCTTGGAGGCTACTTGAATCCCATGGGGATACTTGGCTTTGTTGCATCCACAACCGCACGGTCATTTTTGGCCTTAGAGATGAAATTCAATATATGTATTCATATATTGAACATTTGCTTAGAAACCCACCACCACCACCAACTCCACCATCCTCTCCAATCATTCCTCCACCACAATTCTCACCCATTCCTCCATCATCACCATCATGCTCTCCTAATTAAGCATTTAACATGCTTACTAAATAAAGCCTCTACCACCCTTTTGCTTGCAAGCTCTATGAAGACCATGTACTCTTGCCATGATGATGTATTTTCCTTGTTGTTAGTTTGTGTACTAACTTTTTCTACTTGTAATCCACTTGCTACTTGTATGTTGTGTTTTGACACAGCCTATTACTGAATATGAATGCTTTCTTTTCAAACATTTTTTTTATCATCTTATACATGTTTGTATGCATATACTTGTGCTTCTAACATTTTTCTTGCAAAGCATTCCATAGCTCGTTCTCTTGGTGCCCCCAAACGAGTGGGAGTACACATCAAGGGGGATATTTCTACCCGTCAATTTTTCACGTTTGAAAATTGTCGGCATAACCTTTTTGATTCTACAAAAAGGGGGAGAAGTAAATATAAACTCACTAAAATACTTGCTTAAAAATTAATTTTTGAGTTAAAGAGTTTAAGTTTTGTAATCATCAAAAAAGGGGAGATTGTTGATATAGATAATGTTTAAAAAAAGTTATTAATATCTCTCAATAAACCTATGTTTTGATAATCACAAAACTTAAATCAAATTAAGTCAAGATTAAGAAGTAAACAAGTATTTGGTGACAAATATTTACTTCTACATCTAATATCACTTAAGGTATGCATAAACTAAGCATCTTATGCATTACATGATCAAAGGAAATTTTGTCTTAAGACATAACATATTATAAAATGACATAAACATTTTATATATATTTGTAAATCATTTTTGGTAATACTATATTAAACCACAAAGATATGATTTCAAATTTCCAACCAAAAAAGGCAAATTTTATCCAAAAAAACTTTTCCAACGTTCAGGAGGGCGGCCCCCTTAATGATTAAGGGGACCGGCCTATAATTAAGGGGACCGGCACGCTCCCGAATAGTAAAATCTGACCCTATAAATATTGGATCATTTCACACATTTTCCTCACCTTTTTGCACTATAAACTTTCTGATCCAACCTTCCTCTCTAGATCTAAAATCCTTTGATCATATAATTCATAAGTCTTTGTTTCCAAGTGATCCAAAGCTTCATCCATTCAAGTGTAAGAAGAAGAACACTTCTCTACATCCATCTAATTGTAGTAGTGTTGTGTATAGCTAGTTTCATATTGTAGTTGTGTTAGATATTTGTAAAGGTGTTGTGTAAATTTGTTGATTGTAGAAACTAGGTGTGTTGTAAAGTAGTTTAGTAGTTGTGAATTAGTTGTGCATAGAAGAAGGTATGAAGTTGTGAAGTTGTAAAGAAGGTGTGAAGCCTTGAAGAAGTTGTGAAGTTGTGAAGAAGGTGTGAAGCCTTGAAGAAGTCGTGAGATTGGTTCTAGCAACGATTAGAACTCGACATTTAGCTTAGTGTCGTTAACTCGTGTAAGCCAAGGTGTGTAAGGTTTCTCCACCATAAGGAGTTTGTTGACATAGTGAAGAAAACTCTCGAGTGTGGTACTCGGGGATTGGAGTAGGGCAAGGAAGGTGTCCTTGTAGCCGAACCACTATAAATCCGCGTGTTGTGGTTTGATCTTTCTAACTCTATCTTTTCTTCATTACATTTCAATACTTTCATTATTAGATTAGAATTGCTTATATTGGTTGTCATTTTAATTCACTTGAGATCAAATCAAAAGTTTTTAATAAGCCACAAAACATTTTTGATAATAAACTTTGAAAAAGGACGTAAAACTATTCAACCCCCCTTCTAGTTTTCCACAGCAGCTTTTGCTAAGAACTTCCCTATAATGGGTATAACTTGGCCTACGGGGCTCCGTTTCAGGCCCGTGACCAGTCGATTCGAAGCTTGGAATGAGGAACACATGGTGGTAAACTGCCTTTGTCGGTTTACGGAACTTTAGAGCCCCTAAACACTTTATTTCGTGAGTTATTTGTGTGTGTTGTCTTAAATAAAGATAGTTACTCAATTGGTTAGTATAATAAGTTGGTTTTTTACACATTCGTTTTTATAAATAATTTCGACCCGTTTGTTCTTTAGGCTCCATTTTGATTTTGCTTATTTATTTAATAAGTGTACTGCCTTTGTTGCTAAGGAGTTCAATGAAATACCAAAAGTTTATTTTTAGCAGCTTTTGCTAAGAACTTCCCTATAATGGTTATAACTTGGGCTACGGGGCTCCGTTTCAGGCCCGTGACTATTCGATTGGAAGCTTGGAATGAGGACCACGCGGTGGTAAACTACCTTTGTCGGTTTACGGAACTTTAGTGCCCCGAAACACTCTATTTCATGAGTTTTTTGCGTGTGTTGTCTTAAATAAAGATAGTTACTCAATTGGTTAGTATATTAAGTTGGTTTTTTACACATTCGTTTTTGCAATAGATTTCGGCCCATTTGTTCTTTAAGGACCTTTTTCACTTTGTTTTTCTATTTAATAAGTGATTGCCTTTGTGGCAAAGGAGTTCAATGAAATACCAAAAGTTTATTTTTGGCAGCTTTTGCTAAGAAATTCCCTATAATGGGTATAACTTGGGCTACGGGGCTCCGTTTCAAGCCCGTGACCAGTCGATTCAAAGCTTGGTATGAGGAACACATGGTGGTAAACTGCCTTTGTCGGTTTATGGAACTATAGAGCCCCGAAACACTCTATTTCATGAGTAATTTTTGTGTGTTGTCTTAAATAAAAATAGTTACTCAATTGGTTAGTATAATAAGTTGGTTTTTTAGACATTCGTTTTTATAATTTATTTCGACCCGTTTGTTGTTTAGGCTCCATTTTGACTTTGCTTCTCTATTTAATAAGTGTTCTGCCTTTGTTGCTAAGGAGTTCAATGAAATACCTAAAGTTTATTTTTGGCAGCTTTTGCTAAGAACTTCCCTATAACTGGTATAACTTGACCTACGGGGCTCCGTTTCAGGCCCGTGACCAGTCGATTCGAAGCTTGGAATGAGGAACACATGGTGGTAAACTGCCTTTGTCAGTTTACGGAACTTTAGAGCCCCTAAACACTTTATTTCGTGAGTTATTTGTGTGTGTTGCTTTAAATAAAGATAGTTACTCAATTGGTTAGTATAATAAGTTGGTTTTTTACACATTCGTTTTTATAAATAATTTCGACCCGTTTGTTCTTTAGGCTCCATTTTGATTTTGCTTATTTATTTAATAAGTGTACTGCCTTTGTTGCTAAGGAGTTCAATGAAATACCAAAAGTTTATTTTTAGCAGCTTTTGCTAAGAACTTCCCTATAATTGGTATAACTTGGGCTACGGGGCTCTGTTTCAGGCCCGTGACTATTCGATTGGAAGCTTGGAATAAGGACCACGCGGTGGTAAACTGCCTTTGTCGGTTTACGGAACTTTAGAGCCCCGAAACACTCTATTTCATGAGTTTTTTGCGTGTGTTGTCTTAAATAAAGATAGTTACTCAATTGGTTAGTATATTAAGTTGGTTTTTTACACATTCGTTTTTGCAATAGATTTCGGCCCATTTGTTCTTTAAGGACCTTTTTCACTTTGTTTTTCTATTTAATAAGTGATTGCCTTTGTGGCAAAGGATTTCAATGAAATACCAAAAGTTTATTTTTGGCAGCTTTTGCTAAAAATTCCCTTTAATGGGTATAACTTGGGCTACGGGGCTCCGTTTCAGGCCCGTCACCAGTCGATTCAAAGCTTGGTATGAGGAACACATGGTGGTAAACTGCCTTTGTCGGTTTATGGAACTATAGAGCCCCGAAACACTCTATTTCATGAGTTATTTGTGTGTGTTGTCTTAAATAAAAATAGTTACTCAATTGGTTAGTATAATAAGTTGGTTTTTTAGACATTCGATTTTATAATTGATTGGCCCATTTGTTCTTTAGGCTCCATTTTGACTTTGCTTCTCTATTTAATAAGTGTACTGCCTGTGTCGGTAAGGAGTTCAATGAAATACCAAAAGTTTATTTTTGGCAGATTTTGCTAAGAACTTCCCTATAATAGGTATAACTTGGGCTACGGGGCTCCATTTGAGGCCCGTGACTATTCGATTAGAAGCTTGGAATGAGGAGCACGTGGTGGTAAACTGCCTTTGTCTGTGTCCGGAACTTTAGAGCCCCGAAACACTCTATTTCATGAGTTATTTGCGTGTGTTGCATTAAATAAAGATAGTTACTCAATTGGTTAGTATAATAAGTAGGCTTTTTAGACATTCATTTTTGTAATTGATTTCGGCCCATTTGTTCTTTTGGGTCCTTTTTTACTTTGTTTCTCTATTTAATAAGTGTATTGCCTTTGTGGCTAAGGAGTTCAATTAAATAACAAAAGTTTATTTTTGGCAGCTTTTGCTTAGAACTTCCCTATAATGGGTATAACTTGGGCTACGGGGCTCCGTTTCAGGCACGTGACCAGCCGATTGGAAGCTTGGAATGAGGAGCACGTGGTGATAAACTACTTTTGTTGGTTTACGGAACTTTAGAGCCCCGAAACACTCTATTTCATGAATTATTTGCGTGTGTTGTCTTAAATAAAGATAGTTACTCAATTGGTTAGTATAATAAGTTGGTTTTTTAGACATTCGATTTTATAATTGATTTCGGCCCATTTGTTCTTTAGGCTCCATTTTGGCTTTGATTCTCTATTTAATAAGTGTACTGCCTTTGTTGCTAAGGAGTTCAATGAAATACCAAAAGTTTATTTTTGGTAGCTTTTGCTAAGAACTTCCCTATAATGGGTATAACTCGGGCTACGGGGCTCCGTTTCAGGCCCGTGACTATTCGATTGGAAGCTTGGAATGAGGACCACGCGGTGGTAAACTGCCTTTGTCGGTTTACAGAACTTTAGAGCCCCGAAACACTCTATTTCATGAGTTTTTTGCGTGTGTTGTCTTAAATAAAGATAGTTACTCAATTGGTTAGTATATTAAGTTGGTTTTTTACACATTCGTTTTTGCAATAGATTTCGGCCCATTTGTTCTTTAAGGACCTTTTTGACTTTGTTTTTCTATTTAATAAGTGTATTGCCTTTGTGGCTAAGGAGTTCAATGAAATACCAAAAGTTTATTTTTGGCAGCTTTTGCTAAGAACTTCCCTATAATGCGTATAACTTGGGCTACGGGGCTCCATTTCAGGCCCGTGACCAGTCGATTCAAAGCTTGGTATGAGGAACACATGGTGGTAAACTGCCTTTGTCGGTTTATGGAACTATAGAGCCCCGAAACACTCTATTTCATGAGTTATTTGTGTGTGTTGTCTTAAATAAAAATAGTTACTCAATTGGTTAGTATAATAAGTTGGTTTTTTAGACACTCGTTTTTATAATTGATTGGCCCATTTGTTCTTTAGGCTCCATTTTGACTTTGCTTCTCTATTTAAAAAGTGTACTGCCTGTGTTGCTAAGGAGTTCAATGAAATACCAAAAGTTTATTTTTGGCAGCTTTTGCTAAGAACTTCCCTATAATAGGTATAACTTGGGCTACGGGGCTCCGTTTGAGGCCCGTGACTATTCGATTAGAAGCTTGGAATGAGGAGCACGTGGTGGTAAACTGCCTTTGTCTGTTTCCGGAACTTTAGAGCCCCGAAACACTCTATTTCACGAGTTATTTGCGTGTGTTGTCTTAAATAAAGATAGTTACTCAATTGGTTAGTATATTAAGTTGGTTTTTTTAGATATTCATTTTTGCAATAGATTTCGGCCCATTTGTTCTTTAGGGTCCTTTTTGACTTTGTTTCTCTATTTAATAAGTGTATTGCCTTTGTGGCTAAGGAGTTCAATGAAATACCAAAAGTTTATTTTTGGCAGTTTTTGCTAAAAACTTCCCTATAATGGGTATAACTTGGCCTACGGGGCTCCGTTTCAGGCCCGTGACCAGTCGATTCGAAGCTTGGAATGAGGAACACATGGTGGTAAACTGCCTTTGTCAGTTTACGGAACTTTAAAGCCCCTAAACACTTTATTTCGTGAGTTATTTGTGTGTGTTGTCTTAAATAAAGATAGTTACTCAATTGGTTAGTATAATAAGTTGGTTTT
This sequence comes from Artemisia argyi, assembly GCA_030686995.1. Classification (NCBI taxonomy): domain Eukaryota; kingdom Viridiplantae; phylum Streptophyta; class Magnoliopsida; order Asterales; family Asteraceae; genus Artemisia; species Artemisia argyi. The sequence continues at coordinate 6,594,346 of CM060690.1, forward strand.
TTAGACATTCGTTTTTATAATTAATTTTGACCCGTTTGTTCTTTAGGCTCCATTTTGACTTTGCTTATTTATTTAATAAGTGTACTGCCTTTGTTGCTAAGGAGTTCAATGAAATACCAAAAGTTTATTTTTAGCAGCTTTTGCTAAGAACTTCCCTATAATGGGTATAACTTGGGCTACGGGGCTCCGTTTCAGGCCCGTGACAAGTTGATTGGAAGCTTGTAATGGGGAGCACGTGTTGTTAAACTGCCTTTGTAGGTTTACGGAACTTTAGAGCCCCGAAACACTCTATTTCATGAGTTATTTGCGTGTGTTGTCTTAAATAAAGATAGTTACTCAATTGGTTAGTATAATAAGTTGGTTTTTTAGACATTCATTTTTGTAATTGATTTCGGCCCATTTGTTCTTTTGGGTCCTTTTTGACTTTGTTTCTCTATTTAATAAGTGAATTGCCTTTGTGGCTAAGGAGTTCAATTAAATAACAAAAGTTTATTTTTGGCAGCTTTTGCTTAGAACTTCCCTATAATGGGTATAACTTGGGCTACGGGGCTCCGTTTCAGGCCCGTGACCAGTCGATTGGAAGCTTGGAATGAGGAGCACGTGGTGATAAACTGCCTTTGTTGGTTTACGGAACTTTAGAGCCCCAAAACACTCTATTTCATGAATTATTTGCGTGTGTTGTCTTAAATAAAGATAGTTACTCAATTGGTTAGTATAATAAGTTGGTTTTTTAGACATTCGTTTTTTTAATAGATTTCGGCCCATTTGTTCTTGAGAGTCCTTTTTGACTTTGTTTCTCTATTTAATAAGCGTATTGCCTTTGTGGCTAAGGAGTTCAATGAAATACCAAAAGTTTATTTTTGGTAGCTTTTGCTAAAACTTCCCTATAATTGGTATAACTTGGGCTACGGGGATCCGTTTCAGGCTCGTGCCCAGTCGATTCAAAGCTTGTATGAGGAGCACGTGGTGATAAACTGCCTTTGTCAGCTTATGGAACTTTAGAGCCCCGAAACACTCTATTTCATGAGTTATTTGTGTGTGTTGTCTTAAATAAAGATAGTTACTCAATTGGTTAGTATAATAAGTTGGTGTTTTAGACATTCGTTTTTGTAATTGATTTTAGCCTGTTTGTTCTTTAGACTCCATTTTGACTTTGCTTCTCTATTTAATAAGTGTATTGTCTTTGTTGCTAAGGAGTTCAACAAAATACCAAAAGTTTATTTTTGGCAGCTTTTGCTAAGAACTTCCCTATAATGCGTATAACTTGGCTACGGGGCTCCGTTTCAGGCTCGTGACCAGTCGATTTCAAGCTTCGTATGAGGAGCACGTGGTGGTAAACTGCCTTTGTCAGTTTACGGCACTTTAGATCCCTGAAACACTGTACTTCATGAGTTATTTGTGTGTGTTGTCTTAAATAAAGATAGGTACCCAATTGGTTAGTATAATAAGTTGGTTTTATAGACATTCGTTTTTATAATTGATTTTGACCCGTTTGTTCTTTAGGATCCATTTTGACTTTGCTTCTCTATTTAATAAGTGTACTGCCTGTGTTGCTAAGGAGTTCAATGAAATACCAAAAGTTTATTTTTGGCAGCTTTTGCTAAGAACTTCCATATAATGGGTATAACTTGGGCTACGGGGCTCCGTTTCAGGCCCGTGACTATTCGATTGGAAGCTTGGAATGAGGAGCACGCAGTGGTAAACTGCCTTTGTCGATTTACGGAACTTTAGAGCCCCGAAACACTCTATTTCATGAGTTTTTTGCGTGTGTTGTCTTAAATAAAGATAGTTACTCAATTGGTTAGTATATTAAGTTAGTTTTTTACACATTCGTTTTTGCAATAGATTTCGGCCCATTTGTTTTTTAAGGTCCTTTTTGACTTTGTTTTTCTATTTATTAATTGTATTGCCTTTGTGGCTAAGGAGTTCAATGAAATACCAAAAGTTTATTTTTGGCAGCTTTTGCTAAGAACTTCCCTATAATGGGTATAACTTGGGCTACGGGGCTTCGTTTCAGGCCCGTGACCAGTCGATTCAAAGCTTGTTATGAGGAACACGTGGTGGTAAACTGCCTTTGTCGGTTTATGGAACTATAGAGCCCCGAAACACTCTATTTCATGAGTTATTTGTGTGTGTTGTCTTAAATAAAGATAGTTACTCAATTGGTTAGTATAATAAGTTGGTTTTTTAGACATTCGATTTTATAATTGATTTCGGCTCATTTGTTCTTTAGGCTCCATTTTGACTTTGCTTCTCTATTTAATAAGTGTACTGCCTTTGTTGCTAAGGAGTTCAATGAAATACCAAAAGTTTATTTTTGGCAGCTTTTGCTAAGAACTTCCCTATAATAGGCATAACTTGGGCTACGGGGCTCCGTTTGAGGCCCGTGACTATTCGATTAGAAGCTTGATATGAGGAGCACGTGGTGGTAAACTGCCTTTGTCTGTTTCCGGAACTTTAGAGCCCCGAAACACTCTATTTCATGAGTTATTTGCGTGTGTTGTCTTAAATAAAGATAGTTACTCAATTGGTTAGTATATTAAGTTGGTTTTTTAGATATTTATTTTTGCAATAGATTTCGGCCCATTTGTTCTTTAGAGTCCTTTTTGACTTTGTTTCTCTATTTAATAAGTGAATTGCCTTTGTGGCTAAGGAGTTCAATGAAATACCAAAAGTTTATTTTTGGCAGCTTTTGCTAAGAACTTCCCTATAATGGGTATAACTTGGCCTACGGGGCTTCGTTTCAGGCCCGTGACCTGTCGATTCAAAGCTTGTTATGAGGAGCACGTGGTGGTAAACTGCCTTTGTCAGCTTATGGAACTTTAGAGCCCCGAAACACTCTATTTCATGAGTTATTTGTGTGTGTTGTCTTAAATAAAGATAGTTACTCAATTGGTTAGTATAATAAGTTGGTGTTTTAGACATTCGTTTTTGTAATTGATTTTGGCCTGTTTGTTCTTTAGACTCCATTTTGACTTTGCTTCTCTATTTAATAAGTGTACTGTCTATGTTGCTAAGGAGTTCAACAAAATACCAAAAGTTTATTTTTGGCAGCTTTTGCTAAGAACTTCCCTATAATGCGTATAACTTGGCTACGGGGCTCCGTTTCAGGCTCGTGACCAGTCGATTTGAAGCTTCGTATGAGGAGCACGTGGTGGTAAACTGCCTTTGTCAGTTTACGGCACTTTAGATCCCTGAAACACTGTACTTCATGAGTTATTTGTGTGTGTTGTCTTAAATAAAGATAGGTACCCAATTGGTTAGTATAATAAGTTGGTTTTATAGACATTCGTTTTTATAATTGATTTTGGCCCGTTTGTTCTTTAGGATCCATTTTGACTTTGCTTCTCTATTTAATAAGTGTACTGCCTTTGTTGCTAAGGAGTTCAATGAAATACCAAAAGTTTATTTTTGGCAGCTTTTGCTAAGAACTTCCATATAATGGGTATAACTTGGGCTACGGGGCTCCGTTTCAGGCCCGTGACTATTCGATTGGAAGCTTGGAATGAGGAGCACGCGGTGGTAAACTGCCTTTGTCGGTTTACGGAACTTTAGAGCCCCAAAACACTCTATTTCATGAGTTTTTTGCGTGTGTTGTCTTAAATAAAGATAGTTACTCAATTGGTTAGTATATTAAGTTAGTTTTTTACACATTCGTTTTTGCAATAGATTTCGGCCCATTTGTTTTTTAAGGTCCTTTTTGACTTTGTTTTTCTATTTATTAATTGTATTGCCTTTGTGGCTAAGGAGTTCAATGAAATACCAAAAGTTTATTTTTGGCAGCTTTTGCTAAGAACTTCCCTATAATGGGTATAACTTGGGCTACGGGGCTTCGTTTCAGGCCCGTGACCAGTCGATTCAAAGCTTGTTATGAGGAACACGTGGTGGTAAACTGCCTTTGTCGGTTTATGGAACTATAGAGCCCCGAAACACTCTATTTCATGAGTTATTTGTGTGTGTTGTCTTAAATAAAGATAGTTACTCAATTGGTTAGTATAATAAGTTGGTTTTTTAGACATTCGATTTTATAATTGATTTCGGCCCATTTGTTCTTTAGGCTCCATTTTGACTTTGCTTCTCTATTTAATAAGTGTACTGCCTTTGTTGCTAAGGAGTTCAATGAAATACCAAAAGTTTATTTTTGGCAGCTTTTGCTAAGAACTTCCCTATAATAGGCATAACTTGGGCTACGGGGCTCCGTTTGAGGCCCGTGACTATTCGATTAGAAGCTTGATATGAGGAGCACGTGGTGGTAAACTGCCTTTGTCTGTTTCCGGAACTTTAGAGCCCCGAAACACTCTATTTCATGAGTTATTTGCGTGTGTTGTCTTAAATAAAGATAGTTACTCAATTGGTTAGTATATTAAGTTGGTTTTTTAGATATTCATTTTTGCAATAGATTTCGGCCCATTTGTTCTTTAGAGTCCTTTTTGACTTTGTTTCTCTATTTAATAAGTGAATTGCCTTTGTGGCTAAGGAGTTCAATGAAATACCAAAAGTTTATTTTTGGCAGCTTTTGCTAAGAACTTCCCTATAATGGGTATAACTTGGCCTACGGGGCTTCGTTTCAGGCCCGTGACCAGTCGATTCAAAGCTTGTTATGAGGAGCACGTGGTGGTAAACTGCCTTTGTCAGCTTATGGAACTTTAGAGCCCCGAAACACTCTATTTCATGAGTTATTTGTGTGTGTTGTCTTAAATAAAGATAGTTACTCAATTGGTTAGTATAATAAGTTGGTGTTTTAGACATTCGTTTTTGTAATTGATTTTGGCCTGTTTGTTCTTTAGACTCCATTTTGACTTTGCTTCTCTATTTAATAAGTGTACTGTCTTTGTTGCTAAGGAGTTCAACAAAATACCAAAAGTTTATTTTTGGCAGCTTTTGCTAAGAACTTCCCTATAATGCGTATAACTTGGCTACGGGGCTCCGTTTCAGGCTCGTGACCAGTCGATTTGAAGCTTCGTATGAGGAGCACGTGGTGGTAAACTGCCTTTGTCAGTTTACGGCACTTTAGATCCCTGAAACACTGTACTTCATGAGTTATTTGTGTGTGTTGTCTTAAATAAAGATAGGTACCCAATTGGTTAGTATAATAAGTTGGTTTTATAGACATTCGTTTTTATAATTGATTTTGGCCCGTTTGTTCTTTAGGATCCATTTTGACTTTGCTTCTCTATTTAATAAGTGTACTGCCTTTGTTGCTAAGGAGTTCAATGAAATACCAAAAGTTTATTTTTGGCAGCTTTTGCTAAGAACTTCCATATAATGGGTATAACTTGGGCTACGGGGCTCCGTTTCAGGCCCGTGACTATTCGATTGGAAGCTTGGAATGAGGAGCACGCGGTGGTAAACTGCCTTTGTCGGTTTACGGAACTTTAGAGCCCCAAAACACTCTATTTCATGAGTTTTTTGCGTGTGTTGTCTTAAATAAAGATAGTTACTCAATTGGTTAGTATATTAAGTTAGTTTTTTACACATTCGTTTTTGCAATAGATTTCGGCCCATTTGTTTTTTAAGGTCCTTTTTGACTTTGTTTTTCTATTTATTAATTGTATTGCCTTTGTGGCTAAGGAGTTCAATGAAATACCAAAAGTTTATTTTTGGCAGCTTTTGCTAAGAACTTCCCTATAATGGGTATAACTTGGGCTACGGGGCTTCGTTTCAGGCCCGTGACCAGTCGATTCAAAGCTTGTTATGAGGAACACGTGGTGGTAAACTGCCTTTGTCGGTTTATGGAACTATAGAGCCCCGAAACACTCTATTTCATGAGTTATTTGTGTGTGTTGTCTTAAATAAAGATAGTTACTCAATTGGTTAGTATAATAAGTTGGATTTTTAGACATTCGATTTTATAATTGATTTCGGCCCATTTGTTCTTTAGGCTCCATTTTGACTTTGCTTCTCTATTTAATAAGTGTACTGCCTTTGTTGCTAAGGAGTTCAATGAAATACCAAAAGTTTATTTTTGGCAGCTTTTGCTAAGAACTTCCCTATAATAGGCATAACTTGGGCTACGGGGCTCCGTTTGAGGCCCGTGACTATTCGATTAGAAGCTTGATATGAGGAGCACGTGGTGGTAAACTGCCTTTGTCTGTTTCCGGAACTTTAGAGCCCCGAAACACTCTATTTCATGAGTTATTTGCGTGTGTTGTCTTAAATAAAGATAGTTACTCAATTGGTTAGTATATTAAGTTGGTTTTTTAGATATTCATTTTTGCAATAGATTTCGGCCCATTTGTTCTTTAGAGTCCTTTTTGACTTTGTTTCTCTATTTAATAAGTGAATTGCCTTTGTGGCTAAGGAGTTCAATGAAATACCAAAAGTTTATTTTTAGCAGCTTTTGCTAAGAACTTCCCTATAATGGGTATAACTTGGCCTACGGGGCTTCGTTTCAGGCCCGTGACCAGTCGATTCAAAGCTTGTTATGAGGAGCACGTGGTGGTAAACTGCCTTTGTCAGCTTATGGAACTTTAGAGCCCCGAAACACTCTATTTCATGAGTTATTTGTGTGTGTTGTCTTAAATAAAGATAGTTACTCAATTGGTTAGTATAATAAGTTGGTGTTTTAGACATTCGTTTTTGTAATTGATTTTGGCCTGTTTGTTCTTTAGACTCCATTTTGACTTTGCTTCTCTATTTAATAAGTGTACTGTCTTTGTTGCTAAGGAGTTCAACAAAATACCAAAAGTTTATTTTTGGCAGCTTTTGCTAAGAACTTCCCTATAATGCGTATAACTTGGCTACGGGGCTCCGTTTCAGGCTCGTGACCAGTCGATTTGAAGCTTCGTATGAGGAGCACGTGGTGGTAAACTGCCTTTGTCAGTTTACGGCACTTTAGATCCCTGAAACACTGTACTTCATGAGTTATTTGTGTGTGTTGTCTTAAATAAAGATAGGTACCCAATTGGTTAGTATAATAAGTTGGTATTTTATACATTCGTTTTTATAATTGATTTCGGCCCGTTTGTTATTTAGGCTCCATTTTGACTTTGCTTCGCTATTTAATAAGTGTACTGCCTTTGTTGCTAAGGAGTTCAATGAAATACCAAAAGTTTATTTTTGGCAGCTTTTGCTAAGAACTTCCCTATAATGGGTATAACTTGGGCTACGGGGCTTCGTTTCAGGCCCGTGACCAGTCGATTCAAAGCTTGTTATGAGGAACACGTGGTGGTAAACTGCCTTTGTCGGTTTATGGAACTATAGAGCCCCGAAACACTCTATTTCATGAGTTATTTGTGTGTGTTGTCTTAAATAAAGATAGTTACTCAATTGGTTAGTATAATAAGTTGGTTTTTTCACTACAAGAAAAACGGGTATTTGGGAGGGTGGAAAAACGTGCCAAATACTCAAAAATCCGTGCCAAATGCTATTTGGCACGGCTTTGGCACGGTTTTGGCTCCGTCCTAAATATGAGGGTGCCAAATACATTTAGGTCGGGTTAAAATTGTGCTAAATAGTATTTGGCACGGTCCATGGGACGGTTTAACTTTGGGGTGCCATGAGTGAGGTATTTGTCACGGATGTCAATCTTCCGTTCCAAAATGGGAGTTTGTCACACTTTTATATCTCGTGCCAAATGCGTATTTGTTACCTTCTTCATCTCCCGTGCCAAATGTGTATTTGGCACATTTTTTATTTACCGTGCCAAAACTAACTAGGACGGTTTTATCAGCTGTGACAAACGTCTTTGGCACAGTTTCCATTTTTGTGCCAAATGTATATGGCACATTTTTATCCACCATGCCAAAAAAATATTTGGCGTGCTTTTGCATTCGTTATAAAAATCATTTGGCACGACATTACTAACGTGTATTAGCATCATTTTCTGTTACAAATAGGTTTTAATACATCATCGTATCAACCAACCATCTCATATATGCGCAAAAATAATTCAATCAAAGCCAAAAATAAAATGATCTCAATTTTTAATAAGCATCCGTAAAATCAAGTCAACATGGTCACTTTAATATCATAAAGTAAAAACCAATACGTCCAACATCCTTGTAAACCATGGTCTTTAGAATGAAAACGTCATAACCAGGACTCAATGTAAATCATTAAATCAATAAGACAATTTATTACTAGCGGAAACGAATAAAAAACTTCATCCTTTGTAATGAACTCCCCAATATCTCTTTTGAAGCGCAAATCTGCACATAAAAAATAGCAACTTTTATATATGAAAGTTACACATTAAACTACGATGTGAAAAATTGATAAGCTTTCATCACACAAACAAATTTTAATAAAAGCACCTGGTGATTGCTGTCGATCATTTTTTTTCCTTTAGCCGTACCCAACACTTTCATAAATATTAATCTCGACTAGAGTGATGATCCACAATTTTCAACTTCGACTTAATAACTCGATTCATTCCTTGCTGCAAGATTGATAACATTGGTGTGTATGGTACAGAGAAATTTACAGAAATGAAATAAAGATGAGAATAGAAATGTAAGGAAATGAAATTAATTTAGAAATTTTTTACAATTCCTCTTTCTGGCATGATCGAGAAATTAACTCAAGAAATAAGAAAAAAAAAATCATTTTTCTAAACTTGTCATATGAAAAGATGAAATCTTCTTGAACGCATTTCGAATTCATATCATATCAAGCAATTTAACAATTGGCTTCTTAAATTCATCATATAACTTTCTATCACTAGGTACGGTACCAATCTTCATATCGGAATAAACAAAATAACAAAAACTAGCAAAGATAAGTGATGGGATTACTGATATATTATTTACTTCCTTTTTATATTTGTCAAGAATAATGCATCTAGTGATGAACCAACTTGAGAACCACGTACATTATATGATGTATAGATGCATGGATAGTCATGATACATGCATCATCCTTATCAAATCTCATCAAATCTCAGTGTAACTTCCATATCTTCCATATCGAATCTCAATCAAGAAACTAGCAAGTTGCATTGGTTCAACTTGCATAATCAACTTGCATCCTTATCTCCAAATAAGCTTAGCATATTTCATCATAGATGATCATCTATAAATAGCCCTCAAAGATCACTTGCAAAGACACATCTCATCTCCTCACCTCTCTCAACCTACACTACTTCACTTCTTCTACTTAATCTTCTCCATGTTGTTATGAAAACAGGAGCATGAGTAAAGGGAAGATATCCCAAATAACTTTAACTTCTCTCAAACAAAGTCATTTGATCCCAACTCGGAAATGTGGCGTAAAACTACATATATAATATGAAGTTACCTTAGGGGAATCGCCACCCGAGAAAATATTAATAACCCCCGTGTCCTTTGACGTACTATCTTTAGAAACTCATAGCCTTTCATACAAGACACCAATACCTCTCAATCTCTATTATATTCTAGTGCATTCACTATATATGCTCAATACTGACTTGATCGTCGGAGGGGGTTCCCCCGGGCTCAGCTCGGGGACCTCTCTAACGATCTTTCTTTGTCTTTGCAGCACTGTTACCGAAGACCCTAAAGTCAAGGTCAAGCTCAGTCAAACGGCCAGGTCATCACCTTGACCACCATGCGGATTTTGGTAGCATCAAATGGCGCCATCCGTAGGACGACAACAAAATACTAGCCGCGTATTCTCCCTTTTGTATCAGTAATAACTGATAACCTTCTTACTTAAGAGAGTAGACATCTACAAATCATAGGTAAATAAGATCCTGGAAATCCACTCGAATAAGATGAAAGGCGACCAGGTATGATAAGAAATCTATATTTAGGTCAACTTTATTTGATTAATTCTTGATGTTGTTATGACTGCATGTTATATGTCCACCACTTCTTCAAGTATGACAACATCAGTTTAGAACATGTAATGTTCTATAATAAGACCCAAATGAGATAGTCACCAAAACAATATAAAATGGAATTCCACTAATGTCTTAGAAATCAACGAGCAGCATGTATTCCTATCATGCCAATACGTTGAAATCCTAACTTAAAACCAATTTCTATGAAAAACCATGATTCCTACAGAAAGATTATAAAGGATGGGTTATAGTGACAATATTATTTTGTTAGGATGCCTTATTGGGTACATAGAAAATGTGTTGTGACTTGATCCACTAGATAGGGAAATATAGTCACATGACCTTATCTTTGTTAAAACTAGTTTTGGATCTTTGAAATATTGCAAAGACTTATGGCAGTACACATAATATCATAACCCACCAGTTTTGGTCACTGGTTTATGTTTCAGTGCAATACATTTATATATGCAAAGCCAATAGACTAATGATTATACCCGATTATATATTTATATGGCATTTCTTGTGATTATAAATGGACTTGCTCTTTGTTGAGCTCAATCCACCCTTTGACTCTATGAGGGTCCATGAGGGAATCATGGTTTGGGTCATTTTTTGCAAAGATGATGCACTCAGGATGAACAACAAGAGAACTACCAAATATCTCATAAAATGGCTTGGAGAAGCAAAAGTACGTTACAACGAATAAACATAGCCATCCGGAATATCAATTTCTTGTATCTGCTAAGGTGGTACAAGAGATGCTAGCTCATGTGGCATCACTAGACATCGACTATCATTGCAACTGGCAACCTAAGATTCTGTCTTCTCAAATTAATGTAGAATCTGGTATACCTATTAAGGTAGTATGGTGGTCAACTTAAAAAATGTGGCAATCACCACATTAAAGCTGAATAAGAAATAACCATTCAATTCGGACATGGACCGTTGCACAGATGAGGTTAGTTTGTGTCACTATTTATCCCTTATATCTCTGAACTGTCTAGATTAAAAGATTCGAACCGGAATGCAAGGGAATTCGAACTGTACAGGGGAATTCAATTATCTTTGAATTAAAAAATAAATAATAAATAATAAATAAAAAAAGAAGAAGAAGGGGGAAAGAGAGATAAACTGATAAGCCCATAGTGAACATTGTTGAAATCATCATTTAAAAAATCACAATACACGCCTCTTATTCAAGGCAAACTTTTGCTTTTAAAAAATAATTTATTTACTGATATAAGCCATACACTTGGTATAGATTCGACCAGGTCATAAGTATTATCTCTTATCATACTAGACTTTTTTTGTGATTCTATAATATATAGAGGTGAATGAAGAATTTAAGTTGCCAGGAGAAGGTATATATTATATAAGGCAGGTTATAGTGCCCTTAGCAGAAGTCTGCAGGATCACTGTTGAGCAGGTTAACCACGTGCTCGATGCTTTTTCAAGCACTCTGAGTCTAATCATGCTTTGAAGCTCAAGCCAATAGTACCCTCACCCACTTAAGTAATCTTAGTTGAGGGGAGTCTAAAAAAATGGCTAGCATTTTCACCATAGAAATTTTATGAATCTTGACATCTATGCTAATGAAGCGGCTATGCCAGGAAGAGGGTAATTAACAAGAAACACAAGGTGCCCAACTGATGTATCCTTTGTGTAAATATCCATGGTCAAGAATTATCAATCGTTTGATTACATGGTTGAAAGAAAGGGGTAAGGACAACAGGTAACATTTATGCAAATATATGCCACTAACATAAGCCTACATGATTCACAACTAGATGGTCACAAAAACTTAGTTGGAGATTGTTATTTGTTATCCAATATCCATGAAGCTAAAAATTTCCTCCGCGCTTTACATTGACAACTTTATAATAACAAATTTTGAGTTATGGTTTAAAGATTATTTATCTCAAATACTTAAAAGTACTCGTCTTGTTTTAGTGATTGTGTATCTAACAAGCGATAAAAAACAACTGTGTATTTTCTTCAGGGATACATCATATTCACATGGGTTCACCACCAAAAGAAGAATCACACACGTATTCGTGGATCCTGCAATGGACCCATGTATATCACAACTGCGACATGATATGTTAATTACAAAATATTTGTCATGAATGCTCACACTTACATATCTAAGTTCAACGAGATGACACAAAAGAGCATTTTTTAAGTCATATATTGCACTTGCTGAAAAGCTGGTTTTGGCATATGCGAGGAGGCCCCAAGAACAACATCGTCACTTGACGGTCAGGTTTGGCTTATTGATTTCATGCGCATATAAATAATCCCTTACTTAATAGTTGATGATAATGTATCACTTACTGCTATACTAAAAGATAGCATCATTTTTTACCTATTTATACAACTAGTCTAACAAGAAAAAGGCAAGAATCTTATGTATCTTCTATAGGAAAAAGCTACATAGTGATGCAACAAAGCCGAGAGTGAATAAATCATGCAAAACTGCAAGGCCTTTTCAAAGACGTGAAACCATATCACGCATAAGCGGAACAACCGCTCCAAAGTTGTGAAACTCCATCACGCGAAAGTGGCATGACAACTTCAATGATTATCTCCCGATATTAAAGGGATAAAAATTTTTAAGTAGCTTATCGCAAAGCTTAATATAAAGCTAAGCAAAAAGGTCCGGACCGAAAATATAATCCCACCATTAAAGGGAAACGAAGCTATAAACAGCCACATATACGTACATAGAAAAGTATCAAAAACCATCCCGCCAATAAAAGGGATAATAAGCTATATTGCTTAAAAAAACGCGAAACTTCATCGCGCAAAGTTGCATGGCCGCTTCATTGACATGAATCCCGCCATCAAAGGGATAATAAAAAGCTATAACTAGCTCACGTACGTACATAACGAAGTGTCAAAAATCTTGTTCCGACATCATCCCATTATTAAAGGGATAAAGAGCTACAAGTGCTAAAGCACAAATTTTAAGCTCATGTGAACATCATCCCGCAAAAAACAAGGGAATGTGAACTACAAACCAATGCACAAAGCTTGATATATAGCTAATTAGCGAGGCCAAATAAGAACATCATACCGCCAAAAGGGACTAACGTGTGAAAAGTGTGCACAAAATAAAAATGAAAAAATGACATGTAACACTTACAATGTCTGAATCAAGACATCGTCCCACCATTAATGCCACAAGGCAATAAATTGTGAACACGCAAATGTTAATACATAACAGTAGCAATCCAAATAACGAGATTACCTCACCAATATGGCCATAAACTGCACACACAGCTTAAATATAACAATGAAAGTGTTGAAATCAAGACATCGTCCAACGATGAAAGCCATGAATTAGCCATTTAAAAATTACACGCAAAATTTAATATGGCTTGGATAAATCAAAGTCCAAATATCAAAAGTGATACATAGTTATGCCAATCTCGAAAATGTCTGACTAACTTATATATACTACTATATTTACCCGGTAACATATTAAGACCACTAGCTTTTATATGCATGGTCTCGGGGGAGTGAGTGGTTACACCTATCATAGTTCGTCTTATGAATCTTACACGATTAAAGGTCTATAAAAAATATGTGTGTGTACGTATTACATATACTTTCATCTTTACTACACTAAACCTCGATCACACTGTGTGTATCCCAACAATCATAGAAGTTCTCACTTTGTTATTACCGCATTATCTCTCAACACTTTAGTCCTGTCTTCATGGGTAGCTTATGAAAAAAGCTATTTGGGCTTCGAGAAACATGTATTGAGTACTAACACTTGCATTTCCTTGTTGGGAACTTGTCTTCAACAATGTGTCACATGGAATCACCCTTATGGTTTTGGATTTTCTATTGGTTCAGTGGTATTTCTCTAAGTTTTCTCCAACAGATCCATATTAGCATTAAATTCTCGCAACAATATCTAAAGTAGTGATCAACTCTCATGTCTTCGACCCTCTTTCTCCCATTGGTTACATTGACTAAAATTCCCTTGTGTTTGATACCTCAGGTCATGCTTAGCTTACTAAAAGTTGTTTGGTCAACTGTAGGATATTGCTTTTGTGACTCAAGTTTCATAGTGTGATTCATAACACGTAACCATGATCTTTAACACAAGCTTGAAAAACTCAAACTAAAGAGATCATAACAGTATTACTTACATGATTTCCAAATGGGTACAAGTTGAATATATACCCAATTGTTACTAAAGTCTACGCATGCTACAATTCGGGCTGCATAAACCAAAGAGCTTAATGGGGATACCCATAGTTAATAAAAGGTATAACAAATGGAAGACACCACGAGCTAAGTATGAGGACATGTCAAGTTGCAATGGGTACATACACATGCATTGAGTTTAATATACAATGCAAACACCTAGTTTGATGGCATGATCAGAAAGATCGTAGAACCATTGTACCCGTCAAACATATGGCATAGAAACACCTATCGAAGGTATCATGATGAGTCCATGCATGTTGCATTAAGATTTAACATACATGGACTAGGGGGCTTGATGGGATTACTGATATATTATTTACTTCCTTTTTATATTTGTCAAGAATAATGCATCTAGTGATGAACCAACTTGAGAACCACGTACCTTATATGATGTATAGATGCATGGATAGTCATGATACATGCATCATCCTTATCAAATCTCATCAAATCTCAGTGTATCTTCCATATCTTCCATATCGAATCTCAATCAAGAAACTAGCAAGTTGCATTGGTTCAACTTGCATAATCAACTTGCATCCTTATCTCCAAATAAGCTTAGCATATTTCATCATAGATGATCATCTATAAATAGCCCTCAAAGATCACTTGCAAAGACACATCTCATCTCCTCACCTCTCTCAACCTACACTACTTCACTTCTTCTACTTAATCTTCTCCATGTTGTTATGAAAACAGGAGCATGAGTAAAGGGAAGATATCCCAAATAACTTTAACTTCTCTCAAACAAAGTCATTTGATCCCAACTCGGAAATGTGGCGTAAAACTACATATATAATATGAAGTTACCTTAGGGGAATCGCCACCCGAGAAAATATTAATAACCCCCGTGTCCTTTGACATACTATCTTTAGAAACTCATAGCCTTTCATACAAGACACCAATACCTCTCAATCTCTATTATATTCTAGTGCATTCACTATATATGCTCAATACTGACTTGATCGTCGGAGGGGGTTCCCCCGGGCTCAGCTCGAGGACCTCTCTAACGATCTTTCTTTGTCTTTGCAGCACTGTTACCGAAGACCCTAAAGTCAAGGTCAAGCTCAGTCAAACGGCCAGGTCATCACCTTGACGACCATGCGGATTTTGGTAGCATCAATAAGAGACACCCAATTTATAATCTTGTTTATTTTTTGTTAATATATAATAGAGGCTAAACGAAGTTACTAGGTTCATGAACAATACAATGTCTACAACCAATCAACCAACATTTACAAAACACTTTTGACGACGAATAAAAACTACAACACATGGTGCCATATCATGCCCAGATCTAAAGAATTGAAATACTCTATATGGCTAAAGTAAACAACATATTCAACGACCACAAAACACATCAATTTTGCCTAATTGGGTTAAAATATATCATGAATTAAGAAGCAAGTAAATGACGAGATCTCATTAATTCTTTCGCACACATTGCGGGATCCGGTTCATATTTGATCATTCCATATACCCTTTCTTTTATAACTTTCGATGTAATTAAATTAACTTTTGTACTCTATATCATAATACAAAATAAACATGAGATATGAGATTAGAGGAATCACGGGTTGGAAAACTTACCATGCTTGATAATATGAGTGACAAAAGAATATTGGTGATGAGAAAATTGTAAACCATGCGTCTATGACATTGGAGAGCCTGAGGGGTATGGTTTTTAAACTATAAATCGCATAAGAAAAGTTTTAGGGACTAAAAGTCCGCTCATTGTTTTTAGAATTTTTAACAAAGGCCCGCCAATATAGTTGAAAACTTGAAATTTGAGAAGTTATTTTTAAGATAATATCCTGCGACACAATTATAGGAAAAACCATAATATTGAGAAGGTATTAAGGGGGTGTTTGGCTAAGCTTATAAATTGGGCTTATGCTTATGTTATCTAAGTGGCTTGTGGCCAGTGGCGGAGCTAAAAAAATTTCCATGGAAGAGCTGAAACAATTTTTTTTTCAGGAAATACATTAAATGGGAGGGCCGAAATAATTTTTTTTTTTTTTTTTTTTTTTCTGAAAATACACATGAAATCACAAATAAATATACTAACGTGTTTAGACCTAGGAGGTCGGGACCCTCTCCGGTCCTCACATAGCTCCGCCCCTGCTTGTGGCTTATGGCTTATATATCATGAGCTAATAAGCCATTCTAAATATTTGACTTAGCTTGTCATAATTAATAAGATAAAATGACAAAAAAGTGCATGAACATTAAATGGTGTAGTTTATAAATGAGGTTATAAAAGTCTTTTTACTACTATGTAATATTGTTATATAAGTTCACCCTCCACATATAAGCCACAATATTTGAGCTTATCAAAACCCCTTTATATAATCTCATAAGACCACTCATATAAGTTTAGCCAAACACTTACTTTATGCTTATTTAACATATATAAGCTAATAAGCTCATAAACCCGTCATATAAACCTAGCCAAACACCCCCTTAACGCATAAAATATAAATGTGACATTCATTTTTTTTTTTTTTCCAATTTTTAATTTTGACAAATAACAATATATTATAAAGGATCAAATAATCCATGTGAAACTCTTGGACTAAACATATGAACTAACATTTGACATTTCCCGCTTGAAATTATGGATACTATTAAATTAAACGTTTGAACTACCACTTGGCATTTCCCACTTGAAATTAATTGCAGACACTCTTGAACTAACAACATACCCATTTGAAATCGCACTTGAACTTACATTCTTGAAAATAAGACTTGAATCTACTATTTGAACTAAACAATGATAAAGTGAAAAGTAAGAAAAATTAATAATAATAAATAAAACCCTCAACTACACCTCAAAACCAAGAACTACAGCCAAGATGGACAACCTTGAGAGGTAATCTTTTGTTGACCTTAAACTTGGTGGTCAAAACATTGAACCAAAAGATGAATGTTGGGTATCCGTACAAGAAGTGATAACATACAACATATCAAACCCTCCGAACACTTAGCCATAACTATAGGGCGAACGCACGGTAGAAAACATTGATACGGCTCGAAAACAAATATTGAAGTGAACCCTTACCTCAAAAGTTTATGACGAAGGGCTACTAAATATTAGAGTAAATTAATAAAATCGATTATAAATTTTGTTTGATGTCCAATATAACAAAAGCAAAATATAGTCAACACGTGCGAAAAAAAAATGTAAATTGGGTCAATTTTTCAAATGTGTTCTACATGCATAAGAATTGAAAATAGTTCATAAAAATCACCCCAAATACATTGGTATTTTTCACAACCTATTAAAACCATTCCAAATATATAAGTATTTGGCACCAACATTAGATAATGTTCCAAATACATATAGGTATTTGGCACCGTTCATACCGACCGTTCCAGATACATGAGTATTTGGAACCAACAACATATAGCGTTCCAAATACATATACAAATTTGGCACCGGTGAAACCAGTCGTCTCAAATACATAAATATTTGGCACTGTTAACTTAAACCGTTCCAAATACACATGTATTTGGCACCATTAATAGAAAACGTTCCAAACGTATACGTATTTGGAACAGTTTCTAAATAGCTGTCCCAAATACCTACTTTTTTGTCACGGTTACCCCACAAGTGCCAAATACGTGTATTTGGCACACTTTTTTTTACTGTTCCAAAATGTTTCGTCCTAAAAACCCCCTTTTCTTGTAGTGTTTAGACATTCGATTTTATAATTGATTTCGGCCCATTTGTTCTTTAGGCTCCATTTTGACTTTGCTTCTCTATTTAATAAGTGTACTGCCTTTGTTGCTAAGGAGTTCAATGAAATACCAAAAGTTTATTTTTGGCAGCTTTTGCTAAGAACTTCCCTATAATAGGCATAACTTGGGCTACGGGGCTCCGTTTGAGGCCCGTGACTATTCGATTAGAAGCTTGATATGAGGAGCACGTGGTGGTAAACTGCCTTTGTCTGTTTCCGGAACTTTAGAGCCGCGAAACACTCTATTTCATGAGTTATTTGCGTGTGTTGTCTTAAATAAAGATAGTTACTCAATTGGTTAGTATATTAAGTTGGTTTTTTAGATATTCATTTTTGCAATAGATTTCGGCCCATTTGTTCTTTAGAGTCCTTTTTGACTTTGTTTCTCTATTTAATAAGTGAATTGCCTTTGTGGCTAAGGAGTTCAATGAAATACCAAAAGTTTATTTTTGGCAGCTTTTGCTAAGAACTTCCCTATAATGGGTATAACTTGGCCTACGGGGCTCCGTTTCAGGCCCGTGACCAGTCGATTCGAAGCTTGGAATGTGGAACACATGGTGGTAAACTGCCTTTGTCGGTTTACGGAACTTTAGAGCCCCTAACCACTCTATTTCGTGAGTTATTTGTGTGTGTTGTCTTAAATAAAGATAGTTACTCAATTGGTTAGTATAATAAGTTGGTTTTTTAAACATTCGTTTTTATAATTGATTTCGACCCATTTGTTCTTTAGGCTCCATTTTGACTTTGCTTATTTATTTAATAAGTGTACTGACTTTGTTGCTAAGGAGTTCAATGAAATACTAAAAGTTTATTTTTAGAAAACAATAATTATGCAAATAGATTCATTAAAGTATCATAGAAATGATTAGCATTACAACATTCAATATGTTTGAAGCATATTGATTACAATAAAATAGAGGAAGAGACATAGTCCTATATTGCCTAAGAGAGCACTTGGACTTGCTTGCAACCCATGGTTGATTGTTTTATTTTGCTTGAAGGGGAACATAAGCATGAAGCTTAGTTGTTAGATGGAGAGGGATATGGAGTGAGCTATGGAGCGGAAGAGGTGCATATTACGATGTTATATCGTGTTAAGGGTGGTATGGGATGAGGACGAGTGAGGAGATATTCAATCCAAGAAATATCTTCACGCAAGTATAGAATTTGTTTTTGAAGGAAGATGCAACAAGGGCAATAGTGAGTGTGGTTTGTAACTTGATCCACGTTGAGAGAGTGGGGTAGGCAATTGTTGTAGGGTGATGATGGAAGTTGCCATTTGTTGCGTTGTGCAAGATGCATGGCATTGAGATCACTAAGATCATGGATTTGGGTTATTTCATCATGGAACTTTTGCTTTTCCGTGGCAATGCGGAGAGAGTCATTTTGTTGATATGGATGAATTGGGTTTGTGTTGATGGAATTGTAGTTGGATGGTTGATCAAACTTGTATGGATCATTATAAGTGGTTGGAGGATGAGATGAGTGGTTTGGCATGAAGGAAGATGTTTGGCCAATGTTATATGGTTTGTAAAGAGGATCAAATGAATGTCCTTGTGAATTTGGTGTACGGTTTGGGAAGTAAGTGGTTGGAGGTGTTGAGTGATTTCTAACTTCATGGGTTATGTTGGATTTGTTTCGAGGGTTTTTTCTTCGCCAAACGGGTTTTTCCGTCATCCTTGCAAGCCTTGAGGCTTTTGGTTTTGGTTTGTTTGGAGAAGTCATGAAGGGATGAATGGAGAGTGTTGAAGATTGGGGATATTTATAGTAGGTTGAAATGGGCTAAAAAGCAGAAAAGATTCTGTAAATCCATCCAGCAGATGGCCGGTCCCATTAATTAGGGGGCGGTCCCCTTAAAATTAAGGGGGCCGCCATGCATAATTAAGGCGGCCGCCCATCTGATGGTTCCCAGATTTCCAGAAATGGGTTTTTGGCAGAAAATTTGTAGAAAAGTTGTGTTTTTGGATTTGGATTCAAGCAAGTTCAATTCCTTTAGGCAATATAGCATCTAATCTAATCAAGATATAGCATGCTGTAACACCCCCAAAATCGTCACGTCAGCGGAAGACTTAAAAATGTCAGCGGAAGACTTTTTGGGTGTTACTTCGAGGATCTTTGTCACAATCATAGAAAACGACACAAAAGTGACGCTTTAAAGTTTAATTCATTCAAAATACCAAATATTCGAGACATCAAGATGTTTCATAATTTAAACAACAAGTTTATTTAAAATATGTCAAAATGTTTATTTAAGCCCATGCCGGGTTACAAGCCCACTCCGTGCCTTCAAGTTCCTTCTTGTATAGTTACCTGAGATAAACACATGCTAAAAAGTGTCAACACAAAGGTTGGTGAGTTCATAGAGTTTATAGTTTAAATCGTTAATTAGAAAAAGAGTAATTTCCTTATCAATACAAATCAATCCGTTGGTTTGCCTTTCACCGGGTCAACATCAAAAATAGTAATTGATTTATAAATCCATTTAACACGAGTTTCGAATCACAAGTTAAGAATGTATTGTAATCACATACAATCAATAAGTTTAATTCAATGTTCCTGTTATTGCCTTAAGCTCATGATACTCAACGATTAACAGCCAATCATAATCTCAAGTTATGACGGTAAGTAGTAGGCCCTCAAGATAGGTATTTGCCAATAACCTATAATAAGAACAATAAAGTGCGCCTGGTGTTTTCTCTAACAACCAAACGAGGATTGTCAATCACTAATAGTACTATCCACATTTATTTACGTTCACCCTTCAAGTGATTAAGGTTCATGATCGAGGGACTTTTGGCAATAGTAACTTAAGCAAATAACATTGGTCTGACGGTATTTCAATACCCGGTATAAAAGACTTGTGTTCGAGTTTTAAGCATGTATCTCCCCCACGGGAAAATAGTTAAAGAGTGGGCTATGAAATCACAGTAACATGTATATAGTTAACGAGTACTTATAAAAGTATAAAACAGTAATTAAGCATGTATCTCCCCCAAAAACGTTTATAAATCATTGTAAAACAAGTAAGAGTAGGGGCTATGACTCACAGTAATATGTGAAAGTTTAAAATACTTGTGAAAATAAAAGCAGTAGTTGAGCATGTATCTCCCCCAAAATATTTATAAAATAATTATAAAAATGGGGCTAAGAACTCACAGTAATATGTGAAAGTTTAAAATACTTGTGAAAATAAAAGCAGTAGTTGAGCATGTATCTCCCCCAAAATATTTATAAAATAATTATAAAAATGGGGCTAAGAACTCACTTTAGTAGTACAGTGGTATCGTAGTCTCAACAAAGCAAGGAAACGGCTTCACTCAACACAACCTAAAAGATAATGCAAGTTTCAGTTGATAGTCTAAATCTGGTTTTATCGCGAATATTAGTCATTCAGTTTGTTATTAAAACTCGTGTTCGTTTAAATGTTTGAAGTTCAAGAACAAAGTTATATATACATATAACTTGTGAGTGTAATGATCGATAATCGATGTGCGATGGAAAATCATCATGAATAAATCAAAGCGTGAAAACGATATGTCACAATAAAAGTTCAAAAGGTAACAAATAACGTAACGTCGTTACCGTTAATTTAATTATAGTCGCGAATAATATAACGTACATTTAACTTATCAAGTTTTACATCAATTATACTCACATTTATATATAAGACATTAATATTATTTTTATAAAATAATATTACAGAAAGATCCTTTAAGTTTCACCAAAATTCCATTTTTAGTCCTAACGGTCAAACTTTATACTGTTAGTCCAAAGTTAACGATCATTTCAATTTAAGTCCAAATAATATCAACAATTACATTTTATAACTCCAAGTTTCAGTATTTACTGTTTTTAACTCAGAAAACTCAGATTTACAGTTTTGACCCAAAGTTTACAACTTTTGCATTTTTAGTCCCCGGTTTAAGAAATTTTACAAATCTAGTCCAAATTTCGCCAAAGTCAAAGTTTATCATTTTTATTATTTCAATAAGTTCAGAATGTTCAAAAGAGCTTATTAGAACATCTTATTCCCTTAAAAAGCTTATTTTTCACTATATGGGCTTAACGAGCTCATTTAAAGGCCCGTTAACGTTTTGTGATCCAAAGGACTTACGAGAGGTTTGGGCCTGGTCTCGGGCTTGTTTTTATGTTACAAAAACATTACAAATAAGCTTATACGATCAGCTTATGCAGTAAGCTTGTTAACAGCTTAACGGGCTTTAAGGCCCAAAAGTTATAAAAGATTTCTGAAAAATAGCTTAGAGGTCGATTTACTTTGGCTCTAGAAAAACATTTCATACGAGGTCAATAGGTCGAATAAAAAGTGTTTCTCAATTGTTGGTCATGTCAAAAATGAGGTCGAGCCTTAAAAATAATATGTCACGTGTCTAAATATTTATTTACGAGACCAAAGTGATCGAGCAAACTTCATTTTGAAAATAGTTTCAACACTTAGAAATATTCTAAGTGTTTTTGTGCTTATTCGAATGGGTCAAGGTATACATGGAACGTGTGATATAATTTAAGTATACGTTATTATTAGCTCAAAATTATTATCATACTCGATTTTTAGTGTGGTCAAAAATGAAAAGAAGGAAAAACATATATATGTTACGTTTAATATTTATGAAATAAAAGATATAAGTAAACGTGTAAAATTGATAAATATAATGAAATAAAATAGAGAGGCTTTGTGTTTTTCTCACCTCACCACGATTTGGTGGGGAATAAGGGTACGTATGGATCAAGCTAGGTACAAGGTTCAATGTAATATGGTTCACGGCTCAGCAAGGTTCAAGACGAGCAAAGAATGGTTCTCTTGGATCACTTCTATGGTTCTTATGCCTTGCCAACTTCTCGTCCCAACTTAGCTTGTAAACTTCACGTAAACTATGTCTTTGGTACGTATGATTGTGTGTCATCAAATGAGTTTGCATGGGAAGTTATAGAAGACTTGTGAGGGTTTAGGACAAGCGAATGATGCCAATAGTTGATGTGTTGTCTCGGTTTTAAGGTGTGGCACCAAAATGTCCACCAATCAAGAGTAACCAACAAGGGATTGTGTAAGAGAGAGTATCAAATCATTCCTGACATTTCACTGCATTTGAGTCAGGTTATAAGTCATTGGGTGGCTTGTGAGGTGCTAGGGAAGTTTATGACACGTTTTTGTAAGTTTGGCAAAATAGTTTTTAAGGTTTACTTTGGCCAGATTCGTATTCGATGGATAGCAGCCACGAATTACATTTTTTGTTTAAAAATCTCGCGTGTCTAGACGTAAAACATTATTTCGGACAACTTTCGTGTTTTACACTTTTCCTGGTTCGGACCAGAAGGGCCTTAAAATGAGGATTTAAATTCGTTACAGAAAGTTAGTGGTTTATTAGAATTTATACGAAGTGGTATTGAAATAAAATGCTATTTGTGTTAAGTTGAGATGAAACTTGTAAGGTGCCTTAACTTGATCAATATTCTAGTATAGTAATTATATTTGAAAGTCGATAATAATTGTCGTTCATGGTTCTTAGAGGTCCAATATTATTAGCGAGTACACATGGGAATTTTAATAGGCTCGGGATTTATTTAAATTGTATTTGTTAATTATTGAAACGTATACTTATTAAGTATCAATGTTTTAAATTATGTATGGTATCTAGGTTATTAAGGTTTAGGTGTAAATGTCGTGTCAAGGTAAGAGTGAATAACGTTGTAATTGACAAAGTATATAAAAAAAAAATTGTTACGGGTAAAAATGGTTAATCTATGTTATGGTAACGTGTTAATCGTAGGAAAATTTTTACGGGGTGTTATATTACCTACCCGTTAAACGGAATCCCGTCCCGGGATTCTAAGATAAGGTAGCCGTAAAGGTGAGTGGAAAAGGTGAACAAATAACGTATTTATTATTAGCTTCCTAATTGTACTTTCTAGCATAACGTATCTACTACTACATTAGCTTTTTACTTGATGATAACCAATCCTAGTATGATTGTGGAAGAAAAACTTGGGGAAACTTTAGTCCAAAATTATAGTTGTTACTTGGCAGTATTATTTAAGGTGTAAACAGTATTTTACCACAGTGGTGTACATTACTCAATTCTTATTCTCTTTAAATAACCCATTATTACACTCCTTTTTACCTAACTTTTCTTTTCCCTTTCTTCTCGTCGACATGCCTCACTTCATCACCAACCTTGCAATCATGTATGCCATTGTTACCGCTATCTATCTAATGTATGTTCTGAACGAAGATCGAGCTATGTTGGTTGGGATCTTAATGTTTCTTGCACCATTCGTGGTTCTAGCGATCTTCATTGACAAGTTTTGGAAGTGAGGAATAGTGTCGTAGTGTAGTGGTTGGAATGTTGAAATAAGGTTTGTTGTGTTTCCATGTAACCTCTAGTGTATGAATAAAATTTTCTTCGTTTTCTGATGCCATGGTTTATGTTGATTTTTCGCTCGTATTTATTGCTTATGCATCGTTATATAGAATGTTATCATGTGTTAAGAATATTTAGAGTCGGTTCATTTGATTGTAGTCAAGTTTACAACGGTGGGTTTTCAATAAATTATGACTAAAACTATATGTAGAGTTTATTTGGCTTCGAATACTTAAATAAATACGATTTTTAGTTATAGTTGAGTGTAGCAATTTGGTTGAGTTTTTGATGAAAATTTGACCATCGAAGGATTGATTAATTGGAAAAGATTCGTCATACTTTGGGTGAGAATTTTATTCTGTTACGTTTAGATAAATTAATAGTTACAAAAATCTGTGCGGGTAACCTACCCGTTAAACAAAAGAGTTTTGTTGATATAGGTTTTTACAAAAAGGAAGAGGGTAGAGAAATTTCTTGAATTATCAGTTTTTGTGGATAGAAATTTAGTTTGGGGAGAAGTGAGTGCACATGGTATTTTTATCAGCTGGGAGGATACATCGTTTAGTGACGTCAAGGTTTACCTAATGATCTTAGCATTATCGATGTTAGTCATATCGTTGTGTATCAATATTCGTGGTTTCTAGTGAGATTTAGGGGTTCGTGGTTTCATATGCCTGTTAACTCAGAAGTAATTAAACCTATATTTCGTTATTTACATAGAGAAGCGTCCCAAACTATGTAACTAAGGAAATATAAACTTATGGTTCAATGATTTATAATTTCTTGATTTGAACAAAAGGGCGTCCCAATCCATTCAAATTAAGACGTTGTAAATCATTTTAAGATTTTAACTATTTGACAAAATAATTTATGTGCGGATTTTCCGAGAGTACGAAAAGAGTATGTCGTAAACATCTATAAAGATGAAAGCAAGATAATTAAAGAGGATTTGCATAGTACACAAAATAGTTGGGGGAGCATATAAATATATATATTAATATACTAGAGTGTAGTTGTACCATAAACTATTTAAAAGTCACATAATAGTCTAGCAGATGGAAATATGAAGACACGGTATTTGTAATAATCCCGATTAGTAAACATAGTTATTAGCATAATCGTAACATGTAAGCATATATCAAGTTATATAAGTAAGAAATAATGAGAAGTAACTTTTCTACCAGATGTTGGAATGTAGGCACGGAGGGCATGAAGTGGTATTTTGTAAAAATGGTCCAGTTAAAGTGTGGTTATAGTCCAATGTTTAAAAACATCTGGTTCTCTATAACCGTGGCTCTGAATACCAATCTGTAACACCCCCAAAATCGTCACGTCAGCGGAAGACTTAAAAATGTCAGCGGAAGACTTTTTGGGTGTTACTTCGAGGATCTTTGTCACAATCATAGAAAACGACACAAAAGTGACGCTTTAAAGTTTAATTCATTCAAAATACCAAATATTCGAGACATCAAGATGTTTCATAATTTAAACAACAAGTTTATTTAAAATATGTCAAAATGTTTATTTAAGCCCATGCCGGGTTACAAGCCCACTCCGTGCCTTCAAGTTCCTTCTTGTATAGTTACCTGAGATAAACACATGCTAAAAAGTGTCAACACAAAGGTTGGTGAGTTCATAGAGTTTATAGTTTAAATCGTTAATTAGAAAAAGAGTAATTTCCTTATCAATACAAATCAATCCGTTGGTTTGCCTTTCACCGGGTCAACATCAAAAATAGTAATTGATTTATAAATCCATTTAACACGAGTTTCGAATCACAAGTTAAGAATGTATTGTAATCACATACAATCAATAAGTTTAATTCAATGTTCCTGTTATTGCCTTAAGCTCATGATACTCAACGATTAACAGCCAATCATAATCTCAAGTTATGACGGTAAGTAGTAGGCCCTCAAGATAGGTATTTGCCAATAACCTATAATAAGAACAATAAAGTGCGCCTGGTGTTTTCTCTAACAACCAAACGAGGATTGTCAATCACTAATAGTACTATCCACATTTATTTACGTTCACCCTTCAAGTGATTAAGGTTCATGATCGAGGGACTTTTGGCAATAGTAACTTAAGCAAATAACATTGGTCTGACGGTATTTCAATACCCGGTATAAAAGACTTGTGTTCGAGTTTTAAGCATGTATCTCCCCCACGGGAAAATAGTTAAAGAGTGGGCTATGAAATCACAGTAACATGTATATAGTTAACGAGTACTTATAAAAGTATAAAACAGTAATTAAGCATGTATCTCCCCCAAAAACGTTTATAAATCATTGTAAAACAAGTAAGAGTAGGGGCTATGACTCACAGTAATATGTGAAAGTTTAAAATACTTGTGAAAATAAAAGCAGTAGTTGAGCATGTATCTCCCCCAAAATATTTATAAAATAATTATAAAAATGGGGCTAAGAACTCACAGTAATATGTGAAAGTTTAAAATACTTGTGAAAATAAAAGCAGTAGTTGAGCATGTATCTCCCCCAAAATATTTATAAAATAATTATAAAAATGGGGCTAAGAACTCACTTTAGTAGTACAGTGGTATCGTAGTCTCAACAAAGCAAGGAAACGGCTTCACTCAACACAACCTAAAAGATAATGCAAGTTTCAGTTGATAGTCTAAATCTGGTTTTATCGCGAATATTAGTCATTCAGTTTGTTATTAAAACTCGTGTTCGTTTAAATGTTTGAAGTTCAAGAACAAAGTTATATATACATATAACTTGTGAGTGTAATGATCGATAATCGATGTGCGATGGAAAATCATCATGAATAAATCAAAGCGTGAAAACGATATGTCACAATAAAAGTTCAAAAGGTAACAAATAACGTAACGTCGTTACCGTTAATTTAATTATAGTCGCGAATAATATAACGTACATTTAACTTATCAAGTTTTACATCAATTATACTCACATTTATATATAAGACATTAATATTATTTTTATAAAATAATATTACGGAAAGATCCTTTAAGTTTCACCAAAATTCCATTTTTAGTCCTAACGGTCAAACTTTATACCGTTAGTCCAAAGTTAACGATCATTTCAATTTAAGTCCAAATAATATCAACAATTACATTTTATAACTCCAAGTTTCAGTATTTACTGTTTTTAACTCAGAAAACTCAGATTTACAGTTTTGACCCAAAGTTTACAACTTTTGCATTTTTAGTCCCCGGTTTAAGAAATTTTGCAAATCTAGTCCAAATTTCGCCAAAGTCAAAGTTTATCATTTTTATTATTTCAATAAGTTCAGAATGTTCAAAAGAGCTTATTAGAACATCTTATTCCCTTAAAAAGCTTATTTTTCACTATATGGGCTTAACGAGCTCATTTAAAGGCCCGTTAACGTTTTGTGATCCAAAGGACTTACGAGAGGTTTGGGCCTGGTCTCGGGCTTGTTTTTATGTTACAAAAACATTACAAATAAGCTTATACGGTCAGCTTATGCAGTAAGCTTGTTAACAGCTTAACGGGCTTTAAGGCCCAAAAGTTATAAAAGATTTCTGAAAAATAGCTTAGAGGTCGATTTACTTTGGCTCTAGAAAAACAGTTCATACGAGGTCAATAGGTCGAATAAAAAGTGTTTCTCAATTGTTGGTCATGTCAAAAATGAGGTCGAGCCTTAAAAATAATATGTCACGTGTCTAAATATTTATTTACGAGACCAAAGTGATCGAGCAAACTTCATTTTGAAAATAGTTTCAACACTTAGAAATATTCTAAGTGTTTTTGTGCTTATTCGAATGGGTCAAGGTATACATGGAACGTGTGATATAATTTAAGTATACGTTATTATTAGCTCAAAATTATTATCATACTCGATTTTTAGTGTGGTCAAAAATGAAAAGAAGGAAAAACATATATATGTTACGTTTAATATTTATGAAATAAAAGATATAAGTAAACGTGTAAAATTGATAAATATAATGAAATAAAATAGAGAGGCTTTGTGTTTTTCTCACCTCACCACGATTTGGTGGGGAATAAGGGTACGTATGGATCAAGCTAGGTACAAGGTTCAATGTAATATGGTTCACGGCTCAGCAAGGTTTAAGACGAGCAAAGAATGGTTCTCTTGGATCACTTCTATGGTTCTTATGCCTTGCCAACTTCTCGTCCCAACTTAGCTTGTAAACTTCACGTAAACTATGTCTTTGGTACGTATGATTGTGTGTGATCAAATGAGTTTGCATGGGAAGTTATAGAAGACTTGTGAGGGTTTAGGACAAGCGAATGATGCCAATAGTTGATGTGTTGTCTCGGTTTTAAGGTGTGGCACCAAAATGTCCACCAATCAAGAGTAACCAACAAGGGATTGTGTAAGAGAGAGTATCAAATCATTCCTGACATTTCACTGCATTTGAGTCAGGTTATAAGTCATTGGGTGGCTTGTGAGGTGCTAGGGAAGTTTATGACACGTTTTTGTAAGTTTGGCAAAATGGTTTTTAAGGTTTACTTTGGCCAGATTCGTATTCCATGGATAGCAGCCACGAATTACATTTTTTGTTTAAAAATCTCGCGCGTCTAGACGTAAAACATTATTTCGGACAACTTTCGTGTTTTACACTTTTCCTGGTTCGGACCAGAAGGGCCTTAAAATGAGGATTTAAATTCGTTACAGAAAGTTAGTGGTTTATTAGAATTTATACGAAGTGGTATTGAAATAAAATGCTATTTGTGTTAAGTTGAGATGAAACTTGTAAGGTGCCTTAACTTGATCAATATTCTAGTATAGTAATTATATTTGAAAGTCGATAATAATTGTCGTTCATGGTTCTTAGAGGTCCAATATTATTAGCGAGTACACATGGGAATTTTAATAGGCTCGGGATTTATTTAAATTGTATTTGTTAATTATTGAAACGTATACTTATTAAGTATCAATGTTTTAAATTATGTATGGTATCTAGGTTATTAAGGTTTAGGTGTAAATGTCGTGTCAAGGTAAGAGTGAATAACGTTGTAATTGACAAAGTATATAAAAAAAAAATTGTTACGGGTAAAAATGGTTAATCTATGTTATGGTAACGTGTTAATCGTAGGAAAATTTTTACGGGGTGTTATACATGCATGCAAGAACACTTAAGCAAAAGAACAAATAAGCAACACATAATAAGCTAAAGGAGACAAATAAAGGCAAGAGCACTTAAATTTCCTAAGGCAACTATCTTAGATCAAAGGCAAAGGCAACTAGTGAGTCAAAAATCTAGTGATGAGACAAGATGACAATGTTATGAGTGATTTTGTCCTAGTGTATGCCTATATGCAACAAATGTGAATTTATGATTGTTTCGACTTCTAAATGCAAAAAAAAAAAAAAAAAAAAAAAAAAAAAAAAAAATCTAGACTCAGAAATGGAGAAGTCGAATAAAGGTAAATCTTATGCAAATTTTTTTTCTTTCTAAATGCAATAAAATTTAGTCAACTTGTTCCATCATTCCTAATCCTAAACGCAAGTGATTGAATAATTCACGCTTAAGGGGTTTAGTGAATATATCCGCAATGTTATCTTCCGATGCAACTTTTTCTATTGATATGTTCCCTTTTTGTACATTATCCCTAAGAAAGTGGTGGCATATTTCTATATGTTTAGTCCTAGTGTGTTGCACCGGATTTTTACTTAAATCTATCGCACCTTTGTTATCGCACATAATGGGAACGTTTTCTAACCTAATGCCATAGTCTATAAGAGCTTGTTTCCTCCATAGTCCTTGTTGACATGCCTTTCCAGCGCTTACATATTCGGCTTCAGTGGTAGAAATAGCAAGAGCGGTTTGCTTCTTCGAAAACCAAGATGTTAGACAACATCCCATAAACGTGTAAATACTGCTCGTGCTTTTTCTATCTACGTAGTATCCCGCATGATCCGAATCCACATAGACGATGGTTTCTATGCT
The DNA here is from genome assembly GCA_030686995.1 of Artemisia argyi. Classification (NCBI taxonomy): domain Eukaryota; kingdom Viridiplantae; phylum Streptophyta; class Magnoliopsida; order Asterales; family Asteraceae; genus Artemisia; species Artemisia argyi. Next base: position 6,624,364 of record CM060690.1, read on the forward strand.
GGATCCCTTAGGATACCATAATCCTAAGTGTGTAGTGCCTTTAATGTATCGGAAGATACGCTTAACCGCTTCTAGGTGAGAGGTTTTAGGATCCTCTTGAAAACGGGCACAAAGGCAGACACTAAACATCATATCGGGTCTACTTGCCGTCAAGTATAGTAAACTACCTATCATTCCTCTATACTTGGTGTTATCTACGGACTTACCTTCATCATCCTTTGTGAGTTTTACTTCCGTAGACATGGGAGTTTTCATGGGTCTTGAGTCTTCTAAGCCAAATTTCTTAAGCATTTCCTTAATGTACTTAGATTGGTTAAAGAATATTCCATCTTCTAATTGTTTTATTTGTAATCCTAGGAAGAAGTTAAGTTCACCCATCATACTCATCTCAAACTCATCATGCATGATTTTGGCAAATTCATCACACATGTCTTGACAAGTCGATCCAAATATAATGTCATCAACATATATTTGAACAATGATGAGATTTGGGTCTTTCCTTTTAGTGAAAAGAGTGTTATCTACCATTCCCATGGAATAATCATGTTTAATAAGGAAAGCTTTTAATCGATCATACCAAGCTTTGGGAGCTTGTTTGAGTCCATACAAAGCTTTCTTTAACTTATAAACATAATCAGGTTTTGCGAAGTCAATGAATCCTGGAGGTTGTGCCACATATACCTCCTCATTGATAAAACCGTTAAGGAATGCACTTTTCACGTCCATTTGGAATAACTTAAAATCTAGGGTGCATGCATAGGCAAGTAGTATCCTAATAGATTCTAGTCTAGCTACGGGGGCATAAGTTTCGTCATAATCAATTCCTTCTTGTTGATTATAACCTTGGGCAACTAACCTAGCTTTATTCCTAGTAACTGCTCCATTTTCATCTAATTTATTCCTATATACCCATTTAGTTCCTATGATGGTCATATTCATTGGATTTGGGACTAATTCTCAAACATCATTTGCCTTAAATTGATTTAATTCTTCTTGCATAGCTATAACCCAACTTTCATCTTTTAAAGCTTCATTAATATTCTTAGGTTCTTTTGCTGAGAGGAAACAAAAGAAATTATTTTTATCTTGAGCTTGTGACCTAAGGGTTCTTTGGTTAAGATGTCCTATTATATTATCTAGTGGATGTGACCTAGATTCTTTAACATTTACAATTTTGTTATTTCCTAAGTTAATGTCTTCATTATCATTTCCTATAGGTTTTGTTTTACTAACCTCAATAGCTTCTTCTTCGACTAAGTCATCATCTTCTAAAGGTAAAGTTTTAGGAGGTGGTGGTGTTTCATCAAGTGTTACATTTAGTGATTCTTCTACTTTAATTGAGTGTTTGTTAAGTATTATATATGCTTTACTATTTTGTGAGTATCCTAAAAATATTCCTTCATACGATTTTGGATCAAACTTAGTGAGGTAATCCTTAGTGTTTAGAATATAACATTTACTTCCAAATACCCTAAAGTAGCTTAAGTTTGGTTTTCTACCTCTTAGTAACTCATAAGGAGTTTTTCCTAGAATTCTCCTAATTGATACCCTATTAATAATATATGTTGAAGTATCTACGGCGTGACACCAAAATTTTTGTGGGATGGATTGTTCATTTAACATTGTTCTACTCATTTCTTGTAGTGACCTATTTTTTCTTTCTACAATGCCATTTGATTGAGGAGTACGAGGAGCGGAGAAATTGTGAGATATTCCATTTAAATCACAATATTTTTCGAATTGTACTTCATTGTCAAATTCCCTACCATGGTCTGTCCTAATGGCTACTATTGTGCATCCTAATTTATTTTGAATCATTTTACTAAATATTTCGAATTTTTCAAAGGCTTGGGTCTTGTCACTTAAAAACCTAGTCCACATGTATCGTGAGTAGTCATCTACTATTACTAAGTTATATTTGTTTCCTCCATAGCTCCGCACAACGGATGGACCAAAAAGATCCATAAGTAATAGTTCTAGGCACCTAGTAGTGGATACTATATTCTTAGCTTTGTGACTAGCATGAACTTGTTTTCCAATTTTACATGCATCACAAAAATGCTTGTCATATTTTAGATTAAGCAAGTTTCTAACTAGTTCCTTAGAGGCCAAAGATTATATTTGTTGCATGTTAGCATGTCCTAATCTCCTATGCCACAATGTGGAGTTTTCGTCTAGGGTCGTTAGGCATATCCTATCCTCAGGTTTGTTTCCTAGTTTCATAACATATATGCCTCCTTTCCTAATTCCTTTACCTATAATTTTTCCATTCTTAACTATTTCGCTATCCTCTTCGGTAAAGGTAACTCTACATTTATTATCGCATATTTGTCCTATACTAACCAAGTTATATGTTAAATTATCTACATGCTCTACATTTTCAATAGTAAGTGAGTCTTGAGAAATCGTACCTTTGCCAATGATTTTTCCACGTTAGTCACTACCAAAAATAACGTTACCTCCATTGTATGCCTTGTATGTAGAGAATAGCTTGCGGTTCCCTGTCATGTGCCTCGAACATCCGCTATCCTTAATCCATTCTTCAGGCTCCAAGTCAATTCCTAAACATATTTCGTCGGTTCGTTTTGCCATAAAACACTTCTCGTCTCTTGGCTTTTCCACTTCTTATTTTTCACTATCACTCCATGTTCCACTAACAAATGCGCCTTGATTTTCATAACCCGGCGGCTTTAGACATTCGCCAATGAGATGATTTGGGCTTCCACATCTAAAGCACTTTCTTTTCCCGTAGTTGTCACTTCTATTTCTTTGGAACGGTTTTTGTGACATTTCTAAAATTTCATGTCATTTATTTTAATAGTTTATTATTCAAATATTCTATTTTTAACTAATTAACTTTGTCAGAAGTTATCCACGTACATCATAACGCGTTCAACTCATTCAAACACAACTATACTATGTCTTCTCTACACTTTCTATGCACCATTGTTTCCTTACAATCCTATTTTTAAAGTCACAATTCACTTTTTCCATTTTTACGTCAACTTTACACTTTTTACGTTTTACGCGATTTAAATCTACGTTTTAAAGTTTTAACAACGTTTAAACCCTCCGTCAACCTCAACACTTATCTAAACTACTCAAATAAGTTATAATAACAAGTTTTAACATTTTTACAAGTTTTGTATTTTTACGTTACTCGATTTAACATTTCGTGTTTTAAAAACTTTATGTTTTCAATTACCGAGTTCAAAACTACACACTATAACCTCAAACTACACATTATACCCAACTTATACTAAACTATCACTATTTTTTTTTACATTTAGCCACCTATGAGACACTTGTCTCATGAATAACTAAACTATCACAACACTTGAACATATGTAATACACTACATTGCATGTTACCACTTAAACTAAACTACAACACATCTACACATGCAATCTAGATCAAAAGTTCCTTCCTCTCTTGATATCAACGACCCAAAACAGCTAAGATATACATATTTCATCAATCCTTTTACTAAATTATTGATAATAAATTAAAGATCTTAAAGGCTTAGTCTTGTTCTTGGTTTATTATACTCAAAACATCATCACATCATCATTTCTTGTTTTCTTTGGGAAGTTGTTTCAAGTTTTGATCAAGATGGTCTAGGGGCTGTGATTTTAAGATATTTTCAAGGGTAAATAAAGGTGAAAAAGTTGGGCAAAATATTGGAAGAAAAGGGTGCAAGGGTTATTGGTAGAATCATAGGTTTTGTAGTCCATTGTTCTTAATTTTCTTGTTCTTCAAAGATTGTAAGGAAACCAATCACTCCCTTTTCACTTTATTTTTATTTTCATTCCTGTATATATATTATTTCTTGATGTATTTTTATATTATATAAGTTATTTGGCTTGGTTAGGCGTGGTACATAAGCTAGAACACTAGAAAATCACTAAAAGACTAAACATGCAAACTATTAATCTGATTCAGGGGTAAAAACGGAATAAACTGATTCAATCAATAAACATTGGACCTAAAATAAAAATATGTAGTTATAGACCTATGTCTTGTGGTCATTTTGACGGGTATTTCATCGAATAACTCATTACGATGATTAAACTAGAATTATTTTCGTGAAACATGTTTCATTCTGAGTAACAGATTTGAAACGTGTATAAGTCACTTTTTTTGTGAATAACCCACTGTTACTCAAAACATAAAAGTTTTAGATAACATCTTAACTTAAACATGGCCGAAAGCGGGGAATTAATCGGGTTAGTAAAACTCTATATATCGCACTTTTCGCGGGACAGTTGTAAATTTGAAAACTGATGGACTGATTAGTATGGGTAAATAAATAGTTTTACTAATGTAATCAAATTTTTGACTTAGTGGGACCTACAAAGTTTGTTAGTACAGACAAATACCATTCCGGGGATATAAAGAACGTAAATTTTTGACTTACGGTTTACAAGTAACGGAATTTCTAAGATGAGCAAGTTATAAAAATTTCCATCAGCATTGGAATAAAAAGTATAAAAATGTTTATATTTTATAAAACTTTTGGACTTAAAATATATTTTGAACCACCTCCTATATTTTGAACTCTTGGGCTTAATTTGAACATTTTTGATTAAAAATAGGACCCTTGGACTAAATTTGAACCTTAGACTCATCATTGGACCTTCATAACATATTTTGGACTTAGAAACAAATATAAATTTGACACTTGACTTTTATAAAGAATATAAATTCATATTTATAAATAACTCTTTAGTGTCAAACTAAAACTTGTTATATATGTATTTAGTATATCTGTAACAAGCACAATTAAGATCATAATTTATGTAACATATAGCCATATGGCATAAATATTTATTTTCAAAACCTAAGACAACGTATATATGTTTAGGTTCTTCGTAGAGCTTCGCGGCTATCTTTCTTCGCTTGCTTGATTGTGAGTATTCCTATTTGTTCACGGTGAGTTCATAGCCTCGCCTTTACTTATTTAAATGTTTTATAAACCTCGCGAGGGGGATACATGCTAGTTTTTACAAACTGAATACAAGTAGTTTTTAATTTGGTATGCTGGACCCGATTACATGATTATAGTGATTGAATGCTTCTTGCCAATTTAGTCCCCACTACGAACCGTTAATTCCGTAAGGAAACGCTATTATTATGGATATGCATATTAGGCTTGGCCGGCTTTGACTGGGTACGGTGACATAATCTTGAGAGTTTGGGGTAAACTGGCAATTTTTACCTCGGGGCACAAAATCATGGTTAAGGTTTTGGTTTCATAATTCTCAATACTATAATCTGATTACCCGACATGTATTTGTTATATGTCTATTGATAAATAATGCTTGTATTCAACTTATTACTTATTAAACTCTATGAATTCACTCAACCTTTGTGTTGACTTTTAGCATGTTTTATCTCAGGTCTGTAAGTGGCTTAAGCATGGATGGGTGGCGCAAAGAAATGGATATCTACTTGATGGCTCATGTTTAATAAAATTTCTCATTCGATAATGCTTCAAAATTTTAAACTTATGTAACTTTAGATTATGTTAAAAACTTTTGGGACCTTTGTTAACTCTGATAAATTATCGAATGTGAAGTTTTAAAAAACGACTTTGTTTTAAAGTTGTTTACTATATTTGTACAAAGTGACTAGTATATAACATCCCATGTCCCTTTCCGCTGCGATCCTAATACGGGGGTGTTATAGAATGGTACCAGAGCACAAATTATAGTGAACTAGGTCTTTTTGTTTTTAAAAACCTAGACTATAATCATTTATTTTTTTCAAAATCATGAGCTTCCATCATCTTGTCCAATATCTATGCACGCCTACTCCTGAGCTTCCTATTTCTCCCTCGTATATATATCTTAATCATACTATATTAGGGATAATTATAGGAGTACTATAATTATTGCTTAACTCATCCGATAATCCGCGATAGTATCATTCTTATATATATTTCTAAAATTTCATGTCATTTATTTTAATAGTTTATTATTCAAATATTCTATTTTTAACTAATTAACTTTGTCGGAAGTATCCACGTACATCATAACGCGTTCAACTCATTCAAACACAAGTATACTATGTCTACTCTACACTTTCTATGCACCATTGTTTCCTTACAATCCTATTTTTAAAGTCACAATTCACTTTTTCCATTTTTACGTCAACTTTACACTTTTTACGTTTTACGCGATTTAAATCTACGTTTTAAAGTTTTAACAACGTTTAAACCCTCCGTCAACCTCAAAACTTATCTAAACTACTCGAATAAGTTATAATAACAAGTTTTAACATTTTTACAAGTTTTGTATTTTTACGTTACCCGATTTAACATTTCGTGTTTTAAAAACTTTACGTTTTCAATTACCGAGATCAAAACTACACACTATAACCTCAAACTACACATTATACCCAACTTATACTAAACTATCACTATTTTTTTTTACATTTAGCCACCTATGAGACACTTGTCTCATGAATAACTAAACTATCACAACACTTGAACATATGTAATACACTACATTGCATGTTACCACTTAAACTAAACTACAACACATTTACACATGCAATCTAGATCAAAAGTTCCTTCCTCTCTTGATATCAACGACCCAAAACAGCTAAGATATACATATTTCATCAATCCTTTTACTAAATTATTGATCATAAATTAAAGATCTTAAAGGCTTAGTCTTGTTCTTGGTTTATTATACTCAAAACATCATCACATCATCATTTCTTGTTTTCTTTGGGAAGTTGTTTCAAGTTTTGATCAAGATGGTCTAGGGGCTGTGATTTTAAGATATTTTCAAGGGTAAATAAAGGTGAAAAAGTTGGGTAAAATATTGGAAGAAAAGGGTGCAAGGGTTATTGGTAGAATCATAGGTTTTGTAGTCCATTGTTTTTGATTTTCTTGTTCTTCAAAGATTGTAAGGAAACCAATCACTCCCTTTTCACTTTATTTTTATTTTCATTCCTGTATATATATTATTTCTTGATGTATTTTTATATTATATAAGTTATTTGGCTTGGTTAGGCTTGGTACATAAGCTAGAACACTAGAAAATCACTAAAGGACTAAACATGCAAACTGTGAATCTGATTCAGGGGTAAAACGGAACAAACTGATTTAATTAATAAATATTGGACCTAAAATAAAAATATGTAGTTATAGACCTATGTCTTGTGGTCATTTTGACGGATATTTCATCGAATAACTCATTACGATGATTAAACTAGAATTATTTTCGTGAAACATGTCACATTCTGAGTAACATATTTGAAACGTGTATAAGTCATTTTTTTTGTGAATAACCCACTGTTACTCAAAACATAAAAGTTTTAGATAACATCTTAACTTAAACGTGCCGAAAGCGGGGAATTAATCGGGTTAGTAAAACTCTATATATCACACTTTTCGCGGGACAGTTGTAAATTTGAAAACTGATGGACTGATTAGTATGGGTAAATAAATAGTTTTACTAATGTAATCCTAAAGTTTGTTAGTACAGACAAATACCATGCCGGGGATATAAAGAACGTAAATTTTTGACTTACGGTTTACAAGTAACGGAATTTCTAAGATGAGCAAGTTATAAAAATTTCCATCAGCATTGGAATAAAAAGTATAAAAATGTTTATATTTTATAAAACTTTTGGACTTTAAATATATTTTGAACCACCTCCTATATTTTGAACTCTTAGGCTTAATTTGAACATTTTTGAATAAAAATAGGACCCTTGGACTAAATTTGAACCTTAGACTCATCATTGGACCTTCATAACATATTTTGGACTTAGAAACAAATATAAATTTGACACTTGGCTTTTATAAAGAATATAAATTCATATTTATAAATAACTCTTTAGTGTCAAACTAAAACTTGTTATATATGTATTTAGTATATGTGTACCAAGCACAATTAAGATCATAATTTAGGTAACATATAGCCATATGGCATAAATATTTATTTTTAAAACCTAAGACAACGTATATATGTTTAGGTTCTTCGTAGAGGTTCGCGTCTATCTTTCTTTGCTTTCTTGATTGTGATTATTCCTCTTTGTTCACGGTGAGTTCATAGCCTCGCCTTTACTTATTTAAATGTTTTATAAACCTCGCGAGGGGGATACATGCTAGTTTTTACAAACTGAATACAAGTAGTTTTTAATTTGGTATGCTGGACCCGATTACATGATTATAGTGATTGAATGCTTCTTGCCAATTAAGTCCCCACTATGAACCGTTAATTCCGTAAGGAAACACTATTATTATGGATATGCATATTAGGCTTGGCCGGCTTTGACTGGGTACGGTCACATAATCTTGAGAGTTTGGGGTAAACTGGCAATTTTTACCTCCGGGCACAAAATCATGGTTAAGGTTTCGGTTTCATAATTCTCAATACTATAATCTGATTACCCGACATGTATTTGTTATATGTCTATTGATAAATAATGCTTGTATTCAACTTATTACTTATTAAACTCTATGAATTCACTCAACCTTTGTGTTGACTTTTAGCATGTTTTATCTCAGGTCCGTAAGTGGCTTAAGCAAGGATGGGTGGCGCAAAGAAATGGATATCTACTTGATGGCTCATCTTTAATAAAATTTCTCATTCGATAATGCTTCAAACTTTTAAACTTATGTATCTTTAGATTATGTTAAAAACTTTTGGGACCTTTGTTAACTCTGATAAATTATCGAATGTGAAGTTTTAAAAAACGACTTTGTTTTAAAGCTGTTTACTATATTTGTACAAAGTGACTAGTATATAACATCCCATGTCTCTTTCCACTGCGATCCTAATACGGGGGTGTTATAGTTTTCTTTCGTCTCGTGATAATCTAGTGAATCTTCCTCGTCTCTTGAAGAATTTCTTGAATTCTCTTACGGCCATTGCATATTCTTCGTCTTCACTTTCGTCACTTGAATCATCATCGTCACTAGGTTCCTTTTTGGCTTTTAGGGCAATGGATTTGGTTTTTTCTTTCTTGACTTTGACCATTTCCGAATCTCTTCTTATAATTTCTTCATGGACCTTCAAGTTGCCAATTAGTTCGTCTAGTGACAACGTCATCAAATTCTTTGATTCTTCAATAGCCGTGACCTTAGCTCGCCATTTCGGATGCAATGCCCTAAGAAATTTCCTAACACAATTTTTACTAGAAAATGTCTCATCAGGTGCTTTTAAACTTGTGATAATGGTGTTAAATTTTGCAAAAGCATAATCAATTGATTCCTCTTCTGGAATCATAAATTGTTCATATTGTTGTACAAGAAGATCTATTTTGTTATCTTTAACTTGACTATTACCTTGGTGAGTAATTAGTAAAGAATCCCAAATTTCTTTTGCGGTTTTACACATAAAAATTCTTTCATATTCTTTGCGTGGTAACACATTATAAATAAACATTTTAGCCTCATTATTTTTTGCTAGTTTCTTTTTCAAATCATCATTTTGTTTTTCAAAAGATACAATTTCATCCATTTTAGTTTCAACATTATATTGAATAGGAGGAAAATCACCAAAGGTAATAATATGCCAAAGATCAAGATCTTTTGATTTCACATAAGTTTCGAATCTATTTTTCCAATATAAAAATCCATCACTTTTAGATAGTGGTGGTCTTTGCATAGATTTCCCTTCTAAATATTTTAAAGATTCCATAGATCGTTACAAGTTTTAAAATACAATATATTTTAAAAAATCTTGCTAAACGTGGCTCTTGATACCAATTGTGGAAAACTAGAAGGGGGGTTGAATAGTTTTACGTCTTTTTAGTTTGTTATAAAAGATTGTTTGAAAGTTTTCTTTGTTTTCAAAAATATAGATTCGATGCTATATGAAATCAAGTCATGCATAATATGAACAACACTAAATATGTACGATAAAGCAATAATAATGCAAGTAAAAAAATAGATGAGAGTTGGAAAGATCGAACCGCGAGACAAGAGATTTATAGTGGTTCGGCTACAAGGTCACCTTCCTTGCCCTACTCCACTCCCCGAGCACCTAACTCGAGAGTTTTCTTCACTATGTCAACAAGCTTCCTTATGGCGGAGAAAACCTTACACACCAATTTACACACCACGACTACGTCACAACTTATTCACACCTTCTACACAACTATTTCACACCTATTCACTACTTAATCACACCACTTCTTCACACCTATCTCCTACACACCAATCTTCTTCACACCTATCTTCTACACACCAATCTTCTTCACAACTATCTTCTACACACCAATCTTCTTCATAACTATCTTCTACACACCAATCTTCTTCACAACTATCTTCTACACACCAATCTTCTTCCTAACTTTTCTTTTTCACAACTAATGTAAGGAATTATTGAAGATACTGCTGACAGGTTCCTGCGGAAGCTTAGAGTGTTTCTGCTGATAACTGGTTCCTGCGGACGTATAGAGATCCTAAAGATAGAGTTAAACCGTGGATAGAAATTATGTAATTTAGGACAAGATATGTAGAATATCTTTTATTAGTTTATGATTATTTGTTTCTTATAAGAAAGGTTAGGGTTTCCACTAATATATAAGGAACCCTAGGTCATTGTAATACGTACGAGTTTTCATAACATTATTAATAAAAGTATATTGATCCATAGAGGATCAAGTTTAGTATACAAGTTTGTTTTTATATTCCGCAATAATTACAACAGGTGATTACATTAGTAGGCTAACGATCTATTGGCTCAAGATCTATCAAGGTATAGATCCCTACAAGTGGTATCAGAGCCACGAGATACTCTCTGTAACCTCAACACAAACACATAACTTTTCACTCAGTACCAATGGGAGACAAACCAGACAGTGATGTTACTCTCTCAGAAGCAGGGTCCCTCACTCAACAACTACAACAGGTGGCCTTCTCTAACAGCAATGCCAAGCTTCCTTTTCTCAGGAAGAATGACTATGAGATCTGGGGCATGAAGATGCAAAACTGGATTGCAAGTGTTGACTATAACTGTCACAATTCGTAATTTCAGGTCCTTGTTCAGATGTCGAAATTTCATTATTCGTCTCGGAAAGTTACTATTCATCAATTACTATTCACCGATCACTATTCATCATTTTACTATTCATCATTTTTTGTGTCAGTTTGAGATTCCGAGAAGCGTTCAGAAAATTTATTATTCACATGACACTATTCATTTCCGAAGAGAAAACACTATTCATGTACTTTATTCATTTCATCGTACATTTAGTTTACGGATATTTAAATTTGCGTAACCGGTCAGGTTAAGCTGCGAATTCATGAAATCATCGGTAGGGACACTTCATACGGTCTAGAAATGGCTTATACATCATCACAATAGCATTTGCATACTATTCCACTCGTAGGATATTCAAATTAATACTTTTGATATATTTGACTTTTACGTATGTTTATTTTTAAGTAAACGTTAACACGCGACCAATAATGTGACTAACACGTCCGACACTCCCGACTATGATCCTAATATATTTTTATATTTATTTTAATGATATAAAAATTATAATATTAATTTACCCGGTATTTTGGAAATTTATTTAATTTATATCGTACGCCTAATTTAATTACGACGGTTTTTGTAGAAATTAAACAATAATTATCCAAACACTCAATATTTATACCCAACCCATTTTTACAATTTTTACGACTTTATTATGTCCCGGTTAACTCCGTTAAAATTTCTTTTTAGTTAACTCGGTACCCGGTATTCCCTAAAACTATTAATATATGCATTATAATGCAAGAATTACTAAAAATCTTACACAACATCACATGTTTTCTTCCACCCTCCATGTTTGCCGCCCCCCCCCCCTCCATACTAATTCCTTACAACTTTGAAAATATTACAAATCTCATAAATACATGTCCTATCTTGTCTAATATAATATATATATAACAATACTTATACATTATTTCTCATCACAAAATCAAACCAAGATAACTTTTTTTTTTCTCTCTTCTTCCTTGGGGGTGCACGGCCAAAACACAAGAACAAGCAAGAAACCATTATTTTTCAAGATCTAGTATTTATCTAGTGTATTTTGTACTCCTATAAGGGTTTTGTAATACAAACTCAAGGTTTACTTAGGTTTTCACCATCAAAAGCTCACTAATCTTTCAAGTAAGTAAACAAAACTCATTTTTATAATTTTACCAAGTTTTTATAATGTTCATATGATTTATATTCAAGATCTACATGCATATGTTCGTTTATACCACTCTATTTAAACTTTTATATCTTTTAAGCCTTAGAAATGGATAATAGGTAGATCCTTGTTAGATCCATGTTTAGGAACCCATGACACCCTAAGAAGGTGTATGGTAAGATTAGACTAGATTTGTGGTGATTGAAAGTGATTTGATTGAAGTTGAAACTAGATTAGAACCCTAGAAATGGGTAATTTTTGACCAAATATTTAGAAAATAATTTCAAAAACGAAGCCGTGGGCGAAAGAACGGATTAAAACGAGCTTATAACGAAGGAGTTATGATTTTTGCAAGTTTATTGACGAAAACTATTTTTCTGAAAATTACATGCTGTTGGACGATTTTCGACGGACAAATAGAGGCATTAGACGTAACCTAGAGGAGCCGAGCTATCGAAAATATATTAATACATACTAAGACGAATCCGTGAATATAAAGAACGAGGAAAATGAACTTAAAACGACCAAGTTATACACGTTTTAAAATCGTCAAAACTATATATATATTTAGTCACTGATAGAAATAATATAACTACGTACTAAATACTATATTTTCTAGATTTCTTATTCAAGGATTTTATTCTTAACTAACGAAGTACGTACGACCCAAGGCTTATTTATACGACTACTAGACATTATTTCAAGGTTTTCAAAACGAGGAATATAACACTAACATTTTTATATACGATATATTACGACAAGTTTCTATAAGTCTAGTTGGACTAATTTTTCCTAAGTATGGAAAATACTTTACTTTGACAATAACTAGTATTTTCAAGTTACGAGTGGTATAGGTATCATGTGCATGAACGTTCACTACATAATTTCATGATCTAAAGTAGATCATATTCATTCATTTAGGTTGCGGCTAGTGTTCGCGCCTTGTTGTCCCGATCATTTCATCACATTGTACTATCACTTCAGGTGAGTTTTCATAGCCCCGTTTTCAATTACTTATTTGATTTCAAATCCCACGGGGGAGAATACATTGCATCAATTAATTTTGTACATGCCCAAGTATTAAATTCCATACATTGCTTAAGTTGCCTTACTACCAAGTTAAGTCCCCTTTATTATCATGGACCGTTAATTATAATGCCAAGCGAGAGTGAGTGAATAGATCTATTGAGGGTGACGCCTCCATCCGTGTTTGGGTTGCTCCAACGGAATTACGGATGCATTTCATGTCTAAACTATTTGAGTGCCTGGTAAACACTCCTTTGGGGCCAATACAATATTATGTCTAGCTTCGGGGTCATGAGCTTAAGAGACAATGTAGCATTTTTGACATTTTGTCGGTTTACTTTATACTTGTGGCTAAATACATACGATTTAACTTACAAACCTATGGAATTCACCAACATTTGTGTTGACGTTTTAGCAATGTATTTTCAGGTTATTAAGGTAGCTCCTGCTAGCATGCATTTGGACCTTCATGGAGTCGCGGAGTCGACGCGTCTCACATATATATATTTCCTACACTTATGAAACATTTGATCTGGATTGAACTTGTTTTTCATAAACTTGCAACACCTTTTTGGGACTTATGTTTTGTAAACTCTGAATGTTTTAATGATCAAACGATGTATTTTTCCAAACGACACTTTAGGTCGTTCAATGTAACTGTAACTGTGGTGCTTTGACAGTCACCCCGAGGTATTCCATTCCACTGCCATTCTGGTATTTTGGGGGTGTGACAGATTGGCATCAGAGCTAAGGTTATAGCGAACTAGGATGTATCATGGACCCTAGACTATAACCACATCATCATAGCATCACATCATTTCATCATAGGTGCATATTCATTATACTTGTTGTTTCATGCACACATTGTGCGAGTTATTTATACCCATACTCATATACAATTATATTGACCTGGTTCACAAGTGACATGTCTTCAGATACACACCCTGTCATCCTTTCATCGGATTCCAACATTGAAGATGCCTTGTCATCTTCCACTACCATTGTACTACTAGTTGCACTTACACCGCCACTAGCACCATTGATTTGCCATAGGAACAGGGTTTTCCTATCATCCAGCCCATACATAGAATGCCGTTTGGTAGAGTATTCAGACTAAATCTTAATGGACCTATTAGGATGCTTATTGCAAGGGAGATAGTATGTTTTCTTTCCTTCACTAGTAGGGCGCTTACTACTCAGGTACTACCACCATCATCAGCTACTTATTACACTATTGGTCGTCCCATAGTGCGTGATTCAGTTATACCTCTTAGATGTTGCGAGATAGTGCGAAAAAGGGTAGTATTCCATTCACTATTATCACCATCACATCTCAGAGACTCTACACCTATATATGACAGGCCGCTTGAGAAGCACCCACTATTTGACATACCATTACCATCTACCATACGTTACACCACCTTACAGGTTTGAGGTTGGTGAGAGTTTGAGAGCCTCTACTGCTTGACAGCCTACTACTCTTCATCGTTAGACGATGATCTATAATTATTTGAGATTACCCACGAGTGTTTGGATGATACACTCTGAATGATACCACAAGCCTCACAAACACAATAAGAATTGCAACAAATCGCCCAAGGGTGGCATCTATCACAAGGACTCTATATTATCTTAGATGATCAACTCATACCTCCATAACACAATAAACCAACAAGATGCTTTGAACGGTATTATACCATCATAATAGAACTCATCACAACTCGCTCTTCATTATCAAGTTTGATTACACCACATTCTAGGCCGATGATTACACCATTAGTCGCTCTAACAACACTACACCGACCAAGGTGGTCACATTAGTAGATTTGACATGTAATTACAACTTTGGGAAGATGCAAGTAAGACAATAGGATTAATAAAGATGAAGATGTCTTTACGATTAGATGGTCATGTTGACCAAGATAAAAGTGACTACCCTAGTTTTCGTGTTTCGGAGATAATAACAATTCAAGTAAGTCAAAGTCTAATTAAATTTTTGTACAAACAAAAAGATTTCTTGCAAATCTTACGAAGTATGACAAATTATTGATTTTCAATGGTTGGATTAAATTTCATTTTTGTTTGAGCAACAATCTTCTTGAACTCCCTTTTTCCAAAGACATATATATATATATGAGATATTGTTTTTATCAAAATACAAAATATTTAGTAGTCAGATCTTTTACATAACGATATTCATTACAAATTCAAATAAAGTCACTCCAAAATACATTTATGAACAAATTTTCACAGTGTTTCACTCAAATAAATGTTGTTAATTTTAGAAACCATATCTCAAAGAAGGAACACGCATAACTCATGAACGAATCTCGAAAGCAACCACTATACCTACTTACTATTTGACCTTAGATGCGAAAGAAACCCCTTGATGAGTGTCTAAATACTCATCATTTTATATTAATCTGAGCTGCCAAAACATACAAAAACACTCAAATATGCATCAAAATACTTAAAATATCATAAAAGTGTGTTTTATATGTTTTAAATGCAAAATATGCAAAAACACATGAAAAACGTACAAAGTTTGCATAATTGGCAGTTTCAGTCCCTCAAGTTTCATAAATTGGCAAAACTAGTCCCTGGTTATTCTAAAAACATGAAAATGTCATCAAAGGTCCTTTTTTAATCATAAAGTTACATATTTAGTCCTTTGGTGCAAAGTTTCATAAAATTACAAGTTTAGTCCCTCAACTTTGGAAATTGACATAAATGGTCCCTGGGATGTTAAAAACTTTGAGAAATTCAATTTTGGTCCTTGTACTAATAATCTTTTGCAGGAATGGTCCTTGGTTGTGAAGTTTGGTAAAATTACATAATTGGTCCCTCAAGTTTGGCAGTTTGTCAGTTTTGGTCCCTGGACTTTCAAATAATGGCAGAATTAGTCCCTGGTGGAATATTTTGGATAAAAAGTCAATTTTGGTACTTGGATAATCACAAGTTGTCAAATTTGATCCCTGGTTGAAAGTTTTGAAGGAATTACAAGTTGGTCCCTGAAGTTTCAATTTTGGCGAATTTAATCCCCGGATATAAAAAAATAGAAAAATATCAAAACAGGACCTTGTACTATTCAAGATTGGCAGGTTTAGTCCTTTTGAGAACTTTGGGAGAATTGCAATGACAGCCCCTCAACTTTGCACAAACTACAAAATTGGTCCTTTTTAGTTACTAATACAAACGGACCCTTAGTTTTAATATAAACCAAAAACTAAACCCAATCCTACACTAATACCAAGCCCACCCTTTCTATTTTATATGATCCAATCCTAGGCCCATACACCACAGCCCAATCCCACTAAATAATAAAACCGGGTCAAACATACCAGTCAAACCCACCCTTCTCCTTTACCACTCTCCCTCACTCACTGAAACTCCATACCACACACACACACTTTTATACCTTTTCCGTTCACATTCACTAATCACAGATTTGTTTTCAATAAAACATCGCACACCTCGTTGGGACATTACGACCCGGGGAAACACTGTATTCCACGGAAGCATTTGCCTTAGATTAGTTTGACTTTTACGGTTGACCATTCACAAGTGGTTGACTAATAATCGTCTGACTAGTTTGAGGCGAATCAAAATTTGCGCGCCGCTGCCGGGGAGGTTGTGCGCTTATTCTAAACGATTTTGCGTATTAGTGATTATGGATACACATCCATTGTATATTTACCATCTTTTACCTTTCCTATTTATTTGTTGTTTCTTAATAATAATTTAACATAATTTTAGGCGTTTATGTTTTGGAATTTGACTATGGTTTGAAATAGTATTTTAACTGTCAATATACATAATTTTTGATAATCCTAGGCTTAAGCTGTTTGACAACATGTTTATGCTTAAAAAGATTTGAATCTTGACAAATTATGATCTCTGGATTGGATGAAATTGGTTTATACAGTTCTATGCTTTGAAAAGCTCAATTAGGTTTCATTTAAGGATTGTTTGGATCTAATGGTTTAACTGTGTTAGAGGTTGTGTAGGGTGTTATTCTTGTTTGATATATGCCATATATGATTAATTTGACTCAGTGATAGCTTCAATTAAGTGGTGTAGCATGTTAGAAGTCAACTTGACATTTGATCATCTCAATATGAGCACTATGATGTTGTTAGACCCTAGAATCTTGCATATTAGTTTAAATGTTGTTTATCTTTGATAAAATTCATGTATATTTACCCATCCTTATTCATATTATTATAAAAACAAAAACAGTTCCCGAAAACATTTTAAAATTAGTTTTCAACGAACACAAAAAAAAACCAAAAATATTTTCCTTTTTGTAGCATACAACTTGCCCAGTTTGATAGACCCCCTTAGTTACAACATTTGGTTGTTGGCTGTTTTGAAAACAATTTCATAGACGTTACAAACCTAGATTCCCTTTTAAGGGGCGGAAACGCGCAGTTTGTTAACTCTTCTATTAAGAACGTTTGATCGTTCAGTTGTCGGATTCCAGTTGCTGAGCTTTGTCAAGCCCATATTCCCTTTCGAGGGGCGGTTGTTAGGATTTTTCTTTTCTCTGTATATATATATATATAAAAGATAAAAGTACAAAAACATTATAAAATATAAAATACAAAAAGATTTTAATGGTTGAAATATATTTGTGGATTGAAAATACTTTTGACTGTCAATTTTCCTAATCTTGATATTCCTAGGTCTAGATTGGTTTAAACACTGGTCTACACTAAAAAGGATTCGATATGCATAGCCCAATCCCTGGAAAGAGATAGATTAGGTTATTACAGTTTCATGTATTGAAAATCTCATTTAGGTTTCATTTTTTAACCGTTTCTTTGTATATATATATATATATATATATATATATATATATATATATATATATATATATATATATATATATATATATATATAAACCTTTAAAATACAAAAAATTATAAAAATATAAAATCTAAAAAGAATCTTCGTATCCTTTTCTAAGTTTCCTACGCTCAAAAAGGATCCTTAGACTGATAAATTCTTCATAATTCTGTGAGTGGACCCTACTCCTATTTCTTACCCCTTTCTAACACCCAAGTGTGGGGGAGATGCCCCACATGTTGTATATATCCTCTAAAAAAAAATTGTAAATATAGTGATAGCTTCTATTTAAGAAGTTTTATATAAAAAAATAATAATAAAACAAATAAATAAAATAAATAAATAAAAATAATAATAATAATAATAATTGTATGTATATACATCTTAAATAAAGGCTATGGAATATTTTTCTTCTTACGTTCTAAGTGTCGGTTTAACACTCGGTATTTTGAATATTGAGGACAATATTCAGTTCTAAGTGTGGGGGGAGATTCGTTATTCTAACGAATTTAAACACATGTTCCATCAAGAACCCCCATTTTAGCCAAAATTTTAAAATTTTTTCTCACTTAGAACGCAATAAATGGTTATCAGTCCGCCATGTCTAACCCACATAAGGATTGGCTAATCCAGGAGCAAACGGTTCTTGGTCAAGATAACTCAAACCCGTTTATGGCTTGCAATTTGCCAAAAATTGTATGGTACCTCAACTCACCATATCCTAAAAAGCGAATGAGTTGGCTAGCCCGCAAGATTATGGCTTGTGGTAAAGGCAGTGGAAAAACCATAATTGGTAATCAGCTCACCAAGAAGTTGACTATTCCATCAAGAGTTGGCTAGTCCAGAAGCAAACGGCTTTTGGTAAAGACAAATCAAATCCGTTGACAGCTGGTGATTTGCTCAAAATCACACGGTTATCAGATGTGCTACAGTTCTTACACCTGGCTACTCCAGAAGTGATGGCTTTTGGTAAAGAGTTTTTCAAATCCATTAAGTTTTTCTCAAAAGATTGCTAGGGACTAGCAAAAGTTTAGTGTGGGGGATTGATGAGTGTCTAAATACTCATCATTTTATATTAATCTGAGCTGCCAAAACATACAAAAATACTCAAATATGCATCAAAATACTTAAAATATCATAAAAGTGTGTTTTATATGTTTCAAATGCAAAATATGCAAAAACACATGAAAAAAGTACAAAGTTTGCATAATTGGCAGTTTCAGTCCCTCAAGTTTCATAAATTGGCAAAACTAGTCCCTGGTTATTCTAAAAACATGAAAATGTCATCAAAGGTCCTTTTTTAATCATAAAGTTACATATTTAGTCCTTTGGTGCAACGTTTCATAACATTACAAGTTTAGTCCCTCAACTTTGGAAATTGACATAAATGGTCCCTGGGATGTTAAAAACTTTGAGAAATTCAATTTTGGTCCTTGTACTAATAATCTTTTGCAGGAATGGTCCTTGGTTGTGAAGTTTGGTAAAATTACATAATTGGTCCCTCAAGTTTGGCAGTTTGTCAGTTTTGGTCCCTGGACTTTCAAATAATGGCAGAATTAGTCCCTGGTGGAATATTTTGGATAAAAAGTCAATTTTGGTACTTGGATAATCACAAGTTGTCAAATTTGATCCCTGGTTGAAAGTTTTGAAGGAATTACAAGTTGGTCCCTGAAGTTTCAATTTTGGCGAATTTAATCCCCGGATATAAAAAAATAGAAAAATATCAAAACAGGACCTTGTACTATTCAAGATTGGAAGGTTTAGTCCTTTTGAGAACTTTGGGAGAATTGCAATGACAGCCCCTCAACTTTGCACAAACTACAAAATTGGTCCTTGTTAGTTACTAATACAAACAGACCCTTAGTTTTAATATAAACCAAAAACTAAACCCAATCCTACACTAATACCAAGCCCACCCTTTCTATTTTATATGATCCAATCCTAGGCCCATACACCACAGCCCAATCCCACTAAATAATAAAACCGGGTCAAACATACCAGTCAAACCCACCCTTCTCCTTTACCACTCTCCCTCACTCACTGAAACTCCATACCACACACACACACTTTTATACCATTTCCGTTCACATTCACTAATCACAGATTCGTTTTCAATAAAACATCGCACACCTCGTTAGGACATTACGACCCGGGGAAACACTGTATTCCACGGAAGCATTTGCCTTAGATTAGTTTGACTTTTACAGTTGACCATTCACAAGTGGTTGACTAATAATCGTCTGACTAGTTTGAGGTGAATCACCCCTCTACCAGAGATTGCCAATATTGATACACCATGCCTTAACACCACTATCTGAAATTACAACTTTTTTGCTCATTCCATGTTAAAAGATCAAGGTACAACTACTCAACAAAATTTATATTCTTTTCGGAGATCGATATAGCTTAGTAACAATGGGACCAGACCTCATTTTCATGAAAGGATATCGAGAAGTTTCACCTGACCATAAGGCATTTTGCTTGCATTCATGGAAAAAACAAACATCATTCGATGTGGTACCTACTTGACTCAGATCACCCGTACAACAATTTCCATTCTTTATACATTCTAG
This sequence comes from Artemisia argyi, assembly GCA_030686995.1. Lineage (NCBI taxonomy): Eukaryota > Viridiplantae > Streptophyta > Magnoliopsida > Asterales > Asteraceae > Artemisia > Artemisia argyi. The sequence goes on from CM060690.1 coordinate 6,644,964, forward strand.
TCATGCCTAGAGGGATTACGCATTTGAACCTGCTAACTTTACCTAGTATAAATTCTCGAATACTTCAAATCATTGGCACCAAATTTCTGCCCTATATCTTTTCATACACAGACTATCCCCTTCAGTTGATTGTAGATGCCTTAAAGACACGTTCATCTTTCACGCTCTTAATATCTCTACCATATTCTCGACCACTTCATAATCATAAACCACTGCCCTGTTATGAACTAAGATGTTTACATTCTTTAAATAAGTGGATTAGTAGACTATTACCATACCATAAGATTCACCCATGTATCCAATAAACCATTCAACGAATTTTACTTCAAGCTATTTTACTACCATACGGGGAAATTGTTTTACGGAATTATTAAAAGAAACTATTTTATTACCACCCTATAAATTGATTTTTCCGTTATTACACCATGTATTTACTATTATTACGCGAAACAATTTTCATGTTACTTGAAAGGAAATGACTAGAATACCATTTTTCAAAACAAAACGTTGAACACCATCTAAAACTTTTGAGAAAAGTAATACTATTTTAACTAAATCAAGGATCGCATCATTAGTCCTCAATTATACATAGCCTGATCACCTATGTATAATTCAGGAAGGATTATGCCATGAAGTAAATAATTATTTTTTTAGTATTGCTAATAACAATCTTCATGTAAAAGCGTTTTAAACAAGTAAACTCTTTTATAAATGTCTCTTTCTGACAAACTTTCCCCTAGATACTTACCTCACCTGTCACTCACTTAGCCATTAAGATGGACTTTCCATTGACTTCTTTAGGAGAGACTTTCCCTATCAAGTACTAGGAGGATTACTCGATACAAGAAAAACAATAAAAGGGTTACGGAACTACTAACCTAGACTAGAAGTATACACTAAGGCAATTTATAACTCAACAACAATTCTAAGATGCCACGAGACCATCCGAACCACCATCTCTGACCTAGTTGTCCAATACTATCATTCAAAAGTACTAACTAGATTGAGTTGCAGGATCGAACACATTGTGAAGGTGCGCTAAGCAACACTATAGAAATAAACCAAGCACATAATTGAGACGGTAAAGCAATTCATTTAAACATGGCCTCATCTAAACGCAAACTTCCCTGCAGTGAGTTTACGCCAAGAATGATTGATTCGTATTATGGATATCGATATAGATTCCCCTAAAGCGTTGTGTCCTCAAGAAATTCTAGATAACCTCACCTATACATCAAGAGAGGCATCAGGCCCAAGCATATCTCCCCAGCTTCATGTGGAAATGAAATAGACATTCATCGACATAGTATCAATGGACACCCTCATCTTGCCAACATGATGACAATTTTAACGATAAACCATTTCAGGACTTAAGTTGGTTGAATACCTAGGCTTGTAGTTTTGCCAGATAATCGCCAATAGGCATTTTCTAATATCAGGAACTAAACGTTAGGCATCTATGCATTTATGCGAACATTACCTATCCTACTATTTTATCCTTGTTAGTGTTTTCACTTTTAAATGAAATTGAATTAAAAAAATTGCGTTTATACAAATCACATACCTCGTAGAAAATAATTTTTGAATTGCCTATTTTGAACAAATACGATCCTTTTTGGTCAATATTTTGCAAAACCATTCTACAATGAGAAATAAATAAACATCAAACTTTGGTAAACAGTCCTATTCACTATATTTTGAAGACAGTTTCACATTTTTATAACGACTGAATTTTGAATCATCAAGAAAGAGATTACTTAGTAACCCATTTGCTCCATTTTCTAAATTAGTTTATTCGGAAAAATATTTCTACCAAAACTCACAATCACGAGATAAATTTTGAAAACCAATCACCTTATAAGATCGCTTATGCATTTAGGGTTTTGCGATTTCACAATAAGGAATATTAGAATGTGTGATGAAGGAAATTAGGAGGAACACCATAGATTGATTACAAACGTCAGTAATGGAGACCAAGCACAATAGGCAAAGAAAGACACATGTCTTAACACCCATTAGACCAAAACACAAGGAATCGAAGTGTTACCCATATTCTATCTTCTTCGTATAACGCCCTTTTCGAAAAGTATAACGTTGTAGAATTAGTCACCAGATTCATTGTAACCGTTTCAATTAGTCCTGATAAAGGTGATCGAATCACCTCAGACTTCTAGCAATCATTTTAAGATTTCCTTCGGTACCCCATTTAGATGTAAACACCGCCTATCATCCTCAGACCAATGGTCAGATCGAGAGGACAATTCAAAAATAGGAAAGTTATGCTCAGAGAGTGAGCGATTGACTCTAGAAATGGTTGGACTAAGCATTTATCATAAATCAGATTCGTTTACAATGATAGTTATCGCACGAGCGTAGAGACTACACCATTTGAGGCACTCTATGGTCGAAGTACCAATTACCCATTTACAGACTAAAATTGGAAAGTCACAATCCTTAATTAAATGCAATTTGCTACCACAAACAAAACACTTCTTCTTCTTAGAAGATTTATTAAATCCAACAGATGTCTTATTAAACACAGAATTATTCAAAGAAACACCAGAAATAGAATTGTTTTGTAAACACTGAAAGGAATTGTTTTCAAAAGAAGTAAATAACAAGTCTTCAGAAGAGGCTGTCTTAGAAAGAACTTCATCAGCAGCAACTTTAGAGTCCACAGACTTGTAAGATGACTTGTCAAAAATCTTTATTGAGGACTTGGGTGAGTCTGACTTGGTCTTGGAATCATAGCTGGCATAACTAGAGGTCTCTAAGGTCTTGTCCCTGGAAGAGCAAGTGACATAAGTGTTAGAATCATTACTACATATACTTCTAGAGTTAGGGGAGTCATTGATCCTAATGCCAGTGGTTTCCTTTGATTCTGGTAAGTCCAACTTATGGGATGTAGGCTTAGGGGTTCCTATGGTTGGAGGGTCTTCAGACTTCTTTGGCAAGTCTTTAGACTTTTTGCCAAACAGATGGTGTGAACCATCAAAGTCAGAGGTTTTGGTAGTAGGCATAAATACACCTCTGATAGGTCCTGGTACAGCATGCATCTCACCTTCCTTTAGATAGTTTATAGGGACAGAATAATTATGATTTTTCTTATCTAAATAGTGATTTGCTTCTGGACTAACATATTTCTTAAACCCTAGACCTATCTCAGATGTTACAGACTTACTACTATAGAGTAACCTAGATAATTTATCACCTGAAACTAGCCACTCTTTATGCCTAGCTACCTCTTTATCCAATTTCTCTTGCAAAACACCTTTCTCAGACTCAATTCTAGCTTTTTCTTTTTCAGAAAACTTTAATTCATTGCTAGTACATTCTAAATCTCTACTTAAAACTCTAATCTTTTCCTCATAAGCCAATTGATTTTGCTGAAACCACATCTTCTGTTGTTCTAAGGTTTTAAAAGCTTCTTTGTAAGTTGCAGCTTCAATAAAACACTCCTTATATTTTGGTTTCATCTCATCATAAGCTTCTTTTAGAGTTGTATATTTAGAATCACAATCACAAACACAAGTAGATACCTGAGGAGAGATTCCCATGAGGCCAAATTCATCATCACAACTAGCCATGCAAGAGATTTGAGGAGAGCTGCTTGTTGCATCTTCATGCTCATTCCAGTCAACACTAGCATCTATAGTAGTGACCAAGGCTTGTGATTCTCCAGCCTCCACCTCTTTCTTCTTGTATGCTGATGAGGCGAAAAATGATCCGTTTTTAGGGGGTCATTCAAGCCCGAATTCGAATTTATTTGATCAAATATTGCCCTAAATCGTTCCTTTTATGATTTTAGGCACTTTGGGAGTGAAATCTGGAAAAGGAAGCAATTCGGACGTTTTTGGAGCATAAAAGTGAAGAAAACGCCAAAGTCTTAATTTTCCAAGCTGGGAACAGTACCTGACGGCGTCAAGAGCAAAACCTTGACGGCGTCAAGAACAAATTTCATGAAATTCCAGGACGATCCAGAACAGATTTGACGGCGTCACGTAGGAAGAGCGTCAAGAGTAAAAGAGTCATGACGGCCTGGAAATGAATAAGTCTTGACGGCGTCAGAAGTAGATCTAGGCAGTCCGAGAAGAGTTTTGGCGGCGAGGTGACGGCGTCACATTGTTTGTCTTGACGCCGTCAGACCTATTTTTCTATATATAGTTTTCTAATTTTCACACATTAAAAGAGAAGTTTTGGAGAAACCCTAAGTACGATTTTGGTGCAACTTTTACAGGTTTTTCAAGGGTTCCAAACCCTTGATACCTTGCATTGTAATTGAGATAAGTGTTCTTCTAATTCAATCAATATGTTTATGTGTTGGTTGTCTATATCATGTTCTTGTCTCAACTCCATTATGCTAGGCTAGATCTCTTTTGTGTTTGCTTAGATCTAATGAAACCTAGATATTGATTATGTGTTGATTACTTGTTTATTCTTGTCTTGGATGAATGATTTATATGTTAGGCTTAAGAAAACTGGCAGATCTCCAAATGGTAACATGCTTGAACGTCTTAAGAAACATGAACCGAGGCGTACTAGGTCTTTATTGGTTGTATTTAATGCATGAGCCACTGTTTACAATCCCTATAGTTGTGCTGGGCATGGTATAGGAGGAGATAAGAGCTCATAGAATTGGGGAGTTATGTATGCCACCCCATGAATGGTATTAAGGAATACAATCCGTCATCCATGCAATTATAACAAGTAATTAACGTGTAAAAGATATCTAGGGAGTAGTTAAATCTAAGTAAACACATTTTCTCCAAATACTGCTCACAACTTTAGTATAATTAGTTTATTTTAATTTTTAGTATTTTATTTTGATTGCATTGTAGTATTGGGTTAGTTGACTAGCAACTAATTCCGCCCAAATCCTTCAAACCCCGAGATTTTAATTGCTTTCTAAAAAATATAAAAACACAAAAATAATCATCCCTCACCTTTAGAACTAGTATTTAGGCTTTCTAATCCTAGCGACACTATTCCTAAGCTGAACGATCAATCCCCCGGTACTTGTCACTATACTATACTACAACGATCAGGTACACTGCCGGGTGGGGGTTGTAAGCTTCTCGAGATCCCTCGAGAGGTAAGGCCTGTTGCGATTCCCACGCACCAAGTTTTTGGCGCCGCTAGGATTTCTCTTTATTAGGTCTACTTGCTAGATTCCTTTCTAGTAAGATTATATTTTTATTTTTAGGTCTTCTTTAGTCTATCTTAATTCTTTGTGTCCTTTGTTCGTAAGCTATTTCGATGGATAACAATAACATTGATCGTTTGATTCCTGTTATTCGTGTTTTTCGTCGTAAGATTTTCCAAATGCCCGCCCCACTCCCTTTAGTTGAGAACGAGAACCCACCTAACCTTTCGCCCAACCATCACTTTGACAATAATTCTGAGTTAGAGGAGTCTGATCATGATGATGACCGTAGGGCTAGTCCCTTTTACTATTCAGACTCCGACGAGGATCTTGATGATGGTGATGTGATCAATGAGAATAGGATGGAAGATGAAATAAACCCTCTTAGGTATATCGACCCTAGAACTAGGATTGAGTGCGATAGTTCATTTAACATGCAATTCCCTTGTAAGATCGGATTTAAGAGATTTAACGCCTATCTTAACTCAACTCTTCCAATGAACATAATCTCGCGCAATGAATATAATAAAATCATGGTAGATGAGTTAGAATACAAAGGGGAAAATATTGTGGCTAGGGCAATACCATTGCATGTGTTTGTAGGTAGTTTGGTTTATCTTGTTGAGTTCATGGTTATGGAGAATCTAGGAGAATTTATTAATGATAAATTGACCCAAGTTGTGTTTGGAAGACCTTTCAAACGGTTGACCAACCCCGATGAAAAACTCATAGAGGGGTTAATTACATTCTCGGATGGGGATGAAGAATTTGTCTATCAAATGCCCCGCACACACCCTAGGTTCAAGGATCTCTCCATGGAAAAGTGTAGTAGGTATCCGCCTATAGAAATGCTAAGTGAGAATGATAAGAAAAGAGGACTTAAGTATACTCATGAAAAGAGTAAAAGATACTATCGCGGATGCTTAGATTTAGGAGATGATTATAGGAAAGATGAGGCGACTATTAGATGGCTCACACTTGGTTATGTGAGCATAAGCGATACACGTTAACCCATGACCTTGAGTCTAGCTACAAGACTTGTAAATAAAGAAAAGCGCTTCTTGGGAGGCAACCCATGTTTTGTGTGTTTTTATTTGTTTGTTTGTTTGTTTGTTTGATTTTATTTGCTTACGTATGCATGCTTAGTTGTTATTGTTGGTTGATCATGTTTCTCAATTAAACTTTACTTTGTTGTTTAGCCTAGTCTTAACTCCACCTAAAAGTATTTTTGCAAAAGATAAGTGTAAGGGGAAACCCCAAATATGTTTTTAAGAAACAAACCGATCATGATTCTCCACAATATTAAATGAACATGTATATTCGTATTTGTTAGAGTCAAATGCTTGTATTGAGTCATAATGAAGTTTATTTTCGCCCGCTTGTTCTTTAGGCTCCATTTTGACTTTGCTTCTCAATTTAATAATTGTACTGCCTTTGTTGCTAAGGAGTTCAATGAAATACCAAAAGTTTATTTTTGGCAGCTTTTGCAAAGAACTTACCTATTATGGGTATAACTTGGGCTACGGGGCTCCGTTTCAGGCCCGTGACCAGTCGATTGGAAGCTTCGAATGAGGAACACGTGGTGGTAAACTGCCTTTGTTGGTTTACGGAACTTTAGAGCCCCAAAACACTCTATTTCAGGAGTTATTTGCGTATGTTGTCTTAAATAAAGATAGTTACTCAATTGGTTAGTCTAATAAGTTGGTTTTTTAGAAATTCGTTTTTGTAATTGATTTCGGCCCATTTGTTCTTTAGGTCCTTTTTGACTTTGTTTCTCTATTTAATATGTGTATTGCCTTTTTGGCTAAGGAGTTCAATGAAATACCAAAAGTTTATTTTTGGCAGTTTTTGCTAAGAACTTCCCTATAATGGGTATAACTTGGGCTACGGGGCTCCGTTTCAGGCCCGTGACCAGTCAATTGGAAGCTTGGAATGAGGAGCACTTAGTGGTAAACTGCCTTTGTCGGTTTATGAAACTTTAGAGGCCCGAAACACTCTATTTCATGAGTTATTTGCGTGTGTTGTCTTAAATAAAGATAGTTACTCAATTGGTTAGTATAATAAGTTGGTTTTTTAGACATTCGTTTTTGTAATAGATTTCAGCCCATTTGTTCTTTGGGGTCCTTTTTGACTTTGTTTCTCTATTTGATAAGTGTATTGCCTTTGTGGCTAAGGAGTTCAATGAAATACCAAAAGTTTATTTTTGGCAGCTTTTGCTAAGAACCTCCATATAATGGGTATAACTTAGGCGACAGGGCTCCGTTTTAGGCCCGCGACAGGGCCCGTGCTCCGTTTTGGCTTTTTGGAAAAAAATTTCCAAATACAGACTTACTCGACCGCGCGCCGAATTGGGTCAGCATGACTCCATTTAAATGGCCACACATGTCTATTTTTTGCACTGTTGTCATCTATGAATACTTTTTAGACGATCAATATAGGTTTTACTCGACCGATTTGATGCATTGTTTTTTTGACAAGTGGGGATAACGGTTGGCTTTGCATTTACTCGACAGTTGATTTGATTTCTTGCGACTTCAGCTGAATGAAACATTTTACTCGACACTTTTTTCTTTTACAAAAAAGACAAAAAAAAAAAAAAAAATATATATATATATATATATATATATATATATATATATATATATATATATATATATATATATATATATATATATATATATTAGACCCTATTAATAATTTATATTTTCGCATTACTTTATTTCCCGACTTTTCTTTTTCTAATGTGTGACTTTTCAAAATTTTCCCCTCTACTTTTCCGTATTTTGCCCAGGTTAACGAAAGGTTTAACCACAGCTACCCAGCAAAATTAAAAAAAAAAAAAAAAAGAAAAAAAAAATCTGAAAAAATAATATAAAGATACGGAACAACAAATTATTAAAATTGATGACAAAAATTGAAAAAAGAATCGATTTAATGGTTAAAAGGTCTGTATATGATACTATGATTTTTTAATATCACTGTACCACACAAACTTATATTTTGAATATTTTTTAATATCACCGTAAGTTCACTAGAAGAAGTGATAAACACACTGAAAAGTGAAAACCCATTTGATGTTTTGATTGGTGTTTGGGATGTGACTTCGGGTTCGAGGGAGGGACTAGTTAATTTAGGGTCTGAGCAATTTTTTTATTACTGTTATTTATTTATTTATTTTCAGCTGTCCATTAGTTAATAGCTTAGGTGTCTAGTTAATTTAGGGGACTTTTACCGGGTCAGCATTTTCGTTGTTTCCAAGCTTCTAGCTGGATTCAGGTATGGGGGGCTCCGGAATGGACTGGCGTATATGACGTACTCCTACCGGACCTCGGAAATGTGGGGGTCTTGGCACCTCTAACCTCGCCATCCTAACGAAATGGTGGTGGTGTTTCCACATAGATTCAAACTCACTAGTTTGGAAACAAATAATTACGTCTCTATTTATGGGAACCAAGGAGGGCTAGCCCTTCGACAACAATTATTGGTCTCAAGTTAACACTAACTTAGAGAATGTTTTTAGAGAAAAAGGACATAAATCCAGACCACTATAAAATCACCTTCACCTTTTTCCTTTCGTAAGAGCTTAGGTAGATACCGAGCTCAAGTCAATGTGGTACCCCCATTGGTCTTAATGGTTGTAAGTGTGTCGTCAACTGTTAAAGTATTTGTTATGGTCGTAGAAGTAATTGAGTCGTCAAACGGTATGTCATAACATGGGTCAAATGTTTATGGCCATGTTTAAAGGGGTGTTTCGATTAATGTATGTTTGTACCCGACGGGAAAACTCAAAACCCGAACTAATTGGGGCAGGCGGGGCATGTTAATCGGGTTACATTGCGGGTTTGGGGATTAAACGGAGATTTAAATCGGGTTTGGGGCGGGGAGCAGCGCCCGCCCCGCCCCACCCGATTAATATGTACACATATAAACAATATATTTATACCTATGTACGTAACTACGTACACAACAAGAAAAAGTGCCTATAGCGACCAAAACTTAGTGCCGACTTTTTTTTGTCACTATTTGGGCAAAATAGTGACCATATAATACATGGACACTAATATTTGGTCATTCGTAAACAGTTAGTCACCAAGCTCAAAAGTGGTCATTAATCTCGTCACTATACTTATACGATATTTTTCGGTATAAAAAGTGACGAACATTCTTGGTCACAGAATTTTTAAAAGGTTAATGACAAAAAATGTTTGTTTAAGCTTATATGTGGTTTATTAGCTTATTTGTGTTTCAGCTTATATCATAATAGGGATGGTGCAGATTAATATCATAGTAAAATTCAAAAAAAAACAAAAAAATCTGTAAAAATAATAAAAAGATACGGAACAAAAAATTATTAAAATCGATGACAAAATTTGGAAAAAGTATCGATTTAATGGTTAAAAGGTATTATGATACTATGATTTTTTTAATATCTCTGTAACACTCATACTTATGTTTTGAACTTTTTTAATATCACTGTAAGTATACTAGAAGAAGTGATAAACACACTGAAAAGCCCATTTGCTGTTTTGATTGGTGTTTGTGGATGTGACTTCGGGTTCGTGGGAGGGACTAGTTAATTTAGGGTCTGAGCAATTTTTTTTATTACTGTCATTTATTTATTTATTTTCAGCTGTCCAGTAGTTAATAGCTTAGGTGTCTAGTTAATTTAGGGGACTTTTACCGGGTCAGCATGTTCGTTGTTTCCAAGCTTCTGGCTGGATTCATGTATGAGCGGCTCCTTAATGGACTGGCGTATATGATGTACTCCTACCGGACCTTGGAAATGTGGGGGTCTTGGCACCTCTAACCTCGCCATCCTAACGAAATGGTGGTGGTGTTTCCACATAGATTCAAACTCACTAGTTTGGAAACAAATAATTACGTCTCTATTTATGGGAACCAAGGAGGGCTAGCCCTTCGACAACAATTATTGGTCTCAAGTTAACACTAACTTAGAGAATGTTTTTAGAGAAAAAGGACATAAATCCAGACCACTATAAAATCACCTTCACCTTTTTCCTTTTGTAAGAGCTTAGGTAGATACCGAGCTCAAGTCAATGTGGTATCCCCGTTGGTCTTAATGGTTGTAAGTGTGTCGTCAACTGTTAAAGTATATGTTATGGTCGTAGAAGTAATTGAGTCGTCAAACGGTATGTCATAACATGGGTCAAATGTTTATGGCCATGTTTAAAGGGGTGTTTCGATTAATGTATGTTTGTACCCGACGGGAAAACTCAAAACCCGAACTAATTGGGGCAGGCGGGGCATGTTAATCGGGTTACATTGCGGGTTTGGGGATTAAACGGAGATTTAAATCGGGTTTGGGGCGGGGAGCAGAGCCCGCCCCGCCCCACCCGATTAATATGTACACATATAAACAATATATTTATACCTATGTACGTAACTACGTACACAACAAGAAAAAGTGCCTATAGCGACCAAAACTTAGTGCCGACTTTTTTTTGGTCAATATTTGGGCAAAATAGTGACCATATAATACATGGACACTAATATTTGGTCATTCGTAAACAGTTAGTCACCAAGCTCAAAAGTGGTCATTAATCTCGTCACTATACTTATACGATATTTTTCGGTATAAAAAGTGACGAACATTCTTGGTCACAGAATTTTTAAAAGGTTAATGACGAAAAATGTTTGTTTAAGCTTATATGTGGTTTATTAGTTTATTTGTGTTTCAGCTTATATCATAGTAGGGATGGTGCAGATTAATATCATAGTAAAATTCAAAAAAAAAAACAAAAAAATCTGTAAAAATAATAAAAAGATACGGAACAAAAAATTATTAAAATCGATGACAAAAATTGGAAAAAGTATCGATTTAATGGTTAAAAGGTATTATGATACTATCATTTTTTTAATATCACTGTAACACTCATACTTATGTTTTGAACTTTTTTAATATCACTGTAAGTATACTAGAAGAAGTGATAAACACACTGAAAAGCCCATTTGCTGTTTTGATTGGTGTTTGTGGATGTGACTTTGGGTTCGAGGGAGGGACTAGTTAATTTAGGGTCTGAGCAATTTTTTTTATTACTGTCATTTATTTATTTATTTTCAGTTGTCCAGTAGTTAATAGCTTAGGTGTCTAGTTAATTTAGGGGACTTTTACCGGGTCAGCATGTTCGTTGTTTCCAAGCTTCTGGCTGGATTCAGGTATGGGGGGCTCCGGAATGGACTGGCGTATATGATGTACTCCTACCGGACCTCGGAAATGTGGGGGTCTTGGCACCTCTAACCTCGCCATGCTAACGAAATGGTGGTGGTGTTTCCACACAGATTCAAACTCACTAGTTTGGAAACAACTAATTACGTCTCTATTTATGGGAACCAAGGAGAGCTAGCCCTTGGACAACAATTATTGGTCTCAAGTTAACACTAACTTAGAGAATGTTTTTAGAGAAAAAGGACATAAATCCAGACTACTATAAAATCACCTTCACCTTTTTCCTTTCGTAAGAGCTTAGGTAGATACCGAGCCCAAGTCAATGTGGTACCCCCGTTGGTCTTAATGGTTGTAAGTGTGTCGTCATGTGTTAAAGTATATGTTATGGTCGTAGAAGTAATTGAGTCGTCAAACGGTATGTCATAACATGGGTCAAATGTTTATGGCCATGTTTAAAGGGGTGTTTCGATTAATGTATGTTTGTACCCGACGGGAAAACCCAAAACCCGAACTAATTGGGGAGGGCGGGGCATGTTAATTGCGTTACGTTGCGGGTTTGGGGATTAAACGGAGATTTAAATCGGGTTTGGGGCGGGGAGGTGCGCCCGCCCCGCCCCACTCGATTAATATGTACACATATAAACAATATATCTATACCTATGTACGTAACTACGTACACAACAAGAAAAGGTGCCTATAGTGACCAAAACTTAGTGCCGACTTTTTTTTGGTCACTATTTGGGCAAAATAGTGACGATATAATACATGGACACTAATATTTGGTCATTCGTAAACAGTTAGTCACCAAGCTCAAAAGGGGTCATTAATCTCGTCACTATACTTATACGATATTTTTCGGTATAAAAAGTGACGAACATTCTTGGTCACAAAATTTTTAAAAGGTTAATGACGAAAAATGTTTGTTTAAGCTTATATGTGGTTTATTAGCTTATTTGTGTTTCAGCTTATATCATAGTAGGGATGGTGCAGATTAATATCATAGTAAAATTCAAAAAAAAAAAAAATCAAAAAAATCTGTAAAAATAATAAAAAGATACGGAACAAAAAATTATTAAAATCGATGACAAAAATTGGATAAAATATCGATTTAATGGTTAAAAGGTATTATGATACTATGATTTTTTTAATATCACTGTGACACTCATACTTATGTTTTGAATTTTTTTAATATCACTGTAAGTATACTAGAAGAAGTGATAAACACACTGAAAAGCCCATTTGCTGTTTTGATTGGTGTTTGTGGATGTGATTTCGGGTTCGAGGGAGGGACTAGTTAATTTAGGGTCTGAGCAATTTTTTTTATTACTGTCATTTATTTATTTATTTTCAGCTGTCCAGTAGTTAATAGCTTAGGTGTCTAGTTAATTTAGGGGACTTTTACCGGGTCAGCATGTTCGTTGTTTCCAAGCTTCTGGCAGGATTCAGGTATGGGGGGCTCCGGAATGGACTGGCGTATGTGACGTACTCCTACCGGACCACGGAAATGTGGTGGTCTTGGCACTTCTAACCTCGCCATGCTAACGAAATGGTGGTGGTGTTTCCACACAGATTCAAACTCACTAGTTTGGAAACAAATAATTACGTCTCTATTTATGGGAACCAAGGAGGGCTAGCCCTTGGACAACAATTATTGGTCTCAAGTTAACACTAACTTAGAGAATGTTTTTAGAGAAAAAGGACATAAACCCAGACTACTATAAAATCACCTTCACCTTTTTCCTTTCGTAAGAGCTTAGGAAGATACCGAGCTCAAGTCAATGTGGTACCCCCGTTGGTCTTAATGGTTGTAAGTGTGTCATCAAGTGTTAAAGTATATGTTATGGTCGTAGAAGTAATTGAGTCGTCAAACGGTATGTCATAACATGGGTCAAATGTTTATGGCCATGTTTAAAGGGGTGTTTCGATTAATGTATGTTTGTACCCGACGGGAAAATCCAAAACCCGAACTAATTGGGGCGGGCGGGGCATGTTAATCGGGTTACGTTGCTGGTTTGGGGATTAAACGGAGATTTAAATCGGGTTTGGGGCGGGGAGCGTCGCCCGCCCCGCCCCACCCGATTAATATGTACACATATAAACAATATATCTATACCTATGTACGTAACTACGTACACAACAAGAAAAAGTGCCTATAGTGACCAAAACTTAGTGCCGACTTTTTTTTTGGTCACTATTTGGGCAAAATAGTGACCATATAATACATGGACACTAATATTTGGTCATTCGTAAACAGTTAGTCACCAAGCTCAAAAGTTGTTATTAATCTCGTCACTATACTTATACGATATTTTTCGGTATAAAAAGTGACGAACATTCTTGGTCACAGAATTTTTAAAAGGTTAATGACGAAAAATGTTTGTTTAAGCTTATATGTGGTTTATTAGTTTATTTGTGTTTCAGCTTATATCATAGTAGGGATGGTGCAGATTAATATCATAGTAAAATTCAAAAAAAAAACAAAAAAATCTGTAAAAATAATAAAAAGATACGGAACAAAAAATTATTAAAATCGATGACAAAAATTGGAAAAAGTATCGATTTAATGGTTAAAAGGTATTATGTTACTATCATTTTTTTAATATCACTGTAACACTCATACTTATGTTTTGAACTTTTTTAATATCACTGTAAGTATACTAGAAGAAGTGATAAACACACTGAAAAGCCCATTTGCTATTTTGATTGGTGTTTGTGGATGTGACTTCGGGTTCGAAGGAGGGACTAGTTAATTTAGGGTCTGAGCAATTTTTTTAATTACTGTCATTTATTTATTTATTTTCAGTTGTCCAGTAGTTAATAGCTTAGGTGTCTAGTTAATTTAGGGGACTTTTACCGGGTCAGCATGTTCGTTGTTTCCAAGCTTCTGGCTGGATTCAGGTATGGGGGGCTCCGGAATGGACTGGCGTATATGATGTACTCCTACCGGACCTCGGAAATGTGGGGGTCTTGGCACCTCTAACCTCGCCATGCTAACGAAATGGTGGTGGTGTTTCCACACAGATTCAAACTCACTAGTTTGGAAACAAATAATTACGTCTCTATTTATGGGAACCAAGGAGGGCTAGCCCTTGGACAACAATTATTGGTCTCAAGTTAACACTAACTTAGAGCATGTTTTTAGAGAAAAAGGACATAAATCCAGACTACTATAACATCACCTTCACCTTTTTCCTTTCGTAAGAGCTTAGGTAGATACCGAGCCCAAGTCAATGTGGTACCCACGTTGGTCTTAATGGTTGTAAGTGTGTCGTCATGTGTTAAAGTATATGTTATGGTCGTAGAAGTAATTGAGTCGTCAAACGGTATGTCATAACATGGGTCAAATGTTTATGGCCATGTTTAAAGGGGTGTTTCGATTAATGTATGTTTGTACCCGACGGGAAAACCCAAAACCCGAACTAATTGGGGAGGGCGGGGCATGTTAATTGGGTTACGTTGCGGGTTTGGGGATTAAACGGAGATTTAAATCGGGTTTGGGGCGGGGAGCGGCGCCCGCCCCGCCCCACTCGATTAATATGTACACATATAAACAATATATCTATACCTATGTACGTAACTACGTACACAACAAGAAAAGGTGCCTATGGTGACCAAAACTTAGTGCCGACTTTTTTTTGGTCACTATTTGGGCAAAATAGTGACGATATAATACATGGACACTAATATTTGGTCATTCGTAAACAGTTAGTCACCAAGCTCAAAAGGGGTCATTAATCTCGTCACTATACTTATACGATATTTTTCGGTATAAAAAGTGACGAACATTCTTGGTCACAAAATTTTTAAAAGGTTAATGACGAAAAATGTTTGTTTAAGCTTATATGTGGTTTATTAGCTTATTTGTGTTTCAGCTTATATCATAGTAGGGATGGTGCAGATTAATATCATAGTAAAATTCAAAAAAAAAAAAAAAAACAAAAAAATCTGTAAAAATAATAAAAAGATACGGAACAAAAAATTATTAAAATCGATGACAAAAATTGGAAAAAATATCGATTTAATGGTTAAAAGGTATTATGATACTATGATTTTTTTAATATCACTGTGACACTCATACTTATGTTTTGAATTTTTTTAATATCACTGTAAGTATACTAGAAGAAGTGATAAACACACTGAAAAGCCCATTTGCTGTTTTGATTGGTGTTTGTGGATGTGACTTCGGGT
Organism: Artemisia argyi; assembly: GCA_030686995.1. Lineage (NCBI taxonomy): Eukaryota > Viridiplantae > Streptophyta > Magnoliopsida > Asterales > Asteraceae > Artemisia > Artemisia argyi. The sequence goes on from CM060690.1 coordinate 6,660,482, forward strand.
TCGAGGGAGGGACTAGTTAATTTAGGGTCTGAGCAATTTTTTTTATTACTGTCATTTATTTATTTATTTTCAGCTGTCCAGTAGTTAATAGCTTAGGTGTCTAGTTAATTTAGGGGACTTTTACCGGGTCAGCATGTTCGTTGTTTCCAAGCTTCTGGCTGGATTCAGGTATGGGGGGCTCCGGAATGGACTGGCGTATATGACGTACTCCTATCGGACCTCGGAAATGTGGTGGTCTTGGCACTTCTAACCTCGCCATGCTAACGAAATGGTGGTGGTGTTTCCACACAGATTCAAACTCACTAGTTTGGAAACAAATAATTACGTCTCTATTTATGGGAACCAAGGAGGGCTAGCCCTTGGACAACAATTATTGGTCTCAAGTTAACACTAACTTAGAGAATGTTTTTAGAGAAAAAGGACATAAACCCAGACTACTATAAAATCACCTTCACCTTTTTCCTTTCGTAAGAGCTTAGGAAGATACCGAGCTCAAGTCAATGTGGTACCCCCGTTGGTCTTAATGGTTGTAAGTGTGTCGTCAAGTGTTAAAGTATATGTTATGGTCGTAGAAGTAATTGAGTCGTCAAACGGTATGTCATAACATGGGTCAAATGTTTATGGCCATGTTTAAAGGGGTGTTTCGTTTAATGTATGTTTGTACCCGACGGGAAAATCCAAAACCCGAACTAATTGGGGCGGGCGGGGCAAGTTAATCGGGTTACGTTGCTGGTTTGGGGATTAAACGGAGATTTAAATCAGGTTTGGGGCGGGGAGCGTCGCCCGCCCCGCCCCACCCGATTAATATGTACACATATAAACAATATATTTATACCTATGTACGTAACTACGTACACAACAAGAAAAAGTGCCTATAGTGACCAAAACTTAGTGCCGACTTTTTTTTTGGTCACTATTTGGGCAAAATAGTGACCATATAATACATGGACACTAATATTTGGTCATTCGTAAACAGTTAGTCACCAAGCTCAAAAGTGGTCATTAATCTCGTCACTATACTTATACGATATTTTTCGGTATAAAAAGTGACGAACATTCTTGGTCACAAAATTTTTAAAAGGTTAATGACGAAAAATGTTTGTTTAAGCTTATATGTGGTTTATTAGCTTATTTGTGTTTCAGCTTATATCATAGTAGGGATGGTGCAGATTAATATCATAGTAAAATTAAAAAAAAAAAAAACAAAAAACAAAAAAATCTGTAAAAATAATAAAAAGATACGGAACAAAAAATTATTAAAATCGATGACAAAAACTGGAAAAAGAATCGATTTAATGGTTAAAAGGAATTACGATACTATGATTTTTTTAATATCACTGTAACACTCATACTTATGTTTTGAATTTTTTTAATATCACCGTAAGTATACTAGAAGAAGTGATAAACACACTGAAAAGCCCATTTGTTGTTTTGATTGGTGTTTGTGGATGTGACTTCGGGTTCGAGGGAGGGACTAGTTAATTTAGGGTCTGAGCAATTTTTTTTATTACTGTTATTTATTTATTTATTTATTTTCAGTTGTCCAGTAGTTAACAGCTTAGGTGTCTAGTTAATTTAGGTGAGTTTTACCGGGTCAGCATGTTCGTTGTTTCCAAGCTTCTGGCTGGATTCAGGTATGGGGGGCTCCGGAATGGACTGGCGTATATGGCGTACTCCTACCGGACCTCGGAAATGTGGGGTCTTGGGACCTCTAACCTCGCCATGCTAACGAAATGGTGGTGGTGTTTCCACACAGATTCAAACTCACTAGTTTGGAAACAAATAATTATGTCTCTATTTATCGGAACCAAGGAGGGCTAGCCCTTGGACAACAATTATTGGTCTCAAGTTAACACTAACTTAGAGAATGTTTTTAGAGAAAAAGGATATAAATCCAGACTACTATAAAATCACCTTCACCTTTTTCGTTTCGTAAGAGCTTAGGTAGATACCGAGCTCAAGTCAATGTGGTACCCCCGTTGGTTTTAATGGTTGTAAGTGTGTCGTCAAGTGTTAAAGTATATGTTATGGTCGTAGAAGTAATTGAGTCGTCAAACGGTATGTCATAACACGGGTCAAATGTTTATGGCCATGTTTAAAGGGGTGTTTCGATTAATGTATGTTTGTACCCGACGGGAAAACCCAAAACCCGAACTAATTGGGGCGGGCGGGGCATGTTAATCGGGTTACGTTGCGGGTTTGGGGATTAAACGGAGATTTAAATCGGGTTTGGGGCGGGGAGCGGCGCCCGCCCCGCCCCACCCGATTAATATGTACACATATAAACAATATATCTATACCTATGTACGTAACTACGTACAAAACAAGAAAAAGTGCCTATAGTGACCAAAACTTAGTGCCGACTTTTTTTTGGTCACTATTTGGGCAAAATAGTGACGATATAATACATGGACACTAATATTTGGTAATTCGTAAACAGTTAGTCACCAAGCTCAAAAGTGGTCATTAATCTCGTCACTATACTTATACGATATTTTTCGGTATAAAAAGTGACGAACATTCTTGGTCACAAAATTTTTAAAAGGTTAATGACGAAAAATGTTTGTTTAAGGTTATATGTGGTTTATTAGCTTATTTGTGTTTCAGCTTATATCATAGTAGGGATGGTGCAGATTAATATCATAGTAAAATTCAAAAAAAAAAAAAAAAAAAAAAATCAAAAAAATCTGTAAAAATAATAAAAAGATACGGAACAAAAAATTATTAAAATCGATGACAAAAATTGGAAAAAGAATCGATTCAATGGTTAAAAGGTATTATGATACTATGATTTTTTTAATATCACTGTAACACTCATACTTATGTTTTGAATTTTTTTAATATCACCGTAAGTATACTAGAAGAAGTGATAAACACACTGAAAAGCCCATTTGCTGTTTTGAGTGGTGTTTGTGGATGTGACTTCGGGTTCGAGGGAGGGACTAGTTAATTTAGGGTCTGAGCAATTTTTTTTATTACTGTTATTTATTTATTTATTTTCAGTTGTCCAGTAGTTAATAGCTTAGGTATCTAGTTAATTTAGGGGACTTTTACCAGGTCAGCATGTTCGTTCTTTCCAAGCTTCTGGCTGGATTCAGGTATGGGGGGCTCCGGAATGGACTGGCGTATATGACGTACTCCTACCGGACCTCGGAAATGTGGGGGTCTTGGCACCTCTAACCTCGCCATGCTAACGAAATGGTGGTGGTGTTTCCACACAGATTCAAACTCACTAGTTTGGAAACAAATAATTACGTCTCTATTTATGGGAACCAAGGAGGGCTAGCCCTTGGACAACAATTATTGGTCTCAAGTTAACACTAACTTAGAGAATGTTTTTAGAGAAAAAGGATATAAATCCAGACTACTATAAAATCACCTTCACCTTTTTCCTTTCGTAAGAGCTTAGGTAGATACTGAGCTCAAGTCAATGTGGTACCCCCGTTGGTCTTAATGGTTGTAAGTGTGTCGTCAAGTGTTAAAGTATATGTTATGGTCGTAGAAGTAATTGAGTCGTCAAACGGTATGTCATAACATGGGTCAAATGTTTATGGCCATGTTTAAAGGGGTGTTTCGATTAATGTATGTTTGTACCCGGCGGAAAACCTAAAACCCGAACTAATTAGGGCGGGCGGGGCATGTTAATCGGGTTACGTTGCGGGTTTGGGGATTAAACGGAGATTTAAATCGGGTTTGGGGCGGGGAGCAGCGCCCGCCCCGCCCCGCCCCACTCAATTAATATGTACACATATAAACAATATATCTATACCTATGTACGTAACTATGTACACTACAAGAAAAAGTGCCTATAGTGACCAAAACTTAGTGCCGACTTTTTTTTGGTCACTATTTGGGCAAAATAGTGACCATATAATACATGGACACTAATATTTGGTCATTGGTAAACAGTTAGTCACCAAGCTCAAAAGTGGTCATTAATCACGTCACTATACTTATACGATATTTTTCGGTATAAAAAGTGACGAACATTCTTGGTCACAAAATTTTTAAAAGGTTAATGACGAAAAATGTTTGTTTAAGCTTATATGTGGTTTATTAGCTTATTTTTGTTTCAGCTTATATCATAGTAGGGATGGTGCGACCACTGGGGCGTTGGTCCAGTGGGTGGGGCTTTCATTCTTGAGTCAATTGACTCGGGTTCGAATCCCATCCCTGGCACTTTGCTCCCAGATAGGTACCCACCTCCGCAAAACCTATGGGCTCACTGGAGAGACTTTGTGGATAAGAGCTCAAGAGTCCGAGAGTCTCGTCTCACTCCAGTTGGTGCCCCACTAGGCCAGGAGAGTTGCCCGGAGCTATTCCTTGTGGGGTGGACAATGGCTGGTGCCAAAAGGCACCCGGTGTCAGAGTGTTCCCGCCAATCTACACCTTTTGTGGATAGTAGGGATGGTGCGGATTAATATCATTGTAAAATTCAAAAAAAACAAAAAAATCTGTAAAAATAATAAAAAGATACGGAACAAAAAATTATTAAAATCGATGACAAAAATTGGAAAAAGAATCGATTTAATGGTTAAAAGATATTATGATACTATGATTTTTTAATATCACTGTAACACTCATACTTATGTTTTGAATTTTTTTAATATCACCGTAAGTTCACTAGAAGAAGTGATAAACACACTGAAAAGTGAAAACCCATTTGTTTTTTTGATTGGTGTTTGTGGATGTGACTTCGGGTTCGAGGGAGGGACTAGTTAATTTAGGGTCTGAGCAATTTTTTTTATTACTGTTATTTATTTATTTATAGCTGTCCAGTAGTTAATAGCTTAGGTGTCTAGTTAATTTAGGGGAATTTTACCGGGTCAGCATGTTCGTTGTTTCCATGCTTCTGGCTGGATTCAGGTATGGGGGGCTCCGGAATGGACTGGCGTATATGACGTACTCCTACCGGACCTCGGAAATGTGGGTGTCTTGGCACCTCTAACCTCACCATGCTAACTTAATGGTTGCGGTGTTTCCACACAGATTCAAACTCACTAGTTTGGAAAAAAAAATAATTACGTCTCTATTTATGGTAACCAAGGAGGGTTAGCCCTTGGACAACTATTATTGGTTTCAAGTTAACACTAACTTAGAGAATGTTTTTAGAAGGAAAGTTGATAATGGCTCCACTTTTGAGTTCTGGAATGATACATGGCTTGGTACTTCCTCCTTCAAATCTGTCTTTAACAGGTTGTTCATGCAGGAGTAATCGAAAAAAAGAGTGATTGATGTCCAAATACATACTTTGTGTGTTCTCAGAACATGATCATTCACCATCAGCCCAACTGTTACTTCATAAACTGAATTACGACGATTAGTTTATCATTATTGAAAATCATGTGTATCAAGATGACATAGTATTACCCAATTAACAAAAAGAAAGTATTTAATTTTTTCAAAACTGAAACATTATTGTTAGGAATAAAAAAAAATGGTTATTTCAAAAATGGTAGAATCAACCTAAAAATCAGAAACGGATGTAATTTGTAATTTCAACAACGGTTATTCATTTTTGATGTAATAACGTTATACTTGTTTTAAGGATGAATCTTAAACTCTCGTGTTATTCGGATGTAATTTGTATTATTATGAATTTTCATTATTATTTCAGAGCAGTTTAAATCTACAGGCAAAAACAATTGTAGCAAAATTTGGTAATTTTTTGAAATTTCTTTTCAGTGACAACTTTTATAGTCACTTAACCTCTTTGATAGTGACAACTTACATACTGAATACACTAACTTATGTTTCACTCAAAATGACGCCTTTCTTTGCCACTTATCTACTCAAATAACGTTATACTTGTTTTAAGGATGAATCTTAAACTCTCGTGTTATTCGGATGTAATTTGTATTATTGTGAATTTTCATTATTATTTCAGGGCAGTTTAAATCTACAGGCAAAAACAATTGTAGCAAAATTTGATAATTTTTTGTCATTTCTTTTCAGTGACAACTTTTTTTGTCACTCAACCTCATTGATAGTGACAACTTACATAGCGACTACTCTAACATATGTTTCACTCAAAAAATGACGCCTTTCTTTGCCACTTAGTGACGGATTTGCCTAGTCACTACACGGTCAATATTCAATTTCGTCACTAATTAATTGTGACGGAGTTTATGTGACGACTAGCGACGAGCATGATTCGTGACACATCCGGTTTAGTGACGAAGTTTCAAATATTAGTGACGAACTCCTATCTGAAACACTCTTTTATAGCTTTGCTAACATCTTGACCTACTAAATTCCAAGCTTTCTAGAATATTGCTGAGAAAACACTGGATCAGGTGCCTTATTATCACCAGGATTAAAAAAATTGCATCCTTAATTTCCTTGTCAGTAAATTCTTTAGTCATCATATCTTTAATCATCATATATATTAGTGTTGGAAGAAATCCAACAAACCGGTTTCTAGAGTGGAACCACTAATCAAGAACTACTCCAACAAGACCTCGGCAAAGGGTTATGATCCCTTAATGTCGAGTGGCACCAACACGCACACGAGATATTTACACTCAAACGTTTATTAAACAAGAGCAAGAAAAGAAGGTACAAATAAAACCTCACCCCCTCATCCCTATTTATAGAGAATGAAGGGGGAGAAACCTAATCCTTGGTGAACAAGGATTCTACAATTGAGGAGGTTAGGAACTTTCCTAATACATGACTAACCTCCTTAAGTTTGAGCTAAACTACAACTAGCCCCCTAAACTTATATCCTAACTATTACACACTCATATTCTAACAATTAGCTTCTTCAGTACAGATCTTTATTGTGACTAGATTTTCAGCATCAACAATATTTTCCACAGCATCCTCTTCACCCAGAAACTGAGTACCTACATCATCCCACTCAAAACTCTGCCCATTTTCATCACAAATAACATCAATTCTATTTCTTTGTCGCTTCCTCAACTCCCTACAGCTTTATTGAAAAAAGCATTATTATTACTCATTTAGATGTGTCAATCCGTATAAGCAACTGGGCTAGCTTAGTTGGCCACCATGATTCCTTAGGAGGCTTGGGGATCAGGGAAGGTCTCAAGTTCGAGTCCCACCCGAGACTTTTAACCCTTCAGACGGAATAGGAGGAAGCACAGGCGGGGAGTTCAAGGTCAGCATACTGCCCAATTGAAACATATTGTGACCAGCAACTTCCTTCTTCCATTCTTTCTCCATTAAGGCTATAAATTCCGCTTTCTCAGCAACATAATTTGCAAATTGAAGGATTTCTTCTTTTGCCCCATTCCATTAACCATGAAAACGATTTGCTTTTGATTTTTTTTCTGCGATTCTTAATAATTTATTGTCCTCTTCGAGAAAAAGGACATAAATCCAGACTACTATTCTTTGTGTGTTCTCAGAACATGATCATTCACCATCAGCCCAACTGTTACTTCATAAACTGAATTACGACGATTAATTTATCAGTATTGAAAATCATGTGTATCAAGATGACATAGTATTACCCAATTAACAAAAAGAAAGTATTTAATTTTTTCAAAACTGAAACATTATTGTTAGGAATAAAAAAAACGGTTATTTCAAAATTGGTAGAATCAACCTAAAAATCAGAAACGGATGTAATTTGTAATTTCAACAACGGTTATTCCTTTTTGATGTAATAACGTTATACTTGTTTTAAGGATGAATCTTAAACTCTCGTGTTATTCGGATGTGATTTGTTGATGCGTGGGAATCGCAACAGGCTTTACCTCTCGAGGGATCTCGAGAAGCTTACAACCCCCGCCAGGCAGTGTACCTGATCGTTGTAGTATAGTATAGTGACAAGTACCGGGGGATTGATCGTTCAGCTTAGGAATAGTGTCGCTAGGATTAGAAAACCTAATTACTAGTTCTAAAGGTGAGGGATGATTCTTTTTGTATTTTTATATTTTTTAGAAAGCAATTAAAATCTCGGGTTTTGGAAGAGTGGGCGGAATTAGTTGCTATTCAACTAACCCAAAACTAATATGCAATCAAAATTAAATACTAAAAATGAAAATAAACTAATTAAACTAAAGTTGTGAGCAGTAATTGGAGAAATTGTGTTTACTTAGATTTCACTACTCCCTAGATATCTTTTACACGTTAATTACTTGTTATAATTGCATGGATGACGGATTGTATTCCTTAATACCATTCATGGGGTGGCATACATAACTCCCCAATTCTATGAGCTCTTATCTCCTCCTACACCATGCCCAGCACAACTATAGGGATTGTAAACAGTGGCTCATGCATTAAATACAACCAATAAAGACCTAGTACGCCTCGGTTCATGTTTCTTAAGACGTTCAAGCATGTTACCATTTGGAGATCTGCCAGTTTTCTTAAGCCTAACATATAAATCATTCATCCAAGACAAGAATAAACAAGTAATCAACACATAATCAATATCTAGGTTTCATTAGATCTAAGCAAACACAAAAGAGATCTAGCCTAGCATAATGGAATTGAGACAAGAACAAGATATAGACAACCAACACATAGACATATTGATTGAATTAGAAGAACACTTATCTGAATTACAATGCAAGGTATCAAGGGTTTGGAACCCTTGAAAAACCTATAAAAGTTGCACCAAAATCGTCTTTAGGGTTTCTCCAAAACTTCTTTTTTTTAATGTAAAAAACTAGAAAACTATATATAGGAAAATAGGGGTGACGGCGTCAAGAACAAGGGTGTGACGCCGTCATCTCGCCGCCAAATACTTCCTCGGACGGCCTTGATCTACTTCTAACGCCCTATGTGACGCCGTCATCAACTACGGTATTTTATTCTTGTGATGTTGACGCCGTCATGAACAACTCTTGACGCCTTCATGTACTGTTCCCAGCATGGAAAATTGAGACTTTGCCGTTTTCTTCACTTTTATGCTCCAAAAACGTCCAAAATGGCTTCTTTTCCAGAATTCACTCTCCAAGTACCTAAAATCACAAAAGGAACGATTTAGGGCAATATTTGATCAAATAAATTCGGATTCGGGCTTAAATGACCCCCTAAAAACGGATCATTTTTCCCCTCATCATATACCCTTACACTTGAGATTTGCTTGTCCTCAAGCAAATGCGCTTTTATTCTACTTAAAAGACAAGTTAGGGGTCATTTAACACTAATATAAAAGTAATTACAACAAATAATCGTTCCACTAAAGACCAACAGACAAGCACGGAGGTCATATACAAGCACCTCACAAATAGTGTTTAGATACTCACATCTCTCGGGTGTAATAAAGTAATATAACATTATGGAAATGGAAGATATCTCTCACTACCTGTCATAGCAAAATAGATTACCATAGGCTTGGGAAAGGATCAAACCTCCACCACATGGCGTAAGCACAAAGGATAAACTATCAAAGAGGTCTTTTTAAAGGGTTGTAACGTTAGGTATAGGGATATGAATTACACGGTTTTGTTGGATAAAGGAAGTTTTACTGGTGGCGAGTTAACAATCTTGGTTAATTACATGTACAATATGGCGTTGCTAAGCCAAGACTAGACTCGACTTAAGCTAATAAATAAGAAATAACAAAAACATAAAATGAAACGGGATGGTAGTCCGTATGTTTTTCTCTTTTTTTCTTTTTCTATTTTTTCTTTTCTTTTTCTTGATTTTTTTTTTTTTTTTTTTTTTTTTTTTTTTTTTTTTTTGCATACACTCTTACCCTACCATCCAAAATAATACATCATAGGGGATTGAGCATTCCGCTTACACTTGAATCTTTACATACTTTACAATCAACTAATCTAATGACTCGAATTAAGAAAATTAAAACACTTGGAGCACTTTTAAGATTAACGTACATATGGGGGTAATTAATGATGTTCTTCCCCATTACTCCATAAATAAGTACTTACCCATGAGTCCCAATCGTCCCAAAACAATATGTACAAGGATATGACTCGACTTAGCAACCATGTAATCAATTAGAAAGTTAACTTAGGGTTTAACAAATAACAATAATGCACTAAAAATGAGCGCATACACGGAAGGCTAAGGCGATTTGGTTGTACATTTTAGTGGGGTGTAACAAATTCTTCCTTTAAGTAAAATGCTTAAAGTTAGAAATGAAAATATAGGCTCGGAGGGGTGTACTAGGGGTTTCGTGTACTAAAAATGAGTACAACGCTAAGGGTGTGGGAAAAATTAGTTGACTTAACTAGCCAAGTAATATGACTTAAATGGTCAAGTAATTATGATACGGGTTTAACACAAGGGTAATCCTAATGCCTCTTATCATATAGTAAATCCTACCACACGAATGTAGTCTTACTAGCGGTCTTGGGATGCATCACTAACGCAAGTTCTAGAATCTAAATGCTACCGGTACACTCATAAGCACTAATTGTAAATGCTTTTCCTATCAAATCTAAAGGCGAACCTCACATATTTGGGTGGAAAATTTTTCTGAATATACGGTTATGTGCTAGTCATACAATCTCCTATCCATGAGACGCTTGCTATGGCTAAAGTTTCACTCCTAAATGTTGTAAAAAATTTTAAATTTGGCGCTAAAATTACACTAACAAGTATTTCTCATAGTTTTATTACACATCTACTATCAAACAAAACAAACTCAAGCGAAAGTCCATATGTAATGTATCATCTTTTTACCCTCCCCTTACACTTAAGATGAACATTGTCCCCAATGTTCAAGTAAAGAATGTAAAAGTGAAAAAGTAAAGAGAATGAAATCAAATACTCCCCTGATTCGCTCGGTATGGATTATAGGATGGCCAGGTTAGATCTTCTTCCAAGAAAATGAACAATCAAAGCTTCCCTTCCAGAATATAAATCATCTCCTTGTCGAACGTAACCTGTAAATCCTGACAAAATAGACAAGACAACCTCGCGTAAAATCGGCGGCATCCTATATAAGTTATTAAATCCTAGAAAACAAAGTAAGATATAATGCTTGTGGAATGAAGTTTGCAGATTTCCTGGAGATTATAAAACTTAATAATTCACAAAAACCATAAGACTCCGTTAGAAAAACAAAACCGGTAAAATTTCCAGATTTTAACTCCTGACGCCGTCAAGAGTAAACTCATGACGCCGTCAGAATGGACCTGCAAAAATTCTTATGTTAAGTTTCCGGAAAATTTCTGGAAAAACTTGGTCTTACTTCCTGGAAAATCCTGCAAAACTTCATTATGACTCAATACAAGCATTTGACTCTAACAAATACGAATATACATGTTCATTTAATATTGTGGAGAATCATGATCGGTTTGTTTCTTGAAAACATATTTGGGGTTTCCCCTTACACTTATATTTTGCAAAAATACTTTTAAGTTGGAGTTAAGACTAGGCCAAACAACATAGTAAAGTATTTCCACATTTTAATTTAGAAACATGATCAACCAACAATAAAAATAAAACATGCATACGGAAGCAAATAACAAACAAATAAAATGAAAATCACACAAAGCATGGGTTGCCTCCCAAGAAGCGCTTGTTTTTGTTCGAGTCACGAGCCTGACTCTACCCTTATTTAACGGAAAGAAGGGAGGTTTTCCCTACACTTAGGATTAATTGCGGGTGGAAGTAGCGATACACACCCTTAGGGTGGAAGTATGCCACGTGAGAAAAGAGTGGTGGGTGAATTATATGCTCAAACGGGTGTGCTCCTTTCATCATAACCTTACCTAGTTCACTTTGGTCAATGAGTGAGTTGAAGTTTTCTCCTAAGAAGGGATCATTTTCTATCAACTTTGAGAGATTCCTAGTTGGGGATCTATCTTGACCTAATAAACCCGGTTTAAACCCATAATGTTTCTTGTGATCACTCATAAACGGGTGATGTATGTATGTAAGGTCATGGTTCACTCCTATGTTGGCTTCTTCTCTACAAGGCTTGGGGTCTACTACCTTCAACGTAAAACTACCCGGACTACATGGTTTGATGGGTGGATCGGGACCTATTTCAATTCCTAAATATTCATCCAAGGATGGAAGATTAGGTAATGGTTTTGGTTGAGGCTCCGGGTCATCAAAACTAGGAACTTCCCTAGAACTAGGAGTAAGGTTATCACTACAAGTGTTGAAACCTATATCCTCTAGTGGTGCTTGGTCCAAGGGTTCTACCTCAATTGGGGTTCCTATAGTCTCTTCTACTTCTTCCGGGTAAGTCACGGGTGGTGTATGTGCCTCAAATGATGGTAGGACTTGTGAGGTACTTTGTGGGCTTGAATTGTCCACCTCATCCTCCATTGTGCCTAGATTACCTATGTGTTTGTTTTGTACTATGGCTTTAGGTGACATCCACACAGGTATCCCTGAGTAATCATCCCCAGACAAACTTCCTGTTTGCTCCTTCAAACTTTTTTTTGATTGATTTGTGATGTTGTTTGTTGGGTTATCTACTCTATAATAATATTGGGCACAGTCTTCTATGGTATCCTATGTTTCTTCAGCACTTAATTCCCTAGGGCCCCCATTGGCAAAATCATCAATGCACATTTGGTCACATCGGTTGACATGATAGTAAAAGGTTTCGGTTAGGGATGCTGAAGAGAAACTATGATGAGGGAATTTTCGAAGTAAAATTTTAAAACGAGTCCATGCATCATATATGGGTTCATCTCGATATTGTTTGAAATTCGAGATGTCAATAGGGTAGAATGGCCTTTTTGGTTGGTGGTATGGTGGATTCGCGTACTCCATAATGGTGAACGGAATAGTCAATGGAAATTACGAACAAACACACAAAGAAAAAGATAGACTAAAGAAATCCTAAAAAATAAAAATAAAATCTTACTAGAAAGGAATCTAGCAAGTAGACCTAATAAAAAGAAATTCTAACCTAGACAATAACTATTCCCCGGCAACGGCGCCAAAAACTTGATGCGTGGGAATCGCAACAGGCTTTACCTCTCGAGGGATCTCGAGAAGCTTACAACCCTCACCAGGCAGTGTACCTGATCATTGTAGTATAGTATTGTGACAAGTACCGGAGGATTGATCGTTCAGCTTAGGAATAGTGTCGCTAGGATTAGAAAACCTAATTACTAGTTCTAAAGGTGAGGGATGATTCTTTTTGTATTTTTATATTTTTTAGAAAGCAATTAAAATCTCGGGTTTTGGAAGAGTGGGCGGAATTAGTTGCTATTCAACTAACCCAAAACTAATATGCAATCAAAATTAAATACTAAAAATGAAAATAAACTAATTAAACTAAAGTTGTGAGCAGTAATTGGAGAAATTGTGTTTACTTAGATTTCACTACTCCCTAGATATCTTTTACACGTTAATTACTTGTTATAATTGCATGGATGACGAATTGTATTCCTTAATACCATTCATGGGGTGGCATACATAACTCCCCAATTCTATGAGCTCTTATCTCCTCCTACACCATGCCCAACACAACTATAGGGATTGTAAACAGTGGCTCATGCATTAAATACAACCAATAAAGACCTAGTACGCCTCGGTTCATGTTTCTTAAGACGTTCAAGCATTTTACCATTTGGAGATCTGCCAGTTTTCTTAAGCCTAACATATAAATAATTCATCCAAGACAAGAATAAACAAGTAATCAACACATAATCAATATCTAGGTTTCATTAGATCTAAGCAAACACAAAAGAGATCTAGCCTAGCATAATGGAATTGAGACAAGAACAAGAAATAGACAACCAACACATAGACATATTGATTGAATTAGAAGAACACTTATCTCAATTACAATGCAAGGTATCAAGGGTTTGGAACCCTTGAAAAACCTGTAAAAAACTAGAAAACTATATATAGGAAAATAGGGGTGACGGCGTCAAGAACAAGGGTGTGACGCCGTCATCTCACCGCCAAATACTTCCCCGGATGGCCTTGATCTACTTCTGACGCCCTATGTGACGCCGTCATCAACTACGGTATTTTATTCTTGGGATGTTGACGCCGTCATGAACAACTCTTGACGCCTTCATGTACTGTTCCCAGCATGGAAAATTGAGACTTTGCCATTTTCTTCACTTTTATGCTCCAAAAACGTCCAAAATGGCTTCTTTTCCAGAATTCACTCTCCAAGTACCTAAAATCACAAAAGGAACGATTTAGGGCAATATTCGATCAAATAAATTCGGATTCGGGCTTAAATGACCCCCTAAAAATGGATCATTTTTCGCCTCATCATTTGTATTATTATGAATTTTCATTATTATTTCAGAGCAGTTTAAATCTACAGGCAAAAAAAATTGGAGCAAAATTTTTAAAAAGTTAATAACGAAAAATGTTTGTTTAAGCTTATATGTGGTTTATTAGCTTATTTGTGTTTCAGCTTATATCATAGTAGGGATGGTGCGGATGAATATCATAGTAAAATTCAAAAAAAAAATAATAATAAAAAATAATAATAATAATAATAATAATAATAAATCAAAAAAATCTGAAAAAAATAATAAAAAGATACGGAACAAAAGATTAGTAAAATCGACGGAAAAAATTGTAAAAAGAATCGATTTAATGGTTAAAAGGTATTATGATACTATGATTCTTTTAATATCACTGTAACACTAATACTTATGTTTTGAATTTTTTTAATATCACCGTAAGTTCACTAGGAGAAGTGATAAACACACTGAAAAGTGAAAACCCATTTGTTGTTTTGATTGGTGTTTGTGGATGTGACTTCGGGTTCGAGGGAGGGACTGATAACCTTCAGACTTCTTTCATTTTTTTATTTATTCAAATTTTTATGAAACGGTGATATTTTGTAAAACCAACCGTGATATTAAGCTTCTTTACATGTGAAAATTTACGGTTATATTAACAATATTATTAAAAAAAGAAAAAAAAAAAAAAAAAAGAGAAGAAAAAAAAGTTTTCTGTGATATTAAAATATGTTATTGTGATATTAAATTTTTTATTAAAAGTTTTTGTGATATCAAGATCTGATCTTGACATTTTGTCAAAGATCAAGGATCTGATCTTGACTCTTGTATCAGTCGCTAATATCACCATACCATTAACCATGAAAACGATTTGCTTTTGAATTTTTTTTCTGTGATTCTTAATAATTTAGTGGGCTCATTAAGGCCCAGCCGATCAAAGGGCCCGAGCTCGTTTAGGCTGTTAGAAACTTAGAATATGGCAGAACCTTATGCAGCGTACATAAAGTTCACATGATTAGTAGGTCCCTTCATGATAAACACTGTCCTTAAAGAATATTATCCCCCACTATCAACGCTGGTGGGATACGAGACTAATTTCTTCCCAGGATTCGACCTCAAAGAACAGAACCTTATGCAGCGTACATAAAGTTCACATGATTAGTAGGTCCCTTCATGTATCGATTGATTTTGTAGACAAAACTTGTCAAAGTTACAAATATTAATCATTGGGCATGATGTAATTTACCTGTCTAAAATTGAACAGTTTGTTATTAAAGGAGGCAAATTTTTATTTACCCAAAACGTAATGTGTTTATTTTGTCTAATGAATACTATGACTTGGATATATAGATGATTTGCCAACAGTAGGGTATATATTATTGAGTATATCAAAATGATATGTTTGCCTGTCTGTATTCAAATACTTGAATAGAAACCATGGATTATGGTTTAGAATGCAACAAGATCTTTATAATGATAAAGTCATGCAAGTTGGATAATTGAAAAAAAAATATTACGAAGAATTAAGTGTTGCATTTTACACTTGGTATAAGTGTAGCATCTTGTGATCAATGGAAAAAGTTAAGTTGTACAACGTATTCAACTATTGCATCACAATTCGTTGTTTTTGTTTTAAGGAATTATAATGGTTAAAGAACACATTTTATACTATCCCAAATTATGTGTTCGTTCAGACCTGCAAGACGAAGAGGTTGAAGTTTATCTTCTTAATAGTTCTTTTGAAAAAGTGCAAACGCAGGGCATGATTAAAAGAAACTACCTATATAAGTATGAAGTTTTGCCGCCTCAAGAAGCTTGGACTTGGCTTCCTATATACTCATGAATGGATAAGGACACATGGCTTGTAAAGTGTCAAGTATAAACATAAGAGATCATAAACTCGTGTGTATACTATCTTCAGGTATTTAAATGGGTTGACGGGTTCAATCGTTACGACACCCCGATTCTAGAATATTTGAAATGTGTAGTAACTAAGATGAAAATTCAAACGAAAGACATTTTCATTTATGCATGAGTTTGATTTGTTTTGATTATGTTGGAAATCAAGGATTACACTAAAATGGGGGAGGATTGTTGGTGATTTTAGTGTCATCAAACATTTCGTTACTAAGATGTTGCAACAATTTAAAAGATTGTGACTGTTGGATACAGTGACAGAAAAAACTGTCAATATCTAGTGTTGCAGAAATCTATTAGAAAGTTGGTTACTTTAAACCAAAAGGTGCAACCACTCATGAAAGCGTGCGACTTTTCATGAAAAGTCATTTTGTCTAGTATACATAGGCACCATTTTTGGACTTTCAATATAACATGAATAATCACAACAACACATACAATATTCTCTATGTTTTATGTTGTCGCCAAAAGGGCTGACGACCTGACGTCATCGCCGGGCTACGGTTTTTCATATTTTACAAGCGCATCCAGGAGTCAGGGATATAGGATGAAACATTATTAGTGTTTTTTGGCATTTCTAACATTATATATCCTAACTACACGAATGTAGTCTCACTAGTGGTCTCGGGATGCATCACAAACTCAAGTTCTAGAATCTAAATACTACCGGTACGCTCATAAGCATCAAAAGTGAATGCTTTTGCCTAATAATCTAAAGGCGAACCTCACGTTTTGGGGTGGAAATTTTTGAGTGGTAGGGATTTTTTGTGCTAGTAATATACTAATATACTACGTAATTCCTATCCATGAGATGCTTATTAATTAAGACATTGAATGTGTTCTTGTCTTATCTCAATACGAATTTCGTGTAACCCAAGGCACCAAGTAGGGTCGATATATTGTGCGATATATTGTATTCAGAAAGTGAACTATACACGATTCAAGAATTTATCCAAGCAATCATTGAATATCAAGACCCGAACACAATGCAAAAGAAGGTACTCCAAACACAATGCAAAAGAAGGTACCCAAGACGCAAAAGAAGCCACTGGAACACCATCTACAAATCATCTAAATGGATAGATTGGTTTTGCGAACCCTCTTATGGCTGTATATCGGGTACAGCATGTGGCATAGATGGTTGCGAGGTTGACTCGTGTTGGAAGTAGAGTTTCTGTCAATCCCGAAACCGTTTAACCATAAGAAACAGCAAATTTATAATGGAATTATACGTTGAATAAAAATATGAAACTGACCTTTTTGATATTTTGTTGTCGCTTAAGTTGAATATTTGTTGGTCCATTACATGACATGCTCTTGTGTCCCATATTACCACACGTACTACACGGTGTCCTTTTTCGCGACTCCCCACGCGACGGAAAACGATCCCTGTTTTTTGGTCGTCCCGAATTCCGCTTTTCCATTGATGGTTGAAGCACTTTTTGCATGTCTTCCGGCGTTTCCCACGATGATGTCGCTTTTAAAGGATACACCAACTCTTGGTATGTATCCCTAAGCGTAGTTTTCTTAAACGAGTCTTTGGCCCATGGAAAGCATGTACCCATTCCTAAAGAGATAGAAACAACAATGACATGGCCGCAAGGTAATCCGGATAGTTACCACTTCCGACAGGTACAATGACCCTCGTTCAGCGTGACAATCTCGACGTTTTGTTTGTCTTCCACATGGTAAGCTTTGCACTTTTTACGTTCGTTTACAATCCACTTTGCGCATTTTAACTTTCGGCGTTGTACTTTGATAGCGGCCCATTTCGTAAGGTCATCCCTGCCTGCGTCTGCCAGTGTTACAAAACAAAACATGTTACTTTATTACATAACAGTATATAGTTCCAGCTAAACACATTCTGTCACAACTCATAATTTCCGGTCATTTTCCAAGCTTCGACAAGTTACTATTCATCATTTACTATTCATCGATCACTATTCATCATTTTTGAGGTCAATTTGACATTTCGAGAAACGTTCAGGAATTTTACTATTCACTTGACACTATTCATTTCCGAGAGAAAACCACTATTCACGTGCATTACTCATTTCAACGTAAATTTAGTTTACGAGTATTCAAATTCGCGTAACCGTATTGGTTCAGGAGCGAATTCATGCATTATCATTTGGGACATTTCATACAGACTAGAAGTAGTCTACGTATCATCGTTATGGCACTTGCATACTATTCCACTCGTAGGGTATTCAAATTATATTTTTAATATAAGTAACGAATTACGTATGTTTATTTTAGATAAACACTAATACGCGAACTCTAAATGTGACTAACACGTCCGACACTCCCAACTATGATCCCAATATATTTTTATACTCATTTTTATAATATAAAAATTATAATATTAATTTACCCGGTATTTTGGATATTTATTTTAATTATTAACTTAAGTTTACTAAAATTTCGACGGTTTTCGTAGAAATTAAACTATAATTATCTAAACACCCAATAATTTTACCCAACCTATTGTTATAATTTTTATAACTTTATTTTATCCCGGTTAACTCCGTTAAAATTTATTTTTAGTTAACCCGGTACCCGGTACACCTTAAAAACTACAAACTAACACATAATACCAACTAATACCCAACATTTACTTACACACTCCATTCCTACTCCATAATGCCGCCCCCCCCCCCCCCTAACCATACCAATCCCTTACAAGTTTAGAAAATCACACAAGTCTTATTAATTACATGTACTAACTCTATTATAATAATAATACCAATAATACATATAACCTAAAATTAGATATTTTATCTCATTTTCACAAATGCAAGAAAACTTCTCATCTCTTTTCTCTCTATAAGGGTGCTCGGCCTAGGGTAGATCAAGAAGTAAGAACCATCATTTTTCAAAGATCAAAGTGTAATCTTGTTCATATAGTTATCCTTGTTAGAGTTTTGGAATAAAAACTCAAGGATTGTTAAGGTTATCACCATCCAAACTTCATTAATCTTCCAAGTAAGTTAACAAAACTCATTTCATAATTTTTACAAGTTAATACTATGGTTATATATTTTTCTTACAAGAACTCATGCATATATTAACTTATACCACTTTATTTTTGTAAACTTTTGATCCTACAAGCCCTAGAAATGATTTTTGGTTAGATCCTTGTTAGATCTACTTGGTTATTATGTTTAGGAACCCATGACACCCTAAGAAGGTGTATGGTAGGATTAGACTAGTTTTGTGGTGATTGAAAGTGGTTTGATTGAGGTTAGAACTAGTTTGGAGACTTGAAAATGGTTTTTGAAACTACATATTGACCTACTGTCCCTATTTTTATTTCGTGGGAAAATCAGTGAATGATGGGTGATTTTTGACCAAAAATTTAGAAAATACTTTCAAAAACGAAACTTTAGGCGAAAGAACGGATTAAAAAGAGCTTATAACGAAGGAGATATGAGTTTTGTAAATTTAACGACAAAAACTATTTTTCTAAAAACTGCATGCTGTTTGGCAGTTTTCGACGGATAAATAGAGGCATTTAATGTAACCTAGAGGAGCCGAGTTATCAAAAATATATTACAACATACTAAAACGAATTCGTGGATATAAAGAATGAGGAAAATGAACCTAAAACGACCAAGTTATACGCGTTTTAACATCGTCAAAACTATATATATATATATATATATATATATATATATATATATATATATATATATATATAGTCACTACTAGAAAATAATAACTTACGCACTAAATGGTATATTTTCTAGAAATGTTACTAAGGACTATATTCTTAACAAATGAAATACGTATGACCCAAAATAATATTTATACGACTTAACGACGTTATTCTAAGGTTTTCGATACGAGGAATATAACGCTAACATTTTTATACGATATATATTACGACAAGTCATATACTTCTATATTTGGACTTATTTTTCTTAAGTATGGAAACTATTTTACTATTGCAATAACAAGTATTTCCAAATCACGAGTGGTATAGGTATCATGTGCATGTGCATTCATTACATCACGGCATGATCTAAATTAGATCACGATTATTCATTTAGGTTGCGGCTAGTGTTCGCGCCTCATTGTCCCGATTACTTTACCATCGTTGTACCATCTTTGTACTATCACTCCAGGTGAGTTCTCATAGCCCCGTTTTAATTACTTATTTGATTTTAAATCCCACGGGGGAGAATACATTGCACAATTACTTTTGTACATGCCCAAGTATATCAAATTCCATACATTGCTTAAGTTGCCTTACTACCAAGTTAAGTCCCCTTTTATTATCATGGACCGTTAATTTCTAGTACTAAGCGAGAGTGAATGAATAGATCTATTGAGGGTGACGCCTCCATTCGCGTTGGGTTGCTCCAACGGGACGAATGCATTTCATGTCTTATCAAATTGAGTGTCTAGTAAACACTCTGGTGGGGCCATTACTATGTCCAGCTTCGGGGTCATGAGCTTAAGAGCCAATGTAGCATTTTTGACATTCTTGTCGGTTTACTTATTACTTGTGGCTTATGTACTTACGATTTACTTATAAACCTATGATTATTCACCAACTTTATGTTGACCGTTTTCGCAATGTATTTCTCAGGTTATTAAGGTAGCTCATGATGCATACATTTGGACCTTCATGGAGTCGCGGAGTCGACGCGTCTCACTATATTTTCTGCACTTATGAAACGTTTGAACTTATTTTAACTATATTGGCAAACTCTTTTGGGACCTAAGCTTTGTAA
The DNA here is from genome assembly GCA_030686995.1 of Artemisia argyi. Lineage (NCBI taxonomy): Eukaryota > Viridiplantae > Streptophyta > Magnoliopsida > Asterales > Asteraceae > Artemisia > Artemisia argyi. The sequence goes on from CM060690.1 coordinate 6,681,264, forward strand.
ACTCTGAATGTTTTAATGATCAAACGCTGTATTTTCTAAACGACACTTTAGGTCGTTCAATATATCCTTGCTTGTGTGCTATGATCCGTTACACCCTCAGGTATTCCATTCCGCTGCCATTCAGGTATGTTGGGGGTGTGACAGATTGGTATCAGAGCTAAGGTTATAGCGAACTAGGATGTATCTTGGACCCTAGACTATAACCACATCATCATAGCATCTCATCATTTCATCATAGGTGCATATTCACTATACATGTTGCTTTACGCACACATTGTACGAGTTATTCATACCCATACTTATATATATATATATATGATTATATTGACCTGGTTCACAAGTGACATGTCTTCAGATACTCACCCTATTATCCTTTTATCGGATTCCGACATTGAAGATGCCTTGTCATCTTCCACTACCATTATACCACCGGTTGCGCATATACCACCATTAGCACTATTGATTTGTTATAGGAATAAGGTTTTCCTATCATTTAACCTATACATAGAATGCCGTTTGGTAGAGTATTCAGACTTAATGGACTTATTAGGATGCTTATTACAAGGGAGATTGTATGTTTTCTTTCCTCCACTAGTAGGACGCTTACTACTCAGGTACTACCACCACCGTTGGTTACTTATTTCACTATTGGTCACCCCATAGTGCGTACTTTAACTTTACCTCTTAAATATCGCGAGATAGCGCGAAAGAGGGTAGTATCCCATTCACTATTATCACCATTATCTCCTAACTCATCACTAGGATCTCATTGTCATCAATGTTATTCTCATCCTTTAGAATACCACCATTGTCATTTCCCTTTTCCATTTCCACTTGCCACGAATTAGATAACGCCTTGTGGATAATACCAAGATTACGGACTCAACAGGAACATCCGCAGTTTCCTCAAGAATGGCTTAGAATCTACACTATCTAGGACTTGATCGATGCACAACTTCAGACACCACTTCAGGACTATCTCGACCTTATGATGCCATAAACCTGATTTCACCTAGAAGGACTACAGGAAGTCTTTAGACTAGACTTATATCTTTACTAGCTTTTACTATTATCCTAGCCACGAGAGGTGTGGCATAGTCCGAAGAAACTTGTAGTATTTTGATTTTGTACAAACGAAATCACCAAGTATTGATCCTACTATAGGGGAATGGTTGTGCTATCTATGATATTGGTCCATATAGACCGAAACCTTCATGTATTATATTCATGTGTTATGAATATGATGATTTTTTTATTACCTATAGATTCTCATGGACTCTTATGATTTGATGGAGATAGATTTAAGCAAACCACTCCAAGCATGACGCAAGCCACTGTTGGACAATTCATTGCCAGGAACGTAACTACCGCCCTCACCAAGGAACTTACTCACGTGGAATTTATGGGTTGTAATCCCTCCTCCTTTAGCGGAAATATAGACACAAAGGAATTTCTCAAATGGTTCGAAGAATTAGAAACAATCTTTCAATGTGGTGACTGCCGTAAGGAAGACAAAGTTAAGTTCGCCACTTGCACTTTTCGGGAGCATGCCCAGAAATGGTGGACTAAGTATGTCCAGGTAATAGGAGTTGATGCTGCTTACTCACACTCTTGGGAGAAACTAAAAAGGATGATGAGTTTGAAGTTCTGTGTGAAAAGCGAATTACAAGCAATCAAACAGGAAACACTAAACCTTACCATGGTAGGAGATGATGTTGTTAAGTATACTGCTTCTTTCTATGATTTCGCTCGACTAGGCTCTGCAATGGATGAACCAGAAAGCAAGAAACTTGAAAGGTACATTGGAGGACTTTCTCCTGAAATTCGTATGTTGGTCAACTCATTGGAACCCGATACCATGCCTGAAGCTATCAGGATGGCGATCGAAGCAAAGGAACGCATAGCTCACCCCAAGATCTTAGGAAGAAAAAGTGACAATAAAAGGAAGTGGAACAACAACCGAGGTGAGAATGCCACACAAGTACCACCCAAGAGACAAGGAGTTGCTAAACCTAATGCTACAGGTCTAAAGGAAAAGAATGATTACCTCGGTATTTTACCTAGGTGTGAAGAGTGCCAACATCATCATAACCCAGGTCGTTGTCCGGAACCATGTGGCAACTGTAAGAAGGTTAACCACAAAACCAGGGACTGCAGGTTTCCAACTGAGGGTGATAATCAGAAACCATCAATAACATGTTTTGGCTGTGGTGTAGTGGGACACTTCAAGAGTGAATGCCCGGAGTTGGGAAATCAGAATTAGAGGAAGAATTTTATGTTTTAATTATGTAAACCATAGTTGAACCCTCTAGGGTTGTACTTTCTTTTGGTACTTTCCATAAGTACGTTGGTGTAACCTAGTAGTATTAACCACTTTCCTATCTAATGTCATGACTATCTTTTGTTACCTTCTGTGATAACCATAACTTTCGTTTACTCCATTTTCTATCCCAATCGTTCAATCTTTAAATCGTTTCGCAACATTACACCATTGACTTATTAGGGATTAGACCGATTTCGTATTTGACGGATTAGTAGATTATTACCATTCTATAGTATTTACCTATGTATCCAATAAACCATTCAACGAGTTTTATTTCAAACTATTTTACTACCTTATGGGGAAATTTTTTTTACCGAATTTCTAAAATAAGCTATTTTGTTACCGTACTATAAACTGATTTTTCCGATATTACGCCAAATATTTACTATTATTATACGAAACAATTTTTATATTACTTTGAAAGAAAATGACTAGAATACCATTCTTCGAAACAAAACGTTGAACACCATCTAGAACTTTTGAGAAAAATAATATTATTTTGACTAAATCAAGCATCGCATCATTAGTCCTCAACTATACATAGCCTGATCACCTATGTATAATTCAGGAAGGATTATGCCATGAAGGAAATAGTTATTTTTTTTAAAAGTATTGCTAATAACAATCTTCATCCAAAAGCGTTTTAAACAAATAAACTCTTTTATAAATATTTCTTTCTGACAAATTCTCCCTGGATACTTACCCGACCTGTCCCCTACTTAGCCATTAAGTTGGACTTTCCATTGACTTCTTTAGGAGAGACTTCCCATATTAAGTACTAGGAGGATTCCTCGATACAAGAAAAACAATAAAAGGGTTACGAAACTACTAACCTAGACTAGAAGTATACTCCAAGACAATTTATAACTCAACAACAATTCTAAAATGCCACTGGACTATCCGACCCACCATCTCTGACCTAGTTGTCCAATTTATTATTCAAAGGTACTAGCTAGACTGAGCTACAAGATCAAACACATTGTGAAGGTACGCTAAGCAACACCATGGGAATAAACCAAGCCTTCTAACCGATACTGTAGAGTGTTTTGAGTTAACAGGGTCTCATCCATACGCAAACTTCCCTGCAGTGAGTTTACGCCAAGAATGATTGATTCGAATTATGGATATCGATATATATTCCCCTAAAGCATTATGTTCTCTAGAACTTCTGGATAACCTCACCTATACATCGAGAAAGGCATCAGACTCAAGAATATCTCCCCAGCTACATGTGAAGACAATACGGAAATTCATCGACAAAGTATCAATTGAAACCCTCATATTGCCAACATGATGACAATTTCAACGATAAACCATCTCAAGACTTAAGCTGGTTGAATACCTAGGCTTGTAGTTTTACCAGATACCCACCAATAGGCACCATCCAATATCAGGAAACGAACATTAGACACCTATGCATTATGCGAACATTACCTATCCTATTATTTTGTCCTTGTTAGTATTTTCACTTTTAAGTAAAGTTTATTTAAAAGTTGTGTTTATACAAATCACATATCTTGTAGAAAATAAATTTTTGAATTGCCTATTTTGAACAAATACGATTCTTTTAATCAATATTTAGTTAAACCATTATACAATGGGAAATATATAAACATCAAACTTTGGTAAACAGTCCTATTCACAACCTATTTGAAAACCGCGTCACATTTCCTAACTATTGAATTTTGAATCATCAAGAAAGATATTATTTAGTAAACCATTTGCTCTATTTTCTAAATTCGTTTATTCAGAAAAAGATTTCGACCAAAAACTCAAAAATCGCGAGATAAATTTTGGAAAACCAATCACCATGCTACATCGCTGATGCGTTTAGGGCTTTGTGACTTGACAATAAGGAATATTAGAATATGTGATGAAGGAAATTAGGAGGAACACCGTAGAACGATTACAAACGTCAGTAATGGAGACCAAGAACAGTAGGCAAAGAATGACACATGTCTTAGCAATCCATTAGACCAAAACACAAAGAATCAAACATTGTTACCCATATTCTATCTTCTTCGTATAACGCCGTGTTCGAAAGACGTAACGTTGTGGAATTAGTCACAAGATTTATTGTACCTATTTCAATTGTTCCTGATAAAAGTGATCGAATCACCTCAGACTTCTAGCTATCATTTTAAGACTTCCTTCGGAACCCCATTTAGATGTAAACACCGCCTACTATCCTCGGACCGATGGTCAGAACGAGAGAACGATTCAAACATAGGAAAGTTATGCTTAGAGCATAAGTGATTGACTCTAGAAATGGTTGGACTAACCATTTACCATAAATCAGATTCTTTTACAACCATAGTTATCGCGCGAGCATAGAGACTACACCATTTGAGGCACTTTATGGTCGAAGTACCAATTACCCATTTACAGACCGAAATCGGAAAGTTAAATTCACTGGTCTAGGACTAAATTATGGAACAACAAAGGAAATTTCACAAGTCAAGAACCATTTACAAGCAACGAGAAACTGGTAGAAGTTAGGTTGGTACATGACGCACATCATATGGATTGGGTATCCTTGAACAGCAAACTAACCAGATTCACGTGAAAGAACGAGCTAAGTTGAAAGCTTTGCCTTGGAGAGGCATGATACGATTTTGGTAACACGAGAGATTGAACCTTTAAGTATATTGGACCATTTCAGATTCATGTTAGAATCGACCAGCTGACATATAAGATTTGAGTTCTGACAGAGTTCAGCAACATATATTACCCATATTACATTATAAACCTGAAGAAGCACTGATCATCTATTGACGAACCAAACTCGGAAAAAGCCAAACTCACTATTCCAATAGGCATTCATGAAATAACCAGAAATTTCCTACAAGTCGAGAATCAATTACAAATTCTATAAGTTGTAAACTAGTAAAACCTCAAATTGGTAACCAGATTATGTTGAAAGTTCTGCCTAGGAAAGGCATGATATTATTCAGGAAATTTGAAAGTTAAACCCGATATACACTGGGCCACGTAATAGTTCAGACAGAGTAGGTCTAGTAGCCTTCAGACTTGAGCCTTGTTAGAGAACAGCTGTATTACACAACTATGTTTCACCTATTCAAATCCCAGGAAATGACTTTCAGATTAGTCAATCATAATTCCATTTGGAAGGGAATCCAACCTTGAGACAAACGTAAACTTGGTAAGAGAACCAGTAGAAAGCATAGACCATGAGGTCAAACGGTTGAAGCAAAGTCAAAATTCTTATCGTGAAAGTTCGCTGGAATTCTTGAAGAGGTCCCGAATTTACTTGGGAACGGGAAGACCAAATGCAACTCAAGTATCCACGTCTTTTTACCAAATATACTTCAGAGACCAACCAAAACTGAACTTCGGGACGAAGTTCCTGTTAGAGGGGAAGACTGTCACAACTCGTAATTTTCGGTCATTTTCCAAGCTTCGACAAGTTACTATTCATCATTTACTATTCATCGATCACTATTCATCATTTTACTATTCATCATTTTTGAGGTCAATTTGACATTCCGAGAAACGTTCAGAAATTTTACTATTCACTTGACACTATTCATTTCCGAGAGAAAACCACTATTCACGTGCATTACTCATTTCAACGTAAATTTAGTTTACGAGTATTCGAATTCGCGTAACCGTATTGGTTCAGGAGCGAATTCATGCATTATCATTTGGGACATTTCATACAGACTAGAAGTAGTCTACGTATCATCGTTATGGCACTTGCATACTATTCCACTCGTAGGGTATTCAAATTATATTTTTAATATAAGTAACGAATTACGTATGTTTATTTTAGATAAACACTAATACGCGAACTCTAAATGTGACTAACACGTCCGACACTCCCAACTATGATCCCAATATATTTTTAAACTCATTTTTATAATATAAAAATTATAATATTAATTTACCCGGTATTTTGGATATTTATTTTAATTATTAACTTAAGTTTACTAAAATTTCGACGGTTTTCGTAGAAATTAAACTATAATTATCTAAACACCCAATAATTTTACCCAACCTATTGTTATAATTTTTATAACTTTATTTTATCCCGGTTAACTCCGTTAAAATTTATTTTTAGTTAACCCGGTACCCGGTACACCTTAAAAACTACAAACTAACACATAATACCAACTAATACCCAACATTTACTTACACACTCCATTCCTACTCCATAATGCCGCCCCCCCCCCCCCCCCCTAACCATACCAATCCCTTACAAGTTTAGAAAATCACACAAGTCTTATTAATTACATGTACTAACTCTATTATAATAATAATACCAATAATACATATAACCTAAAATTAGATATTTTATCTCATTTTCACAAATGCAAGAAAACTTCTCATCTCTTTTCTCTCTATAAGGGTGCTCGGCCTAGGGTAGATCAAGAAGCAAGAACCATCATTTTTCAAAGATCAAAGTGTAATCTTGTTCATATAGTTATCCTTGTTAGAGTTTTGGAATAAAAACTCAAGGATTGTTAAGGTTATCACCATCCAAACTTCATTAATCTTCCAAGTAAGTTAACAAAACTCATTTCATAATTTTTACAAGTTAATACTATGGTTATATATTTTTCTTACAAGAACTCATGCATATATTAACTTATACCACTTTATTTTTGTAAACTTTTGATCCTACAAGCCCTAGAAATGATTTTTGGTTAGATCCTTGTTAGATCTACTTGGTTATTATGTTTAGGAACCCATGACACCCTAAGAAGGTGTATGGTAGGATTAGACTAGTTTTGTGGTGATTGAAAGTGGTTTGATTGAGGTTAGAACTAGTTTGGAGACTTGAAAATGATTTTTGAAACTACATATTGACCTACTGTCCCTATTTTTATTTCGTGGGAAAATCAGTGAATGATGGGTGATTTTTGACCAAAAATTTAGAAAATACTTTCAAAAACGAAACTTTAGGCGAAAGAACGGATTAAAAAGAGCTTATAACGAAGGAGATATGATTTTTGTAAATTTAACGACAAAAACTATTTTTCTAAAAACTGCATGCTGTTTGGCAGTTTTCGACGGATAAATAGAGGCATTTAACGTAACCTAGAGGAGCCGAGTTATCAAAAATATATTACAACATACTAAAACGAATCCGTGGATATAAAGAACGAGGAAAATGAACCTAAAACGACCAAGTTATACGCGTTTTAACATCGTCAAAACTATATATATATATATATATATATATATATATATATATATATATATATATATATATATATATATATATATATATATATATATATATATAGTCACTACTAGAAAATAATAACTTACGCACTAAATGGTATATTTTCTAGAAATGTTACTAAGGACTATATTCTTAACAAATGAAATACGTATGACCCAAAATAATATTTATACGACTTAACGACGTTATTCTAAGGTTTTCGATACGAGGAATATAACGCTAACATTTTTATATGATATATATTACGACAAGTCATATACTTCTATATTTGGACTTATTTTTCTTAAGTATGGAAACTATTTTACTATGGCAATAACAAGTATTTCCAAATCACGAGTGGTATAGGTATCATGTGCATGTGCATTCATTACATCACGACATGATCTAAATTAGATCACGATTATTCATTTAGGTTGCGGCTAGTGTTCGTGCCTCATTGTCCCGATTACTTTACCATCGTTGTACCATCTTTGTACTATCACTCCAGGTGAGTTCTCATAGCCCCGTTTTAATTACTTATTTGATTTTAAATCCCACAGGGGAGAATACATTGCACAATTACTTTTGTACATGCCCAAGTATATCAAATTCCATACATTGCTTAAGTTGCCTTACTACCAAGTTAAGTCCCCTTTTATTATCATGGACCGTTAATTTCTAGTACTAAGCGAGAGTGAATGAATAGATCTATTGAGGGTGACGCCTCCATTCGCGTTGGGTTCCTCCAACGGGACGAATGCATTTCATGTCTTATCAAATTGAGTGTCTGGTAAACACTCTGGTGGGGCCATTACTATGTCTAGCTTCGGGGTCATGAGCTTAAGAGCCAATGTAGCATTTTTGACATTCTTGTCGGTTTACTTATTACTTGTGGCTTATGTACTTACGATTTACTTATAAACCTATGATTATTCACCAACTTTATGTTGACCGTTTTCGCAATGTATTTCTCAGGTTATTAAGGTAGCTCATGATGCATACATTTGGACCTTCATGGAGTCGCGGAGTCGACGCGTCTCACTATATTTTCTGCACTTATGAAACGTTTGATCTTGTTGAACTTATTTTAACTATATTGGCAAACTCTTTTGGGACCTAAACTTTGTAAACTCTGAATGTTTTAATGATCAAACGCTGTATTTTCTAAACGACACTTTAGGTCGTTCAATATATCCTTGCTTGTGTGCTATGATCCGTTACACCCTCAGGTATTCCATTCCGCTGCCATTCAGGTATTTTGGGGGTGTGACACATTCCATTACCTGCGTATTTTTCGCGACGGTCGGTAAACCACTTCTGTAACGTCGCTCTCTGATGCTCCACTAACTTGATTATCGGCAATTTACGAATACCTTTTGTTAATGAGTTAATGCATTCTGCACTGTTTGAAGTCATATAATTGTAACGATTAGCAGGGCAATGTGCCCTGGACCACTTATCTAAACAGGCGTCTTCAAGTTTTGGAAAACCTCCCGGTTTAAACCCTTGAAGAACAGCAAACAATCTATCAAAATCAGGGACGGTGTACGCTTTGCATGTCTTCCAATACACAGCCCAGTGCTTTCTATTTCTTATTTCACTGTTCATCATCAAATGTCGACAACAACACCCGTGAAATGCATTTGGAAAAACAGTTGTACATGCGTTCGCGATAGCCTGGTGTCGGTCGGAAATGATTGCCATACGTTTAACTTCACCTATGGAGTCTTTCAATTTGGTCAAAAACGACGACCATGACTCTATACTCTCACTTTGACACACGCCAGTCGCGATAGGAACAATTTGATTGTTGCCGTCCATCCCAACGGCAAGTAAATTTGTTCCTTTGTAAGTCCCCTTAAGATGGGCCCCATCAATTATTATCAATGGCTGCATCGAGGTTAAGAAAGCCCGTATCTATTTGATTAACAAAGTTATTAGGTACATGATAAAACTCGAAAAGTGCTATAAAGTAAATAAAAGTGAATTAGATACTTACCGCTACACCAAATCCTATATATAACTGCTTGAAGCGTCCTTGTGCGTCGGTCTCAATATGTGTTACGGTGCCAGTGTTTGCCAATTTTAAATTATGACAATAATATGGCAATTGGGCAAACGATGCCAAGGGAGTTCCCATGACCATGTCAAATGCTTTCTGTCTCCCTCTCCATGCTTTTTGGTAAGAGATGTCTAGGTTAAATTCTAGTTTTAGATCCCTTTGTATGTCCTTCGGCTTATAGACTCGTACGTAATCTGCAACCTTGTCAACAAGTAGGCTACTCAATATAACTGCCGTTGCATTATGATGATTAGGATGTAGAATCGTCATAGGACAAGTGTGAATGTCGTTAACAGTTGTAAGTTCAAATTTCTCACTTATTGGAAGCTTACGTGCTAGTATTGACCATTTGCATCCCTCTTTTGCGCATACCGCGTCTAACCTTATTGCATTAGTATTTCTCCTTTTAAACTCAAAACCTTCTGCAAGTGCTTTTCTTCCGATCGCCTCTATACATTTTCCTTTATCATCAAATTTATCGCCACTTGAAAGTACACACCCACGACCTATAGCGAATGTTTTTGGCACATGATCAATATCATAGTCCCGAGTATTTGCTTGCCATGCATGCTTAAAAACCCTATTAACCTCTATGTTTGGTGCATGATGCATATGGTCACATGTTGGACTGTTTAGATCATAATCAGAAGGCTTCTTTGACGAATGAGTTACTTCAGATTGCCGAGTGTTGCTTGGACTAGGAGTACGCATTTCAATAATGACCAATGTGTTCACTTTTCCCATGGGACTTGCCGGTGGTATTTTAAAACATTCCAGATCGTCGTCATCGCTTAATTGGTACTCTGTGTTGCCGATTTTGTAACTTGTACAGAAATCATCTTTAATCGAGTATTTTTTCTTCACAATATCAACTAGCTCACCATAGTTATTAGTTTTGTCAAGCATAACCCGATTATTTATATTTCCAAAAGAAAATAAAAATAAAATTTTAGAATCAGGAACACTCATAATTTTTTTGATTAGTTCTTTCAAAGAATAAAAGGAATATTTAGTTTATAATGTCAATGATTTTATGAAGTTTTATACTTAATATAGTTTGGAGGGAATAGTTGGCGCCACAATTGAGTAAGTTGCGGGAAAAATGAGGGTGTGAAAAACACTTTGCTGTTGCAGCTAGGGGTGTTCATCGGTTCGGTTATCGGGTCATTTGGTTTATTCGGTTTGGCATGTTCGAACCGAATAACCGAACCCCTGTAACCAAAAACCGAACCGAATAACCTGAATTACGTAATTTTAATTCTTTTTTCATTTAATTATATATATTTTTAGAACAATTTTTTTTTTCAAGCTAAAATAATGTTATATTTATACTAAAAAAGACTTTTAGTGATTATTTTTATTTATAAATATATAAAAAAAATATATTTATATTTTCGGTTTTCATTTCCAAACGCATATCCAAACCGATAACCGAATATTTAGTTCGGTTCGGTTCGGAGTAGTAGTTAACCTCATAGGGTTTAGCTTTTAATTTAAATGTCTAATTCATTGCGGAACCTTTTTGCCCGACTTTTTGCATATCTTATCCGCGACATTAGTTTTAACTGATCTAAATTGCCCTATATGTACTTGTTGTCAACGTCACTATGTAATTAGTTTCGAAGAAAGAGTCAAATGACACATTCTCCAATGTTAGATTGACCAATTACCAACCACATTGTCTAGCATTTATAACAAGAAACCAACCAATGCAAGTTGATCATCTAGTTACTTTACAAACCAAACGTGCCTCTTGCCTAGCCAAAGAGTAAAAGACACACAACTGACCGTGCACAACCATACTTGTAGTGTTGCAACACCCCTTGTACTATGAGGAAAAGCGACGTTTTTGATAATATTATGTCTATTTTCTTACATTTGGTTAGAATTTATAACACTTTTAGCTGTAAGTTGGAATGACTAGTTGCAACACCCTTTGTAACTTTCATGCATCCTTTTTTTAGCTCGTTGCTAGAATCTTTTAAGATAATTTTCCGTTTAGAAAAAATTAAATAGTTTTTGTGGAGCGTCAACTCAAATTCTTAATTAGTGGACTGAAACGGACCCGGGACGTCGTTTTAGGTGTTGTCCAAATCGTGGCTTCCGTGGTTGGGTTGATCCGCCTATGTGTTCAAGAACTCTACCAAACATGATAAATATTGAGGTACATACATATACCAACTGTATTTCTGAAGAAATTGTTTGTTTCAGGAGCTACACTGTTTGCTGCAACTGTACTTGTGAAGGCAGTGTTTGGTTCAGTAAGATTTTTGAGACTGCTGTGAAAGCTCGAGCCCAGGCGTATCAGTCTTGCTGGCATACATTTAAAAGTACAATATATCTACATGGCAGGCAACCATTTAATCCGGCCATTGCAGGAGCTCCAGATGGCAAGTTCGTGTAAATGGGGTTCAAGTCTGTACACACGAACATTAACTCTGGAAAATGCGATTGACTCTTGAAAGTCGGATCAGGGTGTTCCCGCCAATCTAACCTTTTTGTGGAATAAACTCTTGGAAACGGGGTCCTCCACCATGGATTTACTAAAGTGAATAGAAATGAAACATTTCCCTTAATAATTCTATATATATACTAGAGCAGGGCAAACTTGCGGACCATTTGGGATAAAATATTGCAAAAATCATGTTATAATATTAAAAATAAATATTACCCTGTTTGGTGCTATTATAATACAGTATGAAATATAATATCATTAAGGTTTGGCTTTACATACTATCTAACTTGGGCTCCTTTTTATAGCAGCTGTTTTTTTTCCCGACTCTATTCTATGAGATAAAACATAGATATTAATGAAGGACAAAAACATTGGTAAATGAACTGCCAAGAAACTTCATCATAAACATTGGTGATCAAATGCTACAACTTCACCTTAAAAGATGCGTTGAAGTCCATAACATAAACCGATAAGTTTGCTCGACATTTGTCTTGACCATTGTGCAAGTTTTTTTTTTTTTTTTTTTTAATAGCAAACGTGTTAATAAATTAATATTCTATGGAAGAAAGTTTTGCAATTTATATCTCATTTATAAAATTTTTTGAAAAAAGAAACAGAGTCGCTCAAAAAAGAAACAATATTTTAGTCGTTCAAAAACAAGAAACGGAGTCGTTCAAGAAAAAAAAATGCTTTACTTGAGTTGTTAAAAATAATAATAATAATAATATGATTTTGGTATCTCGGATCCCCACTAATTTCTTGTAAATCCTATGATTTTATAATAAAGTGATATTTAATAATATATATATATATATATATATATATATATATATATATATATATATATATATATATATATATATATATATATATATATATATAGGGTGGGGTTATTCTAAAAAGGCCCTTATAATAAAAAAGTGTAAGAAGGATTGTGGGAGTGACATGTGTCACCCCATGCCACATCATATGAGACGTGTCACCCCCCCCCCCCCCCCACGAAAAAAAAAATCCCGCCAAAAAAATTTTTTTTTGGCAATAAAAAAAAATTTCCCGCCAAAAAATTTTACTGCATCACTGTTATAAATTTACTGCATCACGGTTATAAAGTTACTGCATCACAATTATGATTTTACTTCATCACGGTTACTGCATTCATGGTTTTAATGTTACTGCATCATGGTTATAAAGTTACTGCATTATAGTTATAAGAAACTGCATTATAACAAGTTTTCTTCATCATATATGTATGTAACTGCATCACAATTAAAATACGATTCTTTTTTAAGTTTTGGTGCATCTACTATGCTACAGTAACTTATAACCTTAATGCACTAAAATTTAAAACTGTGATGCAGTAACTTTTATAATTGTGATGCAGTAACTTTATAACTGTGATGCACTAAAAAATTTCGCAGGAAAAAAAATTTTTGCCCCAAAAAAATTTTTTTTGGCGGGATTTTTTTTTTTTTTTTTTGCGTGGTGATGGGTGTCATATGTTGTGTCATATAATGTGGCATGGGGGTGACACATGTCGCCCTCACAATCCTTCCTACACTTTTTATTATAAGGGACTTTTTATTTTAACCCATACCTATATATATATATATATATATATATATATATATATATATATATATATATATATATATATATATATAAAGGAAACCAGAAGGTACAACATAATTTCTAATAGTTATGTTAATAAATGCGAACGTTGTAAGTTTCTCAAAATTTACAAATTTTGTGTTATTTCAGATTTTTTACATCCAGGTACTCGTAGTAAACTAAGGTACAAAAAAAATGGTAATAAAAACTTACATATAATCTAATAAAAGAAATTCGGGTTTAAATTACTCGATTGCATGTATTGAACATTTTTTTATCGTTTATATCTTTTCTGCTAACCTCTATGGATACTCATTAATTTTTTATATTTGTTTATTGAAGCGTTTGGTTACGAAGATCCGGAATGGTCTGACAATATATCAGATTAGACGATAAAAAATGTTCAATACATGCAATCGACAATTAAAAATATTTGTATCTTTATCGCATCAGACGACGAGTCACTGTTTTGTTACTTGAATTTTAGACACATATTAAAGATTCGTCTATTTTTTGTTGTGCTTTGGTTTGTACATCACAATACTATTTTTCTTATATGGTAGACGTGTATCAGATTCCATTGCGGTTGAACCCATTATTATAAGAACGGTAAATTATGACTCATCGTTATGGTCAAATGATCATATTCAATTACGTCAGAATTATATTATACTTATTTTTTACATGTATCTTTAGCAAATCAGACGCAAACTTCCTTTGGATTAAAAGAATTATGTCTAAGTTTTTTAAAATTACTTTTACATAAGGGAAACATGGTTTTTTTGGTTGTTGGCATTCTCTAAAAAGGTGTGAATCGGTGGGAACACTGCGATCCCATGCATCTTTTGATGCCAACCGGACCCTTCCCCCATGGACCCAGCCCTAGGCAATGATCACATGTTCTCATTGACCTAATTAGTCAGGAATGGTGTCTAATTAGTCATTGACAAACAAGAGTCCCGAAATGCGTACTCCTAGTCCAACTGTCCAAGCAACGTTCCCCAAACTGAGAGCACCGGAGGTAACTCATTTGTTGTAATTATATGACAGTTTTTATGACCACTTTTTGCTAGAAATGTCCCTGGGGCACAAGTTAGAAAAACACTTTGGTGTCGTCGGTAAATTACACTAAAAGCAGAACGACAACAAGAGAAATCCCGACGACACATTGTCGTCGGTAAATTACAGTAAACGCCAAAAAAATACTTGACCGAGAGCGACAAGCGTTGAATTTTTTGTTAACTAAAATCCTAACAACATTTCGTTGGTATTATATTCGTCAAATTTGACTTTCCAAACGACATTACAAATCGATAAACGTCCAACATTAAAGCGTACTAATTACATTACAAATCGATAAAAGTTCAAACATTAAAACGAACGAATTACATCACAGATCGATAAAATTTTAAACATTAAAGCATACGAGTTACATTACAGATCCAGAATGTGCTTTGATGTATAAAAATCTTTGTTTTGGTTCGACCCACCAAGAGACGGGTGTATGCCATGTTCGATAATAAAATTTTATTAAACAGCTACAAAGATTTTCCATGTCACTTAACAGCTCACGGAGTATCGCATCCGACTGACATATGTGGTCGTGGTCGTCAGGATTCCTTTCCATTTCAAGTCTTGCCTCCAGCATCCTTACTCTTGTCTCTAGCACCTGTTTTTGTGATTCCAGCTTGTTTATCCTAAGATCTTTGGCATTACAATTTGAGCACTCTGTATAGCTGCAGATCAAGAACCTTGAGATGTTGATGCAAATCCAGAACCTTGAGATGTTGAAGCAGAGGAGATAACTCATAAGTGCTCGATCATCAAATTGACTCTTCCACATAAAACATCCACATCCATGATATTTTTGTCTTGGCTGTTACATAATAAGGAAATTATAAGAGATTACAACCCAATTAGTAGTATATTTACATAAATAAGAAATGTATTATTGTTTACCTTCGAAAGAGGACATGCATAATATTGTCATCCATAGCTATCTGGTTGATGTGATGTTCTTAGTTTATATTTCCTATTCCACAATAACAGATAAAAGGATTACATCGCCGCATCTCAGGTTCTGAAATTGGTGTGAAGACAAGAGGTTGTGAGGTTGAGTGGTTTTGAGGATAAGAGTGTATATAACGAGATGGGAAACCCGCGCGTTGCCGCGGGGTGTTTTGCATTGACATGTTAGTAAAGATGTTCTCATAGCATCTGTGAACATCGTTGGTTTCAATCTGCCTAACACACGTCGCTGCAATGTCACCATGTTTTTTAAAAATGGCTTCAAGAATTGTTGCATAAATGTTCTGCACTTTGTAGCCATGGACACATATTATGCTAGACTGAGGAGATGAAACCTCTCTAGGCGCTGGTCCTGCCTGTACCTGTTGTACGAATAAATACAGATTAGAGGTGGCAAATTGAATGGGTCTTGCCGTCTCGTAATAGATCACACGGGTTGGGTTAAAAGTTAGTTTTTTTCCATTTTTTTTAATACAGTAACAACCAATGTATTACGCGCAACTTAAGAATTATATGTTTTTACTTAAAATCAATAACTTGTAGCATCAAACGATTTAAAACTAATCACGTTCGTGATAACATGGTTAAAACTTGTGAGGTTGAGTTGTTTTGAGGATAAGAGTGTATACAATGTGTTCGTGAGGATAGAGCATATCTGCTAGCTTTTGGTGGGAAAATGTTTGGTGGGAAGTTCTGGCGCAAAGTATTCGATGGGAAGCATTGGGAATGTTTTAACACTAACTTTAGACTTTAAAAGACACATGGGGTATTACAAGAAAGATCAAAGTGCTTGAATGAGTCGCTCGTAACTTATACCCGTGCGTAACCGATAGTCTCCTAAAATTAGCACTCCTAGTTGCTATACAAGCCCCATTGCCTACCTTCACATACCTACATAAAACATAAGCTGAGAACGGTAAGTCCTTGCGACTTAGTGAGTAAACGGAATAATTATGAATTAATACTTGCATATTCTAACATAAACATATAATCTATAACATCGTTAAATGGCACGACTTATAGTCGTATTTCTACTTATACATGGCATAAACATAGCTTGATTCTGGATTTCATATTGATAACATGATATCTAAACACGTTCTTCTTGATTAGACGAATATATATTCGCCCTACTATACTTAATAACTTCCTTCACCATCGAGTACTCTTCTTGGGGTTCTAATTTGTCATCGTGCTTTTCTAACTGGGGTCATCCACTAAGGATGCTTGTTTGTATCTACTTGATACGCTAATTCTATACTCGAGTCATCCACTAAGGATGTTAATACTAATATAAGCACGGGTCATCCACAAAGGATGCTACTAAGGAAGTTCTACATCGTGCATTTCTTAGGTACGCTAAACTTGTCAATGATGCTTCTTGTGAGCATACTATTCATGATTTGTTTCAGGTATCTCTGAAACCTTGCACAAATTCTAACATCAGGTTTAATCTATTAACATGAAGCTAATACACCGTTACTCACCTCTAGGTCTTGTTTAGCGTTCGGTAAGCTTCCCACGAGCACCTACCCACATGATAACCATTCTAGTACTATTAGAACTTGCTAACACATTTATCTAATATGTATTGAGTCTGAAAAACTTAAACCTGGTCACCTAAGGTGCTATTTCATCATTTAAGACACTTATACAAAATTACATATTGTGCAGATTTTCTGGGTTGCTGCTGTATTTCTAACTTAAGACCAATTTAACTTCCAAACGTGCCAAAACTTAAAGAAGAACATTTAAAGTACACTCAGAGAGCTACAACTTTCGTTTAGACCTCATCTTAATCCGACGAACGGTTTATTCTCAGCGGCCCAACGAAGTCTGAGCAAGAGTCAATTCAGCATGCTGTCATAACTTTAAAACATGTCTAAAACGACCAAAAACCAATGATAAGCTATTCTACTCTTTACCAAACTTATATTACAGCTTATTTAACAGATTAAGATCATATTTCATATGGCCCATAAGCTATCTTGTTAAATTAAGCACTTAATAAACTTGTTCTAAACACCCCTTAATTTCTAATACCATGTGTAATTCTATTTTTTGAAACTTAAAAAAATTGGTGTTACAAATAACATCTCAAATAATCCGTTTAACATGTTATGCATATCCATAACATATCGACTCATCCATTTAATTGCAATGCATATTCATAACACATCGTCTCATCGGTTAACATGTTATGCATATCCATAACATATCGACTCATCCATTTAAATGTAATGCATATTCATAACACATCGACTCATCAGTTAACATGTTATGCATATCCATAACATCTCGACTGATTTGTTTAACATGTTATGCATATCCACAGCATCTCGACTCCATCGTTTAACATCTTATGCATATCCATAGGATCTCAACTCATCGTTTAACAGGTTATGCATATCCATAACATCTCAACTCATCCGTTTAACATGTTATGTATATCCATAGCATCTCGAATCATTCGTTTAACATGTTATGCATATCCATAACATCTCAACTCATTCGTTTAACATCTTATGTATAACCATATCATCTCGATTCATTCGTTTAACATCTCATGTATAAACATATCACCCTGATTCATCCGTCAAGCCTTGTATAACGATATAATATCGACTCATCCGTTTAACATCTCATGTAAAAGTGTTACGTTTTTAATGAACCGGGTCGAACCGACGAAAACAGAAATAAAAAACCGTTAGTTATAAAAC
The DNA here is from genome assembly GCA_030686995.1 of Artemisia argyi. Lineage (NCBI taxonomy): Eukaryota > Viridiplantae > Streptophyta > Magnoliopsida > Asterales > Asteraceae > Artemisia > Artemisia argyi. The sequence goes on from CM060690.1 coordinate 6,699,648, forward strand.
CAAAACCAAACCAAATATAGACGGTTCGGTTCTGCTCGGTTTTTCGGTTTAGGCTCGGTTTTCGGTCCAATATGCTCAGCCTTACCAAAAATAAAGATAATTTTTTATGTATTTTTAAATTTATTTACTATATAGTTATACCGAACCGATGAAAACCGACCGAAATTGAAAACCGTTAGTATATAAAACGGACAGGTTTTCTAAAACATTCTAAAACCACAGCCAACAAAACATTCTAAAACCAGACAGGTTTTCTATGTTTACAATAAACTGAAACAAAGGTTGGCACACCATCTAATACCGACATCTATAGTCATTAACCAATTGTAAATATTATGGATAGACATATTAAGGACCATAATTATGAAATACAAGCTGAAATAATGCATGTTACAAATAAAATCTAACCTTTAGTGCCCATACAAACCAATATACATCCATATTTTTGGTGGAACATTTAAGTTTCTTAACAAGGTAACTAAGATGACCTTTGGAGGACTTAGAAGAAATTGTAGAACCTTAGATTCAGGATCCTCAACATCACTATCTAGATTCACAAGATGAATAAGCAGTTCGGAAACCACAGTAAGACATCCTACATTTTGAAACATAATATGTGTATGAAAGTGAATCACGAGCCACAATTTGAATTTATAGACAATTGTTGGGTTTAGGGTAATAAGTATGAGTAGTTGCGAAGATGGGGAGTTCTCGGGGAAGGTGCTAACATTGAAAGTTATAGTCACAGATTCATTGTTATAGTCAATGGAAAGGTATGTTCACCATATAGTCTTTTCAAAATTACGTAGTACTAGTAATTTAAAAAAAACTTTCATAAAAAAAACTTTCAAAACAAACTTTTTAGGTATAAAAAAGTTTAGGGTAGTATGTATGTATAATATTTTCTTTAAAAAAAAACTTTCCAAACAGACTTTTTGGGTCAAATACGAACAATTCTTTGAAAGAGGAGTATCGTTTTAAAATAAAAAAATAAACATTCATAAAACAAAAAATGGTAAACTGTGCAATTCTACGAAAGATGAATACCCTTTTTTTGCTCCAATGAACATTTACGTTTTTTAGTATAATTGTACAGTATACGGTTTTTTGGTTAATGAATGTTTACATTATTATTTTCAAACGATATCCCTCTTAATATAATTGTACGTCTTTGACTCATGTGGTTTAAGAGTGTGTTTGAAGAAGGAAATGCTGGAGTTGGATCGTACCATGGATGAAGGTTAGGCGACGGTGGAGATGGTTAATATACGTATAGAGATTTGTAAATCGATACAAGAGTTGGATAAATTGAAAATAATGGAGGCGGCTCAAAAAGCAAAGATCAAATGGGCGATTGAAGGTGATGAAAACTCTAACGTAATCAACTCTCTATTCGTGGTATTTTGGTGGAAGGATTATGGTAGGAGAAACCTGATGTGGTGAAATTTGAATTCTTGAATTATTTTAAGAATATATTCAATAAGCCTAATAAGTTTCGGCCTGTTTTAGATATGGTGTTTCCGAATCAGTTGAATGCTTCTCAAGTGGAGGATCTTGAAGCCGAGGTTTCTGATGATGAGGTTAAGAAGGCGGTGTGGGATTGCGGTATTGATAAATCTCCGGGGCTGGATGGATTCACGTTTGGTTTTTATAAACATTTTTGGAGCCTTATTGATAGAGATGTGGTTGCCGCGGAAAAGCATTTTTTTCACACGAGTTGCATTCCAAAAGGATGTAATTCATCATTTATTGCTCTAATTCCTAAAATTCCCGATGCGAAGATGGTGAAAGATTTTCGGCCGATAAGTCTTATTGGTAGCTTCTATAAAATAATTACTAAAATTTTGGCCAATAGACTTGTGGTGGTGTTGGGAGATATTGTTAACGAGGTTCAATCGGCGTTTGTTGCCAATAGACAAATTCTTGATGGTCCGTTTATTCTCAATGAAGTGCTCCAATGGTGCAAAGTGAAGAAAAAACATTCATTCATTTTTAAGGTTGATTTCGAGAAGGCTTATGATTCCGTTCGGTGGGATTATATTGATGATGTTCTAAAGAAGTTCGGTTTTGGGGAAAAATGGTGTGCATGGATTCAAGAATGTCTAAGATCTTCTCGGGGTTCGGTTTTAGTAAATGGGAGTCCTACGGATGAATTTCAATTCCACAAAGGCTTAAAACAAGGTGATCCTCTTTCCCCGTTTATCTTTATATTAGTTACGGAAAGTCTACATTTATCATTTAGTAGAGTTGTGAGTGCGGGTATGTTTGATGGTATTGCTCTAAGTTCCTCGTTACATTTAACTCATATGTTCTATGCGGATGATGTTGTGTTTATGGGACAATGGAGTAATAAGAATATTGATACGATTATACACATGTTGAAGTGTCTTGAACGTGCATCAGGATTAAGTATTAATTTGGGTAAAAGTAAATTGTTGGGAATTGCGATTGATGAGGATAATGTGAGGATAGCGGCGGATCGTATAGTGTGCGGAATTCTTAAAGCTCCGTTTAATTATTTAGGAGCGAAAGTGGGGGAAAACATGTCTAGAATTCGAGCTTGGGTTGGGAGGATATTGTTGATAGCATGATGAAGCGTCTTTCGAATTGGAAGATGAAAACCTTATCAATAGGTGGTAGATTTACTCTTGTTAAGGCGGTGTTAGGATCTATGCCAATTTACCATATTTCCATCTTTAAGGTTCCTATGAAAATCCTTAATCGTATGGAATCTATAAGGAATCATTTTTTTAATGGGATAGATTTGAATAGTAAGAAGTCGGTATGGATTAAATGGAGTAATGTTTTGTCTTCAAAAGAGAAAGGCGGCCTTGGCATGTCTAGTTTATATGCGCTAAATCGTGCTCTTATGTTTAAATGGGTTTGGCGATTCACTACTCAACAAGACTTATTATGGACTAGGGTTATCAAAGCCATTTATGGTGAGGATGGGAGAATTGGTGAAGGATCGAATTATGTTCCTAAGTCCATTTGGTGTGGTATTGTTCAAGAGTTGAAGATATTCAAATTGAAAGGTATTGATTTTTATAGTTTTATGAAAAAAAAAGATAGGTAATGGTGTGAAGACTTCTTTTTGGGATGATGTGTGGTGTGAAGAGAATGCGTTGAAGCATACATTTCCTAGACTTTATAGTTTGGAGGATAATAAGGAGATTGATGTGGCCTCTAAACTTATGCAAGAGAACGTTTGGAGCTCGTTTCGGCGTATACCTCGGAGTGGTGTGGAATCCGAGCAGTTGCAACATTTGTTGGATGCTCTCGGTAATGTAGTTCTTGGAGTGGCACAAGATAGATGGTATTGGGCTTTAGAAGCCTCGGGGGAGTTTTCGGTTTCCTTGATACGCAAGGCAATTGATGATTATAATTTACCTAATGTATCTTCTCAAACACGGTGGATTAAGGAGGTCCCTATTAAGGTGAATATTCATGCTTGGAAGGTTCGGTTATATTGCTTGCCTACTCAGTTCAAATTGTCGCGTAGGGGTTAGATATTCCTTCGATTATGTGTCCCATATGTGGTAAAGGAATTGAATCGTCGGCTCGTCTCTTTTTTTGCGTGTGACTTTGCCAAAGATAATTTTCGTAAGATTTGTCGTTGGTGGAATGTGGATTTCATGGAGCTTAGATCATTTGATGAGTGGGCGTCTTGGTTTGGTAATATAAGGATGTCGAGTAAGCACAAGAAGTTATTAGAGGGTGTTTGTTTTGGTTTATGGTGGCTTACTTGGTCTTTCCGTAACAAGATGGTTTTTGGCGTAGATCCTCCTTCAAAGATGACGCTTTTTGATGTCACTCTTTTATCTTCGTTTTATTGGAGTAGATATAGATGCAAAGTATCTTTTAGTTGGGTTGATTGGTTAAAAAACCCGTATCTTTTTTCCTTGTAATGTCCTAGCTCTTTGCTAGTTTTTTTTCAATAAAATGCCATTCAAATATATATATATATATATATATATATATATATATATATATATATATATATATATATATATATATATATATATATATATATATATATGTATATATATAAATCAAACTTGAACATTTTTTAGAAAATCGTATGTACGTCAAAAGCATATCAATATTGAGTTCGTTTTGTTCGTAATTTAGAGCGCTTCACAACTGTATTTTTTTTATTAACGAATTCGCTACATATTTGCTAAATATTTAACGAATAAAGTTTGTTATATAAAAAACTTGTAAATATTAAAAAGTTTAGGGTTGAAAAGGTAACTTTTTTGCTGCATCAAAGCAAAGAAGTGTGTTTTTTTTTGTTTTTTTATTTAAGTGGGTCCCGGAACTATTGAAATTCGCTGCAACTTTTATATGAAATGCTTTTTTGTTTTTTTTTAGTTTTCAGATTAACGAGAGTGCGACACGTGTATATATTTATTTCACTGCACGTTTGCAGCGAAATTGGAGACCTTTTTAGGAATGAAAAAAAAACCCGCCCTCTGCGAGGCAACCTGTTTTGACAGGCGCCTCTGCAGTAATCTTCACCGCATTTAAATGTTGGGGGAGTATTCTTCTATGATGCGTAGGGATTGCACCAGGCTTTACCTCTCAAGGGATCTCGAGAAGCTTACAACCCCCACCAGGCAGTGTACCTGATCGTTGTAGTATAGTATAGTGACAAGTACCGAGGGATTGATCGTTCAGCTAGGAATAGTGTCGCTAGGATTAGAAAACCTAATTACTAGTGCTAAAGATGAGAGATGATTATTTTTGTATTTTTATATTTTTTAGAAAGCAAATTAAAATCTCGGGTTTGAAGGATTTGGGCGGAATTAGTTGCTAGTCAACTAACCCAATACTAAAGATGTAATCAAAATAAAATACTAAAAATGAAAATAAAACTAAATTATACTAAGGTTGTGAGCAATAAGTGGAGAAGTTGTGTTTACTTAGATTTCACTACTCCCTAGACATCTTTTACACGTTGATTACTTGTTATAGTTGCGTGGATGACGGATTGTATTCCTTAATACCATTCATGGGGTAGCGCACTTACTTCCCCAATCCTATGAGTGCCTACTTCACTCCTATGTCGAGCCGGCTAAAAAGCTCCTAACATGGGATCATTAGAATTTACTCATGCATTAAATACAACCAATAAAACCTATTGCACATCGGTTCATGTTTCCTAAGACGTTCAAGCATGTTACCATTTGGAGATCTGCCAGTTTTCTTAAGCCTAACATTGAAATCATTCATCCAATACAACCATAAATAAGTAATCAACACATAATTAACATTTAGGTTTCATTAGATCCAAGCAAACACAAGATAGATCTAGCCTAGCATGGTGGAATCAAGACAAGAACAAGATATAGACAACCAACACATAGACATATTGATTGAATTAAAAGAACACTTATCTCAATTACACTTGCAAGGTTTCAAGGGCTGAAAACCCTTGAAAAACCTGTAAAATTCGTAATAGGTTCGGCCGTAGGGTTTCTCCAAAACTTCCTCTCCTTTTTATGAATGAAAATTAGAAAACTATATATAGGAAATTGAGGCTGACGGCGTCAAGACCAAATAGGTGACGCCGTCATCTCGCCGCCAAAAGAATTCTCGGACTGCCTTGATCTACATCTGACGCCATCATGTATTAACTTTTTCCAGGCCGTCACATATTTTACTCTTGACGTACTTCCTTGTGACGCCTTCATTTCAGTACTGGGCAGTCATGAAAATTACTCTTGACGCCGTCAGGATGATACTCTTGATGCCGTCACCTACTGTTCCCAGCTTGGAAAATTGAGACTTTGCCGTTTTCTTCACTTTTATGCTCCAAAAACGTCCAAAATGCCTTCTTTTCCAGATTTCACTCCCAAAGTACCTAAAATCACAAAAGGAACGATTTAGGGCAATATTTGATCAAATAAATTCAATTCCGGGCTTAAATGACCCCCTAAAAGTGGTTTATTTTTCGCCTCATCATATACCCTTACACTTGAGATTTGCTTGTTCTCAACCAAATGCACTTTTATTCTAGTCAAAATACAAGTTAGGGGTCATTTAACACTAATATAAAAGTAATTACAACAAATAATCGTTCCACTAAAGACCAAAGACAAGCACGGAGGTCATACACTAGCACCTCACAAATAGTGTTTAGATACTCACATCTCTCGGGTGTAATAAAGTATAAATTACAATATAGATTACCATAGGCTTGGTAAAGAATCAAACCTCCACCACATGGCGTAAGCACCTAGGATAAACTATCTGATGAGGCGAAAAATGATCCGTTTTTAGGGGGTCATTTAAGCCCGAATCCGACTTTATTTGATCAAATATTGCCCTGAATCGTTCCTTTTGTGATTTTAGGTGTTTGGAGAGTGAATTCTGGAAAAGAAGCCATTTTGGACGTTTTTGGAGCATAAAAGTGAAGAAAACGGCAAAGTATCAATTTTCCATGCTGAAGACACTAGGTGACGGCGTCAAGAGTTACACCCTGACGGCGTCAGACATCAAGAATAAAATACTGTAGTTGATGACGGCGTCAAAAGTCATCCTGATGGCGTCAAAGTACCAAGAATAAAATACCGTAGGTGGTGACGGCGTCACACAGGCCGTCATAAGTAGATCAAGGCCGTCCGAGGAAGTATTTGGCGGCGAGGTGACGGCGTCACATGCTTGTCTTGACGCCGTCAGCCCAGTTTTCCTATATATAGTTTTCTAGTTTTTACATTAAAAAGAGAGAAGTTTTGGTGAAACCATAAAGATGAATTTGGTGCATCTTTTACAGGTTTTTCAAGGGTTCCAAACCCTTGATACCTTGCATTGTAATTGAGATAAGTGTTCTTCTAATTCAATCAATATGTCTATGTGTTGGTTGTCTATATCTTGTTCTTGTCTCAATTCAATTATGCTAGGCTAGATCTCTCTTGTGTTTGCTTAGATCTAATGAAACCTAGATGTTGATTATATGTTGATTACTTGTTTATTCTTGTTCTTGGATGAATGATTTATATGTTAGGCTTAAGAAAACTGGCAGATCTCCAAATGGTAACATGCTTGAACGTCTTAAGAAACATGAACCGAGGCGTACTAGGTCTTTATTGGTTGTATTTAATGCATGAGCCACTGTTTACAATCCCTATAGTTGTGCTGGGTCATGGTGTAGGAGGAGATAAGAGCTCATAGAGTTGGGGAGTTATGTATGCCACCCCACGAATGGTATTAAGGAATACAATCCGTCATCCATACAAGTATAACAAGTAATTAACGTGTAAAAGATATCTAGGGAGTAGTGAAGTCTAAGTAAACACAATTTCTCCAATTACTGCTCACAACCTTTGTAATAATTAGTTTATTTTCATTTTTATTATTTTATTTTGATTATATATTAGTTTTGGGTTAGTTGAATAGCAACTAATTCCGCCCACTCTTTCAAAACCCGAGATTTTAATTGCTTTCATAAAAATATAAAAACACAAAAATAATCTTCCCTCACCTTTAGAACTAGTAATTAGGCTTTCTAATCCTAGCGACACTATTCCTAAGCTGAACGATCAATCCCCCGGTACTTGTCACTATACTATACTACAACGATCAGGTACACTGCCTGGTGGGGGTTGTAAGCTTCTCGAGATCCCTCGAGAGGTAAAGCCTGTTGCGATTCCCATGCATCAAGTTTTTGGCGCCGCAGCCTGGGGAATAGTTATTGTTTAGGTTGAATTTGATTTTTATTAGGTCTACTCATTAGATTCCTTTTTAGTGAGATTTTTATTTTCTTTTTATTAGCTTTCTTGTAGTCTATCTTTTCTTTGTGCATTTGTTCGTAGAAACCTTTCCTTTGACTCTTCCGTTCACCATTATGGAGTACGCGAATCCACCATACCACCAACCACAAAGGCCATTCTACCCTATTGACATCTCGAATTTCAAACAATATCGAGATGAACCTATATATGATGCATGGACTCGTTTTAAAATTTTACTTCGAAAATTCCCTCATCATAGTTTCTCTTTAGCATCCCTAACCGAAACATTTTACTATCGTGTCAGCCGATGTGACCAAATGTGCATTGATGATTTTGCCAATGGGGGCCCTAGGGAATTAAGTGATGAAGAAGCATGGGATACCTTAGAAGACTGTGCCCAATATTATTATAGAGTAGACAACCCAACAAACAACATCACAAATCAATCAAAAACAAGTTTGAAGGAGCAAACAGGAAGTTTGTCTGGGGATGAATATACTCATGTTGAGATACCTAGTTGGATGGCACCTAATATCATAGTACAAAACAAACACATAGGTAATCTAGGTACAATGGAGGATGAGGTGGACAATCCAAGCCCACAAAGTACCCCACAAGTCCTACCATCATTTGAGGCACATACAACGCCCGTGACTTACCCGGAAGAAGTAGAAGAGACTATAGGAACCCCAATTGAGGTAGAACCCTTGGACCAAGCACCACTAGAGGATATAGGTTTGAATACTTGTAGTGATAACCTTACTCCTAGTTCTAGGGAATTTCCTAATGTTGATGAACCGGAACCTCAACCTTTACACAACTTCCCATCCTTAGATTTATTTCTAGGAGACAAAAGAGGAACCGACCCACCCATCAACCTATATTATCCGGGTAGTTTTAGGATGAAGGAAGCCATTCACTCACCCCCTTCACCTCACGTGGCGTATTCACACCCTAAGGGTGTGTATCGCTACTTTCACCCACACTTAATCCTAAGTGTAGGGAGAACCTCCTCTATTTCCATTAAATAAGGGTAGAGTCAGGCTCGTGACTCGAACAAAAACAAGCGCTTCTTGGGAGGCAACCCATGTTTTGTGTGTTTTTATTTGTTTGTTTGTTTATTTGTTTGATTGTTATTTGCTTCCATATGCATGTTTTATTTTTATTGTTGGTTGATCATGTTTCTCAATTAAAATGTGGAAATACTTTACTATGTTGTTTGGCCTAGTCTTAACTCCAACCTAAAAGTATTTTTGCAAAAGATAAGTGTAAGGGGAAACCCCAAATATGTTTTCAAGAAACAAACCGATCATGATTCTCCACAAAATTAAATGAACATGTATATTCGTATTTGTTAGAGTCAAATGCTTGTATTGAGTCATAATGAAGTTTTGCAGGATTTTCCAGGAAGTAGGACGAAGTTTTTCTAGAAATTTTCCGGAAACTTAACATAAGAATTTCTGCAGGTCCATTCTGACGGCGTCAGAGTATTACTCTTGACGGCGTCAGGAGTTAAAAATCTGGAAATTTTAACGGTTTTGTTTTTCTAACGGAGTCTTATTGTTTTTGTGAATTATTATGTTTTTTAATCTCCAGGAAATCTGCAAACTTCATTCCACAAGCATTATATCTTACTTTGTTTTCTAGGATTTAGTAACTTATATAGGATGCCGCCGATTTTACGCGAGATTGTCTTGTTTATTTTGTCAGGTTTTACAGGTTATGTTTGACAAGGAGATGATTTGTATTCTGGAAGGGAAGCTTTGATTGTTCGTTTTCTTGGAAGATGATTTAACCTGGCCACCTAATTATCCATACCGAGTGAATCAGGGGAGTATTTGATTTCATTCTCTTTACTTTTTCACTTTTACATTCTTTACTTGAACATTGGGGACAATGTTCATCTTAAGTGTAAGGGGAGGGTAAAAAGATGATACCATACATATGCACTTTCGCTTGAGTTTGTTTTGTTTGATAGTAGATGTGTAATAAAACTACGAGAAATACTTGTTAGTGCAAATTTAGCGCCAAATTTAAAATTTTTTACAACATTTAGGAGTGAAACTTTATCCATAGCAAGCGTCTCATGGATAGGAGATTGTATGACTAGCACATAACCGTATATTCAGAAAAATTTTCCACCCAAAAATGTGAGGTTCGCCTTTAGATTTGATAGGAAAAGCATTCACTATTAGTGCTTATGCGTGTACCGGTAGCATTTAGATTCTAGAACTTACGTTAGTGATGCATCCCGAGACCGCTAGTGAGACTACATTCGTGTGGTAAGATTTACTACATGATAAGAGGCATTAGGATCACCCTTGTGTTAAACCCGTATCATAATTACTTGACCATTTAAGTCATATTACTTGGCTAGTTAAGTCAACTAATTTTCCCCACACCCTTAGCGTTGTACTCATTTTTAGTACACGAAACCCCTAGCACACCCCTCCGAGCCTATCTTTTCGTTTCTAACTTTAAGCATTTTACTTAAAGGAAGAATTTGTTACACCCCACTTAAATGTACAACCAAATCGCCTTAGCCTTTCGTGTATGCGCTCATTTTTAGTGCATTATTGTTATTTGTTAAACCCTAAGTTAACTTTCTAATTGATTACATGGTTGCTAAGTCGAGTCATATCCTTGTACATATTGTTTTGGGACGATTGGGACTCATGGGTAAGTACTTATTTTATGAAGTAATGGGGAAGAACATCACTTATTACCCCCATATGTACGTTAATCTTAAAAGTGCTCCAAGTGTTTTGATTTTCTTAATTCGAGTCATTAGATTAGTTTAATGTAAAGTATGTAAAGATTCAAGTGTAAGGGGAATTCTCATCCCCTATGATGTATTATTTCGGATGGTAGGGTAAGAGTGTATGCAAAAAAAAAAAAAAAAAAAAAAAAAAAAAAAAAAAAAAAAAAAAATCGAAAAAATCAAGAAAAAGAAAAAAAAATAGAATAAGAAAAAGAGAAAAAAAACATACGGACTACCATCCCGTTTTTCATTCTATGTTCATTTTATGTTTTTGTTATTTTTCATTTATTAGCTTAAGTCGAGTCTAGTCTTGGCTTAGCAACGCCATATTGTACATGTAATTAACCAAGATTGTTAACTCGCCACCAGTAAAACTTCCTTTATCCAACAAAACCGTGTAATTCATATCCCTATACCTAACGTTACAACCCTTTAAAAGACCTCTTTGATAGTTTATCCTAGGTGCTTACACCATGTGGTGGAGGTTTGATCCTTTCCCAAGCCTATGGTAATCTATTTTGCTATGACAGGTAGTGAGAGATATCTTCCATTTCCATAATATTATATTACTTTATTACACCCGAGAGATGCGAGTATCTAAACACTATTTGCGAGGTGCTTGTGTATGACCTCCGTGCTTGTCTATTGGTCTTTAGTGGAACGATTATTTGTTGTAATTACTTTTATATTAGTGTTAAATGACCCCTAACTTGTCTTTTGAGTAGAATAAAAGCTCATTTGCTTGAGGACAAGCAAATCTCAAGTGTAAGGGTATATGATGAGGCGAAAAATGATCCGTTTTTAGGGGGTCATTTAAGCCCGAATCCGACTTTATTTGATCAAATATTGCCCTAAATCGTTCCTTTTGTGATTTTAGGTGTTTGGAGAGTGAATTCTGGAAAAGAAGCCATTTTGGACGTTTTTGGAGCATAAAAGTGAAGAAAACGGCAAAGTATCAATTTTCCATGCTGAAGACACTAGGTGACGGCGTCAAGAGTTACACCCTGACGGTGTCAGACATCAAGAATAAAATACCGTAGTTGATGACGGCGTCAAAAGTCATCCTGACGGCGTCAAAGTACCAAGAATAAAATACCGTAGGTGGTGACGGCGTCACACAGGCCGTCATAAGTAGATCAAGGCCGTCCGAGGAAGTATTTGGCGGCGAGGTGACGGCGTCACATGCTTGTCTTGACGCCGTCAGCCCAGTTTTCCTATATATAGTTTTCTAGTTTTTACATTAAAAAGAGAGAAGTTTTGGTGAAACCATAAAGATGAATTTGGTGCATCTTTTACAGGTTTTTCAAGGGTTCCAAACCCTTGATACCTTGCATTGTAATTGAGATAAGTGTTCTTCTAATTCAATCAATATGTCTATGTGTTGGTTGTCTATATCTTGTTCTTGTCTCAATTCAATTATGCTAGGCTAGATCTCTCTTGTGTTTGCTTAGATCTAATGAAACCTAGATGTTGATTATATGTTGATTACTTGTTTATTCTTGTTCTTGGATGAATGATTTATATGTTAGGCTTAAGAAAACTGGCAGATCTCCAAATGGTAACATGCTTGAACGTCTTAAGAAACATGAACCGAGGCGTACTAGGTCTTTATTGGTTGTATTTAATGCATGAGCCACTGTTTACAATCCCTATAGTTGTGCTGGGTCATGGTGTAGGAGGAGATAAGAGCTCATAGAGTTGGGGAGTTATGTATGCCACCCCACGAATGGTATTAAGGAATACAATCCGTCATCCATACAAGTATAACAAGTAATTAACGTGTAAAACATATCTAGGGAGTAGTGAAGTCTAAGTAAACACAATTTCTCCAATTACTGCTCACAACCTTTGTAATAATTAGTTTATTTTCATTTTTATTATTTTATTTTGATTATATATTAGTTTTGGGTTAGTTGAATAGCAACTAATTCCGCCCACTCTTTCAAAACCCGAGATTTTAATTGCTTTCATAAAAATATAAAAACACAAAAATAATCTTCCCTCACCTTTAGAACTAGTAATTAGGCTTTCTAATCCTAGCGACACTATTCATAAGCTGAACGATCAATCCCCCGGTACTTGTCACTATACTATACTACAACGATCAGGTACACTGCCTGGTGGGGGTTGTAAGCTTCTTGAGATCCCTCGAGAGGTAAAGCCTGTTGCGAATCCCACGCATCACTATCAAAGAGGTCTTTTAAAGAGTTGTAACGTTAGGTGTAGGGATATGAAATACACGGTTTTGTTGGATATAGGCAGTCTTTACTGGTGGTGAGTTAACAATCTTGGTTAATTACATGTACAACATGGCATTGCTAAGCCAAGACTAGACTCGACTTAAGCTAATAAATGAAAAATATCAAAAACATAAAATGAACATAGAATGAAAAGGGATGGTAGTCCGTATGTTTTTTCTCTTTTTCTTTTTTCTATTTTTTTCTTTTCTTTTTCTTGATTTTTCGATTTTTTTTTTCTTTTTTTTTTTTTTTTTTTTTTTTTTTTTGCATACACTCTTACCCTACCATCCAAAATAATACATCATATGGAATGTACATTCCCCTTACACTTGAATTTTTACATACTTTACAATAAACTAATCTAATGACTCGAATTAAGAAAATCAAAACACTTGGACTACTTTTAAAATTAACGTACATATGGGGGTAATATATGATGTTCTTCCCCATTACTCCATAAAATAATTACTTTACCCATGAGTCCCAATCGTCCCAAAACAATATGTACAAGGATATGACTCGACTTAGCAACCATGTACTCAATTAGATAGTTAACTTAGGGTTTAACAAATAACAATAATGCACTAAAAATGAGTGCATACACGGAAGGCTAAGGCGACTTGGTTGTACATTTAAGTGGGGTGTAACAAATTCTTCCTTTAAGTAAAATGCTTAAAGTTAGAAACGAAAAGATAGGCTCGGAGGGGTGTACTAGGGGTTTCGTGTACTAAAAATGAGTACAACGCTAAAGGTGTGGGAAAAATTAGTTGACTTAAGTAGCCAAGTAATATGACTTAAATGGTCAAGTAATTATGATACGGGTTTAACACAAGGGTGATCCTAATGCATCTTATCATGTAGTAATTCCTACTACACGAATGTAGTCTCACTAGCGGTCTCGGGATGCATCACTAACGCAAGTTCTAGAATCTAAATGCTACCAGTACACTCATAAGCACTAACAGTAAATGCTTTTCCTATCAAATCTAAAGGCGAACCTCACATATTTGGGTGGAAATTTTTTCTGAATATACGTTTATGTGCTAGTCATACAATCTCCTATCCATGAGACGCTTGCTATAGCTAAAGTTTCACTCCTAAATGTTGTAAAAAAATTTAAATTTGGCGCTAAAATTGCACTAACAAGTGTTTCTCATAGTTTTATTACACATCTACCATTAAACAAAGCAAACTCAAGCGAAAGTGTATTTGTAAGGTATCATCATTTTACCCTCCCCTTACACTTAAGATGAACATTGTCCCCAATGTTCAAGTAAAGAATGTAAAAGTGAAATAAGTAAAACAAATGAAATCAAATACTCCCCTGATTCGCTCGGTATGGATAATTAGGTGGTCAGGTTAAATCTTCCTCCAAGAAAATGAACAATTAAAGCTTCCCTTCCAGAATATAAATCATCTTCTTGTCATACATAACCTGTAAATCCTGAGAAAACAGACAAAACAACCTCGCATAAAATCGGCGGCATCCTATATAAGTTACTAAATCCTAGAAAACAAGATAAGATATAATGCTTGTGGAATGAAGTTTGCAGATTTCCTGGAGATTATAAAACTTAATAATTCAACAAAAACTTTAAGATTCCGTTAGAAAAACAAAACCGGTAAAATTTCCAGATTTTTACACGTGACGCCGTCAAGAGCAAGCTCGTGACGCCGTCAGAAGTGACCTGCAGAAATTCTTATGTTAAGTTTCCGGAAAATTTCTGGAAAAACTTGGTGCTACTTCCTGGAAAATCCTGCAAAACTTCATTATGACTCAATACAAGCATTTGACTCTAACAAATATGAATACACATGTTCATTTAATATTGTGGAGAATCATGATCGGTTTGTTTCTTAAAAACATATTTGGGGTTTCCCCTTACACTTATCTTTTGCAAAAATACTTTTAGGTGGAGTTAAGACTAAGCCAAAACAACAAAGTAAAGTATTTCCACTTTTTAGTTTAGAAACATGATCCACCTACAATAAAAATAAAGCATGCATACGGAAGCAAATAACAAGTAAACAAAATAAAATCACACAAAGCATGGGTTGCCTCCCAAGAAGCGCTTTTCTTTATTTACGAGTCTTGTAGCTAGACTCAAGGTCATGGGTTACTACGTGACCTTGATGAGTGTCTAAATACTCATCATTTTATACCAATCTGAACTGCCAAAACATACAAAAACACTCAAAAATGCATTATAATACTTAAAATATCTTAGAAGTGTGTTTTATATGTTTCAAATGCAAAATAATCAAAAACAGATGAAAAACGTACAAAGTTTGCATAATTGGCAGTTTCAGTCCCTCAAGTTTCATAAATTGGCAAAACTAGTCCCTGGTCACTCAAAACTTGTAAAATTATCATAAAAGGTCCTTGGGATTCACAAGTTGTAAGAAATTATCCTTTTCAGTTTAAAATCACAAATTTACAGCTTTGGTCCCTCAACTTTGGAAAAGTGTCAAAATTAGTCCCTAAGGTTTTAAAAATAAGAAAATAATCAAAATAAACCTTATACTATTCATAAATGACAAAATTGGTTCTTTTTGTTAACTGTTTGATATTTACAGGTTTAACCCTTCAAAATCAGAAAATGACAAGAATGGTCCCTGGGGTTTGGAAATTGACAGAAAAGGTCCTCGGATAGAAAATAAAGGGAAATTATCAAAAGTAGCCTTGTACTATTCATGAATGACAAATATGGCCCTTTGATAACTATGGGAAAATCACATTTTCAGTCCCTATAGTTTTCCTAAATTACAAATTTGGTCCTTGTGAATTCTAGTTACCTAAACCAAACGGATCCTAATAAAACTAACACTTAAACCAAACCACACAAGCCCACCCTTCTAAAACCCAAGCCCAAAACAAATTAGCCCAGCCCCCGTCCCCTTGTTTGACTTCGGTCAAACCCTGCAATACCACCCTCACCATACCACTTCCCTCTCATTCTCACCTCTGCAATACCACCCCCACCATCACCACTTGCACCCATCCACTTCCACACCCTTATCCCTGCCATTCCCTTCCCCAAGACATCAATAAATGCCACCCCCCCTCCTAGTCTATACCTCACAGACCCTATTGGCTCAAAATGCTTTTTCCCGCCAATTTGACAAGTGAACAAGAGACTCCTATTGACTGCTATGGGTGGTGGGATTTGACCCTGTGGGTCCCACAAACACATGGGAAGGCTTATAAAGCATGAAGAAGCAGGGGAAAGAGATCAAGTAGTGTAGTTTTAGAGTAGTTTAGTGTCGAATAGTTTAAATCAATCAATTTCTCTTGTAATTTTTAGTGTAAAGCTCTTTCTTGAGCATTTTTATGATAATCTAAGTCTGTTTCACAGTTCTAATTTCATTTTGAATTCACAATCTTAGTTTATGCAACTTTTAAATTTCAAAAATCTAAATGTTTGTTGAATGTTGTTATTTGTGTTGTTTCTGGACTTCATAGGCCACATAAGCTCCCTACATAGCTTATACAAGCTATTAGAAACCATATAATTCAGTGTAGAACAAAAAAAAAGCAAAAATACAAAAAAAATCTAGAAAAATAGAAAATAAATAAAAAATTTCAAGAATGATGAAGAAGGAGGACTGTAGCAGGGTGGAATTTGGATCTCAATGGTTTTAGATGCCTCAGGGGAGGTGTAGAAGGTGTTTATTGTCATTGGTACCTCTGTGCTTGCTCAGAATCATTTTGGGCCCCACAATTCTCCAAAGAGGACTGCAGGGCAAGACACCTGCTCTGTATCAGCAGAACTCAGGCCAAACACCACCATTGGTGGTGGTTTTGTGGCCACCCCATTGGGTCCCACACCTAGGATTTAGGTTCAATCAACCCCCCTCCTGGTAGGCTTGAGCCTTTGACCATAGCTTTGACCTGAATGCCTGTGGACCCCACCTGCAATTGCTCACCAAGTTTGTCCCTAATCTGAGTAAACTTTGGATTTGTAAAGTGCTTATCTGGCCTTAAACAGCTTATTTATGCTTATTGTTTGTTGTTCCTAGCTTAATTAGGTTTGTTAAACTTGTTTGTATCTGTTTTTACCATTGTGGACCCCACCCAAGGCCATTTGACCCAGATTGACCAAACAGTCAACCAAAGTCAACTGTTTGAGACAAGGGGGTGTTATAGCTTATTTATAAGCTATCTTAAAAAGTGTTTTTACAAAAGTTTGTCTTTTTAAGGTGTTTAGTAGTTCTGAAAAAGAAAAATCCAAAAAAATTAGTTTTAAAATAAGTGATAGTTTCTATTTAATTCAAGTTAATTTTAATTTTCATTTTTATATTTTAATTAAGCCACTAGTGTTTTTATATTTTTATTAAATACCTTAGATAGTAAAGTAATTTTGATAATTTTTTCAGATTTTTATTTTGTCATTTAGTGCTAATTAGATTTAATTTTAATTTCCTTTATTATTAATTAATATTAAATATTAAATAGCTTAATTAGTTTTTATAAGGTTAAATCTAGTTTTTATAATTTTTCTAGTTCTAATATAGTATAATAAGTTTTTAGAAAATAAATCTTGAGATTCTACTGTTCATTTTCTAGTTTTCTTATTTTATTTGTTTAAAATAGACTTAAGTTAATTAAAAGGTAATTAATTAGTAGATTAATCTTAAAATATAATTTTTAGAGTTTTTATAATTTTTTAGGATTCCTGTAATGGTTAAGTAATTTCATAAATTTTCTTGTAATTTTCCAAGTTAATTTAGTATTAATATAAATTAAAAGTAGTTTAATTAGTTTAATTAAGTTAAATAGTTTTTAATTAATTACAAAACCACAAAAAGACAAAAATATTATTTTTAATTTTTTATACTTTCTACAAGTTCTAATTTAGGTTTAGAAAATATTTTTGTTAATTTTCAGTATAAATTAAATCATTTGTCATTTTTAGTTTATTTAAATTAGATTTTAATTTAGAATTTAAATAGTTTAATTAATTAAATAATAGTTTAATATTATTTTAATCACTTTTATAATTTCTTTTTCATTTTTAATTTTAAGTTTTGAAAAGTTTTCAAAAGCACCCCCTGTAGTTTCATAAATTCCAAAAACCCACTTTTCCAGTCCGATACGTGATCTTAATTGTGAATACGTGCATATATCTGTTATCTGATTTTTGTGAATATTATATCTGTTTGTCAACACCAAAATAACAGTAGCAATATCATTCCTACATCATCTGGCTACTGTCCTCAGTGCCACTTTCTCATAAACGATTCCAAAAGCACCATTTCAATCTCGTCGGGACTTTAACGACCCGGGAATACACTATACTATCACCGGAGTATTGATTCTAGGCTGTCTTTGACTTGTTGACCTTGGTCAATAATAATAAGACGGTTCGGGCTCAATCAAAATTTGGCGCCGCTGCCGGGGAGGTTGTTGCGTGTTTTAAAATCGTTTTAAGTTTAGTGGTTTTCAAAACCCTCCCTGTAAAAAGTTTTTAAAAAACATAATCATATCAAAAACGTTCATTAACACTTCTCCTGAAGTGTTGAAAAACACCAAAAAAAAATTAAAAACAATCAAAAACAAACTGTGAAGTTAAATTACTTCGTGTTCTTTAAGATTACAACCTGAAACAGTTGGTTTAAGGTAAGTTCTGACATTAAATTGCGAACTGAAGAGGAAACCTATTTACTTCCTCCCGCCAGCCTGCGAGTAATCTTAAAGGGACGATTTCGGTTAACGAATCAGTTCCAAAAATATTTCCCAAGTTTTCTGCACACACACCCATAAGCCTAAAGCAGTTTTTCAAATTAATTAATAAACCCATAATAAGTTCCCAAACTTAAGATTAAAACTTGCCTTTATATCCCTGTGAGTGGTGTACCTTTTTCAAAGAAGCCATTCACTTGTGATTTCTGGTTTAAGTTCACTGTGGTTTTGCCTCGAACTTGTGTTGAAAAATTGTTTTTAGTGCATGTGCACTAAACATGTCTCTCAAAAATACCAAAAATAATCACCTTTACCCTCTCACAGCTTTGATTCTCCATTTCTTACCCTCCAAAACCTTTTGATTCTTTCTATGTCTCATCCATACCTTCTGGTTTGCCAGTGGTGTGGTAGTTCTTATAATGGTGGCAATTGCCCCAGTTGTGGCATGGTAGAATCGGGAAACGGGTCTGTCTATAACCAGAATCCCTATTCCTACCATGACACCACTGATTCATTCCACCAGCTACCACACCCTCAGTCTCAGCAGTTTAACTGTTGTGAGTACTGTGGTGGTTCACATTACAGTTCTGATTGTCAATCAGGAAACACGCTTGTCTATGAGCAGTTTCCTGATAACAATTATGACTCTAGCACATACAACCCACAGCCACATCTGTTCAACTGTTGTGAGTACTGTGGAGGTTCACACTTCAGCTCTGATTGTCAAACGAGGAATCCATTTCCTTGTAACAATTATGACTCTTCGTACCAAGACCAACCTCCACAGTATCAAACTATCCAAGCAACTCCTCCAATCCAGCAAGACTTTTTAGAGGTTCTTGAGAAATGTAAAGAACTTAAGGAGGAGTTAGCTAATATTTCACTTCGCCATACTCCAAGCTCTTGTGCATATTGTGGGGGTCCTCACGATGATTTTAAATGTCAACCTTACGGTTTTGACACATCCACATCCCCACAATTTCCTTTCATTCCAAATTCTCGTGGGAAAACTATGGCAGAATTACTTGCTGAAGAACGAGAATCTGGAAAAAGCATGGAAGAGTTATTGGCTGAGCAACGAGCAGCTAAATTTCGTGCTAACATTCGAAATACTGCTCTATTTGATGACTATGATGACAGTGATGATGAAGATAACGTTGTTATTATTCAAAAAGATTCATCAAGTTCATCAGTTGATATCCCAGCAGTTGAGATTTCATCTCAAACAACTGCTGTCACACCCGAGGTTTCCACTCACTCTCCGAACATGGGGGATGAGCATCTTGACACTGTTCCTTCAAAGGAATCGGACGAATTCATAAAGTCTAGTGTTGAGATCCTTATCCCAATCCCAAGAGAGTCACAGGAAACTTCTGATCATATGTGTGATATTCTTTCCACCCCTAATAATCCAAATGATCAAATTGAGACTGTCTCTGATTCCAGTGATGATTGTTTATCTTATGGAGACATTGAATTTGTTGATGCATCACTTCTCCACTCTGATGTTGACTTTCTTCTTGAAGAGTTCGCTGATGAACTCTCTCATATGGATCCCATCCCACCAAGGGATGAAAATGAAGTCTTTGACTTTAATGCTGATTTGAGAGAGTTAGAATTCTTACTTACTCATGATCCTTCGATTGATCCTACTCAGATCAATCCACTTCCTCCGGAAAGTGAAAATGATCTGGACGAATTCGAGGCTTTTCTTACTGAAGATAGTTCAATTTCATATGAAGTTGATGATAATTATCTTGATCCTGAGGGGGACATTCTTTTTCTAGAAAGTTTGTTAAACGAAGATCCATTTCCCTCCCTCCCACCCAAACAACTTCATAATGAGGAAATCAAATCAGTTGAGGAAACTGATAAATTTCCTGAGATCAAGCTCAAGAACTTGCCTCCTCCACTTGAATATACATTTCTTGAGGAGGAAGTTCTTATCTTAATTGCTATTCAGATCTCTCTTCTTTCCTTCACCTACCAGGTGATTTCTTCTCTTCTTCACTCCTTCGGGAATGAGGATACCATCTTTGATCCCGGCATTTTCATTTACCATTATCTTGAGCCGGGACTATGTCTCATCGGTGTGGAACTTTCACGTGCTTCAAATGTTTATCCAAACATCTTGAATGAAAGTCCGAGTGAGATTGTTTCTTCCACATCATACTTCCCCAAGGACAAATGAATTCGGGGTCGAGTCAAGCTCGCGACTCGGTAAACAAAAACTGAGCATGCTTATAGGGTTTTCACCCTAAGTGTGGGGGAGTCCCCCATGCTATGATTACAGAAGTGAAAATACAAAATGATGTTTTCCACGCTTAGCTTGTAATGTTGCCCTTTTACGTTCAAAGAATCGGCATAATAGCCGGGACTTTCAATATTGAGGACAATATTCATGCTTAGTGTGGGGGGGTATTCGCTATTCTAGCGAATTTTATCACATTTTACTATCTTATACCCCCGTTTTTAACCAAAATTTTTCAAAAATTTTTCACTTGAGCTCAAAATTTTTTGTGGTAATCAATCCGCCTTGTCTAAACGACAAAAGGGATTGGCTAGTCCAGGAGCAAACGGCTCTTGGTAAAGACATCTCAAATCCGTTGACGGCTTGCAATTTGCCCAAAATTGCATGGTTCCTCAGCTCCCCCGCATCCTCATAAGCAAATGAGCTGGCTAGCCCGCAAGATTATGGCTTGTGGTAAAGGCCGTGGAAAAACCATAATTGGTAATCAGCTCACCAAGATGTTGACTATTCCATCAAGAGTTGGCTAGTCCAGAAGCAAACGGCTTTTGGTAAAGACTAATCAAATCCGTTGACAGCTGGTGGTTTGCTCAAAATCACACGGTTATCAGGTGTGCCACAGTTCTTACACCTGGCTACTCCAGAAGTGATGGCTTTTGGTAAAGAGTTCTTTGAAATCCATTAAAACTTCATAAAATATTGCTAGGGACTAGCAATAGTTTAGTGTGGGGGATTGATGAGTGTCTAAATACTCATCATTTTATACCAATCTGAACTGCCAAAACATACAAAAACACTCAAAAATGCATTATAATACTTAAAATATCTTAGAAGTGTGTTTTATATGTTTCAAATTCAAAATAATCAAAAACAGATGAAAAACGTACAAAGTTTGCATAATTGGCAGTTTCAGTCCCTCAAGTTTCATAAATTGGCAAAACTAGTCCCTGGTCACTCAAAACTTGTAAAATTATCATAAAAGGTCCTTGGGATTCACAAGTTGTAAGAAATTATCCTTTTCAGTTTAAAATCACAAATTTACAGCTTTGGTCCCTTAACTTTGGAAAAGTGTCAAAATTAGTCCCTAAGGTTTTAAAAATAAGAAAATAATCAAAATAAACCTTATACTATTCATAAATGACAAAATTGGTCCTTTTTGTTAACTGTTTGATATTTACAGGTTTAACCCTTCAAAATCAGAAAATGACAAGAATGGTCCCTGGGGTTTGGAAATTGACAGAAAAGGTCCTCGGATAGAAAATAAAGGGAAATTATCAAAAGTAGCCTTGTACTATTCATGAATGACAAATATGGCCCTTTGATAACTATGGGAAAATCACATTTTTAGTCCCTATAGTTTTCCTAAATTACAAATTTGGTCCTTGTGAATTCTAGTTACCTAAACCAAACGGATCCTAATAAAACTAACACTTAAACCAAACCACACAAGCCCACCCTTCTAAAACCCAAGCCCAAAACAAATTAGCCCAGCCCCCGTCCCCTTGTTTGACTTCGGTCAAACCCTGCAATACCACCCTCACCATACCACTTCCCTCTCATTCTCACCTCTGCAATACCACCCCCACCATCACCACTTGCACCCATCCACTTCCACACCCTTATCCCTGCCATTCCCTTCCCCAAGACATCAATAAATGCCACCCCCCCTCCTAGTCTATACCTCACAGACCCTATTGGCTCAAAATGCTTTTTCCCGCCAATTTGACAAGTGAACAAGAGACTCCTATTGACTGCTATGGGTGGTGGGATTTGACCCTGTGGGTCCCACAAACACATGGGAAGGCTTATAAAGCATGAAGAAGCAGGGGAAAGAGATCAAGTAGTGTAGTTTTAGAGTAGTTTAGTGTCGAATAGTTTAAATCAATCAATTTCTCTTGTAATTTTTAGTGTAAAGCTCTTTCTTGAGCATTTTTATGATAATCTAAGTCTGTTTCACAGTTCTAATTTCATTTTGAATTCACAATCTTAGTTTATGCAACTTTTAAATTTCAAAAATCTAAATGTTTGTTGAATGTTGTTATTTGTGTTGTTTCTGGACTTCATAGGCCACATAAGCTCCCTACATAGCTTATACAAGCTATTAGAAACCATATAATTCAGTGTAGAAGAAAAAAAAGCAAAAATACAAAAAAAATCTAGAAAAATAGAAAATAAATAAAAAATTTCAAGAATGATGAAGAAGGAGGACTGTAGCAGGGTGGAATTTGGATCTCAATGGTTTTAGATGCCTCAGGGGAGGTGTAGAAGGTGTTTATTGTCATTGGTACCTCTGTGCTTGC
Source organism: Artemisia argyi (assembly GCA_030686995.1). Classification (NCBI taxonomy): domain Eukaryota; kingdom Viridiplantae; phylum Streptophyta; class Magnoliopsida; order Asterales; family Asteraceae; genus Artemisia; species Artemisia argyi. The sequence continues at coordinate 6,722,616 of CM060690.1, forward strand.
TCAGAATCATTTTGGGCCCCACAATTCTCCAAAGAGGACTGCAGGGCAAGACACCTGCTCTGTATCAGCAGAACTCAGGCCAAACACCACCATTGGTGGTGGTTTTGTGGCCACCCCATTGGGTCCCACACCTAGGATTTAGGTTCAATCAACCCCCCTCCTGGTAGGCTTGAGCCTTTGACCATAGCTTTGACCTGAATGCCTGTGGACCCCACCTGCAATTGCTCACCAAGTTTGTCCCTAATCTGAGTAAACTTTGGATTTGTAAAGTGCTTATCTGGCCTTAAACAGCTTATTTATGCTTATTGTTTGTTGTTCCTAGCTTAATTAGGTTTGTTAAACTTGTTTATATCTGTTTTTACCATTGTGGACCCCACCCAAGGCCATTTGACCCAGATTGACCAAACAGTCAACCAAAGTCAACTGTTTGAGACAAGGGGGTGTTATAGCTTATTTATAAGCTATCTTAAAAAGTGTTTTTACAAAAGTTTGTCTTTTTAAGGTGTTTAGTAGTTCTGAAAAAGAAAAATCCAAAAAAATTAGTTTTAAAATAAGTGATAGTTTCTATTTAATTCAAGTTAATTTTAATTTTCATTTTTATATTTTAATTAAGCCACTAGTGTTTTTATATTTTTATTAAATTCCTTAGATAGTAAAGTAATTTTGATAATTTTTTCAGATTTTTATTTTGTCATTTAGTGCTAATTAGATTTAATTTTAATTTCCTTTATTATTAATTAATATTAAATATTAAATAGCTTAATTAGTTTTTATAAGGTTAAATCTAGTTTTTATAATTTTTCTAGTTCTAATATAGTATAATAAGTTTTTAGAAAATAAATTTTGAGATTCTACTGTTCATTTTCTAGTTTTCTTATTTTATTTGTTTAAAATAGACTTAAGTTAATTAAAAGGTAATTAATTAGTAGATTAATCTTAAAATATAATTTTTAGAGTTTTTATAATTTTTTAGGATTCCTGTAATGGTTAAGTAATTTCATAAATTTTCTTGTAATTTTCCAAGTTAATTTAGTATTAATATAAATTAAAAGTAGTTTAATTAGTTTAATTAAGTTAAATAGTTTTTAATTAATTACAAAACCACAAAAAGACAAAAATATTATTTTTAATTTTTTATACTTTCTACAAGTTCTAATTTAGGTTTAGAAAATATTTTTGTTAATTTTCAGTATAAATTAAATCATTTGTCATTTTTAGTTTATTTAAATTAGATTTTAATTTAGAATTTAAATAGTTTAATTAATTAAATAATAGTTTAATATTATTTTAATCACTTTTATAATTTCTTTTTCATTTTTAATTTTAAGTTTTGAAAACTTTTCAAAAGCACCCCCTGTAGTTTCATAAATTCCAAAAACCCACTTTTCCAGTCCGATACGTGATCTTAATTGTGAATACGTGCATATATCTGTTATCTGATTTTTGTGAATATTATATCTGTTTGTCAACACCAAAATAACAGTAGCAATATCATTCCTACATCATCTGGCTACTGTCCTCAGTGCCACTTTCTCATAAACGATTCCAAAAGCACCATTTCAATCTCGTCGGGACTTTAACGACCCGGGAATACACTATACTATCACCGGAGTATTGATTCTAGGCTGTCTTTGACTTGTTGACCTTGGTCAATAATAATAAGACGGTTCGGGCTCAATCAAAATTTGGCGCCGTTGCTTTCACTCTCTAGGTCATCTTCTAAACTAGTATCGCTTTCACAGTGTAAGTACTTCGGGTCTTCGAACTCGAAGACATCTCCTTGATACTTGGAATCAAGCTTACTAACATCCTTAAAGAATCCACATGATAAATCAGAAGCGCTCTTACACCCTCTCCTAACATCTTCATCACACAAAATAAGTTGTGAACTTATCCTATCAAGCCCGTCACAATCGATTTCCCTAAGGTCTTTTCTTTTGTACGGCGTTTGGTATTAAATCCTCTTAATTCCATCAGTGAAGGTCATGATTCCGTTCCGGTCATCAACTATCAAATTAGTGATTTCACAAAATGGTGCCCCAAAAATGACTTGTGACAACCTAGGGTCGACATAGTCTTCGATGTTGTCCACAATCATGAATTCCATAGTGAATGCCATATTTCCTACGAACACCTGGACTTCATGATCTTTACCAACCACTTTTTCTCCTTTGTAAATCATTCCCCATCTGCAGATATTGTTATAATTGAATAGGGACATAAAATTCTTAGGCATGAATATGTTAATGTAGACGTTATCGAAGTACTTATGACCGATCATGCAGGGAATTTTGAGATTATTCGGATCACGCCTCCTTATCTTCCCTGATTCTCCGTCCCTTGATCCATAAAGATTCCCCTCAAGGGAAGGAAGATATTCGTATACCTCCTCATTACCCTTACGAAAAATTACCTTCTTAACACCATTGGTGAACAATGTACTTCCATCCTTCTCATCAAGGATTACTCCCGATTCATTGATAAATGGTTTCTCAAGAACAAGGTTGGTTAATGTTCGATTGGTGAGAGGGTCCGCATCATCAACCATGGTGAGGGCAATATTGTAAACAAGTTCTCCAATCATGATCGATAGATTTCTTATTACCCTTGCATTATCGACTCTCTCGCACACTATGCGTTCTGGGAAGGCTTCTTGGTATAGGGAAAGGGGTATTATGTTGTCTGGGAAACTAGGATCTATATGACTATCGGTTAAGAACTTTTCCTTAATGGTGCAGGAAATCTTAAAAACTTTAGGGTTGCTTTCATTAGTCCCATCGCTACTCCCACTGGTAACATCCTCCATTTTTCTCTCGGGATCCTCTAGAATAGATTTACCCAAAATGGCTGGATTTCTCGTATGCACATCCGATCTCTCCTTCCCTTCATCCGAATTGCTAGATTCTTGCGCGGCGCACTGTTCAGATGAGTTGGTAGGGCTTCTGGTCAAATCGTGGTCCACCCCTGGGGTCTCATCTTTAGCTGTACGACCAATTTTTTTGGTTTGTTGTTGGTTTAGGTTAGGTGTAGAGGCAGATATCGTGGTGATGGTGTTTACGAAATGGATTGGTCCTTGGGGGTTGACAGGTTCTTTCTCTTTTGGTGATAGATGTTTGAATAGCTTACTAGGACTTTTTATTTTCACAGGGGAGGTTGGCGGACTCATAATGGTAACAGACTTGACCTCATCAACATGAATAGGTTTATTAACAACATGCTCTTTGATAGCAGTTAACAGATTACAAATCTTGTCATTCATATCGGCCTGCTGTTGTCTAAATTTAGCCTCGAGCGTAGAGAGCTATAATTCTTGAGATAGAATGAATTTTTGCGGTGCATCTTCACAGCTTTGCCTAGGAATGCTTTGTGATGGGAAATGCTCGGACCAAGTGAGTGGTGAGGAGTCATTGAAGGATACGCTCCGCGTTTGGTACCCTCTGAAATTAGGTTTATCCTTCCATGCCTCATAGGCCTCGTCAGAAGTTCGAGGGCCTCGACCCACGGGTGATGATGTGAATTTGTTATAAGCACGTTTTGGAAGCTCCATGCAGTTATGAGTCTCATGAGGGCCATTACATAATTTACATGTAGAAGAAATTCTGCTTACTTGACTTGAAGGCTTTTGGGCTTCGTAAGATTTCATGAGAGACTTGACTCGACCTTCAAGTTCCATGATCCTACGGTCGGGAGTGCTAGAGTTGTTCGAAGGCAAAGATATTGCCTTGACCGTTTTGTTCAAATCACGGGGATCATTCCAACTTTCGTTGTCATAGAGAGCAAGATCTTCTATGAGTTCCCATGATTGTTCCGCACTTAGATCACGTAGCTTATCACCGGCCGATTGGTCAATGGCTCGCCTCGTGGAGAGATCGATATGGTCATAAAAGATTTGGACTTGGAGCCAAAGATCTATGCCATGATGACGGACTTTTTGGAGTAAGTCCTTGAAACAAGTCCATGCTTCATAAAGAGTTTCACTTTGATGTTGTTGGAACATCAAGATGTCATTTCTAAGCTTAGTAGTTCTCCCCGGTGGGAAAAATTGAGCAAGGAAACGAGTGGTGAGATCATCCCATGTGGTGATGGATCCCGCGGGTAAACGCTCAAGCCATTGACTAGCTTGATCCCGTAGAGAGAATTGGAATAGGCGTAATCGGGTTGTCTCTCTAGTTTCAACACCTAGGTCTATGGAATCTACGATTTTTAGGAAGTCCTTAAGATGTTGATTTGGATCTTCGGAACGAAGTCCATGGAATGCACATCCGCTTTGCACCAACCGGATGGTGTCGGATCGCAAGGGGCTCACATTGGCTCCGGTGAGCTCAATGGTGTTTCGGTAGCCTTGGTGGCTAGGTCGGGAATACTCTCCTAAGGTTCGGGGCCTAAGAGTTCTAGTGGTGGGTTTTGTTGTGGTTGGATAACGGGTTCAAAGATGTTCCCATCGTCCATGATGTCGGGTGGTGAAGAGTTACGAACAAACACACAAAGAAATAAGATAGACTAAAGAAAACCTAAAAATAAAAATAAAATCTTACTAGAAAGGAATCTAGCAAGTAGACCTAATAAAAAGAAGTTCTAACCTAGACAATAACTATTCCCCGGGCTGCGGCGCCAAAAACTTGATGCGTAGGGATTGCACCAGGCTTTACGTCTCGAGGGATCTCGAGAAGCTTACAACCCCCACCAGGCAGTGTACCTGATCATTGTAGTATAGTATAGTGACAAGTACCGGGGGATTGATCGTTCAGCTAGGAATAGTGTCGCTAGGATTAGAAAACCTAATTACTAGTGTTAAAGATGAGAGATGATTATTTTTGTATTTTTATATTTTTTAGAAAGCAAATTAAAATCTCGGGTTCGAAGGATTTGGGCGGAATTAGTTGCTAGTCAACTAATCCAATACTAAAGACGTAATCAAAATAAAATACTAAAAATGAAAATAAAACTAAATTATACTAAGGTTGTGAGCAATAAGTGGAGAAGTTGTGTTTAATTAGATTTCACTACTCCCTAGACATCTTTTACACGTTAATTACTTGTTATAGTTGCGTGGATGACGGATTGTATTCCTTAATTCCATTCATGGGGTGGCGCACTTACTTCCCCAATCCTATGAGTGCCTACTTCACTCCTATGTCGAGCCGGCTAAGAAGCTACTAACATGGGATCATTAGAATTTACTCATGCATTAAATACAACCAATAAAACCTAGTGTATATCGGTTCATGTTTCCTAAGACATTCAAGCATGTTACCATTTGGAGATCTGCCAGTTTTCTTAAGCCTAACATTGAAATCATTCATCCAATACAACCATAAATAAGTAATCAACACATAATTAACATCTAGGTTTCATTAGATCCAAGCAAACACAAGATAGATCTAGCCTAGCATGGTGGAATCAAGACAAGAACAAGATATAGACAACCAACACATAGACATATTGATTGAATTAAAAGAACACTTATCTCAATTACACTTGCAAGGTTTCAAGGGCTGAACACCCTTGAAAAACCTGTAAAATTCGTAATACGTTCGGCCTTAGGGTTTCTCCAAAACTTCCTCTTCTTTTTATGAATGAAAATTAGAAGACTATATATAGGAAATTGAGGCTGACGGCGTCAAGACCAAATAGGTGACCCCGTCATCTCGCCGCCAAAAGAATTCTCGGACTGCCTTGATCTACATCTGACGCCGTCATGTATTAACTTTTTCCAGGCCGTCACGTATTTTACTCCTGACGCTCTTCCTTGTGACGCCTTCATTTCAGTACTGGGCAGTCATGAAAATTACTCTTGACGCCGTCAGGATGTTACTCTTGACGCCGTCACCTACTGTTCCCGGCTTGGAAAATTGAGACTTTGCCGTTTTCTTCACTTTTATGCTCCAAAAACGTCCAAAATGCCTTCTTTTCCAGATTTCACTCCCAAAGTACTTAAAATCACAAAAGGAACGATTTAGGGCAATATTTGATCAAAGAAATTCAATTCCGGGCTTAAATGACCCCCTAAAAGTGGTTCATTTTTCGCCTCATCAGTCTACCGTAATCATTGCATAGAACAGTCGGGTCCTTTCAAAATTAATTCGGCTTGGACTAAAGTTTACTTTTAAAAGTAACATTGATAATAGGTCATTAGTTTTCATACAGTAACATGTTTTAATTCAAATATTTTGAAAATGGGATATTGATGTTTTTCAAATGGGTATATTTGATATTTGCAAATCGGGTTGGGTATATATGAAATTAGAAGAACTTGTTTTAGGGGGAGATATGAAATTCTCCATTTTTTGGAATTTTTATTATTATGAGTCCTACCGTGATATTAACATTTTACTTAAAAAGTTTCTTGGATGTTAGTAGAAAAAATTAATTTCATTGCTTTTTTCTTTTATTACGATATTAAGAACAGTTACAGTTATATTAAAAAAATTTAACTCATATTAACTTTAATATTATGAAAGCATGATAATTACGTGATATTAACAAAATCGATAATATCATCATACCTTTTAACCATGAAAATGATTTTTTTTAAATTATTTTCAGCGATTCTTAATAAATTGTTGTCCTCTTTCTTTTTTTTTTTTTTTTTTTTCAGATTTTATTGAATTGTTTTTTTTTTTTTGAATGTTATTGTGATATTATCCGCTCCATCCCTAATTAAAATTTAACCCGCACCAGATCCCATATATGAGTACGAAACTTGAAAAACAACTCACTTAAATAATGCACACTCAAGTAATAGATATAAATTCAAAATAATGTGAATAAAATTCACAAAAGTAGTATAATTTACACAAACATCGTGTAAAAGTTAACTAAAAATAATTTTGTCTACGTTACTATGTACTGAATTAGTTTCGAAGAAAGAGTCAAATGACACATTCTCCAATGTTAGATTGACCAATTACCAACCACGTTGTCTAGCATTTATAACAAGAAACCAACCAATGCAAGTTGATCATCTAGTTACTTTACAAACCAAACGTGCCTCTTGCCTAGCCAAAGAGTAAAAGACACACAACTGACCGTGCACAACCATACTTGTAGTGTTGCAACACCCCTTATACTATGAGGAAAATAGGAATGATAAGAAGTAACCACGACCACACATTTCAGATGCACCTACAAAAGTGGATGCATCTTCTTGTATATATATTGTGTGTGTGTGTGTGTCTATATATATAGGAAGGGATATGGTGTAACAATTCGCATTTTCAGATTAATTACTATTCCCGAAAAATTTTACTATTCACTTTTCACTATTCATCTCAGAAATTTTTATTTCATATTCTCGTAAGTTAAACTATTTTAACGATAATCCAAGAGTTTGACGCTCGTCGGATCATTTCTGCAAAAATCACAAAGCCATGTCCGAGATTTACTTTTAGGTTTAAACGTCCTTCCAGCATCCCGATATATCCATAAAACATTATAAACAATAGAAATATGACTTTCTTTCATTTTATGACAATTCCAAAAGTTTTGGAATTTTACGTTTTCCAGTTCAGCGTTTTACGCGAATTACGCGTTTTAGGCCCGTGTTTCCAGTTTTTAGCAGGGTTTTAGCACCCGATAGAACCTACCACTCATTTTATATTTTATTATGGACTATATTGACATGTTTAACAATACTTTCAAGTTTCATATTTTTACGATACCCGGTTTTACGTTTTAAGGCTTAATCATTTACGGTTAGCATTTTACGGAGTCAAAATGCACAAACTAAGCAAGATAGCACCAAGACTCATCATCTAGTCACCCTTATCCACCTTGAACCGCCATTTAGGGGGGGGAGTCACCATTTTGTGGCTTGATCTTGACCATTGATCTCTAGGATGTTTACAAGTGTCTAAACTAACCATGGTTAAATTCTAACCCAATATATGGTTAACTATTTTTCCTACCCTATAAATACCAAGCTAAAAACACATATAAATCTTGCACCACACCTTCTTATAACCTTCAAGTCCTAAAACCTAAGGCACTTTTCTTATATTTTGTAAGAAAGTTAACTAGTTTTTGAAAGAAAACTAGTGTTTGATCTTCAATCTTGGAAATTTTCTAAGAAAAGTTGTTATAACTTTAAAGTCTCCTAAAAGACGTCGTTATAATCTTCAAATAGCTTTGGACTACAAGAAGGCGTTGTTATAATCTTCAAATAACCTCGGTTTATCATAGATTGCAAAGGAGGAAAGCTTATTCAATCAAAGTCCTAGTTCTTGTCCTAGTTTCCCTTTTTCATTAAGGCCAAAAGTTGTAAGCAAACCCTAACATACTTTCTTTCTTAATTATCATTTTCATGCTCTTTGTGTTCCTTTCATGCTATATATGTTCTTGTTATTGTGTTCATGATGTTTAAAAATGGATAAAACAAGTAGTGATATACATACGTTAACTTATGACAAGTAAACAAGCAAACTAGTGATTTTTATGGAGAACCACGACCAAAATAGTATAAATTTGATATTTGACACTTACTTAATGTTAAAGAGGACTTAACAAGGAAAACATATCAATTTGAATCACCCAAAACGAGTACCCGAGTCAAAAGTTATGACCATTTGAAGCTAGCGAAACCAAAACGGCAAAACTGCCCAAATGGCATTCTGATCAAATTTTGATTTTTAAAGTAACCCTTCTGGTCCGATTCATCAAAAAGTTAAAACATGAAAGTTGTCCGGAACGACGTTTTCGTTCAGGAACAAAGAAGCTCGAGCCCTGAAAACGCTTTCCGAGTGATAATTTTCTTCAAAATCTTAACAGCCCATTTTAGACCAAAGTCACTATATTATAGTTATGATTTACTAAGACCAAGAGGTCTTATGACCTATAATCAAGACCACAACCATGGCTAGAGCCAAGGTTGTGTCTCATGACCTTGGAACAAGGACCAAAGGTCATGGCTAGGCCATGACGAAATGACCATGTAAGATTACTTAGGCGAAAACATGAAACAAGGAATTAGGCGATAACTTGAACAAGCAATTTGGATCTACTTCACTTAAAAAGGAACCATGAGATATTACAAAGAGAAAATGGTCATACAAGACTTATGAAACTATCCCTAATAACAATCTTCATGTACAAATAAACTTTCCTAAGTTTATTCAAATATCGGACATGTAACTTTTCGGATCAAAACTTATACATTTGTTATCAAATACTACAATAGTAGGGAGCCTCATGTGAGGAGTTCATTAAGTAAGCCGTCGAGATGAGTTGTGGATTTACGAGTTAAAGTGTCCTGGCTCCTCGAACGTTTACTCCATGACTTCTGAATTATGTCGGCCTGAACGGTAGTAAGAGATATACAACCTATACATGTTCCATAAACCATTTATATTCAAAGACTTACACTATATACTAAGTACTACATCATGAACATTATGCAAGACATATATAGGCAATTTTTCGTATTCTTAGACGTTACTCCAAACCTAAGTCGCAACGTTCTATTATAGGCTGCTCTTAGTGACTTTCGCGATTCGACTACCACTTTCATTTCACATCACTTAAGCTTAAGGTGAGTCATAGCCCCTACTCTTTTCATACTTGTCTTAACTCTTTGGGGGAGACACATGCTCAACTACTTGTTTACTTGTACAAATACTCAAAACGTTTATACTTGACTGTGTTATACTTGATTGCTTACATACATGACTGCGTTATACTTAATTGCGTTATTCTATTTATTGACTAGTAGTTGTCTTTGGGAAGTGGCTCCCAGTTGTCTTTGGGAAGTGGCTCCCAGTTGTCTTTGGGAATTGACTCCCAGTTGTCTTTGGGAATTGGCTCCCAAAGTGAGGTCTTCGGAGATGAAGTATAGACTCACTTCTAATTGCTTAAATTGTCTTGATGAACTTATACATGTCTTATTCATACTATATATGTTAGCAGTGGGTTGTGAACACACAGGTTGCAAGTCTCTTATGGCAGGACTTGCAACTGAGTGGATTCACGATGCCTTTGTTGTGCGAACATTCTCTTAAGGCTTTTCAATTATTTTAAGACAAACTCTATGAACTCACCAACCATTGTGTTGACACTTTAGCATGTTTGTCTCAGGTCTGTAAGATGATAAGCTGTTGCATGGAGCATAGAGTCGCTTGACATGTTTTGAAGACTTATGCTTTTATCTTTACCATTCGATATGTCTTAAAACACTTATGTATTGTATTATGGAACTCATGTTTGTAACTCGGAATTTATTAATCGAATGGTAACTTTTCAAAACGTCTCATTTAGAGTTCGTTTTCTATACCTTGTACTTTGTATTATGAAGTAGCACCCCTATGACACAGTCTTCCGCTGCGGTATTTTGGGGGTGTTACAGATTGGTACCAGAGCCTTGGTTATAGAGAACTAGGTTGCATTTAGTGCCTAGACTATAACTGATATGAACATTAAGACTCTTCGCTTTATTTTGCCTTACACACACTTCATGTGCATATGCTTATTGCTAATTGTTTGTTTAGGAGAAACCCCAGACAATAGCCAAGTCATCAAAAATTTAGAGCTAAGTAATAATTATTTATTTAACTTAATCTTGTGACAGTTCTTGTTTGATAAGACATAAGATTAAGTTAAATAAAGGATATTAGTTTCCTGTAGAAATTTGATGATTTGCCTTATACTTACTTTATATGATTCTAATACCTAGAAGTGGTTCATATGTCCTAGTACGACACTCAAACCTTTCTACAAGCGCGACTAGTCCATTTCGTCATATCACCTTCTCTAGATACCCAGACTATGTTACCCTTTCACAACTTAAGAGCAGATGATAGAAAGTCTACCCAATTATGTAGTACCAATTGTTGAGTTATGTGTGCCTGGTAAATATGTATACGTGTGAAAGGAAGCAATTATAATTATGGTGGCCAACATAATTATAAATGCGTCACGACTCACGTAGACATATGTGACCATGCTTACATTAATCGACGATTGACTCAAAATTGACAAGATTTATGACTAAGTAGTCTAGGAATATCACCTCATATCTGACGTCAACAAAATGTCCCTCCTTGTAGATATCATGGCACCAAAGAGAGTAACTCGTAGCACTAGCCGAGGTGGTGCAACACCAAGAGGTGGAAGAACTGGTGGTCGTGGAGGTAGAGGAGCTGCTCACGACACTAGTAATCCTAGTAATGATAGTGGAAGAACTGGTGGACGTGGAGGTAGAGGAGATGCTCACGACACTAGTAACCCTAGTAACGATGGTGGAAATCCAGATGTCTCCACCATTATTGCCCAACAACTACAAAACCTACTTCCCACTATAGTCACACAAGTTGGCAATCACATGAACAATTCAGGAAACCACGGAAGCATAAATGACGCTACAAATGATGGAGGAAGGAATGGTAATAACAACAACAACAACAACAACAACAACAACAACAACAACAACAACAACAACAACAACAACAACAACAACAACCATAGGACTGGATGTACGTATAAGGAATTTACGTCATGCAAACCAATTGAGTTTAATGGCAAAGGAGGTGCATTGGCATATACACGATGGGTCGAGAAGATGGAGTCAGTGATTGACATCAGTAACTGTGCAATCCACCAGAGAGTGAAATATTCTGCATGCTTGCTATCAGAAAAGGCATTGACATGGTGGAACATGCAGATTCAAGCAAGGACTAGAGAAGCAGCTGTAGGCATGACATGGGACGACTTTAAGGGACTACTGAAGGAAGAGTACTGCCCGGTTAATGAAATGCAAAAACTAGAGGACGAGTTTTGGCATCACTCTATGGTAGGGGCTGGTCATGCAACCTACACAGATCGGTTTCATGAACTAGCTAAACTAGTTCCTCATCTGGTTACCCCTGAATCCAAGAGGATTGAGAGGTACATCTATGGCCTTGTTCCCGAGATTCGTGGGATGGTGAAAACAACCGAACCTCCCACAATTCAAAGTGCAATATTAAGAGCAGGGACCCTAACAGATGAGATGGTTAGGAATGGAACTTTGAAGACTAGTGATAAAAGGAAGGGAGCAGGTGAATCGAGTGAGCAAAAGGGTACAATGGTTGATAATAAGAGAGCAAGAGGATTTGCAGCAACAGTTTATGATCAGAAAAAGTATGAAGGTCCACATCCTAAGTGTACTAAATGCGCTTATCATCATCAGAGGTCTGAACCATGCCCTGTGTGTTATAATTGCAAGAAGTCTGGCCACTTTGCAAGTCAGTGTAAATCAATTACAAGGCAGGCGAATGCGGACAATATAGGAAACAACCAAAAGACATGCCATGAGTGCAACAGCCCAAACCACTTCCGAAATACTTGTCCTAAGTTGAATAGGGCACAGGGACAAGTGCTGGATAACCCGACCCTAGCAGTAATGCTTGAAGAAAATAACCCAAACCGTGGATACAATGTTAGTCCACCTCGGGGTCGAGCATACTATTTGGGTGCTAAGGAAGCCCGCAATGCTTAACGGGGTACGTACCTTTTCCTACCATATTATTCTATTCTAAACTTAGCTTTATTATGCCGCTATTAAGATAAGAGACCTAGACACACTAAACTTCGGGACGAAGTTTCCTGAAGGGGTAGAGACTGTAACAATTCGCATTTTCAGATTAATTACTATTCCCGGAAAATTTTACTATTCACTTTTCACTATTCATCTCAGAAATTTTTATTTCATATTCTCGTAAGTTAAACTATTTTAACGATAATCCAAGAGTTTGACGCTCGTCGGATCATTTCTGCAAAAATCACAAAGCCGTGTCCGAGATTTACTTTTAGGTTTAAACGTCCTTCCAGCATCCCGATATATCCATAAAACATTATAAACAATAGAAATATGACTTTCTTTCATTTTATGACAATTCCAAAAGTTTTGGAATTTTACGTTTTCCAGTTCAGCGTTTTACGCGAATTACGCTTTTTAGGCCCGTGTTTCCAGTTTTTAGCAGGGTTTTAGCACCCGATAGAACCTACCACTCATTTTATATTTTATTATGGACTATATTGACATGTTTAACAATACTTTCAAGTTTCATATTTTTACGATACCCGGTTTTACGTTTTAAGGCTTAATCATTTACGGTTAGCATTTTACGGAGTCAAAATGCACAAACTAAGCAAGATAGCACCAAGACTCATCATCTAGTCACCCTTATCCACCTTGAACCGCCATTTAGGGGGGGGGGAGTCACCATTTTGTGGCTTGATCTTGACCATTGATCTCTAGGATGTTTACAAGTGTCTAAACTAACCATGGTTAAATTCTAACCCAATATATGGTTAACTATTTTTCCTACCCTATAAATACCAAGCTAAAAACACATATAAATCTTGCACCACACCTTCTTATAACCTTCAAGTCCTAAAACCTAAGGCACTTTTCTTATATTTTGTAAGAAAGTTAACTAGTTTTTGAAAGAAAACTAGTGTTTGATCTTCAATCTTGGAAATTTTCTAAGAAAAGTTGTTATAACTTTAAAGTCTCCTAAAAGACGTCGTTATAATCTTCAAATAGCTTTGGACTTCAAGAAGGCGTTGTTATAATCTTCAAATAACCTCGGTTTATCATAGATTGCAAAGGAGGAAAGCTTATTCAATCAAAGTCCTAGTTCTTGTCCTAGTTTCCCTTTTTCATTAAGGCCAAAAGTTGTAAGCAAACCCTAACATACTTTCTTTCTTAATTATCATTTTCATGCTCTTTGTGTTCCTTTCATGCTATATATGTTCTTGTTATTGTGTTCATGATGTTTAAAAATGGATAAAACAAGTAGTGATATACATACGTTAACTTATGACAAGTAAACAAGCAAACTAGTGATTTTTATGGAGAACCACGACCAAAATAGTATAACTTTGATATTTGACACTTACTTAATGTTAAAGAGGACTTAAAAAGGAAAACATAGCAATTTGAATCACCCAAAACGAGTACCCGAGTCAAAAGTTATGACCATTTGAAGCTAGCGAAACCAAACCGGCAAAACTGCCCAAATAGCATTCTGATCAAATTTTGATTTTTAAAGTCACCCTTCTGGTCCGATTCATCAAAAAGTTAAAACATGAAAGTTGTCCGGAACGACGTTTTCGTTCAGGAACAAAGAAGCTCGAGCCCTGAAAACGCTTTCCGAGTGATAATTTTCTTCAAAATCTTAACAGCCCATTTTAGACCAAAGTCACTATATTATAGTTATGATTTACTAAGACCAAGAGGTCTTATGACCTATAATCAAGACCACAACCATGGCTAGAGCCAAGGTTGTGTCTCATGACCTTGGAACAAGGACCAAAGGTCATGGCTAGGCCATGACGAAATGACCATGTAAGATTACTTAGGCGAAAACATGAAACAAGAAATTAGGCGATAACTCGAACAAGCAATTTGGATCTACTTCACTTAAAAAGGAACCATGAGATATTACAAAGAGAAAATGGTCATACAAGACTTATGAAACTATCCCTAATAACAATCTTCATGTACAAATAAACTTTCCTAAGTTTATTCAAATATCGGACATGTAACTTTTCGGATCAAAACTTATACATTTGTTATCAAATACTACAATAGTAGGGAGCCTCATGTGAGGAGTTCATTAAGTAAGCCGTCGAGATGAGTTGTGGATTTACGAGTTAAAGTGTCCTGGCTCCTCGAACGTTTACTCCATGACTTCTGAATTATGTCGGCCTGAACGGTAGTAAGAGATATACAACCTATACATGTTCCATAAACCATTTATATTCAAAGACTTACACTATATACTAAGTACTACATCATGAACATTATGCAAGACATATATAGGCAATTTTTCGTATTCTTAGACGTTACTCCAAACCTAAGTCGCAACGTTCTATTATAGGCTGCTCTTAGTGACTTTCGCGATTCGACTACCACTTTCATTTCACATCACTTAAGCTTAAGGTGAGTCATAGCCCCTACTCTTTTCATACTTGTCTTAACTCTTTGGGGGAGACACATGCTCAACTACTTGTTTACTTGTACAAATACTCAAAACGTTTATACTTGACTGTGTTATACTTGATTGCTTACATACATGACTGCGTTATACTTAATTGCGTTATTCTATTTATTGACTAGTAGTTGTCTTTGGGAAGTGGCTCCCAGTTGTCTTTGGGAAGTGGCTCCCAGTTGTCTTTGGGAATTGACTCCCAGTTGTCTTTGGGAATTGGCTCCCAAAGTGAGGTCTTCGGAGATGAAGTATAGACTCACTTCTAATTGCTTAAATTGTCTTGATGAACTTATACATGTCTTATTCATACTATATATGTTAGCAGTGGGTTGTGAACACACAGGTTGCAAGTCTCTTATGGCGGGACTTGTAACTGAGTGGATTCACGATGCCTTTGTTGTGCGAACATTCTCTTAAGGCTTTTCAATTATTTTAAGACAAACTCTATGAACTCACCAACCATTGTGTTGACACTTTAGCATGTTTGTGTCAGGTCTGTAAGATGATAAGCTGTTGCATGGAGCATAGTGTCGCTTGGCATGTTTTGAAGACTTATGCTTTTATCTTTACCATTCGATATGTCTTAAAACACTTATGTATTGTATTATGGAACTCATGTTTGTAACTCGGAATTTATTAATCGAATGGTAACTTTTCAAAACGTCTCATTTAGAGTTCGTTTTCTATACCTTGTACTTTGTATTATGAAGTAGCACCCCTATGACACAGTCTTCCGCTGCGGTATTTTGGGGGTGTTACATATGGTGCGGATCTTGGGTTTTAAATAGGGATGGTGCGGATTAAAATCATAGTAACATTCAAAAAAAATCAAAAAAAGAAGAGGACCAAAAATAATTAAGAATCGCTAAAAAACAGTTGTAAAAAGAATCGTTTTCATGGTTAAAAGGTATTATGATACTATCATTTTTTAAATATCACTGTAAGTTTTTTAGTATTGTAATGAAAAGAAGTATGATATTAAGTTTTTTTTACTAATATCAAAGTAATTTTCAATATCACGGTTCATTTTTACATGTAAAAAAACTTAATATCACGTTGGATTGAATGGTTCGCAAATGCATGTAACGCTCTTCCAACCACATTGTAATTTAACTGCATGTATGTCAAAAAAAATAGTAAATTGCATAAATCATCCCTAAAGTGTGTACAATTTTTTTAAATGTTCAAGATAATGGTCGTTAATTAACAACCGTTAAATAACTAACGACCGTTAGTACTGTTAAAAAATACTGTAGCGTCCATTGTAGCAAGCAGTGTAGCTGCTACAGTAACCTCTTATCCTTTAGTATATATAATATAATGAAGGACAATAACATTGGTAAATGAACTTCCAAGAAACTTCATCATAAACATTGGTGATCAAATGCTACAACTTCACCTTAAAAGATGCGTTGAAGTCCATAACATAAACCGATAACTTTGCTCGACATTTGTCTTGACCATTGTGCAAGTTTTTTTTTTCTTTTTTTTTAATAGAAAACGTGTTAATAAATTAATATTCTATGGAAGAAAGTTTTGCAATTTATATCTCATTTATAAAATTTTTTGAAAAAAGAAACAGAGTCGTTCAAAAAAGAAACAATATTTTAGTCATTCAAAAACAAGAAACGGAGTCGTTCAAGAAAAAAAATGCTTTACTTGAGTTGTTAAAAAAAAAAATAATAATAATAATAATAATAATAATAATAATAATAATAATATGATTTTAGTATCTCTGATCCCCACTAATTTCTTGTAAATCCTATGATTTTATAATGGGAAAATTCTTTTAAAACGTACCATACTTGTCCAAAAAATCACTTTTTAGTATCGAACTTTTTTTTTCCTTATTTGGTTACTGAACTTTCATTTTTGGCATCTTTTGCGCACTTTGGAACGTTTTTGCCCCTCAGATATTTGGAAATCTAGGGGCAAAAAAGTCATAAAAATATCCCAAAGTGCGTAAAAGAGGCCAAAAATGAAAGTTTAGTACCACAATAATGAAAATAAAAAGTACGTTATTCAAAAGTGATTTTTTTGACAAGTGTGGTACGTTTTGATAGAATATATATATATATATATATATATATATATATATATATATATATATATAGGGGCTTTATTTTCAGAACCCTGTTAAGTGCGGGGACTGCGAGAACTCCAATTTTGCATTAGAAAACATGCATGTTCATATAAAACATGTATGTTTTCTTACATACACCTTAATACAAATACCTGCGTAACATACATGTTCATATAAAACCATTTTGTATTAATATGTTGCACTTAAGAGGGTTTTATATGAACATGTATGTTACGCAAGTATGTGTATTAAGGTGTATATAAGAAAACATACATGTTTTATATGAACATGCATGTTTTCTAATGCAGAATTGGAGTTCTCGCAGTTCCCGCACTTAACAGGGTTCTGAAAATAAAGATACACTATATATATATATATATATATATATATATATATATATATATATATATATATATATATATATATATATATATATATATATATATATATATATATAAAGGAAACCAGAAGGTACAACATAATTTCTAATAGTTATGTTAATAAATGCGAGCGTTGCAAGTTTCTCTAAATTTTCTAATTTTGTGTTATTTTACATCCATATATATATATATATATATTTATATATATATATATATATATATATATATATATATATATATATATATATATATATATAATAAAGGAAACCAGAAGGTACCACATAATTTCTAATAGTTATGTTAATAAATGCGAGCGTATATATAGTCGCCAAATGTGGGTGCTCATCGTTCATCAGACTTTCAATTGTTTTGATTTCGTTTTCTTATCGCATATAGGCTCCATAATTATCAGAATTAAAGAAATATAATAGGTATATAGCCCTAATTCTGTTTGGTTATCGTTTCTTTTTCTTTTGTTTTCTTATACCAGGTATATATACTAGGTATGGATCCCTAGATCTGATTCGTTGTCGTTCGTTATTATTTAATTTTTTAGGTTTTTTTATATTGATTTATATTTTGTTTGTTGAATTAATTATTGTTATATTTATTTCTTTCTTATGCGTTTATGTAGAGCCCTGATTTTGATTGGTTATCGGGGGTTTTTTTTTTTTTTAAGTAGGTGTATGTTGTAGATTTCGTTATTACTAGGTATGGAACCCTAAATCTGATTCGTTGTAGTTTTTTATTATATTAATTTTTTGGTTTTCCAATATTGATTTATATTTTGTTTGTTTAATTAATTATTGTTATATTTATTTCTTTCTTATCCGTTTATTTATTTATGATGTTTTTAATTGTCGATTGCATGTATTGAACATTTTTTATCGTTTATATCTTTTCTGCTAACCTCTATGGATACTCATTAATTTTTTATATTTGTTTATTGAAGCGTTTGGTTACGAAGATCCGGAATGGTCTGACAATATATCAGATCAGACGATAAAAAATGTTCAATACATGCAATCGACAATTAAAAATATTTGCATCTTTATCGCATCAGACGAAGAGTTACTGTTTTGTTACTTGAATTTTAGACACATATTAAAGATTCGTCTATTTTTTGTTGTGCTTTGGTTTGTACATGTTGGGAATAAAATGCACAAAGTAAAGAGTCTGCCAGAAGAGCCTGTTAGATGATAGTTAAGCCTGCATCTTAAGTATTGCTGATGTTGAAGATACACTAACAGTACCTTCTGGGTAACAAGGTACTGCTAGTTAAAGAAGGTCCTGCCAGTATTCACGACAAGTTGTTATATTTTATTTAGAGATATTTAGTTGTATTATTAGTCTTTGTACAAAGTTATACGTTAAGTAGAAGTCGTACAGAAGTCTCAGTAGATATAATGGAGTGTTTTACCTTGAAAGGTGTAATATTAGGATAAGATAAGTCTCTAATATATTATATTAAGCAACTTGACCACTTGTAATAAGGGCTCCTTATACTATAAAAGGAACCCTTAAGTCACCTTCTTAGTAAGACTTCTTACATAGCTTTCACATCTTTCCCATGCATAACTTCCATCTTTAAACCCTTTCACGTATCAAAGATTCAAGGTTACACTTGTAATCCTGGTGATAGTTTAGATCACCCGTATTATTTCATCAATAATA
The DNA here is from genome assembly GCA_030686995.1 of Artemisia argyi. Classification (NCBI taxonomy): domain Eukaryota; kingdom Viridiplantae; phylum Streptophyta; class Magnoliopsida; order Asterales; family Asteraceae; genus Artemisia; species Artemisia argyi. The sequence continues at coordinate 6,741,719 of CM060690.1, forward strand.
TTGAATCGTTTTGTGTTATTCATATTGTGTTCATCACTCTAAATCATTCTCGTTTACTTATTCATCACCTTTGTTCCTTTAGTATGTTTTAGTAAATTCCGCGTGCTAAATCACATTCATTCATAAATATCCCAAACACATTACTAAGATTAACATCCCAAGTGTTTGAACAAATCCTTCCACAAGTGGTATCAGAGCAAGGCTGATATTTACGACATAAAAGAACAAAGCAAAAATGGATGTTGAGCACATTCAAACCAATGTGGCTGCAAAACTTCCATTACTCAAATAGAATGAGTTTGAGATGTGGAGACTGAGTGTTGAACAATACTTCCAAGTGCAAGACTATGCACTTTGGGAGATTATTGAAGAAGGAAACTCATTTAAACCAGTAACCACCACCTCCACAGTAAACAATGCACTTGTCACAACTGTGCAAGTAAACCCAATAACCGCTGAAGAAAGAATTCAAAAGAGAAATGATCTTAAAGCTAGGAGTATGCTTCTCATGTCTATTCCAAATGACCAGCTCTTAATCTTTAACAAGTACCAATGTGCTAAAACCCTTTTTCAAGCTATTGTGGCTAGATTTGGTGGTAATAATGCCACCAAGAAAACCCAGAAAACACTTTTAAAACAACAGTTTGAAAACTTTTCAGCCACACCAAATGAGTCTTTGGACAGCATGTTCAATAGACTACAAAAGCTTTCTAGTCAGTTAGCCATTCATGAAGTGATAATATCTCAAGAAGACTTAAACTCCAAATTCCTTAGAAGTCTACCCTCTGAATGGGCCATGCATGTCATTGTCTGGAAAAACAAACCAGACATTGATTCCATGAGTCTCAATGATCTTTACAGTAACTTCAAAATAGTAGAGCATGAACTAAAGAAGTCTACTAGTTCAAGCTCAGGAAATATGGCATTTATGTCATCTCATGGTACTTCCAAGAAAGTTGATGAAGAAAAAGATGGTGGAGAAGAAGGTACTGCCAACACAAATTTTGGTACTGCCAGTACTTCCAGCAGTACCAAAACCATTTTAGATGAAACAATTGGTTGTGCTTTCCTAACATCACAACACAATGGTTCCACATTGACCTTTGAAGATCTTCAAGAGATCAGTGATGATGATCTTGAAGAAATGGACATAAAATGGCAGCTTTCACTTCTTAGCATGAGGGCTAAAAAATATTTGATGAGGACTTGAAAGAAGATTGTCATCAATGGCAATGAACCTGCTAGGTATGACAAGTCTAAAGTGGAGTGCTACAACTGCCACATGAAGGGTCACTACTCAAGAGAATGTAGAAGACCAAAGAAGCAGGGTGATAAGGGAAGAGGTTTTGAGAACAAGAACAGGGGAAACAATGAGAACAAGAGCAAGGAAGTGGACACCACTGAAACAAAAGCTATGGTAGCTATTGATGGGATGGGTTTTGATTGGAGCTTTATGGGTGAAGAAGAGTCATCCTCAAATGAAATGGCTTTAATGGCTCTCTCCAATCCTGAGGTACAAATTACTAAATGTTCTGCTACTTGTGAAGTTTTTAAAGAATTAGAAATATTAAGAAAACTTTATGATGAACTGAAAGTAGAAGAAAGAAAAACCCATCAAGATCTAGTTAATCATAAGTGTGGTATGTCCAAACTTGAAAAGCAGATAATTCACTTTAGAGAAAATGAACTCACCTTTTCTGATACAAAAGCTATTCTTAATAGAGACATACTTCTTAAAGATGCTGAAATAAACCTGTTAAGAACTGAGTTTGCTAAAGTGAAACAAGCAAAAGATAATATTCAACAAACTGTTACAACATTAGAAAATGCTTCTGCATGTATTAAAAGTATAGTTGAAAATCAAATGAACAAGAAAATCAAATCTGGGATTGGATATAACACATGTCCACCTCCTTACATAGGAATTCCCTGTCCCCCAGGTTTAGATCTTGCTGAATCAGGTTTACATGAACTCACAAATAAACCACTAGAAAAAGTAAAACTTGTAGAAAATAGTGAACCTTTTGAGAGTACAAGTGATACTTCACTCTCCAAAGAAAAGGTGCTCACTGATAAGAGCTCAGATGATACATCTATTGAAGGTTGTACATCTAATGAAAATGGAAAAGAGACTGTTTCTAAGAAAGGAAACAAAGTAGGACCAACCAGTCCTAAAAGTGTAGAAAGTATCACAAAGACTAAAGTTGTTCTAAAAATAGTTGAATGTTGTGCTAAATGTAATAGCAAACCTAGAGGTAGTCAGAAAAATTGGAACAATCTTAAGTCACATCAACTTGGTGATAACTTTGTTTTGTACAATAAAGCATGCTATTACTGTGGTAGTTTTAATCATACTCATGCGTATTGTAACAATTGGGTTTCTGGGAGTACATCAAGGTCTAAAACAAATAAAACAAACCCCAGAAAAGGTTTTGTGAAATCTAACACACCAAAAGTCAATCATAATGTTAGACCAAATGAGCCTGTTTACCCAAAATTCACTACTAAGGGTGCAAGTAATACTTTCAAACATACACCAAAAGTTGTGAAAAGTCATATTAAAAGGAATTTTGTGGATAAAACACAAGACTGGAGACCAAAACCAAAAGGTCCTGCTAGACCATATGGTCCTGCTAGACCAAATGGTACTGCCAAATTTGGTATTGTTAGAACAAAAACCACAAAATATGTTAAAAATGAAAATGATGTTAAGTCCTCAGCATGTTGAATGTGGATAAAACTACAGTTTAATCTCTTTAGTGTCTCACAAATGTGTGACACAAAGAACAATGTTCTTTTTACTGACACTGAATGCATTGTACTTTCTCCTGATTTTAAAATTCCTGATGAAAGTCATATTCTTCTTAAAATCCCTAGAAAGAACAATATGTACATTGTTGATTTAAAGAACATTGTTCCTAAAGAGAGTTTAACCTGTCTAGTAGCAAAAGCCTCATTGGATGAATCTATGTTATGGCATAGAAGACTTGGTCATGTGAACTTTAAAACAATCAATACAATTGCAAAATATGATTTGGTTAGAGGTTTACCCAAAAAGATTTTTCAAAATGACCAAACCTGTGTTGATTGTCTAAAAGGCAAACAACATAGAGCTTCTTGTAAGCCCAAGACCCATAACTCAATTTCTCAAGCTTTATACATGCTTCATGTGGACCTCTTTGGTCCTACTTCTGTGAATAACTTAAATGGTAAAAGATATTGTCTTGTAGTTACTGATGATTACTGCAGATTCTCTTGGGTTTTCTTTTTAAGAACTAAGGATGAAACAAGTGAGATCCTTAAGTCCTACGTTACAGGGATAGAAAACCAAATTGATAAGAAAGTAAAAGTAATTAGATGTGACAAGGGACAGAATTCAAGAATAGAGTTACGGATGACTTTTGCAAAGAAAAAGGAATAAAAAGAGAATATAGTGTAGCTAGAACCCCATAGCAAAATGGAGTAGCAAAAAGGAAAAATAGAACACTTATAGAGGCTGCTAGAACAATCCTAGTAGATTCTAAGTTGCCTGTTTCATTTTGGGCTGAAGCAGTAGGTACTGCTTGTTATGTACAGAATAGGGTTCTTGTGATTAAACCTCATAAAAAGACTCCTTATGAACTTTTGTTTGGTAGAACACCATCTCTAAGTTTTATGAGACCTTTTGGATGTCATGTCACTATTCTCAATACCAAAGATCATCTGGGAAAGTTTGAAGGAAAAGTTGATGAAGGCTACACGATAGGGTATTCTTTGCAAAGTAAGGCCTATAGGGTGTATAATAAATGCACTAGGCTAGTGGAAGAAAACCTGCACATAGAGTTTCAAGAAAAACTACCAAATGTTGCAGGCATTGGACCAGATTGGTGTTTTGACATTGATAAGCTTTCAGAATCTATGAATTATGTGCCTGTCACAGGTACAAATACTAATGATAATGCAGGTCTTGAAGACAATGTTGAAACATCTGAGGATCAAGATTACATCTTGATGCCAATTTGGACAGGATTGGATTCATCTTCAAGTCATGGAGAGCCTTCAAATACAACAAATGAAGGTGTTGAAGATGATCATGGAACTCAAGATCAAGGGAATCAACAAAATTCTGAAAATGAAAATGGTACTGCCAATTCACAAGATGGTACTGCCAGTTCAACAGATGGTACTGCCAGTTCACAAATTGGTCCTGCTGAACCATTAAATGTTCAATCAGATGATTCCTTACTAGAAGATGTAGGGATTGGAAACCTTCCAATTTCCTATGATGTTCCTACAACACACAACACAAGAATTCTCAAAGATCACTCCATTGATAATGTGATTGGCAGCATTGATTCTGGTGTTAAAACAAGAACTCAAGTCTTATCTTCAGACAAAGATGGGTTTGTCCTAGCTGTGTATGAAGAAAAGAACCATGAAGTTGCCCACATATGCCTGTTTTCATGCTTTCTCTCTCAAGTAGAACCCAAAAACATTACAAAAGCCTTAGATGATTCAAGCTGGGTTGAAGCAATGCAAGAAGAGCTACTTCAATTCAAACTGTAGAAGGTTTGGGTACTGGTTGATTTGCCCAAAGGTTACAGGGCAATTGGAACCAAATGGGTTTTCAGAAATAAGAAAGATGAAAGGGGAATAGTGATAAAAAAAAGCCAGATTGGTGGCCCAAGGGTATACTCAAGAAGAAGGAGTGGATTATGAAGAAGTTTTTGCTCCAGTTGCAAGAATTGAAGCAATTAGGCTATTCTTGGCCTATGCTTCTTTCATAGGCTTCACTGTCTACCAAATGGATGTCAAAAGTGTCTTTTTATATGGACTATTGAAGAAGAGGTGTATGTTTCTCAACCTCCAGGCTTCATTGATGCAGAATATCCAGACAAGGTGTACAAGGTTACCAAAGCTCTTTATGGTCTACACCAAGCTCCTAGGGCATGGTATGAAACATTGGCTTTCTATTTATTGGAAAATGGATTTCAAAGAGGCAAGATTGATCCAACTTTGTTCATCAAAAGAACCAAGAAAGACATCTTGCTGGTGCAGATTTATGTTGATGACATTATCTTTGGATCCACAAATCAGGAATTGTGTGTAGAGTTTGAAAAACTTATGTATAATAAGTTTGAAATGAGTTCAATGGGGGAACTTACTTTCTTTCTGGGTCTCCAAGTGAAACAATCAAATGAAGGCATATTTATCAGCCAAGATAAGTATGTAGCTGAGATCCTAAGGAAATTTGGGTTTGCAGATTCAAAGGTTGCAAGTACACCAATGGATCCAGAAAAGGGGTTACACAAAGATGTTGAGGGTGAAGATGTTGATGTGCACAACCACAGATCAATGATTGGGTCACTAATATACCTTACATCATCAAGACCAGACATCATGTTTTTAGTATGTGTATGTGCAAGGTTTCAAGTAAATCCAAAAGTTTCTCATCTCACAGCAGTCAAAAGGATCTTCAGATACCTCAAGGGCCAGCCTAAGTTGGGTCTATGGTATCCAAGGGAATCATCTTTTGATTTGGTAGCTTATTCAGATAGTGACTACGCTGGTCCAACCCTAGACAGAAAATCCACAACTGGTGGATGTCAATTTCTTGGCTGCAGACTCGTATCATGGCAATGCAAGAAGCAAACAATGGTGGCCAACTCTACAACTGAAGCAGAATATGTTGCTAGTGCAAGTTGTTATGGCCAAGTTCTTTGGATCCAGAATCAATTGCTTGACTATGGGTACAATTTTCTTAACTCCATTATTTATATTGACAACAGCAGTACTATTTGTATCATTAAAAATCCAGTTCAACATTCAAAAACAAAACACATTGAAATCAGACACCATTTCATAAGAGATTGCATCAGAAAAGGTTAATACAAGTTGTCAAAATTGATTCTGAAAATAATTTTGCAGACCTTCTCACCAAAGCTTTTGATTTAGGTAGGTTTAAATACCTGGTAGCAGGTATTGGTATGATAAATCTTTGAAAAACATGTGTTTTTGTATATAAATTAACAAGTTCTGGCCTCTAAACATGGTACTGCTAGTTAGTCATAAGGTACTGTTAGTACATAATTGGAACTGCTAGTTCAAAGTTTTCTCTGTTTTTGCTCATCTTGATGTTTAAATGTTAACAATGCTATAAAACAAGTGCTTTGCACTCTGTTCTTTTGGTTTACAACTAACAATTACAGGTTACTCAAGATTGCTAACAAAATCAGGATGTGGAAATGGTAATCAGTTCACCAAGTTTTTCAAAAACATAAGAGCTGGCTAGTCCAAAGCAAATGGCTCTTGGTAAAGACTTCTCAAATCCATTGATAGCTGATAGTTTGCTAAAAACTATAAGGTAATCAGTTCACCCAGTTTTAAAAACTTAAAGAGCTGACTAGTCCAAAGCAAACGGCTCTTGGTAAAGACTTCTCAAATCCGTTGATAGCTGATAGTTTGCTAAAAACTATAAGGGATATTTTCTAAAATTTCAAAGAGACTGCCAAGTTTTATTTCAAAAACAAGGTACTGGTAGTTCAAACTTTAGTACTTGTAGAGTAAAATGGTACTGCTACATAGCCGTTGAGTCTGTCAGGTTAAAAAATATAGCCGTTGTTTTTAAAGGGTATTTTTGTGAATTACTCAAGTTTTCCTCGAATTAAGGATATAGTTATTATAATAAAAGATCTTTTTGACCGCCTCTTCAATTACTTATCCATATCTTTTATAGTCGGTCAAAAGTCATTTTTCTCATAATCAATCCTTATCATAATTCACACTCACCTTTCATATTCTACCAGTACAACAATAAAATCCCACAATCAAAATCAAAATTTTCATCAAACCTTTCACCATGGCTCGTCTAAGTTTTGTCAAACGTCACAACCAATTAGCATTTTTGGAAAAGTCTGATGACAATGAAACTTTTCATCAAGCAGTGGATTTTATAAACAATTCTTATGTCAGGTTTGCTTTACTCGTGAATCCCACTATTTTTGAATCTCAAATTTCACAATTTTGGTAAACTGCTAAAGTTAACACTCTTAGGGATGGGATTCAAGAGTTAATGGTCAAAGTGGATGGTAGAACATTGACTTTTACCGAATCATCCATTAGAAGACATCTTCGTTTGGATGATTCAGATGGCATTAGTCAACTACCTGATACTAAAATCTTTGAAAATTTGACAAAAATGGGGTATAATGTAACTTCTACAAAGCTTACATTTCTTAAAAAAACATTTTACCCCTCAATTGAGATTTTTGATTCATACCATCCTTCATTGTTTAAGCCAAAAGAAAACCTCATGGGAGCAGTTTAGTGGTAACATGGCTGCAGCTCTCATTTGCCTGGCAACAAACAAGAAATTCAACTTTTCAAAATATATTTTGGAAGGATTGGTTAAAAATGTGGACAGTGAAACAAAGTTTTTGATGTACCCAAGGTTCATTCAATGCCTCATCAATAAATCTAAACATTAGTTACTTCCCACAAATAAACCTTTTAAAACTCCCAAACTTACACACAAGGTGTTTTCAAACATGAAAATTGGTTTTCAAGGAGAAGAAGTAGCACTTTTTGAGGAAATGTTACCACAACATTCTGAAGAACCATCCACATCATCTGATCATTCATCACCACATCCATCTCCAGTACCATCACTCACACCAACAGTACCATCAGTCACACCACCATCACCAGTCCCATTACCATCTCACCAACCAACACAAACACCATCTGCAACATCACCATCATTATCACATCATAACTCACCACCAAAATCTCCTCCACAACAAAGTGTAGATGCTCAGACTATCAGGGAATTAAAGGGGCAAGTGCAGCACTTGCAAACTACTCTTGAAAGTTAAAACAAACATTTTACAGAGATCAACACCAAGTTAGTTAAGAGGGTGGAGAAATTAGAATTGAAGGTGAAATTGTTGAAGGGTAAAGGAACATCTCAGTTGGTTGTTTCTAGTTCCTCAAGTTCAGATGCAGAGGGTTTGGGTCTCTCTTCCAAAAAGGGGAGGATGGGTAGTTCTAAAAATGAAGAAGAGATTCAAATTCAGTTTCATGAAGGAACTCAAGTGATTGATGAAGAGCCTGCTATTCAAGAAACAGAGCCTGCTTCCCAAGAAAAAGAGCCTGTTAGCTTTAAAGATACTGCTGAAACAGATACTGCTGAAGCAGAGCAAGATACTGCTGAAGCAGAGCAAGAGCCTGATGGGATTCAGAGGCTATTAGCTATGAATTTAAAAGGTTCTGATCAAGTGTCTTACAAAAGAAAGAGGGGAGCACAACCTCAGGGGAGGATTCTTATTTCTGATGAACAATCTGCTGCTCCAAGTCCAGTATCTTCACCAAAAGACAAGGGCAAGAAAATTGTGGTTGAAGATGAACCAAAGCCTAAAAAGTTGAAGAAGAAAGAGCAAGCACAATTGGCTGTAGATGAAAAGTTGTCCAAACGGCTTCATGAAGAAGAAGTTATAGGGGCAGAAGAAGAATCAAGAATGCTGCAAGAAAAGTTTGATGCTCAGCTGCAATACATCATTTCCATTGATCCAATTGTAAGAGGTGAAGCTTATTCTCTGGTATGTGATGAGTCTCTTAGCTCATATGAAATGACAATCAAGCTCAATGATTTCATCACCAAGAAATACAATCAAGAGGCATTGGATGATGTCTATCAGCAGATTCAGAAGAATCAGAAGAAAGGATTTAAAATGCCACATTCTGAAGCAGATCAGAAGAAGTTCTTCAAGATATATCTGAAAATAGAAGTGAACATGAAGGAACATCAACTCAAAGGTAAATCTTTTGATGAATTGAAGCTTCTATACATAGAGGCTTACAGAAGAAACAAAACCAGTTTTCTCATGGATAATCAAGAAAGGCCTTCGAAAGGAAGAAAAGATGATCAGAAGGAACAAGCAGAGAAAGCATACTTGCCTCCTGTTCAGTCAATAGAAATGGTTGTCCATGGTCCACAAATTGTTTTTGCTGAACCTTTACATGCAAGGCATCCAGTCATATATTGGGAAATCTACAATGACAAGTTTGGCAAAGCATGGAAGATAACAAGAGTTGGAAATAAGGTTGAGATTTTCAAGAACTTTGAAAATCTACTTAGAGCATGTAGCAGAATGGATTTAGATGAATTATGGGTATTAGTTCAAGAGAAGCTGAAAACCAAGTATATGCCAGATGCAAAGGAGCAAGAGCTATGGGTTGAGTTCAGCAGATTGTATGATCCAAATCCTACTGATACTAATTGGAAATTTCCTTACTATGATTTATCTGTTACATGGGAATACTTTAGCATGAGTCATGTTCATCATCTTTCCACTCAGAGTGGAATAGAGCTCTTTATGCTAGGTGAGAAGGAGTATCCTTTAAGCTATGAAGTATTATCAGTCTTGATCTTCAATAAGCTTTTGTGTGAAAAAGAAACTGACGCAGTCAAAAGATTGAAAGAGAGCATATTTGATCAGTATGAAATCCTAAGGAGAAAGAGATAAGGTTTTTGGAAGAGTTCCCTCAAATCCTCAAGGTATGAATTTTATTCACAAAGAAACTTGGTTATTTTAAATGGGAATAACAAGTTTAGGGGAGGATTGTTGGGAATAAAATGCACAAAGTAAAGAGTCTGCCAGAAGAGCCTGCTAGATGATAGTTAAGCCTGCCTCTTAAGTATTGCTGATGTTGAAGATACACTAACAGTACCTTCTGGGTAAGAAGGTACTGCTAGTTAAAGAAGGTCCTACCAGTATTCACGACAAGTTGTTATATTTTATTTAGAGATATTTAGTTGTATTATTAGTCTTTGTACAAAGTTATACGTTAAGCAGAAGTAGTACAAAAGTCTCAGTAGATATAATGGAGTGTTTTACCTTGAAAGGTGTAATATTAGGATAAGATAAGTCTCTAATATATTATATTAAGCAACTTGACCACTTGTAATAAGGGCTCCTTATACTATAAAAGGAACCCTTAAGTCACCTTCTTAGTAAGACTTCTTACATAGCTTTCACATCTTTTCCATGCATAACTTCCATCTTTAAACCCTTTCACGTATCAAAGATTCAAGGTTACACTTGTAATCCTGGTGATAGTTTAGATCACCCGTATTATTTCATCAATAATATTGAATCGTTTTGTGTTATTCATATTGTGTTCATCACTCTAAATCATTCTCGTTTATTTATTCATCACCTTTGTTCCTTTAGTGTGTTTTAGTAAATTCCGCGTGCTAAATCACATTCATTCATAAATATCCCAAACACATTACTAAGATTATCATTTATATCTTTTCTGCTAACCTCTATGGATACTCATTAATTTTTTATATTTGTTTATTGAAGCGTTTGGTTACAAAGATCCGGAATGGTCTGACAATATATCAGATCAGACGATAAAAAATGTTCAATACATGCAATCGACAATTAAAAATATTTGTATCTTTATCGCATCAGACGAAGAGTCACTGTTTTGTTACTTGAATTTTAGACACATATTAAAGATTCGTCTATTTTTTGTTGTGCTTTGGTTTGTACATCACAATATACTATTTTTCTTATATGGTAGATGTGTATCAGATTCCATTGCGGTTGAACCCATTATTATAACTTATAAGAACGGTAAATTATGACTCATCGTTATTGTCAAATGATCATATTCATTACGTCAGAATTATATTATATTTATTTTTTACATGTATCTTTATCAAATCAGACGCAAACTTCCTTTGGATTAAAAGAATTATTTTGTAAATTGAATTGTGAGATTTAGACACTTATGTCAATTAATTGTTTATTTTATTTATTATTATTTTTTTTCTCCCTGAGTTGCACATCACGGCAATGTTTTTCTTATGAAATCAATTGTATCAGAAACATGTTCACATTGTAATTACTCATTTTATATATATTTCAATTCCGTCTATCCCGTGGTTTAAAATATTAGAATCGTGTCTAGAGCGAATACTAAATGATTATATACATACATTAAACTTAATTATGTTGTTCGCAGGTTACTTTTATTACTTTAATTAGAGAATATATTTCTCATAAATGAATCAGATAATGACTGAAAAGAATCAGAGGTTAAACATAACACCAGATTAATCTTTATTCAAACATTTATCATAAATTTTAAAATTGAAAATAAGTAGGGGCGTGTTAGTTGGTTTTAAAAATTGTTTCTAAATATATGGATCATGTGTTATCATAAACGTCTCCCATAATATATAGAGGTATCTTGTAAAACTGATTTTACCTTTATCAATATCTTTTATATTTCAATTACGTTATCTATCTGGGCGCGTATATTTATAACTTATTGATATTCTCCCAATGAGGGTGGACTGGGTGGTGATGGTTTATTATCTTTTGCATCTCCGAAGATTCACATGTGTATGGATAATTTACATATGTATCGTAATCTACTATTCTTGATCAACTTATATGTGTTTATTGTATTACGTGGTAAAAATGTTGTGTTCCTGATTCGCAATTAAACATTTGGTGATTGATATGTATATTTTTAACATTTTATTTGTTTTAGTTTTTGCTAAAGTTACCGTCACTTAGTTTTTGGGTTCGGATTCTAAATAAACAAGGATGGCTGTGAGCCGCCGCATTACGGCGGGACAGGTGATCTCGCCTTTGTTTTGGACAAACTCAGTAGAGAGTAGCATTGATCTTGAGAAAGTAGAGCGGATGATTGTTCATTATGTTGTCACAACAACATAGCAAATAACATAATACACATTAACTGAACAAGTTAACAACATTGCTAGTTTACAACTTACTGTATTTGACATGTAGTTTATTCCCATACTAAGTACATACACATAAGTAAAGATAACTACAAACTTAATATCAAGACATACAATATAACTGCCAAAATATAACTCGAAAAGACCAGCATCCTGATCATACTCTAATCTTCATCAGAGGAGACTTGTTCATGAACCTGCATAAGCTTAACTTGGCATTCTTTCTCACGAATCCCATGATTGATGTCATTGATTAGAGCAGTCAACATCTTAGTCCTTTTACGTTCCCTTTCCTGTGTTTCAAGTAGACAACTAAGAATAGCAACTGCTTTTTTTTAATGGACCCAGATGATGAGTCTCCTTGAGTGGAACCTGACGGTCCTCCACTTTCTTTTGGAGTTCATTATGCTCCTCCACAAATCGCTTCAAACAACCTTTCTCTTTTATTATTTCATTGTTGACATGACTCTTGAATTCCGTTGCCAAATTATAAGACACAGATACCTCTTTGATTTCATTGATGTTGGAAGATGAAGAAGCCATAGTTATGTTAGGCTTAGTTTTGGTCAAACTGCTATTTGATATGAAAGGATGGGTAGTTATTGTGTGTTCCTGCATGGGGAAGGGAAATTAATGAAGAATAACTGTTCATTCGTGAGGCTCAAGGGTGGCAATCAAATCAACTGCCCTTATTAGTCACATATAAACACAAATTAACAATCATATCCAAAGACAAATTACACATTAAATAGACAAACACAATTAATATTTGTTCAGACATGTTTTTTGTAACAAATCAGAATCACCACTGCCAAAAAACCAAAATTGTAATAATTAGTGGAATTTTTAAAATACACAAACACAACAAATATGTACTAACTTTAAATCAATAACAAAAGTGATTCATGAATAAAATAAATATCCGAAATGACCTGCCGGTACCGTCGATGGTGATCCCTTTGACTTTGGATAAACCAAACCCGAACCTGACTTTGTCTTTACTTCCCTATCATTTTTGTCTACACCAAGCTCAACAGTGTTATCACCATAATACTCATGACCATCACTATCAATACCATCAATATTTTGTAATGGATGTGTAGGTTCTGATAGACACTGGCATACGTGTTCCATTGCAGATATGATTGGAACCTCAGAACACTCTGGTTTAGCACTAAATATTGCATTTCCCTTTATATGAAGTTTGACAGCCTTAGATAATTGGCCTAAGGTAGGGTGGAGTCGTGTGGAGTCATGTGGTATGGTTCTCTCAATGAACCGCTGAGATGAAGGACAAAGTACGTACAATTTTTTTTTAAATGTTAAAGTAACGGTCGTTAGTTAACAGCCGTTAAGTAACTAACGGTTGTTAGTATTTGCAATTGATGTATAACATGAAGGACCATTTATGTAAATTATTTAAGGACTAAATTTGGAATGAACCGTTGAGATGAAGGACAAAGTGCGTACAAATTTTTTAAAAAAATGTTAAAGATAACGGTCGTTAGCTAACAACCGTTAAATAACTAACGATCGTTAGTAAAAAAAAATGTAGCAGATACAGTGCTTGTTCCCATCATCCTCCCCTCTTAGGGTCCGCTTGGTTCAAAGTGGGGAAAGGGAAAGGGAAAGGGTAAGGGTAAGGGAATGCAAAGGAATGAGTGAGGTGGGTAATCAATACCTTACCCCCAATTTACTCTAAAATGGTTGATTACCCAGTACAGGGTAATCAATCCTTACCTCTAACTAACCAAGCACAAGTATTTGAGGGAGGTGGGCCTAACAAATCAATACCTTACCCATTCCCCACCCCCTCTTAACCCCCCCCCCCCCCCACCAAGCACCCCCTTAGTATATACGAGTGAGGGCACCCGCGCGTTACTGCGAGAATGTTGTGTCTAATCTAAAATCGAAATAAAACGATCGGTAAAAAAATTAATTAAGGACTAAATTTGCAAAAGATCGCTAACAGGGGACTAACGGTGCTATTTACAGCTAAGCAGAAGGACCATTTTTGTAAATTCGTTAAGGTACAAAATAAATTGAAGCAATAAAAACCTGGAAACTTTTTGATTAACTGAAAAAGATACAATGCTTGAATAAAGAACATAAATAAAACTATACTAATTAACCTACTCCTAATCTAAAATCCTACTACATACTGCCTTGAAAGGCTTACAACTTGATCTATTTTGACTAAAAAGCCAAGAAGGGGGATTCATTCCTTTGTGCTTGTTCTGTGAGAGAAAATAGCTAGGATACTACTCCATTTTGTGTTTCTTTTGAGCAAATCCCAGCCGTTGGTTAGCCATGTGAATCATCACAGCCATGGATTGGTATTTTGGCGCCAAAATGGTGAGGTGGATAGCCAACGTGGAGGTAAAAGATCTTATGGAGATTTTTGGGGGAGCAATGGGGTGGCTGGAGCAGGCAAGTTGGGGAGCAGAGGAGACAAATTACTTGGAGGATGTGGAGAGACAATTTTCTAGGAGGGAGTGAGATATTGTCTCTGGTTCAGTGATGTGTTGGGGAAGGAGGGAAAGGGAACTCCGGTTTTCTAAGGAGGATATGGGTTGGATTGGTTTAAGGGTTTATGTTGGACTGGGCCAATGAATTGGGCCTGGTTTGTTAAGGTTTTAGTTAGGTTTAATATCACAGAACACCTTTAATATATCCCAGGGTTGACTTGACTCCGCCTTTAATATCACCGTTGCTCAATTGGTATCGAGTCGTTCAAAATTGTATGTGCAAATGTTTTTGTAAAATGCTATCACTACTCATAAATTCTAATTGCAAATTCCTGCTCCCAAGGCCCACTTAATGTTTATAAATGAATGCCTTTGCTTTGGCTTTGAAAGTCTTTCTTTCCTTGCGCCTGGGTGTAATCTCCCCGTTCTTGCTCGCCGTCTGACTTGGCAATCTCAACGGCGAGCCATTGCTCGCCGCTACAACACAACGGCCTTGCCGTTCTTCCCCGTTGGGCATCTCCCCGTGGCCATGGCGAAATATCTTTCTGACACAATGGCAAGTTTCTTTCATTTTTTTTTCTTTCTTACTTCCATATGTTTGGTTTCTTTCATTTTTTTCGTTCTTCCCCAAAGAACTGGGTTTGTTCCAATCCGGGTTTGTTCCATAGATTTGGTTTAATTTTTCTTTCTCCATGTGATGGTGCTGAGAGTGGAGAACTATGGTGGTTTATGATGGTGGGATGGTGGTGGAGGGTGGTCGGAAAAAATGGTAGGGATGGTCGGAAAAAATGGTGGGATGGTGGTGGAGAACTATGTTGTTGTTTGTTTATATTATTTTTTATTTTAATTTATTTAATGAAATGAATAAAAAAAAATAAATGTGTAAGAGGTGGGGCCCTAATGGGGAAGTTGAGGTTTGTTGTTTGGTGAGGGGGGTTTGTTGTGGTTAGTTGAAGTTGAGGTGTTTGGTGATGTGGCAGGGGTGGGGCCCGAATGAAGAGGCTAAGCCTCAACTTTGCACCTAGAGCTCTTAATGTTTATGCCACACATAAAGTGAGCTGAAATTTAAATACTCCGTAACTTTTAAAACCGCCACAATCCCCTCCACCATCGCCACCATCACAACCATCGCCCCCACCATCGCCACCATCACAACCATCGCCCCCACCATCGCCACCATCACCACTGATCATATGTTTAACAAATCGAAACCCTGACTCTAACAAATCGAAGCACACTCAGATCTGAATCGACGTTGTATAAAGTTTTACCTCATCTAAGGTTTTAAAAAACGATGTTTGCTAGGGTAAGCATTTTGTGAATGATTTAGGGTTACTGGATCTTAGGGTTAGGGTTTTTTGTCTGTTATCGTTTGTATTTTAGTGTTAGGATTTGTTTAATTATTCGAGGATTATTTTATTGTTTTTTGTTTATCTGATTATTTAATTTTTAAGGTTTGTAGTTATGGTTTGTTTAATTATATCGAGGATTACTTAGTATTTTTTATGGTTAGGGCTTTTTTAGATGCCTAAGTTTGACAAAAAAATATAATGGATGTTTTGGAAAGCTGTGTATATGGTTAGTTTGGTTAAGATGATTTGGGTTGGGTTATGGACAGTGTATATGATGATTTTCATAAACACATGATGGATCTCTTCAGCTGAGCAATCGTGAGAGTCGCTAACCTCTTCAACTGAGCTCAGTTTGAAGAGGTTAGAGACTTTCACGATTACTAAGTGGAAGTGTTGTTAATTTGAAAAAGTTGGATGTTTTTATGGCACATGGGTTTAGTACCGCTGCATACCGAAAAAATCATTGTAAGTATGTTTCTTCTATTAAGATAACTGGTATTGAGTTCAGTGGGTGCAAACGGGTTCAGTTAACTCCTTGATTTGCCACCTAGAGTGGTATGAATACCTGCTCTGGCCAACCCTAGTTCACTGGGCTTAATCCAAGTTAATGTTGGGTGTGAGTTTCATTACAATAATAAAAAGAAGAGGACCAAAAATAATTAAGAATCAGTTGTAAAAAGAATCAATTTCATGGTTAAAAGGTATTATGATACTATCATTTTTTTAATATCACCGTAAGTTTTTTAGTATTGTAATGAAAAGACTAGGAAGTGTTATAGCCGTGCTAAAGCACGGCCCATGGCGAGTAAAGTTGATATTTAAAGGGTTTGGTTCATCTTTTCATAAGGATTTATGAGTTTATTAGCTAAAATAAGCAAAGTTTAATCAAGTGTTTAGATAAACTCATAAACTTGTATGCTTATGAACTTATATAAGTTCAAATTTTCTGGTTTATTTGATAGGCTTTGATTATTTGTTGAGGTGTATAGCCATAGAAAACTTTCTCGTTTTTGTCGACTCCAAATGCAGCCCCGAGTATTTTGTTGTAAATATATTTTATTCCTTCTTTTGTATTTTGTGCTTTTTGGTATTTCAAGTTTCTTTATATTTATAAATAGTGAAGTTGTTTGACTGTAACATATACACGCAAGTCTTTTGGTCTCATTTAAAATTTAAAATTTAAAATCTAAATCAAAGCATTCATTATTTTGTTTGTAAAATATAAAACTCATTGTTGGTTTTAGTGGTCTAAGCTTTTGTGTAACCTTTGATATATTTTGTTTCATACTTTCATTTCTCCTCATAATTTTTAGGGTTACATATGGCATGGATTTAATTAGACTTCATCATATACGTTGTTTGTCGGTCAAACAGCGTCTCTAGTTTTACCATTTTTTGCAAATCATTCTCTTTCACGTCAAGTTTTTAACAAAACTTTCTATTGACACTGAGACACCAACTCTCCTTTCATCCATGCACTTGTAGTTGTACCCCTATTATTACACCTATTTTACATTCAATAAAGATATATCACGCATGCAACATATTTTATTTTTTGCAACTTCTAATTATTTTTCATATATCGGCCCATTTGAGTTTTTTTCAATCTCATATTCACACTTAATAGTTAATACAATATCTTTAAATGTAAAAACAAAATCACTACATATCTTTTATAAAAATATAATATAAGGTTATTAAAATAGATAGTCACGCCTTTTTATTTGTTTATTTATTATTTTTTTATGCGTCTGGTATGCCGTCATGAATCACAATGAGTATGAGTTTGATAATAGTGGTGGCCCCTCGGTATGAAAATCCATGCATTGTCTTTTTGAGGTATATAGAGTATGAAACATATATATCATTCATTCTTATATTTGAAAGATTTGCATCTTAAACAAACACATGATTGCATTCCAGGATACAAAACGCACCCTAAAACTGAACTAAACTTTAGATTTGCCAAGAAACTTAAATGATACACGCATGGCCTCTGACAGTCATGGTGTGGCCTCTCACTTATTTATTCATTTTTACTTGTATAATTTAACCTCATGGCAAAACAATATCTCTACCTAACCTTTCCTACTTACCTGTCCTGCCCATTGAAATAGCTTGCAAGTCACAACTCACAACTAACCCTCATCTCATATGAACTTTTTAATCTATGAGAATGCTTATAAAGTTACAAGTATATTACTGTGACCATAAGCTCACAAAAATATGAGTGTTGACTAAAAAATTACCCTATATCATTTACGTAGTACTTTTTAGCCAATCTTCATTAGTTGTCAAATTTACCACAAGTCAACAACTATATATTTTACCACTTCTTCCCTCCCAACTCTTTCTCCCATCATCTACAACAAACCTACCACCCACTCCCATGACTTCTCAACAACTCAACTGTCTATCTTCTTTTCACATTTTCATATATTTTTCACATTATTCTTGATTGTAAAAGAAATTAAGACAATAGCTATCTAGGGAGAAATTAAATATAAAAAATTACTATCTTATAGCCTTAGATACAAATATTAATGAATTTCTCATTATCATTATGTCAACATACTCCGTAATAAACTTTTTTTTTCGTTAAATATTGTTTTGCACAAAGTGACAAGTGCACAACAACCGCAAAAAGTCTAATCAAATAAAAAAGTTATGTATCTTTTTGAATGCATCTTTGAATCTTCAAAAACTTGTTACCAAACACTATCTTCATCCTATTGTCTTCAAATCAACATCAATCTTCAAATCCCAATTCATCCATGCTGAAATCTTCAAACAATACATAAACCATAATCATAAAAAATCAATCTCAAAATGACCGTAACTAAGAGAAACAAATACGCAATAAATGGCCGATCTAAATGAATAGCACACAAACTCACACATTTCAAATACGCACACCTTACAATTTGTAAAAGATCGTATGAGTTAACTTACCACTATTGTTCTGTGCAAAAGATTATCACTATATATGCATTTTCTTTCTTCCAAGATATATTACTTCATCTGAACCAATTTTCTGCAAACCCTTCATAAAATATCGAGCTCATAAAAAGCATTGCCTACATTAAATATAAATTAATTAGTCCGAACTTGATAAAAACTTAAAAAGCATGTTCTATAATTTAAAGCAAGAAAAAAATATATAATATATTTGTTAAAAGAAAAATTACCTCATCACTCACCACTTTTCCGGAAAATCTGATACCATGAACAACATGCCTACAACTATGAAAATCAAATTAGACCAAACACAATTATCACAAAAGGAAGAAACAAAACAAAACAAAACAAAAAGGAGAGAAAAAGTTATGTGTTTACATGATATAATGTGCTGGAGACTTTCTCCCGTTCACCGGAAAATAATTGGTAGGCGATCATTCAGATGTAGAGAGAGGAAAGAAAGGAAATTGAGTGAATATGAATGTGTGTTTTGATTATTTGGGAAAGAGATGATAATGAAAAGAAGTATGATATTAAGGTTTTTTTACTAATATCAAAGTAATTTTCAATATCACGGTTCATTTTTACATGTAAAAAAGCTTAATATCACGTTGGATTGAATGGTTCGCAAACCACATTGTAATATCACCATAAGTTTTTTAGCATGTAACACTCTTCCAACCACATTGTAATTTAACTGCATGTATGTCAAAAAAAATAGTAAATTGCATAAATCATCCCTAAAGTTTTGTAAACATTGCATGTTTCGTCCCTAATGTTATCGAAAGTGCAAGGATCGTTCCTGTGAGAAAATCTTTGGTGCAAGTATCGTCCCTACAGGTAGGGACGATACTTGCACCAAAAGCTTCCCCAAAAACGATGATACTTGCAACAAAAGGTTTCCCCACAGGGACGAGTCTTGCACTTTGGTAAAATTAGGGTCGAAACATGCAATTTGACCAAACTTTAGACTTTGGTAAAATTAGGGTCGAAACGGTGATATTGTAAAACAAACCGTGATATTAGTCCCTCCCAAAATATAAGCCCATAATATAAGTCCATATTTGACTTTTCAATTTTTTTTTTTTTTTTTACCGTATACTTGTTTAAACAAAGTAAAGTATTACTAGTAACAGATGTATTTTATTAACAATTTGTAAAAAAAATAAAAAAAACATTATTTCAGCATATTTATGCATGCGTAAATGTTAAATATACACACGCATAATGTCATAAATTACACGTATGGAAAACCTCAAATGTGATAGTAAGTATTAAGAGAACCAAGGAGAAAACTTAAGCTACCCATAGGGTAGTCTACCCACTATTAATTAAAACACAATAAAAACACAATTAATGATTTGTTGGAGGAAAGAGTAGAATATTATTCATTCTCTTCCAATGAATCAGTGCCACCTCATCCGGGTAAACTACCCGGTGGGTAGGTGTATCCATGCCCGAGAACCAACACCCCTGTAATGATGACTGTTAGGCCATTACTACTGACGACCATATCAAATCAAATAGTAGCCAGCTGGAAAATATGTAGACTGAAACAAACAGTGTCATTATTATATTCCTGCAACAGTCATTAACACAAAACACACGTCATTTGTATAAATATTACGGAGTACTACATAATACTCCATAGATTCCCTTTATTAAAATAACCAATAACAATTTCTGATACAATACTGCTTAATAAACATGTTGTGTTTCTGATACACATATACGATTTATTATTTAATTATTGACGAACTCATTTGTTTTGACATTTCCCACGAATATATCGGACTCAATAAAATGTTTTTGGTTATATAGTACGGTTTTTTTATGCTCTACTTCGACAAAAGATTGTCTACTTTATTATAAAAATGTTTTCAATATCCAAAACTAGTGCCCAATTGAAAGTTACAAAAAAAGAGAAAATGGCGTAAATCATCCCTAAAGTTTTGTAAAAATTGCATGTTTCGTCCCTAATGTTACGAAAGTGCAAGGATCGTCCCTGTGAGAAAATCTTTGGTGCAAGTATCGTCCCTACAGGTATATATAATAATAACGGGTGGGGTACCCGCGCGTTGCTGCGGGAATGTTTTGTTTAATCCAAACTCTTAATGAAACGGTTGTAAAAAAATAATTTTTTTTATTAAGGACTATATATGGAAAAGGTTGATAACCGCAAGTACTATTTCCGAAAAGTGTTTATGAAAATAATATGATTTTTTATGGCCTGAGATTGTCGGTATGTTGACTAACTTTGAAATTAAAAGTTAACCTGAGGGGATTTTTCTATACAATATTAACGGGCATTAAGGACTAACTTTGCAATAATGAACAGTGCAAAACAGTGCTTTTACTATTCATCCCAATGGGTTTTAGTATTTTTTAAACTTAGAATTAAGATATATTACTAAAGACCATATAACGGATTACAATAGGATGGCAGGCAAGCGAGCAACAAGTTGCGCCGCAACCCCCTTTTGGATGGCAAAACCAATTCTACTAAAAACGAAGTTTTGTTTCTTGAGTGTTGCAAAATTGCTTTACACAACCTGTTGAAATAATAATAATTAACGGGCGTTAAGGACTAACTTTGCAATAATGAACAGTGTAAAACAGTGCTTTTACTATTCATCCCAATGGGTTTTATTATATATAATAATAATGTGTGGCTAGAATTACTTCTTACCCTTCTCATTTTATATATTTTTATATTAGGTAGGGATGGTGCGGATTAATATCGTAGTAACATTCAAAAGAAACAAAAAATCAAAAATCAAAAAAATATAAAAACTAGAAAAAAGGAAGAGGACAAAATATAATTTATTATCGCTGAAAAATATATTATTATATTATAAGTAGGGATGGTGCGGATTAATATCGTAGTAACATTCAAAAGAAAAAAAATCAAAAATCAAAAAACATATAAAAAGTTGTAAAAAGAAAGAGGAAAAAATATAATTTAGAATCGCTGAAAAAAAATAGAAAAAAGAATCGTCTTCATGGGTTAAAGGTATTATGATACTATGATTTTTTTAATATCACTGTAACACTCATACTTTGCGCGAGGCGGCTTTCAAAGCGGCATGTCCAGCTGTAAACCGATCAGTAAATGTATCGAATAAAAAAGGTTTAACGCTGCCCTGTTTCTTTTTTTTTTTTTTTTTTTTTTTTTTTTTTACTCTTTTGGAAACAGGATCATGACTGGATAACATGTATTTTTGTTGAAACCTTTTGACATTATAAACCTACTTTCATTATAGTAAAAATTACTATATCATAGACATCTACTACTGTACTGTGGTGCGTCACAACAAGTTTCCACTGTGGCACAAGTTAGAAAATGCCCCTGGGGCACAAGTTAGAAAAACACTTTGGAGTAATATAGGGGAATAATAAGATACAAAAAATTCTTACGTGAGTTTTAAGGAATTCAGGATTCTCTCATGTATTATGATTGTACATTGTCATTATTGCAAAACATTTATTTTATTTTAATTCAAATGTATCAGGTTTCCCTTTAATATACTAAACACACTGAAATGTGAAAACCCATTTGCTGTTTTGATTGGTGTTTGTGGATGTGACTTCGGGTTCGAGGGAGGGACTGATAACTTTATACTTCTTTCATTTATTTATTTATTCAGATTTTTATGAAACGGTGATATTGTAAAACCAACCGTGATATTAAGCTTCTTTACATGTAAAAATTTACGGTTATATTAACAATATTATTAAAAAAGAAAAAAAAAAGAAAAGAAAAAAAGGTTTCTGTGATATTAAAATATGTTATTGTGATATTAAATTTTATATTAAAAGTTTATGTGATATCAAGATCTGAACTTGACGTTTTTACAAAAAACGAAGATCTGATCTTGACTTTTGTATCGGTCGCTAATATCACCATACCATTAACCATGAAAACGATTTGCTTTTGAACTTTTTTTCTGCGATTCTTAATAATTTATTGTCCTCTTCGAGAAAAAGGACGTAAATCCAGGCTACTATAAAATCACCTTTACCTTTTTCCTTACGTAAGAGCTTAGGTAGATACCGAGCTCAAGTCAATGTGGTACCCCCGTTGGTCTTAATGGTTCTAAGTGTGTCGTCAAGTGTTAAAGTATATATTATGGTTGTAGAAGTAATTCAGACGTCTAACGTTATGTCATAACATGTGTTAAATGTTTATGGCCATGTTTAAAGGGGTGTTTCGATTAATGTATGTTTGCACCCGACGGGGAAACCCAAAACCCAAACTAATTGGGGCGGGGCGGGGCATGTTAATCGGGTTACGTTGCGGGTTTGGGGATTAAACGGAGATTTAAATCGGGTTTGGGGAGGGGAGCAGAGAATCCTCGCCCGCCCCGCCTAGTCCCGCCCCGCCCGATTAATATATACACATATACAAATATATCTATACCTATGTACGTAGTAGTACTTTGTTAGTATTTACGTAATAAAAAATATTACTCAAATTGTCACAACCCACTAACTTCCCCTTAGGTTAGAAATGCCTTACTAACTTAACTTAGGCCCTCACTAAGCACACTAGGATTAGAAATGCCTTACTAACTTAACTTAGGCCCTCTTAGAGTACACTAGGATTAGAAATGCCAATAGGATTTTCCCGAGCTAAATTTTTGCTTTATTATATACTTATGACCTAACTAACCTCCAGACAAGCTCACGTATCCACCTATGCCAACCACTACTATATTTACTTTAATGTAAACATCCTGGTATGTCAAGTGAAGGTTATAAACATATTTTCACTAAGAAAACTATATCTATAATACACTATAATGGACCAAGTATTTTATGCTATAATACAATTCGTTACTCTAATGCATGTTGTCTGAGCTAAGTTCTACCTCTATAACACACGATAAACAGTACAGATTCACCATCTGATCCAAACACCCTTATGAAAACTGTTATGAAAACTTAATGAAGCAAATAAAGAAATTAATCTATGAAACTGATATTTTAACTAATACTTGTATGAAATAAACATAAAATTCAATGAGATGAAACCTAGGAGCATATGAGAGCTTAAGAAAAAATTTAACCGTCATGAAACACAAACATATTTAAATTAAAAACTTTATATTTCTATTAACTTTAAAAGGAATTGCATGGCTAATGCTAGAAGCTTAAAAGCTTAAAAAAAATATATGCCATTGAGGGCTTACAATCGACTTATTAATAAAGAGCAAACTAGGGTTCCTGTTCCTCTTGTGCTTGTTCTGTGAGAGAAAATGGTTTGGATACTATTCTTTGCTTCTTTGAAGTAAATCCCAGCCATTGGTGAACCATGGAATCATCTCAGCCTTTGATTGATTTTGGCGCCAAAAGTGAGTTGTGGATTGCCAGGTTGGAGGTAAAATATCTCATGGAGATTTTGAGGGAGCAATGGGGTGGCTAGAGCAGGTGTCGAGGTAGTGTGGAGGAGACAAGGTTCTGGGCGGTTTTGGGATTTGCTTCTGGTTCTGTTTTGTTGGGAATACTTTTCCAATAACTCGACGTCCGATGGATCAAATTTGACTCCGATCACGCCTTCATTAGAAACAAATCAGAAAATACTACGGAGTAGATAAGTTAATTACTACTACAAAAAAATAAAAATATACCTGAATTAATGGATAAGTATCTTTTGGTGATGATAAATATAATCAACAGCAGACTTAACACCATTTGCAACCATTTTTTGATTACATGTTTTACAATATATTTTCCTTATCTCAAATGTTTTTATTTGCATTAAAGAAAGTAGTTTGGTTCTAGGATGGATCCAAGAGGGTGTTTAAATACGAACAGAATATGTGTAGTTGAAGCGGATGAGAAATATGTGCCAATTCAATATATAATATGGACAAAGTATATGTAAAGCTTTACTCCCTCCATCCCAAAATATAAGTCCATATTTGACTTTTCAATGGTTTTTTTTTTTTTTTTTTTTATTATTTTTTTTTACCGTATACTTGATGAAAAGTATACAAAAAAAGTATTACTAGTAACAGATGTATTTAATTACAAACAATTTGTAAACAAAATAAAAAAAACATTATTTCAGTATATTTATGCATGCATAAATGTTAAATATACACACGCATATAATGTCATAAATTACACGTATGGAAACCTCAAATGTGATAAGTAAGAGAACCAACACCCCGGTAATGATGACTGTTAGGTCATTACTACTGACGACCATATCAAATCAAATAGTAGCCGGCTGGAAAATGTGTAGACTGAAACAAACAGTGTCATTATTATATTCCTGCAACAGTCATTAACACAAAACACACGTCATTCGTAAAGTAGTTGTCCTCGGCTTTCTTTGTTTTTATGTTTTTTTGAACAACTTGATTCTTGTTTTTTTCTATCCTTGAAAGACTCCATTTCATTTTTTTGAACGACTAATATTGTTTGAACGACTCCATTTCATTTTTTTGAACGACTAATATTTGTTTGAACGACTCCATTTCATTTTTTTGAATGACTAATATTTTTTTGAACGACTAATATTTGTTTAAATATTACGGAGTACTACGTAATACTCCGTAGATTCCCTTTATTAAAATAACCAATAACAATTTCTGATACAATACTGCTTACGTGTCTAATAAACATGTTGTGTTTCTGATACACATATACGATTTGTTATTTAATTATAGACGACCTCATTTGTTTTGATATTTCCGACAAATATATTGGACTCAATAAAATGTTTTTGGTTAGTACGGTTTTTTTATGCACTACTTGGACAAAAGATTGTCTACTTTATTATAAAAATGCTTTCAATATCCATAACTAATGGCCCAATTGAAATTTCATATAGATATATAGGGGGCTTTATTTTCAGAACCCTGTTAAGTGCGGGAACTGCAAGAACTCCAATTTTGCATTAGAAAACATGCATGTTCATATAAAACATGTATGTTTTCTTACAAAAAAACATACATCTTTTATATGAAAATGCATGTTTTCTAATGCATAATTGGAGTTCTCGCAGTTCCCGCATTTAACAGGGTTCTAAAAATAAAACCATTTTGCATTGCTCTATTGCACTTAACAGGTTTTTATATAAACATGTATTATGTGTATTAAGGTGTATGTAAGAAAACAAACATTTTTATATGAACATGCATGTTTTCTAATGCAAAATTGGAGTTCTTGAAGTTTCCGCACTTAACAGGTTTCTGAAAATAAAGATACACTATATATATATATATATATATATATATATATATATATATGGGGCTTTATTTTCAAAACCCTGTTAAGTGCGGGAACTGCGAGAACTCCAATTTTGCATTAGAAAACATGCATGTTCATATAAAACATGTATGTTTTCTTACATACACTTTAATACAAATACCAGCGTAACATACATGTTCATATAAAACCATTTTGCATTGATATGTTGTACTTAACAGGGTTTTATATGAACATGTATGTTACGCAGGTATGTGTATTAAGGTGTATGTAAGAAAACATACATGTTTTATATGAACATGCATGTTTTCTAATGCAAAATTAGAGTTCTCGCAGTTCCCGCACTTAACAGGATTATGAAAATAAACATACAATATATATATATATATATATATATATATATATATATATATATATATATATATATATATATATATAGCGAAAGTTCACAAAAAAACCAAACCCAACGGGGAAACACGAAACCCGAATTAATTGGGGTGGGGCGAGGCATGCTAATCTGGTTACGGGGTGGGTTTGGGGATTAAATGGGGACTTTCATCGGGTTTGGGGCGGAGAGCGGGAAAGCCTCGCCCCGCCGGATTAATATGTACACATGTACAAATATATCTGTATCTATGTATTTTGTTAGTATATACGTAATAAAAAATATTACTCAAACATTGGCAGTAAAATTTATCATAATTTATGTATAATACTATTGTTGAAAACTTAATAAGGCTCGTTTGTAATTGATTATTAATTATAGTTTTGTTATTGCTAATGTTCTAAAAATAACAATAAATGTGAAATGGTGCGGCTTTGGTCGAGAATTGCACACAAATAGGACATCCCGATAAGATACCCGATTAATACGGGGCGGGTTTAGGGGACCATCACGCCCCAATTAGATCCTCAGATGGGGATCGGAAGGCGTTTTGGGATGGGGATGGCCGCCCAGCCCTGTTGCCATCCCTAATTTTTGTAGAAAATGTTACTGTAAAGAAAAAACTATGTTTCTTTTTAGTACTTAAAATAACCACTAAAATCAAAGACAAATACTTTACAATATTGGAAGTAATCTCTAAAATCAAAGACAAATAAATTACAATTCTTCCAAATTAACCAGTAATGTTCAAATCGCCTATCAGTTTGATGAATAAACACAAACATAAGTCAAAAGGTTGAATCATTACAACTGGGGTGGTCATCTTTATTTTGTTCATCATTACAACTGGGGTGGTCATCTCTACTCCAAAGTATTCACATTAGCTCTATAGTTTCAGCCATACTTCTCCACTTTCAAGCTACCCTCAAAATGCTCATTTTTAGTTTGTAGTTTCAGAGTGTATCAATACTCAATAGCAAATTAGCACCAGTCTCATGTGCGAGAGGTAACAACTTTTGTGTTTGCTCTCAAGTTATTGTACTCTAGGATGTCATCTTGCATCCTTCAATTGTATCATCTATTGAATCCTTTGTGATTCATTTCTAATACAACAATGTTAAGTGTTACTATGATATTAAGAGTAACAATATCATATATTGTTCAGTTATTGTGATATTCTTACTTATAGTAAATTAAATCTTATTCTAAATTTGATTCTAATTTTTGAATTGTTATATGTTAATCTTATGCATTGTTACTATGATGTTAACATTTACATTATCATAAATAGACATTTTTAAGGAAAGTTTTCTTATTCTGCATTTCAATTATTTATTCTGATATTGACGAATTGTTAAAAAAGTTGTGATATTATTATATATATACTAAAAATCATTTGCTTAAGAATAGTGATATGTACTGTTACAAAGGAATTTACAAAATTATATATATTCTAAAAACCGTGAGGTTCACTGTAGCAACAGTGCTCACGCAATTTTCACATTTGCCAATTTTAGCCCCTGAGGTTAGTGATCAATTGCGATATTAGTCCTTAACAACCGTTATCTAACAAACGTAGATTAAATTTGATACGGAACAGTAATTTCAGGGGCTTTTTCTGTACAAATAATAAACAGAAACAACCCCTATGTTTAGTATACTGAAGTGTTATTATGATATTAAATTTTCATAATGTGATCGCAC
This sequence comes from Artemisia argyi, assembly GCA_030686995.1. Lineage (NCBI taxonomy): Eukaryota > Viridiplantae > Streptophyta > Magnoliopsida > Asterales > Asteraceae > Artemisia > Artemisia argyi. Next base: position 6,769,565 of record CM060690.1, read on the forward strand.
CGTTAGTAACATTAAACATAACATTTTTACGATCGTTTTATTCCGAGTTTAAATTAAACACAACATTCACGCAGCAACGTGCGGGTGCCCCGCTCGTTGTTACTATTAGAATGATATTAACAGTGATATTCTTATTGTTACTAAACTCAAATCTTATTCTAAATTTTATTCTGAAACAATGATATTAACAGTAACATATTATTTAACTGTTACTAAACTCAAATGTTAATCTGATATTAATAGTAACAATATCAGATAATGTTACTGTTAATGTTACTATGAAATTAACATTAACAATATAAGAAATATAAATTTATTAGGAAGATTTTCTTATACTGAATTTCACATACTTATTCTGATAATAATGAATTAACAGTAACAATATCATATATCTGATGTGATACTACGATATTGTTACTGTAAAGACTCAGCCTTTTTGATAGAACATCCCGTGACATTTATATTAATTCCATTGAAAAATTTTATTTCAGGGTACCCGCCGCTGCAATGCGCGGGTAGCCTGCTAGTCATGAATAATCAACCAAAAAGGCATTTTAAAAAATAACGATACGAATTCGAAATTTAAATGAAGAAGTTTTTTCATTAAAATAGTGTGTTTATTTTTAACGGGAACGGTGATATTTAAATTAATTTAAATTCAAAACGTGTGTTTATTTTTAACCTGTACTACTTCCTTGGTTTTTGTGTAATAAATCCCGTCTTTGGAGGAAAAAACTTTTTTTTTGAACGGCGAGTTAGTACAGCTACTAAGTTAGTTATTCGATTCCACAAGGTAGACCCTGCCTGCCTCGAGCAATAATTAGTGATTCGATTCCACACTACATCCCTAGAAGAGAAGGTAGTCCCTGCCAGCCTCAAAATGACGCTATTAAAATCCACTGGTACCTTTCCAAAATACAAATCTGAAAAAAGCAGGAAAACAAATAAAAATACACTTAGGAAATGAACTTTTGTAATTGCATACTAACCAGGGACACATTTTAAAGCTTGGATAAACGTTACCATTAAATTATCATGTATTTAGTTCAATGACAGGAATTAAGACTACAAGATTTGGACTATCACGGACAACATAAGTAAAATCGGTAAAAGCTAAAGTCTCCTCCTATAGGAATTTACTCAAGATGGCTTGTCCTCGCTGAAAATTCATCACAATTAAACTCCTAGTTACATACAATAAAGACTGATTTATTTAGTGGTATCTTCTCACGGTCTTTGGGAAAAAAACAAACTACACATACGAAAGGAACGTCTCAATAACCACAAGCTAACTATGTTTCAAAACATCCAAGTCAATGGCTTTCAATGTTTGTAATTGGTCTTTTATTAAAAGGGAAGGAAATAAGGTAGCTCATAGTATAGCTTCTTTAGCGTTGAGTTGCTCTCATGAGTTTACGTTAGACGGTACTGTTCCGAGCTGTGCAAGTGTATGGATGTCTAAAGATGTAATCTTGTCTTTTATGGAATGATATCTTTTCTTTTCTATCAAAAAAACAAACATAACTATGTTATCATACAAAAAAAAAAAAAAAAAAAAAAAAAAAAAAAAAAAAGAAAAAAAAAGCAATGTACCAAAAGTATAATCTACCATTACCCGTGAGAAACTGTCTAAACATTACTTTAAGATGTTTCTTGTTTATTCATTTACTAATTGAACTTTTTCTAGAATAAGCGATTCTAAACACTATTTCCAGAAGTGCATATTTCCAATATGTAAAAGCAATCCCAAACACACTTTAAGGCCCCAAAAGCAACACAAATAACTAACAAAAAGCAATCCCAAACACCCACTTCAAACATTAAGATGTGAGCAATGTCACATGGCTCAAGTTCAATTTCCGCCAGACATAAACATGGGAATGGGGGTGTTTGTTTCATCTTATATAGCCGGCTTATGGCTTATTTCGTTCTGGGATTTGGTTTCATAACCTCACTTTTTATAGCTTATTTTGGAACTTTCCGGCTTATATAAGTTCATTATGACATAATGAACTTATATATTTATATAAGCCGGAAAAGTTCCAAAATAATAAGAAATAAAAAGTGAGCTTATGAAATACAAGTCCAAAACGAAATAACCAATAAGCCGGCTATATAAGCTGAAACAAACACCCCCATTCCCGTGCATATCCAAAATCCCTAAGCCCATATTCAAAATACCCAAATCAAATTTATTATAACTTTATCATAAAAAAATGTAAGGCTAGACATATTAACCAACATAAATAGGGATTTGGCCGTACAATAGCAACATACTTTTCGAATTGTTCCAATCTAGTACGCGTACTTTTTTTGTCTCACTCAATGTATCGAACTTTCAACTTTTGTACCAATCTACCCCATGAAACTTGTTTGACCGGCTAACCTGAATTTTTTTAACCAAAAACGCTGCCACGTAGGATTTCCACTAAATACCTATTAGTATAACTCCCATCCTGCACCACAAAACACATACCCGATAGCACCATTCCTCTATGTAGCCATCCAAATAGTTACAATCAGTCAACTATTAACAACAGTTATATGATGGAAATTTACTATTAAACGCATTTTATTAGTGTTAATTGATGGATTAGAACATTTGATTGATATGATGAAATTAGGGTTAGGGTTTGAAAGAATTGGGGGAAAATATGAGCGGGGTAATTTTGGTGTGTGTGGGGTGTGTTATACTTTTATTTTAATTATAATTAAATGCCACGTATACCACTAACCAGTTTTCAAACTTTTTACCCGGTTGCCAGTCACCTTATCGGTAGATTGGTACAAAAGTTGAAAGTTCGTTACATTGAGTGGGACAAAAAAAAGTACACGTACTAGATTGGAGCAATTCGGAAAGTACGTTGCCATTGTACGGCTAAATCCCACATAAATATATACAAGCTGAAATAGTGCATCTATGACAAATATGAGATCTATATTGAACTTTTGCGGAGTAGATAAAATAAGCAACTTTTTTTTTATTTTTATTTTTTAAAGGAAAAATAAGAAGTTTGTTACTCCGAATTTAAGAAGAAAAAGTCATCCTTTATGCCCCACATATGATTGGTATGACCGTATGACTGAATTTTGAGATATTTCTTTCATCGTGTGGCTGTCCCCACTTGTGTGGCGTCGATAATTAATTACGTCATTTGTATCTATACTACCTATAAAGCAAAAATGGTCAAAGTGGAAAAGTGGAAAAGTGAAAAGTCAAGGAATGTGAAATGTTGAAAAAATTTATTAAAGGATGTTGGGAATAGAATTTATTATTTCAAGTGTCGGTCATTGGATTTTGTTATAGGTTGCATTATTTAGTTAATACGTTAGTTATTTTATATGTTTTATTAAGTTTTATGCTTAGTTTATAGGTTTGGATAAAGTCTAAGGGCTAAGTATGTAATATTGTCTAAGTATGGTGAAGCCCTAATCCTTACCTATAAATAGTATTGTATAACCTCATTTGAAGGGGTTGGTTCACTAGTAATATCATTAGTCTCTTATTATCATATTAGGTATTCCTTCCACTCTCTCTCTCTACTTACTTTCTCTCTCTAGATATCTTAGTGTTTATGTTGTAAAATGGTGACCTAACAAGTGGTATCATTCGCCAAGGGATAATATAGGTTGATTTAGGTTTGATTTGGAAGAAAAATTAGGTGTTAAAATTGATTTTTAAGCTTAACTGTTACTGTTCATCGCCTTAATATCGAGTTTGGAATTAATCTTACCGAGTTAGGATTTGTTTTCTAGCGAGTTTGGTTATTTCCATCGAATTAGAGATTTGTATCTATCGAGTTAGGGTTTTTCTGGATCTTAGCGAGTTAGGTTTTTTCTCTAAACTTACCGAGTTTGGGTTTTCTCTATCGAGTTAGGATAACAATACTTACCGAGTTTGGGACTCAACTTTGGCGAGTTAGCCTTTTAACCTTATCGTTTATTGAGTAAGGTTCTTTGTGGCAACCTACTAGGGGAAACTCTGCTCAAATTTCATCAACATACCGAGTTTGAGTTTGATATTCATCTTACTTACCGAGTTTGATAGTTATCTTTAACTACCGAGTTTGAGTTATATCAGGACTTATCGAGTTTGGATACTTATCTCATATCTACCGAGTTTGACTTTTATCAGGACTTACCGAGTTTGACAACATATCAGAACATACCGAGTTTGATATCAAGTTTTTTTCAAATCTAATTACAACTTTTATTTATCTTTAACGATCTAAGTTTACCATAATCACGAAAGATGTCTCAACCACCCAATTACTTTTTCTCTCATCCTTCGCAACATCAGTATCCGCAGTATCAACAATCGTATCAACAACCGCAACAATCATATCAACAACCTTCACAATCACACTTTCATCAACAACCGTTTAATCCACAACCACAATATCTCATGATTCAACAACATCAAATCATTCCTCAACAACAACCATATCAAATGTCACAGCAAAACACTCAGTTTTCCTCCAAACAACCTCACTGGTTTGATAGAATGTGTGAAGTTATTACAACTCAACAATCCAGACACGAGGCGGGATCACTTGAAACACCTCCAATGCTAACACCTGGGAACTATGTCCAATGGTCAAGTCGATTCTTACGATTTCTTGAACTAAAGAAACCTCATGGGAAATTCTTGAAACAAGTGATACTTGAAGGACCATTTGAGTGGCCAACAAGATTTGAAATTGGTGATCCAACTGCTGATCCTCCACGTCCTCCTGGAGATAGACCTCTTCCAGAATCTCAACTCACAGAAGAACAGAAATTACATCGTGAAGTTGATGAGTATGCAATGGCTTATATACTTCAAGGTATACCTAATCCAATTTATCGATGTGTCGATGCTCAGAAAACAGCCAAAGCTATGTGGGAACATGTTCATCTCCTTATGGAAGGCACTCAATTGAACAAAGATGATATGGAATCCAAACTCTACATGGAATACACAGACATCACAATCAAACCAGGAGAGTCACTTGAATCCTACTATCATCGTTTCACAAATGTGGTCAATGATATGGAACGTCACAAAATCACAGTACCAAGGATCGCAGTGAACTCCAAATTCGTTGGTAGTCTTGGCCCGGATTGGCATAAATATGTGACATTTGTTCGACAAACCAAAAATCTTCATGATGCACCATATGGTTTGTTGTATGATTTTCTGAAACACCATGAACCTGAAGTGGAAAAAGATAGAGCTCTTCGAGGAGGATGCTCACCATCACCAACACCAAATTCTTTGGCACTCGTAGCTCAATCTCCCTATGCTCCACCACCAATGTCAAATCATGCATATGTTCAAGAGCAAAACTACTTCAGTTATCCACAATCTTCTACCTCGAACCAAATGGTCCCTTATGATTCATCTCCAAAGAATACTTCTACTCAACTTGTTCCATTAAACAACAATGATGCAGTGTATTACTCCAACTCCAATGAAGATGACGATGATGACTTTAATATGTTGAATCAGGGACTTGCTCTTATTGCTCGTGCTTTTAGCAAATTCTCCAACAAAACAAACAACCGTCAACGTTCATCTTCTAACACAAGGAATCAAGCTGTTGTCAATGATGGAAGGGTGGAAATTCAGAATCGTAACTATGGTCGATCTGGTTCAGGAAGTTCTTCAGGAAATTTTGGGAATGGTCAGAGGTTTAATAACAATGGAGGGTTCAGGAACAACTCAGGTTCTTCTCAGCAAAGGTCTGAACCAGTTGCAACTAGGAACTCAAATTCAGGGAATGCAGTGTGGTGTTATAACTGTAATGAACAAGGTCATGTAGCGACAGCATGTCCTAAACCGAGAACTCGGGGTAGTAAGTTTCACAACCAGGCATTACTCATGGCTCTTCAAGATGAAAAAGATGGACATTTCTCTGAACAGGATAACAACTTCATGGAAAATGTGAACAATGACGATGACATGGAAGATCTGGAAGCCAATGCAGCTGTGATGCTTATGGCCAACATGCAGGAACTTCAGCTTAATGATTCAGGTCCAGTGTATGACACTGACGGCTTGTCTCAGGTACATGACCTCAATGCATGCTTTATACATGATATAGCCTCACCTTCTGCTTCTGAATCAGATATGGCGCAAGTTGTTCCATCTGACTCATCTTCATCTTCTCAAACAGATGAACAAATAAGCACAGTTATCATATTTGATGATGACACAGTTGTTTCATTTGATGATCCTATTGAGAATGATAAACATGACCATATAGAACAACATGAACCATCATTTGATCCAGACCCTGACCTCATATTGTTATCTAAACAACTGAATGCTCAACAATTGCAAATTATTAAATGCAACGAGAAAAACAAAGTTTTAAAAGAAACAAATGCGTCACTTGCAAGAGATATTGAGTGTTATAAAATTCAACTTTCAAATCAGCAAGACAAGATTAAACATGCAAAAAGTTTTGAAAAAGCTTTTCAAGAATCTTACAACAAAGAGCAAGATCTTCAGCACAAAACGCAAGATTTAATTGAGTCAAACGGAAAGTTGATTTCTAAACTTGAAAGTGAAAAATGTGAACTGAAAATGCAAGTTGAGCGTCTTCAAAGAGAACTTTCAAAAACTGAAATAGAATTGTCCAGTTGCAAAAAGGAGTTTTGTGAACATAAAATACGAAAAAGGAAGTATATAAATAACTTACTCGGTGAGATTGTTGATCTTGAAAAACAACTCAAAGAATTTCGTAATATTGTTTACAAACACGGGAACTCTCTCACAACAATTCAGAAATTTACTTTAAAACCGAGACCCGATAAAGGATTTGCACTTGGCGATTACAAATCAATGTTTCTTCACACGGCATTCAAAGAAATTCCGAAAATTTACAGTATGGACCATTTGCTTGATAATACGATTGTGCGTGCTGTTGTTTTTGATACTGAGGAAGAGGAAGACCTTGAAGACGAGAGTCGATCAAAAATGAGTTATGTTCAATATTGGACACCATATGATTATTCAAAAGCTCCTCATATTTCTAAATCTTTTGTTCCTCAAAAGGAGTTACCTAAGAAATCATGGTATGTCACTGAGTCATATGTTTCATCCTCTAATGCGGCCCCTGTCCAAACTGTAGCACAAATAAATGGTCCTTTACCATCATCCGGTGAACTTACACCTTTACCGAAAAATTGTCGTGTCTTAAATTATTACAAAACTTTTATGGAAGACCTCGAAATTTTGGAGGAAACAATTGAACGTAATTCTGAAATAAAAATTGAAACTTTTCAATCCGCTTACGAGCGAGAAAAGAGAGATATTTTTCAAAAACAAATGTTGCCAATTGTCAAACACCTCCGTCTCTGTGCTACACGTTGGGAACAGGAACTTCAAAACGAGGTCAAAACTATGATAAACATTTTCAGCTCAACTAAAAATGAGATTTTGGTTCAAAAGCAAAGAAATAGAGTTTTAAAAAATGATGCTGATCGACTCTTGGAACAAGTTCTCAATGCTGATATTTATTCTGTTATTATGAATAATCTCTATAAATCTGGTACTTCTATGCTTGTGGATGATCTTTGTGTTGATAATAACTTGTTGAATGTGGAAATCGAGACACTTAAACATGAAAATGACAAGCTGAGAATAAAAAATGATGATGTGACAAAACAATTTTCAAAAGAAATTTGTCAACTCAAACAAAGGCTTGAATGGTGTCAAGCTCAAAGTATTGAAACAGAATTGAAACTTCAAAGAAAAAATAATTCAAACTCTTGTCAGCTTTGCAAAAACAATCAGTCTTTAAAAAGTCTGTGTCTCAAATACGAGAAAGAAATTGCGGATTTAAAAATTGAAAACGTCGAATGGCAACAAAACCGCGATGACATTAATTATTGCAATGTGAAACTTGAGTCTGAAATTCAGGATAAAAATCACATCATCATTGATTTGAAAGAGAAAATTAAGCTGCTTCAAAAAGGAAAGATGGTTGACACCACGGTGATAGCACCAGGAATGTATAAATTAGACAAAACTGCTAAAGGAAATGTTGTTCAAAATACTAATGTTGATAACTCCACTTCTACAGGACTAGTCTCCACTAATAGCGTTAGCAGACCCAAGCGAAAAAGTAAAAAGAAGAATAGGCTCTGGCAACGTAAAAGAGGACCACTAGAAGCTCAAGAAGTAGAAGATCAACTTAGGAATTTGAATAAAACTCATGTTGCATCAGATTTATATTCTAATCTGGCAAATTATAATCAAAATCTAAATGTAACAAATGATGAACCTTTGAATGTTTTGAATATTAATGCATCATGTGTGTTTTGTCGTAAAAGCGTATCATCTGGTGATCATACTAAATGCAGAGCTAATTCTCTTTTTAATCGTCATAAGAAACGTAGGACACGCATTCCTTCTAGGCCCACTACTGCCTCTAAGTCTATCTTAGGAAAGCCGCCTTCTACGGTTTCTAATGAAGTTGAAGTTACCCCCATAAGTGCCGAGAACAAATCTAGGAATAAGCCAACTACTAGTGAATTCACCATTAAGAAAGCAAGAACTAGTTGGAATTGGCAACGTTGGTTACAACATAAACCAGACTTTAAATGGATTCCTAAATTGTTGAATACATGTGCTTCTAACCAACAGGAACCCACACTTTCTTTGGGTTCCACCCTTACTTCTGTTCCATCCGTGTCTTCTTCATGTGATGCAGGTGGTACAGATTGTTCTCTGGATTGTTGATAGCGGATGCACCCGACATATAACAGGCAATCTCAAACTGTTACACAACTTTGTCTCAAAGTTCATTGGTACTGTCAGATTCGGGAATGATCATTACGCTTTAATCATGGGATATGGTGACTATGTCAGTGGGAACATTGAAATCAGTCGTGTTTATTATGTGGAAGGCCTTGGACACAACCTTTTCTCTGTTGGTCAATTTTGTGATGGGGATCTAGAAGTTGCATTTCGTGAGAAAACTTGTTTCGTTCGTGACTTACAAGGAAACGATCTAATGTCTGGCTCATGTGGTTCTAATCTTTATACAATATCAATGTCAGATATGATTGCTACATCTCCGATATGTCTTCTCCCCAAAGCAGAATCGACTAAATCTTGGTTATGGCACAAACGTCTTTCGCACTTGAATTTCAAAACTATGACGGAACTTGCTCGTCACACACTTGTTGATGGATTTCCAAGATTCCGTTTTACCAAAGATCACTTATGTTCAGCCTGTGAACAAGGAAAAATTACTCGCGCTCATTTTCCTCCTAAACCTGAGCACAGTACGTATCACGTTCTACAATTGCTTCATATGGATTTGTGTTGACCGATGCGTGTTCAAAGTATCAACGGTAAACGCTACATTCTTGTAATTGTGGATGATTACTCCAGATGGACTTGGGTTTATTTTTTACGAAGTAAAGATCAGGCTCCTTCAATGATCATCACCTTTCTCACTAAAATTCAAGTTCAGTTACGCAACACGGTACGAATAGTCAGAACTGACAATGGAACTGAATTTAAGAATTAGACACTTCGGTCATATTTTGAGAAAGTGGAAATTGAACATCAAACATCTATTCCTAGAAGCCCAGAACATAATGGAGTTGTTGAAAGACGCAACAGGACGTTAGTGGAAGCTGCTAGAACTATGTTGATTAATGCTCAATTACCAGATTACTTATGGGCGGAAGCTGTTTCAACCGCATGTTATACCTAAAACCGTTGCATGATCACAAAACGCCATCGCAAAACACCTTATCAAATTGTTCACAAAAGAAAACCAAACATCGATTACTTTCATGTATTTGGAGCACTTTGTTATCCGAAAAATGATCGTGATGATTTAGGTAAACTTAAAACAAAGGCTGACATCGGAGTGTTCGTTGGATACTGTGAAAATTCTAAAGGTTTTCGGATATGGAATCGTCGATCAAGAGAAATTCAAGAAACTATTCACGCTAATTTTGATGAACTCACACAGATGGCTTCTGAGCAACACAGCTTAGGACCCGAATTCAACCGTCTTAACTCTCCGGACTCTTCGGCTGAACCATTGCCACTCAACCGCAAAGAATTGGAAACCTTGTTTGCTCCACTGTTTGATGATACAATTGAATACCGTTCTACTGAGGTCTCACCTAATTCCGCTGCTCAACCTGATAATATTCCAGTACCTGACTCACCTCAACAAACTACAACTGTTGAGAAATATGGTCCTCCAATTGCATCACCATTTATAGCAGAACAAACTGTTTCTAACTCCCGACAATCAGCTAAAGATCCTATACCACAATCAGTTCCACAACCCGCAGAGCATGATCCTGATGCGTTCTTTAACCCATTTGCACCGGCTCCTACATTTCCTGAAGTAGCTGAGTCGTCTACACGCAATTTGGATCCTGCTAACATGTGAGATACTTATCAACTACACCCTTCAAGACATAAATGGACTCGGGACCATCCACTAGTTCATATTATTGGCCATCCAGATGCACCTGTAACGACAAGACAACGGCTTCACACTGATGGAGAAACTTGTATCTATGCACTCACAGTTTGTCAAGAGGAACCAAAGAACATTAAAGAAGCAATGACTTATGACAACTGGATTGAATCTATGCAAGAGGAATTTCAGCAGTTCATACGATTAGAAATCTGGGAATTAGTTGAAAGACCTGACGAAGTCTTTGTCATTGGGTTAAAATGGATTTGGAAAAATAAGCTAGATGCAGAAGGCACTGTCATACGTAACAAATCACGTCTGGTAGCGAAAGGATACTCCCAACTAGAAGGACTTGATTTTGCTAAATCCTTTGCTCCAGTGGCTGGACATGAAGCTGTTCAGATTTTTTTGGCCTATGTTGCACACAGGAACATGGTTGTTTACCAAATGGATGTGAAAACAGCATTTCTTAATGGAGACCTCCGTGAAGAAGTGTATGTAAGCCAACCAGACGGCTTCGTTGATCCTGAGCGTCCTAATCACGTTTACCGACTCAAAAAGGCACTCTACGGACTCAAACAAGCCCCACGGGCGTGGTATGACAAATTGTCCACTTTCTTGCTGGCCAGTAAATTTTCTAAAGGATCGGTGGATCCAACACTATTTACAAAAACCTACGGGGAGGACTTACTTGTTGTTCAAATATATGTCGATGACATTATTTTTGCCTCAACAAAAAGAAGTTACTCTAATGATTTTGCAAAATTAATGAAAGATAATTTTGAAATGTCCATGATGGGTGAACTTTCTTTCTTTCTAGGACTACAAGTTCATCAATCACCCCGTGGAATTTTTATAAATCAGTCCAAATATGCTCTAGAAATTTTAAAGAAACATGGAATGATGAGTTGTGATACTTATAATACACCGATGGGCTATACCACAAAACTAGATGATGACTTACATGGGACACCTGTTGACCCTACCAAATACCGTAGTATGATTGGGTCACTCATGTATCTCACAGCTAGTAGACCTGATATAGTATTTGATGTCTATATGTGCTCTCGCTATCAGTCCAAACCAACTGAAAAACACCTCAGTGAGGTCAAAAGAATCATTCGATACATAAAGGGAACCATTAACTTGGGAATCTGGTATCCGAAGGATTCTGGTTTTGAACTAATTGCTTTTTCAGATGCTGACCATGCAGGATGTTTAGACACACGCAAAAGTACATCTGGTGGATTACAGTTTCTCGAAGATAAACTTGTGTCACGGCAATCAAAGAAGCAGGACTGCACATCACTGTCGTCAACAGAATCTGAATATGTAGCTATGTCTGCTTGTTGTGCTCAAGTCATCTGGATGAGATCACAACTTAAGGACTATGGCTACCTGTTCAACAAGATTCCAATCTACTGTGATTCCAAAAGTGCCATTGCTATCTCCTGCAACACAGTTCATCACTGCAAATCCAAACACATTGATCTCCGATATCACTTCATCAAAGAGCATGTTGAAAAGGGTACCGTTGAATTATATTTTGTTGGAACTGAGTACCAATTGGCAGACTTACTTACCAAATCCTTAGCACCATCAAGGTTTGCTAGTCTAGTTCACCAGATTGGTATGCGATGTTTGACTCCAGAAGATCTGGAAAAGTTTTTAAAACATTAATGATCGTCAAACATCAAAAATATCTTTGTAAATATTTATTAAAAAAAAAAAAAAAAAAAAAAAAAAAAAAAAAAAAAAAAAAAGTTTCCTTGTTCAAGATATGTCATTCACAACGCTTTTTCTAAAATCATTATAAAATGCATATCTTGAGGGGGAGACAGAAATTTTTTTTAAACTTCGTTATCTTAAATTTTTCTCATCACAATTAAATCTCATTCTCGACACCTCTTGAACCATTGATTATTAAAAATTTTCAAATTTACTTCTTGTGGTTGGTTCAAGAGGGTGCTACATCGATAATTCTCGTAAGTCGTAAAGCCTTTTAACTTGAGGGACTAGATGTGATTTATTGGTTTATACTTTGATTAGTAAAACAAGTATAGGGACTAAATGTGTCAATTCGCATTAGTCTCAAGCATATCATGTGTTTTTCAAAACCTGCTTCTTCTTTTCACGCTTTCAAAGAAAAACCTAACGCTTCAAATTTGTTTTTCCATAATCAAGATTGACAAAGTGCTCTACGATTTTCAGTGATTGTAAGTGTTCATGTATATAATTCTCTTACTCATTACACTCGCTTGAATGTTCTTTAATTAATATCTGGTTAGATTTGGTTCTAATCGAATTTTTTAGGGATCATCATCACTGCAATTAGGTGTTTTTATGATGGATTGTTTTAGGGTAATTGATTGTTATGGCCAATTGCGGCATGTCCTTAAGTACCTATATCCACCTTTGCCTTGATTATCATTGCTACATTCGAGCAATTATTAGGTGTTTAAGGATTCATAAGCTTGATTTTTTATGAAATCACTGGGTCTTGTGCTTACTTGATTAATAGGTTTGTTAGGAAGTTGCTTTTGTAATATATGATGTGCTTATCGAGTTAAAGGGACTATATCTTTGCCACTTTCATATTTTGCTTTTCAAAGTTTAAATCACTGGCTGGTTTATCGAGTTAGTACCATGATAACTATCGAGTTTGCTTTAGGATTGTTTCATCGAGTTTGAACTTTTCCAATTTTATCGAGTTAGAATAAAGTTTAGATATTGGATGCTTATCGAGTTAGATACTAAAGGTTATCGAGTTTGAAAATTTTGTGATTATCGAGTTTGAGAAATTATGCTATTATCGAGTTTGGGATTTGATGGTTATCGAGTTTGAAAACTTGAATGGTTATCGAGCTTGTAACATATGAATGTTATCGAGTTTGAAAAAAAAATTTGAAGGTTATCGAGTTTGGAACTTGTGAACTTTATCGAGTTTGAAACTTTTGAAGTTATCGAGTTTGAATGTTAATGGTTACCGAGTTGGAAATTTTTTTTTGACATTATCGAGTTACAAATAATTTTTCAAAATTACGTGTTAATTTTTGAGGATTGATATTGTTTCATGGATTTTCACTCCGAGTCAGGAGTTTCTAAATGGAACCATCACGTATAGGTTCTAGTTTTTCCTTTCTTATGAAAAGAAATGCTGCCGAAATTTTTCAAAAATTCATCAAGTTATGAGTATTTTGTCAACATAAAAGGAAATCTGTTCGAGTTACATGATTATTTAAATGTTGTGGTTATTTTTTTATGTGGCTCTTGGATTGATATATCAAGTGTTGTATATGTGATGATGGTTTTGTCTTGGGTGTTTGCTTTTGCGGATATTATTCTTTTGTCTAACACTAACGAGCTAATCTCCACATGGCATTCGTTGGTTTATGAATCATTTCAGGTCTCAATATGGCAACGAAATCAACACCTAGACACGAATTGATTCAAGGAGATGAAAGAGTAATCGCTAAGACAAACCATAGGATAGATCTTGATTCAATCATATGTCATCCTACTTGTGCTATCATCTTGGAAATCCTTAAAAAACACTTCATTTACAACCTCCTCACCATCACCACTACAATACCTGAAGTCTATTTAACACAGTTTTGGGAGACTATTGAAATTAGCAAAGATGAAAAGTCATTGGGTGTTCATCTTGATCACAAACTTGTTGTGTTTGATGTACAAACTCTCCGCATTGTTCTCAATTTGCCGAATGTCAATGATGAGGCGAAAAATGATCCGTTTTTAGGGGGTCATTTAAGCCCGAATCCGAATTTATTTGATCAAATATTTCCCTAAATTGTTCCTTTTGTGATTTTAGGTACTTTGGGAGTGAAATCTGGAAAAGGAAGCAATTCGGACATTTTTGGAGCATAAAAGTGAAGAAAACGCCAAAGTCTTAATTTTCCATGCTGGGAACAGTGCATGACGGCGTCAAGAGTAGTTCCCTGACGGCGTCAAGAGTATAATTCCATGACGATCCAGAAGAGATTTGACGGCGTCATGAAGGTAGGGCGTCAAGAGTTAAAGTCGTGACGGCCTGGAAATGTATTGTTCTTGACGGCGTCAAATGTAGATCTAGGCAGTCCGAGGATTGTTTTGGCGGCGAGGTGATGGCGTCACCTATTTGGTCTTGACGCCGTCAGACCCCTTTTCCTATATATAGTTTTCTAATTTTTCACATTTAAGAGAGAAGTTTTAGGAGAAACCCTAAGTACGATTTTGGTGTAACTTTACAGGTTTTTCAAGGGTTCCAACCCCTTGATACCTTGCATGATTAATCAAGATAAGTGTTCTTCTAATTTAATCAATATGTCTATGTGTTGGTTGTCTATATCATGTTCTTGTCTTAATTCTATCATGCTAGGCTAGATCTATCTTGTGTTTGCTTAGATCTAATGAAACCTAGATATTGATTATGTGTTGATTACTTGTTTATTCTTGTCTTGGATGAATGATTTATATGTTAGGCTTAAGAAAACTCGCAGATCTCCAATTGGTAACATGCTTGAACGTCTTAAGAAACATGAACCAACGCGCACTAGGTCTTTATTGGTTGTATTTAATGCATGAGCCATTGTTTACAATCCCTATAGTTGTGCTGGGCATGGTGTAGGAGGAGATAAGAGCTCATAGAATTGGGGAGTTATGTGTGCCACCCCATGAATGGTATTAAGGAATACGATCCGTCATCCATGCAATTATAACAAGTAATTAACGTGTAAAAGATATCTAGGGAGTAGTGAAATCTAAGTAAGCACATTTTCTCCAATTACTGCTCACAACTTTAGTATAAATTAGTTTATTTTTATTTTCAGTATTTTATTTTGATTGCATCTTAGTATTGGGTTAGTTGAATAGCAACTAATTCCGCCCAAATCCTTCAAAACCGAGATTTTAATTTGCTTTGCATAATATATAAAAACACAAAATTAATCATCCCTCACCTTTAGAACTAGTATTTAGGCTTTCTAATCCAAGCGACACTATTCCTAAGTTGAACGATCAATCCCCCGGTACTTGTCACTATACTATACTACAACGATCAGGTACACTGCCTGGTGGGGGTTGTAAGCTTCTCAAGATCCATTGAGAGGTAAAGCCTGTTGCGATTCCCACGCATCAAGTTTTTGGCACCGTTGCCGGGGAATAGTTATTGTCTAGGTTAGAATTTCTTTTTATTAGGTCTACTTGCTAGATTCCTTTCTAGTAAGATTTTATTTTTATTTTTAGGTTTTCTTTAGTCTATCTCATTTCTTTGTGCCTTTGTTCGTAACTCTTTACCATCCGACATCATGGAAGGTCATAACATCTTTGAACCCGTCATCCCACCACAACAAAACCCACCATTAGAACCCCTTAGGCCCCGAACCTTAGGAGAGTATTCCCGACCTAGCCACCAAGGCTACCGAAACACCATTGAGCTCACTGGAGCCAATGTGACCCCCTTGCGATCCGACACCATCCGGTTGGTGCAAAGTAGATGTGCATTCCATGGACTTCGTTCCGAAGATCCAAACCAACATCTTAAGGACTTTCTCAAAATCGTAGATTCCATAGACCTAGGTGTTGAAACTAGAGAGACTACCCGTTTACGCCTATTCCAATTCTCTCTATGGGATCAAGCTAGTCAATGGCTTGAGCGTTTACCCGCGGGATCCATCACCACATGGGATGATCTCACCACTCGTTTCCTTGCTCAATTTTTCCCACTGGGGAGAACTACTAAGCTTAGAAATGACATCTTGATGTTCCAAAAACGTCAAAATGAATCTCTTTATGAAGCATGGACTCGTTTCAAGGACTTACTCCAAAAAGTCCCTCATCGTATAGATCTTTGGCTCCAAGTCCAAATCTTTTATGACCATATCGACATCTCCACGAGGCGAGCCATTGACCAATCGGCTGGTGGTAAGCTACGTGATCTTAGTGTGGAACAATCATGGGAACTCATAGAAGATCTTGCTCTCTATGACAATGAAAGTTGGAATGATCCCTGTGATTTGAACAAAACGGTCAAGGCAATATCTTTGCCTTCGAACAATTCTAGCACTCCCGACCGTTGGATCATGGAACTTGAGGACCAAGTCAAGTTTCTCATGAAATCTTACGAAGCTCCTAAGCCTTCAAGCTAAGTGAACAAAATCACTTCTTCGTGCGAATTATGTAGTGGTCCCCATGACACTCGTGATTGTGTGGAACTCCCCGGAACTGCTTTTGCGGACTACGCATCCATGCGTACCGACGAAGCGGGAGATAAGTGGTACACTTTCAAACCTGAGCCAAACACTTACGGTGATTCATACAACCCCTCTTGGAAAAATCACCCAAACCTTAGGTGGAAACAAAATCAACCCAATTCCTCCAATCCGCCTAATCGTTACCAACCAAATGGTCCACCATCCAACCGTACTTTAAACAACAATCCTTCTAACAACTATGGTAGTACCGACAACCTTGAAGGATTGATGTCAAAGTTCATGGCATCTCAAGAAGCTCGCATATCTAAGTTTGAAGCCGATTTCAAACAAAAGCAAAGCGAGATGACCACTAGAATTGATGCATTGTTGAAAGTTCTCAATGACCGAGAAATGGGAGCACTCCCAAGCGACACGGTCAAGAATCCGAAACTAACCGTTAATTCCATATCCTCAGTTTCGTCACCCACTTCGTGTCCACAATACTACTCGGTTAAATCAACGAGCACGTGTTTCAAACAAAACCAAGTTCTCCAAAAGGACCAATCAAATAAAATACCCACTATAGAGCCGGTCAAAAGCATAGTTGAAACACCTCTTACGCAAGACCTTGACGATGAATTCAAAGAACTTCACCTTGAACGCCCCGTCATTGATGTCTTAGCGCGTGCTCCTTACTATAGTGCCCTCCTAGAAAAATATGAGAAGTGTAAGCTAGGTAAAAATGGGACCGCCTTCGTTCAAAACAAGTTGCCTAAAAAGCTTGATGATCCGGGTATATTTGTTTTACCTTGTAAGATAGGAAGATCCAAAGCTTTCGACACACTAGCCGATTTAGGGTCAAGCCTCAACTTGATTCCCTTATCCTTATTCACCATTCTTAAGCTAGGAAAGTTAGAGGAAACGGAGGTATTGATAGGGCTAACGGATGGGAGTATTGCCCACCCGGTTGGAATGATTAAGGATGTAGTTGTTCACGTAGGAAAGTTAACTATATTAGTGGATTTTCGCGTCCTAGACATGGTTAGTGACACTACATGCCCATTATTGGTAGGAAGAGGATTTTTAGCAACCGCTAGTGCCATGATAGATTGCAAGGAATCCAAGATAGCGGTAGGTGAAGGCGATACTTGGTCGGTGTACGATGTAAAGAAGCATAGTTATGATTGTGATGATGAACCGACACCGCATTGGGTAGAGATGAATAGGAGACCGTCTAGATATGGACCTTGGATAGAAAGGAACTTCATAGGACCTCAATGCCCATTTTATCTAGAAAAGGATTTCGTTGAAAAGACACATTCGGTAGAACAACTCATAGCTAGAGACGAGGAGCTAGATCCCTTTGAGGACCCCTTAGTCTTTAGGAAGATGATTGAGTTCTTGAGCGTAATGCCTATTAACATAGAGATAAATAAGTGGAAAAGAGAGGGAGACAAGTGTAAATGGAGGTGGGACAAGCCACCTAAAGAAGGTGACGGATCATGGCATATGAGGATGACTTTGTATGACCCGGATGGAGAAATGTTTGAAAGGTCATACCAAACTAAGGAAACTGATAGGAAGTTGAAACCTAAGTTTGATCCCAAGGCTGTCCTCAATGAGGAACTCACCCGTATCATGTAGTAACCCATGGCCTTGAGTCTAGCTACAAGACTCGTAAATAAAGAAAAGCGCTTCTTGGGAGGCAACCCATGTTTTGTGTGATTTTATTTTTGTTTGTTAGTTATTTGCTTCCGTATGCATGCTTAATTTTTATTGTTGGTTGATCATGTTTCGCAATTAAAAAGTGGAAATACTTTACTTTGTTGTTTTGGCCTAGTCTTAACTCCACCTAAAGGTATTTTTGCAAAAGATAAGTGTAAGGGGAAACCCCAAATATGTTTTCAAGAAACAAACCAATCATGATTCTCTACAATATTAAATGAACATGTATATCAGTATTTGTTAGAGTCAAATGCTTGTATTGAGTCATAATGAAGTTTTGCAGGATTTTCCAGAAAGTAGGACCAAGTTTTTCCAGAAATTTTCCAGAAACTTAACATAAGAATTTCTGCAGGTCAATTTTGACGGCGTCAGGTGTAAAAATCTGGAAATTTTACCGGTTTTGTTTTTCTAACGGAGTCTTATGGTTTTTGTGAATTATTAAGTTTTATAATCTCCAGGAGATCTGCAAACTTCATTCCACAAGCATTATATCTTATCTTGTTTTCTAGGATTTAGAAACTTATATAGGATGCCGCCGATTTTACGCGAGGTTGTCTTGTCTATTTTGTCAGGTTTTACAGGTTATATATGACAAGAAGATGATTTATACTCTAGATGGGAAGCTTTGATTGTTCATTTTCTTGGAGGAAGATTTAACCTGGCTATCCTATTATCCATACCGAGCGAATCAGGGGAGTATTTGATTTCATTCTCTTTACTTTTTCACTTTTACATTCTTTACTTGAACATTGGGGACAATGTTCATCTTAAGTGTAAGGGGAGGGTAAAAAGATGATACCTTACATATGCACTTTCGCTTGAGTTTGTTTTGTTTAATGGTAGATGTGTAATAAAACTATGAGAAATACTTGTTAGTGTAATTTTAGCGCCAAATTTAAATTTTTTTACAACATTTAGGAGTGAAACTTTAGCCATAGCAAGCGTCTCATGGATAGGAGATTGTATGACTAGCACATAACCGTATATTCAGAAAAATTTTCCACCCAAAAATGTGAGGTTCGCCTTTAGATTTGATAGGAAAAGCATTTACTATTAGTGCTTATGAGTGTACCGAGACCGCTAGTGAGACTACATTCGTGTGGTAGGATTTACTACATGATAAGAGGCATTAGGATCACCCTTGTGTTAAACCCGTATTATGATTACTTGACCATTTAAGTCATATTACTTGACTAGTTAAGTCAACTAATTTTCCCACACCCTTAGCGTTGTACTCATTATTAGTACACGAAACCCCTAGTACACCCCTCCGAGCCTATCTTTTCATTTCTAACTTTAAGCATTTTACTTAAAGGAAGAATTTGTTACACCCCACTTAAATGTACAACCAAATCGCCTTAGCCTTCCGTGTATGCACTCATCTTTAGTGCATTATTGTTATTTGTTAAACCCTAAGTTAACTTTCTAATTGATTACATGGTTGCTAAGTCGAGTCATATCCTTGTACATATTGTTTTGGGACGATTGGGACTCATGGGTAAAGTACTTATTTTATGGAGTAATGGGGAAGAACATCATATTATTACCCCCATATGTACGTTAATCTTAAAAGTGCTCCAAGTGTTTTGATTTTCTTAATTCGAGTCATTAGATTAGTTTATTGTAAAGTATGTAAAGATTCAAGTGTAAGGGGAATTCCCATTCCCTATGATGTATTATTTTGGATGGTAGGGTAAGAGTGTATGCAAAAAAATAAATAAAAAATAAATAAAAAAAAATCGAAAAAATCAAGAAAAAAAAAAGAAAAAAAAAAAGAAAAAAAGAGAAATAAAAAGAAAAAGAGAAAAAACATACGGACTACCATCCCTTTTTATTCTATGTTCATTTTATGTTTTTGTTATTTTCCATTTATTAGCTTAAGTCGAGTCTAGTCTTGGCTTAGCAACGCCACATTATACATGTAATTAACTAAGATTGTTAACTCGCCACCAGTAAAACTTCCTTTATCCAACAAAACCGTGTATTTCATATCCCTACACCTAACGTTACAACCCTTTAAAAGACCTCTTTGATAGTTTATCCTAGGTGCTTACGCCATGTGGTGGAGGTTTGATCCTTTCCCAAGCCTATGGTAATCTATTTTGCTATGACAGGTAGTGAGAGATATCTTCCGCTTCCATATTGTAATTTATACTTTATTACACCCGAGAGATGTGAGTATCTAAAACACTATTTGTGAGGTGCTAGTGTATGACCTCCGTGCTTGTCTATTGGTCTTTAGTGGAACGATTATTTGTTGTAATTACTTTTATATTAGTGTTAAATGACCCCTAACTTGTGTTTTGACTAGAATAAAAGCGCATTTGCTTGAGGACAAGCAAATCTCAAGTGTAAGGGTATATGATGAGGCGAAAAATGATCCGTTTTTAGGGGGTCATTTAAGCCCGAATCCGAATTTATTTGATCTAATATTGCCCTAAATTGTTCCTTTTGTGATTTTAGGTACTTTGGGAGTGAAATCTGGAAAAGGAAGCAATTCGGACATTTTTGGAGCACAAAAGTGAAGAAAACGCCAAAGTCTTAATTTTCCATGCTGGGAACAGTGCATGACGGCGTCAAGAGTAGTTCCCTGACGGCGTCAAGAGTATAATTCCATGACGATCCAGAAGAGATTTGACGGCGTCATGAAGGTAGGGCGTCAAGAGTTAAAGTCGTGACGGCCTGGAAATGTATTGTTCTTGACGGCGTCAAATGTAGATCTAGGCAGTCCGAGGATTATTTTGGCGGCGAGGTAACGGCGTCACCTATTTGGTCTTGACGCCGTCAGACCCCTTTTCCTATATATAGTTTTCTAATTTTTCACATTTAAGAGAGAAGTTTTGGGAGAAACCCTAAGTACGATTTTGGTGTAACTTTACAGGTTTTTCAAGGGTTCCAACCCCTTGATACCTTGCATGATTAATCAAGATAAGTGTTCTTCTAATTCAATCAATATGTCTATGTGTTGGTTGTCTATATCATGTTCTTGTCTTAATTCTATCATGCTAGGCTAGATCTATCTTGTGTTTGCTTAGATCTAATGAAACCTAGATATTGATTATGTGTTGATTACTTGTTTATTCTTGTCTTGGATGAATGATTTATATGTTAGGCTTAAGAAAACTGGCAGATCTCCAATTGATAACATGCTTGAACGTCTTAAGAAACATGAACCAACGCGCACTAGGTCTTTATTGGTTGTATTTAATGCATGAGCCACTGTTTACAATCCCTATAGTTGTGCTGGGCATGGTGTAGGAGGAGATAAGAGCTCATAGAATTGGGGAGTTATGTGTGCCACCCCATGAATGGTATTAAGGAATACGATCCGTCATCCATGCAATTATATCAAGTAATTAACGTGTAAAAGATATCTAGGGAGTAGTGAAATCTAAGTAAACACATTTTCTCCAATTACTGCTCACAACTTTAGTATAAATTAGTTTATTTTTATTTTCAGTATTTTATTTTGATTGCATCTTAGTATTGGGTTAGTTGAATAGCAACTAATTCCGCCCAAATCCTTTAAAACCGAGATTTTAATTTGCTTTCCATAAAATATAAAAACACAAAATTAATCATCCCTCACCTTTAGAACTAGTATTTAGGCTTTCTAATCCTAGCGACACTATTCCTAAGCTGAACGATCAATCCCCCGGTACTTGTCACTATACTATACTACAACGATCAGGTACACTGCCTGGTGGGGGTTGTAAGCTTCTCAAGATCCCTTGAGAGGTAAAGCCTGTTGCGATTCCCACGCATCAGTCAAGAAATTCTCTTCTTTGCCATCATTATCAGATGTTATCAGACTTCTTTGAGAACTGCAGTATGATGAATCAATAATCCAACTCAAGAATATATCCCACGTTGACAGAAAATACATTCCACAACCATGGCTCACACTTTACTCAATTCTCACCAACTGTTTGACGGGCAAAGAAACTGGACATGAACATCCTACTCTAGAAATGATGCAGATTTTCTGGGGGGTTGTCAAACAAGCTAAAATTGACTATGCTCAACTAATTTGGGTGGACATGATTAATCACGCAAGACAGTTTCACAAATCGTCTACCTCAAGAATTCCATTCTACAGATTCACAAAGTGTCTCATTGCTCATTTCATGGAGAAATACCCAGATATTGATCGTAGATTGGAAGATAAGAAACACCCCCCCCCTCAGTGGATCATACATATTTTAAAACCAGGATTCAGAAGACAAACACTCAAAAACAAGGAATGAGAATTCCTGATAATCTTATACCTGATGCTGTTCGTAACACTGAGGCATATATTTTATATGATGAAGCTCAAAGAATTGATAAAGTTGGTTTGACTGAGACAAAGAAAGGGAAAACCTCTAAAAGAAAAACTTCAAAAGTTGCTTCTACGATCAAAACCATTCCCAAATCCAGAACCAAAAAGATCACAGTGGAGCCTAAGAAGAAAGCGATAACTATTCGAGATGAACCAACGGATGATGAAGGAGATGCTCAGCAGGGTACGGAAACTGAAAATCTCACAAAGACTATAAGTAAGAAGGCAGGTAAGGGTAAAGATTTAGTTACTCAAGAAGAATCAGTCACCTCACCAATGTCTGAATCCGAAGAAGATGAACAACTACAACTAACCTTAAGAAAAAGCAAAGAATCGGAAGAGGAAAGAATCGCAAAAGTTACAAAGAAAGGTGAAGGTTCAGGTACTCAGGAGCTGGTAAGCCCAACTCCAGAATCAGAAAGACATGATCAAACATCAGAAGAAACACATTCACAAACAGTATCATCCTCTGAACCAGGTGATGATAACTCTGAAGATGAAGCTGAGTCATCAAGTTCTGATCCAAATAAATCTCTCGATAAACCGGCTGAAACTGAAGTTGAAGTTGAAGCTTCAAAAGGCAAAGATGATGAGGCATCTGAGAATGAAGATAGTAGCGATGAGGAAGATAAGTCGGAAAGTGAAGAAGTTAATGATGAAGAAGATGTGAATGATGAAAGTGATGAGAAATCGGATGGTAAGAGAAAGGATGAGCTACTTGAAACTAGTCAAGATACCTCTATTGACATTGTAGGAATTGATGAAGGACCACCAACAGTTCAACCACAACAACAACCTTTATCACAACCTCAAAGTCATCCTCTGCAAAACCCTAATACAACTGTTGTTCACTCAAGCTTGTTGAGATCACTACATAACCAATACAACGCGCTTCAAAAGCAAGTTAATGAACAAAAGCGTGATGTTGAAGCGTTCAAAACTTATAAAGTTGATGAAGTAATTGAACACCAGGTGAAACAGAGATTACCAAGGGAAGTTAAGAAGTATGTTCAGGAGGCACTTCCTTCTGCTGTGAGACACTATATCAAAAGGAATCTTGCAGAGATTGTTTCTCAAAGGTTTCAAACAACACCAATCACTGTTCAGACTCTGCCTTAAAAACCTTCCGTAAGTGATCTCAAAGGCAAATTATGGAAAGCAATTGTGAATGATCCAGATGAAAATGATCTACGCAAGGCACTTATCAAGTCTATCAAGAAAGCTGAAAAGAAAAGCGAATCCTGCAAAAAGACTATAGCTACTAAGCGTCGACATGATGATTCCGACCCAGATGATCAGCCACAACCAGAAAAGAGGAAGAAAGTGTCCGGTTCCACCTCCAGATCTCCAACTAAAACCGCAACCGTTAACGTGTCTGCTGATCCAAACCCTCCACAATCAACCGAGGATCCACACCCCTCACAATCAACCGAAGATGCTGATGTAGATATGGATGACATCCCTCCATTTATCACCGAAACCATTACGGAACCGCCCAAGGATGCTCAATTAATTCCAGCTCCTGAATGGATTAACCCCGATGCTCCTTCTTTTAACTGGTTTGATGAAATGGTTGATGCTCACCCAGATGATACTGAAGCTGAAGAAATGACTGAAGGATCTATTATAAGCTTCACAAAAAGAATTAAAAAGGTGATGCAGACTCAAAGACTTCAGCTTTCTGACTTGGTTAAGACTCGCAAAGCAGGGTTCACGGAGTTCAAAACATGCACAACAACTGAACTTGAGTTCGAATACAACGTGGATGAGGTTGCAAGAGCTCTATCAGAAAACATTACTTGGGAAAAGAGACCATCTTGGGACAAAATCTATCATGGCACAGAACCCCTTGTTGATGAATTCAAATATCAAGATTTTTCTCAACCATTACCCCTCGTTGGTCCTCCAAGTGATCCAAAACTTCCCAAGCAATACTTCTTCAACAAAGATCTCCAGTATCTTATCCATGGGAACACGGATCCTGATCACCATTATGCTACATCTCTC
This sequence comes from Artemisia argyi, assembly GCA_030686995.1. Taxonomy (NCBI): domain Eukaryota; kingdom Viridiplantae; phylum Streptophyta; class Magnoliopsida; order Asterales; family Asteraceae; genus Artemisia; species Artemisia argyi. The sequence continues at coordinate 6,794,251 of CM060690.1, forward strand.
ACAAAGTTCAAAGCTACATCATATCCTCTGGAAGAACTTGATGATCAAATGAGAGGATTATACTCCGATTCAGTCAGCAGCTACAACATTGAAGCAGCTTTGTGCAACTCTCACTGGCCAGAGATGTGCCAATGGTTTTACAAATACAAGCTGTCATTCCGATCCAAACACAGAGTCTTCTCTAATCGTCGCATTCTTACCATCACAGCCGTTCCACGAACACAGAAAAGATTTGGGTATAATTTTCTTGATGAAATTGAGGTCAAACAAAACGATAATCAACTTTATAAATTCAGTGAAGCTGACTATCATCGGTTGAACCTCAATGACATTGCTGACATATACTTACTTAAGGTTCAAGGCAAACTTCAGCACTTGCCCGGCAGCCTTCAGTATGACGTCATCAACTCCATCTTGATTTTTATGCGTCAAACAATCATCAAAGCAAGAGTAGAAGATGCACAATTAGGAGTCGAAAGTTATCAGAGAGCCCTCAACTTTACCGCTCCACAAAAACTTACTCATGCCATCAAGAACCCTCGACCGTTAACCTTCAACAACAAACCCTTTGGAGTTATTTATCCGTTAAGGGATACGTTCAGAATCATGAGATATGAAGAGGTTCATAAGTTTGGGGATCAGACTCTTAAGTAAGTCAGAATTCAGTTAAATGAAAAGCTCAAACAACACAACAGTGGGATTAATGTGGGATGGAGTAGAAGAGATGTGAAGGAAGCACTCAAGTTCATGGCTAGGATTGATCAGAAATTAAGGTTTAGGGATCAGATACGCAGATTGGAGAGCTTGATTGGAGCGAGGGAACCGATTCTTGACATTCTCACTTACCGCCGTCCGGATACTCCTCGAGCATGATCATTTTGGTATAACATTAACTTTGTTTCATCATAATATTTTCTTCATCTATAACTTTGGTTTATGCACACATAACAGTGTACAACCCGTGCTTGTAATTAAAGGACCCTGAGGTACGCATCAGTGCCTCAATCCTTAGATAAGGAGCGAAGGCTTCTTACTTTTGAGTAGAATTAATCAAACATTTTCTGATTTTCATAATTCTGCTCAAAAGGCAAGTATTTCACCTCAATGAGTATTCACTTGTTGAGGGGGAGCACTTGAAAAAAAAATCATCGTTTGCAATACAAAAGTTCTTGTTGAAATCTCCCCATAAGACTCAAAAAGCATATTTTAATCAAAAGTTTATTAAAAACAACATCTAATATGCTATTTTTGAGGGGGAGAAAAGTGAAAGTGATTAAAATATGAAAGTTAAATGTTGCTTAAAAGTCAAATCTCATGCGAGCTAGACTCAGATTCACCCACGAATTGACGAAACATAAAAGTTAGTAAATTCGAAAAGACTTTTCCTCGACGGGTAATAACATCAGGTTAGTTACTAGAACTAGTTGTCACCTAAAAGCTGACAATGGAACTCTTTAACTAGCCACGTAAGCGTGTCTCGAAAAGGATTTGTCTTAGTAGAAATGTACCATTTCGAGAAACTTTCTGTGGACTTGACCAGGCCGGGTAATAACTTCAAGCTAGTCTAACTAGTGATGTAAGCGTGTCTCGAATCGGTCTTGTTCACTGAAAGTGGATCAATTCTAAAAGTGCTCGCTCCTCCCGTATGTGCAAATTTATTAAATACTTATGAGAACATGTGAAGGGGGAGCCCTTCATAAGATAAACAAAACTCTCAAAGTGTTAAACCAAATGTTTGATAATTACAAACACTTTGAGAGATTTTCAAAGGTTTCTTGGCTATAGTCGGATAATCATGGAGTTATAAGGTGATTAAGATAGGAAAAACCGTCCTATGATCCGCCAGAGCCGGAGGGATCTACCCAAGGACATCACCAATAGTTAGAATTAGAAGTCCTTAGGTATGATACGAAAAAAGGAGAAAAGAATGAAAGGGGAAAGAAGGAGTTGAAGAATTAAAAAGAAAAGTAATGAAAAGGGTGAAAAGAAATAGCCCTCCATATGTTCAACCTTAGGGCAGACACCGGGTTCAATTCGTATGCTACTGGTTGTTGCTAAGGCAACACAGGTATTGAAGATAAAGTCGTCATGGACCCAGTGACGCAATGCACTAAACCTTCTTAACCACTCAAGTTCTCTTAAAAGAGCTTGTTTCATTCTCACGGGGAACCAGTGTAATCTATCGACTTATCTCTTAGAGATAGTTGATATTGAAGCAGGAGACCCCTCCCTAGTCTCCGTATAGGAAATCTAAGTGAGCACTTATCGAGTCTAGAGCCATGAGATACATCAAAGATCTCTTAGGAACACTTAGTATTTCTACAACTGGTGTTCTACATCAATGGGCACCAGCTGTAAATTATCGAGTCCTTCGTAGATCTGAGCAATCTGCCGAGAACGTTTATGAGAGAATTAAAAATGTATTTCTCAATGATTGAACAGAAATTCCTGCCAGGGTCAACATCAAACAGCCCTGACAGCAGGTCACTTCGGTAACTCCACAAGGGTTACGCTTAGTGTTCGCGGTGGTTCTTTAGCGATCTACAGTCGTGGAGTGATCCCCAGCGACTCACCCAGTCATTGAGCCATTTAGTAGGTCTCGTAAGCTCCTTCGGGAGTATCTGATATGGGAACGGCCTGGATAAGGATTAGAAGGAGTCTTCACAATATGCTGTTGACAAGCTCTAATTCCTTATCTATAAGTACCGGTTGATTATTGCTAACTGTTTATCTGCAGGTACATCTCCTCCATGATGGTAGATTCCAGCATGCTTATACATACATCTTGAAGAAATGAAAGCTCCCCCAAAGATCTTAGCACCACAAAGTTCAAAGAAGATTCTACGCCAAAAAGAAGAATCTACAAAGTATAAAGACTAAAGATCAAAGTGTATGCAAAGGAACCTCGTGCTTTTGAAAGTCTAAGTCCTAAGATGTATGAGCACGTTGGAATGGCGGACAACCACCACAGACACAGAAGTGACGATCGGCAGACAACTTCATAACATGATCACCATCACATCAACAAAGAACAAAGTACAAAGAATGATGAAAGATTTTGCTAACTATTTTTGAGGACGTCAACTACAAAGTCAAAGTATAGAAGATGACGACGTCGAGCAACCTTTGATGACCAACACTTAGGGGGAGATTGTTGGGAATAGACTTTATTATTTCAAGTGTCGGTCATTGGATTTTGTTATAGGTTGCATTATTTAGTTAATACGTTAGTTATTTTATATGTTTTATTAAGTTTTATGCTTAGTTTATAGGTTTGGATAAAGTCTAAGGGCTAAGTATGTAATATTGTCTAAGTATGGTGAAGCCCTAATCCTTACCTATAAATAGTATTGTATAACCTCATTTGAAGGGGTTGGTTCACTAGTAATATCATTAGTCTCTTATTATCATATTAGGTGTTCCTTCCACTCTCTCTCTACTTACTTTCTCTCTCTAGATATCTTAGTGTTTATGTTGTAAAATGGTGACCTAACAAAGGAAATTATGAATTGTACTTAATACTCTTATTAAAACACCTCATTACTTAAAAGTACAATGATTTATACACATTGTACAACAAATTAAAACAATTAATACAAATCACAAACCGGGTTGACCCTGGACGCTTCAAGCCTGACGGGTTGAACCGGTTTAATTTGATCCGTTTTCAACCTAACCTAGCAAGCTGATCCGGTTTAAATCGACCAAATTTTCGACCGGAACGGTTCAACCGGTTGAACCACCCGGGTCGAACCGGGTTTCAAAACATTATGTTTAATTCTCAAATATTCAAACTTTTCTTATTTTTCATTTATAACCAATTAAAACAATTAATACAAATCACAAACCGGGTTGACCCGGGACGCTTCAAAACCGACGGGTTGAACCGGTTTAATTTGACCCATTTTTGACCCAACCTAGCAAGTTGACCCGGTTTAAATCGACGAATTTTTCGACAGGAACGGTTCAACCGGTTGAACCACCCGGGTCGAACCGGGTTTCATAACATTATGTTTAATTCCCAAATCTTCAAACTTTTATTATTTTTCATTTATAACCTATAAACTTTTTTTTATCAATAAACTATCTGTCGTTATAAAATCCCGTTGTTATGCACGGGTACTCGTCTAGTCTCTTAAATTTGTATTTCTTCATGTTTTTGTAATTTCATTTTTCTAATGAAAAACGTATTTTATTTCTATTAAAACCTGAAAATATAAAGTGGAAAATTTATTATTATTTTTTATCATTTAAATCGTTGCTCTTTCAAAAATATACATATAATGTAAATAACTAAATATATTATTAAATACTAGTCGGATACTCACGCACAGCTGCGGCGAAAAATATAGTAATATGGTTAGTAAATGAATTGATAGCCCAACTCTCCCCGCAATTCCCTACCCGCTTAGTGAATTCATTTCACAACACTCCGAACGTATATGTGTTTGTTTGGAATTTCCGTAGCTTTCTCATGGCATCACTATTACCGTATATAGAAAGATCCTCGCAATCTCTTTCCCGTCAAACACATACCCAAAAGTATATGATTTTAACGAATCAAGATTGTATTGATTGAAATAAAGGTTAAAGTTGTAAAATTTTGAATAAAAAACCCTACTAAAAATATACAAAACTAAAAACTTGTAAAAATATATCAAAATGGATGTTGAATTAAAGAGCACAAAATTTTAGAAAATATGGTGAAATTAGATAACAAAAAAAATAAATAGATAAAAAGATATTTCAATTTGAAAATAAAGGTGAATTTTAAGTTGGGAAGTGACACATGTCACCTTATTATTAGAGCTCCTTATCTTAATTTTTGGTTAGGAGTTAGGTTTGGAGTTAGTAGAGAAGTGACACATGTCACCTCATGATTGGAGCTCCTTATCTTAATTTTTGGTTAGGATTTAGGCTTTGTTTATCCATGCATTATATAGTAGTATAGATATATTACATCAAAACTTTAAGTAATACGGAGTATGTTTTATGGGATTTTGTGTGTATATGTCTTCAGTCCAAAATTGGGGGAATTAGGAGGGGAAGGGGATTACTAATATGTTTTAAAACCCGGGTTGACCAGGACGGTTCAACCGGTTGAGCCGGTAACCGGCTCGGAGACGGGGACGGATGTGATCTGGTTTTTGCTGGTTTGAGAACTAGATTGAACCACCGGTTTTTCGTTGACTCGGGTGGACCCTGTGACAACTGGCAAAATAGGGAGCCGTTTTATAAAACCCGCATTACATTGAAATTATAAATTTGGATATTTTTGAATGTTTATTGTGACGAGATATTTTACGAACCTTGGTACTTGATTTTAATCGTACGATGTTTATGAGATTTAGTTATTTATTTATGGTTTGATTTGTTTCGGTTGTGATGATTTATTGTGAGATCGTTATCTTTGGCACTACATTAACTCCGGCACTAGATTAACCTAACGAATTTTAATCTTTTACGGTAGCGATTCACCGTTAAATAAATATTATGTTTTTCATACATATCTATACATTTCGGGGAATGTTGTTGGGAAAAATCATTTATGACGTGTACGAATATGTTTGGCGAGAATTTAATACTTTTATGATCGAGTAAGCGTCTTATGGGAGAACCGTTTATTAATATGCACCTAAAACTAAAAGCATTTGTGGCTAGTTTTGGAATAGGGAAACTTGAGGGACCTTTATGTAAATTTTGGGTATATCACCCCTAACCCTAACCCTTCACCCTCATAATACTTTTCCCTCACTCTCTCTTCTCCTCCCTCTTTGTCGCCGCCGGCTGCCACACCAACACCATCACCACCGCCGACTTCCACACCACACCACCACCACCAAAATACTCCCCATCATTTTCTTATTCTTGTGGTGTGAAACACGCGCCTTTCCCCCTCCATTTTATTAACACCGCCGCCCCACACATCACACGACACCATAACATCATTCATCTTGGTTTTCACTCGAATTGAAGGTGAGAAAACATGAGTTTTGGGTCGGGTTTGACTATTTTGAGTCAAACCCGAACTGAATCTTGGTATTTTTGGGATGTTAACATTGAAATGAAGATGGGTTTTGCTATAAAAACGAGTTTGGTATCCTTGGGGGTCGATTCTTGATTTATTTGTGCTCGGATTTGGATTATTGGACGCGTTTGGTTTGGTTTTTGTGGCTCGTATTGAGCTTGACCGAGACCCTAGGTCTCGGTGTGCTACTCCTCGACTCGAATTAGAGTCTTGGATGTGTTATGGTTCTTTCTTCTTGATTCTTGATGATGGATTATTGCTAGTAGTAATTTTGGGTCGTTTGTGGCTCGACTTGATGTTGTTGTTGTTTTGGATTCTCGGCCGACTCCCCTTCGCGGGCTGTTTTGGGTCGAGGGGCTCTTTAGAGCTAGCCAAGACCGAGAGGTCTCGGGTGAGGTTATTTTATGGTTTGTAACCTCACAAGTTGACCCAGGTTTGACTTGGTAAGTCGACCCGTATAATTGATATATTTTTGTTTTGGTTCATATGGTATTAATATTTCATGTTGTGACTTATGTTGGATCGGAGCATTTGGACTTTGGTTTACTTGTTTTTGGATTTGGAGTTGTGTTGACGAGTATGGAATTGGGGACCGATTGTGAGACGGTCAATTAGATGACGGAGATAGGTTAGTTGGGTGCCGTAGTCGGACCCTCATGTTGTAGCACGTGATATGGGATTGTTTGGACGGAGTTGATTTATTATTGTGACTTGATTTTATTGTTTTGGACTTGGACTATGAGCCGAGGGTCATGACTCGGACATGTGACCAAATTCTATGACTCGATAAATATTTAAAAATCGATATTAAGAATAATACTCGTAATAATATTATTAAGAATATAATCGTTTATAAACGTATATATAGACGTGTTAAACGTATATCTCTACATTATATATAACAGGAGGCGTATGACGTCATTAATGCCACCTCAATGCCATGTAATTGTAATATGTCCATGTCATCGCATTAATGTCCACATCATCACATTAATGTCCACATAAGCACTTTTGATAATTTTGGCAATGTTAATCCTATTAAAATTTCGGAATAATTATATATAAAAATAATAGTGACAAGGATTGAACTTGGGATCTTTAATAACAATAACAACATCTGAACCACTAGAGCAACATAATTTTTGTAGTAAAGTTTGCAATTCAACAAAGATAAACCTTTGGAAACTGTTAATTCGTCTAATGAATAACTCCAAACCAATTCCCCTAAAAATTAACCATTTTCTTCTCAATTAATAACACGATTCACTGCCATATCTAAAAAAGAAAAACCCTAAACTCTTTCTTCCAGCCTCTTAAAAAAAGCTAACGTGCTTCCTCTTTGTTCCTGTATCTATGATCAATAATTTTATGCTTATAGTACAATCATCTAATCTATGTGATCTTAATACATATTTGAACTTTGCAGGTCTAATGTTCCAATTTTAAAATTCAGAGATGAATATTGTCCCTTGATCAATCTGTAAACACGTTCTGAGGACAGTGAAGTTCCTGTTTGCAACCATGCATGGGTCAAGCGACATGCAACTCTTTGCAGACCTGTGTACGTGAGAGTTAGAGAAAGAATATATATTAATGATTCTTATTTTCTATAATGATGATATTTATATATATTCTTTAGGGCATGGACATGTTTGTTGAGAACAATCCTCATAGTACATGCCGTTTTGTTAATTAGTCTATATAATGATGATATTTATATATATTCTTTAGGACACGGACATGTTTTTGAGAACAATCCTCATAGTACATGCCGTTTTCTTAAATAGTGATTAATCATTGAAATTTGTTCGGATCTTTGTGAAGGAAAAACAGAGAGAAAAGCATGGGAATTTGATGAAAAAGGAGATGCTGATATTGTCCCTAAGAAGCCAAATCAGGTAACTATCAAATAAAACTTTTGAAATTAATTAATTTCATATCTTGGGAGGCTCTTTATTTTATAGCTGATTGTGTTTTCATATTGTTTCTTAACATGTGTATGCTTGTGTAGTTTCTTAACATTTGAACTCTTAGGGATTTTGCTGTGATTTTTTAGGTTGTATTTACTCCTGCACAACAAGACAAGTGTTTTATTTGTACGTGGTCAAGTGGGTCATTTAGCAGCAGCTTATGATGGAAAAGTAAAGACAAAAGCAGGGGAATTTGATGAAAAGGGAGATGCTGATATTGTCCCTAAGAAGCCATACCAGGTAACTGTCAAACGAAACTTTTTGTAGTTAGTTAATTTTATATCCTAGGACACTCTTTATTTTCTAGATGACTGTGTTTTCATATTGTTTCTTAACACGTGTATGCTTGTGCAGTTTCTTAACATTTGGACTCTTAGCGAGTACCTGAGTATGAGTTGAGGATTCCTCATCTTCCTTTTAAGATCAATTTTGAGCGAATAGTTGATGATTTTATCTTCATGTGTTTCATTGTTGGAAACGACTTTTACCACATACGCCCACTTTGGAAATTCGTAAGGTGCAAGTGAGATAAGTTACAAGGTGCCAGGAAGGTCATGTTGTAACTCAAAACAATAGGGAACCAAGTTCTAAAAGATTCATGCACCAGACCCTCTCTTGCTCCCGCGGAAACTTCAAAGCCAAATCGAACTCAATGGGTATATGATCCCCAAGGGTACACAGGTGTTTGTAAATGCATGGGCCGTAGGGCATGACTTAACCCTTTAGCAAGATCCGTTAGATTTCAAGCCTGAAAGGTTTTCTATATCAGGAATTGATGTCTAGGGATGGGATTTTAAAAGTTAACTAAACATATGTAAATGTTATTCTTGTGACACACACAGATAGATTGCAGAATTAATGAGTCTTGCTCATTTACAGAATCTATTACTGTGGAACGTGAAATTTCGTACTCACGTTCTTACCCTACAGTTGGAGCATGAACTATAGTATCGGATTGTTTTAGCTTACATTCAAAAACATAACTGTGCTCCAGTTTAGTCTCAGTATTCGCTAACTCAGGCTGTTTATAATCAAAAATTTCTATAGAACGGTTGTGTAGTATTGCTGTTAATCTGCTGCAGGAATGAACCAGATCCCCATCTAATAACTGCACTTATGCATCTTCTACATGTGTCTTTGAAAAGCTGATAACAGTTTTAGTGCCTTTAAGTTTAATTCTTTTCTATGGCCTTTGATTGATCTTTTGTTTACTTGAGATTTGCGGTTGAAATTTTAACATATTATATATACGTTGTTTTTCATTTGTTATCGAAACAGCCTTTCAGTTTTCCTAAAAATATTATATCCTACAGGTGGTGCGACTTGAACATATACCGCTTGAAAATGCTCTGAAAGTAGCCAGCATGAGCTACAGGAGAGATAATGAAGCACCTATTGATATGAATTTGATAGTAAGGGATATAGGATTGATTGATTGCTTGTAATGATCAACTGACTGCGTATGATGCACTTTCAACGCTTATACAATGTATGCTTATGTGGGTTGCAGCAGTATCACGACGTGCACGTTGAGACCTTATTATATATCGCCTTTCAGCTGGACTTATGAGACTATTGAGTTCAAAGATATGTTTCCCTTCTGAAATGGGGTATGGAGTTTCTTTTATTTACTGTATACTCTTTACAAGCTTTCAAAATTTTCTTTGCCCACCTGCATATTCTTTGCTGAAGTAGCTGAATCAAAATCCATAGGAGATCCCATTTTTAACTCAATCTATTAGGGTACTGATAATGAGGTTTATTACAACAGCAATTCTTCTGAAATGGAAGCTCGATTGATTATGTTAACGGTCTTAAGAGTATGATTTCTGTCAAGACCTTTGAAGGTGTAAACAATGATTTTTATGATGCGAAGAATGATTGTGAAGGGGTTTTAGCATTTAAGGACACAGAGAAGAGCGAGGTTCAAGAAGAAATTGTGTTGTGTGGTAAAATAGATTAGGAAGGATGGCAATGTAGGAAGGTGGTGAAAAATGGGGAAAATATGTACGAGGATCATATCCCTAAGCTTAAAAAACGTACTGTTCAGGCTGCCAAGAAAGAGGCCCAACCTGTCCATGGGTCGTTAACGGGAATACGTTCACTTCTTATGTACATCTAAAGCCAAAACCTGCAAAAGGTAAAGGCAAAATGATGTTGGATGAAGCTATAGGGGACTCTAAAAACTTGACCAACTTCCAAATGGACTTTGATCAGGATAAGTCATCTGGAAGTTAAGCTATTACATGGTTTGTTAACGAATTCACATCAATATTTGAGATTTGCTTACTACAGTAATATAAAAAACTGAAACATGCGTATGCTATTTTTTCACATTTAATTAACATCAAGAATTGACCATTTACGTAGTGGAATGACATACAAATTCCTTTTACCATTGGTCATGCAAATGGAGATGATGACCTGGCCCCGTGAATCCGTGATCATAATAAGGGGTTGCTGCTTACGTCAGTTATAGTTTCTTTGAAACACAAGACCTTTTTATGGGATTTCAATATCCCCAATGACTTTATCATTTTTTGGCTTTAAATTTGTATGGTTCTGCATTCTCCTTGCTTGTGTAATAAAAAAAAAGTGTTTATATGTGACATTTTTGAGATAATATCAAAGAAAACTATAGGTGGCTGGATGGGAGCACAATGCTTCATGAGTCATGACATGTATCATGCTGGTGTGACTATTTTTGATTTTTGGAAGATTTCTGTAACCAAGCATAAAGGTGAGCAGCTTCATGCCCCAAAGTTTATATAATATGTATTACTATATATGTGGTTTTTCATTAAAATCTTTTTCTAAGTCAATGTTTTTGTAAGTAATTAAGACATTGGGCCGTGAGTAATTGTATGCCATTAATTTTTTTTTAATTTGATGTTTGGAAACATGGTAATAAAACGTTGATATTGTTTGGTTTAAATTATCTCAATCTTCCAACAATTTCTAAAAACCACTACAAATTGATACCTGATTGACGTTAATTCAATACTTTACTTATTCTTGCAGGTCCATGATGGTTCATGTTTTTAATACTCCAGTAGATCAGTTGCTTTATACGTTGCCGAGAACATAATCAAAGGTGTGTACCATACCGACACTTGATTCTCCTCATCACTGTTTCTTAAAGTTGATTCAGAGTTATTTATGTATAATCACCATTTTGTGCATAATGTATAGTAACATAGTATAAATGAATATGGGTGGGTCGAGCAGGTTGGGTAAAATGTTGCAACACATTATATATTCTGTCGTGGGCTAATAATTAGCTGAGGCAGGTTGATACAAAATCCACAATGGAAGAAGCTGATGAACGCTTATTGTGACCGACAATTGGTTGAAACCAACTTTATTACATTCCAACAGCACGGGAATTGAGAAGGCTCGATAGCGTATCTCGATCACCCATATATGCATCATTATGAAAGACACTTGATGGGTCATCAACTATAAGGGATTTAGGGCGTTTAAATCTCAGGTAACTGCTGTACTAAAACTTGGTTATATACAGATTCTTATCTAAGCATGTTATTTACATCAAAAAAACATACTTCTTTCGATATTGCTACCAAGCAGGGAGTGTTTGGGTCTGCCTATTATCTGTATTTTGTGGGTTGTCTTAGCTGTTTAATGTTTTTTGGATACTACTTCGTTGTGTTCATATTGTATTTACATTTTTTGTTATTTGAATGAGTTGTGAATGTGTGGATGTAGGTTAGGTTAACATGCTCTTGCTGTAAAATAAAGGTAACGAACATACCTGCAGAAGCCAAAAGCCTAAATGGTACTATTATGCCACCTACACATAATCGGAGTTTTGCTAATTAAATCTCTTTGTTCGCAATTGATAAAGGTATCAATGCAACTTCTCTTCATATTTATGTAGCATATTGAAGTGCTTTGAGAAATAGTTTTCCAACCAAGGTTCTCAATGTCACAACCAGGAAGTCTCCGTGTTGTGAAGGTATTTGTCATTTATTGTATCTCTTTAGGTTGAAGTATGTTAAGTACTAATACCCCAGCTCATTGCTTATTACTTATGCTAGAACAATATATATGGCAGGATGTTTTTTTTGTGTGTGTTTGAAATGCACCTGTTTGTTTTATTTAGTTGAATGTGAAGGTGATAATATTGATAAAGTTGGAAATAACAATTGATTAAAGTCTATGACAGTTGAAGGGGTCCTTGATTTTTGTAACTACCACTCATGGTGGCAAAAAAAAATAATAAAAAAAAAATGCCGATAGCTAAAACAAAACTTTCTTGGAAACACAAAGTTGCTGCTAAATTGCTCATTTTTTGCGTGAAAATCTGAACTTTTCTCTCTATTTTCTCCTTGGTTTTAGGATTCTGTCATGTTATTAGTTACGAAAAAAAACTGATATTAACTTCAGGGGTGTTTGGAATATACAAATGAGTATAGTCAAATGGCATCAGTTTCACCCATTCTTGAACTCTTTTTCTTCTTTTACACATTTGTTGCGGCCGCACAAAGCTTTTTGACGTTGGGGGTTTTTTATTTTGTCATGCGACTCGGTCGAGTAAATCTTGACAAAAGCACAAAAATGCATAGCGAGCCACCCTTCCATATTCAGTCCTTGTCTTAGTTTGATAATGGGTGCAAATACCAAATCCTACAATCATTTCCAAGGATAATCAGGTAACCCTTTCACTTTTATCACTGAGTTAGCCTCCCAATAGCTCACGGCCAACAACGTGGACCCCGGTTTGTTCATAGCCAACGGCACGCACACCCTTGCTTTGCATACAGGCACTATTTCTTAACCTAAGCACATTGTATAAAATATTTTCTCTTTAGTTCTTTTAGAAAAATGTGAATCTAATTAAAAGTCTTTGCGATTTTCAGGCAAAAAATGACCCAATTACACCTGATAATGCGATACCTCATGAAGATATCAAGGTACGTAAATAGAAGAATGTCAATTTCTACACATAACATGTAGAATTAACAAAACGAGTTTAAAATATTGATACTTTAAATTGGTATCACAACCCTTCGAGTGTTACATGTTTGCAAGCTAATCAAATTGTTTATCTCTTTTTAGCGCGCCAGAGCTTTTATTAGGATCAAAACAGCATTCTACTGCAATTGGTATGTGGTCGTTAGGGTGTATCATGGTTGAATTGCTATCAAAGCAACCATTGTTTAACAGGGAAACGAAGTTTGATCATGTGGACAAGGTATGCCTACCATATGTATATTGTGGTATGAGTTTATAAAACCTAAGTCTTTAGTATGCTATGGTATAAAAGTAATGGACCGGACATCATCATTCACTTAGGCATATACTACATTTAACTTATTATACTTAAGAGTTTAACTAATTAGTACTTACTAGGGTAGCGAAGTTGCTGATGTGAAACAATAATAGTATATCTTCTGCTGGCAACAGTGTGTTTACTAAATTCTGACATTTAAGGACTTGGGGATGGAAGAATTGATGGTGCAATCCTTCAAAGTTTTCTTGCATTTCAACTAATAAGGTAATTATAAGAATATGATATTCGTCGAGTTTAACAAAATGTAATATATATAGTAGTTCCCTGGCGCTTTTGATTTGAGGATTCGGAGATTGAAATTCCTGATCATTAAGTCCTCATTAATTGCATTCTTGGTTTAAGGATTTTCGATTTGTTAAATGACATGTACATAGTCTAATTCTGTCCTCGGTGAATTGATTTGAATGTAGGTGTTGTAATCTGTTTCAGTCACATTCGTATCAGTTAAATGGGCACGATCACTTCAGATATCAAAGGGTTGATGACGTTACAGAGCTAAACTCCCGTCTACCTATTTTCTTGAAAAACTTGAATTCTCTGAGGTAATTCATTCCACTTTCTATGAGATAAATCTTTATGAATACATTATTTTTTATTCAATGCATATTTTTTTAGGTGGCAATTGTTCACCAAGGATTAAAAAACATTAGTTTGGATGAATGATTGGATTTGTTTGTTGCAGCTATATGAAGAATCAGTAGTTTCTTTTTGTTCCTAACAATGTAAGATGTAAGGCGATACTTATTTTTGTAAAAGGGTCACTTTGTACCTTTTAATTGTTATGAATAACTTTTTACCTTTTTATTCTTCAATAATTGTTAAGGTTCATTTATTTTTCATTGCTCTCAAAGGTAGCTTTAGTTTTTAAGGTAGCAATACTAATATATTTTTTATGTTAGTGAAATTTTATTAAGAGGTGGGGAAATGAGTGTCGACGGGTTAGGCGTGATGGTAATGGGTCACAATGGATGAATTTTATGATTTGAAATGGCTTAGGTTGACGACAAAATCAATGGCATTAAGGTCAAACATACAAATTCTAAGTTTAAAAATTTTAACCATGTAGAGTGACCTTTTGAAACAGTCTGACTATCACATTCACGTGAAGTGGTTAAAGCGGCTTTAAGAATCATAATAATATAACCATACTTATAAAAATAGTTGAATCATCGTATTGGTAAGCACGAACAACTGCTGTATTCCGGACGTATTTTCTAAGCCCATTATGTCATATCATTTGTAGAAAATTACATCTTTAGTTGAAAGATATGTTTTATGTTCAGATCTTTGAACAATTTATGTATAGGTCCAACTTTTGTATAGTTTTCAATGACAATTAACCAGAATCTGACCTATTTTAATTAAGCAACTAAAGTTGCTTGAAGTTGTTGTATTTTGATAGTGTGGCAGTGCAAGTATTTAGTATTTGTAGAACTGCTCGAGCTGGTAGAGAAGGGTAAGTTCCAATGAAATTCAAAAGTCTGTTGCTCCTTTGAAAACTACATATGTTTTAAAATGTAATTTTACTATGTTAAATAATATTGAATTGTTTAAATTCATATTAAAGTTCCTTTGATTAGTACCTATGTTTTAAAATGTAATTTTACTACAATTCTTTGCTATAGAAAAATAATCCAATGATATTTATAAGTCATGCCCGCCCATCGAGCGGGCTTTAAAAGCTAGTATATATATATATATATATATATATATATATATATATATATATATATATATATATATATATATATATATATATATATATATATATAAATGCGTATATTAATAATAAAACGATCACGAGTAAACGTATAATAATAATGCGATAGTTATTATACTATGAAAATAGTGTAATAAATGTCGGGATATTATTATAAATAATAACTATATAAATAATGGAGAAATATACGTCGGATAACTAATAATTAAAAATGTGGTTTTGTTTATAAAATTAGAAATGTATCGAGTTATACGAATTGTGGGTCTTTAAAGTCCAAGTGGGCCTTATATTGTGACTTTGTTTTGTCACGGATATATGACGATTAATATAAACATTTTATATATCGAGTGACTTATTCTAGATCGAGTTATTTGACGATATAAAATGAGTATATTAATGTGCATCATATCCCACGACGCCCATAGGATGTGGTATATATTTTAGGGTGATAAATTACTATATGTCTCGTGGAATTTGGCCGATTCGACGATATATATAGGGAATTCATTGGACTACGACATATACCAAATAGAAACTTATGTGCAATGTGCTTTAGGTTGGGTATAATTTTGGAACAATATATTACGTAAATAAGTATGGGAGATTATCAAATCGACGGATTTAATAAGCTTCGATAATTATTTAAATAATATGTTGGACTAACATTAGACCTATAGTTGTCTTATTATTATTCTTTGTTGAGGCTTTTTGGTTTGAGCTGTGTCGACCCTCCACCCGTATGGATACCAAACGTAGAATTTCAAATGAATATGAAGTTAATTCGAGAAATGGATAATTTTGGAAAGTAAAATGGAATACGTTTGGGAATGGGAATATTGATTTTGAGGAAATGATTTCTAGACGGGTTTGATATTGTAGGGAGTGCTGAGTCTGTAGTCGCCGTTACGTGAGTTGCTTGAGATTACTTACGTCTTTCTTCTATCGTTTCTTTTGAGGATTTCTGGACTTGAGGTGATTCATAGCCCCACTTTTACTCTTGAACTATGTTTTCAATACTTGGGGTGAGAAACGTGCAAATGTTTTATGTGGACTATTATCGCTTTCTTTATTTATTTCAAAACTTGCTATGCTTATAGAACTAGGTAGGATTAAGCGAGGCCTAGTCCCGAACTAGGTGAGCTATTGATTTAGTTGTTGAGCGAGGCCTAGTCCCTAACTAGGTAAGCTATTGGATTGGTTATAGAGCGAGGCCTAGACTTGAGCTAGGTAAGCTATTGATTGGATTGATTTGAGCTATAGCGTGCACCTATAGGGATGATATTTTTTTTTGTTGGAGTATTTTGGTTGGAATATTTTGGTTGGATGATTGAGGCCTAGTCTTGCTAGCAAGAATTTTGCGTATATGTCCACTATATTGAATTAAGAATCTAAACCTATGATCTCACCAGCGAAAGCTGACTTTTAGCACGTTTTCTCAGGTAATTAAGTGATGCTCTATGGATGCTTGGGATTGGAGGCTTGGCATTTGGCACCGGTTATGGATCTATGTTTTCTAAAACTCTGATAACTATTGTGGACCTATATTTATTTCTTTTGGGCCTGACTTTGGATGATTTTGGGATAATGTAAACTTTATAACCCCGCGTGGTTGCATTTTAATTTGTTTACTTTATCTCGTTCTATTATGTTTTGTGTTTGGATACCAATCCCCGTAGCACAGCGAAAGCTTGTTGAGTCTTCCGCTGTACCAAATTTTGGGGGTGTTACAGATTGGTATCAGAGCCAAGGTTATAGAGAACTAGGTAAATAGACACCTAAACTATAACCGATTTTTATAAAAAAAAAAAAAAAACGATCCTCGACCATTGCCCGCCAGCCCGCCAAGCCGAAGCATCATTGTTTATTATTGAGGTATTATGGGATAATTGAGATGATTATAGATTTGGGATTTCTTGAGATGATTTGAGGTTTTGAGGTTTATTGATTTAGTGATATGATGGCGTTTTGAGGAATTATATGCGTTTTTGAGGAATTATATGGCTTAATCGTTTTATGAATAGTTTTAGTAATGCGGTATTTTAAATCTTCCTTGATTATATATGATTTGGAATTATATGATGATTTTTGGTTATGGTATTTTGGAGTTCGCGGTTTAGTTGTTTTTGAAACACTTACACCTACCCTACGCCGTTGTCACAGACTATGGCCTCCCACACGCCTGATGTTGTTGAGGATATTCTTACTACACCGGTATTGCCAGCACAGTTCACCATGGCTCTTGATGACCCATACCAGGTTGCCATGCATTCAGCTACTATGACACCGACAGGTTCTACTTCAGCACCATCTGCTGCATCTACGCAGGGACCCTCATCTTCTTTAGGGCTCCCAGGTACATCGAGGCAGCTTACTCTTCATCAGGCTTTGGCTCGTGTGGCTCCACGTTTTGCCCACCGAGCTACGGCACATATGTCGGTACGCCCTACTTCACCACCTTTACAGATAGATGCTCACTCTCTTCTGTCTGAGGCGCCACCCGCATCATTGCGTCATCGTCCTAGATCACCTACCCCTTCACCACATGGTTCACCGGTTAGGAGACGACGATTGATGATGTACTCTTCCGATGAGGAGGAGGAGTACGAGGGTGAGGAGGAGTACGAGTGTGAGGATGAGGCTGATGACCCTCAGGAGGCTGAGCAGGGTGATGATGATGACCCTGAGGAGGAGGATGACCCTCAGGAGGATGAGATGCCGGATGATGATGATGTGTTAGTACCACCAGCTCAGGCTGAGGAGCCTGATTCACCTGTACATCCGATTGAGCCTGATTCACATGATCATCCGTTTTTGTTTGAGTTGCCACCTGGTAGTCCCATTGAGTCAGATGCATCTTCTGAGGTTTCTGCTGAGCATGCAAAGTTAGGTGAGGTTGGTAGGCTGTGGGCTCGGATTACTGAGCTTGGTGATCGACTTGAGAGGGTTATTGGAGAGTTCTTAGCAGATTTGAGAGTAGATATGACTGTGGTTGTGGGCAGGACTACTGAGATGAGGAGAGTTTTGATGGAGGTTCATGAGCATATCGATAGTTTACAGCGAGGTTTTGTTACAGCTAGAGAGGCCGACCACAAGCTATGGCAAAGGAATGCCGAGTTGGAGAAGGAGGTGGCTGACCTCAAGAGAGACCGAGACACCCATAGCGTTGAGCTAGGATCGTTATGGAGGGATCTTGATGGCTTGAGGCAGGAGTTGAGGAGCCTCCGCCAGCAGCGTGGCTAGTTGCTTGGATTATGTTGTCTTGTTGCTTTCCTAACTGAGGAGTGTTCAGTTAGAAAAGCTAGTTATCATGTTTTGATGTATTTGTTCAGTATTCGTCTCTTTTGGAACGATTAGTACGTTTTGTGTTATCCAGTAGTTGGAACGATGTTAGATCGCTATTGTATGGTTGATGGTTATTAGTATATGGTATTATGTGATTTTGGGTGTTATGGAAATTGAGTCCTTATCCGTTTTATTGATGTTCCATGGTGTATTGTTGCTATTCTTTCCGTGACTTGGCTTCGTTGATTTAATTCTTGTTGAGCATATGATAAGTCCTATCGAAGACTCACGAACTTGTATGATGTTTCAGATCAATGGCCCCACGAAGAAACCCTATTAGAGCTACTAGAACTGGACCTGCAACGACTACCCCTGGTCGTCGAGGTCGCCGTCCTACTCGAAATGTTGAGACCCCTACTCCTGATAACCTGGACACTACTAACCGCAACAACAAGAATCAAAATATTGATGTTCAGGGAGACAATGATCATGTTCCACTTAATGCACCTACTGTGGATCAAGCAATGATCAATCAACTTGTGGAGCAACGAGTTGCTGAGCTACTAGCTGAGTCAAATCATTCCAACAATTCTGCTGGAACATTTCCACCTGTTCGTGCTAGTGGATGTAACTACAAGGAGTTTAAGATTTGTGGACCTATTGAGTTTGGTGGAACTGAAGGAGTGGTTTACTTGGTTAGGTGGATAGAGAAGACTGAGTCTGTGTTTAATGTCAGTGGTTGTGCGGAGAATACGAAGGTAAAGTTTGCTTCTTTTACTTTCAAGGATGAAGCCTTAACTTGGTGGAACAACTACCGTAACTCGGTTAGGAGTGATGTGGCTTATGCTATGACTTGGGAGCAATTTAAGTCTTTGTTGATTCAGACTTACTGCCCAAGGAATGAGATTAAGAAGTTGGAAATTGAGTTCTGGAACCACAAGGTGAAAGGCACCGATATGGCAACTTACAATCGCCGTTATCGAGAGTTGGCCTTACTCTGTCCCGATATGGTTAGGACTGAGACCCAAAAGATTGAGAGGTATACCGATGGATTGCCGGTAGCTACAAGGAACGATGTGATTTCTGCTAAGCCTGCAAACATTCATGAGGCTATCACTATCGCTCAACAATTGATGGACTCTTTGGCATTGGAAGAAACTGAGAAGGATAAGAATGGAAAGAGAAAGAGGGATGATCACTCTAAGGGTAATGATCGTCGAAACAAGCGACAAACAACTACTAGAGCTTATGCCATAGGAGATGGAGACAAGAAGAACTACAATGGAGATGTGCCCAAATGTAACCGATGTTACAAGCATCATTCTGGTCGATGTACTGTAATGTGCAAGAATTGCTCTAAGATGGGACACATAGCTAAGGATTGTAGAGCTCGACCACTTGCTATGGTTCAAGCTACTCCTGAAACTATGAGCAAAGCAAATGTTACTTGCTATGGATGTGGAAAGAAAGGACATTATCGGAATGAGTGTAGGGAATCGTGGAACCAAGGAAATCAAGGATCGGGTGGTAATGGGTACAATAATGGAAACCATGGAGCTGGAGGAAATCGTGGACGACAAGATAATGGGGACCAACGTGTGGAAGCTGGAGCTACTCATGGAAGAGTGTATGCACTTGGGAACGAGAGAGGAGAAGATCCGAACGTCGTTACTGGTACGTTCCTTCTCAATAATCGTTATGCTTCCATACTATTTGATACTGGTGCCGATAAGAGTTTTGTGTCCACTAAGTTTGCACCCTTACTTGAGAAACCCCCGATGGCCTTAGGAGTTGGTTATGATGTAGAGTTAGCTAATGGAAACATAGAAAGGATTAAGACTATCATTCGCGGTTGCACGTTAAACTTTCTGAACCGTCCTTTCAACATAGATCTTCTACCCGTCACGTTAGGAAGTTTTGATGTCATTATTGGTATGGATTGGTTGTCAAAGTATCGTGCTCATATAATTTGCGATGAGAAGATCGTGCGTGTGCCATACGGCAATGAGATTCTGAACATACTAGGAGATAGAAAGGATTTGAGAGGCCCATCTAGATTAGCGGTTATATCTTGCACTAAGTTGCCGAAGCTAATGGAGAAAGGAAGTTACCTTTTCTTAGCCCAAATTTCTGAGAAAGGAGAGAAGGAGAAGAAGGAAAGGTGCATTGGAGATGTACCTATAGTTCGTGATTTTTCGGATGTGTTTCCCGATGATTTACCGGGAATTCCACCTACTAGACAAGTGGAATTCCAGATTGAGTTGATAGCTGGTGCTGCACCTGTAGCACGAGCGCCTTATCGTCTTGCACCTACTGAATTAGAAGAGTTGTCGAAACAATTAGCGGAGTTAGCCGAAAAGGGATTCATAAGACCAAGTTCTTCGCCTTGGGGAGCCCCGGTCTTATTTGTAAAGAAGAAGGATAGATCGTTCCGTATGTGTATTGATTATCAAGAGTTGAACAAGTTAACGGTGAAGAATAGATACCCGTTACCGAGGATCGATGATTTGTTCGATCAGCTTCAAGGATCGAGCGTGTATTCGAAGATCGATTTGAGATCGGGATATCATCAGCTTCGAGTGCGCGAGGAAGATGTTCCGAAAACGGCTTTCAGAACCCGTTACGGGCATTACGAGTTTCAGGTGATGCCGTTTGGGTTGACTAACGCACCGGCGGTATTCATGGATCTCATGAATCGGGTGTGTAAGCCTTACTTAGATAAGTTTGTGATTGTGTTTATCGATGACATTCTGATTTATTCGAAGAGTGAGAAGGAGCATGAGGAGCATCTAAGACTTATCTTAGAATTGCTCAGGAAGGAGAAACTGTATGCCAAGTTTTCGAAATGTGAATTTTGGATTCCGACGGTACAATTTCTAGGTCATGTGATTGATAGACAAGGAGTTCATGTGGACCCTGCTAAGATTGAAGCAATTAAAGATTGGGCTGCACCTAAGACCCCAACAGAAGTTCGTCAATCTTTGGGATTAGCCGGTTACTACCGAAGATTCATCGAGGGATTTTCGAAGATAGCAAAACCGTTGACCAAATTGACTCAAAAAAATGTTAAGTATGAATGGGGAGATAAGGAAGAGGAAGCATTTCAGTTACTTAAGGAAATGTTGTGTAGTGCCCCTATCTTGGCGTTACCCGAAGGTAACGAGGACTTCGTCGTCTATTGTGACGCTTCACATAAAGGTTTAGGAGCTGTATTAATGCAACGATAGAAAGTGATAGCTTATGCTTCCCGACAACTCAAGAAGCATGAGAAGAACTACACCACCCATGATTTGGAGTTAGGTGCTGTGGTTTTTGCTTTGAGGATATGGAGACATTATTTGTATGAAACCAAGTGTGTAGTGTTTACTGATCACAAGATTCTGCAACACATTCTGAACCAAAAAGAGCTTAACATGAGGCAGCGACGTTGGATTGAGTTGCTAAGCGATTATGATTGTGAAATTCGCTACCATCCTGGTAAGGCAAACGTTGTTGCTGATGCTCTTAGCTGAAAGGAGAGAATCCCACCGTTACGAGTTAGGTCATTAGGAATGACTATCGTGTCTCCATTACCGTCTCAAATATTAGAAGCTCAAACAGAAGCATTGAAAGCAGAGAATCGAACTGCTGAGAACATATTTGGGATGGCAGAAAATGAGAAGGGATTTGTTAGACGTTCTGATGGAGTATTATGTTTTGGAGAGCGAAGTTGGGTACCATTGTATGGAGGAATTCTAGAGTTGATTATGCATGAGTCGCATAAGTCGAGATACTCTATTCATCCTAGGTCTGACAAAATGTACCAGGATTTGAAGAAGTTATATTGGTGGCCAAATATGAAGGCAGATATAGTGTTGTATGTTAGTAAGTGCTTGACTTGCTCTAAGGTTAAAGTCGAACATCAAAGACCGTCAGGATTATTGACGCAGCCAGGACTTCCAGTTTGGAAATGGGAGCGGATTACGATGGACTTTATTACCAAATTACCAAAGACAGCTAGCGGTTGCGACGCTATATGGGTAATTGTGGATCGTTTGACTAAGTCTGCTCATTTCCTGGCGATTAGTGAAGATGATAGTGTGGAAAAACTTGCGAGATTGTATGTGAAGGAGATTGTTTCTCGTCATGGAGTTCCGATATCGATTATTTCGGATCGCGACAGCCGTTTCACGTCAGCATTGTGGCGATCACTTCAAACCGCTTTGGGGACGAGACTTGATATGAGTACTGCATATCATCCCCAAACCGATGGTCAAAGTGAGAGAACTATTCAGACTTTGGAGGATATGCTTTGTGCATGCATCATAGATTTTGGTAAAGGCTGGGAGAAATATCTACCCCTTGCGGAGTTCTCCTACAACAATAGCTACCACACAAGTCTTAAGGCTGCACCATTTGAAGCTTTGTATGGTCGTAAATGCCGTTCACCTATTGGTTGGGCAGAAGTTGGAGATAGCCAACTCACAGGCCCTGAGCTTATCTTGGAAACTACTAAGAAGGTAACGCAAATTCGAGATCGACTGCAAGCAGCTAGAGATAGACAGAAAAGCTACGCCGATCAGAGGCGTAAACCCCTAGAATTCCAGGTTGGAGACAAAGTGATGTTGAAAGTCTCGCCTTGGAAGGGTGTGATACGTTTTGGGAAACGTGGGAAACTTAATCCCCGCTACATTGGACCATTTCTTATTTTGGAAAGAATTGGGCCCGTAGCGTATCGTTTGGAATTACCTATGGAACTGAGTAAAGTTCATGATATGATTCATGTTAGTAATCTGAAGAAATGCCTTTCAGAGGAAACACCAGTTATACCGATCAAGGATATTCGTGTGGATGACAGTTTGAACTTTGTGGAAGAACCAATTTAGATAATAGATAGAGAGATCAAACAACTCAAGAGGAGTCGTATTCCGCTCATCAAAATTCGTTGGAATTCGCGGCACGGACCGGAATTTATGTGGGAACGTGAAGATGAGTTTTGAAAGAGATATCCGAAGCTTTTCACTTTGTAGATGGGTTATTTCGAGAGAAACCCGGGACGGGTTCCTTCTGAGGCTGGGAGGATGTGACAACTGGCAAAATAGGGAGCCGTTTTATAAAACCCGCATTACATTGAAATTATAAATTTGGATATTTTCGAATGTTTATTGTGACGAGATATTTTACGAACCTTGGTACTTGATTTTAATCGTACGATTTTTATGAGATTTAGTTATTTATTTATGGTTTGATTTGTTTCGGTTGTGATGATTTATTGTGAGATCGTTATCTTTGGCACTACATTGACTCCGGCACTAGATTAACCTAACGAATTTTAATCTTTTACGGTAGCGATTCACCGTTAAATAAATATTATGTTTTTCATACATATCTATACATTTCGGGGAATGTTGTTGGGAAAAATCATTTATGACGTGTACGAATATGTTTGGCGAGAATTTAATACTTTTATGATCGAGTAACCGTCTTATGGGAGAACCGTTTATTAATATGCACCTAAAACTAAAAGCATTTGTGGCTAGTTTTGGAATAGGGAAACTTGAGGGACCTTTATGTAAATTTCAGGTATATCACCCCTAACCCTAACCCTTCACCCTCATAATACTTTTCCCTCACTCTCTCTTCTCCTCCCTCTTTGTCGCCGCCGGCTGCCACACCAACACCATCACCACCGCCGACTTCCACACCACACCACCACCACCAAAATACTCCCCATCATTTTCTTATTCTTGTGGTGTGAAACACGTGCCTTTCCCCCTCCATTTTATTAACACCGCCGCCCCACACATCACACGACACCATAACATCATTCATCTTGGTTTTCACTCGAATTGAAGGTGAGAAAACATGAGTTTTGGGTCGGGTTTGACTATTTTGAGTCAAACCCAAACTGAATCTTGGTATTTTTGGGATGTTAACATTGAAATGAAGATGGGTTTTGTTATAAAAACGAGTTTGGTATCCTTGGGGGTCGATTCTTGATTTATTTATGCTCGGATTTGGATTATTGGACGCGTTTGGTTTGGTTTTTGTGGCTCGTATTGAGCTTGACCGAGACCCTAGGTCTCGGTGTGCCACTCCTCGACTCGAATTAGAGTCTTGGATGTGTTATGGTTCTTTCTTCTTGATTCTTGATGATGGATTATTGCTAGTGGTAATTTTGGGTCGTTTGTGGCTCGACTTGATGTTGTTGTTGTTTTGGATTCTCGGCCGACTCCCCTTCGCGGGCTGTTTTGGGTCGAGGGGCTCTTTAGAGCTAGCCAAGACCGAGAGGTCTCGGGTGAGGTTATTTTATGGTTTGTGACCTCACAAGTTGACCCGGGTTTGACTTGGTAAGTCGACCCGTATAATTGATATATTTTTGTTTTGGTTCATATGGTATTAATATTTCATGTTGTGACTTATGTTGGACCGAAGCATTTGGACTTTGGTTTACTTTTTTTTGGATTTGGAGTTGTGTTGCCGAGTATGGAATTGGGGACCGATTGTGAGACGGTCAATTAGATGACGGAGATAGGTTAGTTGGGTGCCGTAGTCGGACCCTCATGTTGTAGCACGTGATATGGGATTGTTTGGACGGAGTTGATTTATTATTGTGACTTGATTTTATTATTTTGGACTTAGACTATGAGCCGAGGGTCATGACTCGGACATGTGACCAAATTCTATGACTCGATAAATATTTAAAAATTGATATTAAGAATAATACTCGTAATAATATTATTAAGAATATAATCGTTTATAAACGTATATATAGACGTGTTACACGTATATATATATATATATATATATATATATATATATATATATATATATATATATATATATATATATATATATATATATATATATATATGTATATATATATATATATATATATATATATATATATATATATATATATATATAAATGCGTATATTAATAATAAAACGATCACGAGTAAACGTATAATAATAAAGCGATAGTTATTATACTATGAAAATAGTGTAATAAATGTCGGGATATTATTATAAATAATAACTATATAAATAATGGCGAAATATACGTCGGATAACTAATAATTAAAAATGTGGTTATGTTTATAATATTAGAAATGTATCGAGTTATACGAATTGTGGGTCTTTAAAGTCCAAGTGGGCCTTATATTTATATGACGATTAATATAAACATTTTATATATCGAGTGACTTATTCTAGATCGAGTTATTTGACGATATAAAATGAGTATATTAATGGGCATCGTATCCCACGACGCCCATAGGATGTGGTATATATTTTAGGGTGATAAATTACTATATGTCTCGTGGAATTTGGCCGATTCGACGATATATATAGGGAATTCATTGGACTACGACATATACCAAATAGAAACTTATGTGCAATGTGCTTTAGGTTGGGTATAATTTTGGAACAATATATTACGTAAATAAGTATGGGAGATTATCAAATCGACGGATTTAATAAGCTTCGATAATTATTTAAATAATATGTTGGACTAACATTAGACCTATAGTTGTCTTATTATTATTCTTTGTTGAGGCTTTTTGGTTTGAGCTGTGTCGACCCTCCACCCGTATGGATACCAAACGTCGAATTTCAAATGAATATGAAGTTAATTCGAGAAATGGATAATTTTGGAAAGTAAAATGGAATACTTTTGGGAATGGGAATATTGATTTTGAGGAAATGATTTCTGAACGGGTTTGATATTGTTAGGAAGTGCCGAGTCTGTAGTCTCCATTACGTGAGTTGCTTGAGATTACTTACGTCTTTCTTCTATCGTTTCTTTTGAGGATTTCTGGACTTGAGGTGAGTCATAGCCCCACTTTTACTCTTGAACTATGTTTTCAATACTTGGGGTGAGAAACGTGCAAATGTTTTATGTGGACTATTATCGCTTTCTTTATTTATTTCGAAACTTGCTATGCTTATAGAACTAGGTAGGATTAAGCGAGGCCTAGTCCCGAACTAGGTGAGCTATTGATTTAGTTGTTGAGCGAGGCCTAGTCCCGAACTAGGTAAGCTATTGGATTGGTTATAGAGCGAGGCCTAGACTTGAGCTAGGTAAGCTATTGATTGGATTGATTTGAGTTATAGCGTGCACCTATAGGGATGATATTTTTTTTGGTTGGAATATTTTGGTTGGATGATTGAGGCCTAGTCTAGCTAGCAAGCGTTTTGCGTATATGTCCACTATATTGAATTAAGAATCTAAACCTATGATCTCACCAGCGAAAGCTGACTTTTAGCACGTTTTCTCAGGTAATTAAGTGATGCTCTATGGATGCTTGGGATTGGAGGCTTGGCATTTGGCACCGGTTATGGATCTATGTTTTCTAAAACTCTGATAACTATTGTGGACCTATATTTATTTCTTTTGGGCCTGACTTTGGATGATTTTGGGATAATGTAAACTTTATAACCCCGCGTGGTTGCATTTTAATTTGTTTACTTTATCTCGTTCTATTATGTCTTGTGTTTGGATACCAATCCCCGTAGCACAGCGAAAGCTTGTTGAGTCTTCCGCTGTACCAAATTTTGGGGGTGTTACAGACCCGGTTTGATAAAGCTATCCGAGTCATGACTTTATATCAAAATATATAACTTTTTTTTTCAATCAACCTTTCTAAGTTTAATCTACAAATTTAACATAGAGAAAAAGAACATATATGTATAGAACTAGTTCGACCCGACGGTTCAACCGATTGAGCCGGTGACCAAATGATCAGATGATTAAACCGGATCGATAAAAAAATCGGGTTTTAAAACATTCGTTTTCATCCCAAAAGTGGGACGTAAGTTGTGGTTGAAAAAACAAAGTCCCTAAACTATCCGTCGTTCTCAAATAGAGTCCCCTGTTTGATTTTACTCTCGTACGGGGTCCAGGGTTTGCCAAACGGTGACCTGTTTGATCCCTGGAACCCCGTTATATATGCCTAACACCAGTTATCTACCCACGTTAGTTGACTTGTCAACGAGGCTATTTTTGTCCTTTATCCATCTCGTTTTTTTAGCGCCGTTCGTCCCTAAACTCAAACGTCCGACAAATTACAAGATCAAAATTAAATCATTTGAACCTGAGAGATCTTTGAGAGTTACTGTCAGATCGCGAAGACAATTTGGAGTACACGACTTGATTATTAGCAACAACTTGATCAACTTTCCCATTACTGATATAGGATTTGGTGTCATATATAGGATTTGGTGTTGCGGTAAGTATTTAATTCACTTTTAATTATGTTTTCATACAAAACACATAAACAATAGAAGATCAACTTTGGATTTGGATTAAGGTTTATGAATTGTGATCTTGGTATGAACACGGATCAACTATTTTATGTTTTCATACACAACACACTAGTTATGATACCCGTGCACCACGGGGTTTTTTTTAAAAAAATTAATTATATAGTATTATTGTTTAAAAACAGAAAATCTTATATATATTTTAAGAAGTTTAGAGTATCAACATGTGCGAAAGTAAGATCACAATGTTATTAGGCCAAAGGTTGTATTTAACGTATATATTTTAATAGATGAAAGTTTAAAACTAATATTTATTTTAAAAGTATTTAAAGTATATTAAAACTAATTCATCTTTTATATAATAAAAGAATTACATCATTTCGGAGTTTTTTTGAGAAAACGATCTTATTGGAAAATAAATTGGACCAATAGGAAAGCTCGATTTTGACACATAGGCGAAATCGAGCAATATGAATGGCTAATAACAAGTCAAAATTGAATTGATTTTGGTGGAACTTTAATAAATTTGGTGGAGAATTTGATTGTGGGAAAAGAACACATGAAAATATAGGTGTCAAATTTCTGAAAATAAAAACTTAAAAAAAGATAAGGTAATTAATAAAACATTAGTGGTTGAATTTTAAGTATACTATATTGATTTAAGTGTAAAATTATATATCTCCATGTTTTTTGATAACTTTAGATAATAAACAAATAACCCTTTACACTTTATACCCCCTACACTTTATAATATGAACTTTGTTTACAATTACATGAGTATTAGTATTGGGTTGAGACTTCCATGATCCATCCATTAAACTTACAAAATTTTATAAATATACTAATTAGGTTTAATATAAGTTAAATATTTTTAAAATTAATATTAGTTTTAAATTTTCATCTATTAAAATATTTTTTAACTATGTCGTTTAATAAGGACTCACGTTATCCAATTAAAAGTTTAATTTATGCGTACATGGATTTGAATATTAAATACGGCTAAATTATTATTAACGGTAATATAAATATCAACCACTCATGTAATTATTATTTAAAGTTTATATATGGATATCCTGAAAACATTTTTAAAAAACTTTACGGAGTATATTTTAACTTCATCAGCTCATTATCTGCTACTAAAATCGCATATTTTGTACAACATGATAACCACTTGTTAAAAGTTAAACAACAACATCGACCATAACATCTATGTCTGCTAAATAAAAGTTTATATACGTATATACTTTAACTTATAACAACTGTGGAAAACTAGAAGGGGGGTTGAATAGTTTTACGTCGTTTTAATTGTTATAAAACAAATTGTTTAAAAGTTTTCGTTGATTTATAAAATATAGATTCGATGGTATATGAAATCTAGTTATACACAATATGAACAACACTAAGTATATATACTATGAAGCAATAATTATGTAAGTAATGAAATAAGTAAAAGATGGAAAGATCAAACCGAGAGACAAGCGATTTATAGTGGTTCGGCTACAAGGCACCTTCCTTGCCCTACTCCACTCCCCGAGCACCTAACTCGAGAGTTTTCTTCACTATATCAACAAGCTCCCTTATGGCGGAGAAAACCTTACACACCAATTTACACACCACAATATCTTCACACCTAGATCACAACTACTACACACCAATTCACTACTTAATCACACCACTTCTTTCACACCTATCTTCTACACACCATTAATCTACACACCAATCTTCTACACACCAATACTTCTACACACCAATTCTTCTACACACCAATCTTCTTCCTAACTTATCTTTTTCACAACTATTCTCTAACAAATATTCACAACTAATCACACTATGAAATAATAATCAATGATGATGCTCAAACAACTTAGATGTGGAGATCACAACTAGTTGTAATACTTCTTGTCTTGAGGGATAGAAGTATTCTTCTCTTGCACTTGAATGGATTATGTATGGATCACTTTGAAACAAAGATTTAAGAATGTATGATCAAAGGATTTATAGATTGGAAATGGAGATCTAGAACAGAAAGTTCTGGAGTGCAAAAGGTGGGGAAAAAATCCAGGTTTAAGGTGGTATTTATAGGCAAAAGTTTCTGACAGAGGAGCGTGGCCGGTCCCCTTAAATCATGGTCGGTTCCCCTAATTTTAAGGGGACCGCCCTTTATAATTAAGGGGGCCGCCCAGCTGAAACGGCCAGAAACTTTGTCTTTTAGTAGGGAAAGTTTATTTGGTGCAAAACTAACTGATTTTGGTTAAATATTTGAAATCATATATTTAGTATGATTAAAACATTTTTCCTTATTACCAAAAGTGTTTTTCAAAAATATATAATAAGATTATATAATTAAATAAACTTTGTATTAGTTAATTAAATACCCCTTTGATCATACATTGCACTAAACACTTTGTTTATTCATACCTTAAGTGATTTGGATGTAAAGAGAAATATTAATCACCAAATACTTGTTTATGTCATAAGTTTTAGTTCTTTGAGGTTATATTTTGTAATGATCAAAACATAGAGATATTGATAAAAACTTAATAATGTTTTTTTAGGCATTATTTATGTCAACAATCTCCCCCTTTTTGATTATTACAAAACCTTAAACTCAAAAGATTTAAAACTTGTTATTAGACAAGTATTATAGAGTTTACCATTTCTCTTCTCCCCCTTTTTGTAAAATCAAAAAGGTTAGGCCGAATAATCTTCGTGAAAGAAGTTTAAACGGGTAGAGAACTCCCCCTTGATGTATGCTCCCCCTCGTTTGAGAGCACAAAGGGAACGAGCAATTGGAATCTTGGCTACAAAAATATTTTGAAGAGAACAACACACATATATATGCAAAAACAACAATTATGCAAATAAAAATAGATTCATTCAAGCATGATAGAAATAATTAGCATAACAACATTCAATATGCTTGTAGCATATTGATTACAATAAAACAAAATAAAAGATATAGTCCTATATTGCCTAAGAGAGCACTTGGACTTGCTTGCAACCCATGGTTGATTTGTTTTATTTGCTTGAAGGAAAACATAAGCATGGAGCTTAGATGTTTGATTGAGGTGGATATGGGGTGTTGTATGGAGCGGAAGAGGTGGATCTCACGATGTTGTATCGTGTTAAGGGTGGTATAGGATGATTACGAGTGAGAAGATATTCAATCCAAGAAATATCTTCACTCAAGTAGAGGATTTGTTTTTGAAGGAATATGCAACAAGGGCAAAAGTGAGTGTGGTTAGTAACTTGATCCAAGTTGAGAGAGTGGGGAAGGCAATTAGCATAGGGTGATGATGGGGGTTGCCCTTTGTTGCGTTGTGCAAGATGCATAGCAAGGAGATCACTAAGATCATGGATTTGGTTAATTTCATCACGGAATTTTTGTTTTTCCGTGGCAATGTGGAGGGGATCATAGGTTTGGTATGGAAGAGTTGGGTTTGTGTAGTTGGAATTGTAGTTTGATGGTTGATCAAACTTGTATGGATCATTATAAGTGGTTGGAGGTTGGGATGTGTAGTTTGGTTTGAAGGAAGATGTTTGACCAATGTTGTATGGTTTGTAGAGAGGATCAAATGAATGACCTTGTTGGTTTGATGCAAAGTTTGGGAAGTAAGAAGTTGGGGGTGTGGAATGACTTCCAACTTCATTAATGGTGATGGATTTGTTTCGAGGGCTTTTTCTTCGCCAAACGGGTTTTTCCGTCATCCTTGCTAGCCTTGATGCTTTTGATTTTGGTTTGTTTGGAGAGTTCAAGATGGAATGAGTGGAGAGTTTTGAGGATTGGGGATATTTATAGTGTAGGATTTGTGTGTTTAAGGATGGATAAGGTTTGTTTGGAGGATTAGGACAAAATGTGTTGGTGAAAAATGGGAAATGTAGGTTGAAGTGGGCTAAAAAGCAGAAAAGATTCTGTAAACCCGTCCATCAGATGGCCGGTCCCCTTAATTAGGGGGCGGTCCCCTTAAAATTAAGGGGGCCGCCTTACATAATTAAGGGGGCCGCCCATCTGGTGATTTCCAGATTGCCAGAATTGGGTTTTTGGCAGAAAATTTGCAGAAAGGTTGTGTTTTTGGACTTGGATTCAAGCAAGTTCAATTCTGTAGGACCTTAGATATCACAACTTTATCACAAATATAGAAGATTAGAAGAAGAAAGATGGTGACTTGGTGACTTATATGTAATTCGTATGTATAACTAGAGAGATGGAAATATGAGAGCTTTGATTACTAAAACACACACAAATACACACACAAGCACACACCTCAAATGAGCCTTTGAGGTGTTTAAATAGTTCTTAACATGAGATGCCCTATGGGCTTTCTATGGGCTTGGGCTTGGACTTGGTTACATGGTTGGATAACTAGGCTTATGAAACATAGCACATAACATATTAGCTTGCCAAGTGCAAGGCCCAATGACTAAACTATTACTAATCTTAACCAACGACACAAAGTTACAATATGAGAATGACCATCACTTCATAATACATATTTTTAATGCTAACAATCTCCCCCTAAGGGGTGGTCATTCGAATGATGCTCCACGTGAGTGGGTCTTCCGTGTTCTCTGTCTTCAACTTTGTGTGTCGTTGTAGAATAGTCTTTAGTCTTTGTTCCTTCATGCTTTGTGATCTTTGATAACTGATTTTTCATCGTTCTTTGTTCCTTTGTGATGTGGAGTTATCTGCCTTTTGTCACTTCTGCGTCTGTGGTGGTTGTTTGCCATTCCAACATGCTCATACATCTTTGGACTTTGATATTCATATGCACGTAGTTCCCTTTCTTTCACTTTGATCTTTAGTCTTTATACTTTGTAGATTCTTCTTTTTGGCGTAGAATCTTTCTTTGAACTTTGTGTTGTATAGATCTTTGAGGGAGCTTTCTTTAACTTCCAGATGTATGTATGAGCACGTGGAATCTGTCGCCATGGAGATGAAGTGTCCCTGCATATAAACAGTTAGCAATAAAACATCCGGTACTTACAGATAAGAATTAGAGATCGTCAACAGCATAGTGTGAAGACTCCTTCTAACCCTTACCAAGGCCGTTCCCATGTCAGATACTCTCGAGAGAGCTTACAAGACCTACTAAGTAGCTCAATGACTGGGTGAGTCCCTGGGGATCACTCCACGACTGTAGACCGTTTGAAACCACCGCGAACACTAAGCGTAACCCATAAAGAATTACCGAAGTGACCTGCTGTCAGGGCTGCTTGATGTTGACCCTGGCAGGAATTTCCATTCAATCATTGAGAATCACAAAAGTGAATCCTCTCATAAATGTTCTGGCAGATTGCTAAGATCTGCGTAGGACGCTTAATTTACATCTGGCGTCCTTAATGTTGAACAACCAGTGTAGTAATATCATGTGTTCCTATGAGATCTTTTGATGAATCTCGGGGCTCTAGACTCGATAAGTGCACATATGGTTTCCTATGCGGAGATTAGGGAGAGGTCTCCTGCTTCAATATCAACCATCTCTAAGAGACAGGTCGATAGATTACACCGGTTCCCCGTGAGAATGAAACAAGCTCTTTTAAGAGAACTTGAGTGGTTAAGAAGGTTTAGTGCAGTGCGTCACTGGGTCCATGACGTCTTTGTCTTCAATACCGGTGTCACCTTAGTAACAACCAGTAGCATATGAGTTGAACCCGGTGTCTGCCCTAAGGTTGAACATATGGAGGGCTATTTCTTTTCACCCTTTTTCATAACTTTTCTTTTTAATTCTTCAACCCCTTCTTTCTCCTTTCTCATTTTCTCCTTTTTTCAATCATACCTAAGGACTTCTAATTCTAATCTATTGGATTTGTCCTTGGGTAGATCCCTCCGGCTCTGGCGGATCATAGGACGGTTTTTCCTAACCTTAGTCACCTTATAACTCCATGAGTATCCTATCATTGCCATGAAACCATTTGTTGAAAATCTCTCAAAGTGTTTATGAAAATAAAACACATTGTTGACACTTCGAGAGTTTTGCATTTCTTTTGAAGGACTCCCCCTTCACATGTGCTCATGAATATTTTAGAAATTTGCACATGCGTGAGGAGTTTGCACTTTTTGAATTGATCCACTTTCAGTGAACATGACCGATTCGAGACACGCTTACATCACTAGTTAGGCTAGCTTGAAGTTATTACCCGTCCTGGTCAAGTCCAAAGAAAGTCTCTCGATACGGTACATTCTACTCAGACAAGTCCTATTCGAGACACGCTTACATCACTAGTTAGACTAGCTTGAAATTATTACCCGTCCAGGACAAGTCTTTTCGATTACTGACATTTTAAGCTTCGTCAATTCATTGGTACTATCTGAGTCGAGCTCTTTTGAGATTCAGCCACAATCTTTACACATTTTGATCACATTTTAATCATGTCTTCTCCCCCTCAAAAATAGCATAACGTGATATTTTTGATATCAACTGATTAATAAAAGCTTTTTGGAGAGAAAGACAGATTTGATTTTGCATGAAATCGGAACATTTTTCTATTTTGTACTCCCCCTTAATGATAGCATATTTAAAACTAATTAAGGGTTTTGAGGGAGTTATCTTGAGCACTAATTTTGAGAGATTTTGAGAAATCTTTTGAACAATCTTGAAAAAGTGCTCAAGAATTTTGTTGGAAAACGAGTTTATGCTTGAAATCTTTTTCGTTTGTTTAGACTCGAACTTTTTGAAAAAGAGTTCGTCATTGAACGTACGAGTCCTTGATTTGAAAGTAATCAGAAGTCATCGTTTAACGTACGGGTTTCGTACTGAAGTATACGAAAGCCATTTGTGAAGAAAATTTGAGAAACGACATGTTTTAGAAAAACATTAAAAAGAACTCCCGCTCAAGCATCTGTACATATCCGTATCATTGTTGAATGACATTTCTAGAAACGTACAGAATATTGATTTATACGAGAGACAAGTCGTGAGAAGAATATTTTTGGATTTTTTGATTTTATATTGTTTTTGGATTTTTTGAAATTTTATATTTTTGTATTTTGTTTTTGTTTTTATAAAAGAAATGGAAAATCAAAAATAGAAGATTGAAAGAATGATTTTATAGAATTTACAGAATTTGAACCCTCTGAAGAACTGGGTTCTGAGATAGTTGAAGCACCTGCAACCAAAGACGAAGAGGTTTCACAAATAACAGTGTTAGAAGTACATGAAGCATCACTCTGCGGGTGTTGACTATCAACGGTTGTTGTGGTTTCTACTTCCTTATCCTGAAGATTATCACTATTATTTTGTCTTGGTGCAACTATCAAAAATCTTCCCTGTGGGAATCCATCTAAGACCAACTGTTTTAAAAACTTTCCCGGTAGGAATCCACCTAAGGTAAGATCTAGATGTAGTTTTCTTATCATATGCAGCGGAAGTCTCAGTCTTGGAAAAACTACATTCTTTAGATATCCACCTATTAGGTTTCTTAACCTCTTGCTTCTTATCAACGGGTTTGTTTCGATTTGGTGTCTTAGTGGATTGTGTCTTGACACTTGATTTGGAATTCTTTGTGTTGTATTCTACGTTCCTAGCATACTCTTTTGTGTCACTACTCTTAGATGCAAGCCAATCCCTAGTATTTTGTTGAAAGTTCCTAGGTAATGGTTTACTACTACTAGCGGTGCTTTGGAATCTTGTAGAATTCATCACACTAGGTTTTGCACCTAAAATTCCGTTTTTTCGATGTTGTGCCTTTTTTCTAGCTTCTTCTAGATGATGATTGAGGACCATGTCATTAGAACCAACAGACTCATTAACAGTTTTTGTAGTCTTATTTGGTGTACTATACTTAGAAGAGCCAGGTGATATCACATTTTTGTTTCTTTCAACAAACAAATTTTGTTTTTCAACAATCTTTTCCATTACCTTTTCCTTGGGCAAGGGTGGTGGAGTGACTGGTTTTGACAAATCCTTTTTCTCATTGACTTTTGGAGCAAACCGTGAAATTGACATTTTTGGTTTTTGAACCATGTTTGAAACATTTGGTTTCTCCGAAGTCGATGGTTTTGCAAACTTAGTTTCCACACCCTTTCCTTTTATACTTATAAGCTGAACTCTCAAAAGATCATTTTGCTCTTTCATGTCCTTGTAGGCATGCTCATACGACAATTTGTCATACTTGCATTCCTCTGATTTTCGATCAAGTTGTTTGAAAAGTGACATGTTTTCTTTTTCAAGTTTTTCAAGAGCATTTTCATATTTGGAAACAATTTCGAAGGTCTCAGCTCTTAGTCGTTCATCGTCTTGAACAGAATAAGTTTGTAAAATGATGGACATAATATCAGTGGTCATAACAGCTTCGAAGTGAGAATCATTTAGATTTTCCAAAACATTCATGTTTTCACGAGCATCATTAGCTTCGGTTACCAGGGATTTGTGGTCCTTGACAAAGTCGGCCGTTTCTTTTAAGAAAGCTTGTTCAAAATTTTTTACACTCGCGCTGATGTTATTCAATGGAATAGTAATTTCGTTTTGAAACACCTTTTGCTGTTCGATGTGAAAACTAGAATGCCAGTTGTTAATATCGATGGAAGTTTTGGATTTAACAATTTTTTGGAGTTCTTGAATTCTCATTTTAACGTCATCGAGAATGTTTCTAGCCTCACTTGTTTTAAAAGTGTTGTTAGAGGACATTTGTTCTAATTTTGAAAGAGACTTGGAAACAACTTTCTTTTTTGACAAGAATTTCGCAAATGGTCGTTTGATGGAAAACGCGGGTGGTTCTGTTTGTGGAACAAAAGTGATTCCCGAAAGTTTGTTCAATTTGTTGTAATCAATGGGTTTCAAATCCTTTTGTTTCATTTTATTAATGCTCTATTCGACATGTTCAATCGTTAGCACAGAATCCCGAACGACGGGAGGATCATGTTTGGTATAAATCACATTACCATTGTACAAAACATTCTGTTCTTGCTGAGCTTTCTTGAGATTACAAGGGGTGTTGTTACCAAGAGCCATTTTATGTTTCGTATGGTAAATCGGATTAATTTGATTTGAAATCATTTTCATTGTTTGACTTGACTGACCCGACTTAACCACTAATTCCTCTAAATGAGCAATCATGTGTTCTGACTCTACGATTTCTTCCAAAAGTTTGTCTTCTTTCTTTGCAAAATCCTTTTTCAACTCATCCATTTCTTTTTCAAGATTGGAATAAGCTGTTTTTTGTTTAGAAAGTTGGTTTTGTAAATCAGAAATTTTCGTGTTTAAAGATTTTATCTTTTTGAAAGAATTAACATCAAGTGTGTCAAACTTGAGTTGCAATTGTTGTTTCTCTGAAACGTAATTTTGATAACCAGTTTCTAATTCAGACAATCTTTTGGTATGAAATTCAAAAGCTTTAATGGTTGATTTGTAACTCTCAAGCTCAGCGGTCAATTTAACATTCGCGGCCTTAACATCGCGATTGACCTTTTGCACATTCTCAATTTCAATACGACAATTATTCAATAATGATTCAAACAAAGCACGTGTTTCCTCATCATTCTCAGCATGCTGTGAAACGAAGCCTCCATTATGATTCACATCTGGAGTTGCTGAAGGAGTATTGCTACTAATTGGCGTGTCCAGGGATGTATCATAAGTGGGTGCTTGCTTCTCAAAATGTTGTTCCTCATGAGGAGACATATCAAATATATCATTATTGTGACATGTGTTGATGTTAGATACCTCAGATGGTGCATTGGTGTCATAAACAGGAAGTGTGTCAGAATCCGTGTCATACTTAGCTTCCTGAAGATTCGCCATGAATATGCAGTTCGCATCGATATCTTCTCTATCTTCCATGTCATCCATAAGAGCCATAAAGTCATTCTCCTCTGCATTCAACTGCAATCCTGCCTCTGCCTTTTGTGCCAACATCACTGCTTTCTGCAAGTACGCTAGATCTTTCTTGTTTGGCTTAGTAGGACAGTTCCTTGCCATATGACCTACACCCTGGCAGTTGAAACACTTTACTGGATTACCCTGATTCATATTTCCCAAATTCCCAACAACTGGAGATGCCACATTCCTATTCTGATTACCCATTGCCTGATTACCAACATTCTGACCCCTCTGATTTCCAACATGCTGACCATACTGATTCCCTGCATACTGACCTGCATTTTGCATATTCTGATTACCCATGTTAATTCCAGTAGCGTATCCTTGTTGATTCCCATAAACTCCAACCATGTGGCCTCCATTGCCCATATTGAAACTCGGCTGAGCGATCTGCCTGTTGCGAGTATTTGATGAAATCCTTTGGTTGTTGTTTGTTGGTGTAGAATAGCGTCCTTGGAAAGCTTTTGTCAGAAAAGCAAATGCTTGAGTCAATGCTGCAGTAGCTTCATCATTTTCAGTGAATTCTGGTTCTTGAAATTGTGGGTATTGCTGTTGTGGAATAAGATGTTGTTGTTGCTGTGAGTAGAATTGTTGTTGGTAGACCGGTGTTGGTTGTTGAATGTAGGATGGTTGCATGTAGTTGTGAGTGGAAGATGATGATGGTTGTTGTTGTGTGTTCACTGGTATAGGTGTTGGTGTATCAGCCATTAATGCTAGAGGATCATGCTTTTTAGCTAGTAATTCAGCTCTTACTTCATTAGCTTCATCCTGATTTTGCTTCAAGAAATCATACACCCGATCATATGTCACTTCATGCAAATTCTTTGTCTGATAAACAATAGTGACATATCTTCCCCATTCTGGTTGTAACTCATTCAGAAAAATGGTGTTGTTAGCAATATTTGTCTGACTGAGGTTGTGTCTCGATAAATCATTCATGATCTTACAGAATCTGTGGTAGTACGTCTCTATGGATTCACCAGGAATTGAAGTAAACTTGCGAAGTTCCTTAAGCAATTGTGTTTCCATTTCCTGTTTCCCGATGTCTGTCCCATACATTAACCTCTTGACTCTTTCCCAGACTGCATGAGCACTTACTTCACTGTCAACAGTAGCATAGATGGTTTCAGGTAAACCAAGAACGACGTAATGAAATGCCTGATCATCAGCTTCAATCTGTTTTCTGTCTTCCACAGTGTATTCAGTCTCATTCTGATCTCTGTAGTATGGTTGTACTGGGGGGTACCATTTGGATCACCAGGGTCTAGTACTTGTGATGGTTTGAAGGGTCCATCCATAATGGATTTGATGAGAAGACTTCCATTTGTTTTGCTCTTAAGATAACGCATCATACGACTAGCCCACTGTGAGTATCCACCCTTTGACAGCATGGGAGGTCGGTTTTCGGCACCGGCTGCATGAATGTCTTGCTGAGTTGCCATAGATGAAGTGTAGATGGATAAAGTTGATTCTTGGATCGTTCCAACGAGATAGGAGTAGAGTTTAGAGTGAGTTGATGCAAGTTTTTATGGTAAAAATTTTGACTGAAAACCTTAAAACCTCAATAACTTCTTCTCGGAGCGTTTTTAGGCCTCGAAACTTCGCCTAAATCGATAAATCATTTAGCGTGTCGTTCTCCTCTGTCTGACGGTCGTTTTGACAGCTGATTCGTCGAAAACGGAGTTACGGTTCAAAAGTTATGGCCGTTTGAAGTTTGGTCGTCAAAAACCTCACTTTTGTCAAAATTCTCGAAACTTTGCTGTGATTGCGAGACTTCAAGATTGCGAAATTCTGTGTTCTCGATAAATTGTCCAAGTTCTCGAAAATTTTCCAAGTTTGCGAAAATTATCAAGTTTCTCGAAAATTATCAAGTTTCTCGAAAATTATCAAGTTTCTCGAAAATTATCAAGTTTCTCGAAAATTTTTCAAGTTTCTCGAAAATTATCAAGTTTCTCGAAAATTATCAAGTTTCTCGAAAATTATCAAGTTTCTCGAAAATTATCAAGTTTCTCGAAAATTATCAAGTTTCTCGAAAATTTTTCAAGTTTCTCGAAAATTATCAAGTTTCTCGAAAATTATCAAGTTTCTCGAAAATTATCAAGTTTCTCGAAAAATTCCAAACTTATCTAAATTATACAATTTAGAAAAGTATCCCAAGTCGAAGTGTTTTTTCTAACTTATACAAGGAAGAAAAACACCGAGTAAGCCACGGAATCGTCTGAAGATACTTGAAGAGAAATTCTCGATAAAAGGTGGTGTGAGGTTCTCGATAAATGGCAGAAAAATCGTTTAACTTAAAGCACTCCAAAATCAAGTTTGTGTTCCAAGAAACTTGTACTTTTATGCATAAAATCACCAAAACTTGAAGAAAGTTCCAAACTTGATGATTTTTATCAAACTTTTTGAGATCTCGAAAACAAGTACAAAACCAAAGTCGAATTTTTTAAGCTAGAAATTTTCAAAAAGATTAAAACTTTCTTGTTAGATAAGGTTTATAACACTAGTTTGTAATCAAAAAAGTGTTAAAAACCAAGAAAAAACAAGAAAAGTAAGAATTGTTTATGAAAAATTCGTGTATAAAGCTTAAAAAAGACGAAAAACACAAACACCCAACACTCCTAAATCATTGTTAGGCGATTGATACCACTTGTAAGACCTTAGATATCACAACTTTATCACAAATATAGAAGATTAGAAGAAGAAAGATGGTGACTTGGTGACTTATATGTAATTCGTATGTATAACTAGAGAGATGGAAATATGAGAGCTTTGATTACTAAAACACACACAAATACACACACAAGCACACACCTCAAATGAGCCTTTGAGGTGTTTAAATAGTTCTTAACATGAGATGCCCTATGGGCTTTCTATGGGCTTGGGCTTGGACTTGGTTACATGGTTGGATAACTAGGCTTATGAAACATAGCACATAACATATTAGCTTGCCAAGTCCAAGGCCCAATGACTAAACTATTACTAATCTTAACCAACGACACAAAGTTACAATATGAGAATGACCATCACTTCATAATACATATTTTTAATGCTAACAAATTCCTTTAGGCAATATAGCATCTAATCTAACATTAGATATCATGCAAAAACACATAGGCACAAGAGCAAATAATCAACACATAAGAAGCAATAGGAGGTAAGTAAATGCAAGCACACTTAAGCTTCCTAAGGCACCTATCTTAAATTAAAGGCAAGGGCAATTAGTGAGTGAAAGACTAATGATGGATCAAGATGACACCATTACTAGTGAATTTGTCCTAGTGAGTGTCTATATGCAACAAATGTGGAGTTGTGATTGTTTTGACACCTAGAAGCAAAAAGAAATAACGATCCTAAGAAACAATCCAAATGATCTCCTTGATTCAATTTTTGCTCGATCATGAATGTCAAAGACATATATTAGATTATATACCTTGACAATTTATGTGAGAGTTTATGCATGATTTTGAAATACAATGTTTTTAGAATTAGTCAACAATGCAATGAAAGTGATTTTCATGTGATTCCTAGATTGTGAGAATAAAGATTAGAGAGAATTGATTGAGTTTTTTTTTTTTTTTTTTTTTTTTTTTTTTTTTTTTTTTTATAAATTTATGCAAAGAAAATAAATCTTCTCAATCTTAAGTTTTGTGCGAAATAGATTCCTAGACTCAGAGAAGATGGAATGAAAGAAAAATAAATTTTCATGCAAGTATAACTTAGAATTAATTCAATGTAATTTAGTCAACTTGTTCCATCATTCCTAATCCTAAACGCAAGTGGTTGAATAATTCACGCTTAAGGGGTTTTGTGAATATATCCGCAATATTGTCTTCCGATGCAACCTTTTCTATAGATATATTTCCTTTTTGTACATTATCCCAAAGAAAATGGTGACGTATTTCTATGTGTTTAGTCCTAGAGTGTTGTACCGGATTTTTGCTTAAATCTATCGCACCTTTGTTATCGCACATAATGGGGACATTTTCTAACCTAACGCCATAGTCTACGAGAGCTTGTTTCATCCATAGTGCTTGTTGACATGCCTTTCTGGCGCTTACATACTCGGCTTCGGTGGTAGAGATAGCAAGAGCGGTTTGCTTTTTCGAAAACCAAGACGTTAGACAACATCCCATAAACGTGCAAATACCGCTAGTACTTTTTCTATCTACGTAGTCTCCCGCATGATCCGAATCCGCATAGACAATGGTTTCTATGCCGGATTCCTTAGGATACCATAATCCTAAGTGTATAGTGCCTTTAACGTATCAGAAGATACGCTTAACCGCTTCTAGGTGAGAGGTTTTGGGATCCTCTTGAAAACGGGCACAAAGGCAGACACTAAACATGATATCGGGTCTACTTGCCGTCAAGTATAGTAAACTACCTATCATTCCTCTATACTTGGTGTTATCTACGGACTCACCTTCATCGTCCTTTGTGAGCTTTACCTCCGTAGACATGGGTGTTTTCATGGGTTTTGAGTCTTCTAGGCCAAATTTCTTAAGCATTTCCTTAATGTACTTAGATTGGTTAAAGAATATTCCATCATCTAATTGTTTTATTTGTAATCCTAGGAAGAAGTTGAGTTCACCCATCATACTCATCTCAAACTCATCATGCATGATTTTGGCAAACTCATCACACATGTCTTGACAAGTCGATCCAAATATAATGTCATCAACATATATTTGAACAATGATGAGATTTGGGTCTTTCCTTTTAGTGAAAAGAGTGTTATCTACCATTCCCATGGAATAATCATGTTTAATAAGAAAAGCTTTTAATCGATCATACCAAGCTTTGGGAGCTTATTTGAGTCCATACAAAGCTTTCTTTAACTTATAAACATAATCAGGTTTTGCGAAGTCAATGAATCCTGGAGGTTGTGCCACATATACCTCCTCATTGATAAAACCGTTAAGGAATGCACTTTTCACATCCATTTGAAATAACTTAAAATCTAGGGCGCAAGCATAGGCAAGTAATATCCTAATTGATTCTAGTCTAGCTACGGGGGCATAAGTTTCATCATAATCAATTCCTTCTTGTTGATTATAACCTTGGGCAACTAACCTAGCTTTATTCCTAGTAACTATTCCATTCTCGTCTAACTTATTTCTATATACCCATTTGGTTCCTATGATGGTCATATCCTTTGGATTTGGGACTAGTTCCCAAACATCATTTGCCTTAAATTGATTTAATTCTTCTTGCATAGCTATAATCCAACTTTCATCCTTTAAAGCCTCACTAATATTCTTAGGTTCTATTGCTGAGAGGAAACAAAAGAAGTTGTTTTTATCTTGGGCTTGTGACCTAAGGGTTCTTTGGTTAAGATGTCCTATTATATTATCTAATGGATGTGATCTAGATTCTTTAATATTAATAGTTTCGTTATTTTCTAAGTGGATGTCTTCATTATTATTTCCTATGGGTTTTGTTTTACTAACCTCAATGGCTTCATCTTCGACTAAATTATCATCTTCTAAAGGTAGCGTTTTAGGAGGTGGTGGTGTTTCATCAAATGTTACATTTAGTGATTCCTCCACTTTCATGGAGTGTTTGTTAAGTATTATATATGCTTTACTATTTTGTGAGTATCCTAAAAATATTCCTTCATATGATTTTGGATCAAACTTAGTGAGGTAGTCCTTAGTGTTTAAAATATAGCATTTACTTCCAAATACCCTAAAGTAGCTTAAGTTTGGTTTTCTATCTCTTAATAACTCATAAGGAGTTTTTCCTAGAATTCTTCTAATTGATACCCTATTTAAAATATAAGTCGATGTATCTACGGCGTGACACCAAAATTTTTGTGGAATGGATTGTTCATTTAACATAGTTCTACTCATTTCTTGTAGTGACCTATTTTTTTCTTTCTACTACCCCATTTGATTGAGGAGTACGAAGAGCGGAGAAATTGTGAGATATTCCATTTAATTCACAATATTTTCTGAATTGTATTTCGTTATCAAATTCCCTACCATAGTCCGTCCTAATGGCAACTATTGAGCATCCTAATTTATTTTGAATCATTTTACTAAATATTTCGAATTTTTCAAAGGCTTGGGTTTTGTCACTTAAAAACCTAGTCCACGTGTATCGTGAGTAGTCATCTACTATTACTAAGGTATATTTGTTTCCTCCATAGCTCCGCACAGCGGATGGACCAAAGAGATCCATATGTAATAATTCTAGGCACCTAGTAGTGGATACTATATTCTTAGCTTTGTAACTAGCATGAGCTTGTTTTCCAATTTTGCATGCATCACAAAAATGCTTGTCATACTTTAGATTAGGCAAGTTTCTAACTAATTCCTTAGAGGCCAAAGATTGTATTTGTTGCATGTTAGCATGTCCTAATCTCCTATGCCACAATGTAGAGTTTTCATCTAGGGTCGTTAGGCA
The DNA here is from genome assembly GCA_030686995.1 of Artemisia argyi. NCBI lineage: Eukaryota > Viridiplantae > Streptophyta > Magnoliopsida > Asterales > Asteraceae > Artemisia > Artemisia argyi. The sequence continues at coordinate 6,838,034 of CM060690.1, forward strand.
TATCCTATCTTCAGGTTTGTTTCCTAGTTTCATAACATATACTCCTCCTTTCCTAATACCTCTACCTATAATTTTTCCATTCTTAACTATTTCGCTATCTTCTTCGGAAAAGATAACTCTACATTTATTATCGCATATTTGGCCTACACTAAGTAAGTTATATGTTAAATTATTTACATGTTCAACATTTTCAATAGTAAGTGAGTCTTGAGAAATCGTACCTTTGCCAATAATTTTTCCACGCAAGTCACTACCGAAAATAACGTTACCTCCATTGTATGCCTTGTATGTAGAGAATAGCTTGCGATTCCCCGTCATGTGCCTCGAACATCCACTATCCTTGATCCATTCGTCAGGCTCCAAGTCAATTCCAAGGCATATTTCGTCGGTTGCATTTGCCACAAAACACTTTTCTTCTTTTGGTTTTTCCACTTCTTCTTTATCACTATCACTCCATGTTCCACTAACAAATGCGCTTTGATTTTCATAACCCAGCGGCTTTAAACATTCTCCAACGAGATGATTTGGACTTCCACATCTAAAGCACTTTCTTTTCACGTAATTATCACTTCTATTTCTTTGGAACATCTTTCTTTCGTCACGTGGTGATCTAGTGAATCTTCCTCGTCTCATGAAGAATTTCTTGAATTCTCTTACGGCCATCGCATATTCTTCATCTTCACTCTCGTCACTTGAATCATCATCGTCACAAGGTTCCATTTTGGCTTTTAGAGCAATGGATTTGATTTGTTCTTTCTTGACTTTGACCGTTTCCAAATCTCTTCTTATAATTTCTTCATGGACTTTCAAGTTGCCAATAAGCTCATCTAGTGACAATGTCATCAAATTCTTTGATTCTTCAATAGCCGTGACTTTAGCTCGCCATTTCGGATGTAATGCCCTAAGAAATTTCCTCACACAATTTTTACTAGAAAATGTCTCATCAAGTGCTTTTAAACTTGTGATGATGGTGTTAAATTTAGCAAAAGCATTATCAATTGATTCCTCTTCCGGAATCGTAAATTGTTCATATTGATGTACAAGAAGATCTATTTTGTTATCTTTAACTTGACTATTACCTTGGTGAGTGATTAGTAAAGAATCCCAAATTTCTTTTGCGGTTTTACACATAAAAATTCTTTCATATTCTTTACGTGGTAACGCATTATAAATAACCATTTTAGCCTCATTATTTTTTGCTAGTTTCTTTTTCAAATCATCATTTTGTTTTTCAAAATCTACAATTTCATCCATTTTAGTTTCAACATTATATTGAATAGGAGGAAAATCACCAAAGGTAATAATATGCCAAAGATCAAGATCTTTTGATTTCACATAGGTTTCGAATCTTTTTTTCCAATATAAAAATCCATCACTTTCAAATAGTGGTGGTCTTTGCATAGATTGCCCTTCTAAATATTTTTCAGATTCCATAGATCGTTACAAGTTTTAAAATACAATATATTTTAAAAATCTTGCTAGACGTGGCTCCTGATACCAATTGTGGAAAACTAGAAGGGGGGTTGAATAGTTTTACGTCGTTTTAATTGTTATAAAACAAATTGTTTAAAAGTTTTCGTTGATTTATAAAATATAGATTCGATGGTATATGAAATCTAGTTATACACAATATGAACAACACTAAGTATATATACTATGAAGCAATAATTATGTAAGTAATGAAATAAGTAAAAGATGGAAAGATCAAACCGAGAGACAAGCGATTTATAGTGGTTCGGCTACAAGGCACCTTCCTTGCCCTACTCCACTCCCCGAGCACCTAACTCGAGAGTTTTCTTCACTATATCAACAAGCTCCCTTATGGCGGAGAAAACCTTACACACCAATTTACACACCACAATATCTTCACACCTAGATCACAACTACTACACACCAATTCACTACTTAATCACACCACTTCTTTCACACCTATCTTCTACACACCATTAATCTACACACCAATCTTCTACACACCAATACTTCTACACACCAATTCTTCTACACACCAATCTTCTTCCTAACTTATCTTTTTCACAACTATTCTCTAACAAATATTCACAACTAATCACACTATGAAATAATAATCAATGATGATGCTCAAACAACTTAGATGTGGAGATCACAACTAGTTGTAATACTTCTTGTCTTGAGGGATAGAAGTATTCTTCTCTTGCACTTGAATGGATTATGTATGGATCACTTTGAAACAAAGATTTAAGAATGTATGATCAAAGGATTTATAGATTGGAAATGGAGATCTAGAACAGAAAGTTCTGGAGTGCAAAAGGTGGGGAAAAAATCCAGGTTTAAGGTGGTATTTATAGGCAAAAATTTCTGACAGAGGAGTGTGGCCGGTCCCCTTAAATCATGGCCGGTCCCCTTAATTTTAAGGGGACCGCCCTTTATAATTAAGGGGGCCGCCCAGCTGAAACGGCTAGAAACTTTGTCTTTTAGTGGGGAAAGTTTATTTGGTGAAAAACTAACTGATTTTGGTTAAATATTTGAAATCATATATTTAGTATGATTAAAACATTTTTCCTTATTACCAAAAGTGTTTTTCAAAAATATATAATAAGATTATATAATTAAATAAACTTTGTATTAGTTAATTAAATACCCCTTTGATCATACATTGCACTAAACACTTTGTTTATTCATACCTTAAGTGATTTGGATGTAAAGAGAAATATTAATCACCAAATACTTGTTTATGTTATAAGTTTTAGTTCTTTGAGGTTATATTTTGTAATGATCAAAACATAGAGATATTGATAAAAACTTAATAATGTTTTTTTAGGCATTATTTATGTCAACAACAACGACAACGCTCGTGCTCCTAAACTCGCACATTTTGTATAACATGAGATCAAATATACACGATTATACTTATAACAACGACTCATGTAAATATTATTTAAAGTTTATATACGGATACCCGGAAAAGCATTTTTGAAAAACTTTATGAAACATTAGATAGGCTGATAATTTATAGGTTAAGATTTGACATTAATAAGTTAAAGTATATGTGAGCTTAATGAGACTATTGTTAGATTTCAGAACACATCTTTTTTAAATTTAAGATTTTGAATTTAAATTAAGTTGAACTAAATTTGGTGCATCATATATATCTTAACTACATTATAATGCATTTAGGCAGTTCCTAAAAAGGAAGTCTTAAAAAATTAAGACAGAAAACATTTCTTTAATTGGAAGGATTTCAAACTAACACATACTTATGAATAGGAGTTACATTACATTATGAATTTTAATCTCATTAATTGTAGGAGCCACTAATATTTATAAACCTCATTAACTTGCAATAGCTCATTTAATCAATGTGATATAACAACCCAATTAAAAAAAATAATAAATAAAAAAATCTGCAATATGATTTAAAAAAAGAAACGTCTATACTATAATTACCTTTTAATGCATATTTCATATACATAAAGCCTAAAAACTAACCCACAAACTAACAAAGTTTAATCTCAGCCTCTAAACACACATTACACTATAGTAATAATTTAAATGTTCTACTTTTAAAAAACATATATCTACTACGTTTTAAAGTATTCAGGACAACGCTAAATAAGGAAAGGTTTAAAATGAGAAATATTTGCTTGCCACAAATATAGTCACCGAATACCCGCCGCCGCATTGCGCGGGTACCCTTCTAGTGTGAATTGATGCTTGATGATTAATTTGAAACCCTAATTTGTTGTTGGAGTAAATTTTAAATTTTGGATTTTAATTAATGTGTTTTACTGATCATTTCGATACTTTAATAATATTTGAGAAGCCAGAACTAATGGGCATTGAATAAGACACTAAATGTTGATGTAAGTTGTGGATTTATAAACAAAAGGTTCGAATTTCTAAAGTCAAAATTATTGATCACATTTGATCTAATTCTTTATTTAAATATTGAATATTTATTAAGTTCTAAGTTTGATCGGGTTATGGAGATTGGATTGTTTTCATGGTTTTTTTCAGATGATAATTCATCTATTTTGAGGTCATTTGTAAAAGGGTGGGGTTTTAATATTTTATTAATGTTCCTTACGTTAATTTTTGACTTTATATAGACCGGTAGTAAACGATGAGTTAAATGCAGGTTTTAACTTAATTGGGGAAGGATGCCTCTTTTTGGTTCTATGATCGTTCTGCCTTTCTAAAAAAAAATGCAAGTTTTAACTTGGAATACTGATGTGTCGGCTATGGGACTGGAGCTACATCTTTGTACGGTTATACCAGTCACATCCTTCTTCCTAATGGAGAGGCATTTGGGAAAGGCACCAGAGCACGTGAAACGACATTCAACATTAAGCAAAATAAGTTTAAATGATTATAATGATAAACGTGTAAAACAAGAATCATATATTGCAATATCTAACAAACTAGCTAAAAGACCTGTGAAATTCACGGGTATTTTAAAGAGATGCAAAAAATTAGACAATAAATTGTATGTTATAAAATTATTCGTTGGAAAAAGAAACTTCGTAAAACTGAAACACATGTGTCATCAAACAAATACGCTTATAACCAAAAGAGAACGTGAAAAAAAAAGTAGATATTGTTGTTAGGGGATTGATACTTACACATATGAAATTGATTCATACGCATAAGAATCATTGTAAATTGACCATTATGCCTTCCAAATAATATATGGCTAAGTATAAATGAAGGCAGAGTAAGGATCAAATAAGAAGAAATATTAAAATAAGAATGATAAGAAGAAACCACAACCACTCATTTCAGATGCACCTACAAAAATAGGTGCATCTCCACTTAAAATTCTCCATCCTATTTGAAATGTGTGGCTAGAAATCCTTCTTATTCTTCCTATTTTAGTTTTTCTTCTTACTGGATCCCTTCCCAATTAAGGCATAATGATCAATTTACAATGATTCTTATGTGTATGAATCAATTTCATATGTGTAAACATCAATCCCCTCGTTGTTATGGTCTTGGTGAATTTGTATTTGCCGTGAGCATCCAATTACATGTGAATTATGTATAACTTGAGTTGATCTTAAATAACTATATATATTTGCCTTATATCAGCAGGGTACCCGTGTGATGCATCGATGAATACCTTTAAATCAAAATTTTCGGTAAACAATATTACTTGATTATATGTTTTCCGTGATAATAACTTTATGCTTGGCGAAAATTTTAGGGACTTTATCGAACACTATCTCATATAAAAATGATAGAGTACCCGTGCATCACAATTCAATGGCTATACAAAAACTTTAGCTAGTAGTATACGAAGTTATGATGATTGACGATAAAAGGTATTTTTCAGTTAGCATATGCCAAGATATATATAATAGATATTCCTTGGTTTGTATCACGCGGTGTATTAATTATAGGTATTGTATAAATGTATTCATGCGTTAAATTAATTGTAAACATAAGTACATAACTTCAAAACTTGTAATACACAATATATATTTATAAATTTAAAAAAAAAAATAAGAAAAGAGAGGATTTAAAATGCATCATAGATAGTTTGAGTACGACATTAAAGGGTATTTACTAAATTAAGTGGTTAGATATGAAGGTCTTAATTAGCAACTTGTTGGAGAGAGTCTAATTTTAATGACTCTCCGGCGTCTCCCAATTAAGAGATATTAAAAGGTTTTGAAATCCTCTTCACTAAGAGGAAAGTAAACGCCCTCTAAATCATTTTCAATGATTTTAGAAGTTGCTCATGAAGAATTACAAACCCCAAGATAGGATGATCAATAAAGAAGAAGAGTTGCCTTGAATTTAAAGGAGAATTAAAGCAATCATGATACAATAAAACTGGTATTTGAAAGGGGGGGCGGGGGGGGGGGGGGGGGGGGGGGGGGGGGCAACTCTTAATTGTTTGTGAAGTAACGGCAATTGTAATCTTGCTTATCACTTATTCGGAACCAAAAGACTGAAAATGAATAACATTGTCAAATTTTAAACATGGACACAAATTTAAACGGCGTCCTAAATAAACAGTTAATGATTCAAGTTTCTAACTTTCTATCACACATTTCATCTAACATTCTTCATATTATTTCCGTGACGCCTTTGTTTAATAAGAGTAATTTTACATATTACACCTTAAAATATAACTGTTGATATACCTTCGTTAATCCTCTATGATGTTGAGGATACTCCATGCAATGATGCTATTTTTTTTTAAAGTTGAACATAGTAAAAGCCGCAAGAAATGCTTTGAAAATTGAAAGTATTAGAAAGTGATGGAACTATATTTATACGTTTGAAATAAGTAATCATTGTCATTAACTCGAAGCATAACCAAGACAATGAATATGAATAAGCAAATTATTATCATTTGAAATAGAAAAGTTAGATAAATAGATATCGACACTAAATAAAATTAGAAGAATGATGAAAGTGTAAGACGTGCATGATTTGTTAACTTGAGTTACGTGATACATATTAATCTTAATTTTCAAAGTTTTGCTTGTTTTGATTTGATAAAACTCATATCTATACTATCTATAAAAAAAATTGTTAAACTAAAAAATAAAAGTTAGATAAGTGAAATATTAAAAAAATCAAAAAAGAAATGTTACACTTCAAACTCGACGGGCTGACCCGGTTTAACTTGACCCGTTGTTTGACCCAACCGTCGGGTTGACCCGATTTTTATTGACATGTTTTTCGACTTGAATGGTTCAAACCGGTTGAGCCACTCGGGTCGAACCGGGTTTCATAACATTATGTTTAATCCCCAAATTCTTAAACTTTTATTATTTTTGTTTATAACCTATAAACTTTTTTTATCACTAAAATTATCAACCGTTATAAAATTCTGTTGCTATGCACGGATACTCGTCTAGTTAATAATTATATATATATATATATATATATATATATATATATATATATATATATATATATATAATGTTATTTATTTTCATGAACAGTAAATACCTGACAATAACATAAATAAAACAAAAAATGCATTCTTAGCTTAGTGGTGAATGTTAATCTGGCATAGGGTTTGAGTCTTTTCCCTCCACCAATTACTTATTTATTTATTTATTTATTGTTCCCTCAATTGTTAGAGAGTATGAGTTTTGGGCCTATAATCCTTCCCACTAAAAGAAAAATAAACACCCTATTAGTAGGGCTCTAAATGAACCGGACGAATATGAACGGAACTTTATTCATCTTCGTTCGTTTAATTTTAACCGGACAAATAAACGAACACAAATACTTAAACGAACAAATTATCTTGTTCATATTCGTTTATTTAGAACATGAGTTGTTCATGTACGTTTATTTTCGTTCATTAAAACACTAAACGAACGATAAACGAACATAAACAAATAAACATACACTTTATTAAATTATAAAATAATATATTATTTTATAAGTGTTGTTTTGTTTAAAAAAACCAATTTTAAAGTTATACAATTAACAGATATGATATACAAACATAAATAAATAAATGAACATAAACGAACGTTGACGAACGCATAACCGGACGTTCACTAACATAAATGAACGGACGCGACTTTTGTTCATATTCGTTTATTTAACTAAACGAACGTATAATATTGTTCATGTTCGTTTATTTAATAAATAAACGAACATAAACGAACTTTTTTACCAAACGGTTCATGAGATGTTCATTGAACGTTCAGTTCGTTTACAGCCCTACATGTTAGTTATTCTATTGTCAACCTATTTTACTTTTAATTAATAATTTTTTGGGCGTCGTTCCTTTTTCAACACTTATCACATACTTATCCTTAAGCTCTTAATAATCATATATTAAGAAAATCTTGTATACTAATAGTATAAATGACTAATAAATAAGAATAAGTAATGGAGATAAACATTAGTGTTGTTTACAATATATAAATGAAGTCCGTTTTTTGCTTGTTTAAAAACCGGATTGAACCATCGGTTTTTTTTTTTACCCCGGTTGACTCGGTTTGATAAACTCGGCCGGATCATGATTTTTTGTCAAAAAAATCTAACAAAACCATTTTTTCCCTTCAACCTTTCTAAGTTGGAGTGGTTAGGGCTAACATTAGCTAATTTTGTAAAATACTAAAATTAAAGTTATAAATTAGCTTAGAAACATCGACTAATGTAGTTTTAATATTCATTATAATAACTTGAAATCATAAATGAATTATTGTTGTAAATCTTTTTTATATTATTATTGATATTAAACTTAAAAACAAAGTGTAGTCTATATTATTTTCATCGGTTTAATCAAGTGCAGGAATAAAATTTGATAAATCACGGGATCATGCAATACATTATATATATATAACGGTTCAACCGGTGACCCGACAACTAAACCAGATCAACAAAAAAAACGGGTTTTGAAACGTTGATTCTAACCACATAGGTTAGAAATTAGTTTTGGATGTTAAATAAGAAAAACCTTCTTGAGTCATTATAAGTTTATAAGATTGTAGTAATCAATTACTAATTAATTAATTATATGAATGAATATATAAAGATAGAAATGTATAATTATTCGTGCGTGATTATTAAGAAGCACAATTACTATGATAGTTTACTCCACTTCAAAGTTCAAACACGCTACCAAATCGTTATAAATCAAATTTACTTCATCACTAAAATCAATCTAAACATGGTGCAAATACCATACACAAAATCATAGAATCAAGCATATTAAGCATCACATTCATTCAAAGGGCAAAGCATGGCAATCAAATACAAAAATATCAAGTTGGCCTGAATGCAAAAAGTTATAGAACTTTTAGTAGACTTTCAAAAGCTAGAAAAGTACTTGCATAACAAATAATGACATATAGTTTCCTCCAAAGTCAAATATAAAGCCCACTAAATGACGTTTTAAAATAATTTGCCTCATATGTTGTTTATAGTTAATTGACTTAGACAAATGACAGAGAATATTATAATTTAGAAAAATTAGAAAGGGGAGTTTACGTAATTAATGGCATGTATGTCATAATTACAAAAGTTTTTTCAAAATTTTTGTTGCAATACACGTGTCAATCGGACATGCAATGTTATTTTTAGAAAAAATTAATTAGTTGGTTTAAGAGGGTTGTACAAAAGGTTGCTTAAAAGAGTTGTATTAATGTTCCTTACGTTAATTTTAGACTTTATATAGACCGGTAGTAAATGATGAGTTAAATGCAGGTTTTAACTTAATTGGGGAAGGATGCCTCTTTTTGTATTTTGTATCTTTTTGGTTCTATGATCGTGCTGCCTTTCTAAAAAAAATGCAGGTTTAACTTGGAATAGTGATGTGTCGGCTATGGGACTGGAGCTACATCTTTGTACGGTTATATCAGTCACATCCTTCTTCCTAATGGAGAGGCATTTGGGAAAGGCACCAGAGCACGTGAAACGACGTTCAACATTGAGCAAAATAAGTTTAAATGATTATAATGCTAAACGTGTAAAACAAGAATCATATATTGCAATATCTAACAAATAGGGCTTGGAATTTAATTATTATTATTATTATTATTATTATTATTATTATTATTATTATTATTATTATTATTATTATTTTTTATTATATATATATATATATATATATATATATATATATATATATATATATATATATATTGTGTTTGTTTTTTTTTTTTTTTTTTCGACAGAGGCTGTCATTGCAAAATGATGGTTACGTTGGAATAACTCGAAAGATGTTCCGCCAAATGTACTTCTACAAAAGAATACATAAAGCCTTACATTTTACTTGAAGTTGCTAAATTTAATTTCAAGAGCTGTTATTAGTGAGTTTTTGGATGTATAATTACGAGTAATATTTTTCATATACTGTATATTGATATTACAATTTTCAAGATTTTAACATCCACACTGTAGGCATACGTTAGATTTATTAGGTCCATTCGATCTGATATGGTCTAAAAAGAATCGAGCATAATTTTTTATGTAAATATTTGTAAATGATAGTTTAGCTTTCCCGACCTGTTTCATAATGGTCAACTTTATTGGTGCTATTGCTACACTTTCAACTTACAATAGCTCTACATATTATAGAGGCGTGATATAATAGTCCACAATATAACTAACAACATAATATAGTGTTTCCAAAAGCTTCCCTGTCTGTTTTTGTTTAAGAGATTAAAATAGAGACTCAATTTATGGGTGGTGATTAACAGAATGGCAGCAAGGTAATTTATACTCTATATGTCACGAGTCATCAACACTCCCCTTCTATTCCTTTCAGTAAAAAACTTATTTCTAAAACTATTAGTTACACAAGAACCCAAACATAACAACTTTAACAGACTAACAAATAATTGACAGAGAGATCATCAAATGGACAGCACGAGTTTAAAAAAGTTACAATCAAATAATATGTACATTTTGTAATGGTATCATCAAAATGTAAATCGTGTTATGCTATTTGTTTACATCAATAAAAACAACTAATGTGTAAAAAAAGGAAGATACGAGGGTGAAAATAGAAGATTCATAAGCAGTGGATCGTAATAATTTTGTATCAAGTCTTTAGAAAGTTCCATGTGTCATACTAAATGAATAAATGTAAAGTTCAATACATTTTAAGACAATATATTCGGTATTAAATACATGATAAAAGTTTTATATAAAAACCTACATTTATAAAAAAAATTAAGTTTAATAGATGGAAGTCTCAAACCAATACTAATAGTCATGTGATTGTAAACAAAGTTCATATTATAAAGTGTAGGGGGTATAAAGTGTAAGGGGTTATTTGTTTATTATCTAAAGTTATCAAAAAACATGGAGATTTATAATTTTACACTTAACTCCATATAATATATTTAAAATTCAACAACTAATGTTTTACGGAGTATTAATTACCTCATCTTTTTTTAAGCTTTTATTTTCATAAATTTGACACCTATATTTTTATGTGTTTTTTTTCCTTAATAAAATTCTCTAATTTCAATTTTGACTTTTTATTGGCCAATCATATTGCTCGATTTCGTCTATGTGTCAAAATCGAGTTTTCCTATTGGTCCAAGTATTTTCCTACTAAGATTGTTTTGTCAAAAAAAACTCCGAAATGATGTAATTCATTTCTTATATAAAAGATAAACAATAAAAACATTTTGGGTTTACATACACAACACGTTATGGATCCTCTCTTTGCTCGACCTTATGCATATTATTTGTGCGACATTTTGTTTTAACTGATAATAATTTCCCAACGTGTACCTGTTTTCAAGGTTTTTGTGTAATTATTTTAGATGACAGCGTCAAAGACGTTCATTTTGTAACACCCCCAAAATACCGCAGCCGAAGACTGTGTCACTTGGGGTGCTACTTCATAATACAAAGTACAAGTTATAGAAAACGAACTCTAAATGAGACGTTTTGAAAAGTTACCATTCCATTAATAAATTCAAAGTTACAAACATGAGATTCCAAAGTATGATACATAAATGTATACAAAATGTTTTGAATGGTAAATGATAAAAGCGTAAGTCTTCAGAATATGCAGCTTGACTCTAAGTTCCACGCACTAGCTATCGCCTTACTAACCTGAGATAAACATGCTAAAGTGTCAACACAATGGTTGGTGAGTTCATAGAGTTTGTCTTAAAATAGTTGAAAAGTCTTTAAAGAATATTCGCACAGCAAAGGCATCGTGAATCCACTCAGTTGCAAGTCCCGCCATAAGAGACTTGCAACCTGTGTGTTCACAACACACTGCTAACATATAGTATGATTTCGATATATGTGTATACGATATATGCATGCTTAATGGAAAGTATCACTGCCTACTGAACCTCTTGACAAGAATAAGCACAAATTCTTCATAAGAATAAGCACAAATGCTTCATAGTGGATTATATTCACCCAAGGCCAGGAATATATGGCAATGGTGGGGGGGTCAGCCCGATAGTACAATCAACTTAATTTTAACTAGAAATTATCCTACACGAGCAATCCACAAAAGGTATGTGTGAAAATGGTATCTTTCTAATGATTTTATCTCCCTATGCTATTTTATTCTTTATCAGTTATATGCATCCTACTAATGATCCATTTCTCCAAAAAAATAGAATATTTTCCCAATGATCTTTTTGTTTTCTTTCTGAACAATAGTTGTTCCCATAAATTTAAAGCAAGTTGGTCAGATAATATTTTAGTTGTAACTTCTTATGTTCCATCATCTAATGATAGTAACTTGGTCAGAAAGTTGCAATCCTCTGTAAAAATGAGCCGTCTTTTTAATTTTTTTTTTTTTTTCAGATTGGCTTCTTTGCGATTGTTTCTTGGATCCGCCGCTGTAAAGGCAGGTGTTGCTATCAGTGTTTATTATTGCTGGAGGACGGTTGGTAAGTTCTTTGCATTTCTGTAGTGTCCATGGTGTATTTGGGTTTAGATAGAGGTTGCATATTCGGCCCATATACTCTTAACTGGGTCGGTTTGTGTTGTAGGCGGAGAGTAATGGACATATTTAATGAAGTAGGCGGAGTGGTTCATCATCTCAAAGTGCAAACTTTAGCTGGAAAAGATGTCACTTATGACATGAGTTTGGCCTATCTTTAGATGAGTTTCCCTGGTATCTGAAAAGTCTCAATTTCACTGTATACATTGAAGGCGGCAAAATGGTTGTGTCGGGCGGATTATGTAATTGGTTTAACGGGTAATTTTGGGTATGGATGGAAAAAAGGTTGAGTTGGGTTTGATGACATGATTTCTAATTAGAAATAGAGGTGATATGGAAGCCACTCTTAACATGCTCGATCAACTTGATGTATTATATAGTAAAGTGAACCCAATTTCACTGTATGCATTGAAGGCAACAAAATTTGTGTGTCGGGCGGATTAGGTAAGTGGTTTAAATGGGTAATTTTGGGTATGGATAGAAAAAGGTCGAGTCGGGTTTGCTGACGTGATTTCTAATTAAAAAAGGAGGATGGATGTCATTGGGTGGGATTTTGTTGTGTATAACAGGTACATACATCAGACTATTCTCTTAGTAGATTGATTTTGAGTTGACTATTCTTGACTTATAAATTTGAATGTCGTTGACCTTTTTTAATTGGCTTTGGTTTCCAGGCTCAAAGGCTATGTATGATGATCTTGGACATGAGTTACATTTATCGATCAAGTTAATCAGTTATATTATTGGTGGCAAATTGGGAGGGTCAACCAGGTTTGCCAATTGTTAAAAAAGGAACGAGTTAATTTGTTATACTTTATATTACGGCTAACTAACCCATTGGACCTTTTTTCTTTTCTAATAATACCATATGGCTTTCACCTTTGTGGTTTACCCCTCCTTGAATGATTTACAAGCAGAAATATTTGTGAGGGAAGATCATCCGCATAATGAAAGGGTTCAACACACTGAGGACCAACATTAGCCAACAAGTTACGTTGCAGATTCTGGTCCTGAAACTATGGATGCTCAGAATCAACTTCCAACTATACCAGACCATAAAGAATCTTAATAGATATGGATGTATCTCATGAACTAGAACATGTCCAAGTTTCCACATCCAATTATCATGAAAGATCCCGTGAAGGTGTTTACCAGGAAGATGTTTTATCTCATTCAGAGGAGGTGGAGTCTTTGTTTGGTGGATCCTTGGACAACCCATTTGCGGCAGATTCTCAGTAATTACAAAGGTATTCCAAACACCCCTTAACCACCTAATGACTTATTGCCATTGCTAATTGCTTCCAAAGCTAATGTTTTCCAACGAATATTTGATCATTAGTACTCAAGGTGTAAAATTGATCCTTTTATTCATCAATGGGTCGGTTCGGTTCAAATTTCATTTCTGGTGGGTCAAATGATTTAAATCATAGACTTTCTTAAAGAAAATATGGATTGAACACTTGAACACTTAAAAGTTGCCCAAAATGTGTCCCTTTTATTAAGTAGTTAACACAACTTTCCACCATCCAAAAATCGATTATGGTTACTGAACAATTTAAATAAATTTGTTATTTGCATGAAATGACTATTCCTAAAAGAGTATGTAATTTAGGGTGCGTTTGGTTTGGAGTCTTGAATCACTATTGGTATGAATTTAGATCTAGGGTGGAATAGAATTGGAATGAGTTTATGAGTTTAGATATAGGGTAAAAAGGAATCGGTAAACTTTATCATGATCAGTTATTTTACTGTGTTCATGAAATATAATTAGTATGATACAATTAGACATAACTGGTTTTAGCATTTAAGTGCTATCTGATATGATGTATATTTGGGACTTAGGGTGTTTTTGGCCATTCAAGTTAAAAAATGAGCTTTAGCGTAAAACAAGTTGGGGTAGGCTATTTGCTAAGGCCATAAGATTTTCTGTTAAGCTTAGCTAAGCTCCTCCTTAGTCCTTATTCATGTGTATTTGGTTTATTTAGTGGAATGGCTCATGTTAGAAGGTGTGGTTAAGATTGTTGTTAGGAGCTGGTAGACTCACTTTATATAGATTTAGTGTAATTAGATGCATGTATGTTGGTTACAGTTTGTGTTATACCTATTATAACTTTTAAATAATTTTAAAAGGGTACACACATTTGAATCAAGATGTTATATCTGAGGACATACAGTTTAATCCTAATGTATGTATTGAGTTAATATCTTAACAAGTTTTACTTTTTGCATTTTATGTATTTCAAACTCTATTAAGAACGACTAAATTTTTTCATTACATGTTCGGCCATAGCATAAGGTTAAACAGGATGTGGAGCAATTTCAGAAATCGAAGGCCAATTCGGAGAAGAATATGATGCAAGTAATATCAAAAATTTAATTCTAATAGTCTAAAATGTTATGGTTCTTATGTATGAAAACTAACACAGGTGGTTATGTAAACAGGATGTGGAGCAATTTCAGAAATCGAAGGCCAATTAGGAGAAAAATATGATGCAGGTAATATTAAAATTTAACTCTAATAGTATAAAATGTTATGGTTCTTATGTATGAAAACTACTATAGGTGGTTACGTAAATAAGGATAACTTGTCACAATGCTCTAATATGGCTGCTCTTAGTATTGGGGATCAACTGTTACCTCAAACTCCCTGGTAAGAATATCACTATATCCTATCAGTTATAGTATTATTGTTGGCAACATCCTAAGTATGATTATTTTGGGCTTATTTGTTCAGGTTGCAAATTATGTAACAAAAGTAGAAGAAATAAAAAATCCAACAAAGCAATAGTTCATGGTTGATTTTGGATCAAGGTAGTAGTTATTATTTATTTGTATACAAATTCCCATTAAACACTTCAGTTTTTTCTTTCTTTTATTTCCCCTTGGATTCAAATTTCTCATTTGCTTATTAAAAATAATAAAAATGGTATTTGGCGGAACCATCTCAAGCATCAAGTATTTACATATTCACGAACTTTTTTTCTGACATTAACATGGTCATCTACCCATTTTATTTTTATAGGAAATTGACAAAACTTTCAGTTGCTGGAAGATTATATTCAAGCACTCACATTATATTCAGCACTTCTGTATTCACTGGTACAAGTACAAATTAAGATGTATTCTCCAAAGTTTGAGTTTATTAAACGTTTGAAAGTTTCCGAAGGCGGTGGATGCAATAAACGATCTTTCGTTGATGACATTTTCTAGAGATGAAATGGTTTATCTAAGTTGCGACAGCGTTGACAAATCTAGGAGCCATTCCGTTATAATCATGTATTTATTTTCTGTTGAGATCTAACTCATTCATATAAATATGAACACTAGGATTTTGATTATAAAGAGCCGCAAGAAGTCTCGCAGCATTACCCCCATGGGTACCATATAGTTAATATGCAAGGCAAACCATGATATCGAAAGACCTTACAAAGCACACCCTGGCAGGCTTATGTGCATCATTTTGATCGATCGCCTCCTAAAGTACCATGTACAACAGTTTGAGAGGGCTTTTGTGTCATTTTAAAACCTTTTAAAAGAGGGTTGTGTATTCTTGGTCAGTTTATTTTAGAGAATATAGCGCGGGAACACAAATTACGTATTGAGGGAGTTGATATTAGGCTCTTGCAGTGTTTGATCATAGGGCCATATTTGACATTCTTAGGCTTATGTTTGCATATATCAACTACTATTATTTATACGTGTACATGCGAGGTGTTTATCTTATCATAATACAGATATTTCCAAGCATTGTATTTTATACTATCATTCACTTATAACTTATTATTCTGTTACAAGAAAATTTTATAGCATTTACGATCGTTGTTCTTTTACTTTATTCATGTACTTAATTTTTTTTATGCAAAAACCCTCTAAAATCCCGTGGATTCCACGGGTCTATAAGCTAGTATATATATATATATATATATATATATATATATATATATATATATATATATATATATATATATATATATATATATATATATATATATAGTGTAACAAACGAGAACCATTTTAACTGCGAGAATTGAGAGAACCACCAAAAACATACATGCACGCCTTCAATAATTGTATTTTTGCACATATGTTTTAAAAACAACACATATGTTTTAAAAAAACATAGTTGTTCTAAAGAATTTGATAAGAAATTGAAAATACAAAAATTTTCTTTGAAGGTGTGCATGTATGTTCTTATAAGACGTGCAACGACAATATTGCGGCCGTGGGTAAGGTTTTTGTGAAAAAAGATGATGAGTTCATAATGATATTGAAGAACATAGGTGGATGCTTACGATTATTGATGATTTACATGTATTTTTATTTTATTTTAAAAGGCGTGCATGCATGTTTTTGGTGGTTCTCTCAGTTCTCGCAGATAAAATGGTTCTCGTAAGAAAGTCCCTCTGTATATATATATATATATATATATATATATATATATATATATATATATATATATATATATATATATATATATATTCAGAACCCTGTTAAGTGCGTGAACTGCGAGAACTCCAATTTTGCATTAGAAAACATGCATGTTCATATAAAACATGTATGTTTTCTTACATACACTTTAATACAAATATCTGCGTAACATACATGTTCTATATATATATATATATATATATATATATATATATATATATATATATATATATATATATATATATATATATATATATATATATAACTGCTTGTTAGTCGTTAGTGGTTCATGTAGCAGTGACATCCAATTGGGTAGTAGTTGACCTTGAACTCTGCCTGTACTTCCTCTTATTTCGCCTGAAGGGGAAAAAGTTTCAAGTGGGACTCAAACTTGAGACCTCCCCAAGCCCCTAAAGAAATTTACATTTTAAATCCTTCAACAAAATTACCGAGATAATTATACGGAATAACAAGCAAAAATAACTTAACGTATACATTTAGTGGTATCAGTCCCCCACCGCAAACGCTTAGTTGACCCGTCAAAGTGGACCTCTTGGAGAAAATGGCATGGGTTCAATCCCAACTCCTGACTAATTAGGTCAATGAAAACATGTGATCCATTGTCTAGGACCGGGTCCGGTTACCATCACAAGATGCATGCGATCGGGGTGTTCCCATCGATTTTCGCCTTTTGGTTTGGTGAGTATTTCATTTTTAGACCATTTTATAAGTTTTGGATTTAGTCCAAAATGTATAGTTTCGTTCCACTTTCAGTCAATTTTGATAACGACGTTAGTTCAGTTAGTTAACTCTAATCGTAAAGTGGCTACATTAGTCCTTTATACTAACGGACATTTGCAACATTAGTCCTCTTTACCTAATATCGTTTGCAACGTTTGCCACGTTAGTCCTTTATACCAATGGTCGTTTACAACATATGCCTTTCTACCAATTATCGTTTGCAACGTTAGTCTTTTTATAAACGTCTTTATTTATGTTTTTACCAACTCGTATTCCTATCAAACATATTACTTCATAGTTTTGGATAGCATACAAACAATATTTCTAGAAAACATTGCTCCAAATAATTTTGAATAAATTTGCTCGACCGAAGACTAAATATTTTTGCGACTTAGTGCCACTTTCTGTTTTTTGGTCGACTAAAATAAAGTTTACACTACCCCTTATAATTTTGAATAATTTTGCTCGAGTGAAGGCTACAAATTTGTGCCACTTAAGGCGACTCTCATTTATTTCTTGACTGTAGGCAAAACATATGCCCGACTAAAGGCAAAACGTTCGCTCGACTGAAGGCAAAAAGTTCTGCCACTTCAAGTCACTTTTAGCACTTGTTTGGTTGTTGTTGACGAAAAAGGAAAGAAATTTAATCGATAGTGAATTTCAAACTATACTATATACTAATTTGAGTCAATCAGATTGCTCTGCCTGAAGGAGTGTGTTGATATAGTGATTGATAACTCTCGAGTGTGGTACTCGGGGAGTAGAGTAGGACGGAGAGTGAGCTTCGTGGCGAACCGCTATAAATTGCCGCGTCTCTTGGTTGTGTTCTTTCCTTACTCTTTACTTTACTTGTTTTATTTGTGTCTGTTAGTAGCTAAATTGATATCACATAACTAGTAGAATTCAACAAGTTTGCAAATGTAAATTAACCAGACCTAAAACGGTGAAACGCTTTAGAAAATTAAAAGAAGCGGTGAAACTATTCAACCCCCCATCTAGTTTCTGAAATTGGTATCAGAGCTTCGTTTATCAAGATCTTTAGAGTTTAATTTACTTTAAAACTTGAATTTATCTATGGAATCAAAAATATATCTAGAAGGGCGTTATTTGAATGAGCCACCATTTTTCGAAAATGAAAATTTTCTCATTTGGAAAAATGAATTTGAAAGTTATGTGAAATCAATAGATCATAATCTTTGGCATGTCATTTCATTTGATGATTTATAATTAATGAAAGGAAGTTTCACTAATAAATTTTTCATAAGAAACTTTTGCAAAATATTTGAAGCAAAAATTTAGATTTATGAATCTTTGCCAAAAATTAATTTTGATAAAAACAATTTTATGTCAAATGGCAAATGACATTTGGTAAAATGGTTTAAACTTGCATCAAGGAAATGTTCAAGTCAAAGATGATGAAAACGTGTTATTAGAAAAACACTTTGTTTAAGTGGAATCATGTACTACTAGTTTGAATGTCTTTATTGTAGGTAATGTTACCGACAAGGATTTCTTAAGCAACCTAGTTGGTGTACCAATCTACTAGTTTTGAAGTAATGATAATGAAGAAGACAATGTGCGGTTAAAATGTTTAATGTGGATAGCTAGTGCAGAAGACAATACGCGGCTTAAGTATGAATCTAATCAAATGGTTGATTCACCAAGCCAAGTGCTCAACTAATCATAAGGTCGAATTGCCAAATGAGTATCACCTAGTCTTGCATCACCAACATTACATGTTTTGGTTATGTGTTATTAAGGATAGCTAGAGGCCAAGGTAAGTTTTCTTACAACCTTGACTATCATGCTTGCTATTTGAGTGTTTGCTATATAATTATGTGACTATGTGATTAGGTATTACTTGCTTGCATGCTAGATGATTTTTGTATGCCAATACATGCTAGATGCTTTGTGTTATTTAGACGTTTTGTCTAAACTTTTATGCTTCATTGGATTCAAGCAAACTATTTGAAAAATAATGGTCTTACCACAACCATTATTAATATCAAACTTTCGTCAATAGATGATGCACACTAGCTTCTCTCTTTATCCTTTGTTTGGCTCTCATCTATGACTTTTATTAAGAATGACATGATTGACTTCTAGCCACCTCGATGCAAGTCTCGTCCTTGAACCTTATTTAACGATTTCCTCTCTTTTCTTCTATTTCAACTCAAAATCCACTCTTTATTAAAGCGTATCGAGTCATTTCCTCTTCTTCTGTCTCAATTCAACTCCATACCCATTCCTTAGCCTACTCGTGCGTTCTTCTGTCTCAATTCAACTCCATACCCATTCCTTAGCCTACTCGTGCGTATTGAGTCATTTTCGTATCTTAAAATACAAAGAGTCATGTTTTAAAACGATTTAAAACCAAAGATTTTTCATAATGACCAAAACACCAAAAATTGTCAAAAACCAACTTTCTGAACATCAGTCTGACGACGGTCCCTAAACGATCGGTGGTCCCTCATTGATAAGGGACCGTCTGTGGCTTTTAAAGCAAAACACGATTCTCACTCTATAAATACCAGTAAAACATATCAATACTTAGTTTGACTGCTGAGTTGCTGAAAAACAACGTTAAATCATAACCCATTACATTAAGACCCAATATTAATTGTTTAAAAATTGTATTACGACCCACTATTAATTGTTTTCTAACCTGACCAAGTGACATATCCAAGTATTAACTTCGTAATACATTAACTATCTTTTATAGTTTTTTTATTCAGCACCCAAATGCTATAAAAACATATTCAACCACAATATATCATAAATATATTTAGTTAGGTTACTAGTTTTATACTAAACCTATATACTTAGTTCAATTTAACAATATGTTATTAAACCTATATCGTCTACCATCTATTGTGTGTTAACAGCTCATGCAACCTGTATCATCATTATGGTTTTCGGGTGTCGGTCGGGTTTTACCCAGCCCTATCATCATAACCATAAACAAAACATAAACAAAATAATTATTAAAACTGTTAAACATTCACGATATACAAATAGAAAAGTTATATTAGCTCCAACGCTGCAGATAACCCATTAGAATAATCATGTCATGAATATGGTACTCGATACCATATTTTAAATTTTTTATTTACAGTATCAACATAGTCATGTGAAAAAACACACACACACACACACATTATATATAAATATAAAAGTTGGTACGTATGCCCCCGCTGCAACGCGCATGTGCACTCCCACTTATGTATAAAAGTGGAACATATTTTCTTTTATTTATTTTTTCTTAATTTTTTCAATTAATATGAATGTTTCGAATATTTTTGGAAAATTGAACCAAATTTCAAATCAAATCAAATTTAAAATCAGTTTCCAACATTCACAACAAATTAACACATTTATTATGAAAAGAGTTTCAATTGCACGAGATTCAAAAGTTAACTTTTCATTTACTCCTTTTGGGTTTATAAATTGAGAGACTTTCATTAACTTGTTCTTCACAATAAAGTATATTTCTAAAAAAAGTTAGTTCATTCCAGAAAACTTTTTTTACAACAACTGTTTTATCTGTTGTATTTTCGTTACGTTACATTAATCATGCACCTGTATGTAGTTGTCTTCCACTCGGTTGGTTATTCATGATCTATCCAGGAGGCTATATATGTCATGGTTTTAAATTTGATAAGAAACCTAGATGTTTTACCGAAAGTTGTATGGAAGAGGAATGGGTTTTTCAAAGTGTGTAACTTCATTTGAAACCCGCCTCTCCATCTATCAGGTGTTTTTTATCACCATGATACGAAACCTAAATATTCCACCGAATATCGGGTGATGGTTCAATGCTTGGACAACAGTTTTTGGCACATATGAAGCTGCATTGTTGCCTTTGGTTTCTACATGGTGATAGATTCATTGTTAAAAAATTCTCCAAATTTGTTTCACAGTTCAAAACGATGTATAATAAGGATATCAGTAACAAGAGTCAACTTATGGATGTGAAAGTTGCAGAGGACAGTATCCGTTTGCATTTTTCCCATTATGGGTGATATCCATATTATACATTCTATTGAACTTGTGAAACAAAGTGTTCAACCTTGCGATTATCGAAATCCTCACCAGTCACCACCAAGACGAGTGTCACCATCTATGACTTTAAACGACCCTTTGATGTAATAAGAGAGACATCAAATGTACTACCACCTAAGTCAAAAGATAAGAAAATTCTTTTTACAACCTAACTTAGCCTTTAGATGTGCGATACAAATTCAGATTCAGAGCCTCTTTATAAACAAACAACAAAGTTATTATGTTGTAGTATTAACAGTTTATAAATTCATCATAAAAGACTATTTCAGAACATACGTTATGCAATTACACATATTACATGATATTCACTGTCAGTGTATTTATAAATTCGTGTAACATCTCTGTAAGCTTTTATATAGTGCTCTTCAAAAAGTTTTTTTTTTTTTTTTTTTTTTTTTTGTGTGAAAATAGAACTTTTATAACTTCACAAAAAGAACAAAGATCCACAGATATAAATGGGACATTCCCCCACAGAGGTTACTAAAGTTTTCAAAAAATTTGCTTTAAGTTACTATAGTTTTTTTTTTCTTTTTTCTTTTTTTTTTTTTTTTCAAACAGGTTACTCATGTAAACGGTTTCGTTTAATTAGGTTACTCATGTAAACGTGTTCGTTTAATTAGGTTACTCCCAAAGTTGCTACCGGGTTTAACAGGTTTTCACTATCTTTAATTTACATTTTTGGTCCCTGTGGCATGGCGGGTATAACGAATTTAGTCCTTAGGAAGTCATTAATGTTTTCAAAGTTCCCTTCAAGTCATTAAAGAGAGGGTATAATGGGTATACAGTAACATTTTTTATTCATATATTTTGAAAAGGGAAAATTATCTAAAAAAGCATCATATTTGACACTTTTTACCGTTGTGTGTACTCAACTTTTTTTTTCCTAAAGTATCACTAAACTTTGTAATTTGGTACATTGTGTATACCCGGTGACCTGGTAACCGGGCTCGTCCTACGTGGAGCCGGTTGCTTGCCAACTCAGCTTGTCCTACGTACACACAATGGTAAAAAATGTCAAGTATGATGCATTTTTAGATAATTTTCACTTTAAAATTCCAAAAAAGATATTTTTGAAAAATAAAATTTAAAAATTCGAAAAATTTTATAATTTTTTTTTTAATTTCTAAAAATATTTTTTAGAAAAAAAAATTCTAAAAAATATTTTATTAAAAAAATCGAATAAAATTTTTTTTCGAATAAATTTTTTAAAAAACATATTTGAATAAAAATATTTTTTAGAAAAAAAATTTTTTTAAATATTTTTATTCAAATATTTTTCTAAAATTTTTTTATTTTTTTTCTAAAAATATTTTTTCTAAAATATTTTTTTTTCTAAAAATATTTTTTTCTCTAAAATACTGTTTAGAAAAAATGAATAAAAATAATTTTCTAAAAATTTTTTTAGAATTTTTTTTAAAATTTTTTCAAAAAAAAATTAGTAAATTTTTCGAATTTTTAAATTTTTTTTTCGAAAATATGTTTTTGGAATTTTAAAATTCAAAAACATTTTTTTGAAAACCTTTTTTTTTTTTTAAATTCAAAAACATTTTTTCAAAAAGATTTATTCATTTTTTCTAAAAAATATTTTAGAGAAAAAAATATTTTTAGAAAAAAAATTCTAAAAAATATTTAAAAAAAAAAATAAAAAAATTAGAAAAATATTTGAATAAAAATATTTTTTTAAAACTATTTTTTAAAAAACATTTTTTCTAAAAAAAATTTTTTATTCAATATTTTTTTTTTAATAAAGATGAGGGTTTTGGCGGCGCCGTCATACTTGACCCTCCAGTTGGCGGCGCAGTTGTTTCAGAAGCAATGGTGGTAGAAATCTCCTCCCATGATTCTTCTTCATGATCTTCAACTGTAGCTGACCTTGTTGAAGAAGACATAAAAGGGTCACAGAAATCCCATGTGAGCCACATTAACATGAAGGAAATGATGAATAGTTTATAGTGGTGGTGGCGGTGTATATTAACGCGAGGTGGTGGTGGTGTATTTGTCCGGAATTTGGATAGAAATAATGAGTGTGGGTATCGGCCGAGAAGAAGAGAGAAATGATGAGTGTGCGTAATGGTGGATTAGGGTTTTTTTGGGAATAATATATTAAGTTGGGGAAAAAGGAAAAAAAATAAAGGGAAAATTATCTAAAAATGCATCATATTTAGATTTTTTTTTTCTAAAAAATATTTTTAGAAATTTTTAGAAATTCAAAAAAAAATTATAAAACTTTTCGAATTTTTTAATTTTTTTTTCGAAAATATGTTTTTTGGAATTTTAAAGGGAAAATTATCTAAAAATGTATCATACTTGACATTTTTTACCATTGTGTGTACGTAGGACGAGCTGAGTTGGCAAGCAACCGGCTCCACGTAGGACGAGCCCGGTTATCAGGTCACCGGGTACACACAATGTACCAAATTACAAAGTTTAGTGATACTTTAGGAAAAAAAAGTTGAGTACACACAACGGTAAAAAGTGTCAAATATGATACTTTTTTAGATAATTTTCCCTTATTTTATAGCATGACGGACTTCTAATTACCTAATATGAAAATTCACTAGCGTCTATTTATTACATTTGATTAAAGCCATTGTAACCTATTAACGTCGAATAAATAGTCCTAGTTAAATTGTTCTATATGATGATTTTAATGTTTTATTATAACGAAACTGAAAGCTTATAATGGGAAACGTATAATGGAATGTGTTGGAAAATTTAGTGCACTTGAGGGATCAATTCACACCTGGTAATGGGTTTGGAGGTATGGAGTATACACCCATTTGGTCACTGAATCCCCTGACTCAATAGTTGTTATGTATTGAATCTGCTGATAGCAGATTCTGCTGATAGTATGATCCTGCTGATAGCATGATCCTGCTGATAGTGTGATTCTGCTGCTAGCGTTTCCACTGATGTGTTAACGTTACCACTGCAAGGGTTATTGTTTCCACTGATAGTGTTATCATTACCACTGCAAGTGATAATGTTTCCACTGATAACTACTGATCCCTATTATTATGGAAAGTATTATGATATAATTAATGGGCCGTTAATTATACATAATTCCATGAGCTAGGGTTTTGAGTATTCTCTATTATAAATAGAGGTCACATCATTCTGCATGGAGAGAGGAAATACGAAAACACAAAACCCTAAACACTTCAATACGCATCTGGTTCTTGGTTTGTGCCTAAAGCAAGAACATCACTTGGTCTTATCCCATAGAGATATTCGTGTAACCCAGGCATAGGGTCGAATAGTTTCTATTGGAAAGTGATACCACGATTTCAAGTGAATATCCGGTACCTTTATTGATTATCTTAACCCTAATCTGGGAACCTGTTTACAAATAACAACCAACAGAATGATCTTTGATTGAATGCCTATCACAATTACATAGTACAGTTAAATACTAATCTTCAGATTATTCTAGACTGGGGCTACATGGGCTTGAGCCCGACACTTCTATGTAACATATTACAGCTAACAATGTAGCATATGACAGCTAACACTCCCTCGCAGTTGAAACGGTAGGACACCGGACGCTGAGACTGGAGCAAAACTCCTCGAATAGAGCAGATGGTAAACCCTTCATGAAGATATCCGCATACTGATATCGAGAAGGTACGTGAAGAACCCGAACCTGACCAGTAGCAACCAAGTCTCTAACAAACTGTATATCAATCTCAAGTGCTTGGTACGCTGATGCTGAACCGGATTGCAAGATAAGTAGACAAGCGTAGCGGAAGATAAAGGTGTGTGTAGCTCACGAAGTAAATTCCGTAACTAACAAGTCTCGGCAACAGCACTGGCAACCCCACGATACTCAACTTCTGCACTAGAACGAGAGATAGTCGGTTGGCGCTTAGAGGACCAGGATAGAAGGTTATTGCCAAGAAAGACACAGTAGCGTGAACTCGATCGCCTAGTAGCAGGGCAACCGGCCTAATCCGCATCAGAATAGGCAACAAATGATGAAGTAGAAAAAGCAAACAACTGTAATCCATAGTCTAAGGTACCCCGAATGTATCGCAAAATCCGTTTGAGAGCCGATAAATGAGGCTTGCGAGGATCATGCATATGAAGGCAAACCTGCTGAACGACATAAGATATATCTAGGCGAGTAAAGGTGAGATACTGAAGAGAATCTGCAAGACTCCGATATAAAGTAGGATCAGATACCGGATCACCATCATCCCCCAGTTTAGACTCAATATCAACAGGAGTCCGAATGGGATTGCAATTAATCATATGTGCTCTCTCCAAAACCTCAATAGCATATTTCTTCTGAGATAAAAACAACACTGAAGAATTAAGTGTAACAGATATTCCCAAAAAATAAGTAAGTGGACCCAGATCTGTCATAGCAAACTCCTGATGTAAGGATCCAATAATCCAATGCAACAAACTCTCAGAAGATGCCGTGAGAACAATATCATCAACATATAATAACAGGTAAGCAGTATCTGTCCCTGTCTATATAATGAGGCGAAAAATGAACCGTTTTTAGGGGGTCATTTAAGCCGGAATTGGAATTTATTTGATCAAATATTGCCCTAAATCGTTCCTTTTATGATTTTAGGTACTTTAGGAGTGAATTCTGGAAAAGGAAGCATTTTGGACGTTTTTGGAACATAAAAGTGAAGAAAATGGCAAAGTCTTAATTTTCCTTGCTGGGAACAGTACCTGACGGCGTCAAGAAGGATTTGATGACGGCGTCAAGAGCAATTTTGGTGACGACCCAGAGAAAACGTGACGGCGTCAGCACAAGGGCGTCAAGAGTAAAAGTGGTGACGGCCCAGAGCAGAAACACACATGACGACGTCAGCTCTGGATCTAGGAAGTCCGAGAACTTTATTGGCGGCGAGATGACAGCGTCAGAATTTTCCTCTTGACGTCGTCACCTCGTGAAATCTATATATACTTTTCTAATTTTCATTCATTAAAGGGGAACTTGTGTGGAGAATTTTAGGGCCGAACTTTATAAACCCTAGCTCGTTTGTAACAGTATTTTCAAGGGTTTTCACCCCTTGAAACCCTTCATGTTCAATTGAGATAAGTATCCTTTCAATTCATTCAATATGTCTATGTGTTGTGTGAATATATCTTATGCTTGTCTTGATTTTAACATGCTAGGCTAGATCTTTCATGTGTTTGCATAGATGTAATGAAACCTAGATGTTGATTATAGGTTGATTGCTTGTTTATAGTTGTAATGGATGAATGATTTCAATGTTAGGCTTAAGAAAACTGGCAGATCTCCATTGTGTAACTTGCTTGAACGTCTTAAGAAACATGAACCGATGTGTACTAGGCTTTTATGGTTGTATTTAATGCATGAGCGAATTCTAGTGATCCCATGTTAGGAGCTTCTTGCAGGCTCGACATAGGAGTGAAGTAAGAGCTTATAGAATTGAGGAAGTAAGTACGCCACCCCATGAATGGTATTAAGGAATATAACCCGTCATCCACGCAACTATAACAAGTAATTAACCTGTAAAAGATATCTAGGGAGTAGTGAAATCTAAGTAAACACAATTCTCCCATATATTGTTCACACCACTAGTTAAATTAGTTTATTTTCATTTTTTTGTTATTTTATTTTGATTGCATCTTAGTTATTGGGTTAGTTGATTAGCAACTAATTACGCCCACTCCTCTAAAAACCCGAGATTTTATTTGCTTTTATAAAATATAAAAAATACAAAAGGAATCATCCCTCACCTCTAGACCTAGTTTTTAGGCTTTCTAATCCTAGCGACACTATTCCTGAGTTGAACGATCAATCCCCCGGTACTTGTCACTATACTATACTACAACGATCAGGTACACTGCCTGGTGGGGGTTGTAAGCTTCTCGAGATCCCTCGAGAGGTAAAGCCTGGTGCAATTCCCATGCATCAAGTTTTTGGCGCCGCAGCCCGAGGAATAGTTATTGTCTAGGTTAGGATTTCTTTTTATTAGGTCTACTTGCTAGATTCCTTTCTAGTAAGATTTTATTTTTATTTTTAGGTTTTCTTTAGTCTATCTTATTTCTTCGTGTTTTTGTTCATAACTCTTTACCATCCGACATCATGGAAGGTGGTAACATCTTTGAACCCATCAACCCACCACAACAAGACCACCCACAAAACCCACCACTAGCAAACCAACCTCTTAGGCCCCGAACCCTAGGAGAGTATTCCCGACCTAGCCACCAAGGCTATCGAAACACCATTGAGCTCACCCAAGGAGCCAATGTGTCTCCCTTGCGATCCGACACCATCCGTTTGGAGCAAAGCGGATGTGAATTCCATGGACTTCGTTCCGAAGATCCAAATCAACATCTCAAGGACTTCCTTAAAATCATAGATTCTATAGACCTTGATGTTACAACTAGAGAGTCAACCCGATTATGCCTATTCCAATTCTCTCTACGTGATCAAGCTAGTCAATGGCTTGAACGTTTCCCCGCGGGATCCATCACCTCATGGGATGATCTCACCACTCGTTTCCTTGCCCAATTCTTCCCATCGGGGAAGACTGCGATGCTTAGAAATGACATCTTGATGTTTGAACAACATCAGGGTGAAAATTTCTACGAAGCATGGGCTCATTTCAAGGATCTACTCCACAAAGTCCCTCATCATGGTATAAATCTTTGGTTATTAGTTCAGATCTTCTATGACCATGTCGACTATCACACTAAACGTACCATCGATAGAGCCGCAGGAGGTAGATTGCGTGATAAGAACGCCGAGGAGTCTTGGGCAATTATTGACGAGCTTGCCGCCGATAATCAAGAGTTATGGGAGTTTAATCACACTATAAAAGCGGCCATCAACGCAATCTCGATACCTGGAGGGACTAATCAAATCTCTGATGAACTCCTTTGCAAACTTGAGGCAAAAGTTGACTGTTTTGAGGAAAGGCAAAAGAGACCCTTAAGCCCTAGACGGGCTGCTGTCAATTCTGTCTCGAAAATGACTTCAACGCCGTTATCAGAGTCACCCTCTAGAGAGAATGTTGAGACTTTTCAAAACTACGCCCCACCTTATTCTCCTCCTGAGAAACTTAGCCCGAAATTTGAAGCCAGAATGAGGGAATATATGGCAACCCATTCTGAGCGGCTTGCTAGATTCGAGGAAGCAGTTTATAAACAAAAGGAGGAGATGCAAGAGAAAATTAATGAGATGATGAGCCTAGTGGAGGAGTATGCCAACTAGAAAACCCCTGAAAGGATGTTACTGAGGAAAGAAAGCATCATCCCCACTACCCGGTTTGTTAATTCCATCACAATTGTCCACACGGATAATGAGAAAGTAGAACCGCCAAAATCCCAATCCTTAAGTTACTACCTGAAACATGATATAAACAAAAACACTATAACAAATTGGATAAAGGGTGACGGGCATAACCAATCCTCCAAACAGGGTTCAGAGAAGGAGGAAGAGGGAAAAGATGAGTATGATACATTACCTGGGGGGCCGATATTCGAGAAACTACTGGTACAAAAAGTGGCTACTAAGCAGATGGCGTGTGGGAACTTTGAGATACCAGCCAGCATCGGGAATTTGAAATATCTAAACGCTTTTGCCGACCAAGGATCGGAAGTAAATCTTATGCCCCTAACTATCTACACCCAACTAATGTCAAAAATGCCAGCCCCCACTCGTGTTAGGCTATCCTTCGCTAGACACTCTTACGTGTACCCCCTGGGAATCTCTGAAGATGTGTTGGTCAATGTCGCAGGATTCATGTATCCCGTTGATTTCATAATCATCGATGATAAGGGAGATGGATGCATGCCAATAATCCTTGGGGCACCATTCCTTACCACCGCAAGAGCTGTCATTAAGTATGAAAATAGGAAAATTGAGCTTAAATCAGGAAAAAGAAAGATTAGCTTTCCCATGACCCCGCGATATGCGCAAGAGAGTTTGATGGGGAGAAAGCTCAAAAACAACATTGACACATCACCTATTCATGTTCAGGAAAAGATACTTGCATGGGAGGTAAGAATCAAAAGCTACCGAGAAACTAAACACAAAGGAAGCAAAAGCAAAGGCAAAAGCAACAAAGTTCATGTCGAGCTTGAACATAGTCAACCAACGAGGAACCATGTACCATTCGAAAAAGGGGACTTAGTACTCTTAAGACACTTGGAGATAACAATACCTCCCGATAAACCGAGTCCCTGGTGGTATGGGCCTTTCACAATTGAAAGCATAAGCCAAGATGGGATGGCTAACTTGAGAAGTAACGGAGGAGGTGAGGTGATTGTGAGTATCGACAGATTGAAACACCACCACCACGATAGTAATGATCGCAACTATATAGGGTACATCATCTCGAGAGATGAGGTCACGTAGTAACCCATGACCTTGAGTCTAGCTACAAGACTCATAAATAAAGAAAAGCGCTTCTTGGGAGGCAACCCATGTTTTGTGTGATTTTTATTTGTTTGATTGTTATTTGTTTCCGTATGCATGCTTTATTTTTATTGTTGGTAGATCATGTTTCAAAATAAAATGGTGAAAATACTTTATTTTGTCGTTTGGCTTAGTCTTAACTTCATCCAAGGGTATTTCGCAAAAGATAAGTGTAAGGGGAAACCCCAAATATGTTTTTGAGAAACAAACTTGATCATGATTCTCCACAATATTAAGTGAACATGTATATTCGTATTTGTTAGAGTCAAATGCTTGTATCGAGTCATAATGATGTTTTGCAGGATTTTCCAGGAAGTAGGACAAAGTTTTTCCAGAAATTTTCCGGAAACTTAACATAAGAATTTCTGCAGGTCACTTCCGACGGCGTCAGGAAGAAATTCCTGACGGCGTCACGTGTAAAATTCTGGAAATTTTGCTAGTTTTGTTTTTCTAACGGAGTCTTAAAGTTTTTCTTGAATCTTTAGTTTTATAATCTCCAGGAAATCTGTAAACACTCGTTCCACAAGCATTATATCTTACATTGTTTTCTAGGATTTATTATCATATATAGATTGCCGCCGATTTTACGCGAGGTTGCCATGTTTGTTTTCTCAGGTTTAACAGGTTATGTATGAAAAGAAGATGATTTATATTCTGGAAGGGAAGCTTTTATTGTTCATTTTCTTGGAGGAAGATCTAACCTTGTTGCCACACTATCCATACCGAGCGAATCAGGGGAGTATTTGATTTCATTCTTTTACCTGTTTTACTTTTACATTCTTTAATTGAACATTGGGGACAATGTTCATCCTATGTGTAAGGGGAGGGTAAATGATGATACCTTATAGATACACTTTCACTTGAGTTTGTTTGTTTGATGGTATATGTGTAATAAAACTATGAGAAATACTTGTTAGTGTAATTTTAGCGCCAAATTTAAATTTTTTTACAACATTTAGGAGTGAAACTTTAGCCATAGCAAGCGTCTCATGGATAGGAGATTGTATGACTAGCACAAAACCGTACTATTCAGAAAAATTTTCCACCCAAATATGTGAGGTTCGCCTTTAGATTTGATAGGAAAAGCATTTACTATTAGTGCTTATGAGTGTACCGGTAGCATTTAGATTCTAGAACTTGCGTTAATGATGCATCCCGAGACCGCTAGTGAGACTACATTCGTGTAGTAGTTTTTACTACATGATAAGAGGCATTAGGATCACCCTTGTGTTAAACCCGTATCATAATTACTTGACCATTTAAGTCATATTACTTGGCTAGTTAAGTCAACTAATTTTTCTCACACCCTTAGCGTTGTACTCATTTTTAGTACACGAAACCCCTAGTACACCCCTCCGAGCCTATCTTTTCGTTTCTAACTTTAAGCATCTTACTTAAAGGAAGAATTTGTTACAACCCACTTAAATGTACACCCAAATCGCCTTAGCCTTTCGTGTATGCACTCATCTTTATTGCATTATTGTTACATGTTTAAACCCTTAGTTAATTATCTAATTGATTACATGGTTGCTAAGTCGAGTCATATCCTTGTACATATTGTTTTGGTACGATTGGGACTCATGGGTAAAGTACTAATGTTATGGAGTAATGGGGAAGAACATCATATTATTACCCCCATATGTGCGTTAATCTTAAAAGTACTCAAAGTGTTTTGATTATCTTAATTCGAGTCATTAGATTAGTTTATTGTAAAGTATGTAAAAATTCAACTGTAAGGGGAATGTTCATTCCCTATGATGTATTATTTTGGATGGTAGGGTAAGAGTGTATGCAAAAAAAAAAAAAAAAAAAAAAAAAAAAAAAAAAAAAAAAAAAAAAATCGAAAAAAATTAAGAAAAAGAGAAAAAAAAAAAGAGAAAAAAACATACGGACTACCATCCCGTTTCATTCTATGTTTAGTTTATGTTTTTGTTATTTTTGATTTATTAGCTTAAGTTTAGTCTAGTCTTGGCTTAGCAACGCCATATTGTACATGTAATTAACCAAGATGGTTAGCTCGCCACCAGTAAAGATTGCCTATATCCAACAAAACCGTGTATTCCATATCCCTACACCTAACGTTATAACCCTTTGAAAGACCTCTTTGATAGTTTATGCTAGGTGCTTACGCCATGTGGTGGAGGTTTGATCCTTTCCCAAGCCTATGGTAATCTATTTTGCTATGACAGGTAGTGAGAGATGTTTTCCATTTCCATATTGTGATATATACTTTATTACACCCGAGAGATGTGAGTATCTAAACACTATTTGTGAGGTGCTAGTGTATGACCTCCGTGCTTGTCTTTGGTCTTTAGTGGAATGATTATTTGTTGTAATTACTTTTATATTAGTGTTAAATGACCCCTAACTTGTATTTTGACTAGAATAAAAGCGCATTTGCTTGAGGACAAGCAAATCTCAAGTGTAAGGGTATATGATGAGGCGAAAAATGAACCGTTTTTAGGGGGTCATTTAAGACGGAATTGGAATTTATTTGATCAAATATTGCCCTAAATCGTTCCTTTTGTGATTTTAGGTACTTTGGGAGTGAATTCTGGAAAAGGAAGCATTTTGGACGTTTTTGGAGCATAAAAGTGAAGAAAACGGCAAAGTCTTAATTTTCCTTGCTGGGAACAGTACCTAACGGCGTCAAGAGCAATATTGGTGACGACCCAAAGAAAACGTGACGGCGTCAGCACAAGGGCGTCAAGAGTAAAAGTGGTGATGGCCCAGAGCAGAAACACACATGACGGCGTCAGCTCTGGATCTAGGCAGTCCGAGAACTTTATTGGTGGCGAGATGACGGCATCAAAATTTTCCTCTTGATGCCGTCACCTCGTGAAATATATATATATATATATATATATATATATATATATATATATATATATATATATATATATATATATATATATATATATATATATATATATATATATATATATATATATATATATATATATATATATATATATATACTTTTCTAATTTTCATTCATTAAAGGGGAACTTGTGTGGAGAATTTTAGGGCCGAACTTTATAAACCCTAGCTCGTTTGTAACAGTATTTTCAAGGGTTTTCACCCCTTGAAACCCTTCATGTTCAATTGAGATAAGTATCCTTTCAATTCATTCAATATGTCTATGTGTTGTTTGAATATATCTTACGCCTGTCTTGATTATAACATGCTAGGCTAGATCTCTTGTGTGTTTGCTTAGATGTAAAGAAACCTAGATGTTGATTATAGGTTGATTGCTTGTTTATAGTTGTAATGGATGAATGATTTCAATGTTAGGCTTAAGAAAACTGGCAGATCTCCATTGTGTAACTTGCTTGAACGTTTTAAGAAACATGAACCGATGTGTACTAGGTTTTTATGGTTGTATTTAATGCATGAGCGAATTCTAGTGATCCCATGTTAGGAGCTTCTTGCAGGCTCGACATAGGAGTGAAGTAGGAGCTTATAGAATTGGGGAAGTAAGTACGCCACCCTATGAATGGTATTAAGGAATATAACCCGTCATCCACGCAACTATAACAAGTAATTAACCTGTAAAAGATATCTAGGGAGTAGTGAAATCTAAGTAAACACAATTCTCCTATATATTGTTCACACCACTAGTTAAATTAGTTTATTTTCAGTTTTTTGTTATTTTATTTTGATTGCATCTTAGTTATTGGGTTAGTTGATTAGCAACTAATTCTTCCCACTCCTCTAAAAACTCGAGATTTTATTTGCTTTTATAAAATATAAAAAATACAAAAAGAATCATCCCTCACCTCTAGACCTAGTTTTTAGGCTTTCTAATCCTAGCGACACTATTCCTGAGTTGAACGATCAATCCCCCAGTACTTGTCACTATACTATACTACAACGATCAGGTACACTGCCTGGTGGGGGTTGTAAGCTTCTCGAGATCCCTCGAGAGGTAAAGCCTGGTGCAATTCCTATGCATCACTATATATAAATAAAAATGAGTCACAACGACTATGAGAAAACCCAACCCGAGTGATATAAGAAGAAAATCGCTGAAACCAAGCTCTAGGGGCTTGCTTAAGCCCATATAGAGACCGCTGCAATAAACATACATAATCAGGGTGTACAGAGTCCCGAAACCCCGGAGGCTGATGCATATAAACTGTTTCAGATAAATCACTATTTAAAAAAGCATTCTTGACATCAAGCTGATGAATCGGCCAATGTCGAAAACTAACTAAACTCATAACAGTCCGAATAGTACCCGGTTTAACCACTAGACTAAAGGTCCCATCCACATCAACCTCCTCTAATTGATTACTATCATTCGCCACAAGACGAGCCTTGTAATGACTAAGAGTGCCATCAACCAAATACTTATGGCGAAAAAGCCACATAGAGCGAATAATGTTGGTGTCCATGGGTTTAGGCACTAGAGTCCAAGTTCCGTTCTTAATAAGTGCAGTGTATTCACCTCGTATAGCATTTTTGTTGGGTTATGGTAGTTAGATTAGCCAATATACAACTAAAATGTGTGAGCCTATTGGGGGCGCACGCGTTTGTAGAACCGTAGAGGGGGGGGGGGTTGAATACAGTTTCTTCGGATTTTTAGATGTTTAAAAACTTTAAGCCAAAGAGAACACCAAGTGGTTGTACAATAATCCAACAACCACTAACACAACCAAAGTATATAAAGCAAGTAAGAACACAACGATATGTACTGGTTCGGGATGGGGGGTTTATACCATCCGTACGTTCAGTTGCGAATCCGCGACTCCAATACTATTCACTAGTATAATCCTTTCGGTGGACTACAAACCGTTACAATTCACTCCACCGATATTCAACAATATCGATGCTCACAAAGAAGGAGTTACTCCTACAGCATTCCGCCCTCGGAAACCACCCAAAAGAATATCGCGATTCGACTTCACCTAAGGTTCACTGATGAGTGCTCAAACACTCATCATTTTTACCGTATCTGGACTGCCAAAACATCCAAAAACACCCAAAAACGCATCAAAATACACAAATTATCCCAAAAGTGTGTTTTATATGTTTTAGATGCAAAAAGTTTGAAAACAAATGAAAAACGAACAAAGTTTGCACAATTGGCAGTTTCAGTCCCTCAAGTTTCAAAATTTGGCAAAACTAGTCCCTGGAAGTTTAAAACGAAAGAAAAGTCAACCCAAGGCAAATAAAAGTCAAAAATTATCAAAATAAGTCCTTGGGTGATAAAGTTTGAGAAAATTACACTTTTACCC
This sequence comes from Artemisia argyi, assembly GCA_030686995.1. Lineage (NCBI taxonomy): Eukaryota > Viridiplantae > Streptophyta > Magnoliopsida > Asterales > Asteraceae > Artemisia > Artemisia argyi. The sequence continues at coordinate 6,873,297 of CM060690.1, forward strand.
CTTAAAATCCAAAATTGACAAGAATGGTCCCTGGAATTTTGGAAATTGACAGATTCAGTCCCTGGTGGGATAATTTTGAAAGAAAATCACTTTTGGCCCTTGGAAAATCATAAATTGTCAAAAATGATATTTTGGTGTGAGTTTGAGGAAATTACAACATGGGTCCCTCAAGTTTGGAAATATGGCAAAACAAGTCCCCCGGGTTTTCAAAAATGGAAATTACCTTTTATAACCCCTATACTATTTAGACTTGTCATTATTAGCCCATGGGATAATGTTAGGAAAGTGGCATAACACACCCCTCAATGTTTGGTAAATTACATGAATGGTCCTTGTGATCTAAAGTTACTAAAACCATCCGGACCTAAACTAATTTAACCCAACACCAAACAGCCCACCTTATAACTCCATTTCTGATCCAGTTACCAACTCCAGGCCCATTCCATTTTAGCCCACCAAAAGAAAGCTAAAACACCCCGTCCAAACTAACTAAACTCCACCCTTTGACTTCGGTCAACACCAACACCATCCCCTCCACTCCACCTCAGCTGCTACCAGACAAACCCCCCCCCCTCATCATCACCCCTAGTTTCACCACCTGCACACTCCATCATCATATCCTTCCCCCCCCCCCTTGTGCACCAAACAAACACAAACAAACAAAGATGCACCTCTGGCTTCAAATAGCTCCAAGAAACAGGCAAAGCAAAATGGGCGCCAAAACTCTTTCAAAGGCTGAGATTGTTTCGTTTAATCCAATGGTCCAAGAGAAGAGCTAGGAAGAGTCCAAGACCTCCCAAACCCTAATTTGGAGATATAAAAAGAAGAAGAGAAGCTGAGAAGTGAGAGTGTAGTTTTAGCTTAATTTAAATTATGTAAGCTTATTGTAATTTTATCTTTCAGAAAAAGCTCTTAGATTGTAACCAGTTTCTCTTGAATAAGAAAAAAACTTTTAGTTCTTAAATTCCAGTGTTGATATTGTTTTTTTTAGTTTTCATATTTATGCTCAAGTTTTAGTTAAATGTTGGTCTGAGCTTCCTAAGTCATCTCACAGCTTTCATTTAAGTCACATTAAGCTCACTTAGTAGCTTTTAAATCCCTGTAAGGCCATTTAATTGGCTTAACTCAGTAAACTAGATAAATCATCAAAAACACAAAGAAAAATCAGTAAAAAGAAAAAAATAAAAATAAAGAAGGTGATTAAGCATTGGAGCAGGTTAAGTATTGGATGGACCTGGTTTAGAGCTCATGGGAGCACTTAGGGGTTGATTGTGGATCTTGAATTACTTGATTTCAGCTTGGAGGCTTTTTGTAAGCTCAATTCTTATTTTCCATTTTCTACTTTGCAAATGCTTATTCACTGCTTATTATATTTTGCACTTATTCTCATGCTTATTTATGCTTAGTTATAATTGCAACTCATGCTTATTTGGTAGCCTAAGTTAAATCAGTTAGAACCTTGGTCATTTTCATTTAAATAGTCTAGGTGTAATCTTTTTACTTAGCTTGTCATATAAGTGTTAATTTGGTCTTAGTAATGGTTTCTCAGTAAAGTTGTGATACTAATATTCCCTGATTTTCAGATAATCTTTGTTCAAACTTAGTTTTCAAGTATAAAATTTCATAACAGATAGATAAATGGGTGTTTGGATCAGTGGATTAGCCACTGATTCCTTGGTCTTGGTTGGTACTTGTTGTTGATATACATCACCTAGGTCTGCTTGAGCTTGAATCAAACCTTAAAATCTGGTCTTAGTAGCTTTAAAGTCAAAATGGCAAAGATCCACCACCACAGTTAACTGTGGTGGTTTTTAGAGTCCAAAGTTTTTCATTTCAATAGATAAGTGAATGTTTCAACTTAATTCATTCCTCATTTAAGTTATAAACATGATTAGAGTAAGCTAGATTAAGCAAAAGTTCATAAAAGTCAAACTGAGTGGTTAAGTGGAAAAGTCAAAAGCAGTCCTCAGTCATTTTGAGCAATCTTTGAAGGCTTGTATCTTGTTGGATTTACAGTTTTAGGATCTGAAATTTGGTGTGGATAATCTTTACCACTTAGTTTATTTTTGAGATTTTATTCAGATTTTTATAAATTTATTTGGTGGGTCCCACACCCCCTTGAAGTAGGCTGCAGGGCAACCCAGTGTCCTGTGCACAGACCATCACCACAATCACCACCACTTTGGTGGTTCATTGTGACCACCACAGTGATCCCCTAGGTCTCAATTTTGGTTCTCCCAACCCCCCTCCTACCCAGGAGTGTTTGTGAACCTTTCATTTGAACCCTAGACCTGTGGACCCCATCTGATTTGGTCCCTTAAGTTTGTCCCCAAACTGCCTCAGTAACTATTTTGTTAAGTGCTTATTCAAGCTTTTTGGCTTATTCAGGTTCAATTTTTGCTTATTAAGTGCTTAATATTGTTTATTAGACTCAGTGAAACCTAGTTTTAGCAGTGTGGACCCCACCATTCCCCATTTGAGCTTAAAACACCCCACAGTCAACAAAAGTCAACTGAAGGTGTAATAAGCTTTTCAATTGCTTATTCAGTGGGTTTAAACAAAAGTGCTTTTATTAAAGTTAGTTGTTTTTAGCTTATTATCAGTTTAGAAAAAGAAAAAATCAAAAAAATCAATTTTAACAATAGTGATAGCTTCTATTTAATAGGATTTATCTATTTATTTTTCTTTTTAATTAATTTCTAAGTAATATGTCACTTTTATATTTTTAGAAATTATATTTTAGGTTAAAATAATTTTACAAATTTTTCCAGATTTTTATTTTGTCAACTAGTGGTATTTCTAATTAATTTTAGTTTAATTTAGTTTTAATTAATATTAATCAATTAAATAGCATAATTAGTTTTTATATAATATAACCTAGTTTTTATATTTTTTTCTAGCTTGTATTTTAGTTAAAATACTTTTATAAATTTTTTTAGAATTTTTACTGTTCATTTAATAGTTTTCATAATTTAAATAGTTTAATTAGATATTAATTAATAAATAGAATAATAATTAGTTAATTAATTTAAAAATACATAAAATTAACTTTTTATAATTTTTTAGGATTCCCATGATGGTTAATTAGATTTATAAAATTTTTCTTAATTTTCTAAGTCTTTTAAGTATTTTTAATAATTCTAATTAGTTTAATTAGTATTAAATAGATAATTAGTAATTAATTAATTATAAATAATTAAATTGTGTAAAAATAATTTTAATTTTTCTTAAAATTTTCTTTTATTATTAGGATTGTATAAATTTCAATTTTGCACTTTTAACCCTTCCCGTCCTTCAGTTGTACTTTTTGTTTTGTGCGTCTGCTTACGTTTTTAATTAAAACGTACGTTTTTAGTGTTTAGCTCAAATCTTCGTAATCTAAATTCCCGTAATCAGTCACGTAGCTTTCCTAAGCTATATTCGTTAAATAATTCCAAATAATTCTGATCATAACCTTTTCCTGTGAATAATTACCCGATCACAAATACGCCAAAGTTACAATTCACACTTCAACGGGACTTAACGACCTGGTGATACCCTATATTACCCGGAGCATTGACCTAAGCTATTTGACTTTGTTGACCATTATCTGGTCAATATAAGTTAGGTGGTTCAGGCTCAATCAAAATTTGGCGCCGCTGCCGGGGAAGTGTGCGCGTTTCTTTAGCGTTATTTGAGATTAGTGTTATCTCACCTCACTCACTGTATAAATACCACCACTTGTGTATATTTTCATAATCAAAATACAAAAAAGTCATTAACACTTTTCCTAAAGTGTTAAAACACCAAAAAAATTAAAAACAACAAAACAGATCGTAACGTTTTCTGATTCGGTTTTCTTTTAAGGTGATTCTTAAAGAAAAACGATTTTGGTAAACGAAACGATACCAAAAATATTCTCCAAAAGTTTTTAAACCCATACACAAAACACAAAAAGATTCGTCTTTTTCTTGTGAATAATAATTCTACATAAAATAAACCGTCGAAAACCAAGGCAGAACACCTTCCAACTGGGGGTGTGAACAAATAAGTTCCCAAATCAAAAAGATTAAAACTTGCCTTTGTATCCTGGTGAGTGGTGTACCTTTTCTCAAGAAGCCACTCACTTGTGATTATTGGTTTAAGTTCACTGTGGTTTTGTCTCGACTTTGTTTTGATTGATTTTTGTTCCTAGTGCATGCGCACTCGTTCTTCTAGGTCTACTAGCCCATTACGTGAGCTTGTACGAAAACCTAGAAGACCTCGTCGTCGTTCAGCACCAACAGTCGGATCTGAGATCCGTACTGTTGCCACACCCACTATCACCATGGCGGAAGACCGTCCCATGTGTGAACTTCTCCAAGCACCCATCGAGGGTTACGGAGATGCCATTATTGTCCCAGCCATCGTGGCTGATAGTTTTGAGCTCAAAACCGGGTTACTCAATCTTGTAACCTCAAGTCAGTTCTACGGTTTTGAGAGGGACGATCCTCATGCTCATATTCGATGGTTCAATAAAATCACATCAACCATCAAGTACAAAAATGTCCCATGTGAAGCAATAAAACTTCTTCTCTTCCCATTCTCATTGGAGGGGCAAGCCCGGATTTGGCTTGAAAAACTACCTCCACGATCTATTGAGACTTGGGAAGATCTTGTCAAAAAGTTTGTGAATGAATTCTTCCCACCTTCCAAGACCACGAGTCTTAAGAACGAAATCACCAAGTTCACTCAAAAATATGATGAATCTTTTGGTGAAGCGTGGGATCGTTTCAAAGAATTACTTCGCAAGTGTCCACATCATGGTTTCTCTGAGTTGATGCAACTCGATACGTTTTACAATGGCGTGAGCCAAGCTGATCAGGATTCACTCAATGCCTCCGCGGGAGGCAACTTTTTGAGTAAAACCACAAAAGAAGCTTTGCAAATCATAGAAAACAAGTCTAAGGTCCGCTCTACACGAAGCAAACCGATTGTTTCCCAAATTAATGCGGGACCTTCCACTTCATCTTCTGTGAGTCAATCTAGCACGGATGCTAAGATTGACAAGCTCACTGAAGCGATCCAAGCTTTGGTTCTCGCCCAAACAAAGAAAGTTTCATTTCCACAACATCCTCCACCTGCTGAGGTTAAAAAAGTGGAAGTCTGTGTAACTTGTGGTGGGCCGCATGCCTACTACAATTGCACAGCTACTGATGGTACTCCATACGAAGCTCATGCTTTAGCGGGGTCCCAAAATCAAGGAGGCAATCAATATCGCCCTCCTATGGACCCTAGCTATCGTCCTCAACATCATTATCCTGGACCTCCTGGTTTTAATCAAAACCAAAATGTCCAAAACCGTGGCCAAAATCAAAATAGAGCTAACCAAGGTTATCAAAACCAAGGTTATCAAAACCAAAGTAACTTCAATCAGGGCCACGGTTTTCCAAATCAAAACCAAGGGTTCCAAAATCAAGGTTTCCAACAACAAAATCAAGGAAACTTTAATCGGAACCAAGGTCAGGGTAACTTCAATCAGGGATATTTTCATGGAAACAACAACCCTAATCAGGGTAATTTTCAAAATCAAGGTCCCAATCCGAACAATCGAGCTCCAAATATTCCTAATCCGAATCAAGCCATTGTTCCAACCGGGCCTTCATCTGACGAGTTGTTGAAACAATTCATGAAGTCCCAAGAAGAGTTGAACAAGTTGCTGGTCAGCCAGATTTCTGACATCAAGAAGTCTTTAAATGATCGACCCTCGGGCTCAGGTACTACTTTACCGAGCAACACGATCGCTAACCCGAGGGGCGATGCTAAGGCGATCACAACACGAAGTGGTGCTTCATATGATGAACCCGCGATTCCTACTACCTCTTCTTCTCCTCCAAAGGTAGTGAGTCGTGAACCTGAGGTGACAAAGGACAAAGTGCAAAATCCTAGCCCACGAAGTACAGCACACGTCCAACCTCAGGTTATTCCTGAAACCAGATGTAAGCCTGGAGTTGTCTTTGAACCACCAGAAACTCCAGTGGACAGCCCTAAATCCAAAACTTCTATTCCCTATCCATCACGTCTCAGTGAACAAAAGCTCCGCGAAAAAGCTAATCACCAAATGGATAAATTTTTCCAAATCTTCCAAGATTTGCATTTTGATATCAGCTTCGCGGATGCTATTCTCTTGATGCCCAAGTTTGCATCGACAATCAAAAATCTGTTGAGTAACAAAGAAAAATTATTTGAGATGGCAAGAACTCCTCTGAATGAGAACTGCTCTGCGGTTCTTTTGAAAAAGCTTCCTGAAAAGCTTGGAGATCCCGGGAAATTTCTCATTCCTTGTACTTTCCCGGGTATGGTTGATTGCTTCGCCCTGGCCGATCTAGGTGCTAGCATCAACCTGATGCCATATTCTGTGTGGAAGAAACTCTCTCTTCCCGAACTTACCCCCACGTGCATGACTTTAGAGCTTGCCGATCGTTCGATTTCTCGTCCCATCGGAATTGCCGAGGACGTATTCGTTAAAGTGGGGAAGTTCCATTTTCCGGCAGATTTTGTGATTGTTGACTTTGATGCCGATTCTAGGGTCCCTCTCATTCTTGGGCGGGGATTCCTTAGAACTGGGCGCGCTCTTATCGATGTATTTGAGCATGAGATCACATTACGTGTTGGAACGGAAGCCATAACCTTCAACCTAAATCAAACTTCGAGATACTCCTCCAATTATGATTGTGAGTCGGTGAATCAAATTGATGTCATCGATGGTGCTGCTGAGGAGTATGCTCAAGAGATTTTAGGTTTCATTGATGATTCTTCGAGTGAAAATCTCACTCAGTCTTCTCACCCCATTATCGCCAATTCTTATCCTTCCCTCACTCCGTTTGAGGGAAGTGACTTCATCTTAGAAGAAATGGAGGCGTTTCTCAAAAGTGATTCGATTCCCGATGGAATTGATAACCAAGAGATCGACCTCGAGAGGGATATTCTCATACTTGAAAAATTGTTAAACGAAGATCCCTCTCCTCTTCCTGTTCTACCACAACAACTTCATAAAGAGGAGGTCAAAAATGTTGAGAAAACTGATGACTTCCCTGAGGTTGAACTTAAGGACTTGCCGCCTCATCTTGAATATGCATTTCTGGAGGGTGATGATAAATTACCCGTCATAATTGCCAAAGACTTAAGTGATGAGGAAAAGGCTGCTCTCATAAAGGTTTTGAAGTCTCATAAACAAGCAATTGCTTGGCGTCTCTCCGACATCAAGGGCATTGACCCTGAATTCTGTACTCATAAAATTTTAATGGAGGACGACTTCAAACCTGCAGTCCAACAACAAAGAAGGGTGAATCCAAAAATTCACGAGGTTATCAAGCAAGAGGTTTTAAAACTTCTTGATGCCGGATTGATTTACCCTATCTCGGACAGTCCTTGGGTCAGCCCAATCCATTGTGTTCCAAAAAAGGGTGGCATTACAGTTGTCACAAATGAGGAAAATGAGTTAATTCCCACTCGTTTGGTTACGGGTTGGCGCGTCTGTATTGATTATCGTAAGTTAAATGACGCCACCCGCAAAGATCATTTTCCTCTGCCCTTTATGGATCAGATGCTCGAGAGATTAGTGGGGAATGAGTATTATTGCTTCCTCGATGGTTTCTCGGGTTACTTTCAGATTCCCATTGACCCGCAAGACCAAGAAAAGACCACTTTCACGTGCCCCTATGGAACTTTCGCATATAAACGTATGCCATTTGGCTTATGTAATGCTCCGGGCACATTTCAAAGATGTATGATGGCCATTTTTTCCGACATGATCGGGAAAAGTATGGAGGTCTTTATGGACGATTTTTCGGTCATTGGGGATTCGTTTCAGTCATGCCTCTCCCACTTAGACAATATGCTAAAACGTTGTGAAGACACAAAGTTATGTCTAAATTGGGAGAAGAGTCACTTTATGGTCAAAGAGGGCATTGTCCTCGGCCATAAAATTTCAAAAAACGGGATTGAGGTTGATCGTGCCAAAGTGGACGTCATTGCAAAATTACCTCATCCCACAACTGTGAAAGGTGTTAGGAGCTTTTTGGGTCACGCCGGCTTTTACCGTAGGTTTATTCAAGACTTTTCTAAAATCGCCCGGCCTATGACCCATCTCCTCGAAAAGGATGCTCCTTTTATCTTCTCTCCTGAGTGCATCGAAGCCTTTGAAACATTAAAGAAAAGGCTTACCGAGGCACCGATTCTTGTTGCCCCCGATTGGGACTTGCCCTTTGAGCTCATGTGTGATGCTAGTGATTATGCTATTGGGGCAGTCTTGGGGCAACGCAAAACAAAACATTTTCAGCCTATACACTATGCCAGCAAGACTATGACCGAGGCTCAAAGCCATTACACCACCACTGAAAAAGAATTGTTAGCTGTGGTGTATGCTTTTGAAAAATTCCGGCCATACTTGATTTTGACAAAAAGCATAGTGTATACGGATCACTCGGCTTTGAAGTACCTTTTTGCAAAACAAGATGCAAAGCCGAGACTTCTTCGTTGGGTTCTCCTCCTTCAGGAATTTGATATCATTATTCGTGATAAAAAAGGAGCTGAGAACCTAGCTGCTGATCATCTCTCCCGTCTTGAAAACCCCCACCAAGATGCTTTCGAGAAAAAGGAAATAAATGAAACATTTCCTCTCGAAACCCTCAATGCGGTTTCATTTTGTGGAGACTCTATTACCCCATGGTTTGCCGACTTTGCAAACTACCTTGCGGGTAATTTCATTGTGAAAGGGATGTCGTCCCAACAGAAAAATAAATTCTTTAAAGATGTAAAACATTATTTCTGGGATGACCCCTACTTGTTCAAAATCTGTGCGGATCAAGTCATCCGGCGGTGTGTATATGGTCAAGAAGCCACTGAAATTCTTAAGGCTTGCCATGCTGGTCCCACGGGGGGCCACCACAATCCAAATTACACCGCCAAAAAGGTGTTTGACTCCGGTTTCTTTTGGCCCACAATCTACAAGGATGCCCATGAATTAGTCAAATCCTGTGACGCTTGTCAACGTCACGGGAATATTTCACAAAAGAATGAAATGCCACAAAATGCAATTCAAGTTTGTGAAATCTTTGACGTTTGGGGCATTGACTTTATGGGGCCATTCCCGTCATCTCATGGAAACAAGTATATACTCGTGGCAGTTGACTATTTGTCAAAATGGGTCGAAGCAAAAGCTTTACCCACAAATGATGCCCGAGTAGTTGTGAAGTTTTTGAAAGCTCTCTTTGCTCGATTTGGAACTCCACGTGCTATAATTAGTGATCGTGGTACGCATTTTTGCAATGACAAATTCGATAAAGTCATGCAAAAGTATGGTGTAACTCACCGTCTTTCTACTGCGTACCACCCGCAAACAAGTGGACAAGTAGAAGTTTCCAATCGGGGCATTAAGAGAATTTTGGAAAGAACCGTTGGGGAAAATCGTGCATCTTGGTCGGACAAATTAGATGATGCACTTTGGGCTTTCCGTACGGCGTATAAAACACCCATTGGGTGTACGCCATATAAGCTTGTGTACGGGAAAGCGTGCCATCTTCCGATCGAGCTTGAGCATAAAGCCTATTGGGCTCTCAAGCATGCAAATTTTGACCTCAAAACTGCGGGTGATCACAGGAAAGTTCAACTCAATGAATTAAATGAACTCCGTGATCAAGCCTACGAGAACTCTTTGATCTACAAGGAAAAGACAAAGAAGATTCATGACTCCAAGATCAAAAACCGCGTTTTCAACGTTGGTGATCGAGTCCTTCTTTTCAACTCTAGACTCAAGATCTTCTCGGGAAAGCTCAAAACCCGATGGACTGGTCCATTCACTATCGTTAAGGTTTATCCTTATGGCACCGTCGAGTTATCACAAAATGACGGACCTAATTTTAAAGTGAATGGACATCGTCTAAAGCACTACTTTGGAGAGGACATACCATCCATGGTTGTCCCAGATCTCCAAACTTTCCCCAAGGACAATTGAATTCGGGGATCGAGTCAAGCTAGTGACTCGGTGAACAAAAATTAGCAACATATACGGGTTTTCACCCGTATTTCTGACTTCTTTCTATTTTCTACCACCCTAGTGTGGGGGAGTGGCCATCCCCCACCGTTTCAAAAGTAAATATTTTTCAAAATTCAATAAACATGTTTTGTATATTATGTCATTCATCTCCCGGGCTGTCAAGGCAAATTTACTACAGTTAATCATTCACAAGTGATTAGCTAGCGTGGTAAACTTGACACAAGCCTGGGAAGTGTATGTATATTATTATTCATCTCCCAGGCTGTCAAGGCGGATTTATTACAGTTAATCATTCACAAGTGATTAGCTTGCGTGGTAAACCTGACACAAACCTGGACGGTGTATGTATATTATAAACTTTATCATTCAACTCCCGGGCTGTTAGGGCAAATTTATTACAGTTAATCATTCACAAGTGATTAGCTAGCGTGGTAAACCTAACACAAGCCTGGGAGGTAGTGAGCAAAAAAAAAAAAAAAAAAAAAAAAAAAAAAAAAAAAAAAAAGATTGTATGTACAGATAAAATAAAGTGAAAAATAGAAATCTCCACAGTTAGAATCGAATATTAGCTTTTCCATTCAGAGATTCGGCATAATAGCCGGGACTTTGAATATTGAGGACAATATTCAGTTCTAGTGTGGGGGGGGGAAATTCTTACGAATTTTATCATAAAACTTTCCAAGTACCCCCAATTTTAGGCCAAAATTTTTCAAAATTTTTCACTTTATTCCAAAATTTTTGTGGTTATCAGTCCGCCAAAGTCTTAATGACAAAGGGATTGGCTAGTCCAGGAGCAAACGGCTCTTGGTAAAGACATCTCAAATCCGTTGATGGCTGGCAGTTTGCCAAAAACTTGCATGGTTCCTCAACTCCCCCGCATCCTTATAAGCAAATGAGTTGGCTAGCCCACAAGATTATGGCTTGTGGTAAAGGCAGTGGAAAAACCATAATTGGTAATCAGCTCACCAAGATGTTGACTAGGTCCATCAAGATGCTGGCTAGTCCAGGAGCAAACGGCTCCTGGTAAAGACTTATCAAATCCGTTGACAGCTGGTGGTTTGCTCAAAATCACACGGTTATCAGGTGTGCCACAGTTCTTACACCTGGCTACTCCAGAAGTGATGGCTTTTGGTAAAGAGATTAAAATCCATCAAGTTTTTCTCAAAATATTGCTAGGGACTAGCAATAGCTTAGTGTGGGGGATTGATGAGTGCTCAAACACTCATCATTTTTACCGTATCTGGACTGCCAAAACATCCAAAAACACCCAAAAACGCATCAAAATACACAAATTATCCCAAAAGTGTGTTTTATATGTTTTAGATGCAAAAAGTTTTAAAACAAATGAAAAACGAACAAAGTTTGCACAATTGGCAGTTTCAGTCCCTCAAGTTTCAAAATTTGGCAAAACTAGTCCCTGGAAGTTTAAAACGAAAGAAAAGTCAACCCAAGGCAAATAAAAGTCAAAAATTATCAAAATAAGTCCTTGGGTGATAAAGTTTGAGAAAATTACACTTTTACCCCTTAAAATCCAAAATTGACAAGAATGGTCCCTGGAATTTTGGAAATTGACAGATTCAGTCCCTGGTGGGATAATTTTGAAAGAAAATCACTTTTGGCCCTTGGAAAATCATAAATTGTCAAAAATGATATTTTGGTGTGAGTTTGAGGAAATTACAACATGGGTCCCTCAAGTTTGGAAATATGGCAAAACAAGTCCCCCGGGTTTTCAAAAATGGAAATTACCTTTTATAACCCCTATACTATTTAGACTTGTCATTATTAGCCCATGGGATAATGTTAGGAAAGTGGCATAACACACCCCTCAATGTTTGGTAAATTACATGAATGGTCCTTGTGATCTAAAGTTACTAAAACCATCCGGACCTAAACTAATTTAACCCAACACCAAACAGCCCACCTTATAACTCCATTTCTGATCCAGTTACCAACTCCAGGCCCATTCCATTTTAGCCCACCAAAAGAAAGCTAAAACACCCCGTCCAAACTAACTAAACTCCACCCTTTGACTTCGGTCAACACCAACACCATCCCCTCCACTCCACCTCAGCTGCTACCAGACAAACCCCCCCCCCCCTCATCATCACCCCTAGTTTCACCACCTGCACACTCCATCATCATATCCTTCCCCCCCCCCCCTTGTGCACCAAACAAACACAAACAAACAAAGATGCACCTCTGGCTTCAAATAGCTCCAAGAAACAGGCAAAGCAAAATGGGCGCCAAAACTCTTTCAAAGGCTGAGATTGTTTCGTTTAATCCAATGGTCCAAGAGAAGAGCTAGGAAGAGTCCAAGACCTCCCAAACCCTAATTTGGAGGTATAAAAAGAAGAAGAGAAGCTGAGAAGTGAGAGTGTAGTTTTAGCTTAATTTAAATTATGTAAGCTTATTGTAATTTTATCTTTCAGAAAAAGCTCTTAGATTGTAACCAGTTTCTCTTGAATAAGAAAAAAACTTTTAGTTCTTAAATTCCAGTGTTGATATTGTTTTTTTTAGTTTTCATATTTATGCTCAAGTTTTAGTTAAATGTTGGTCTGAGCTTCCTAAGTCATCTCACAGCTTTCATTTAAGTCACATTAAGCTCACTTAGTAGCTTTTAAATCCCTGTAAGGCCATTTAATTGGCTTAACTCAGTAAACTAGATAAATCATCAAAAACACAAAGAAAAATCAGTAAAAAGAAAAAAATAAAAATAAAGAAGGTGATTAAGCATTGGAGCAGGTTAAGTATTGGATGGACCTGGTTTAGAGCTCATGGGAGCACTTAGGGGTTGATTGTGGATCTTGAATTACTTGATTTCAGCTTGGAGGCTTTTTGTAAGCTCAATTCTTATTTTCCATTTTCTACTTTGCAAATGCTTATTCACTGCTTATTATATTTTGCACTTATTCTCATGCTTATTTATGTTTAGTTATAATTGCAACTCATGCTTATTTGGTAGCCTAAGTTAAATCAGTTAGAACCTTGGTCATTTTCATTTAAATAGTCTAGGTGTAATCTTTTTACTTAGCTTGTCATATAAGTGTTAATTTGGTCTTAGTAATGGTTTCTCAGTAAAGTTGTGATACTAATATTCCCTGATTTTCAGATAATCTTTGTTCAAACTTAGTTTTCAAGTATAAAATTTCATAACAGATAGATAAATGGGTGTTTGGATCAGTGGATTAGCCACTGATTCCTTGGTCTTGGTTGGTACTTGTTGTTGATATACATCACCTAGGTCTGCTTGAGCTTGAATCAAACCTTAAAATCTGGTCTTAGTAGCTTTAAAGTCAAAATGGCAAAGATCCACCACCACAGTTAACTGTGGTGGTTTTTAGAGTCCAAAGTTTTTCATTTCAATAGATAAGTGAATGTTTCAACTTAATTCATTCCTCATTTAAGTTATAAACATGATTAGAGTAAGCTAGATTAAGCAAAAGTTCATAAAAGTCAAACTGAGTGGTTAAGTGGAAAAGTCAAAAGCAGTCCTCAGTCATTTTGAGCAATCTTTGAAGGCTTGTATCTTGTTGGATTTACAGTTTTAGGATCTGAAATTTGGTGTGGATAATCTTTACCACTTAGTTTATTTTTGAGATTTTATTCAGATTTTTATAAATTTATTTGGTGGGTCCCACACCCCCTTGAAGTAGGCTGCAGGGCAACCCAGTGTCCTGTGCACAGACCATCACCACAATCACCACCACTTTGGTGGTTCATTGTGACCACCACAGTGATCCCCTAGGTCTCAATTTTGGTTCTCCCAACCCCCCTCCTACCCAGGAGTGTTTGTGAACCTTTCATTTGAACCCTAGACCTGTGGACCCCATCTGATTTGGTCCCTTAAGTTTGTCCCCAAACTGCCTCAGTAACTATTTTGTTAAGTGCTTATTCAAGCTTTTTGGCTTATTCAGGTTCAATTGTTGCTTATTAAGTGCTTAATATTGTTTATTAGACTCAGTGAAACCTAGTTTTAGCAGTGTGGACCCCACCATTCCCCATTTGAGCTTAAAACACCCCACAGTCAACAAAAGTCAACTGAAGGTGTAATAAGCTTTTCAATTGCTTATTCAGTGGGTTTAAACAAAAGTGCTTTTATTAAAGTTAGTTGTTTTTAGCTTATTATCAGTTTAGAAAAAGAAAAAATCAAAAAAATCAATTTTAACAATAGTGATAGCTTTTATTTAATAGGATTTATCTATTTATTTTTCTTTTTAATTAATTTCTAAGTAATATGTCACTTTTATATTTTTAGAAATTATATTTTAGGTTAAAATAATTTTACAAATTTTTCCAGATTTTTATTTTGTCAACTAGTGGTATTTCTAATTAATTTTAGTTTAATTTAGTTTTAATTAATATTAATCAATTAAATAGCATAATTAGTTTTTATATAATATAACCTAGTTTTTATATTTTTTTCTAGCTTGTATTTTAGTTAAAATACTTTTATAAATTTTTTTAGAATTTTTACTGTTCATTTAATAGTTTTCATAATTTAAATAGTTTAATTAGATATTAATTAATAAATAGAATAATAATTAGTTAATTAATTTAAAAATACATAAAATTAACTTTTTATAATTTTTTAGGATTCCCATGATGGTTAATTAGATTTATAAAATTTTTCTTAATTTTCTAAGTCTTTTAAGTATTTTTAATAATTCTAATTAGTTTAATTAGTATTAAATAGATAATTAGTAATTAATTAATTATAAATAATTAAATAGTGTAAAAATAATTTTAATTTTTCTTAAAATTTTCTTTTATTATTAGGATTGTATAAATTTCAATTTTGCACTTTTAACCCTTCCCGTCCTTCAGTTGTACTTTTTGTTTTGTGCGTCTGCTTACGTTTTTAATTAAAACGTACGTTTTTAGTGTTTAGCTCAAATCTTCGTAATCTAAATTCCCGTAATCAGTCACGTAGCTTTCCTAAGCTATATTCGTTAAATAATTCCAAATAATTCTGATCATAACCTTTTCCTGTGAATAATTACCCGATCACAAATACGCCAAAGTTACAATTCACACTTCAACGGGACTTAACGACCTGGTGATACCCTATATTACCCGGAGCATTGACCTAAGCTATTTGACTTTGTTGACCATTATCTGGTCAATATAAGTTAGGTGGTTCAGGCTCAATCATTCACCAAGACCACTACCAAGACTTCCCACCGGAAGTATCAAACCCCAACTAGATCCCCAATGATCTAGGCTTGGTCACAAAGACACAAGACTTCCCTTACAAACAATAGAATGAATAAGAGATTGTTTGTTCAATCAAGCCCTAACCTAACCTAGTGACTCGATTGTAATAGAAAGGGTATAAGGAAGAAGACCCTCGACACAATCAAAAGAGTGGATTAGGTTCTTGTGATTCTTCCCTTGCAAGGAGATATGTTCTTTCAAAGATGTTAGAGTGAGAATCAAGAACACAAGATTAGAGATAGAGAGATTTGAGAGTGTTTAGAGAGAAATAATATAGAGAGAAAGAATAATGGAAAGGGGTGAGGAATACAAGAGGCAAGGTATGTACTTATAGGCCAAGAACCCATACTTGGGAAATTTTACCGAGGCCGGCGCGTCACTCGCACGTCAACGCGCGGGCAGCGTGCCAGGCTTCTGTAACAATTTCCCAAATTCTAAGTTTTGGGCCTTGTAAATACCTTACCTAGCTAAACCCCCAATTGTACTTCACACTAAACCTTAACATTAATCAATCTAAGATTACCAACTCAAATAGCCAATTAGAAAATCATTTTGTGAAGTGTTTATTAGAAAACCAAATACCAAGGGTAGAAGAGTAGAAAGGGTAATTTGGTAGGGGTAGAAATGGTATTCCTCACATGACATAATAGAGAAGAGAATATGCCAGGGGATATTCCTCCATAGGGAAGAGTGTGTGAGGTTGGGTTAGAAAGTAACCATGGTTAGGTTAGGTGTAACTAACCATAGTTAGGTTAGGGTAACCATGTTTGGGTTAAGAAGGGATATTCCAAAGGAATATGCTTTGCTTAGGGGGAAAGGGTGAATCAATGGTTGAGATGGTTTTGGTTTGAAATGGATGGCTTGGATTAAAGGGAGCCTCTTTTGAATTTCAAACTATTTGGCATGTGGGAAATATGGAGGGTTGAGATGTGTTTATTTGAAATGGATGGCTTGGATCAAAGGGAGCCTATGTTTGGATTTCAAATAATTCCCATGTGTTGAATATGGAGGGTTGAGATGTGTTGTAAGAGAATTGATGGTTGAGATGTAAAGTGTGTAAGGGAATATGTAAGAGTATAAGAGATTGTGTAAGAGAATATATGAGTTGGATATGGTAAGATATGGTGAGTTGGCTAGTGTGTGTAGAGAAGAGATGGTTGTGAGAGTAGTGTGTGTATTTTGAAATCAAGTGTGTGTACACAAGGTGTATAAGTGTGTGTATAGGATTGTATGGGAAGTTGGTAGATTGGGAGAATATTGTGTGGGAGTATGTAAAGGTTGTGTGTGAGTATGGGGAGACACAAGGTACACATTGTAAGAGAGTGTAAGGGAATGTTGTAAGAGAATGTTGGAGAGGGATATTTAGGAAGGATTGTGGGAGATTTGGTTTTGTTGTCTTTTGTAAAAATGAGATTAAGAGAAAGATTAAGACATAATCTAATTGTCATTTAAGAAGAAAATGTTTAGACAATTAAGATTATACGTTGAGAAATTCATAGGTTACTTATTAGTTCAAGTAACACAACGTCGAGAATCCATAGGTTCATATCTTGTGACTTTCCACGACTCGACGTTCTCAACTAATACCTTGGTTCAAACAAGTTAAGTGTTTTGCCTAGATGTAAAGCATAACCCAAGTGGGAAAGGATGCGTTTACGCAAAAAGACCTTGAACTTAGTTTGACCAATAAGGGAGTAAACCCGTTACATAATTAGAGAAGACGTAAGCACGGGATATGAGCATATGGATGCTTTCACGTGTTGTTACGTGAAATGTATAAGCTCCCTAAGTTTAGAAAAGCCTTGGCTAGAGGCAAGTGTTAGAAAACATGAGTTGGCATTTTCCCGTAAATGGGTGCTTTAAAAGTTGGATCTCTCTAATCCCAAAATTCGTTTCGAGTGTTCTCAATTAAGCACATAACATATTCATACCTGTATTGAAAGATCCACATTTGTCGAGTAAGAGGAAAGCCGACTTTCAAATTTCGCCCGAAGCCATACAGTGGCCTGGCGCGTCACCCGCGCATTGACGCGCGGGCAGCGCGCCAGGAGCAGATATGGGCTCCGGGGAATTTGGCTACTGTTTGATATTTTATGTGTTTCGTATGTTTATTTGTCATCATTAAAACATTAGGAGATCTTGATAATGTTGCCTCAACAGCGTTAATATACGAAGAGTACGTTTATTAAATAATTAATATATATATACTTATTATATTTATTAAGTGTTTAATATGTTTCACGAAATAATTTAACGGTTATTAGTTTAAATCGTTAGATGCTTTAACTAATTTTAATATACGTTAAATATAAAGAGAGGAACTTGGATGTCGGAAAACGAAACTCCCAGACCTCCTTCCAATGTGGCCATTTATGGGAAGGTTCTAGGAGGGGAGGAGAGTGTCGACTTGGTGAAAGTCAAGGAGGTGGAGACTAAAGCTTGGAGAACAAGATTAGTGGGTATTTAAACACACCCCTTTGCCTCACGTTCGGTATATAATACATACGACATAAACTCAGCGTACTAAAACCTATTTTCTTTTCCTCTTGTCAAATCCATTCGAAGTAAAACGTTGTTTGATTGGTTTGACCATTCAAACATATCATACTATACTATATACTGAGTATAAGAAGAATTAATAACATGTATATTAATTCTTGTAGTCACTGTTCTCTTTTGATAGACACGTTCGAACTTATATCTTTTGGTATTCGATCGTCTTTAAGTTACAACACGAACACATGTTTGTCTGGTTGTTTATGTGAAGCAAGTGACTAGCGTCGTAACGTATTTGTTTGACGTGTTTGTGTGAGCAACCATAGAGGTGATTGTTTTAATCACTTATTTGTTTCATTTGCGGGTGTCTACGAGGGTTAGTTTTATATTTACTTTTATCGTTTCCTTTTTACCTTAAGTTGTTTATATGTGTGTTAACCATAAAGGCTAAACTAGATCCATATTCCGCTGCGTACTCGTAGAGTTAATGGTTAACATATTATTAAATCCCAACAATTTTGCCAATTTGGATCAGTAAACGCTTCTCGATAGGTTTTTAGTAATGGTGAAACCGAAAATACATGCATATTGAGACGCTCAGTAGGACGATTAGTCCCGACATGAAATCTTGTGACCATGTGATGAATCGAGACAGGGTTTGGGTTGTGAGGAGGTTCCGGGATAATGTGTGGGTGTTGGTTCACAGGTGGTGATGGATTTGGTGTATGTTGTTGGGCGGCGGGTGGTGATGGGATGGCGATGGGTCATGGGCGGCGTCATTTTGGGTTGTATTGGGACTCGCGGGAATTAGTGTTCTTGGCTCATTTGTGGGTTGAGGGACAGTGGGTTGCACAACGGGGGTGGATGGAATGAATGGAGGATTTATATTGGGTGAGTTATCCAAGAAATTGTATTGGGTGCCGATGTTGGTTTAGAAGTGCCATATGGAAAAACTGTTTCATCGAAGGTTACATGGCGAGAAATGATGATTTATCAGTATTTAATTCGAGGCAACGATATCCACGATGATTTGAAACTTGACCCAAATAGATGAAGGGTGTGGCGCGTGGTTCAAGTTTGTGATTAGGATATAAGTGGGGGTAACATAAACACCCAAATGTGTGTATAAGGTTATAATCCGGGTTTTGGCCTAACAGTCGGGTATAAGGGATTTCGTTTGCAATAGCAGTTAAGGGCAAGATATTGAGTAAGTGAATAGCCATATTGAGAGCTTCAACCCAAGATGTTGGTGGAAGGTTGGCTTGAAAAAGCAAGATCCGAATGAGATTATTGATGGTGCGAACCATCTGTTCAGACTTGCCATTTTGTTGTGATGTTTTGGGGCATGAAAAGCGAAACTGAATGCCATTGTCGGCAAAAAGTTTATGGAGATTACGGTTGTCAAATTTACCACCATGATTACACTGGAGGGATCAGATTTCACACTTAAATTGAGTGTGAATATAATTACAAAATATTACAAATTTAGACAAAACACCAGCTTTGTTAATTAAAGGATAAACCCAAACAAAATGCGAATAATGATCTAAGAACAATACATAATATTTGAAACCCGAAAGACTCGAAATTGGTGAAGTCCATACATCCGAGTGAATAATGTCAAAAGAAGCGTTAACGACAGTATTAGAACTGGCAAATGGAAGTCTAACGTGTTTGCTAAGCTGGCAGGCATGACAAAGCATGAGAGGCTTCTCTTTATTACATGAAATGAAATTATTTGAGACTAGACGACATAACACTTTGCTTCCTGGATGTCCAAGACGCTGATGCCACATATGTTGACTGACTAGGAGAGCTTGAGGAATGGGAGATGGAGCTGTGATTGGATAAAGGTCGCCCATGCTATCACATCGGAGAAGCACCCGGCGTGTCATGAAATCCTTAACGCTTGATCGCCCATGTTAGACTACATAAAACCCGCCAAAAAAAATTGTTATCATATCAGCCTCTATCTTCATAATCTTATCAGCCTCCCTCAATACCCTAATTTCACAAGCAACCCTAAACCCTTGATGTTGCCACCATGGTGGATCTGTGACCACAGCCTTTTGAATAATCAAACCCTTAATGAGACCATCCACTCGTGTATCAATTTCCAAGATGTATCAAACCCTTGTCGAAAACCCATGTCGCCGCCATGGTGCACCTAGATTGAAGATCTCTCCAAATGTCATTCTTGTGATGAGCATTGGGTTTATTGCTTTTGTTGTTGTACTTCATGTCGTGGGTAAGCTCTACCTCGTCCGTAAGGAGTAAGAGCAGTATCATGTGGTTGGAAGATGAAGTCTATGACTAGGTTTGGTATTCGTAGTCTAGTGACTTTTGTTTGGTTGAAGTTGGAAGAGAATCAGAGATAATGTTTCTTTTGTTCTATTTATGCTATATCTTTTATAATAACTCTTTTTGTTTATTAAAAAAAGTTTATTTATTTATTTTTTATGTCGAATCTAGGGTATTAATTCCTGAGATGATTTTTGTTAGTGTCGAATCTAGGGTTCTTATTCCCGAGACGACTTTTGTTGGTGTCAAATCTAGGGTTCTTATTCCCGAGATGACTTTTGTTGGTATCGAATCTTGGGTTCTTATTCCCGAGACGACTGTTTGGGATACTTTGGGTTCTCCCGTTTTATTTTGATTTATTGTTTTATTTTTCTTTCTTAATTTTCTACCTCAGTCCAAGCTTTTGCGATTTCGCCGCTCGGACTACAGGGGAGTATTAGAGGATAAATAGGCCCGGCCTGGCTTGTGGGCTCAGGGTCCATTAGGGTTTCATTATGCTATGTTATAAATATCGTATGAATAAAACATATCTCCTACGGGTTTAAAAAAAATCAAGAGTACCGATCCGTGACCTAATGCACGAATAACATATACGTACGTGTGGATTAATGACCAACGCACAATCACCAACACGATTCGTGACCTAATGTACGAATAACATATACGTTTGTCATTAATGACCAAAGCACAATCACCAACACGAAAAATTGTTGAAGAGCAGGAACGAATGATGATGAAGGTTAGGGTTTTAGGAAAGTGGTTGTTTATGTTTTAGAGGGAGGACCAGTTAATTTTGGCGCTCTCATAACATGAAAGCTTATAATGGGAAACGTATAATGGAATGATCTTTGATTGAATGCCTATCACAATTACATAGTACAGTTAAATACTAATCTTCAGACTATTCTAGACTAGGGCTACATGGGCTTGAGCCCGATACTTCTATGTAACATATTATAGCTAACAATGTAGCATATGATAGCTAACATAAACAACTTTATTATAACTTTAATCTTTTCAATGTTATTTAATTTTACCAAAATAACATTTTACATTCTAGATTTATTATTGTTCATCAGGTTTGATTCTATTATTAGTTTTTAAATGGTTAACCGTAACCCGAATTGCGGGTAACCACTCATTTTGGGTACTCACATATCCAGTTACCCACCTATTACGTTTCAATTTCGGGTAAGAAAATGAACTACCCATCTCATGATGGATAGTTAAAATTTCAAACCGAACCTGACCGAACCGAATCACCCTGTGAACACCCCTAAAGACAAGTCATGCCAAGCATATAAAGGAATTTTTATTTATTTATTTATTTATTTATTTATTATTATTATTATTATTATTATTATTATTAGAAACTCATAGGATTTACAAGAAGTTAGTGGGAAGCCGAAATATTAACTCGGCTCCCACTTCTCT
The DNA here is from genome assembly GCA_030686995.1 of Artemisia argyi. NCBI lineage: Eukaryota > Viridiplantae > Streptophyta > Magnoliopsida > Asterales > Asteraceae > Artemisia > Artemisia argyi. The sequence continues at coordinate 6,894,757 of CM060690.1, forward strand.
AGCTATAGAAAAGCTAATCCTACTAAAGATATAAGCAGCAGCACGTGTTACAATGTCTTGAGTCATTGAGAACTTTCGGATTCGCTTCAGTAAGGTCACTGCATCCTTCTCAAGTTCCCCAAAAGATAGACTAACTAAACAAAACATGCAATACAAAAGTTTGAACCTGTTCATTTAGGTGAAATCCGAATTTTAACAAAAAATTATACTATGCAGCAAAAATCCACGTGGTTCACAAGAACCCGCAGCTCCGCCCATGATTATGAGCGAAAAGTTAAAATTGAAACATGAAACAAGACACAATTAGTAATATGTTAGTTCGGTTTATTTTTCTACGGAAAAAAGTAATTATGCAAAGGAGCTAGCTAGCTTATTGTGGATTGGCGGGTTCGTCTTCATTATCTTTAAATGAAGTCGCAACCCGCGCCATTGTAGTTAAGAGAGCTTAAGAATAGCTCTTTCCAGCTCCATGAAATTTTCGGACATAAGTATGTTAATTAGGTTTTATTCCCTCAGCTCGTTCAAATATATCCTAAAATGAATGATTCTCCTCTTCTAATCTTCTGTCCTAGTTTTGTTTAGAGGATTTTTAGGCACACGAATTAATTTGGGAAATATATCATTTCTATTTTGAAAATGTTTACATTTCCAAATTAAAAAAGTTGGTGCTTAACTTTTTTTTTTTTTTTAATTTAAATAGTCGGTACTCAACTTTATTTTTTTAAAATCGAAAATATTGAAGCCAAAAATTATGTTTAAGGTAAAGTTTTCTGGACTTTGAAAAGGTCATCATTTTTGCTAAAACAACTTAAAAAAAATGATACATTACGTAAATGATAAATTAGTCAATGCGGCTAAGGCCCGAGCCCATGGTTAAAGACTAAGGGTGCGTTTGGTATATAATTGGGTTTAGACTAGGATTTTGATTTGATTTGGATTTAGTATAGGATTTATTAAATGATGATTCGATAAACGAAAACGAATGAAATAATTGGAATCACTAAGGCATGCATTGTTGTATTAGATCGAAATCTAAAAGTTTTTTCTTGACCTAACTACAAAAATGTGCATTAATAGATAAAAAATAGAACTTCTAAAGCAAAAAAGAATATAAATTACTAGTCTTAGAATATAATTGAACCAAATTTGAGAGAAAAATTAATATTTTTTTATGAAGTATTAATTATTTTGTACACAAATATATCTATACTACTATATAATGTATTTAGGGCATCTATAATTAGAAATGCTTAAAAATTCAGATTTTTACTTACTAATTCTGGAAACAACCATCCCTAACAATCACCTCAACAACCACCCCCAACAATTTAAAACCACCCCAACAACCACTTTTCACCACCCCACCTCCCTCATCTTCACCCCAACAATCCACCCCGCATAGCGCGGGCACCTTTCTAGTATTATTTTATATTAAATTAAAGAAAGAGATATACACAATACTTTTTGAGTCCCACATAAAATGGTCTAAACCCACCTTTTTGGTGGGGTTGAGTTTTGAGGGTTTGAACTCCATATATTTGCTTTAGGCTCATGTCTTCTTGTAAGACCACGTTGAGTCCCATTGTATGAGAACAACTTTTGGCAATAGCTAGCTTTTTAGCTACATAAAGTTTAAACACCGTGACATTCTTTACTCTGAAAGAAGAAATCAAAGGGGAAAATAGATGTAAACATCATCATGGTCATAAAACGGGTAAACCCTACGAAGAATATGGATTATCAAAAGTACTTGTCGTGTTTAGTCTTTCTGAAAACTGGCAGTCTGGAATCCATTCTTCTTTAAAGTTCTTGTCCCTACAATGCTGGTGGTACACCAATAACCTTGCAGGGCGCGCCTTAACAGTCACGAAGAAAAAATAACGTAAGGCATAAATGCGATTTCACTGTTAAAATATTGAATTTGACAAACTTGGCATACCAGTTTATACAAAACAGAGGCCTCAGCTATCTCTACGAGACGGTTGTTTCTCAGTGTCACATATCGCGCACCCAAACCAAGCTTTGCGGCATTACAAAAATAGCCTGATGTGACGAATAAGAAAGAAAGTTAACATCATCCTGGTAAAAAAGCTAAAATGACATAATATGGGATGTGGATACGGGTTGAAAAAATATAAATAAAAGTATGCCCTTTAACCATTATTTTTACACATGTGTAAGCAACATTTTATAAATGATACTTATAGTTATTTCCCATGAGGAAAATTCAATTACATACCCATATTTTTGTACATACCAATAGACAAATCCCCACCATCCATCCTTTTTGATCTAATGGCCTAGATTAATCTAAGATTTAATATGTTTAACCTTAATACTCCCAACTATATAAAGCCTCTTCTTTTTTTATTTTTTTCATTCGCTTCATTTTTTACACACACTTTGTGTGTGTGTTTCATCTGCTCTCATTCTTTCTATCCATAAATCAGTTATATTACCATTCCGATCATCATCACTATCTCTATTCCGATCACCATCACTGTTCCGATCAGCATCTCATCATCACCATCAATGTTCCGATCACCACTCCGATTACCATCAGTTCCGATCGATAGTTACCGTGTCTTTCATCATCACCGTTCCGATCATCATCACCAGCACCACTCCGTTCACCATCACCGTTCTGATCATTATCATCATTTTTTATGGCTTCTTTTGATCTGAAATAAGTGTTTGTTTCAAAAGCAGATTTGATTGATATTGTTGCGGTTGATAATGTTGTTGAATCAGTTGATAATTATGTGAATCAAGTTGTTAATATTTCTTCTTATCAAGCTGCACACCAAGTGTTTGATGAAATGTGTAAGTAAAAAATATTTGATAATTTTGTTATCTGCTTTTGTAATTTTGCTTATTAATTAATTTGTTAGTTGAATTTATGTTTTTAACTGCATTTGAATGCTGTTTTTGTGTCTAATTGTGGTTTTGAATCTGCTCTGTAGCATACGTTTAGTATCACCAGTGATACTTTAAGTTGATGATTATAAGCTGGTTTAGTATCACCAATGATATACGTTTAGTATCACCAGTGATAATTGTTAGTCTATTTATTTATAAGTTGTTTATGTTAAGATGTTTAATTTTCTTATATAATATTTTTGACATTTTGATGAGGATGAAAATATAAGTTTGTGAGGATAAGGTGAGTATAAGTTACTGATAAGTTATTAATTATAGTGTAATATTGCTTATTATTTATTAATTAATGTGTAGCTTACAGTGTTCTGAAGTCTTTTCTGTGGTGCTCTATTAAATGCTTGCACGGCTACCAAAAAAGCTTATGGAGTTCTTGGCATTTTTTGTGTTGTTTCTGAGTTTAATGTTGAGTATGTAATGAAGATCATTATTGGATTTTACACTAAGGTATTAATTACGTACTTTTTGTGTACACGATGGTTTTTGTGCCTTTCACTGTAATAGACAAACACAATAAATGTTTTTGCTGATGGTATATGTGTAGTATCACTAATGATATGTTTGATATATGTGTAGTATCACCAGTGATATGCTTGATATATGTGTAGTATCACCAGTGATATGCTTGATGTATGTGTAGTATCACCAGTGATATGTTTGATATATGTGTAGTATCACCAGTGATATATTTGATAATCTATTTCTTATTGTTGTAATTACTGATAAGCTGTCTATGATACTGGACTACTTTTGTAGACAACCTGAGAGAGCTAAAGTCAAAAGTTGAGACTGATTTGCCAAGTCTTCCACCTCGAAAAGTTTGTGATATTGTTCAAGATTTTATGGGTATAAAGAATCCTCCTAAAGGACATAAGAATGACAGTATTAAGGGTGAACGTGAGAAAGCTATTGAGAAAAGTAAGAACCAAAAGAAGAATTGTAATATTTATAGTTTAATTGATCATAATAGACATACTTGTCCAAACAAAGGAAAAGTTTCAAATGTCAATGGGGCGGCGGCGTAGTTGAAAGTGGAGGCGGTTTCTCAATCGCTGCAATTGAAGTATTAGTTTGTTGATTGATTGATTTTTTTACTGAATTGTTAGGTTTATTTTAATAGCATTGCTAATTTTATCCGGACTTGCATATCATTTGTGATACTATTTTTTTCCCCTCAAATGTTAGGTTTACTTAATAACACTAGTAAAATAAAGCTTAACAACTAAACAAAAAAACCTATAAAATATACAAAATTTCACAAGTGATAATACATATATACAATTCAACTTCAAATATCACTGGTGATACTACACGTATGACACTTTTCACATTACCATATTAAACTAAATACCACTCAAAACTTTATCAAACAAATATTCACAAATCAAGATGGATTAAACAATTGCTAACTATGGCCCATTTCTGGGAGTTTGAATCTCTTGTGACAAATAACATGATTCAGTCAAACTAAATACCTACTATTGACTTCCAACTTGTCAACTATACACATTTATTTATAACCGTATAGATTAAAACGTAACAACGCAGCGCAACTGTTTTCATCAACTTGTTTTATTTACTTTTGTTCTTCAACAATCGTCATCTTCATTGGTTCATCAACCAACACCTTCATTTTATTCCCAGATGCTTTTGGGGGAACCTTTGATATCACATGTGATCACATATCACATGTGATCACATGTGATATCAAGTGATATCACAGGTGATATCACAGGTGATATCAAGTGATATCACTAGTGATATCACAGGTGATATCACTAGTGATATCACATGTGTGTCAGCTTTCTTCTATTTGTTGAATCAATTGTGGTGATGGAGGAACTTGTGATATCACAAGTCTTTGAGCTTCTTCAATTTGGTTGTGGAGATGTTGTGCTTTCTTCAACGACAATTACACTTGTTGTTGATTCTTTTCATTTGATGAGGCTATTTTTTGCACAGGTCTCATTCAAATCTGCATCAAAATATTTTCATAAGTTTTATTAGTGTACAAATAGTTCATTTGTTTTCAATATCATATGTCAACCAAATAACTATTTGTTATCACAATAGATATTCTACCAATCAACAATAATTTAACTTTTATATCACATGTAATACACTACCAGTCAATATTGTTTTCAAATACCGCGGTAAAACCTTTTGAAACATGGACAATCATTAAACATACAAATCCACCACAAATTAAACAAAAGCATCACAATATATCTTTTGTTTTGTTAAACCTAACTTTTAATCTCTCATATTATCACATAAATCATCACAACCTCACAAATTATCAAAAATTAAATAGTAAATCACACTAATAATGATTCTATAACAGTAAAAACTAAAGTATTCGTTGTTTTAGATGTCGACTGTTTCATTTTCTGTGTGCTTTATGTGATTTGCACGGTTAAGTCAAATACAAATATCACTAGTGATAATGCACATATACTGTTCAACTTCAAATATCACTGGTGATACACACGTATACAGTTCAACTTCAAATATCACCGGTGATACTTTTCAGTCACACATTTCATCAAACACTTGGTGTGCATCCATGTATACAAAGGTTTTTACTCAGAAAAACTCAACCAAATGTAAACACTAAAAAACACAACCAATAAAACAACTAAATAATTAGTCAGAAGCATCATACCTTCATCCCGAGATTCAGTAGGTTCATTTTGAACCGGTTTTTTTCATATATCTGCTTGTGCACTCGATGATTCTTCCATTTTTGTGTTTTATTGATGATTTGAACGGTTAAAAAGTTGTTATTTTTGATTTGTTATAGTGGTTTTTGATGATGTTTAGAGAGAGAAAGTGGGTTTTTGTGATATCTGATGTGTGGAAGATGAAAGGTAGGGGTGGAGTTGGTGAGGTAAGTTTGGTGAGTTGGCAAAAATGGTCCCTTCATCTTTTTTATTATTAAATATTATTTTTATAAATGAAGGCTTCTGATTGGTCCATTGGTATGTGAGGGTTTTTGAGTCTTCAAAATAAAACGCCTCTATTTCCCATTTTTCACATATTAGTTAATGTATATAATTAAATTGCCAAGTTTGATCTATGTTATGAAACAACATTTCAATCGCCGCTCAAAGATAAAGCCATACCTGAAGCAACATGTAACACCCCCAAAATTTCATTATAACAGTGGAAGACTAATTGGAGTATTACGGAGAGGATCACAGTCATAATCATAGAAAAAGACTCAAAAGAGACGTTTTGAAAGTCATTATTATTATTCAATTCAAATACGAAAGAGTTTCCATTGTTTAGCAAATCATAAATGACATATGAATTTAAAATGACTGATAGAATTTATATTTACACCAAAGACTCATGGTCTATTGCCCACTCCGTGCCTTGAATGCTAAGATAAACATGCTAAAAGTTAACAAAATTGTTGAGTGAATCCATAGTGTTTGTATTTAGTAATCATTTGAACACAAGACAAGTAATTCAGAAATAAATTAGGTTGTATATTACAATAAGTCACATGAGCTCAAACATTAACAGGTGTGATATAATATAGGGGCCCTCGGGTAGGAGCATGCCATTCTCCTAGTATTTCTCAAATAATGTGCATTTGGCTACCTGCCGATAATCACAAGAAAATCTCTCGACTAGCACAAATGGGTTGTCAACCGCCAATAGATCTATTTGCAATATTCACGTTCACTCGCAATAAGGTTCATGATATTAGGGGCCTTATTAGGGGCAACGGTGTGTCTTATGCAATAACATTCAGGATAGCATACATAAAAATACTTGTGTTCAGTTTGTAGCATGTATCTCCCCACGAGTTTATAAAACGTATAAAAGTGAGACTATGAACTCATCTCAGTTGGTGGTAGGCAAATAAGTGATATCAAGTGCAACTTGGGAATGGCTCCAACACACAACCTGTATAAAAGGGAAAGCCTGAGATCCTGGTGGTTTTAATGGTGGCAAGGATGTCTCAGATGCTTGAAATGCTTAAAGTTCAAAAATAATATTATATATAATATTATCTTACTTTTATGTACTTGTTGTCTCTTCAAAAATTAGTGGATGATAAGTTATGTTTTACATAATAGTTTGGTGTTTTTATTGGGATATGACTTATAAAACCTTAGTGTGTTATTAATGTTACTGAATAAACCTTCAAGTTATGAGAAAATTACATTTAAAACCCTAACTGTGGATATTTACACTTTTAGTCCTTGTACTTTGACAAAATTACATTTATGGCTCAAAGTATCAGAATGTGACAAATTAACGTCATTAGTTTCCAAATATTTACTTTTCACCTTTCAGTTATCAAAATGATAGTTTTGATACAAGTTTATGAAATTACACTTTTGGTCCTTTATCTTTAGTACATTTACAATTTTGGCTTATACATTTCAAAAATGACATTATATCACCCTTGGTTCTTAAATATTCCATTTCTAACCTTAAATTATAAATATGGGAGTTTTGACACCCTTTTATGGATAATTACACAATTAGTCCTTTAACTTTACAAAATTACACTTTTAGTCCTTAATTAACAAAGTGTGATATTTTAGTACTTATAGTATTTAAATAATCAATTTATATCCTTAGTTTAGTGGAAGGACAATTTTTACACAAGTTTTAGGGAGTTGGCAGTTTTAGTCCTTATAGTTAAATAGTTTTGCAAAAATAGTCCTTTTTATATATTCTTACATTTCAAGTCCAAGTTCTTCCAAAATTACATATTTGACCCAAAAAAACATTTATATTCTGTTTTTATCCTCAGATTACAAGTTTGGCAGTTTAGAACCTTATTTTCCAAAAGTGACAGTTTTATCCCTCAAGTTTAGAAAAGTTTGCATTTTTAGTCCGAAATACATATTTAGCCTAAGTTATCATTTATTTTCAATGAAAATAGTTCCAGTAGCTTATTCAAGCTTAAGTGAGCTTATATAGTAGCTTATTATGGGTGATGAGCTTAATTTGTGTTAAATGGGCTTTAAGCAAAACACACGACCCATTGATATATTAATGACCCAATGGACTTGGGTTTTTGTGGGCTTATTCATGGGCTTATTATTGACCAACTTCCATTTACAAATCAGCTTATACAAAGCTTATTCACGAACTGCTTAATTCAATTCATTGGGTTTTAAGGCCCAATGTGTAAATTCTAGTTTTTCAAAACTGTTTCACGAGTGAGCAAAGCTTGTTAGTGTGATTTATTGGCTCAGCTTGTTTGTTTAGCTTGTGGAGAATTAAGTTAGACCTTTAGCTTGACCTAATACGCGTATATACATAATTTTACAAGACCATTTCTATGTGTCAATAGCCATAAATGTGAAGTATATAATACTTAGTAAAAATTTGATACAGACCAAGTGACTTACAAACGTGTTATACTATGGGTTTATTTAGTCATGCTAAGTTAATAATAAGTGTTACAACTCATTCTTAGCCATGATATGATTCATGTGAGCTTATTTGTTAGGTCTTAGGTTAACGAGAGATAGGAACTAAAAATACAAAGTTTCTTTGATTCAACTAAGTTATAAAAGGATTCAAAATATTAAAATTTCACTAAGTGTTTGAGAAAAGACTTACAACACCCTAATAGGTAGGTGATATCTTGACTGTGGAACAAGGGAATAGAGTGAGGGCTTCGTGACTTGATAGTTTGCATGCCAAAGACTTGAGATGAGCTTCTACTTGACTTGTACTCATTACAAATTCACCTAAACCTTGCTTGTTCTTCTTGACTAAAAAAAGTAAGCAAGAGGACTTGTGTGTTTTGTTTGTAAGGTTTTTGAGTATGTACGTATAAGGGATCTTGCATGGTTTATTATAACATGAGACAGGGACACAAGTTGAGGGACAAAGGGAATATGGGAAGTAGATAATGAATGGGAGGAGGGTAGACTAAGGGTGTAGGGTACTTGAGCAAATTTCAATTTGTGATACAAGTGTTTCCATGTGAATTCATATAAGGGAGTCTTGGTTTTCGAAATGTGACTAAGCAAGGATTCTAGAAACTGACTTGGTGATTTAGTTCGTGTACTAGGAGCCTCAAAGGAACAAGTAATGTGGTATGTGTTGTGTTTGAATGGTAAGGACTAGAGTACGAGGGGTTTGTTTGATCCTAGAATCTCAAAGGGTCCAAAACAACTTACAACATGACCAAATAATATTTTTGTGATCGATTTGGTGTTCTATGGGGTTGTGAGGGTCTTGAACTCTTACTACATGATTCTTAGTGTCATTTAAGGTGTTTGTGTGAGTTTGGAAGTCCTCAAAGGTCTAGACAATATATAACGTGTCCATAGAAACAAATGGTGATCGGATTTCTAGTTCTAGGGTCTTGGGGAATTAAAAACGACTAAAGCATAGATCTTTTGTATCCTTAGGAGTAATAACGGGTTCCTACACATCCCATGATGTCTCATGCATTCGTTTGAGATTTTGGTGGTTTATTTGGTACTTATAATGTGATATCGAGATCAAATGTATTCATAAGGGTACGCTTAGGTTTAGGGTGACATGAGAGAACCCTCACCATGTTTATAAACTTATTTGAAAGGTTTAGGACACATTAGAACTTGTTTGAAATGCTTTTAGCCATGTTTGGTACGTTTGAGACATGTACGAATCAATTTAGCTTTGATATTCATTTACCGTTCATTTGTTTGTATATGATATATATTTTTGTTGATCCTGATTCTTAGCATTGTCGCGATACATGTAATTTGTTGTGTACCTTGTGTGTCGAATTTACAAGCAAATGAGTCAAAGTGAGTGTGTGTTGTGTCGAGTTATAGAAATGATTAAAGGGTTTAATGGATTTGATTATGGACTCGTTTAGTTGGGCTTAGGATTTACTTAGGCCCTTTGTTAAATAATTAAGGATCCGTTTGATTTATTAGTTGGGTTTAGTGATTGGACTAAGCGTTAACGAGGCCTAATGTAGTAACAAATGTTAAGTTTTGATTTCCAGGCCCATTTGGAAAAATGGGGAAACAGGGGATTGTGAGTGTCTTCGGTTGTTTTGATGTTCAAAACAATACTTGAGTTTAATCTGTACACGTTTTAGGATATCGTGGTACATGTGTGATCTCATTCCAAGGAAATGTGAATCACATAACATATATTGATTCGTTGTTGCATAGTGTAAGCAAAATAAATAAATTCTTGCCTAAAAATGGGAGAGTGAACAGTAACACTTTGATTATTTCTTGATTAACGTTTATTAATAACTGGGAATTTTATAGGATGCTACACAACACACCTCGCAACAGCTTCAGTATGATTTGGGTTTGATCTTATGTTAATTCCCACCTGCTCCATAAAAAACTCAAACCGATCCTTTAGCTTTTCAGCTCTGGCCATGAAGTGGATATGAATAAACACAATTGCACATTTATTATTATGAAGCTATATCGTCTTAGTTTTATCATGGAAAAGGTAAAGAACCTATCGGGACCGAATGTTGGGCACACCATTCCATTGACTCATGATGTCTGAGGACTTGTGATTCTTCGAGATGAGCGGATGTAGCTACATCCTTGATTGAGGAATGTTCTTCGATTAGGTCGATGATGGAATTGATGTAGCGGAGTCCAAAACCACTACTCAAATCATTGGTTAATGATTTTTTCTAAATTCTTTTTACTTCTCCTTGTGTCGATAAACTTATCGAGTCCCGTTTTGAGATGTGACGCTTGCATATCTAAATGAAAAGCATTATCATCGATTCCAAATCTATTGATATCCAAACGATTTCTGAACTCTATCTTCAAGTCGCCATGTACAAAATCTCCAAGAACAGTTTGTTTTTGTGTGATAGATTCTTGAATCTGAATCTGCGTTTCTTGTTTTTGTCTGCTCTTCATATTTTTTAGTAAGTCTTCATTCTTATTAAAATCACGAGAATCCTTCACTAAACTCTCCAAAATCCAATTCTTGACTTTCACTTGCGCAAGTATTTGATCTCGAGCTGTTGCAACAATTCCTTTTGAAGCATCTTTAACGGTAATGGACTTTGGGATTATAAACTTCATTATAAAGGATATAGAAGAAGAACCCTAAACAAAATTGTCGAATCCTAAACCAAACTGCCGACTTTAGAAAACCAAAAAAGTACTTAAACTAAAATGTCGATCAAAAATAAATTGTCGAACCCTAAACCAAACTGTCGATTTAGAAAAACTAAAAATATCAATTGTAAACCAAACTGTCGATCAAGTTATACCCCTCTCACATCCTTTTATACAAGTGAGGGGTGAATAACAGCCGGCATATGATTTTATTAATATAATTTTGTATAAAAACGAGTACATAGTTATTCTTTTTCTTTTTTACATGTTAATATATATTATGTTTGGCAAAAATAGATGTTTCTGGTGCTTGTGCTTGTGCTGATACTAAAAAATATTAACATTGTAGGGGTTTTTTTTTAAGTGGTGTTGGTGTTGTTGCTGAAAAAGATTAAAATTAGTTAATTTGTGCATAATCTTTTAAAAGCTGGTTTTGTGAACCTATTTTTCTAAAATAATTCGCAATCTTAATTTGCCAAACAAATATTATTTTTTGACCAAAGCTTATTTCCAAAAAAAAATATATATTAAGCCTCTAAAATCTTCTATAATCTCGCGCCAAACATGCCCTAAAAGTGTCAAATCAATAATAATATCCATCATCTTTATAAAAGCTAGTTTTGAAAACTTATTTTGTGAGAACTTATTTTTCTAAAATAATCCACAATCTTAATTTGCCAAACAAAGAGTATTTTTTGACTAAAGCTTATTTTCCCACAAAATAATCTTAAGCCTCTATAATCTTCAACAATCTCTCACGCCAAACATACCAAAATAATTTTTATTAACAATTAGCTGATTTATTGAGATAGTAAAAATGTAAATAAAATAGGTGATTTTGTGAATATAACTATTTCTTTTTACTTTCTTATACCCGGAGTACTTATTCTTTTCCTTTTGGGTAAAACGCAAAAATGGTCCATAAACTATCACGAAATAGCAAAAATGAGACCGAGACAAAAAGTCACGCAAAAAATCCACTAACGTTACGCAAATTTGCAAAAAAAGCCACCGAGAGCGCTTTTCCGTTAGTTTCCTCGTTAAGTGCCATGTCACCGAGAGCATTATCGTCATTTCATTGCTTAATATGTCCACGTGTCGATTCAGGGACTAAATTTGCAATTTAAGTTTGATCTTTTATTGCACTTCACCACCACCACCCTTTACCAACACCACCACCCTCTACCGCCGCCGCCACCACCACCACCACCCTCTACCACCACACAACCAACACCACCACCCTCTACCACCCTTTATCGAAAATACTGGAGAGACCCTGATACTGCACTATTCATATTGAAGCACTTGTATCGAGATATTCCAAATGCGCCTTATATTCCAAACAAACACTTGGAGAATGCTACAAATCAAGAAAATCATGACTGGAAAGAGTTGTTTGACGATGAAGAGCTTCCCCTAACTTTTGCTAGTGAGGATTTCCTGAAGCAGTTCTCAGTTGGAGTCAAAAAGTTCACAAACAAGTGAACCATGCTGGCTTTCGTCTTCGTCTGTATATAATGTAAATGCAGGTAATGTGATTGGGTCAGTGTAATACTCCGTAAATTCCCAGGTCATTTATAAATGCTAATTTTCGAAACTATTCTAATCTAAGCCATTTTTGCGGGCTAATTTGAAATTTTTATATGAGACACCGTTTGTTTGACACCCGATTACTTTGGTCACCGTTTGTTTGACACCCGATTTCTTTGGTCACCGTATGTTTGTCACCTGGTATCACCTGATTGTCACTCTTGGATGTCACCCAATGAGGTTAACACCGGTAACTCCCACTTGCGACCTGACACCTTGAAAAGACACCGATATATATATATATATATATATATATATATATATATATATATATAATTATTACGAATTATTATCACACTATGTATATATATAAGTATATATACCTAGGAACGACACCGTTTATGAGGACTACACGAATCGACACCGACACCAATACCGAAACTAAAGTTACGAGGGCACTAGTCACCGACACTATAATATTTTATGATGGGCCGTGTATCACTTAAGCCCAAGTCTCTTATTTTTTTTTTCCTTTTACTCGCTGATGGGCCGAAACACAACCACAAGCCCACCCAATCCATTTGTTTCCTTGTTTCTTTTGGGCCGAGACTTTCACAAGCCCAATGGCTAATTTTGTTTTTTTTTTCTTTTGCGTTGCATGGCACCAAACGAGCTCAGCTCGTGTGCTACTCATACAAACCACACTCGTTTCTTTTCTTTGGTTCCCTACACACTCGACATCACAGCCTCTAGACTCCTCGAAACATAAACATGACTAACTTTTGAACACCCTTCTTCCCTTGGATTCCCTAGCAACTCGAAATGAAAACTACCCCCATGACTTTTGCATTTTGCGTGTGAAATCAACCAAAACCCAACACCCAAGCCGCCCTACATGTAACCTATTGAACTAATTAGACTCTTGGTTCAAACCATTACATCCTAAGTTTCATTAACCATTGGATCAAGTGTTTCTTTAATCCATAACACAAAACACCTTTCAATTAAACAAACCATGCAAGTACTATCACATGTTCCCCCTAAACTACCTTAACCTAGTACTAAACTAATCAACAAAATCATCATAGCCTCCAAAGACTACACACTCGACTTGACAAAACACAAGGGACTAGGGACAAGCTTGTCTTGTTCGATTGACACATCCAAAGACCAAGTCACATGCTACCTTTGCTAACTACCCAACTTTCACTATAAAATCCACATTTAATGCATTTTTACTCACACTTTCAAGTTTCACCAAGATCTCATATCACAAACACTCCTTTCTTCTTTCTTACTTGTTGTCGAGACCAAGGAAGGCACACACAAAGGCACACACGAAGATTTTGGGTTAAGAACTACTTGGGTAGGATATATTTTTGGAACGAGGGTCACTACGAAGAGGGTATAACGTTTGTTGGTTCTTGTTGTCGCGTATCACTTAGACTCTCCACCATCTTTGGTGTTGTAAGTCATCGTTACCTATTCCATTTCCTACTCTACTACATTCATGCATATTACGTTTATTTTCACACGGCACACTTTATTATCTAAGTATATACACTCATTACACTTATAACTATATATGTACATGCCTCGACACCCCTTAGGAAAGGGCTCACCATTTCGTTTTTTACACGTACTACTTGCATATATTTTTCGACACTCTAATTCTTCGACTCACACTTAACCAAACCAACGTCACATGCAAGCCATAATCGATCTTATGCTAAGTAAACTAAACCAAAACCAAATCCTAGTCGAGCACTCTTTTTAAACAAATAAAATGCCACTTGGGCCTAGGATGGGCTAACGAGCCCATTTGGTTTTTCAAAAGAGATTTTTGGTTTTAAAATTGAGAAATAGCGAGATGCATAAAACTGATTTTTAAGGATTTTTATAAGTTGTAATTACTACTTTAATTGTAACAAAAAGTTTGTTTTTCAAAAACTTAACTAAGGACCATTTTTGCAAAACCTTGCTTTAAGGGACTAAAAGTGACAAAACCACCAAACTTTCGGACTAAATATAACACAATCGATTTCTAATAGAAGTTGAGGGGAGAAACTGTAATTTTTCCAAAGCTCGAGGTGGAAAGTGTAAAAAGTACTAAAAATGACTAAAATGTAATTATTTTTGACCAAGGGGTAAAAAGTGTAACTTTATTAAAATCAAAGGTCAATTTTGACAAAGATACTTTATTAATTAAATATTTTATATAATTGAATTTTACATATATAAATGTATATATATATATATATATATATATATATATATATATATATATATATATATATATATATATATATATATATATATATATATATATATATATATTTATACATACTTTGTAGTTTTAAAATAAATATGTATTTTTTTACTAAAAAATATTTATTTATAAATATTTTTATTAACATTATTATTATCACAAATAAATTAACATTTATTGAACACCGGTTCGTACCAACGTTATAAATAACTACGTAAGGTTATTTTGTAATATATTAAGACACCCGAATGGATATCACCGTACACGAGACATATCACATGTCATTTACGAATCAAATCTAAGACACCGATGACAATATATATATATAGGTCGCAAGTCGGAGGAATTTCATTGCTAGTCGTAGCAGTACACCGTCACTTTTGAGCACCGTTGTAATTTACAGGTGAGTTCATGGTCCCACATTTTTAATTATTTCTAAACCCCGTTGGGAGATACATGCTATAAACCGAACACAAGTATTTTTCTGTATGTTGTTACTACCTGATATTGCCTAAGTTGACACCTGTGCTACAAGTCCCTCATATCACGAACCTTAATCACTTGCGAGTGAGCGCGAATGTAGTTGATAGATCTATTGGAATGGCAGCCCATCTCTGTCAAAGTGATTATTTGGCAGGAGGTGTGCTATATTCGAGGTACCATGGAAATTTGGCACATTTCTAGTCACCGAGGGCCCCTTTGTTATCTACACCCCTCATGGTTTAGGTGATTATTATCTTTATGATATGTCGATATGATGTTAAGGCTTGCGTTTCGTGAGGCTTAGGAGCAATATTTCACCAGTTTAGTCAAGACCTATCTATCTTGGCTTGTTTATTTCAAATGCTTGACTTGTGTTCACACTATTACTATTTAAACTACTATGGATTCACTCAACCGTTGTGTTGACTTTTTAAGCATATTTATCTCAGGAAACTAGCAGGCATGGTGGCACGGAGCTGGCAAAAGGGCACACAGGACCTCCCTTTTTATTTCAATAATAATATCATTCTTTTCAAACTCATCACTTCTTTTGCGAAACAATTAACATTTGAAAAATGTTTGTAACTCTGACTACTTTGAGTTTTCATGGAATGATATTGACTATCTTTTGAATTGTTTTCTATGAGTATGACTGTGTACTAAACTGTAATGACCCCGATCAGACTTCCGCTGCTTACCAAAATTTCGGGGTGTTACAGTCAGCCCTACCAGTTTTTACCCGTCACCAAACCCACCCAACAATTGCTCTCGTTTACTCTTTACTAATTTCATTTTGTGTTCATTTTTGTATACAGGTGCAGAAACTTCAAAATTTTGCAGAAGATAAAACACAGAATACTGAGTCCTAGCATACGTGGAATCCAAAAGGAAGTCACAAATAAAAAAAAAAAAAAAAAAAAAAAAAAAAATAAATAAAAAAAAGAAAGTTAGTTTACTTCGTACCCCTGCCCTGTCTAACACATAAAACGTGTACCTTGTTCAAGAACACTTATACAACAGGGAAAGGATATACCTAGAACACAGGATTGTACATACTTAAATTCTGTATACCACTTGTCATGTTGGTGTTTCGACCTCCTCTTTATCATTGTATATGATACATTGTTCTTTTTCCTGTAATGGCGTTTTTTGAAATTAACAAGAGACTCGAATGAGTTAGCAAATACCACTTCTAATCTGATTTAGAAAGCAATTATTTTGGACCTTGAATATGGTTTCCTTGATCTTAGAGAGGAAGTTTGCTTTGAAGAAATTGGAGAAGAATAGAGTGAGGATTGAGAGGACACTTACATCTGCTTTGCAAAATCTTCCTCGTGGTTTACCGGGTATAACACTTTTGGTCCAATCTTTTATTTTGTAACGGATCTTGTCCAATATCCGCTGACCCGTAACACTTTTGGTCCAATGTTAACACTCCCGTTATCTCTTGCCCTCACGTGACATTCATGTGACGGGGAACATGTAATTGACTATTATTATCAGGGACACATTGGTCTTTTACTCTTTCCCGCTATAATACATTAGCCTCTCTATATCTGAGTCCCATTAATACACGGTCATATCAAAAACCATCCACCTACTTTCACAAATCAATCCCACCTAAAATCAATTGAAAACCCTAATTCCCCCAAAAATGGTAATTTCTAATTGGAAGTTGAGACAAAAAGGTGCCACATTCAATCCATATGTGAAATACAGTAAGTGATTTTGGTGTTTTAGCTATTGATTGTTTTTTTATTTTTTCAAATGTTTTTGCCTGCTTGATGATTGATTGTTGTATTTTCCTAATACAGAGAATGAGCCTAATCTTTTTTCCCTGAAAGTCAACCATGGAGGTCATTTCACTTATTTTCCTGGTCCAAAAAGAACTAGGGCTCCTAGACGTGTATACAAAGATGGTGAGACAGACTGGTTTGATGATGTTGATGTAGATGGGTTCTCAGTGATAGAAGTAACAGGTATGCTTAAAGAGTTAGGTTATGTGAATCCTAAAATGAAAGTGTATTTCAAAAGACCTACACAAGATTTAGATAATGGGCTTGAACCATTATTCAAAGATGTTGATGTGTTGGATATGATAAGCTATGTGAGTAAGTTCAAACTAATGGAGGTATTTGTTGATCATCCTGTTGATACAACTGTTATAGAAAATGTTGATTTAGATCCTGCCGATGATGGTTTAGGGAATGAAAATGTTGATCATAATGTTGATTTAGGGCAGTCAAGTGAGCCTAGACCTAGACCTAGTCCTAGTCCTATTGTTGATGAGTTTGATCCTCTGTTTTCTTACCCTACCACAAACAATGATATGGGACAGTCAGGTGAGCCTACACATACCCCTAATGAGACTAGTGATGGTAGAGAAGGTAATGATAGAAGTGATTCAAATGATGAGAGTGAAGGTAGTGATAGAAGTGATTCAAATGATGAGAGTGAAGGTAAACACCTTTTTTTCTATTTTCTTGCTGATGTTGACTTGGATTTGACATGTATGCAAACTTTTAACTCTATTGCTTTGTAGGGTCTTATACCAACATTGGCAGAACTGTTCCCAGCAGCAGAACATAGGTTTTGCTTGAAGCATATCTATGATAACATGAAGTTGCAATGGAGAGGACAAGAATTTAAGGATCTATTATGGAGATGTGCTACTGCTACTACCATACAACACTTTAACAGAAACATGGAGGAAGTCAGGATAGCAAACAAGGAGGTGTATGATTGGTTGAAACTGATTCCTCCTCAGCATTGGGCAAGGTCACACTTTTCTCGTAAGTTTTTTTAACCCTGCATGATATAATTTCAAACAGTTTAATCCTATAATTTCAATCATTCATAGTTTGAATATTCTAATTGCAGCAAGACCTCACTATGATGTTCTTTTGAACAACATGTGTGAGGTTTTAAACAGACAACTTTTGGATGGTAGGGATAAGCCCATAATTACATGCCTTGAGTTCATTAGACACTATTTGATGAAAAGGATTGTGATAGTTCAAAATGTAATTAAGAAAAGTAATGGTCCACTCACCCCTGTTGCTACTAGATTGTTTGATAACATTAAGAAAGAAGCTACCAAATTTGATGTTACATGGAATGGTGGGGATATGTATCAAACAGTTGGTCCATATAGTGAGCAACATATGGTCAATGTTACTGAAAGAACTTGTACATGTAGAAAGTGGGATTTGACAGGGATGTCATGCAAACATGCAGTGGCATCTATTTGGAACATGGCAGAGAATGGTTTGGAACCTGGGATACCTGAGTCATGGGTACACCCTACTTATTGGTTAACAACATGGGAGGAAATGTATAGCTTTAAGATCAACCCTTGTGCTAGTCAAGAGATGTGGCCTCCATCAGATAGCCCTATTACTCTAACCCCACCAAACTATTACACTCCCATTGGTAGGCCTCCAAAGAAAAGAAAGAATAGTGCTGCAAAGTTATTTGACAACATGGTTAAGAATGGTAAATTGAGTAGGGCTGGGAAAACAGTTACTTGTAGGAAATGTAATAAAAAAGGTCACAATAGCAGATCTTGTACAGGTAGACCAGCACAAGCTCAGTCAAGCCAAAGACCATCAAAACCAAAGAAGACCCCTGCTGCACCATCTCAGTCAAGCCAAAGACCATCAAAACAGAAAAAGACCCCTGCTGCACCATCTCAGTCAAGCCAAATACCACCACAATCTCATTTAGCACCATCTCAAGTTGCACCAAGTGACTCTGCACCATCTCAAGTTACACCAAGTCAGTCTACATCATCTCAAGTTGCCCCTCCTGCATGTATCATCTCTTCTGCACCACAAGTGTTCTCAGCAAGCAGGCTTTCACCACTCAAAGGTAGCAATTCAAATGTAAGGTTTTCCAAGCCAGTCAGGCCAAATCCTTATGCAGGTGCAACTGGGAGAGGGAAAAGAAAGATTCTGGATTGATATTTGCTACTTATTATGTCTGTTTAACTATGGTCATGTGTTTAAAGACTTGTCTTTTGTAACTCTTTATTATTATGTCTGTTTACCTATTATGACTTTGGTATTTAAGTTAGTTGATCTTCTGTAAGACTTTATAACTTTGGTATTTTGCAATCTATAAGGTTTTATGTTTATGTATCTGAGTTACTTGATATTGTGGAATGATGTTTGCATATTGTAAGGTATTTGCAGATTAGGGTAATGTTTGTATATGGATCATTTCATATGCTAATAGTTGAATGCTTACAAACAAACCCATTTGACATGTTAAAAGTCAACAAGCCTTGGAATAACATAAAAGAGCATTGGATTAACTTGAAGTTACATCAATTCTTGGGAAAACACAAAAGACCTACAACTGGCATTATCAAACACATTCACCAACTTCATTTAACAAGAAAATACAACACCAAGAGCAGCCAAGTACACCCTAACATGATCTTCATCCTTCTTGCTTCACCTTGGTATCTTGCAACACTAGCTTGTAAACCATTCATGTTTCTTAAAAGCCCAGGAATAATTTGAACAGCTCTTTCACAAATTGGTGGGTCGTACCAATCAATGATACCATGGTTCGTGCCCTAATCAAGAAAAAAACCAAATTAGGGAAAGGATGTGATACTTACAAGATCTCGTAATTGATTGCTTACCCTTTTAGAACAGCAATAGAAACGCCTTCCTGGATTAATGTCAGTCCATGATGTTTTGATAATTCCTATTGAATTACACCTTGGACACCGAACCATGGTTGTGTGATGTGTGTTTTTGGGTTTAGGGTTGTCTGTGAATGACAACTAAAAAGAAAAGGGATGTAAATATATAGGGGATTGATGGAGAATGACTATTTTGCCCTCAATTTTTAGTCAACTAAATGAGTTAATGGTCAAAGATAACGGGAGTGTTGACATTGGACCAAAAGTGTTACGGGTCAGCGGATATTGGACAAGATCCGTTACAAAATAAAAGATTGGACCAAAAGTGTTATACCCGGTAAACCACGAGGACCAAAAATGTAGTTAACTCTATCTGCTAGCATTTTTATATAATGAGGTGTTAATATGGACTAATTATGCAAAGTTGATTGTTTGACAGCAAGCTAGAAATAATTAGGGGTTGTTTGAGATAATCGGATTGTTTATTAAAAGTGCTTCTTTGTTTTTATACAACAAATAAGTACTAGTTCTGAAGGTGTTTATAGAGTGCTTATTGAAGTTGTATATTAGATTATTTAGTAAAATAAGCTGTTATAAATAATCTTGTTGAGAGTTAGTATAACCATTTTTTATAAGCAATAACAAACACCCCTAAAATGATCTATATTTGTTTTGGTTACTCAGAATGTAAAAGCTAATGAACATTGGTAAATTTATGCTGATTTTGATACCCAAAATGTACAATTAGCTAATGTACATTTTGTTGCCTTATTTTGGTTTATACTTATTTCTCGATTGAAAGAAAATCGGCCTACCAATAACGAAATCTCAAGTGATGGCAGACGAAAAGGGTATAATTTGGTGAGATCTCCATTTAAAGATATTGGGAATTCGACATCATCATCAAGTATTATTGCGAGGCAGAATAGTAATGCAATATTCCCTTTGCATTGCCCTGATGAAAGGATAGAGGATAGCTTTTGACAAATGATGTTATGATGTATTAGTTTAGATTTGATCCTAATAATGCTGTAGGACCTTAGGTATATCAACTTTAACACAAATATAAGCACTAGAAGAAGAAAAGATGGTGACTTGATGTTATAAAGGTGTGGCGTTAATAAGTATAAAAGAGAGGTAAAGATGAAGAGAACTTTTATTAAAAACACACACAATACACACACAAGCACACACCTCAAATGAGCTTTGAGGTGCCTTTTATAGTTCCATACATAGGCTTTTTATGGGCTTGGGCTTGGACTTGGTTTACATGTTCTAATAAGGCTTACATGATATACTTAATAAGTACCAAGTCCATAGCCCAATATACTTAACTATTACAATACTTGTCGACTCAATAATGATCGTCACTTTTAATGCTAACAAATGCACTTGTTAGCTATGCGTTATTAAAAACTCATGAAACTAGGATTATTGGTTTTCATTAATGCATTTGTTAACCATGAATCTTTGTAGCATCCCATGTACATGTGTGTGGTCTCGTTCTTGTTGTATACATCTATGCAACATCAAACTTGATTAATATGTTTTTTCTTATACACGTTCAATGAAGATTAAGTGCTTCTTAAGAACAACCATGATAGATAGAACCCTGCAAAGAAAATAGGTAGGACAGATTGATCAAGTATAACTTTAAATGTGGGTCAAAACGGGTTGGGTTATATAGCTTAAGGATTAAGCTACTGAATTATGAGATCTAATTACTTTAATTTCAATTTTTCCAAGGTTATAAGCATTTGAAAACACTTTTGGCTCATTAGACCCATTCTCCAAGTGTTTGTTTGGTATATAAGGCGCATTTGGTATATCTCGATACAAGTGCTTCAATATGAATAGTGCAATATCAGGGTCTCTCCAGTATTTTCGATAGAGGGTGGTAGAGGGTGGTGGTGGCGGTAGAGGGTGGTGGTGTTGGTTGTGTGCTGGTAAAGGGTGGTGGTGGTGGTGGTGGCGGCGGAGGTAGAGGGTGGTGGTGTTGGTAAAGGGTGGTGGTGGTGAAGTGAAATAAAAGATCAAACTCAAATTGCAAATTTAGTCCCTGAATCGACACGTGGACATATTAAGCAATGAAATGACGATAATGCCCTCGATGACATGGCACTTAACGAGGAAACTAACGGAAAAGCGCTCTCGGTGGCTTTTTTGCAAATTTGCGTAACGTTAGTGGCTTTTTTGCGTGACTTTTTGTCTCAGTCCCATTTTTGCTATTTCGTGATAGTTTAGGGACCATTTTTGCATTTTACCCTTTCCTTTTTTACATGTTAGCACATTTTAGATAAGTTTTAAGAACAATTAGTTGATTAATTGACATTTTTAGAATCTATCATGAATTGTCGTGTCTTCACAACAAGAAAGATGATAAAATTTAACTGAATCTCGCGGTAATTGTTTACAAGAATTCTTTTACTACATGTATCGTGATTTAATTTATAGTGTAAAATGTTGAAATTTATCCTAAAAGGGATGAATGATTTTGTAAATATTAGTTGTGTAAAAAAGCATTTCACAAAAATGTGTTAATATGATTGTCTTTAAAAACAACTTGTGTAAACTGGTAAAAATATATATCTTGTTTCGGATATATCATCTGTAAAATTCACCGAATAAAGAATTCAAAATTGATGTTGTCTACGTACTTTGGCTTTGTAACGACGTCACTTATACTATTGTCGCGAATTTAACTGGTAATTTTAATATATCTTGTTTCCGACAATAACCCTTTCCATCGTCGCGAATTTAATCTAAAAGAAGTATTTGCTTACGTTGTAAAATGTTCAAACTGTAGTTTTGATGAAATAGAAATCAGATAATTATTTATAGGCTCACTGTGATTATAAAAAAATTTGTAGAGCATTACACACATTCTAATTATCTAATATTCTACATTATGTTTAACATACTGTAAATATAAAGGGAATATATTAGTTACAATTTTTTGTAGCTAACTCCCTAAAATTTCATGTTAAAATTTGTGGGTCTTGAATTTACTGATGGGTCTCTGAATCATTTTATTGAGTCCTGAATCATTTCTTGTATAATTTTGATGAGGAATGTAGCTATCTTGGCTACAATAATTATAGCCAAGATATCCCATTTGATACTATTTAATACATATAATCAGACAATAATTGATACTAAATCGGTTCTAAAATTATTTGTCGTACATGTTCACCTTTCGTAATAACCACGACTTAAATTTAGATATTTTGTGGTGTGAGTTGCTAGTATAAGGGTAATATAGGAACTTTATACACTAATCTTTTCTATTTTTAGACGGAAATTTTAAGACAAAGAAAAAAGAAAGAAAGACAATAATATAGTTTTAAAACAATGATAAGTGATAACTTTAAAGTAAAGCAACAATCAATGTATCATATCATTTTACAAAGAATGCATATGCATATATCAAGTATATATATTTATCATGGCAATATATATGTACAAAAAATTGTTCAATTCTTTCATAACTTAAACTCTAAAAAGTGTCTAAGGGATGCATATTTTGTGAGATATAATACAAGACCAAAGAAAAAGTTAAAGCAAAGACAATAAGACATAACATGAAACAATATTTTTAAAAAATAGATATCTAAAACACAAAATTCAATAAATATGTTTAATACAAGTAAATTATATATTCTCAGAACTAGTCCTAAATCTTTGAAGTGGCTGCTACATGAGGTCAATCATGATTGATCTACTTGACGATCCAAGTTGCGAACTTTGTTTTTCCTCTGATTGATGGTTCCCAATGCAGGCCTTAATCGCGACCACAACTAGGACTAAAATGCCTACACATATGAATGGTAACTGGACCCAAGGGGCAAGGAATGGCGACAATGCATACAAGATGGGTACAATAATAATTAACAAATTCTAATATATTATACTACGAGGATAAATAACAATTACAATAAGATGGCAGGCAAGCGAGCAACAAGTTGCGCCGCAACCCCTTTTGGATAGCAAACCCAATCCTACTAAAAATGAAGTTTTGTTTCTTAAGGGTCGACAAATTACTTTGCACAACCCGTTGTACCCTGGTCAAAAACTCTCTTGCCTCCGGAGCTAGGAAACCAAATGTATCAAAAGCAAAAGGGATAAACACATGTTAATAATTAGAAACACGGTCCAATGGAAAAGATACTCGTTAAAGCGTTCATCTTGTTGATAACGGCATCCATACTTCCAAGCAAAGTAATATGCAACTAGGATCAGTACAATGCAGATTACATATATGACCGAATACACAACCCCGTGGAGGTTGCGTGGAACATATAAGGCTATTAAGGTAAATATATTGTTTCCATTTTGAAATGAAAGAAACCATATATTATTTCTAAAAAGAAAATTCCTACAGTATAGTAGGGATATATACCCGTATAAATATGCTTAAGATTTTGTACGTTTGAATATGTTAAGCCAAGTATCATCTATGTTCATTTTTTTATTGGAAAAATTACATATATATCCCTCTCAAAATGAATAATTGCATATATATCTTTTGTACAAGCTTTTGATACACATAGTACAATGATTTTTACGCATGCTTTGGATATATATGCAATTATGCATTTTCGGAATGATATATATGAAAAACCCCTTTTTTTATTTGATATAAGCAATTTCAGTATATTAACTATTGTTCTAATATGATTTTGCGTATTAGCTACTTGTATAAAACGT
This sequence comes from Artemisia argyi, assembly GCA_030686995.1. Lineage (NCBI taxonomy): Eukaryota > Viridiplantae > Streptophyta > Magnoliopsida > Asterales > Asteraceae > Artemisia > Artemisia argyi. Next base: position 6,919,418 of record CM060690.1, read on the forward strand.
ATGCTCTAAACCCGCACATAGGTATGAACAGGCCCAATTAGAAGAAGCCCAATTGGACTTATGGGCTTATAGTTATACCTTTTGATAGTCCGCTCTCGGCCATTCCACACGCTGCCTAGCAGAGGCGTGGTTTTCTAAAGTGGATTCTCTCTTTTGTAGTAGATGCCGAACCTGCTGCCTCATTGACTGGGGGGGGGGGGGGGGGGGGGGGCGCAGCAGCTACATGGACCCTTTCCTTTCTGTGAGCACAATTAAGTGTGCTCATCAGGTGAAAACCGGACCGGACCGAGACCGAATCCGGCAAAAAACCTCGACTGAGACCGGACCGAATGTGGTCGGTCTGGTCCGGTCTCGGTCCAAATAGGCTAAATGTCCGGTTTTTATGTCGGACCGGACCGAGACCGAAATTATGAAAAACCCTAGACGAGACCGGACCAAATGTGGTCGGTCCGGTCTCGGTCCTGTCGGTCCGGTCGGTTTTGTCGGTCGGTCTGGTTCATCCGGTCCGTTTGCTCACAGATGCGTGGGGTTTGCACCAGGCTTTACCTCTCAAGGGATCTTGAGAAGCTTACAACCCCCACCAGGCAGTGTACCTGATCGATGTAGTATAGTATAATGACAAGTACCGGGGGATTGATCGTTCAGCTAGGAATAGTGTCGCTAGGATTAGAAAACCTAAAGATTAAGTCTAGAGATGAGGGATGATTCTTTTTGTATTTTTATGTCTTATGGAAAGCAAGTAAAAATCTCGGGTTTGAAGGATTTGGGCGGAATTAGTTGCTAGTCAACTAACCCAATACTAAGATGCAATCAAAATAAAATACTAGAAATGAAAATAAAACTATATTAAACTAAGGTTGTGAGCAATAAGTGGAAGAAATGTGTTTACTTAGATTTCACTACTCCATAGATATCTTTTACACGTTAATTACTTGCTATAGTTGCGTGGATGACGGATTGTATTCTTTAATACCATTCATGGGGTGGCGTACTTAACTCCCCAATCCTATGAGTGCCTACTTCACTCCTATTTCGAGCCGGCTAAGAAGCTCTTAACATGGGATCATTAGAATTTACTCATGCATTAAATACAACCAATAAAACCTAGTACACATCGGTTCATGTTTCCTAAGACGTTCAAGCATGTTACCAATTGGAGATCTGCCAGTTTTCTTAAGCCTAACATTGAAATCATTCATCCAATACAACCATAAACAAGTAATCAACACATAATTAACATCTAGGTTTCATTAGATCTAAGCAAACACAAGATAGATCTAGCCTAACATGGTGGAATCAAGACAAGCACAAGATATAGACAACCAACACATAGACATATTGATTGAATTAAGAGAAGACTTATCTCAATTACACATGTAAGGGTTCAAGGGCTGAAAACCCTTGAAAAAGCTGTAAAATTCGTACAAGGTTCAGCCTTAGGGTTTCTCCAAACTTCTTCCTTTTTTAATGAATGAAAATTAGAAAACTATATATAGATTTTGGAAGGTGGCGGCGTCAAGAACAATTGTGTGACGCCGTCATCTGGCCGCCAAATAGTTCCTCGGACTGCCTAGATCTGGGTCTGACGCCGTCATGTGTACTCCTTATGCAGGCCGTCATGACTTTAACTCTTGACGCTCTTCATGTGACGCCTTCAGGTTTGTACTGGGTCGTCATGGACTTTACTCTTGACGCCGTTAAATACTTCCTCTTGACGCCGTCAAACACTGTTCTCAGCATGGAAAATTAAGTCTTTGGCGTTTTCTTCACTTTTATGCTCCAAAAACGTCCGAATTGCTTCCTTTTCCAGATTTCACTCCCAAAGTACCTAAAATCACAAAAGGAACGATTTAGGGCAATATTTGATCAAATAAATTCAATTCCGGGCTTAAATGACCCCCTAAAATTGGTTCATTTTTCGCCTCATCACTCACCCCTAAGCCCAATATATTTCAACAACTTTTTCGAAAATGCAGATTTTATTTCACAAATGTGTGGTATCCATTCTTTTTAGTACAAAAGATTAGGACTAAAACTTGATGCAGCGAAAAATGAAATTTTTAAGAGAGAAAATTATCAAAATGTACTTACTCTTATTTAGTAGTTCAAAGAGAAGACAAAACAATGGTTTTTTCATATTAGTCAAGAATGTCAACCTCTTACATATTACAACCACTGAATTCAGTTAGAGATTGATACGTGAGCGTCTAGTACATATCAACCAACCCAATCACCATCATAATACGCAACAAGAGGACCAGTAGAGGATGCTTAGAGTTGTAATCCAAAATCCAGTGTACCACGAACATAACGAAGTATACGCTTGAGAGCTGCCGAGTGAGGCTCCCTGGGGTCATGCATATAAAGACAAATCTGCTAAACTGCATAAGATATGTCTGGGCGAGTAAAAGTAAGATGTTGGAGACCACCTGCAAGACTATGATAAAGAGTAAGATCCAAAACAAGATCCCCATCAGGACAAGTTTGGATTATGTGTCAATCAGTGTATGAGTAGGATTACAAGAAACCATATGAGCCTGCTCCAAAATCTCCATAGCATACATCATTGACAGAGGTACATACTTGTAGAATCATGTAAAAAATATCCCCATAAAATAATTAAGTGCCCCCAAACCAGTCGTATCAAACTCTTGATGTAAAAAGGGAATAATGCGCTGCAGTAAGGTTGTAGAGGATGATGTCAGAACAACATCATAAACATATATCAACAAATAAACAACCTTGGAACCAGGCTGATAAATAAATAACGAAGAATCACATTGATTAGTGGATAAACCAACTCAAAGAGCATAACCAGCAAATCGTTGAAACTAAGCACAATGTGTTTGTTTTAAACCATATAAGGACGGTTGTAATCGGCAAACATGTTGAGGAATCGATGTTCAATAAACCCTGGTGGCATGATACATATATACAATATTAGAAATATCATCATTAAGAAAAGCATTCTTAACATCAAGTTGATAACTGGCCAACCACGTGATATATCTAGGCTGAGAATTATGTTAATGGTAGCTAGTTTAACAGCTGGACTAAACATGTCACCACAATCGACACCAATCTGCTGATTACGCCCGTTAGCAACAAGACATGCCTTATACCTACTCAAATATCCATCTGCATGATTATGTGTAAAAAAACCACATGGACCTAACCACATCAACATTCGGTGGTTTCAGACTATTTTGACTTATGCATTATATTCATCATGCATAGCATCTAACAATTAGTGTTGGATAACGCAATGAAAGGTAACTTAGGGAGAGGAGAAACATGAGACATATGATAACTAAAACGCGGATTGCAGTTATCATTACCAACTTGTGCACCTGTGACCATAGGGTGCGTCCCAATAGGTGGAGGTTGGGCCATTATGTGTAGGTGATTAGGTCGATTGAATGGGACTCATAGGTGAAAGTGAGGAGTGGGTTGTAGTAACAGGTTGTTGGGTTTTGGCCTAAAAGGTGAGGTCATGGACACAGGACCGGGTTAAGGGGCCGAGGAGGGTTAGACTATTGGTGACATAGGAGTAGGTTGGGCCGATTGTGCCGGGTTTTGAGTAGGGGCACTAGTATGGATAAACATGCGAGTGACAGGTGTCGGGTTCACAAAATCCTAAAAGGCAGGGATGAGATTGGATGATGAGCCATAAGGAAATTGTTGCTCATCAAATGTGACATGTCGGGAATGTATCATTTTGTTGGTGGAAAGGTTGAGACAATGATGTTCTCAATGGTAGGCGGGATAGCCCAAAAAATGTAAGGTGTGACTCAATGGGCTAATTTATTTGGGGGGGGGGGGATAAAAAATGAATTGAAAACTGCGAAGGCGAGAATAGTTGAGTTTATTGTGAAATAATTATCATGTATGGTATATCATTATTGATGGTAGTGGAGGGAAGCTTTCATTCACCATTATGGTTTAAGATTACAGGATTAAAACATGATTTAAGGTTATTAAAAAAAATTATAGACTCATGTTTTAGGATTTAGGAAGACATGAAAAGAGGATAGAGGGGACATGGTACTACTTTTTTGAGAATAATTAGGAGATGATTAGGTTTTCTTGATTACCATATTTGATTAACGAATTATTTGACTTGTATTATTCATTATAAATTAATATATAATGTACACAAGACTATTCTAGATATACATGCAAATGGACCAGGCCTTACAAACATGGGCGGAGATAAGGGGGTCACATGGGTCGCGTGTGTTAGAATTTAAATATCATGACAATCATATATATATTCTAATATCAAGTATACACATATGCGGAAGCGTAGGATCAAGTATAACATATAAAGGTTAACTAAAACATAAATAAAGAACGTACCGTATGCAATCTTGAATTCTTGGATGAACCCTAATTAGGGTTTATATGAATTAGGGATCTATAGATTAACCCCTAACCGTTTTGTTAATCGATCCAAGATACAATCAATAGTGTGATTGTACCACGTTCTTGTACACACGTACTATTAACGAATTAAAGTAATGCTAGTTTTAAAGAATACACAAAACAATATTTTGTTTAAAAACAAAACTAATGAACCGAATAATACAAATCACCAAACAATTGTGATATTGTTATTTGTTGACATTGTTGTCGACCACAGAAGTCAAAGTGAATGGAAAAACATTAATATCCCATGCACATGCATGATGACTCATGTATGTATAAAAACCTTCCTATGTCTAGAAGTCAAAAGAGCAAAAGAAGAGATTTAGGATTTAACGTGTGTACCAGCATCCAAAATAAAATCCTTGTCTTTGCTTTTATAGGATACAAAACTTAGGGAACAAGTTAGGTCTTGGGTTGGGTTATTAACCCTGGGCCGATCGGATTTAAGAGCCCACAAGGGTTCTAGATCTTTCTTGTTCTCTATTTTTATCCATGGTCCTTATCTTTGTACGTTAGTCAATTTTCATTAATTACTAACGTTGTTTATTTGTTTTGTGTAATTAATAATTAAATATAACTTTTTATATTAAATTATTATACTTTAATTCTTATACGTAAAGTGTGCAATCTCGCGGTCTCGAGTTCGATTCTAGACATATACGTATTAATATTTATCCACAACTCTAACAGCTCCCACTTGGATATCTATTAATAGTAAAATGACATTGGTTAGCGTCTAGCAACACGCCAATGCCCCTAGATCAACTCAAGGAAGGTCTCCTGGAAAAACCTTTAATGATTCATCATTATTATTATCCTTTTGTTTCTAATACCACGTTAATAAAGATATGGATCTTAGTCATTCTTTAATTAACAATTCTGTTTCTCGTTGTTTATGATTGAGCAAGATTACCAAAACATCTGAACGTATTCCAAATAGACTTTGGGCGTGCGCACGCAAACATCTTGTCAACCCTACGAGGGGCCCAGCGGTATTAAACTTCAAAACAAATTTGAATGAACAAATTATCTCTTGACTACAAGACTAACTCATGAACTTTGCAACACTTCTGAAAACAATCCTTATAACTCCCAATTACGGTAAGCGGTAAATTGCTTCACAGAAATGCACTACATCCATGACTTATCTGGTATCTCAAGTCTGAGGATAACTATTTTCATGATTTACTTACTGACAAGATCCATAAAGTAAAATCATGTAGTTGGGATAAGTCCTATATTCAATTCATCGAATATCATGTGAAATCGGTATGTCAACGCATCAATATACTTTCAAGTATATTCTTAACCAATACTCAGATTTGTCTTAGTTTAATAATATTCCCATATCATTAATCGACAATGGACAATTTAGAATAACATAAGTTATTCACGGATTTAAACATGCAAATATAGGACACAATTTATTATTAATGAAAACAAACGTACTAAGTACTTTAATTCATTATAAATAATAATTGCTTAATGTCCTTTATCCAAACACTAAATAGATCAATGCATGATAATTCTAGTTAATGAATCATGCCTTAAGTCATGTCATTCATACTTGTTGACAAGGCATAAATCAACTAACGTTGATCTATAGGAATTTTGAGAATACTTATTTCAAGAATTCAATTTGCAAAATTTTATATGTGTACTTCCATCTACCTTGATATAGTCACATAATATTTCATAAATGGTGTGACATCCTCAATCACCAATTTATGACAATTAAACTTTCAAACAATTTTAAAGTTTAAAGTATTCTAATTCTTTAATGTATAATGCAACTATGCTCATAGTTGAGTACAACTAGTTCACATGGCTATTAATAAGGATGAAATCCTTCCATGACTAGTTATTGAGTGTCGTCTCAATTTAAACCAGCGTCATTGTATATAAAACACAATATGCTCTTTAAAATTCCGTAAACGTAATATCCATTGTGTAATTTTTAGGAGCTATTCCAGGTTTGAGGATCATTATTCTAAGGTCAAACATATTTCTTTAGAATATTCATTACACAAGATATCAAATATTGTTAAATCATTAAGCATTTAAGCATGATGTAATAATAATACGATGCACATGAAAATCCTTCAGTCATACTTAGATTTATATTCATGTTCTATCTTTTCATAATATATATCCATTTTCTAAATGATATATTATGTTCTATTAGAATTTATTTACCGCACATGTTTATTTAATAATAAACTTTTGTTTTAAGGTTGTATGTTTTATTTTCTAAATCTTTCAAATAAAGTTTCATTCCAAACTAAGTCTAACATTTTACTTATATGGAATGTTACTCTATAACATATATGATTTAGTAAATCAAACATAATACTCCCACTAGCTTTCAGGAATACTTAGAAATTATCTTATTTCAATTATAAATCAAAACTTGGATATAATAATTAAACATAAGATTAATCTCCTAGATGCATGCATTTATCCATTCATGGATTATTGCACTTTGTACACTTCCAAAGATTTACTTGAATTCATAAACTCCTTTTGATTACTTATCGTCCTCGCTCAAGTAATTATTCAAGAAAGAGTTTTGATATTCATTGTCAAGTTTCATATGAAAATAAGCATGACAATTACAATCTTTGTATCTTTAATGTGCTTGAGAAAGAGTATTCAATCATAGTTAATTGCTTAAGTATGATTAATAATCTTGTCATAAGACATGCATTAAGATATGTGTAAAATTTTGTCCATATGATTATTACTCAAAGATTTAATCCACTAGGGTTACATTATCTTTGAATTATCTCATCTTCATTCTCTAACCATTAAGAATTAAGATAAACCAAATTTTAAATTTAAATATCTTTATGAACAGCATCTACAACATTCATAATATGAGTAATTTACCCAATTCATTATACTTGGTAATACTACATCATATAATCTTCAGCATATTAATTAAATATCTGAGATATCCAAGTGGATATATAAATGAGAATTCCATCATCTTGAGGTTTATCATTTACATGTTAAGCCTCATTATGATTTTCACTAGTGTGGTTTTAGAAGATTATGTATCTTGTAATTAAAACACTCCCACTTGCCTTTAGTATTATATAGAAAATTAATACTTAGCAATTAAAGTGACAATACAATATTCTCTTTTTGGGATATTATAAATACATATTGACAGTTCCTGACATTCTTTTATTAACAACCTACTTATAAGTAGCTTAACAAATTCAGAACTTCATGTAACCACCGGTAAATTTCCACTTAAATTAAACTAATACTTATCCATTTTTCCATGTCTAATTTTTTTTTAAAACATTATCAGTTTAACTAATCACAACAACTAACTAATATGATTTAACTCCCATTCTAAATAAACTAGTTCGCTTAGTTTTGTTTTGAATAAATATTTTTATATGTCCAAGTACCAAAGTTTCCAACTTTCATTTACCACTTTACGTTACTTCATTTATAAACTTAATGTTTGTCAACTTTCATAAAACCCTAAGTTATTATATATGATTATATAAATATCTAAGTCTTAAACGTTAAAGTACAAGTCCTTAAAGCTTAGGTACAAGTTAGTAATACTTGAAATCATAATATTAATAAAATTCATTATAAACCTCAGTGTACTTATCCTTAAGCATACAATACAAGAATACTTTGCACAAACCCTAGCCCTAGTATTTTTATGTACAAATCCTTAACCCTAGTATACAAGTACTTAAGGTATAAAACATATAATTCCTAGTTTAAATTCTACATAATCTAACTCATATCTATTTTTTTTACCAAATACTAAAACGGTCATTTCTATAATTTTTAAACCTTAGCACAACCCTAATAACCATGTGGTACAATTATCCTGAAATATTATTTACTATAAAGCCTAAACTAATTTATCTACACTAAGTAAACCCTACGTACAAATCATTAAGCCCTAGATACCCTTAGTTAAGCTTAATCGAACCTCTTAGTTATATATATTTTTTTAGATAGAAATTTATTAAAACAAAACTAAACTAGTTTCAAATCTACTATTTGGTAAATTATAAGCCACAACATACTTGCTAGGTCTCTTTGAGTACCACATCACAATGTTCCCTAGATTTTTACCCAAGGTCAAATATTGTAGGAAAGGGTTATGGCTAGGATCGAACCACCTTATGCCACATTCATCATTCTCACACGCAACCATACAAATTCAGGACACTACCTCACTATGTTCCCCATCTCAAAACATATTACACCTATTCCTATTTTAAGCCATTTGGTTCCCTAGTTCTCCCTTGTTCGATTCCACTAAACTATAACCTAAGAAGTCCTAGCTAGCTACTTGTAAATATTCTACACCACAAAACATATACTAGATTTCTTATATTTCCACATCACCTTGTCTACTTTAAACTCAAACGTAGTAGGAAAAACCTTTGGTTAAGACTCGAGCACCATGCAACTTCATGCAATCTCTACATCATCATATTGTATACCATACAAACCTCAATACACCAGCTCACCATGTCTCTTATTTCCATAACATGATGACTAGAACCAGTAGAATTTCTATTTTCTTTCACCTATATAAGTCGACTCATACATTTCTATTTTTCATCACCACCATTCGAACCAAACCAAACAGCACCCACACTTATTTACTTACTGATCTAGAGCCACATTGCATGCTACCTCATCATGTTTCACTTACCTTCTTCAACCCATGGACAAAATCGCGACACATGATTCTGTTTCTATATTATTCAAACTAAGCTACTTAGCTAAATAAATCACCATGCAACATTTCATGGTTCATATAAAAACACCTTGTCATATCTCTTCTATCTCTAACATGATGACATAGCCATTCTTAACACCCTTACTTCCTTCCCCTATAATAAGTCGAGCCACATCTCCCATTTTTCTAAACCAACACTCATTCACCTACTGAATTAGAGGTCACAAATATCTCCACCACATCATGTTCTCTTGATAATTACCATGGTCAAAGTTATGGTGAAATTCTTGGTTAACATATGAACACCATGCGTCACCTTTATCCTGACCACATGAGGCCTCCAAATAGTACACATCACCATGTCTCCTTCTCTTCCAACCAAGTGATCTACAAGCCACATGAAATTCCAGCACTCACCTCTATATAAATCGAGTATATGTATATATTTTCACTCATCTTCTGTTCGAAACCCATAACAAAAGTATACTCAGTTATATACTGATATTAGAAGTACAAGAGAAGCCAATGAAGAGTAGTAGCAGCCAAAGATAGAAGGAGACTAGTGATTACAAGTTCCAAGTCCTTTTGTTCCATAAACCCAAATCTCTCTTGCCTATAAATAACTTACACCCCAATTATACTCTTTTACTCTCTGATCCTAAGGCCACAAGAAGGAGAAGCATTAGAGTGAAGCCTAGAAGCCTTGAAGAAGTCTTGCACCCCTTGAGCCCTCCTAGTCGATTTCACTTCCAAACTGATTACCCTTTGTATTGTAAGTACACAAGCTTTCTAAACTCTTTCCATCCTTACCTAGCACTCATAAATAACAATAAACAAGTACTAATCAGTAGCTAAGATCAAAAACAAACTTTCTTTTGTTTCCTGATGTTAACAAGCAAAACCAACAGCCACTATGTAACTTATTTTATTTCAAAACTTTTCGACCCTTGCTATGAACTATAGAAATATCTTAGGAACCCATTTAAATAAACCAGACAACATCTTTAGGAGCCACAATAACAAGTTCATGAAACTATAAAGGTTGGAACCATATTTCTGTTTGCTTTCTAATATAACGACCAAACAAACATCCTCTCTATTATACTCTAAATTGTATGAGCATATATAAACATAAAAATCAGTTAGGAGAAATAAAAACGAGAATCTAGGCTTTTGAATCACCTAAAACGAACAAACGAGTCAAAAGTTATGTCGATTTGAAGTTGAATAAAAACCATAAAAACCTACTGTTACAGCAGGCAGAATCACGCAAAACGAGGCCTTTCTGGTCCGTTTCGTCAAAAACTTAAAACATGAAAGTTGTCCGGATCGTCGTTTTCTTCAAAAACTCTTTAGACCTCGAGTCATAAAAACGTATAACGAACGATGTTTTTATTTAAATTCAGAACTGATTTTTAGAAAAGACAACAGCAGACCTCAGTTTTGTGTGCTTAATTTCGAATAGTAAACGAGCTTGATAAATTATGAAACTTGGTGGAAATAGAGGCCTCGTGGCATAGATTAACCTGGAACAAACACTTTTCATTTTCATTGAATTTATTCAGCCATACTTATGGGTGTCGAACCTGAAAATCAGCTTTTAATATACTTAGTTTCTATTTCATAAAAACAGTTTTATACGCTCTACTTTAGTGACTCGTTGTGAGCAAACCGTAATACGTTAGAACCTCTAGTTTGAACCTATAAGAAGACCTCCTAGTAGACTACTAAAAGGAACAATAACGTAGTAGAAACCTCTTCATGTCTCGTGTATAATTAAGCTCACTTTTGGTCGAAAAATCTGTTTTATAAACTTTTCTTTTGATTATTTAGAACAAATAAGCTAACATTATAAGTAGATAAGCTGATGAAAAGTATTTATAAACCTGTTTTAAACTTATATAAATGAGTCGTAGAAAGTTGGATTTATTTTCGTGGCTAAAAACGCGTTTTTATTGAAAAAGGACATCGGCTCTAAGTTATATTTGCATGAGGGGTATATATTGCCAAAACTATAAATAATTTTATATTTTGGACTTGAAATAAAATAAACTTAAGGTTAAGGGTAGAAAGTGTCAATTGACCAAAGTTCAAGGGTAAAAGTTGCCATTTTTATATAGTTCGAGGGTAAAAGTTGCCAACTTTAAAAACATGAGGGTCTAAAATGAAAAGATATATAAACCCTAATTATTATTATTATTATTATTATTATTATTATTATTATTATTATTATTATTATTATTATTATTAAGTTTTATTTAAACTTAATATACGTTTTGTACCGTAACTAACAAACGAAGTATCCATTTAACGAACGGACAGAACCAAATCTTACAGATAAGAAAATATAATAAAATAAAACTTTTGAAACTACATATTGGCTCGATAAAATATTTAACCATGAAACTAAAACGAAACGAACATTGAAAAAAAAACTTATATAATCAGAAGCAATTACTAAAAACTTGATCTAATAAATCAGGTTTCAAGCCGGAGACGTTTATCAACTTCATTTAACTTTGTTTTCCATCCAGACTGCCCAGGTGAGTTCATAGTCCCACTATTTTTATACTGTTTTCAAACTTGTGGGGAGATACATGCTACTAAACCGAACACAAGTATTTTTTTGTATGCTATCCTGATCTGGTATTGCCTAAGTTAAACGTTTTGCCATTAAAAGTCCCTCATATCATGAACCATTAATCACTTGCGAGTGAACGCGAATATAGTGAATAGATCTATTGGCAGTTGACGCCCCATTTGTGTTGCTGGATAAGTGGCCAAATGCACTTTATTTGAGAACTACTAGGAAGTTGGCAAGCTTCCTACTCGAGGGCACCATTACGTTATAGCTCATTACTATAATGTCCAAACTGTTAAGGTTTGAGTTCATGAGGCTTAGTGCAATACGCTGCGTTGCAATACTACGTTTTATAACTATTTAACTTGTGTTCAAACTATTACTCATTCATAAACACTGTGGATTCACTCAACCGTTGTGTTGACTTTTTAGCATGTTTATCTCAGGTTCATAACAAACAAGGATGGCATGGAAGGATATAGATACGGAAGGAAGGCTAAGATTTTATTATTCTTTGATAAATTATTTAACAAATTGTAAAGCTATTGGGACCTTATTTTGTAAACTCTGATAATGAATAATAAAATCATTTTAACAATCCAATTGTAGATTGTTTTTCTATTATTATAACTGTTGTGCCGTCGAGTAACACCCAGCTTTAATTCCGCTGCGTATCCCAAATTTGGGGGTGTTACAGATTGGTATCAGAGCTATAGTTATAGAGAAACGGGTCTAATTTAGATCCGAACTATAACCACTTTTTCACAAAAATGTTTTATAGCCTTTCGTTGTCCGTGCCTTCCAGCCTCCAGATGATTATGTGACTTCTAGGTAATTATGTTACTCAAAAACTTTAGTAAACTGGTATATACATTTATGATATACTTCTGATCACTTTATACAAACAAACATGTCTGCAGATGCTTATTCTAAGGCATTACTTTTTAATCTTATCTCCCTGAGCATGTATCTACTTCAATATTTCCATAAATTTACAAAACTTTCCTAAGACATTGTGGTTTCCACAATTCTTATCCTATTTACGTTAAAAATATACTCTCCACTATTTTAAAAAACTATGTCAACTCACCTTGATAACCTTACTCTCATATCCAAAAATGAGTATAAATACTCTCTCCGTACTCCCAGAATACCTAATTCATTAACTAATTATGAATATTAAATTAGAAATTCTCAAGTAAGATAATTAACTCATAAATCTTGAATAACGTCTTATCATCACTCCACAATTCATACCAAGAAGATCATCTGAATCCCAAAGAAGATAACAACAACGTTTAAATAAAACTAAGAAATTTCTGTTATAACAATAAACCATAGCTCAGCTCTTTAGGGTTGTAATTATTTCTCTGTACTTTACCTTGGGTACAATGATGTAACCAAGTTATAACTAGTACTTTCTCATCTAATGTCTTTTAATAACCTCACTACTACTATAACCATCGTCCATTTCACTTTCCTCTTATATTATTCATAGCCACTTCGTAATAATATACCACCATTTTATACCTGATTATATCTATTAGGTTTTTCTGCGAATATATTCCTAAGAATTTCTTCAAACTATTTTCCTATCACCCCAAAGGTTGATATCCTGTCATCCTACCAATTATATACTATCATTATCCGAATCGATTCCTTATTACTCTAAAAAGTATTCAGGATGCTATTTTATAAAAATAAAACGTTGAACACCATCTAAAACTTGTGAAATCTAATATCAAAGATTGATTGAATCACGCATTACATCATCTGTCCTTAATTATACATAGCCTGATCACCTATGTCTAATTCAGGAAAGATCATGTCATGGGGGAAACGGTTATCTTTGTAGATTTCCAAAACAAACTTTACTTAAAAACAAAACCTTGTATCAAGATAAACTCTTAGTAAACGTTTCTAACGTCCACATCTCCTAGGTACTTACATTTTATCGCCAAACCATAAGTTTATATTTCTCTATTCATATTATTTAGAACGCCTTTTCATAAATTATAAAAATGAAAATTATAAATCCGAGAATCACTATAATTCATAAAACATAAATAACGTAAAATTTCATTAAAATCCATAAATATTAATACATAACGAAATGATTAGCATCGGTAGTGCTAATGTTACAAATATCACTAAGTAAACGATAGAATCGCCAATAGGTTGATCCGCTATGCTAATGAAGAACAACACTACGCCTACTAGAGCAAGAATCACGACTGGATGTAAAATCTTGAAAACTCTGTAACGAAAAACGTAAACGAATTACAAACGCGATAATAAAAGAAATAATCATACACATAATCTTATTCATAAACGATTACAAGAAAATACAAATGAAATAAAAGTTGCTTCGACATTCCTACCCCCATATCTTGTCCACACCGATAGCTAGGACCACTAGAGGAACGAGAACTGCTAAGACCATAGCTAAGAATTCATAGTCTTCCTCCGGAACATAGGCGAAGTAAATAGCAGCAGCTACGGTATATATAAGCGCGATAATGGTAATGGGGTGCGGTATTTTGTAAGAATTATAGATGGAAAGGTTAGTAGGAAAGAATGAGGATTGAAATGGGGTATTTATAAAATAAAAAAAAACTAGCCGGTGGACACTATTCATAGCCGTTGGAAATCACTGTTCATGACCGTTGGGATCACTGTTCATGAACGTTTGAAAAAAAAAATTAGAATAGACGGATTCATCATCTACGAAAGTTTAAAAATTTTCTTTACATTCATCAAGTTTTCATTCGAAATTTTCTTATTTAAAAGACAGTTTTTCGATGTCAAAAATTTGATTTTTTACTAAACGAGAAATTTGAAATCAGGATATTTTCAAGGATAATTACTGAAACAGGATGAATGTTTATAAATAACAATTTTCATTTAAAATAAAATTTCTTAAGTTTATATGACCTTTGGAATGATATTTGCACATGTAAATTTAAATAATAAGTTTTCATAAATTAAACATTTCGTCCTCATCACTTTAACACATAACATAGACTGAATCTCGGGACGAGATTCTGTTAAGGGGGTGAGACTGTAACCACCGGTAAATTTCCACTTAAATTAAACTAATACTTATCCATTTTTCCACGTCTAATTTTTTTTTAAAACATTATCAGTTTAACTAATCACAACAACTAACTAATATGATTTAACTCCCATTCTAAATAAACTAGTTCGCTTAGTTTTGTTTTGAATAAATATTTTTATATGTCCAAGTACCAAAGTTTCCAACTTTCATTTACCACTTTACGTTACTTCATTTATAAACTTAATGTTTGTCAACTTTCATAAAACCCTAAGTTATTATATATGATTATATAAATATCTAAGTCTTAAACGTTAAAGTACAAGTCCTTAAAGCTTAGGTACAAGTTAGTAATACTTGAAATCATAATATTAATAAAATTCATTATAAACCTCAGTGTACTTATCCTTAAGCATACAATACAAGAATACTTTGCACAAACCCTAGCCCTAGTATTTTTATGTACAAATCCTTAACCCTAGTATACAAGTACTTAAGGTATAAAACATATAATTCCTAGTTTAAATTCTACATAATCTAACTCATATCTATTTTTTTTACCAAATACTAAAACGGTCATTTCTATAATTTTTAAACCTTAGCACAACCCTAATAACCATGTGGTACAATTATCCTGAAATATTATTTACTATAAAGCCTAAACTAATTTATCTACACTAAGTAAACCCTACGTACAAATCATTAAGCCCTAGATACCCTTAGTTAAGCTTAATCGAACCTCTTAGTTATATATATTTTTTTAGATAGAAATTTATTAAAACAAAACTAAACTAGTTTCAAATCTACTATTTGGTAAATTATAAGCCACAACATACTTGCTAGGTCTCTTTGAGTACCACATCACAATGTTCCCTAGATTTTTACCCAAGGTCAAATATTGTAGGAAAGGGTTATGGCTAGGATCGAACCACCTTATGCCACATTCATCATTCTCACACGCAACCATACAAATTCAGGACACTACCTCACTATGTTCCCCATCTCAAAACATATTACACCTATTCCTATTTTAAGCCATTTGGTTCCCTAGTTCTCCCTTGTTCGATTCCACTAAACTATAACCTAAGAAGTCCTAGCTAGCTACTTGTAAATATTCTACACCACAAAACATATACTAGATTTCTTATATTTCCACATCACCTTGTCTACTTTAAACTCAAACGTAGTAGGAAAAACCTTTGGTTAAGACTCGAGCACCATGCAACTTCATGCAATCTCTACATCATCATATTGTATACCATACAAACCTCAATACACCAGCTCACCATGTCTCTTATTTCCATAACATGATGACTAGAACCAGTAGAATTTCTATTTTCTTTCACCTATATAAGTCGACTCATACATTTCTATTTTTCATCACCACCATTCGAACCAAACCAAACAGCACCCACACTTATTTACTTACTGATCTAGAGCCACATTGCATGCTACCTCATCATGTTTCACTTACCTTCTTCAACCCATGGACAAAATCGCGACACATGATTCTGTTTCTATATTATTCAAACTAAGCTACTTAGCTAAATAAATCACCATGCAACATTTCATGGTTCATATAAAAACACCTTGTCATATCTCTTCTATCTCTAACATGATGACATAGCCATTCTTAACACCCTTACTTCCTTCCCCTATAATAAGTCGAGCCACATCTCCCATTTTTCTAAACCAACACTCATTCACCTACTGAATTAGAGGTCACAAATATCTCCACCACATCATGTTCTCTTGATAATTACCATGGTCAAAGTTATGGTGAAATTCTTGGTTAACATATGAACACCATGCGTCACCTTTATCCTAACCACATGAGGCCTCCAAATAGTACACATCACCATGTCTCCTTCTCTTCCAACCAAGTGATCTACAAGCCACATGAAATTCCAGCACTCACCTCTATATAAATCGAGTATATGTATATATTTTCACTCATCTTCTGTTCGAAACCCATAACAAAAGTATACTCAGTTATATACTGATATTAGAAGTACAAGAGAAGCCAATGAAGAGTAGTAGCAGCCAAAGATAGAAGGAGACTAGTGATTACAAGTTCCAAGTCCTTTTGTTCCATAAACCCAAATCTCTCTTGCCTATAAATAACTTACACCCCAATTATACTCTTTTACTCTCTGATCCTAAGGCCACAAGAAGGAGAAGCATTAGAGTGAAGCCTAGAAGCCTTGAAGAAGTCTTGCACCCCTTGAGCCCTCCTAGTCGATTTCACTTCCAAACTGATTACCCTTTGTATTGTAAGTACACAAGCTTTCTAAACTCTTTCCATCCTTACCTAGCACTCATAAATAACAATAAACAAGTACTAATCAGTAGCTAAGATCAAAAACAAACTTTCTTTTGTTTCCTGATGTTAACAAGCAAAACCAACAGCCACTATGTAACTTATTTTATTTCAAAACTTTTCGACCCTTGCTATGAACTATAGAAATATCTTAGGAACCCATTTAAATAAACCAGACAACATCTTTAGGAGCCACAATAACAAGTTCATGAAACTATAAAGGTTGGAACCATATTTCTGTTTGCTTTCTAATATAACGACCAAACAAACATCCTCTCTATTATACTCTAAATTGTATGAGCATATATAAACATAAAAATCAGTTAGGAGAAATAAAAATGAGAATCTAGGCTTTTGAATCACCTAAAACGAACAAACGAGTCAAAAGTTATGTCGATTTGAAGTTGAATAAAAACCATAAAAACCTACTGTTACAGCAGGCAGAATCACGCAAAACGAGGCCTTTCTGGTCCGTTTCGTCAAAAACTTAAAACATGAAAGTTGTCCGGATCGTCGTTTTCTTCAAAAACTCTTTAGACCTCGAGTCATAAAAACGTATAACGAACGATGTTTTTATTTAAATTCAGAACTGATTTTTAGAAAAGACAACAGCAGACCTCAGTTTTGTGTGCTTAATTTCGAATAGTAAACGAGCTTGATAAATTATGAAACTTGGTGGAAATAGAGGCCTCGTGGCATAGATTAACCTGGAACAAACACTTTTCATTTTCATTGAATTTATTCAGCCATACTTATGGGTGTCGAACCTGAAAATCAGCTTTTAATATACTTAGTTTCTATTTCATAAAAACAGTTTTATACGCTCTACTTTAGTGACTCGTTGTGAGCAAACCGTAATACGTTAGAACCTCTAGTTTGAACCTATAAGAAGACCTCCTAGTAGACTACTAAAAGGAACAATAACGTAGTAGAAACCTCTTCATGTCTCGTGTATAATTAAGCTCACTTTTGGTCGAAAAATCTGTTTTATAAACTTTTCTTTTGATTATTTAGAACAAATAAGCTAACATTATAAGTAGATAAGCTGATGAAAAGTATTTATAAACCTGTTTTAAACTTATATAAATGAGTCGTAGAAAGTTGGATTTATTTTCGTGGCTAAAAACGCGTTTTTATTGAAAAAGGACATCGGCTCTAAGTTATATTTGCATGAGGGGTATATATTGCCAAAACTATAAATAATTTTATATTTTGGACTTGAAATAAAATAAACTTAAGGTTAAGGGTAGAAAGTGTCAATTGACCAAAGTTCAAGGATAAAAGTTGCCATTTTTATATAGTTCGAGGGTAAAAGTTGCCAACTTTAAAAACATGAGGGTCTAAAATGAAAAGATATATAAACCCTAATTATTATTATTATTATTATTATTATTATTATTATTATTATTATTATTATTATTATTAAGTTTTATTTAAACTTAATATACGTTTTGTACCGTAACTAACAAACGAAGTATCCATTTAATGAACGGACAGAACCAAATCTTACAGATAAGAAAATATAATAAAATAAAACTTTTGAAACTACATATTGGCTCGATAAAATATTTAACCATGAAACTAAAACGAAACGAACATTGAAAAAAAAACTTATATAATCAGAAGCAATTACTAAAAACTTGATCTAATAAATCAGGTTTCAAGCCGGAGACGTTTATCAACTTCATTTAACTTTGTTTTCCATCCAGACTGCCCAGGTGAGTTCATAGTCCCACTATTTTTATACTGTTTTCAAACTTGTGGGGAGATACATGCTACTAAACCGAACACAAGTATTTTTTTGTATGCTATCCTGATCTGGTATTGCCTAAGTTAAACGTTTTGCCATTAAAAGTCCCTCATATCATGAACCATTAATCACTTGCGAGTGAACGCGAATATAGTGAATAGATCTATTGGCAGTTGACGCCCCATTTGTGTTGCTGGATAAGTGGCCAAATGCACTTTATTTGAGAACTACTAGGAAGTTGGCAAGCTTCCTACTCGAGGGCACCATTACGTTATAGCTCATTACTATAATGTCCAAACTGTTAAGGTTTGAGTTCATGAGGCTTAGTGCAATACGCTGCGTTGCAATACTACGTTTTATAACTATTTAACTTGTGTTCAAACTATTACTCATTCATAAACACTGTGGATTCACTCAACCGTTGTGTTGACTTTTTAGCATGTTTATCTCAGGTTCATAACAAACAAGGATGGCATGGAAGGATATAGATACGGAAGGAAGGCTAAGATTTTATTATTCTTTGATAAATTATTTAACAAATTGTAAAGCTATTGGGACCTTATTTTGTAAACTCTGATAATGAATAATAAAATCATTTTAACAATCCAATTGTAGATTGTTTTTCTATTATTATAACTGTTGTGCCGTCGAGTAACACCCAGCTTTAATTCCGCTGCGTATCCCAAATTTGGGGGTGTTACAGATTGGTATCAGAGCTATAGTTATAGAGAAACGGGTCTAATTTAGATCCGAACTATAACCACTTTTTCACAAAAATGTTTTATAGCCTTTCGTTGTCCGTGCCTTCCAGCCTCCAGATGATTATGTGACTTCTAGGTAATTATGTTACTCAAAAACTTTAGTAAACTGGTATATACATTTATGATATACTTCTGATCACTTTATACAAACAAACATGTCTGCAGATGCTTATTCTAAGGCATTACTTTTTAATCTTATCTCCCTGAGCATGTATCTACTTCAATATTTCCATAAATTTACAAAACTTTCCTAAGACATTGTGGTTTCCACAATTCTTATCCTATTTACGTTAAAAATATACTCTCCACTATTTTAAAAAACTATGTCAACTCACCTTGACTACCTTACTCTCATATCCAAAAATGAGTATAAATACTCTCTCCGTACTCCCAGAATACCTAATTCATTAACTAATTATGAATATTAAATTAGAAATTCTCAAGTAAGATAATTAACTCATAAATCTTGAATAACGTCTTATCATCACTCCACAATTCATACCAAGAAGATCATCTGAATCCCAAAGAAGATAACAACAACGTTTAAATAAAACTAAGAAATTTCTGTTATAACAATAAACCATAGCTCAGCTCTTTAGGGTTGTAATTATTTCTCTGTACTTTACCTTGGGTACAATGATGTAACCAAGTTATAACTAGTACTTTCTCATCTAATGTCTTTTAATAACCTCACTACTACTATAACCATCGTCCATTTCACTTTCCTCTTATATTATTCATAGCCACTTCGTAATAATATACCACCATTTTATACCTGATTATATCTATTAGGTTTTTCTGCGAATATATTCCTAAGAATTTCTTCAAACTATTTTCCTATCACCCCAAAGGTTGATATCCTGTCATCCTACCAATTATATACTATCATTATCCGAATCAATTCCTTATTACTCTAAAAAGTATTCAGGATGCTATTTTATAAAAATAAAACGTTGAACACCATCTAAAACTTGTGAAATCTAATATCAAAGATTGATTGAATCACGCATTACATCATCTGTCCTTAATTATACATAGCCTGATCACCTATGTCTAATTCAGGAAAGATCATGTCATGGGGGAAACGGTTATCTTTGTAGATTTCCAAAACAAACTTTACTTAAAAACAAAACCTTGTATCAAGATAAACTCTTAGTAAACGTTTCTAACGTCCACATCTCCTAGGTACTTACATTTTATCGCCAAACCATAAGTTTATATTTCTCTATTCATATTATTTAGAACGCCTTTTCATAAATTATAAAAATGAAAATTATAAATCCGAGAATCACTATAATTCATAAAACATAAATAACGTAAAATTTCATTAAAATCCATAAATATTAATACATAACGAAATGATTAGCATCGGTAGTGCTAATGTTACAAATATCACTAAGTAAACGATAGAATCGCCAATAGGTTGATCCGCTATGCTAATGAAGAACAACACTACGCCTACTAGAGCAAGAATCACGACTGGATGTAAAATCTTGAAAACTCTGTAACGAAAAATGTAAACGAATTACAAACGCGATAATAAAAGAAATAATCATACACATAATCTTATTCATAAACGATTACAAGAAAATACAAATGAAATAAAAGTTGCTTCGACATTCCTACCCCCATATCTTGTCCACACCGATAGCTAGGACCACTAGAGGAACGAGAACTGCTAAGACCATAGCTAAGAATTCATAGTCTTCCTCCGGAACATAGGCGAAGTAAATAGCAGCAGCAACGGTATATATAAGCGCGATAATGGTAATGGGGTGCGGTATTTTGTAAGAATTATAGATGGAAAGGTTAGTAGGAAAGAATGAGGATTGAAATGGGGTGTTTATAAAATAAAAACAAACTAGCCGGTGGACACTATTCATAGCCGTTGGAAATCACTGTTCATGACCGTTGGGATCACTGTTCATGAACGTTTGAAAAAAAAAAAAAAAATAGAATAGACGGATTCATCATCTACGAAAGTTTAAAAATTTTCTTTACATTCATCAAGTTTTCATTCGAAATTTTCTTATTTAAAAGACAGTTTTTCGATGTCAAAAATTTGATTTTTTACTAAACGAGAAATTTGAAATCAGGATATTTTCAAGGATAATTACTGAAACAGGATGAATGTTTATAAATAACAATTTTCATTTAAAATAAAATTTCTTAAGTTTATATGACCTTTGGAATGATATTTGCACATGTAAATTTAAATAATAAGTTTTCATAAATTAAACATTTCGTCCTCATCACTTTAACACATAACATAGACTGAATCTCGGGACGAGATTCTGTTAAGGGGGTGAGACTGTAACCACCGGTAAATTTCCACTTAAATTAAACTAATACTTATCCATTTTTCCACGTCTAATTTTTTTTTAAAACATTATCAGTTTAACTAATCACAACAACTAACTAATATGATTTAACTCCCATTCTAAATAAACTAGTTCGCTTAGTTTTGTTTTGAATAAATATTTTTATATGTCCAAGTACCAAAGTTTCCAACTTTCATTTACCACTTTACGTTACTTCATTTATAAACTTAATGTTTGTCAACTTTCATAAAACCCTAAGTTATTATATATGATTATATAAATATCTAAGTCTTAAACGTTAAAGTACAAGTCCTTAAAGCTTAGGTACAAGTTAGTAATACTTGAAATCATAATATTAATAAAATTCATTATAAACCTCAGTGTACTTATCCTTAAGCATACAATACAAGAATACTTTGCACAAACCCTAGCCCTAGTATTTTTATGTACAAATCCTTAACCCTAGTATACAAGTACTTAAGGTATAAAACATATAATTCCTAGTTTAAATTCTACAAATCTAACTCATATCTATTTTTTTTACCAAATACTAAAACGGTCATTTCTATAATTTTTAAACCTTAGCACAACCCTAATAACCATGTGGTACAATTATCCTGAAATATTATTTACTATAAAGCCTAAACTAATTTATCTACACTAAGTAAACCCTACGTACAAATCATTAAGCCCTAGATACCCTTAGTTAAGCTTAATCGAACCTCTTAGTTATATATATTTTTTTAGATAGAAATTTATTAAAACAAAACTAAACTAGTTTCAAATCTACTATTTGGTAAATTATAAGCCACAACATACTTGCTAGGTCTCTTTGAGTACCACATCACAATGTTCCCTAGATTTTTACCCAAGGTCAAATATTGTAGGAAAGGGTTATGGCTAGGATCGAACCACCTTATGCCACATTCATCATTCTCACACGCAACCATACAAATTCAGGACACTACCTCACTATGTTCCCCATCTCAAAACATATTACACCTATTCCTATTTTAAGCCATTTGGTTCCCTAGTTCTCCCTTGTTCGATTCCACTAAACTATAACCTAAGAAGTCCTAGCTAGCTACTTGTAAATATTCTACACCACAAAACATATACTAGATTTCTTATATTTCCACATCACCTTGTCTACTTTAAACTCAAACGTAGTAGGAAAAACCTTTGGTTAAGACTCGAGCACCATGCAACTTCATGCAATCTCTACATCATCATATTGTATACCATACAAACCTCAATACACCAGCTCACCATGTCTCTTATTTCCATAACATGATGACTAGAACCAGTAGAATTTCTATTTTCTTTCACCTATATAAGTCGACTCATACATTTCTATTTTTCATCACCACCATTCGAACCAAACCAAACAGCACCCACACTTATTTACTTACTGATCTAGAGCCACATTGCATGCTACCTCATCATGTTTCACTTACCTTCTTCAACCCATGGACAAAATCGCGACACATGATTCTGTTTCTATATTATTCAAACTAAGCTACTTAGCTAAATAAATCACCATGCAACATTTCATGGTTCATATAAAAACACCTTGTCATATCTCTTCTATCTCTAACATGATGACATAGCCATTCTTAACACCCTTACTTCCTTCCCCTATAATAAGTCGAGCCACATCTCCCATTTTTCTAAACCAACACTCATTCACCTACTGAATTAGAGGTCACAAATATCTCCACCACATCATGTTCTCTTGATAATTACCATGGTCAAAGTTATGGTGAAATTCTTGGTTAACATATGAACACCATGCGTCACCTTTATCCTAACCACATGAGGCCTCCAAATAGTACACATCACCATGTCTCCTTCTCTTCCAACCAAGTGATCTACAAGCCACATGAAATTCCAGCACTCACCTCTATATAAATCGAGTATATGTATATATTTTCACTCATCTTCTGTTCGAAACCCATAACAAAAGTATACTCAGTTATATACTGATATTAGAAGTACAAGAGAAGCCAATGAAGAGTAGTAGCAGCCAAAGATAGAAGGAGACTAGTGATTACAAGTTCCAAGTCCTTTTGTTCCATAAACCCAAATCTCTCTTGCCTATAAATAACTTACACCCCAATTATACTCTTTTACTCTCTGATCCTAAGGCCACAAGAAGGAGAAGCATTAGAGTGAAGCCTAGAAGCCTTGAAGAAGTCTTGCACCCCTTGAGCCCTCCTAGTCGATTTCACTTCCAAACTGATTACCCTTTGTATTGTAAGTACACAAGCTTTCTAAACTCTTTCCATCCTTACCTAGCACTCATAAATAACAATAAACAAGTACTAATCAGTAGCTAAGATCAAAAACAAACTTTCTTTTGTTTCCTGATGTTAACAAGCAAAACCAACAGCCACTATGTAACTTATTTTATTTCAAAACTTTTCGACCCTTGCTATGAACTATAGAAATATCTTAGGAACCCATTTAAATAAACCAGACAACATCTTTAGGAGCCACAATAACAAGTTCATGAAACTATAAAGGTTGGAACCATATTTCTGTTTGCTTTCTAATATAACGACCAAACAAACATCCTCTCTATTATACTCTAAATTGTATGAGCATATATAAACATAAAAATCAGTTAGGAGAAATAAAAACGAGAATCTAGGCTTTTGAATCACCTAAAACGAACAAACGAGTCAAAAGTTATGTCGATTTGAAGTTGAATAAAAACCATAAAAACCTACTGTTACAGCAGGCAGAATCACGCAAAACGAGGCCTTTCTGGTCCGTTTCGTCAAAAACTTAAAACATGAAAGTTGTCCGGATCG
Source organism: Artemisia argyi (assembly GCA_030686995.1). Lineage (NCBI taxonomy): Eukaryota > Viridiplantae > Streptophyta > Magnoliopsida > Asterales > Asteraceae > Artemisia > Artemisia argyi. Next base: position 6,944,179 of record CM060690.1, read on the forward strand.
TCGTTTTCTTTAAAAACTCTTTAGACCTCGAGTCATAAAAACGTATAACGAACGATGTTTTTATTTAAATTCAGAACTGATTTTTAGAAAAGACAACAGCAGACCTCAGTTTTGTGTGCTTAATTTCGAATAGTAAACGAGCTTGATAAATTATGAAACTTGGTGGAAATAGAGGCCTCGTGGCATAGATTAACCTGGAACAAACACTTTTCATTTTCATTGAATTTATTCAGCCATACTTATGGGTGTCGAACCTGAAAATCAGCTTTTAATATACTTAGTTTCTATTTCATAAAAACAGTTTTATACGCTCTACTTTAGTGACTCGTTGTGAGCAAACCGTAATACGTTAGAACCTCTAGTTTGAACCTATAAGAAGACCTCCTAGTAGACTACTAAAAGGAACAATAACGTAGTAGAAACCTCTTCATGTCTCGTGTATAATTAAGCTCACTTTTGGTCGAAAAATCTGTTTTATAAACTTTTCTTTTGATTATTTAGAACAAATAAGCTAACATTATAAGTAGATAAGCTGATGAAAAGTATTTATAAACCTGTTTTAAACTTATATAAATGAGTCGTAGAAAGTTGGATTTATTTTCGTGGCTAAAAACGCGTTTTTATTGAAAAAGGACATCGGCTCTAAGTTATATTTGCATGAGGGGTATATATTGCCAAAACTATAAATAATTTTATATTTTGGACTTGAAATAAAATAAACTTAAGGTTAAGGGTAGAAAGTGTCAATTGACCAAAGTTCAAGGGTAAAAGTTGCCATTTTTATATAGTTCGAGGGTAAAAGTTGCCAACTTTAAAAACATGAGGGTCTAAAATGAAAAGATATATAAACCCTAATTATTATTATTATTATTATTATTATTATTATTATTATTATTATTATTATTATTATTATTATTATTATTATTATTATTATTATTAAGTTTTATTTAAACTTAATATACGTTTTGTACCGTAACTAACAAACGAAGTATCCATTTAACGAACGGACAGAACCAAATCTTACAGATAAGAAAATATAATAAAATAAAACTTTTGAAACTACATATTGGCTCGATAAAATATTTAACCATGAAACTAAAACGAAACGAACATTGAAAAAAAAAACTTATATAATCAGAAGCAATTACTAAAAACTTGATCTAATAAATCAGGTTTCAAGCCGGAGACGTTTATCAACTTCATTTAACTTTGTTTTCCATCCAGACTGCCCAGGTGAGTTCATAGTCCCACTATTTTTATACTGTTTTCAAACTTGTGGGGAGATACATGCTACTAAACCGAACACAAGTATTTTTTTGTATGCTATCCTGATCTGGTATTGCCTAAGTTAAACGTTTTGCCATTAAAAGTCCCTCATATCATGAACCATTAATCACTTGCGAGTGAACGCGAATATAGTGAATAGATCTATTGGCAGTTGACGCCCCATTTGTGTTGCTGGATAAGTGGCCAAATGCACTTTATTTGAGAACTACTAGGAAGTTGGCAAGCTTCCTACTCGAGGGCACCATTACGTTATAGCTCATTACTATAATGTCCAAACTGTTAAGGTTTGAGTTCATGAGGCTTAGTGCAATACGCTGCGTTGCAATACTACGTTTTATAACTATTTAACTTGTGTTCAAACTATTACTCATTCATAAACACTGTGGATTCACTCAACCGTTGTGTTGACTTTTTAGCATGTTTATCTCAGGTTCATAACAAACAAGGATGGCATGGAAGGATATAGATACGGAAGGAAGGCTAAGATTTTATTATTCTTTGATAAATTATTTAACAAATTGTAAAGCTATTGGGACCTTATTTTGTAAACTCTGATAATGAATAATAAAATCATTTTAACAATCCAATTGTAGATTGTTTTTCTATTATTATAATTGTTGTGCCGTCGAGTAACACCCAGCTTTAATTCCGCTGCGTATCCCAAATTTGGGGGTGTTACAGATTGGTATCAGAGCTATAGTTATAGAGAAACGGGTCTAATTTAGATCCGAACTATAACCACTTTTTCACAAAAATGTTTTATAGCCTTTCGTTGTCCGTGCCTTCCAGCCTCCAGATGATTATGTGACTTCTAGGTAATTATGTTACTCAAAAACTTTAGTAAACTGGTATATACATTTATGATATACTTCTGATCACTTTATACAAACAAACATGTCTGCAGATGCTTATTCTAAGGCATTACTTTTTAATCTTATCTCCCTGAGCATGTATCTACTTCAATATTTCCATAAATTTACAAAACTTTCCTAAGACATTGTGGTTTCCACAATTCTTATCCTATTTACGTTAAAAATATACTCTCCACTATTTTAAAAAACTTTGTCAACTCACCTTGATTACCTTACTCTCATATCCAAAAATGAGTATAAATACTCTCTCCGTACTCCCAGAATACCTAATTCATTAACTAATTATGAATATTAAATTAGAAATTCTCAAGTAAGATAATTAACTCATAAATCTTGAATAACGTCTTATCATCACTCCACAATTCATACCAAGAAGATCATCTGAATCCCAAAGAAGATAACAACAACGTTTAAATAAAACTAAGAAATTTCTGTTATAACAATAAACCATAGCTCAGCTCTTTAGGGTTGTAATTATTTCTCTGTACTTTACCTTGGGTACAATGATGTAACCAAGTTATAACTAGTACTTTCTCATCTAATGTCTTTTAATAACCTCACTACTACTATAACCATCGTCCATTTCACTTTCCTCTTATATTATTCATAGCCACTTCGTAATAATATACCACCATTTTATACCTGATTATATCTATTAGGTTTTTCTGCGAATATATTCCTAAGAATTTCTTCAAACTATTTTCCTATCACCCCAAAGGTTGATATCCTGTCATCCTACCAATTATATACTATCATTATCCGAATCGATTCCTTATTACTCTAAAAAGTATTCAGGATGCTATTTTATAAAAATAAAACGTTGAACACCATCTAAAACTTGTGAAATCTAATATCAAAGATTGATTGAATCACGCATTACATCATCTGTCCTTAATTATACATAGCCTGATCACCTATGTCTAATTCAGGAAAGATCATGTCATGGGGGAAACGGTTATCTTTGTAGATTTCCAAAACAAACTTTACTTAAAAACAAAACCTTGTATCAAGATAAACTCTTAGTAAACGTTTCTAACGTCCACATCTCCTAGGTACTTACATTTTATCGCCAAACCATAAGTTTATATTTCTCTATTCATATTATTTAGAACGCCTTTTCATAAATTATAAAAATGAAAATTATAAATCCGAGAATCACTATAATTCATAAAACATAAATAACGTAAAATTTCATTAAAATCCATAAATATTAATACATAACGAAATGATTAGCATCGGTAGTGCTAATGTTACAAATATCACTAAGTAAATGATAGAATCGCCAATAGGTTGATCCGCTATGCTAATGAAGAACAACACTACGCCTACTAGAGCAAGAATCACGACTGGATGTAAAATCTTGAAAACTCTGTAACGAAAAACGTAAACGAATTACAAACGCGATAATAAAAGAAATAATCATACACATAATCTTATTCATAAACGATTACAAGAAAATACAAATGAAATAAAAGTTGCTTCGACATTCCTACCCCCATATCTTGTCCACACCGATAGCTAGGACCACTAGAGGAACGAGAACTGCTAAGACCATAGCTAAGAATTCATAGTCTTCCTCCGGAACATAGGCGAAGTAAATAGCAGCAGCAACGGTATATATAAGCGCGATAATGGTAATGGGGTGCGATAATGGTAAAAGTTGCCATTTTTATATAGTTCGAGGGTAAAAGTTGCCAACTTTAAAAACATGAGGGTCTAAAATGAAAAGATATATAAACCCTAATTATTATTATTATTATTATTATTATTATTATTATTATTATTATTATTATTATTATTATTATTATTATTATTATTATTATTATTATTATTATTATTATTATTATTAAGTTTTATTTAAACTTAATATACGTTTTGTACCGTAACTAACAAACGAAGTATCCATTTAACGAACGGACAGAACCAAATCTTACAGATAAGAAAATATAATAAAATAAAACTTTTGAAACTACATATTGGCTCGATAAAATATTTAACCATGAAACTAAAACGAAACGAACATTGAAAAAAAAACTTATATAATCAGAAGCAATTACTAAAAACTTGATCTAATAAATCAGGTTTCAAGCCGGAGACGTTTATCAACTTCATTTAACTTTGTTTTCCATCCAGACTGCCCAGGTGAGTTCATAGTCCCACTATTTTTATACTGTTTTCAAACTTGTGGGGAGATACATGCTACTAAACCGAACACAAGTATTTTTTTTGTATGCTATCCTGATCTGGTATTGCCTAAGTTAAACGTTTTGCCATTAAAAGTCCCTCATATCATGAACCATTAATCACTTGCGAGTGAACGCGAATATAGTGAATAGATCTATTGGCAGTTGACGCCCCATTTGTGTTGCTGGATAAGTGGCCAAATGCACTTTATTTGAGAACTACTAGGAAGTTGGCAAGCTTCCTACTCGAGGGCACCATTACGTTATAGCTCATTACTATAATGTCCAAACTGTTAAGGTTTGAGTTCATGAGGCTTAGTGCAATACGCTGCATTGCAATACTACGTTTTATAACTATTTAACTTGTGTTCAAACTATTACTCATTCATAAACACTGTGGATTCACTCAACCGTTGTGTTGACTTTTTAGCATGTTTATCTCAGGTTCATAACAAACAAGGATGGCATGGAAGGACATAGATACGGAAGGAAGGCTAAGATTTTATTATTCTTTGATAAATTATTTAACAAATTGTAAAGCTATTGGGACCTTATTTTGTAAACTCTGATAATGAATAATAAAATCATTTTAACAATCCAATTGTAGATTGTTTTTCTATTATTATAACTGTTGTGCCGTCGAGTAACACCCAGCTTTAATTCCGCTGCGTATCCCAAATTTGGGGGTGTTACACTTCAATTATAAGACTTAATGTGATTCATCACATTTCATAATTCAACAACGTCTTATTAATCTTTTAGGAGTCTAATTGAGTATATTCAATTCATACTCAATTTCTAACCTTGATAACTTTTGGAAGAAAAGAAGTCATGGTTATCTTTAATCAAACAATACAATAGAGTTTGATTCTTCCTAATTGAACACACAACATACTTGTAGTATTTCATTAGAACTCATATTGTCAGACAATCTATCAATATGAAAGATAAACTTATATCTTTTAGCTTGTCTATTTACCAACTAAATCAGCTTAATGGTGAAATAGAATTTCCAAGCTTCTTGCATGCTTTATAAACCAAGTACTTATTAATCAAGTCACTTCATGTTCATGTCTCAAGTAGAAGACATAAACCGTTATAATCCCATTACATGTTATTAATCATTGATCAACTCAATGACTTCTTGTATATGTCTTAATTAAAAGACTATAACAAGCTAACGTCTTACTTTATTATAAGTCTTGTAATAAAAGACTTCATGTTTATATCTATATAATAAAGTATAAACATGTATAACTAAAGTGATCATGAACACCATCATTTGGTTTCAATAATATTTTCAAGTTAACTCACTACTTCATTTATTTATGTCATTCTACCTTAGGCCCTACAAAAGGCTGGAGGTCCTTTTCTACCTTAGGTAGAACCGGAAGCAGCCTCTCTACCTTAGGTAGGGGTAAGGTTGTCTACATATCAACCTCCCCCATACACCGTGAATGGTATTAGGACCCATAACCCGTGGAAGACGGTATTGGGAGTTACTTTACTTTACTTTACTTTTAAGAATACATAATTATTGAAGTAGTATTATATTACTTCATGCATTTATGTCATTCCAATAATACATAAATATTATAGTTGAAGTTGTCTTGTTATCATATTGACACATGTTCTAATAGATATATAATTTAGAAACTGTAAATTATCCATGTAGGTCTCACGCATGCATGGAAATTCACCTTGTTGTTAATATTTAGCCTGCGTCTCACGTTTACTAAATTTCAACACCAAGTGTTTCTTAGATTAGATGTATTAATCTAATTAGAATTATAATCTCTTACTTTACAGTTAAGAGAATCATTTAAATCATATTCTTATGTGTTGTACCTTGCACACAATGTAGATTTCTCCCACTTGTGCATGGAACAACATCATATACCACATAAACAACACACACGCGTAATGTGAACAATATGATTTGTGTTATTAGCATAACTAGTAGATATAGAGTTACTCAATCAATCAAGGAAACGCACATGACTATTCTTGAAAATATTAGTGTCTATATTTGGAAAGTAATTATCTTTAGACATTTAAAAGATAATCTAAGTTACAATTAAGACAATAAGTCTTATAACTCCTACTGAATTAGAGAACATTACAATAATCCCTTATTCAGCCATAAGAACACAATACTCCCACTGAATTTGACAACATTGTAATTGTTCCATTAATCAGTGAAAGGGAATAGTGTATTATTTACTTTCCTACATCTTTTAAGAAAACCCATTCCAACAATTATATATAAGTTCTAAAAGAATGTATTCTACTATGTAAATGTGATTCATCACATTCCAAACTATTAACTTAAAAAAACTGGGCATGCAATTTCTTCCTGTATATATCTATCATTCCACCAATTGTATGTAGTATCTGTAAATGGTCAAATCAAAACAACTAGATAAAATAATCTAATTCGTCTTTTACTATTGTGCAGTAATCAGTCTAGCTTCTAATTTAATAACTCGTAAAGTGCAAATAATCTTACTATTAAATTTTGCTATGAGTTATGTTTTTAGAATTTAGACAATTCTAATCATCCAATTATACCTTTCTCATTCATGAAAAGGATTAGGATTAAGTCTCACACTTCTCCTAATGGAAAGAAGACTAGATTTATTCTTTTAGTAAAATTGACTCTAACCAAAAAAACCCATACGGGTGTAGATCAATTTACTTGATAAAAGAATAACTCACGTTTACGGTTTTAATGTTGCATTAATACATTTAAAAGAATTTACAAAATTCAATTTTAGTATTTTCATTAATTTATATTTCCAAGAAAATATAATACTCAATGATATATTCATATAACCAACATATTTTCTTGAAAATCTAGGATCCAACTTTACATAGACTCCACCACATCAGTTGATCTGCTAGTGGTGAAAGTATAAAAGATGGTAATCTGTCGAACAATAATTGGTAAACAAGATTTCCAATTCCTAGACCATTTATGGGATTTACATCAAATTGATTCATCAATTTGCCTTGTAAGCATGTTTTATCCCATCTCATGCCTTAAGTTCTAGGTCTCACGCATCAACTTAATTAAGTCGTCTAACTTAGAAACTGGAAATTCTCCATGTGTGGTCTCACGCACACTCGGAAATTTACCTTGTCATTAAAATTTAGCTTGCGTCTCACGTTTACTAAATAATAACTTCAAGTGTTTCTTATAGTTAGATGGCATGTAACTTAAATTTTAAGGGTATTCTTATTTTTGATATGTCAATCAAAATATGTATAAAAATGCATGCACTCATCTTTATAGCATAAGTTTTCAAAAAAACTTTTAATTTACCAATTCGTGAAATTAATACACAAAGTTTTACTTGAGGTTTAATAAACCCTAAGATGACTTTCTACAAGAATGATTTTAAAAGTAATTCGTTTAAGACATATTCAAGATTGTGATAACCGAGGCAGACTCTAGGGCTCTTTTCTAAGCCTTCATATCACCATTATGAATTTGTCTTAAAAGAGTTGCTTTTAAAAGCATGTTGTACAAAACATCAATCAAGCAAAAGTTTATGGATTCAATCTCAAAACATGTAACAAAGTATGAATCTTGCTAGTCTCGCCTTGGAGCGAATTACCGTGCGAAGCGAACGGTTGTTGGCACATAAGACACCGCAAGATTCAATCTTTATCACTTAAGGTTTCACCATTATTAGTCTGTATTATTTTCTTTATGAAAAAATTACCCTTTTATTGCTTACAAAGGTGTCCAACAATTAAACAATAAAACAAGTAATAAAGACAAATCAAAACAACTAATAACATAACAATTATAAGGGGAAACAATTAGCCACATGCAATCTTTTTAGAAAAGATCCTAAAAAAATCAATTCTAGGTTTTTATATGCATATAATTAACTAGGGCCTTCACCTCTTAATGGAAGTGAGCCACATACATTGACAAGTCAATTGCATAGGCCAAAGCTAATATACACACCACATAGCTTATAAATTGATTTTAATATATATATTGGAGTCTTCCCCAATTTTAAATCTATCTAAAACATGTGATAAATAAAAAAAAACAACAAGATCCATGACTAACATGCATGTTTCGTCACGGATTAAACCTAACAATTAGCACATAGGTCACAAGATACGTTCACTTAACCGGTTAATGACCTAGGGTTTCTAGTGATTACAATTAATCAATTAAACCACAAACCCTAATTAGGGTTTTAAGTGGAAAATCGATCCCCCCCCCCATAAATTAGGGTTAGGGTTTCAAATTTTATAAAAAATTTTAAAAGAAAAACCCTAGATCAAAACATGTATCTAAAACAATTAAAGATCCGATTTTTATTACGTTTTAGTAATCAATTACATGTTATATGATGCGTGGGAATCGCAACAGGCTTTACCTCTCGAGGGATCTCGAGAAGCTTACAATCCCCACCAGGCAGTGAACCTGATCGTTGTAGTATAGTATAGTGACAAGTACCGGGGGATTGATCGTTCAGCTTAGGAATAGTGTCGCTAGGATTAGAAAGCCTAAATACTAGTTCTAAAGGTGAGGGATGATTATTTTTGTGTTTTTATATTTTTTAGAAAGCAAATTAAAATCTCGGGTTTTGGAAGAGTGGGCGGAATTAGTTGCTATTCAACTAACCCAGTACTAAGATGCAATCAAAATAAAATAATAAAAAATGAAAATAAACTAATTAAACTAAAGTTGTGAGCAGTAATTGGAGAAAATGTGTTTACTTAGATTTTACTACTCCCTAGATATCTTTTACACGTTAATTACTTGTTATAATTGCATGGATGACGGATCGTATTCCTTAATACCATTCATGGGGTGGCATACATAACTCCCCAATTCTATGAGCTCTTATCTCCTCCTACACCATGCCCAGCACAACTATAGGGATTGTAAACAGTGGCTCATGCATTAAATACAACCAATAAAGACCTAGTACGCCTCGGTTCATGTTTCTTAAGACGTTCAAGCATGTTACCATTTGGAGATCTGCCAGTTTTCTTAAGCCTAACATATAAATCATTCATCCAAAACAAGAATAAACAAGTAATCAACACATAATCAATATCTAGGTTTCATTAGATCTAAGCAAACACAAAAGAGATCTAGCCTAGCATGATAGAATTAAGACAAGAACATGATATAGACAACCAACACATAGACATATTGATTGAATTAGAAGAACACTTATCTTGATTAATCATGCAAGGTATCAAGGGGTTGGAACCCTTGAAAAACCTGTAAAGTTACACCAAAATCGTACTTAGGGTTTCTCCCAAAACTTCTCTTTTAAATGTGAAAAACTAGAAAACTAAATATAGGAAAATAGGGATGACGGCGTCAAGAACAAAGGTGTGACACCGTCATCTCGCCGCCAAATACTTCCTCGGACGGCCTTGATCTACTTCTGACGCCGTCAAGGCCTAGGCCGTCACACAAATTACTCTTGACGCCCTGTGTGTGACGCCGTCATCAACTACGAATTTTAATTTTTGAGGTTTGACGCCGTCAGGAAAACTCTTGACGCCTTCATGAACTCTCGGATTTTATTATTGAGGTTTGACGCCGTCAGGAAATTACTCTTGACGCCGTCACCTACTGTTCCCAGCATGGAAATTGAGACTTTGCCGTTTTCTTCACTTTTATGCTCCAAAAACGTCCAAAATGGTTTCTTTTCCAGAATTCACTCTCCAAGTACCTAAAATCACAAAAGGAACGATTTAGGGCAATATTTGATCAAATAAATTCGGATTCGGGCTTAAATGACCCCCTAAAAGTGGTTCATTTTTCACCTTATCATTATACATGGCTCGTGATGCCACTGTTAGAATTTAAATAACATGACAATCATATATATATTCTAATATCAAGTATACACATATGCGGAAGCGTAGGATCAAGTATAACATATAAAGGTTAACTAAAACATAAATAAAGAATGTACCGTATGCAATCTTGAATTCTTGGATGAACCCTAATTAGGGTTTATATGAATTAGGGATCTATAGATTAACCCCTAACCGTTTTGTTAATCGATCCAAGATACAATCAATAGTGTGATTGTACCACGTTCTTGTACACACGTACTATTAACGAATTAAAGTAATGCTAGTTTTAAAGAATACACAAAACAATATTTTGTTTAAAAACAAAACTAATGAACCGAATAATACAAATCACCAAACAATTGTGATATTGTTATTTGTTGACATTGTTGTCAACCACAGAAGTCAAAGTGAATGGAAAAACATTAATATCCCATGCACATGCATGATGACTCATTATACTATATTCTAAGAATGAAAAATGATGTGACAATAATTACTAAACTTAAACTCATTATTATTGCTCAATTCACATTCCTATTGGTCCATAAAGTCATTTTACCAAGAGTCAAAGTGCCAACAGTGTTAATGTGATAGTTTGGCAAAAGCCCATTGGCCAAGAAACATATGGGACTTTACTGTTCACTGATTAGCGTTCTTAAACACCCCCATCGTACAATTAGCATTATCGTTATATGTCAAAGAAGAATCCAGACACACAGTTTTAACATATCCCTTCTCTCTCTCTTATCTCTACACATTCCAAGTATCTCTGCTCTTTCTCATGTGACCGATTAACACACACACACACAAAACTCCGGTGACCCCAATCTTGGCCACCAGAAATTAGTTGCTTAAAAATTTATAGAAAGCACGAAGAGAAGAATGATGATGAAATTGATACAAGCCGGTAAGTCTCTTATCTCAAGGTTTATTCATATTTTTATAGTAGATTGGATTATAATACGATTATATTTTTTTCCATTTGAAGATTCGGTTAAACAAGAGCTAGGGTTGCAACTTTGGGGGTTGTTTGTGCTGTTGTTTATACTCGATCTGAGAATAAAAGTATGTTTTTTCCTTTGCGGCTGAAGAGCTGAATGTAAGTTACCTTTATTTGTGCTACTGTTTTGATGCATCTCGAATTTTGAATGATTTTTGCTTAGGGTGATTTGGTCGTGTTTTGTTATGGATGAAGGTTGATTATTCGATATGCTTATCTGATTTTGAGTGTTTTAAGATGGTTGAGATACATGGTGTTGAAAAGGCTAATTAAGATTTTTGTGTCAACTATGATTTTTAGTGGTGTTTCAGATTCCTTATTACTCAAAGAAAATCTGTAACTGTTTGTAGAAATTTGTCTTTTTCTCAACCTATTTGTAGAAATTGCATTTGAATGTTTATTCAACCTCAAAATTCTGTTTAGAATTTACTTACAATTATTATTTTGACAATGTTTCAGATGTGCATCGACCATGCATCTGCAGCAATGGAATGAGACAGATCTGCATTAGCACAAAATTGACCTAAAGCAGGCATAGTACCTATCTATGGAGTTTCTCCAAGGGTGGACATTAACTAATTCCATTGGGAACCTCGACATCCAAGATGCATATGCCATTGCTTTGAACAAGTTGGGTCATGAACTTCAAGAGATTACCCAGAAGTCGACTCAATATTTTTAGTTGCAGGTGCGTTTCTTAAGATAAAATATGTATAGATGTATAAGTGACAAAAAGTTTACATTATATGATTTATATATTAATGTAGTTTGAAAAAAGATCTAATCGCTTTCTTTTTCTTTGGCCATCATTTAGGAGGGGTAGCAGTCGATTGACATGTAGGTGGTTCGCTTTGTGCTTATGAGGTTTTTCAATTTGGAGATAAGTAGTACTTTGTAAAATGGGATTTAGTAGCCTGTCTTTTTAATTGCATAAAGTGTTGGCGCACTAAACAACTGCCAAACCAACAACTTTGGTAATTGTTTGTCAATAAAGCGTGTGAAAAAAACAACAAATGAATTTGTTCAGTGCGGTTTGCTTATGGTTATGCTTGGCTTCCCTTTTAAATATCTTAATAGATTGATTCACACTATGCAGAGCTTATAGATAATTTGCCTCAGTTTGTTTTTATGTCATAATGCATTTGTTCTGTCGGTGAGTTCAGGATGCGTGTTCAGGGGTGTGTTCAGGGTGTGAGTAGATCAGCACGGTAATTATGTAACTTCAGGTTCGTTTCATCATCCCTTATTTCTAATTATGTGACTTTTATTGGTTAGATAAAAAAAACAGCAACAAGCACAATAAACCACTCCATTACTTGAATTATAAGCTGAAGCCATCCATTATAATATATACTAAAGGGGGTTTTTGAAGCCAAGCTGATGGGGGAGTTGTTTCTGACTAAGCAGAATGCTATGTTAATCACCATCTGTTTCAGTTCCTTCTTTTTTTATTCCTTGGTCACGTTGGCCGCGCTTTTAGTTAAACTTAGTATTACCCGCAAAGAACCTGTATTTGGAAAGTTTAGCGATTATTATGTTACCAATTTGTCTAATAAGTTGTTCGCTTATGCTGTTTATTATGTAGATTTTCTTTAAGCAACAAATCTATTATGCTGCTATGTTTAAAGGTGTTCGGTGCAGAATTTGTATACCTCTTTTGCAAACGGATTTGTTTGAAACATAATGCTGACTTTTGTGCAGCAACAAATCATTTTTGCTGAACTACGTACACAATAAGTCATTAAAAAATTGAATAATTATGTGTTTATCAAACAACCCAATCAATAATGTATGCAACTATGCACTATGCATTATGAGGTCATACCTTATGTATGCAACTATGCATTTTGAAACAGGGGTGGTTTTCTTAATTATTTGAGTCTTTGGATTTGATTGAAGATTTCCTAATATAAAGCTTATTATCTTGAGTAATTTGAATCTCGCTATGTCTGATTATAGCAATCTTTGTGTACTGATCGGTGACTTCGGCTATGGATGCGAAGTTATGATTAGGAATCTATTTATGCCATTATAAATGGACCTGTATTTTTTTATAAGCAAATACCTCCTGTTAAAGTTATGTTACAACTTTTTCAGCTATTGCAAACCGCGTTAGCATGATTGTAATAAACATAAACAAGGCTGCCCGCAGCAACGCGCAGGCAAACCTGCTCGTGTATGTATAAAAACCTTCCTGTGTCGAGAAGTCAAAAGAGCAAAAGAAGAGATTTAGGATTTTACGTGTGTACCAGCATCCAAAATAAAATCCTTGTCTTTGCTTTTATAGGATACAAAACTTAGGGAACAAGTTAGATCTTGGGTTGGGTTATTAACCCTGGGCCGATCGGATCTAAGAGCCCACAAGGGTTCTAGATCTTTCTTGTTCTCTATTTTTATCCATGGTCCTTATCTTTGTACGTTAGTCAATTTTCGTTAATTACTAATGTTCTTTATTTGTTTTGTGTAATTAATAATTAAATATAATTTTTTATATTAAATTATTATACTTTAATTCTTATACGTAAAGTGTGCAATCCCGCGGTCTCGAGTTTGATTCTAGACATATACGTATTAATATTTATCCACAACTCTAACAGCGTGACCCCTCTGCAGAAAAAATTGTAGTGTAAATTTTCTAACATATTCGGCTTTTCTTATCTTTTTGTAATTTGCCTCATCCAAGAACCAATTTGTAGTTTAGTTTTTAAAAATTATCAAAGTGTGTTCATCGAGAAAAAATTTCTGGCTCCGCCGCCCCTGCTTACAAGCTACTAAAAGTCCATAAATATATGGACTAACATATACTACTCTCTGTTTTTTATGTAAAGAAGGTAAATACGTAGGTAAATGTATAAATCCAGGGAACAATACGAAACCTAAATTTAACGATGAGAGTAGGTACAGTTTATAGGTGTACGCACGGATAGGGACAAAGAAACATTCAAGTTGCAAATTTGGGAGCAACACATACACTGAATTTTGTTTTTGTTTTGTAAAAAGTTTACTATGCAAAGGCTGCAAAATGTTGTGCTACTTCTTTTAGGTACAAATTAATTACTACTAGAATAGTACTACACTACTACAAATTATAGTATATCGAGTTTCGAGCATAGACATTTGGTTCCGATCTATGTCTTCTTGAAATAATGTACTAGTAAATATCTGATAGTTTGAAACTAATAACGATTATGAGATGCTTGGATGAGTGACATGAAAAATCATTCTTGAAAATTTGGATTCTTAACATTAAAAATACATATACCCGAAATTGTGTTTTTAGTACTTCGTAGTAATCAAAAGGAATAGTTTTACGATTCTGATTTGGTCACGAAAGAGTACTACAATGTTTTTGGCCTCGGGGCGGACTTAAGGTGTTCTCAGAGTTCACGGGTTTAGATGGATGTTCTCCGAGTTCACGGGTATCATCCGGCAAGCAAAAATGTAGTCTTGCTCACCAAAACCACGCGTCCATTTCTTATTTGTGTAGGTTAAAAAAGTAAAGCAACGGGCAAATTAGAGGTTTAAATCGCCATATCCAAAGTCGTAGACGCCAAATACTCGAGTCTTTACGTTAAAAACCAATTATATATTGCAAACAATTATGACAAGTAAATTTGTATGCGCGCCTCTTGGCCAACGGTATGTGAGTGACCCATTAATGACATATGAGATAAAAATTTTAAGATAGGAGGTGTAGGTTGTAGTAAATTTGATGTTCTAAAAAAATTTTTTGTATGCGCACCTGACGCCAAAAATGACAAAAACCGAAATACGATTCAAATACAACTCTTTATAATAATACCTTACTAAATACCTTCATATCTATAATTTCCACATTCTAGAAACTGATACACCTAACCATAGTTTTCAGGATCCCGATCCTGATATTAGGATCTTACGATTTTACGATACTACAAAACAAAAACGATCCGGATCCTATGTAGGATCTTAGCACACTTAAGATCTTATAGGATCCCGATCTTGACCACAGGATCTTAAGATCTAATCTGATTCGAACCTACTTTTCTCGGATAACAAACTAAAAAACTGCAAATTTTTGGATTAGGTTTTTTAGAATTTAAAAAATAACATGTTAATCTTCTTAAACATTTCATAATGATAATTTAGGACAACATTTCTATGAAAAATTCATATGATTTTGTCTTTTTAATATATAATAATTTGTAAATTTATATAATATTACAAAAATTATTAAGAAAAATGACGTTATAGTAGGATCTTAAGATCCCGATTCGATCTTACGATCACGATCTTGCAAAGACAAAAACGATCTTCGGTAGGATCCCGATCTTGAAAACCTTGCACCTAACTAAACTTTCTGCGTCATTTCCTTTAACTTTTTTAAGAAATAATGTCGCTATAGAAAACTTGGTAATGATTTAGAAAAAAGTTACTTTTGTATGATTTTTAATTTTTCTTTGCCCCCAACCACCCACACCTAACGCATCTTTATAAGTAGAATGCAATGTAACTATATTATATATATATACTAAAAGGCGGTACGTGTTACTGTAGCAAACACTGTAGCAACAGTGTTTGCTACAGTGATCGTAACAGTGATTTGGTGAGTGCGGTTACGAAATCGAAAGCAATGAAGATTTACGGGTATTTGAAGCAAGGAAAACATCCGATATCACCTAAAGGTCGATTAACGAGTTTCTTAGCTTCGTTTTTTAGTAACGAAAAAGGTAAGAAATCTACGAAATCGAGGATTTCGTGTACTGGAAGTCTCGATGAGATTATTATTCCCCCGAAGTCGAAGTCAGTTTCTTCATTTTCGCGAACTTGTGTGAATAAAGCTACTTCGTCTAGTTTTAGAAAATCGGTTACGTTTATTATAGATAAATGTGTCGAGCCACGAGGACATATGAATAATCAGAAAAATGTCGACGATGATGATGATGATGATATGAGTTGTTCGAGCTCGGATTTGTTTGAACTGGATCATTTATCGGCTATTGGTATCGATTCGTGTATGCAAGAGTTGCCATTGTACGAAACAACGAGTGTAGATGTTAATCGAGCTATTGCTAATGGTTTACTTGTGTAACATATCATCATTTGCTAGCTACAATGCAAGAATTAAAGTTTAACGTAACCGTACTCGTAATTTATAAATTTTCATGCAAATGTTTTCTTTAAGAGACCAGTAAATGTTGGTTGTTATTTGTAAACGGTTTCCCAGATTAGGGTTAAGATAATCAATAAAGGTACCGGATATTCACTTGAAATCGTGGTATCACTTTTCAATAGAAACTATTCGACCCTATGCCTGGGTTACACAAATATCTCTATGGGATAAGACCAAGTGATGTTCTTGTTTTAGGCACAAACCAAGAACCAGATGCGTATTGAAGTGTTTAGGGTTTTGTGTTAATCGTATTGTAAATCGTATATCCATGCAGAATGATGTGACCTCTATTTATAATAGAGAATACTCAAAACCCTAGCCCATGGAATTATGTATATTTAACGGCCCATTAATTATAACATAATACTTTCCATAATAATAGAGATCAGTGGTTATCAGTGGAAACATTATCACCAGCAGTGGTAATGTTAACACATCAGTGGAAACGCTAGCAGCAGAATCACACTATCAGCAGAATGCTATCAGCAGCAGAATCAACTAGCAGCAGAATCAGCTGGCAGCAGAATCAGCTGTCAGCAGAATCCTAGCAGCAGATTCACAACACTAGCAGCAGAGTCTACTAGCAGTACCTTGATCAAGCAGTACTTTGATCAATACATAACCACTATTGAGTCAGGGGATTCAGTGACCAAATGGGTGTATACTCCATACCTCCAAACCCATTACCAGGTGTGAATTGATCCCTCAAGTGCACTAAATTTTCCAACAATCCTCCCCAAATTTAGTTCACTTCCTTTGCATGAAAATTCAAACACAAAACCAAAACAAGTGCATAAATGAAAATATCCTGAGGATTGAATTTCCACATTAGTACATATACTTTCAAATATTCGAGAATCAGGGTGTTCTAAGAATTGAACCCTTCAACCCATTTGAATACCTGATGATAAATACACACAAGTTTTCAAACACTAAAATACTCATGACACTATATAAGCCATGTGTCCATATCCAATTCATAAATGTTGTAAAAGCTAAAAGTCCAAAGCTTCCTGAAGCGGCAAAACTTCAACATTTACATAGGTGGTTCATCTTTAATTCATGCTCCTGCTTAGCACGTTTTCAAAGAAAATTAACCATTAAGAAGTGAAGACTTCATCCTCCTTTCAGCAGGTAACAAGCACAACCTTGGGATGTTTGTGATACATGTGCTTCAGTCCACTAAATGATCAGCTTTTCACATTGAACTCAGCTTCCAACTTTCCTTAGAAGGGAGTTGGGTATCCGTGCATTCAGTGACTAAGTTGGACTTAAACCCATCCCTTTAGCAGACTTCAAAACCAAGTCTCTAGCCAAACCCTTCGTCAAGTGATCAGCTAAGTTTTGTTGAGATTTAACAAACACTATAGATACCACCCCATTCATGATAAGCTCACGAATCATGCTATGCCTAACACCTAAGTGTCTAGACTTCCCATTGTACATCTGGCTATAAGCCTTTGCCAATGTAGCAGCACTATCACAACGGATAGAAATAGGTGCTATAGGTTTAGACCACAATGGAATCTCAAGAAGCAAGTTTTTCAACCATTCAGCTTCTTTGCCAGCAGCAGCTAAAGCCACAAATTCATATTTCATGGTTGAACTGGTAATGCAAGTTTGTTTCTTGGATGCCCAAGAAATTGCACCTCCACCAAGTAGGAATACCCAGCCACTAGTAGACGAATTGTCTTCAGTGTTACTGATCCAACTTGCATCAGTGTATCCTTTTAATACTGAAGGATAACCAGTATATGAGAGACTATAATCCATAGTTCTCTTCAAATACTTAAAGACCCTCTGAATTGCTTGCCAATTATGAGCACTAGGATTACTAGTATACCTGCTCAGTTTACCCACAGCAAAAGCAATATCAGGTCTTGTACAAGTCATGGCATACATCAAGCAGCCAATCACCCTAGAATACTTAAGTTGAGATACAGCTTTACCAGTATTAGGCATTAGCTTCTCACTTGTATCCATAGGAGTACTCACTGGAGTACAATCAAAGTAATTAAATTTCTTTAACACATTCTCAATGTAATGAGACTGAGATATAGAAATTTTGTTACTTTCATGTTTAATCCTTATGCCAAGGATAACATCTGCCTCCCCCATATCCTTCATGGAGAACCTTGATGACAAAAATTCTTTTGTAAGATCAACTTGATTTTGGTCAGTGCCAAAGATCAACATGTCATCAACATATAGACAAATGATGACTCCTTTACCAGATTCATCAAATTTGCTATATACACATTTGTCAGCTTGATTAAGTAAATACCCACTAGACAAAACCACTTCATCAAACTTTTGATGCCATTGCTTAGGTGCCTGTTTTAGTCCATAAAGAGACTTAATCAGTTTACACACCTTGTTTTCATTGCCAGGCATGATGAAGCCCTGAGGTTGGTTCATGTAAACCTCCTCATCTAAATCACCATTCAAGAAAGCTGTCTTCACATCCATCTGATGAATAATCAGATTGTGAATTGATGCCAAAGCAATTAGCAATCTTATGGTATTGATACGTGCCACTGGAGCATAAGTATCAAAGTAGTCTATTCCTGACTTTTGTTTAAAGCCTTGAATAACTAATCTTGCCTTGAACTTTTCAACAGTTCCATCTACCTTCATTTTCTTTTTGAAAATCCATTTGCTACCTAAAGGTTTGCAACCAGGTGGTAGATCAGTCAACACATAAGTGTTATTGCCCATGATAGAGTCCATGTCATCATTAATTGCTTCTTTCCAGAAAGCAACATCCTGGGACTTCATTGCTTCTTCAAATGTTTAGGGATCATCCTCCACAATGAAGCAATAGGAGTATCGGTCAGGGACTTCACTCCTTGTACCTTCAATTAAGTATAATTGAAACTCAGGTCCAAATGACTTTGGAGTCCTCACCCTTCTGAGCTCAGGTTCAGGTTGTTGTTCCACAACCTCAGCAGGAACCTCTGAAACACCATTGTCATTGGTTCCATTTGGAATCCTTTGACTTGGTCTAGGGATAGATGAGAATCTATTCTCATCAAATAGTGCATCCCTTGATTCAATTATTGAGTTAATTGAAACAGACTCATTAGGTTCTATAACATAAAACCTATATGCCTTGGAATGCTCAGCATATCCAACAAAGATGCATTCAATGCCTCTTTCACCCAAAGTTTTCTGCTTTGGATCAGGGAGTCTTACAACAGCCCTACAACCCCATATCCTAAGATAATTAAGGTTTGGTTTCTTTTTAGTCCAAAGTTCATAAGGGGTAACTTTGTTCCTTTTGTTGGGAACCCTATTTAATAAATAGCAAGCTGTTAACATAGCTTCACCCCAGAACCCTTGACTCAGTCCTGAATAGGACAACATGGAATTAACCATCTCCTTCAGCACCCTGTTTTTCCTTTCACAAATACCATTTTGCTGAGGAGTATAAGGGGCAGTCGTTTCATGGATTATACCAACAGACTAAAAATACAGAGTATCCATGTACTCACCTCCCCTATCAGTCCTTAATCTTTTGATCAGGGAACTTTGTTGCAATTCAACTTCAGTTTTAAATACTTTAAATTTATCTAATGCTTCATCTTTAGAATGTAATAAATAAACATGACAAATCCTAGAAGCATCATCAATAAAAGTCACAAAGTATTTCTTATTCCCCAAAGAGGGAGTAGCATGTAAATCACAAAGGTCACTGTGAATTAACTCCAAAACTTTAGTTTCATGTTTTACTCCTTGAAAAGGTTTCTTAGTTTTCTTGTTCAACATACAAGTTTTACACTTTTCAGGGTTCATATCAAAAGCAGGTATTAACCCATCCTTAGACATATCTTGCATTCTTTTAAAATGTACATGACCAAGTCTTGCATGCCAAAGGTTTGAATCATAAAGTTTAGATGTAGATATAAAAGCAGAATCAATATTATCATGAACAATATTAAGTCTGAACATTTGATTACATAAATAACCAAAACCAATAAACACACCATTTTTAGATAAAACAAACTTATCAGATTCAATAACCTGTTTATAACCACAATTATTCAAAACACTACTAGAAACTAAATTCTTTCTAATATCAGGAACATGTAAAACATTAAATAAAGAAACAATCTTTCCAGAACTAAACTTCAAATCAACACATCCTTTTCCATGCACCAGGGCAGTTGACTCGTTTCCCATGTGAAGAATAGAACCATCATTCATTGACTTATAGGTCTTGAACCAGCTTCTATCTTTACACACATGAATTGTTGCTCCAGAGTCAACCCACCACGCAACATCATCATCCTGCACAAAGTAAATGTCAGATATATATGTAACATAATAAATCTTAAAAGACTTATTAAATACATTCTGACCTTTCAGAGAATTGGTGTTACCATTCCCTCCACTTGTGCCTGATCCATTGGATTTGTTTCCAACTTTACCACCCTTGCAATCTTTCCTGAAGTGTCCAGGTTTCCCACACTTCCAACAAGTCACCTTAGGTTTCTTGTTAAGATCAGATTTGGTGTTATCTTGATGCTTACGCTTGCCCTTGTTGTCATTGTTCCTGGAGGAGTTGTTATGCTCTACCATATTGACAACTGATGGACCAGTAGCAGTGCTACTCTTTGGCTTGTCAATGTCTTGAGCCTTGAGTGAATCCTCAATGCGCAAGTGACTGCCCAACTCAACAAGAGTTAACTCCTCCTTCTTATGCTTAAGCATATGCTTGAACTCTTTCCAAGAAGGAGGTAGTTTATCGATTATACAAGAGACTGAAATAGCCTCATCCATGTTCATCTTGTGTTGTGTGAATCGACCAAGTATACTAAGAAGTTCATTGTATTGTTCCATGACAAGTCTAGAATCAACCATTTTGTAATTGTTAAAATTACTTACAAGGAACTTCTTACTTGATGCATCCTTAGCCATATATTTGGCTTCCAAGGAAACCCATAGTTCTTGAGAAGTTTCAACATTCTGATAAATATCAAAAAGAAAATCAGACATACCATTGAGAATTAAACCCCTGCATATGTAGTCATCATTCTCCCACTTGCTTCTTGCCCTCATCTGATCCATAGTAGCATCATCTCCAAAATCTTCTGGAATCTCAGTCGTGAGAACATACACCACATTCATACTAGACAACAAGAAGTGCATCTTCTTTTGCCATCTTCTGAAATCAACACCTTCAAACTTTTCCAACTTGGAAAAGTTAGCAGCCATTTGCCTCATAGCAGCAGCCATTGATTATCACTAATAGTTTCTATTGATTGTTGGTTGTTATTTGTAAACGGTTTCCCAGATTAGGGTTAAGATAATCAATAAAGGTACCGTATATTCACTTGAAATCGTGGTATCACTTTCCAATAGAAACTATTCGACCCTATGCCTGGGTTACACGAATATCTCTATGGGATAAGACCAAGTGATGTTCTTGTTTTAGGCACAAACCAAGAACCAGATGCGTATTGAAGTGTTTAGGGTTTTGTGTTAATCGTATTGTAAATCGTATATCCATGCAGAATGATGTGACCTCTATTTATAATAGAGAATACTCAAAACCCTAGCCCATGGAATTATGTATATTTAACGGCCCATTAATTATAACATAATACTTTCCATAATAATAGGGATCAGTGGTTATCAGTGGAAACATTATCACCAGCAGTGGTAATGTTAACACATCAGTGGAAACGCTAGCAGCAGAATCACACTATCAGCAGAATGCTATCAGCAGCAGAATTAACTAGCAGCAGAATCAGTTGGCAGCAGAATCAGCTGTCAGCAGAATCCTAGCAGCAGATTCACAACACTAGCAGCAGAGTCTACTAGCAGTACCTTGATCAAGCAGTACTTTGATCAATACATAACCACTATTGAGTCAGGGGATTCAGTGACCAAATGGGTGTATACTCCATACCTCCAAACCCATTACTAGGTGTGAATTGATCCCTCAAGTGCACTAAAATTTCCAACAGTAAATGTGGTTGAGCAGTAATAAGTTGATAGTCCATATTTTGCCTGTCGATTTGTATAGAACATTCACCTTTGATAACATAATGATCCTGAATGTTTTGTATAAGGTCTTTGCCTTTAAGTTCATTGTGCATTTTCTTGATGTTATTGATGAGCTAGTTTCATATAAATTCGAGCTTTTCGAGCCAAGCTCGAGCCTTATTTGAATATTACTCGAGCCGAGCTCAAGTTTAGATTCCTATAGCTCGTCGAACTATCGAGCAGAGCTTGAGCTCACCTTATGATTTTCGAGCAAAGCTCAAGTCCTATCAAGCTCGAGCTCAGGTCAGCATGATTGCAACCCTACTCTAAGGCTCTAAGCATAGACCTATATGATTTACCTATCTTATATAGGGGTGTTTATAAGGACGGGGGCTATTTTTTTTATCTTAACGGGGCCTATTTTTATTCATTTCATTTAAAAGATTATGGAGCCTTGCACCCGACTAACAAGCGTGATCCTCAGGATTCTTTGCCAATTCTAACTCCATGTCCAGTGTCTTAATTCTTGTCATCAACAGCTTGTTTCTTGCTTTAAGCTCGTCAATCTTATTATCTTTCGCAACGCAGTTTGAGCACTGCGCTGAAGAAGAGGCTTGATTAAAGTACCTCCTTTTAAATTCATCTTTCCACATGAAGAATCGACACCCATAGTTATCTGTACCTGGTTGTTACATGTTAAGAAAATTATAAGAAATTTATTTTTAACAAACAAATTATTTACATATTTACATAACTAAGCAAACGTATGATTATTTACTACTGAATCAGGACATGCATAATACAGTTGCCCACGAGTAGCTGGTTTCCAGGATTGCCGTTCTATAATGAATCCTCTCTCACATCGACAAAAGAAAGGATTGTTGCGTTCCACCTGACCAAAGAATTTAAACAAATTAATTTTTTGCAATAATAATAATAATAATAATAATAAATCAGTCGAATTACATAAATGAACATTTGAGTTCAAAGGTTTCTCAAACAACATATTTTATAACATAAATCAATAATCATTTACAGTGTTTTGTCGGTATAATTATTTACAATATAAATCAGTAATCATTCACTATGTTTTGTCGGTATCTCTATTATTTACAATATAAATCATTAATCATTCACTATGTATAATGTTTTGTATAAATATTACCACATTAAATAACTGCAACAACAACTGTTATTATTAATTAAACGACAACGTTAACATATTATTTAAAGAAGGTACTGCTACAATCAAGGAGTAAAAAGTAGCAACCATTCCATACATCATATTACAAACATACTAAAACCTTACAAACACCATAATCATTAAAAACTTTCACCCCAACCGGTTCGAACCAGAGCTCTCTTCCCTCTTCGCATCCCTTTCCGTCTCATCCTTCCTTTCTTTCAATTGTTCATAGAAAATTTCAAGAGCCCCAATCCTGCTTACGAAATTCAACAATTCCTGATGCTCGATAACCGGGTAGACTCGCTCCTCCACCAAGCTGTCCAAAAGCCTAGTTCGCTGCTCCTCCACCTGATTTTGATCATCCACCAACTTATGCTACAACTTTTATATTTAACAACTTTTACAAATACAAAAATTTTAAAAATTACATTATTACAAATACAAATAACTTTTACATATGATTCACTATGTTTTGTCGGTATCTCTATTATTTACAACATAAACCAGTAATCATTTACAATGGTTTTGTCGGTGTCTCTATTATTTACAACATAAATTAATGAACAATTAGTCGATGTTGATACAAAGTTTCCCATTATGCTGCAATTGGCTCTCTGAAATACCTCCATTGTGGGTGGATATGGGGTAGTAGAGAATCTCTGGCTAGCGTCGGTAATAAAAGTGCGAAA
This sequence comes from Artemisia argyi, assembly GCA_030686995.1. Taxonomy (NCBI): domain Eukaryota; kingdom Viridiplantae; phylum Streptophyta; class Magnoliopsida; order Asterales; family Asteraceae; genus Artemisia; species Artemisia argyi. Next base: position 6,968,389 of record CM060690.1, read on the forward strand.
ACATAATCAAAACAATATAAAAATCATAACTAGGCTAGCACCAAAGGTGCTTAGCCGATCATATTATTAAGTAAAGTGGATTCAATGTTTTGCATCCAAATGAAAGACATGGAATCGTATATGTAATTAAAACAATAATCGCTAAAACTTATGGTGCTTTGGCATGATTTCTCCCTTGAAAAATGCTTCGTATGCTGTTGGAGATCGTCCTTGTGGAACCATACTTTGTTCTCTGACTTTTGGTGGTGTGGAAGTTGTGTCAAATGCAGAAATTAGGGCTGGTATTTATAGGCCCGGCATAGCTACGACGTAACCTCATAAATTGGTTACGCCGTAACTAGTGTAATCTTCAAACGATCTTATCCATTAGTGATGTTTACGGCGTAACTGTGATAAATAGTTACGCCATAACTTTCTTAGGGTTTCACTTACGTCGTAATCTTCTTGCATGGTTACGCCGTAATCTCGTCTTAATCTTAAATCCCGTACTGTTTCTTAACTACGCCGTAACTTCTTATCATGGTTACGGCGTAGCCTTCTTTGCAATAAAATTCTTCTAAGTCTTCAAATTATTACGGTGTAACCCAATGTGATAGCTATGCCGTAATCCTTGATTAGCGTTGACTTGGTCTTCATGTTTGAATTCCTAGCTACGACGTAAAGGAGAGAGTGATTACGCCATAGCTTCTTCTTAGTTAGCATACTCAAATGTGTATCTTCGTAAGTCTTTTCCAATTCTACGTCTCTTTTGCTCCTATGCTCATTTATAACCTGGAAACGAAATATGAAGAAATCAAAGCATATATCTTTTAAAACGATACAAATAATGAGCATATTAGGGGGAAATTGACACTTAATTATCATGATTATTTGATTTCATCAAAGTATTAACACACACTCTTAGTGATCGACACCCTACGTACCAACGAAGCTACAATTGATCGGGTACACTGCCCGTTAGTGTTAGTTTATAGGTAAAGTCGGCAAAATATAAATAGTAAAACTTCATAAATAATAATAAATTACCTATACCCCATCAGCCTTGACTATACTCGGGTGGAATATAACCAAATACTACACTATACACGACCGGGTACATTGCCTGCGAGCGCATAAGGTAGACCATATGTAAATGAGTAATTTATAAATATTAAAACCTGGTCAAAAATCATGCATCAAGTTTTTTGCGCCATTGTCGGAGAGCTATATTAGGATTTTATATTTTAGTTTAGTAATTTTATTTATATTCATTTTTATTATAATGGCTCTAACCATGAACGAGTATTTGACCCTAACTAGAGTGGAGCATGGAATTGTACGACTAGTTCTTGATGAAAACATCAAATTTGAATTTTGGGGTCTGTATTTAGACGAGTTAAAGCGTTGCAGTTTTCTCGAAAACAAAGACAAAGAAGCTCATGAACACATTTATAAGGTTTGTGAAATTATCGATCTATTTCATGCCCCAGGAGTGTCCAGAGACCATGTTATGATGATGGCGTTTGCTTTTACCTTGAAAGGAAAAGCTAGGGACTGGATTAAAAAATTACCTGCATGGTCTGTTACAACATGGAGTTCGCTAAAAAGGGCATTCTTGAAAGAATATCGTACTCCAGCCATGATAATACGGCAAGTGGAAATCATTACAAGGTTTCAACAAAACAATGGAGAGTCATTGTTTGCAGATTGGGAAGGATTTGAGGAGGCGCTCCTGAAATACCCAGAGCATAAACTTAATAAACACGAGCAGCTTCAGATTTTCTACAATGGGCTGAATGTCGAAACTAGAAGAATGTTGGACTTCAAGGAGCCTATTTCAAAGATGACTATTGATGAAGGATTGAAGAAAATTGAAGAAATAGCCCAACATTCTGCAACGTGGCATGAAGAACAAACAACCAATGCAAACAACCCCATTGAAGTTCGATCAATGTTGAAGAACTTAGAAGAATATGAGTCCGATATGTATTCACTAATAGAGGAAGTTAAGATGGTTCAACATAATTTCAACAGCCCTCTAGAAGGAAGGATAATGAGCCTCGAAAAGACAATAAAAAAAACTTATGATTGAAAACTTTGTATGTATGTTATCTTCAGGTATTCAAATGGGTTAAAGGGTTCAATTCTTAGAACACCCAGATTCTCGAGTATTTGAACGTGTATGTACTAAGATGGGAATTCAATCTTCAAGATATTTTCATTTATGAACATGTTTTGTTTTATGTTTATTTTCATGCAAAAGGAATTGTACTAAATTGGGGAGGATTGTTGGAAATTTAGTTCATTGAGGGATATGGTCACACTTGGAAATGGGCTTGGAGGTACGGAGTGTACACCCATTAAGTCATTGACTACTTTGACTCTAATACTAGTTTTATGTTTCTGATGGGCTCATCAGAAAGTTTAGTTCTGATCATTAGGGAGTAACTTATCAGAAGGTTCAATCCTTCAACGAGTTATCTCATCAAAGAGCAATTCTCATCAGAGAGTGAATGCTCATCAGCAAGTGGTATTCATCAGAGACTGAAACCATCAGCAAGTGGTTCTTAAACCATCAGCAAGTTTGTTCTTAAATAAACATGCTGATGAGTGTTTCTGATGGGTGAATCACGAGATTGATGGAATTATTTTGTAACTGCTTTGACCTATTAATGGGCAGTTTCAAACTCGTAGTTAAGATCATAATAACTTGGTCTTGTAACCACTATTGCTATAATGGAGGAGCATTATAAGGAGATTAATTGGCTGATTAATTCTCATAATCCCATTGACTAAGAGTAAATCAATCCTAGAAATATGAAACACATCTGCATGAAATAACACATGAAACATAAACACTTGAAAGCGAACAGGTTCTTGATTTGTGCCTAAAACAAGAACATCACTTTGTCTTATCCCATAGAGATACTCGGGTAACCCAGGCATAGGGTCGAATAGTTTCTATTGGAAAGTGATAACACGATTTCAAGTGATATCCGATACTTATTGATTATCTACCAAATGCAGAAAAGGGCCTCCGGCCTTGCAAGGATTAAGAATCGAACCTTTAACCTCTGTCTCTAGAGGCAAAAGTGTTAACCACTTAATCCAAGTCTTGCTATATACAACAAAGGTTTTCCAACTGCCTATTAATCTCAAATACTACAAGAAATAATAAAAGTTCATTTACGTATGTTATAATCATAAAAGTTTGTTTAGGTTAGTAATTGAACTCAATGTATGTTTGACACTCTCAAGCTCACTTAGTGAAAGAGTTTTATGTTAAGCTTGAGAAATGTCATGACAATTCTCATCAGAGGTTAAATCAGTTACAAACTAATAAAAATACAACTTTTTGTCCATGAAAATCCGGATGGCCCATTACTTAAAGAAAAATAAAAAAATCGGATAGGTACTTGGCCCAATAATATTTGCAGTCCAAATTATAAGTTTCTGCTACACAAGTACTTGCAAAAAATTAACTCCATTTCATTTCCACACAAAACCTAAAAAACAAAATCAACGGCGGCGTTGGTAAGGCTCTCTCATCATCCTTGTTTATAAATTATAGTTAAAACCCTAAATAAAAATATGGATGAGTCAGTGTTAATAGATTGTGTTATCCCTTACATACAAGGCAATGATGACCTTAATTCAATGTCATTAGTCTCTAGGAAATGTTTTGATATCGATTCCTTAACGCGTAAACACGTAACGGTCCACGTTCATTACCTCCCTGATCCCCAACGTTTAAGCCATAGATTCCCTAATCTCGAGTCCTTAACACTTAAGTCGTTTTCCCATGGATCAAGTTATGATGCTGCTGAGAAATGTCATGTTCCGGTCACCCCGTGGGTTGAACATATAGCTGTTAAGTTGCCGTGTTTGAAATCACTTTGTATAAGGAACATGGTTGTGTCCGATTCTGATCTCCAACTCTTGGCCACAACCCGAGGTGGTAGTTTAAGGAGTTTAGAGATTCGTGGGTGTAAAATGTTTTCCGAGGATGGTTTAGTAGGGATTGCTAGGTATTGTGTTGATTTGAGAAGTTTGACTTTACAAATGAATCATATGGATACTAATACAAATGGGATATGGGTACATGAGTTGGCTTTGCATAACAAGGTTATGGAGTCGTTAAGTTTTCATGACCCCTTTGATCGCTACGATATGAAAGATGTTACACGTCTTGCAAAGAAATGTAGCAAATCTTTAGTATCTTTGAATATTTTTCCACGGAATTTAAGTTATTTCCGACAAGTCTTTAACCATGCTAAGAAGCTGGATCGTTTTGGCATCGCGATTGTTTACGAAAATATGGACTATAGTCGTGTTAAGTTCCCTAAGAATATCCGTGGTTTACGTCTTGAGGAGTTGCGCGAAGCTTCATTCCCTTTTCTACTGCCTTATCTCAACCAGCTACGGGAATTGGATATCGAATGTGCAGATCGTCAACCAAATTGCCTATGTTTCTTGATTAAGATGTGTCCCAGTTTGGAAGTTCTAGTTACCCAGGATATATGTGGAGACGAGGGATTGCAAGTTATTGGTCAGTTTTGCAAGAAATTGCGCAAACTTACCAATCATGGGTGGGTGACTCACTTGGGACTCATAGCTCTGGCACAAGGTTGTCCTAATTTGGAATATTTAAAGGTTCATCTCTTAGATAATTCAAATGAAGCTCTCGAGTGTGTAGGAACTCATTTGAAGAATCTGCGTGATTTCCGTATATGGATGGGTAGGGATGACGGTACAACAGATTCATCGCTAGACAATGGGGTTCGAGCTATGCTAATGGGTTGCAGCAAACTTGAAAAGCTGGATATCGGTCTTCGTCTTGGTGGATTGACCGATGTGGGTTTGAAATACATTGGGAAGTATGGTCATAATTTGAGATATCTCTCTCTATGCAATACCGGAGAATCTGATGTAGGGCTTTTGGAGTTATCAAAAGGCTGCCCAAAATTAAGAAAGCTAAGATTGAGGTTTTGTCCCTTTAGCGAGCAAGCAGTTGCCACTTTTGTGTTTCACTACAATCATTCCTTAAGGTATTTGTGGATTGATCGTGATAATGTTTTGGTACTCACTCGTCCAATGGTTTCTGCTGAGGTAATATTACTTAAAGCTTGACTAATGAATGTTTAAGTTTAAGAAGTTGTATGCCTCTTTTTTTTTGGAGCACTTTAGTCCTTTTCTTTTTTCTTTTTTTTTAAATAATTCTTTAGTCTTTACAAAAGGTAAAGCGTTCCTTATGGTTACAAAAACAAAATTATTGCGATATTGGGTAGCGTGTGCGTAACTATTTGTTACTGACGGTGGTGATAAAGGATAGTTTGGCCAGTGTAAGTAAAGTAACAGGCCGGTTTTTAGTCTATTTGTTAAAATACTTTATTAGAAATTTATGCGTTTGTTAGGATTACAAAACAATGTTTTTTTACAAGAATAATATAAAATTTTTAAGATATGATTTGATAAGTGTATGCATTAGACACAAACATTTGGATTGTTCTGACTTCTGAGATGTTCCACCTTGTTTGCTTTTTACCTAAACATTTGACCCGTATGAAATAAAACCCAACTCAAATAACCCATTTTTATGTAAATTGGTTGGAACTGTTGTGTACATGGTACTTGCAGGCTTCCCTTGATCTTTTCACTATAGAACCGCCACTTGGCCCTCGTGACTTGAATATCTTAAATACTCGACACTACAGTGATGAGAAAATAGTATGATCTTGTGCACATACAGATGCGTAGTTTATTTTATAAAAGGTATTACAGAAATTGTCAATTTTCAGTAAACCACTAAGACAGTTTCTAATTACAGTCCTTCAAAACTTTGTCAGCTTCAAGCTTTCAATTCCTTCTGTAGCCACTCTTTTCCCAAAAGAAGAAACACCTGTGTAGAAATTCATTTTGATGTTATGACCTTTGTTGCAGGTACTTACAGAACTGTATGTTATCCTCGCTGAAAAACTCCATAGATTAGCTGTACAATTGGTAGTGGATGGAAGTGGTGCTGAATCTGTCAAGATAACATACACATCCTCAAAATTAACTGATGATCTCGACACCCCATTAGTCCAGAATTTGGTTGCCAAAGGTATCCGGAATGAAGAACGGTTAATTTTAGACGGGTCATCTGAGAAGCTACTCGAAATTATAGTTCAAATTGCTCAAGTCGAATCACGTTTCGCAATTGCAGTATCCGAGTTTGGGGAAATAAAATTGCAAGGGAGGGTTAAAGACGGGGTACCGCATTTGACGAAAGTAGGTGCTTTTGAGGTGGATGTGAGTTTAGAAGGAAATATTATTCTTTGTAGACTAGTTGATCAGGGTAATACAATTAATCGTGTTACAAGTATATTGGGTGAAGAAAATGTCAATATTAATTCGATGAGTGTTGGCAGGCCCGCGCCAAGAAAACAAGCAGTCATGGTGATTGGTATTGATGAGAAACCGAGTGATGAGGCTTTGAAGAAGATGGATGAGATTCCGGCTATTGAGGAGTTTGTTTTCCTTGCTTTGTAGTCTTGATTTGGTCAAAAACCTGGTGAGAAGTGACCAAATTTGTAAACGGAAATTGTTTGGTTTATTTTGATGTTCAGAATTTGGACAAAGTGATGAATTAGAAAGTTTTAGAGTAGACATTGACGGCCTAGAGGTAACAACATGACTAGAGTGGATGATCAACTATCAAGTCAAAGCATCTTCTTGTTTGTTGGCCAAAACATGTAGAATTTTGGCTGTTTTGATATGCTAATATTATGTTGTTCGTTTCTTATACAGATTGTATGCTTGAAAATACACTTTTCTGTCTTTCAGCTTATTTGATATGTTTATGCTTTATATGTATAATTTCTCTAGAAACAAGTTGGAATTAGTTGCCTTGATGGATAAAATGACATCTAAATGTCTTATAACTTAACATGTTGGTGCCTTACCACCAGATGGCTCATTTTTTTTTTTTTTTTTTTTTTTTTTAATCTCATGTGCAGGTCCAGGATTAAATCGTGAAAAGTGAAGGGGAAACATGTGTAGTTTAAAAAGTGTTTTAAAGTTCTAGTTACGATATGTACTTGTCACCTCCAGACCTGGTAAGACTAGATTGACTTATTTTTGGAAATTCCATTGATATTTTGTGAATTTGAAGATTTGTCCTCGTGATGCTTGTTAAAAGTCATATGACAATGTGTCGTTCTGATTCATTTCAGTTGCTACGTCTAGTTTGATCTTCATTTTGATCGTTATAAAAACTCGGACACTTGGTTAATTAGTTTGATTGCTTTGGTGGCATATTCATGATTATTGAAATTTTAGGCTCCAAGTTTCTTTAAGCGATTGAGGCAAAATTATTGATATGGTGAATTGCCTTATTTTCGATTACAATTACATGTCTTTTCCAACTTTTAGTTAACTTCAATACGAATATAAGAAGAGGACTTATTGTCCCTGAAGATACATCTGTCGAGGACATCAAATCTATTTTCTGTTTTAAGGGTGAAGATTATAATGTAAAGAAGCCAAAGGCGTACCATAATAACGACGGCATTAAGGTCACAGGGTCACAAAGGGAATTAGGGACGGTGACTACAGTTAGGAGTCTCTTCGATTACAGTTAATACCTATTGATAGATTGTCTATGTTTTGCCAAAATAATTCTAAGGTTTAATTACTCTTTTGTATCTGCGTGGTTACATACACGTACGTTTTGTTATAATTATCTATTATCTACTTTCTTTGTTGTGCAACTTTAACCGGGCTAAAATTTTAATCATCTTTTGTATTTTACAAGTTTTCTGCAAAATCAAATAGAGACCTTTAGATTGATCATGTGAGATACATGAGGAACTATGGGACGGGTACCCAAAATACCTACCAAAACGTTTAAACATATTTACATGTATCGCTTGTTAATAACATTAGCTACACTTGTAATTCCATAGCTAAACACTTGATATACAAACTAGTAAAGTCTGCCTTCTCGCCTTCATGACTAGCAACTAGCTTTCCCGCAGTGGATCGAACGATTGTTATCAACTTGAAGCATCAAAACAAGATTCTTGGGTCGTTGTATTAGTAAATGACTAGATGGTGAGTTCTTATTCATGTATGTAATCTCAGCTAGATATGACTACAATATACATCATCTTTGGCTCTGCTTGTTATGCATTTCGCATTGCCGTGAGTTGAAGATACTTCTTTTGCATTTTCATGTTACATTGATTTTACGATTCTAATAATTTGAGATGTACTTATTCTTGCTGGTAGAATTGCATCATCTAGCATTGCGTAGTAATACTACTTGCGTTTCTTGCATTGATCTGTAAAAAGGATCAACTTTATGCTAGTTTGAGCTGCAGCTCTGCAAAACGAGGTACGTTGGTGGAAGGGTTTGGTCTGAGTATGCGACTGAGCTCAGATTATCGTCGATTCTCAAAAGGTCTAGCCACACAAGTTAAGCTAGAATCTTATAGGTTTTGGTTATGCACTTGTTTTGTTAAGCTCATATTTAAAAGTTTACTGAATACTTGTGCAAATTTTGTTTGTTTTTATCATATTAGACTTATTTTTAATAACTTTGTTTGGAGAAACTGATGGTGTATATGTGTTAGTATCTAGCTGTTGTAGCCTGATCATTAGTGTCGTGGTACTGGTTTTGTGTCGTTGGTTTGTCTATAGTTTTTAGGATGGATTATGTAGCCGATAGGTTCTGAGTTACCAAGAGGTTGTGGATGAGCTATATTAGTTCTTGTTGCTTAATTGCCTAGTGGTAAGGAGGTGAGAATTTATGAGGAGTTGTTTTTATTAACCAGAGGCTGAGGATGGTATCAATGTTGTAACTATGATATGGTCCAATTGGAAAGTCAATGAAAGTCAACAATTAAAGTCAAAGCTACAAAGTCAACAGTAAACCATAACAGATTTTCCCGCCTTTTTTACTTTTACCATTTGGGTGTATAAATTCATTTCTTGTATTCAGTTAGGGTATCAATCATTTCAGTTGTAAAACTCTTCTCCTCTGTAAACCTTCATCTATCAATAACAAAGCATTGTTCTTCTTAATTCGTGATTCTATTCTTTATCTTCTGGAATTGCCTATTAAGTTGAAAGTACTACTTCATTTTCTTTGTGATTTCTAGTAGTACATATCAAACTAGTCCATGTGTGCTTAGCGATTAGGAGAGAATCCACAAGTGGTGTCGGCTCAAGCCTGTGCATCACATTCTTTGCTTCGGGGACATTGCGATATACTTCTCCAATGTTAATCGTGGGACCTGTTAGTAAGGTGCACAAGGGTTGCGTTTACCTTTTTTTCTTATAGTAATAATTTGTAAGTGAATTTAAGCTCTACTAATCTTTGAATGGTTTAGTATTTGAAGGACATACTAATAATTAAGTTCGTTCTGATTAGTTTCAGTTGCTACGTCTAGTTTGATCTTCGTTTTGATGGTTATATAACTCGGACACTTGGTTAATACTTACTAGTTTGATTGTTTTGGTGTCATATTCATGATGATTCAAAGTTTAGGGTCCAAGTTTCTTTAAGCGATTGAGGAAAAATTATTGATATGGTGAATTACCAATTGCATGTCTTTTCCAACTTTTAGTTAACTTCAATACGAGTACAAGAAGACTTATTATATCTGGTCCGAGTAAGTGCAGTCTACATTAGTGTATTGGTTACTAATCTCAACCACTCTACTTATAAACGGGTCAATTTGGGATATTATTTGTAGTGGGTCAAACGGGTAAAGTCAAACAATGTAGTCAAAACGAGTAAAGTCAGACAACTTAGACTATATATATATTTTTTGTGTGTGATCATGGTTTCCGACCTCTTGACTGACTAATCCACGAAGATTGAACTCAGCGCCACACAGATTCAAACAGGGCGAAGTCCTCACTTTTCAAGAGGTTGGCGCGACCACTTGAAAGTTGTTTTCCAATATAGACAACTTAGTCTATATTTGTCTTGAGTAATGGGTTATTTCAAGTTTAGATAAATTTTATACTTTTCAATTTTGCTTAATGGAGGAATGAACGAAATGAAGTCTAGTGGGAGAAGTAAAAAAGTGACTAGTAGTAAGACTAGGACAAGACAAAATTGATGGCCATCGAGCCATTAACCTTTTCGTTAATAAAAGTAGCCGATCAAACCACTACATGTTTCATTTTTTAATGTTTTATCTCATGACTTCTTGGCCATGTATACAAGATAATGATAATTTAAGAGTTGCAATGGTTTGTTGGTGACTTTTCATGAGTATATAAATGGCACTCTTGATATCCATCCAGAGGAAGACATCAAAAACAAGGCAAAAAAATAAAAGAATAACCCCGTAAATCTCCATCCTGAAACCATATCAGATTCGCTAGATTTAAGTTTTTATACTTGAACTGATTATTGTATCATCTAAACAGTCGTATTAGTTAGGCCGAAATTCTATTTTATAGCTGAATGAATTTTTCTTGTATTATTTAATATGACATCAAAAAATAAGGGGAAAAACCCGACAATTTCCATTATGAAACCATATCAGATTCGCTAGATTCAAGTTTTTATACTTGAATTGAATATTGTATTATCTAAACAGTCGTATTAGCTAGGACGAAATTCTATTTACGGACACTTCATTTGCTTGTCTCAGTCACGTTGTTGTATTATTTGATACTATTGTAAATTATTCTCTAACTAAGGAAACTCACCAAACAAATCATAAACATATGGCACAATTTTTTATTATTTATTTATTTATTTATTTATTTATTTATTTATGCAACATTTTGTATCTAAAAGAAACAACTAACTGGCGATTAGAGGATCATAATCCTATTATTTGACATAACTTACATTAATGGTTTTTTCTTTCATTTTCTTCTAAATTAACTTGTTACTCTTCAAGAAAAACTAACTCACAAATGGTAGTGTTACTCTTTGTGAACAATTAACTCACGAAAAAAAAAGTCAAATAGGGTGGAGTAGACGTCGAAGGCCTTAAACGATAACCGATCTAAATACTTTCAAACTCTTTTTAGACTTATGGTATGTTTGATAGCAAGCGTTTAGAAGCGTTTTGGAGAAACTAGCAACTAGTGATTAGCGTTTTGCACAAAAAAAATATTTGAAAACAAGCAACTAGCATTCTTACTTTTTCTAAACACTCTAAATCAAAATGCTACTTCTCGTATCATTTACGAGCAACTAGCGTTTCCACTTTATAATAAATTAAAATAATGTGATGAAAAACATCACTAAAAGTAATGCGGTATATATATACTAGAAAGCGAAATCAAAAGCCAATATCAAACAACATCATCAATGAATAAATAAAATATGTGGACATCAAAAGCCAATATCAAACAAAAAGTCGCAAATTGTCATGTGAAGGTGACTAATGCTTCCACACAAACACTTCCATAATTCATTTGTATAATTATAATAGTACGTAACACTTATTTTTTATTTTAGTCAAACGTTTAGTGTATGCACATTTAATTTTATTATTATATCAGCAATTCAACATGATATTCCTAGAAAATTTTAGCTTAATGTTAGAGATAAAGTCAAGTGTTAGCTTTCAGGGGCGGAATCAAGATTTTTAGTTAAGGGGCCCGATCGTTTTTGACGCAAAAGGTCATAGTGATGGATATCATGTCAAAGTTTAATCTGTAGTGTTGTCTTTTATTTTTAAGTTATTCATTTATAAATTTTGTAAATATGTCTATAGAATAAGAGGGGCGGAATGTAAAAAACTGGTAAAATAGCGGTTTATAGTCTAAATAACTAACGAATGCAGTGGGTTGATTGGGGTGACTCAGTACCCACTAGTTACTATACTAGCTCCGCCCCTATAGAACACATAAATTGATACTCCCTCCGTATCAAACTATAAGTCCATTTTCTATTTTTTTTAAAGTCTTTTTTTTTACTTTAACCTTAATTATTATTTTTTTCGTGTTATATAATACTCGATGAAAAGTATACCAATGAAAATGCATTTAAAATAAAAATTCATTTATATAGTTTGCATCAAGTATTATATAACACGAACAAAAATAATTAAGGTCAAAATCGAAATAAAAAAATTTGAAAACGTCAAAATAAACTTATAATTAAGGGAGTAAATTTCATAAATCGTCCCTGTGGTTTAACGGGTTTAACGGATTTGATCCCTCGAAAGATTTTTTTTCTCGGATCCTCTCCCTGTGGTTTATACCCCTAACGGGTTTGGTCCCTCTGGCTAACGCTCGTTTAATTCTCCCGTTAAGTGGTGTCATGTGACTATCACGTGAGGGGTATTTATATAATTTCATGTTTGACTTGACGTATATATGTATGTTTTACCAGTGTTTCATCCTCATAAACAACATTGAAACACACACACACACACACACACACATAATCATCAACCATGGTGAGATGCAATCGATGTGGGCACCAGCCATAATCAAAACATCATGGACTCCATACAACCCTGGTAGAAGATTTTATTGTTGTGGTAAAAGAGTAAGTTTTTACATTTCGTGTGAATTAAAAAAACCCTCAATTTGACCTAATTAATTTTTCTCAATAATAGGTATCAAGCCATGGGATAATAGATTAGTATGATCCTCCTATGTGTGATAGGTCTGTCCAAATCATACCATGTTTATTAAATTCAATGAATAGGCTACAAGGAGAAGTTCAAGGAAAAACTGTTGATGCTAAAAGACTCAAGAAGTTGTTGGTTATCATTTGGGTGTTTTTCTTTCTTTATCAGTTGGTGTTTAAGCAGTAGGTTATGCTTGTTAGACCTTTGTATTTTGGTAATGATTAGTTTAGCAAGTTGTATTTTGGTAATGGGTAGTTTAGCAAGTCAGTGAAGTTGTATTTTGGCTTTAAGATGAATGAAAAATTGCATTTTCAACTTGAGAAACAACTGTTATTAGATTAAACCACTGCATACTTAGATGCATATTTGATTGCATAAGGAGCATACATAGATGCATATTTTGATTACATAGTAGCTATTAAATTAGCATCAAAAGGTAGAGACATACATAGTAAACAAAAGACATTAGAAAGTCATAAACTTAGCCCATGGTCCTTTTCCCTTTTCCTTTATTGGCTGCACTTGGTCCTGTGCCACTTGGTGGTTTTTTTTACCCCAAACTACTTTGCTTTGATTTTTTCCCAAGTTTTGCCATTGGCAAGGCCTAGGACTTGAACTCTTTTACCAGTGAGAGACTGAGGTGGAATAGCAGCAGTATGTGACAATGTAGCCTTCTTTGACACACCTTGTTTACTTGAACCTTTGTTTGTCATAGAGTCATCTTCTTCAAAGCTGAAATCAGAGCTTGAGTCAACCTTCTTTGCATGTCCCTTTTTCTTAACAGAGCTTGTAGCACTTGATTTTGGGGGAAAATAATTACTCCAACCACTGTCAGTAGACATGAGTGAGGATGAATCAGATGATATTTCAATTACATCCGGCTTGGAAGTCATTGTTAGTAGTAGTTTGAAATAAGTATATTGTCTTGAAAGAGTTTGATGTGCTAATGTGTAAGCAGGTTGTCAACTTAAATAAGATAGAAACACACCACTCTAGGTAAAAGTAAATGTTATTAAAGGCTTGGTAGATATGTAGTCTCCAACTTGACTGTGAAAACATTAAAAACAAGGCAGTTACTAACTTCTGAGCTTGACCAAAAGACTTTCAAAGTCTTAACCATGTTAACCATTGAAAATGTGGTTGGTTGGTATGTGTAGTTTCTCACTTAATGAATGCAACAAATAAACAAAAAAGCACTTTCCAAATACAGAGACAAACACAACAAATAAAGCAACAAAATATTGACTTTCATAAAAGTCACAATTTCAATACATATGACCCATTGACTTTCAAAGTCTTAGCCAAGTCACAAAATGACAACGCAAACATAATACCAAAATACCATAAGTCATAAGACAGACATAACATACCTAAGTGGTATTGTAAACACAACATAAATACTAAACATCCAAAGTATTAAGACATACATAACATTACAAGTTTAAGATAATCTATTAGCACTTGTCTTTGTCATTTTTGTTGGTGATGCATGTAGTACTGAATGATGTACTCTAACTCTTGTACTTGAAGCTTGTGTACCAATTTCACCATCTTTTGTAGACTGTGAATCCATGGCACCACAATTTGCAGCCTTTGAAAAAACATCTTGTGAACCACCACCACCTTTTTGTGATCCTTGTTGTGAACCAGCAACATTCTTCTTAGATTTGCAGGTCCTTTTGTTGTGACCAACCTGCTTACACAAATTGCAAGTCACACTCTTACCTACCCTTGAAAGCTTTCCACTTTTCTCCATTGCATCAGCAAGTTCAGCTGCACTCTTTCTCCTTTTTTTCCTTGGCCTTCTAATATGTTTGTGATACGCTGGTGGGACTATAATAGTTTGTGAGTCTGATTTTGGCCAGGAATGAGGACCTTCCACAGGATTAATTTTAAACCTATACATCTCTTTCCAAGTTATCAACCAATGACATGGATTACAATAAGCCTCAGGTATTGTTGTTTCTACTCCATTGCTAGCCATATCCCATATGGCTGCAACTGCATGTTTGCAGGGTATCCCACTAATCTCCCATTTTCTACAACTACAAACTCTGTCTTTCATATTAACTACATACTGTGATCCCCAGGGACACGTAGCCTGATACAACTCACCACCATTCCAAACAACCTATAACAAGTACAACAATGTCTAGTTATCCTAACTTTTTAAACAAGTGTTTAACTTTCTACTATGAATTTTGCAAAATATTTTATACTTACCTTTAACTGTCCAACATCTTTGACAATATTCTTGAACAATTTTGTAGCATGAGGTGTTAGAGGTCCATCACACTTGCGAATAACCTTCTAAACATTGATAATCCTTTTCGCAAGGTATTCCTTATGAATTCCAAACAAGTTATGATTGGTTTATCCCTTCCATCAACAAGCTGCCTGTTTAATACCTCACACATATTGTTTAACATGATGTCACATTTTGGCCTTCCTGTAATATCATAAGTAAAAATGTTATTATTCTGTCATACATATGTTAAGTCTTGCTAATAAAAAGTAAACTTTTACCAGAAAAGTGAGACCTAGCCTAGTGTTGTGGTGGGATTTTCTTTAACCATTCATAAGCCTCTTTGCTATGACTTCTCATCTTTTCCATTTGTCTATCAAACAACTGAATGGTGGTAGTTGTTGCACATCTCCACAATAATTCCTTGTACATATGTCCTCTCCAAGATAGTTTCATATTGTCATAGATGTGTTTAAGGCAGTACCTATGTTCTGCACTTGGAAATGTCTCAGCAATTGCAGGTATCACACCCTGAAACATGTTGATAACTTATATAAAAAAAATAAAAAATAATAATAACAAAAAATAAAAAATAACAATAATAAGATTAATAGAAAGCATACCTTCTGCCTATCTGATATAAATGTGAAATTAGAGTTTTTGAAAAGTCCTAGATCATCTCCAAGACAATCTAGGAACCACTTCCAAGAATCTTTGGTTTCAGCCTCAACTATTGCATAAGCAACTGGGTATATTCCACTGTTTGGATCTACTACAACTGCAGTCAAAATTTGACCAGGGAATTAACCAGACATAAAACAACCATCTAGACCCAACAAATCTCTCTTCCCTGCCTTGAATCCTTCTTTTAATGGACCTAAACACACATATATCCTCTTGAACTTTCTTTCATTCCCACCTATGTCCTCTGAATTCCTTTGTACCTCAATCTTAACAGTAGTATTTGGATTCATTTCTTTTAATGCCATATAGTAATCTCTTAACTGTGCAAATTGTTTAGTATAATCACCAATCACCCTATCATTAGCCATTTTCTTAGCTCTAAATGCCTTCTGCTTTGAAACTCCTACATCAAATTTTTTTCTGCAACTATTCTTTGAGTGCAGGCAATGGAATTTTAGGGTTTGGTTTAATAGTTTCTTCTACATCCCTAGAAAGAAAAGTGGCTGTGCATTTTTTAATGATTTTGGATTGTAAGCAAGTGTGGGTATCATCAAATGTTTTAACATCCCAAGTATCTTCATTTGGCAATTTGGAACATTGCAAAGCCCAAGGACATAAAGTATTTTCTTCACTAGTTTTTTTCTTTGACTTACCTTTGGACTCATTACCTCCTTTTGGGCCCTTAGAATAATTTGGCCCATTAACAGGATCCATTTCACCTTTTGCAAAGTTTGGAACTGGACCTCTACAAACAGCCCTTACTCTTTTTTTGTCATTCTTTTTTAACCATAACTGTCTCCTTTGTTCCACTGCCACTCTACTCACCATTTGTTTAATAAGTTGACTATTTGCAAATTGTTGTCCAACAAAAAAATTCTCCTTCCAGATATGTGTAAAATCTTGTCATAAGACATGCATTAAGATATGTGTAAAATTTTGTCCATATGATTATTACTCAAAGATTTAAACCACTATGGTTACTTTATCTTTGAATAATCTTATCTTCATTCTCTAACCATTAAGAATTATGAACAGCATCTACAACATTCATAATATGAGTAATTTACCCAATTCATTATACTTGGTAATACTACATCATATAATCTTCAGCATATTAATTAAATATCTGAGATATCCAAGTGGATCTATAAATGAGAATTCCATCATCTTGAGGTTTATCATTTACATGTTAAGCCTCATTATGATTTTCACTAGTGTGGTTTTAGAAGATTATGTATCTTGTAATTAAAACACTCCCACTTGCCTTTAGTATTATATAGAATATTAATACTTAGCAATTAAAGTGACAATACAATATTCTCTTTTTGGGATATTACAAATACATATTGACAGTTCCTGACATTCTTTTATTAACAACCTACTTATAAGTAGCTTAACAAATTCAGAACTTCAATTATAAGACTTAATGTGATTCATCACATTTCATAATTCAACAACGTCTTATTAATCTTCTAGGAGTCTAATTGAGTATATTCAATTTATACTCAATTTCTAACCTTGATAACTTTTGGAAGAAAAGAAGTCATAGTTATCTGTAATCAAACAATACCAATAGAGTTTGATTCTTCCTAATTGAACACACAACATACTTGTAGTATTTCATTAGAACTCATATTGTCAGACAATCTATCAATATGAAAGATAAACTTATATCTTTTAGCTTGTCTATTTACCAACTAAATCAGCTTAATGGTGAAATAGAATTTCCAAGCTTCTTGCATGCTTTATAACCAAAGTACTTATTAATCAAGTCACTTCATGTTCATGTCTCAAGTAGAAGACATACACCGTTTTAATCCCATTACACGTTATTAATCATTGATCAACTCAATGACTTCTTGTATATGTCTTAATTAAAAGACTATAACAAGCTAACGTCTTACTTTATTATAAGTCTTGTAATAAAAGACTTCATGTTTATATCTATACAATAAAGTATAAACATGTATAACTAAAGTGATCATGAACACCATCATTTGGTTTCAATAATATTTTCAAGTTAACTCACTACTTCATTTATTTATGTCATTCTAAGAATACATAATTATTGAAGTAGTATTATATTACTTCATGCATTTATGTCATTCCAATAATACATAAATATTATAGTTGAAGTTGTCTTGTTATCATATTGACACATGTTCTAATAGATATCTAATTTAGAAACTGTAAATTATCCATGTAGGTCTTACGCATGCATGGAAATTCACCTTGTTGTTAATATTTAGCCTGCGTCTCACGTTTACTAAATTTCAACACCAAGTGTTTCTTAGATTAGATGTATTAATCTAATTAGAATTATAATCTCTTACTTTACAGTTAAGAGAATCCTTTAAATCATATTCTTATGTGTTGTACCTTGCACACAATGTAGATTTCTCCCACTTGTGCATGAAACAACATCATGTACCACATAAACAACACGCACGCGTAATGTGAACAATATGATTTGTGTCATTAGCATAACTAGTAGATATAGAGTTACTCAATCAATCAAGGAAACGCACATGACTATTCTTGAAAATATTAGTGTCTATATTTGGAAAGTAATTATCTTTAGACATTTAAAAGATAATCTAAGTTACAATTAAGACAATAAGTCTTATAACTCCTACTGAATTAGAGAACATTACAATAATCCCTTATTCAGCCATAAGAACACAATACTCCCACTGAATTTGACAACATTGTAATTGTTCCATTAATCAGTGAAAGGGAATAGTGTACTATTTACTTTCCTACATCTTTTAAGAAAACCCATTCCAACAATTATATATAGGTTCTAAAAGAATGTATTCTACTATGTAAATGTGATTCATCACATTCCAAACTATTAACTTGAAAAAAATGGGCATGCAATTTCTTCCTGTATATATCTACCATTCCAATAATTGTATGTAGTATCTGTAAATGGTCAAATCAAAACAACTAGATAAAATAATCTAATTCGTCTTTTACCATTGTGCAGTAATCAGTCTAGCTTCTAATTTAATAACTCATAAAGTGCAAATAATCTTACTATTAAATTTTGCTATGAGTTATGTTTTTAGAATTTAGACAATTCTAATCATCCAATTATACCTTTCTCATTCATGAAAAGGATTAGGATTAAGTCTCACACTTCTCCTAATGGAAAGAAGACTAGATTTATTCTTTTAGTAAAATTGACTCTAACAAAAAAAACCCATACGGGTGTAGATCAATTTACTTGATAAAAGAATAACTCACGTTTACGGTTTTAATGTTGCATTAATACATTTAAAAGAATTTACAAAATTCAATTTTAGTATTTTCGATAATTTATATTTCCAAGAAAATATAATACCCAAGGATATATTCATATAACCAACATATTTTCTTGAAAATCTAGGATCCAACTTTACATAGATTCCACCACATCAGTTGATCTGCTAGTGGTGAAAGTATAAAAGATGGTAATCTGTCGAACAATAATTGGCAAACAAGATTTCCAGTTCCTAGACCATTTATGGGATTTACATCAAATTGATTCATCAATTTGCCTTGTAAGCATGTTTTATCCCATCTCATGCCTTAAGTTCTAGGTCTCACGCATCAACTTAATTAAGTCGTCTAACTTAGAAACTGCAAATTCTCCATGTGTGGTCTCACGCACACTCGAAAATTTACCTTGTCATTAAAATTTAGCTTGCGTCTCACGTTTACTAAATAATAACTTCAAGTGTTTCTTATAGTTAGATGACATGTAACTTAAATTTTAAGGGTATTCTTATTTTTGATATGTCAATCAAAATATGTATAAAGATGCATGCACTCATCTTTATAGCATAAGTTTTCAAAAAAACTTTTAATTTACCAATTCGTGAAATTAATACACAAAGTTTTACTTGAGGTTTAATAAACCCTAAGATGACTTTCTACAAGAATGATTTTAAAAGTAATTCATTTAAGACATATTCAAGATTGTGATAACCGAGGCAGACTCTAGGGCTCTTTTCTAAACCTTCATATCACCATTATGAATTTGTCTTAAAAGAGTTGCTTTTAAAAGCATGTTGTACAAAACATCAATCAAGTAAAAATTTATGGATTCAATCTCAAAACATGTAACAAAGTATGAATCTTGCTAGTCTCGCCTTGGAGCGAATTACCGTGCGAACTGTACGGTTGTTGGCACATAAGACACCGCAAGATTCAATCTTTATCACTTAAGGTTTCACCATTATTAGTCCGTATTATTTTCTTTATGAAAAAATTACCCTTTTATTGCTTACAAACGTGTCCAACAATTAAACAATAAAACAAGTAATAAAGACAAATCAAAACAACTAATAACATAACAATTATAAAGGTGAAACAATTAGCCACATGCAATCTTTTTAGAAAAGATCCTAAAAAAAAATCAATTCTAGGTTTTTATATGCATATAATTAACTAGGGCCTTCACCTCTTAATGGAAGTGAGCCACATACATTGACAAGTCAATTGCGTAGGCCAAAGCTAATATACACACCACATAACTTATAAATTGATTTTAATATATATATTGGAGTCTTCCCCAATTTTAGATCTATCTAAAACATGTGATAAATAAAAAAAAAAAAAAAAAAAAAACAACAAGATCCATGACTAACATGCATGTTTCGTCACGGATTAAACCTAACAATTAGCACATAGGTCACAAGATACGTTCACTTAACCGGTTAATGACCTAGGGTTTCTAGTGATTACAATTAATCAATTAAACCACAAACCCTAATTAGGGTTTTAAGTGGAAAATCGATCCCCCCTATAAATTAGGGTTAGGGTTTCAAATTTTATAAAAAAAATTTAAAAGAAAAACCCTAGATCAAAACATGTATCTAAAACAATTAAAGATCCGATTTTTATTACGTTTTAGTAATCAATTACATGTTATACATGGCTCGTGATGCCACTGTTAGAATTTAAATATCATGACAATCATATATATATTCTAATATCAAGTATACACATATGCGGAAGCGTAGGATCAAGTATAACATATAAAGGTTAACTAAAACATAAATAAAGAACGTACCGTATGCAATCTTGAATTCTTGGATGAATCCTAATTAGGGTTTATATGAATTAGGGGTCTATAGATTAACCCCTTACCGTTTTGTTAATCGATCCAAAATACAATCAATAGTGTGATTGTACCACGTTCTTGTACACACGTACTATTAACGAATTAAAGTAATGCTAGTTTTAAAGAATACACAAAACAATATTTTGTTTAAAAACAAAACTAATGAACCGAATAATACAAATCACCAAACAATTGTGATATTGTTATTTGTTGACATTGTTGTCGACCACAGAAGTCAAAGTGAATGGAAAAACATTAATATCCCATGCACATGCATGATGACTCATTATACTATATTCTAAGAATGAAAAATGATGTGACAATAATTACTAAACTTAAACTCTTTATTATTGCTCAATTCACATTCCTATTGGTCCATAAAGTCATTTTACCAAGAGTCAAAGTGCCAACAGTGTTAATGTGATAGTTTTGCAAAAGCCCATTGGCCAAGAAACATATGGGACTTTACTGTTCACTGATTAGCGTTCTTAAACACCCCCATCGTACAATTAGCATTATCGTTATATGTCAAAGAAGAATCCAGACACACAGTTTTAACATATCCCTTCTCTCTCTCTTATCTCTACACATTCCAAGTATCTCTGCTCTTTCTCATGTGACCGATTAACACACACACACACAAAACTCCGGTGACCCCAATCTTGGCCACCAGAAATTAGTTGCTTAAAACTTTATAGAAATCACGAAGAGAAGGATGATGAAATTGATACAAGCTGGTAAGTGTCTCTTATCTCAAGGTTTATTCATATTTTTATAGTAGATTGGATTATAATACGATTATATTTTTTTTCAATTTGAAGATTCCGTTAAACAAGAGCTAGGGTTGCAACTTTGGGGGTTTTTCGTGCTGTTGTTTATACTCGATCTGAGAATAAAAGTATGTTTTTTCCTTTGCGGCTGAAGAGCTGAATGTAAGTTACCTTTATTTGTGCTACTGTTTTGATGCATCTCGAATTTTGAATGATTTTTGTTTAGGGTGATTTGGTCGTGTTTTGTTATGGATGAAGGTTGATTATTCGATATGCTTATCTGATTTTGAGTGTTTTAAGATGGTTGAGATACATGGTGTTGAAAAGGCTAATTAAGATTTTTGTGTCAACTATGATTTTTAGTGGTGTTTCAGATTCCTTATTACTCAAAGAAAATCTGTAACTGTTTGTAGAAATTTGTCTTTTTCTCAACCTATTTGTAGAAATTGCATTTGAATGTTTATTCAACCTCAAAATTCCATTTAGAATTTACTTACGATTATTATTTTGACAATGTTTCAGATGTGCATCGACCATGATTCTGCAGCAATGGAATGAGACAGATCTGCATTAGCACAAAATTGACCTAAAGTAGGCATAGTACCTATCTATGGAGTTTCTCCAAGGGTGGACATTAACTAATTCCATTGGGAACCTCGACATCCAAGATGCATATGCCATTGCTTTGAACAAGTTGGGTCATGAACTTCAAGAGATTACCCAGAAGTCGACTCAATATTTTTAGTTGCAGGTGCGTTTCTTAAGATAAAATATGTATAGATGTATAAGTGACAAAAAGTTTACATTATATGCTTTATATATTAATGTAGTTTGAAAAAAGATCTAATCGCTTTCTTTTTCTTTGGCCATCATTTAGGAGGGGTAGCAGTCGATTGACATGTAGGTGGTTCGCTTTGTGCTTATGAGGTTTTTCAATTTGGAGATAAGTAGTACTTTGTAAAATGGGATTTAGTAGCCTGTCTTTTTAATTGCATAAAGTGTTGGCGCACTAAACAACTGCCAAACCAACAACTTTGGTAATTGTTTGTTAATAAAGCGTGTGAAAAAAACAACAAATGAATTTGTTCAGTGCGGTTTGCTTATGGTTATGCTTGGCTTCCCTTTTAAATATCTTAATAGATTGATTCACACTATGCAGAGCTTATAGATAATTTGCCTCAGTTTGTTTTTATGTCATAATGCATTTGTTATGTCGGTGAGTTCAGGATGCGTGTTCAGGGGTGTGTTCAGGGTGTGAGTAGATCAGCACGGTAATTATGTAACTTCAGGTTCGTTTCATCATCCCTTATTTCTAATTATGTGACTTTTATTGGTTAGATAAAAAAAACAGCAACAAGCACAATAAACCACTCCATTACTTGAATTATAAGCTGAAGCCATCCATTATAATATATACTAAAGGGGGTTTTTGAAGCCAAGCTGATGGGGGGAGTTGTTTCTGACTAAGCAGAATGCTATGTTAATCACCATCTGTTTCAGTTCCTTCTTTTTTTATTCCTTGGTCACGTTGGCCGCACTTTTAGTTCAACTTAGTATTACCCGCAAAGAACCTGTATTTGGAAAGTTTAGCGATTATTATGTTACCAATTTGTCTAATAAGTTGTTCGCTTATGCTGTTTATTATGTAGATTTTCTTTAAGCAACAAATCTATTATGTTTCTATGTTTAAGGGTGTTCGGTGCAGAATTTGTATACCTCTTTTGCAAATGGATTTGTTTGAAACATAATGCTGACTTTTGTGCAGCAACAAATCATTTTTGCTGAACTACGTACACAATAAGTCATTAAAAAATTGAATAATTCTATGTTTATCAAACAACCCAATCAATAATGTATGCAACTATGCACTATGCATTATGAGGTCATACCTTATGTATGCAACTATGCATTTTGAAACAGGGGTGGTTTTCTTAATTATTTGAGTCTTTGGATTTGATTGAAGATTTCCTAATATAAAGCTTATTATCTTGAGTAATTTGAATCTCGCTATGTTTGATTATAGCAATCTTTGTGTACTGATCGGTGACTTCGGCTATGGATGTGAAGTTATGATTAGGAATCTATTTATGCCATTATAAATGGACCTGTATTTTTTTATAAGCAAATAACTCCTGTTAAAGTTATGTTACAACTTTTTCTGCTATTGCAAAACGCGTTAGCATGATTGTAATAAACATAAACAAGGCTGCCCGCAGCAACGCGCGGACAAACCTGCTCGTGTATGTATAAAAACCTTCCTGTGTCGAGAAGTCAAAAGAGCAAAAGAAGAGATTTAGGATTTAACGTGTGTACCAGCATCCAAAATAAAATCCTTGTCTTTGCTTTTATAGGATACAAAACTTAGGGAACAAGTTAGGTCTTGGGTTGGGTTATTAACCCTGGGCCGATCGGATCTAAGAGCCCACAAGGGTTCTAGATTTTTCTTGTTCTCTATTTTTATCCATGGTCCTTATCTTTGTACGTTAGTCAATTTTCGTTAATTACTAACGTTCTTTATTTGTTTTGTGTAATTAATAATTAAATATAACTTTTTATATTAAATTATTATACTTTAATTCTTATACGTAAAGTGTGCAATCCCGCGGTCTCGAGTTCGATTCTAGACATATACGTATTAATATTTATCCACAACTCTAACAGCGTGACCCCTCTGCGGAAAAAATTGTAGTGTAAATTTTCTAACATATTCGGCTTTTTTTATTTTTTTGTAATTTGCCTCATCCAAGAACCAATTTGTAGTTTAGTTTTTAAAAATTATCAAAGTGTGTTCATCGAAAAAAAATTTCTGGCTCCGCCGCCCCTGCTTACAAGCTACTAAAAGTCCATAAATATATGGACTAACATATACTACTCTCTGTTTTTTATGTAAAGAAGGTAAATACGTAGGTAAATGTATAAATCCAGGGAACAATACGAAACCTAAATTTAACGATGAGAGTAGGTACAGTTTATAGGTGTACGCCCGGATAGGGACAAAGAAACATTCAAGTTGCAAATTTGGGAGCAACACATACACTGAATTTTGTTTTTGTTTTGTAAAAAGTTTACTATGCAAAGGCTGCAAAATGTTGTGCTACTTCTTTTAGGTACAAATTAATTACTACTAGAATAGTACTACACTACTACAAATTATAGTATATCGAGTTTCGAGCATAGACATTTGGTTCCGATCTATGTCTTCTTGAAATAATGTACTAGTAAATATCTGATAGTTTGAAACTAATAAAGATTATGAGATGCTTGGATGAGTGACATGAAAAATCATTCTTGAAAATTTGGATTCTTAACGTTAAAAATATATATACCCGAAATTGTGTTTTTAGTACTTCGTAGTAATCAAAAGGAATAGTTTTACGAGTCTGATTTGGTCACGAAAGAGTACTACAATGTTTTTGGCCTCGGGGCGGACTTAGGGTGTTCTCAGAGTTCACGGGTTTAGATGGATGTTCTCCGAGTTCACGGGTATCATCCGGCACGCAAAAATGTAGTCTTGCTCACCAAAACCACGCGTCCATTTCTTATTTGTGTAGGTTAAAAAAGTAAAGCAACGGGCAAATTAGAGGTTTAAAGCGCCATATCCAAAGCCGTAGACGCCAAATACTCGAGTCTTTACGTTAAAAACCAATTATATATTGCAAACAATTATGACAAGTAAATTTGTATGCGCGCCTCTTGGCCAACGGTATGTGAGTGACTCATTAATGACATATGAGATAAAATTTGTAAGATAGGAGGTGTAGGTTGTAGTAAATTTGATGTTCTAAAAAAAAATTTGTATGCGCTCCTGACGCCAAAAATGACAAAAACCGAAATACGATTCAAATACAGCTCTTTATAATAATACCTTACTAAATACCTTCATATCTATAATTTCCACATTCTAGAAACTGATACACCTAACCATAGTTTTCAGGATCCCGATCCTGATATTAGGATCTTACGATTTTACGATACTACAAAACAAAAACGATCCGGATCCTATGTAGGATCTTAGCACATTTAAGATCTTATAGGATCCCGATCTTGACCACAGGATCTTAAGATCTAATCTGATTCGATCATACTTCTCGGATAACAAACTAAAAAACTGCAAATTTTTGGATTAGTTTTTTTAGAATTTAAAAAACAACATGTTAATCTTCTTAAACATTTCATAATGATAATTTAGGACAACATTTCTATGAAAAATTCATATGATTTTGTGTTTTTAATATATAATAATTTGTAAATTTATATAATATTACAAAAATTATTAAGAAAAATGACGTTATAGTAAGATCTTAAGATCCCGATTCAATCTTACGTCACGATCTTGTAAAGACAAAAACGATCTTGGGTAGGATCCCGATCTTGAAAACCTTGCACCTGACTAAACTTTCTGTGTCATTTACTTTAACTTTTTTAAGAAATAATGTCGCTATAGAAAACTTGGTAATGATTTAGAAAAAAGTTACTTTTGTATGATTTTTAATTTTTCTTTGCCCCCACCCACACCTAACGCATCTTTATAAGTAGAATGCAATCTAACTATATTATATTATATATATATATATATATATATATATATATATATATATATATATATATATATACTAAAAGGCAGTACGTGTTACTGTAGCAAACACTGTAGCAACAGTGTTTGCTACAGTGATCGTAACAGTGATTTGGTGAGTGCGGTTACGAAATCGAAAGCAATGAAGATTTACGGGTATTTGAAGCAAGGAAAACATCCGATATCACCTGGAGGTCGATTAACGAGTTTCTTAGCTTCGTTTTTTAGTAACGAAAAAGGTAAGAAATCTACGAAATCGAGGATTTCGTGTACTGGAAGTCTCGATGAGGTTATTATTCCCTTGAAGTCGAAGTCAGTTTCTTCATTTTCGCGAACTTGTGTGAATAAAGCTACTTCGTCTAGTTTTAGAAAATCGGTTACGTTTATTATAGATAAATGTGTCGAGCCACGAGGACATATGAATAATCAGAAAAATGTCGATGATGATGATGATGATGATGATGATGATGATATGAGTTGTTCGAGCTCGGATTTGTTTGAACTGGATCATTTATCGGCTATTGGTATCGATTCGTGTATGCAAGAGTTGCCATTGTACGAAACAACGAGTGTAGATGTTAATCGAGCTATTGCTAATGGTTTACTTGTGTAACATATCATCATTTGCTAGCTACAATGCAAGAATTAAAGTTTAACGTAACCGTACTCGTAATTTATAAATTTTCATGCAAATGTTTTCTTTAAGAGACCAGTAAATGTGGTTGAGCAATAATAAGTTGATAGTCCATATTTTGCCTGTCGATCTGTATAGAACATTCACCTTTGATAACATAATGATCCTGAATGTTTTGTATAAGGTCTTTGCCTTTAAGTTCATTGTGCATTTTCTTGACGTTATTGATGAGCTAGTTTCATATAAATTCGAGCTTTTCGAGCCAAACTCGAGCCTTATTTGAATATTACTCGAGCCGAGCTCAAGTTTAGATGCCTATAGCTCGTCGAACTATCGAGCAGAGCTTGAGCTCACCTTATGATTTTCGAGCAAAGCTCAAGTCCTGTCAAGCTCGAGCTCAGGTCAGCATGATTGCAACCCTACTCTAAGGCTCTAAGCATCGACCTATATGATTTACCTATCTTATATGAGGGTGTTTATAAGGACGGGGGCTATTTTTTTTTTATCTTAACGGGGCCTATTTTTGTAGGTGTACTTTATATATATATATATATATATATATATATATATATATATATATATATATATATATATATATATATATATATATATATTTTGTTTATATTTTGTTTGTGTAATGTTTTTTTTTGTTTATTTGTTACGTTTATATAATTAACGTCTAATGCGTTTTTATTTAATTAACAACATCAACAATAACACGTTAAACGTTACCACATTAAACGACTATAACAACAAATGTTATTATTCAATTAAACAACAACGTTAATACATTATTGAAAAACAACAACATCTACGATATATGAAGGTTATTCATTTCATTTAAAAGATTATGGAGCCTTGCACCCGACTAACAAGCGTGATCCTCAGGATTCTTTGCCAATTCTAACTCCATCTCCAGTGTCTTAATTCTTGTTATCAACAGCTTGTTTCTTGCTTCAAGCTCGTCAATCTTATTATCTTTCGCAACGCAGTTTGAGCACTGCGCTGAAGAAGAGGCTTGATTAAAGTACCTCCTTTTAAATTCATCTTTCCACATGAAGAATCGACACCCATAGTTATCTGTACCTGGTTGTTACATGTTAAGAAAATTATAAGAAATTTATTTTTAACAAACAAATTATTTACATATTTACATAACTAAGCAAACGTATGATTATTTACTACTGAATCAGGACATGCATAATACAGTTGCCCACGAGTAGCTGGTTTCCAGGATTGTCGTTCTATAATGAATCCTCTCTCACATCGACAAAAGAAAGGATTGTTGCGTTCCACCTGACCAAAGAATTTAAACAAATTAATTTTTTGCAATAATAATAATAATAATAATAATAATAATAATAATAATAATAATAATAATAATAATAATAATAATAATAATAAATCAGTCGAATTACATAAATGAACATTTGAGTTCAAAGGTTTCTCAAACAACATATTTTATAACATAAATCAATAATCATTTACAGTGTTTTGTCGGTATAATTATTTACAATATAAATCAGTAATCATTCACTATGTTTTGTCGGTATCTCTATTATTTACAATATAAATCATTAATCATTCACTATGTATAATGTTTTGTATAAATATTACCACATTAAATAACTGCAACAACAACTGTTATTATTAATTAAACGACAACGTTAACATATTATTTAAAGAAGGTACTGCTACAATCAAGGAGTAAAAAGTAGCAACCATTCCATACATCATATTACAAACATACTAAAACCTTACAAACACCATAATCATTAAAAACTTTCACCCCAACCGGTTCGAACCAGAGCTCTCTTCCCTCTTCGCATCCCTTTCCGTCTCATCCTTCCTTTCTTTCAATTGTCATAGAAAATTTCAAGAGCCCCAATCCTGCTTACGAAATTCAACAATTCCTGATGCTCGATAACCGGGTAGACTCGCTCCTCCACCAAGCTGTCCAAAAGCCTAGTTCGCTGCTCCTCCACCTGATTTTGATCATCCACCAACTTATGCTACAACTTTTATATTTAACAACTTTTACAAATACAAAAATTTTTAAAATTACATTATTACAAATACAAATAACTTTTACATATGATTCACTATGTTTTGTCGGTATCTCTATTATTTACAACATAAACCAGTAATCATTTACAATGGTTTTGTCGGTGTCTCTATTATTTACAACATAAATTAATGAACAATTAGTCGATGTTGATACAAAGTTTCCCATTATGCTGCAATTGGCTCTCTGAAATACCTCCATTGTGGGTGGATATGGGGTAGTAGAGAATCTCTGGCTAGCGTCGGTAATAAAAGTGCGAAAACATAATCAAAACAATATAAAAATCATAACTAGGCTAGCACCAAAGGTGCTTAGCCGATCATATTATTAAGTAAAGTGGATTCAATGTTTTGCATCCAAATGAAAGACATGGAATCGTATATGTAATTAAAACAATAATCGCTAAAACTTATGGTGCTTTGGCATGATTTCTCCCTTGAAAAATGCTTCGTATGCTGTTGGAGATCGTCCTTGTGGAACCATACTTTGTTCTCTGACTTTTGGTGGTGTGGAAGTTGTGTCAAATGCAGAAATTAGGGCTGGTATTTATAGGCCCGGCATAGCTACGACGTAACCTCATAAATTGGTTACGCCGTAACTAGTGTAATCTTCAAACGATCTTATCCATTAGTGATGTTTACGGCGTAACTGTGATAAATAGTTACGCCATAACCTTCTTAGGGTTTCACTTACGTCGTAATCTTCTTGCATGGTTACGCCGTAATCTCGTCTTAATCTTAAATCCCGTACTGTTTCTTAACTACGCCGTAACTTCTTATCATGGTTACGGCGTAGCCTTCTTTGCAATAAAATTCTTCTAAGTCTTCAAATTATTACGGTGTAACCCAATGTGATAGTTATGCCGTAATCCTTGATTAGCGTTGACTTGGTCTTCATGTTTGAATTCCTAGCTACGACGTAAAGGAGAGAGTGATTACGCCATAGCTTCTTCTTAGTTAGCATACTCAAATGTGTATCTTCGTAAGTCTTTTCCAATTCTACGTCTCTTTTGCTCCTATGCTCATTTATAACCTGGAAACGAAATATGAAGAAATCAAAGCATATATCTTTTAAAACGATACAAATAATGAGCATATTAGGGGGAAATTGACACTTAATTATCATGATTATTTGATTTCATCAAAGTATTAACACACACTCTTAGTGATCGACACCCTACGTACCAACGAAGCTACAATTGATCGGGTACACTGCCCGTTAGTGTTAGTTTATAGGTAAAGTCGGCAAAATATAAATAGTAAAACTTCATAAATAATAATAAATTACCTATACCCCATCAGCCTTGACTATACTCGGGTGGAATATAACCAAATACTACACTATACACGACCGGGTACATTGCCTGCGAGCGCATAAGGTAGACCATATGTAAATGAGTAATTTATAAATATTAAAACCTGGTCAAAAATCATGCATCAAGTTTTTTGCGCCATTGTCGGAGAGCTATATTAGGATTTTATATTTTAGTTTAGTAATTTTATTTATATTCATTTTTATTATAATGGCTCTAACCATGAACGAGTATTTGACCCTAACTAGAGTGGAGCATGGAATTGTACGACTAGTTCTTGATGAAAACATCAAATTTGAATTTTGGGGTCTGTATTTAGACGAGTTAAAGCGTTGCAGTTTTCTCGAAAACAAAGACAAAGAAGCTCATGAACACATTTATAAGGTTTGTGAAATTATCGATCTATTTCATGCCCCAGGAGTGTCCAGAGACCATGTTATGATGATGGCGTTTGCTTTTACCTTGAAAGGAAAAGCTAGGGACTGGATTAAAAAATTACCTGCATGGTCTGTTACAACATGGAGTTCGCTAAAAAGGGCATTCTTGAAAGAATATCGTACTCCAGCCATGATAATACGGCAAGTGGAAATCATTACAAGGTTTCAACAAAACAATGGAGAGTCATTGTTTGCAGATTGGGAAGGATTTGAGGAGGCGCTCCTGAAATACCCAGAGCATAAACTTAATAAACACGAGCAGCTTCAGATTTTCTACAATGGGCTGAATGTCGAAACTAGAAGAATGTTGGACTTCAAGGAGCCTATTTCAAAGATGACTATTGATGAAGGATTGAAGAAAATTGAAGAAATAGCCCAACATTCTGCAACGTGGCATGAAGAACAAACAACCAATGCAAACAACCCCATTGAAGTTCGATCAATGTTGAAGAACTTAGAAGAATATGAGTCCGATATGTATTCACTAATAAAGGAAGTTAAGATGGTTCAACATAATTTCAACAGCCCTCTAGAAGGAAGGATAATGAGCCTCGAAAAGACAATAAAAAAAACTTATGATTGAAAACTTTGTATGTATGTTATCTTCAGGTATTCAAATGGGTTAAAGGGTTCAATTCTTAGAACACCCTGATTCTCGAGTATTTGAACGTGTATGTACTAAGATGGGAATTCAATCTTCAAGATATTTTCATTTATGAACATGTTTTGTTTTATGTTTATTTTCATGCAAAAGGAATTGTACTAAATTGGGGAGGATTGTTGGAAATTTAGTTCATTGAGGGATATGGTCACACTTGGAAATGGGCTTGGAGGTACGGAGTGTACACCCATTAAGTCATTGACTACTTTGACTCTAATACTAGTTTTATGTTTCTGATGGGCTCATCAGAAAGTTTAGTTCTGATCATTAGGGAGTAACTTATCAGAAGGTTCAATCCTTCAACGAGTTATCTCATCAAAGAGCAATTCTCATCAGAGAGTGAATGCTCATCAGCAAGTGGTATTCATCAGAGACTGAAACCATCAGCAAGTGGTTCTTAAACCATCAGCAAGTTTGTTCTTAAATAAACATGCTGATGAGTGTTTCTGATGGGTGAATCACGAGATTGATGGAATTATTTTGTAACTGCTTTGACCTATTAATGGGCAGTTTCAAACTCGTAGTTAAGATCATAATAACTTGGTCTTGTAACCACTATTGCTATAATGGAGGAGCATTATAAGGAGATTAATTGGCTGATTAATTCTCATAATCCCATTGACTAAGAGTAAATCAATCCTAGAAATATGAAACACATCTGCATGAAATAACACATGAAACATAAACACTTGAAAGCGAACAGGTTCTTGATTTGTGCCTAAAACAAGAACATCACTTTGTCTTATCCCATAGAGATACTCGGGTAACCCAGGCATAGGGTCGAATAGTTTCTATTGGAAAGTGATAACACGATTTCAAGTGATATCCGATACTTATTGATTATCTACCAAATGCAGAAAAGGGCCTCCGGCCTTGCAAGGATTAAGAATCGAACCTTTAACCTCTG
The DNA here is from genome assembly GCA_030686995.1 of Artemisia argyi. Taxonomy (NCBI): domain Eukaryota; kingdom Viridiplantae; phylum Streptophyta; class Magnoliopsida; order Asterales; family Asteraceae; genus Artemisia; species Artemisia argyi. The sequence goes on from CM060690.1 coordinate 7,000,362, forward strand.
TCTCTAGAGGCAAAAGTGTTAACCACTTAATCCAAGTCTTGCTATATACAACAAAGGTTTTCCAACTGCCTATTAATCTCAAATACTACAAGAAATAATAAAAGTTCATTTACGTATGTTATAATCATAAAAGTTTGTTTAGGTTAGTAATTGAACTCAATGTATGTTTGACACTCTCAAGCTCACTTAGTGAAAGAGTTTTATGTTAAGCTTGAGAAATGTCATGACAATTCTCATCAGAGGTTAAATCAGTTACAAACTAATAAAAATACAACTTTTTGTCCATGAAAATCCGGATGGCCCATTACTTAAAGAAAAATAAAAAAATCGGATAGGTACTTGGCCCAATAATATTTGCAGTCCAAATTATAAGTTTCTGCTACACAAGTACTTGCAAAAAATTAACTCCATTTCATTTCCACACAAAACCTAAAAAACAAAATCAACGGCGGCGTTGGTAAGGCTCTCTCATCATCCTTGTTTATAAATTATAGTTAAAACCCTAAATAAAAATATGGATGAGTCAGTGTTAATAGATTGTGTTATCCCTTACATACAAGGCAATGATGACCTTAATTCAATGTCATTAGTCTCTAGGAAATGTTTTGATATCGATTCCTTAACGCGTAAACACGTAACGGTCCACGTTCATTACCTCCCTGATCCCCAACGTTTAAGCCATAGATTCCCTAATCTCGAGTCCTTAACACTTAAGTCGTTTTCCCATGGATCAAGTTATGATGCTGCTGAGAAATGTCATGTTCCGGTCACCCCGTGGGTTGAACATATAGCTGTTAAGTTGCCGTGTTTGAAATCACTTTGTATAAGGAACATGGTTGTGTCCGATTCTGATCTCCAACTCTTGGCCACAACCCGAGGTGGTAGTTTAAGGAGTTTAGAGATTCGTGGGTGTAAAATGTTTTCCGAGGATGGTTTAGTAGGGATTGCTAGGTATTGTGTTGATTTGAGAAGTTTGACTTTACAAATGAATCATATGGATACTAATACAAATGGGATATGGGTACATGAGTTGGCTTTGCATAACAAGGTTATGGAGTCGTTAAGTTTTCATGACCCCTTTGATCGCTACGATATGAAAGATGTTACACGTCTTGCAAAGAAATGTAGCAAATCTTTAGTATCTTTGAATATTTTTCCACGGAATTTAAGTTATTTCCGACAAGTCTTTAACCATGCTAAGAAGCTGGATCGTTTTGGCATCGCGATTGTTTACGAAAATATGGACTATAGTCGTGTTAAGTTCCCTAAGAATATCCGTGGTTTACGTCTTGAGGAGTTGCGCGAAGCTTCATTCCCTTTTCTACTGCCTTATCTCAACCAGCTACGGGAATTGGATATCGAATGTGCAGATCGTCAACCAAATTGCCTATGTTTCTTGATTAAGATGTGTCCCAGTTTGGAAGTTCTAGTTACCCAGGATATATGTGGAGACGAGGGATTGCAAGTTATTGGTCAGTTTTGCAAGAAATTGCGCAAACTTACCAATCATGGGTGGGTGACTCACTTGGGACTCATAGCTCTGGCACAAGGTTGTCCTAATTTGGAATATTTAAAGGTTCATCTCTTAGATAATTCAAATGAAGCTCTCGAGTGTGTAGGAACTCATTTGAAGAATCTGCGTGATTTCCGTATATGGATGGGTAGGGATGACGGTACAACAGATTCATCGCTAGACAATGGGGTTCGAGCTATGCTAATGGGTTGCAGCAAACTTGAAAAGCTGGATATCGGTCTTCGTCTTGGTGGATTGACCGATGTGGGTTTGAAATACATTGGGAAGTATGGTCATAATTTGAGATATCTCTCTCTATGCAATACCGGAGAATCTGATGTAGGGCTTTTGGAGTTATCAAAAGGCTGCCCAAAATTAAGAAAGCTAAGATTGAGGTTTTGTCCCTTTAGCGAGCAAGCAGTTGCCACTTTTGTGTTTCACTACAATCATTCCTTAAGGTATTTGTGGATTGATCGTGATAATGTTTTGGTACTCACTCGTCCAATGGTTTCTGCTGAGGTAATATTACTTAAAGCTTGACTAATGAATGTTTAAGTTTAAGAAGTTGTATGCCTCTTTTTTTTTGGAGCACTTTAGTCCTTTTCTTTTTTCTTTTTTTTTAAATAATTCTTTAGTCTTTACAAAAGGTAAAGCGTTCCTTATGGTTACAAAAACAAAATTATTGCGATATTGGGTAGCGTGTGCGTAACTATTTGTTACTGACGGTGGTGATAAAGGATAGTTTGGCCAGTGTAAGTAAAGTAACAGGCCGGTTTTTAGTCTATTTGTTAAAATACTTTATTAGAAATTTATGCGTTTGTTAGGATTACAAAACAATGTTTTTTTACAAGAATAATATAAAATTTTTAAGATATGATTTGATAAGTGTATGCATTAGACACAAACATTTGGATTGTTCTGACTTCTGAGATGTTCCACCTTGTTTGCTTTTTACCTAAACATTTGACCCGTATGAAATAAAACCCAACTCAAATAACCCATTTTTATGTAAATTGGTTGGAACTGTTGTGTACATGGTACTTGCAGGCTTCCCTTGATCTTTTCACTATAGAACCGCCACTTGGCCCTCGTGACTTGAATATCTTAAATACTCGACACTACAGTGATGAGAAAATAGTATGATCTTGTGCACATACAGATGCGTAGTTTATTTTATAAAAGGTATTACAGAAATTGTCAATTTTCAGTAAACCACTAAGACAGTTTCTAATTACAGTCCTTCAAAACTTTGTCAGCTTCAAGCTTTCAATTCCTTCTGTAGCCACTCTTTTCCCAAAAGAAGAAACACCTGTGTAGAAATTCATTTTGATGTTATGACCTTTGTTGCAGGTACTTACAGAACTGTATGTTATCCTCGCTGAAAAACTCCATAGATTAGCTGTACAATTGGTAGTGGATGGAAGTGGTGCTGAATCTGTCAAGATAACATACACATCCTCAAAATTAACTGATGATCTCGACACCCCATTAGTCCAGAATTTGGTTGCCAAAGGTATCCGGAATGAAGAACGGTTAATTTTAGACGGGTCATCTGAGAAGCTACTCGAAATTATAGTTCAAATTGCTCAAGTCGAATCACGTTTCGCAATTGCAGTATCCGAGTTTGGGGAAATAAAATTGCAAGGGAGGGTTAAAGACGGGGTACCGCATTTGACGAAAGTAGGTGCTTTTGAGGTGGATGTGAGTTTAGAAGGAAATATTATTCTTTGTAGACTAGTTGATCAGGGTAATACAATTAATCGTGTTACAAGTATATTGGGTGAAGAAAATGTCAATATTAATTCGATGAGTGTTGGCAGGCCCGCGCCAAGAAAACAAGCAGTCATGGTGATTGGTATTGATGAGAAACCGAGTGATGAGGCTTTGAAGAAGATGGATGAGATTCCGGCTATTGAGGAGTTTGTTTTCCTTGCTTTGTAGTCTTGATTTGGTCAAAAACCTGGTGAGAAGTGACCAAATTTGTAAACGGAAATTGTTTGGTTTATTTTGATGTTCAGAATTTGGACAAAGTGATGAATTAGAAAGTTTTAGAGTAGACATCGACGGCCTAGAGGTAACAACATGACTAGAGTGGATGATCAACTATCAAGTCAAAGCATCTTCTTGTTTGTTGGCCAAAACATGTAGAATTTTGGCTGTTTTGATATGCTAATATTATGTTGTTCGTTTCTTATACAGATTGTATGCTTGAAAATACACTTTTCTGTCTTTCAGCTTATTTGATATGTTTATGCTTTATATGTATAATTTCTCTAGAAACAAGTTGGAATTAGTTGCCTTGATGGATAAAATGACATCTAAATGTCTTATAACTTAACATGTTGGTGCCTTACCACCAGATGGCTCATTTTTTTTTTTTTTTTTTTTTTTTTTAATCTCATGTGCAGGTCCAGGATTAAATCGTGAAAAGTGAAGGGGAAACATGTGTAGTTTAAAAAGTGTTTTAAAGTTCTAGTTACGATATGTACTTGTCACCTCCAGACCTGGTAAGACTAGATTGACTTATTTTTGGAAATTCCATTGATATTTTGTGAATTTGAAGATTTGTCCTCGTGATGCTTGTTAAAAGTCATATGACAATGTGTCGTTCTGATTCATTTCAGTTGCTACGTCTAGTTTGATCTTCATTTTGATCGTTATAAAAACTCGGACACTTGGTTAATTAGTTTGATTGCTTTGGTGGCATATTCATGATTATTGAAATTTTAGGCTCCAAGTTTCTTTAAGCGATTGAGGCAAAATTATTGATATGGTGAATTGCCTTATTTTCGATTACAATTACATGTCTTTTCCAACTTTTAGTTAACTTCAATACGAATATAAGAAGAGGACTTATTGTCCCTGAAGATACATCTGTCGAGGACATCAAATCTATTTTCTGTTTTAAGGGTGAAGATTATAATGTAAAGAAGCCAAAGGCGTACCATAATAACGACGGCATTAAGGTCACAGGGTCACAAAGGGAATTAGGGACGGTGACTACAGTTAGGAGTCTCTTCGATTACAGTTAATACCTATTGATAGATTGTCTATGTTTTGCCAAAATAATTCTAAGGTTTAATTACTCTTTTGTATCTGCGTGGTTACATACACGTACGTTTTGTTATAATTATCTATTATCTACTTTCTTTGTTGTGCAACTTTAACCGGGCTAAAATTTTAATCATCTTTTGTATTTTACAAGTTTTCTGCAAAATCAAATAGAGACCTTTAGATTGATCATGTGAGATACATGAGGAACTATGGGACGGGTACCCAAAATACCTACCAAAACGTTTAAACATATTTACATGTATCGCTTGTTAATAACATTAGCTACACTTGTAATTCCATAGCTAAACACTTGATATACAAACTAGTAAAGTCTGCCTTCTCGCCTTCATGACTAGCAACTAGCTTTCCCGCAGTGGATCGAACGATTGTTATCAACTTGAAGCATCAAAACAAGATTCTTGGGTCGTTGTATTAGTAAATGACTAGATGGTGAGTTCTTATTCATGTATGTAATCTCAGCTAGATATGACTACAATATACATCATCTTTGGCTCTGCTTGTTATGCATTTCGCATTGCCGTGAGTTGAAGATACTTCTTTTGCATTTTCATGTTACATTGATTTTACGATTCTAATAATTTGAGATGTACTTATTCTTGCTGGTAGAATTGCATCATCTAGCATTGCGTAGTAATACTACTTGCGTTTCTTGCATTGATCTGTAAAAAGGATCAACTTTATGCTAGTTTGAGCTGCAGCTCTGCAAAACGAGGTACGTTGGTGGAAGGGTTTGGTCTGAGTATGCGACTGAGCTCAGATTATCGTCGATTCTCAAAAGGTCTAGCCACACAAGTTAAGCTAGAATCTTATAGGTTTTGGTTATGCACTTGTTTTGTTAAGCTCATATTTAAAAGTTTACTGAATACTTGTGCAAATTTTGTTTGTTTTTATCATATTAGACTTATTTTTAATAACTTTGTTTGGAGAGACTGATGGTGTATATGTGTTAGTATCTAGCTGTTGTAGCCTGATCATTAGTGTCGTGGTACTGGTTTTGTGTCGTTGGTTTGTCTATAGTTTTTAGGATGGATTATGTAGCCGATAGGTTCTGAGTTACCAAGAGGTTGTGGATGAGCTATATTAGTTCTTGTTGCTTAATTGCCTAGTGGTAAGGAGGTGAGAATTTATGAGGAGTTGTTTTTATTAACCAGAGGCTGAGGATGGTATCAATGTTGTAACTATGATATGGTCCAATTGGAAAGTCAATGAAAGTCAACAATTAAAGTCAAAGCTACAAAGTCAACAGTAAACCATAACAGATTTTCCCGCCTTTTTTACTTTTACCATTTGGGTGTATAAATTCATTTCTTGTATTCAGTTAGGGTATCAATCATTTCAGTTGTAAAACTCTTCTCCTCTGTAAACCTTCATCTATCAATAACAAAGCATTGTTCTTCTTAATTCGTGATTCTATTCTTTATCTTCTGGAATTGCCTATTAAGTTGAAAGTACTACTTCATTTTCTTTGTGATTTCTAGTAGTACATATCAAACTAGTCCATGTGTGCTTAGCGATTAGGAGAGAATCCACAAGTGGTGTCGGCTCAAGCCTGTGCATCACATTCTTTGCTTCGGGGACATTGCGATATACTTCTCCAATGTTAATCGTGGGACCTGTTAGTAAGGTGCACAAGGGTTGCGTTTACCTTTTTTTCTTATAGTAATAATTTGTAAGTGAATTTAAGCTCTACTAATCTTTGAATGGTTTAGTATTTGAAGGACATACTAATAATTAAGTTCGTTCTGATTAGTTTCAGTTGCTACGTCTAGTTTGATCTTCGTTTTGATGGTTATATAACTCGGACACTTGGTTAATACTTACTAGTTTGATTGTTTTGGTGTCATATTCATGATGATTCAAAGTTTAGGGTCCAAGTTTCTTTAAGCGATTGAGGAAAAATTATTGATATGGTGAATTACCAATTGCATGTCTTTTCCAACTTTTAGTTAACTTCAATACGAGTACAAGAAGACTTATTATATCTGGTCCGAGTAAGTGCAGTCTACATTAGTGTATTGGTTACTAATCTCAACCACTCTACTTATAAACGGGTCAATTTGGGATATTATTTGTAGTGGGTCAAACGGGTAAAGTCAAACAATGTAGTCAAAACGAGTAAAGTCAGACAACTTAGACTATATATATATTTTTTGTGTGTGATCATGGTTTCCGACCTCTTGACTGACTAATCCACGAAGATTGAACTCAGCGCCACACAGATTCAAACAGGGCGAAGTCCTCACTTTTCAAGAGGTTGGCGCGACCACTTGAAAGTTGTTTTCCAATATAGACAACTTAGTCTATATTTGTCTTGAGTAATGGGTTATTTCAAGTTTAGATAAATTTTATACTTTTCAATTTTGCTTAATGGAGGAATGAACGAAATGAAGTCTAGTGGGAGAAGTAAAAAAGTGACTAGTAGTAAGACTAGGACAAGACAAAATTGATGGCCATCGAGCCATTAACCTTTTCGTTAATAAAAGTAGCCGATCAAACCACTACATGTTTCATTTTTTAATGTTTTATCTCATGACTTCTTGGCCATGTATACAAGATAATGATAATTTAAGAGTTGCAATGGTTTGTTGGTGACTTTTCATGAGTATATAAATGGCACTCTTGATATCCATCCAGAGGAAGACATCAAAAACAAGGCAAAAAAATAAAAGAATAACCCCGTAAATCTCCATCCTGAAACCATATCAGATTCGCTAGATTTAAGTTTTTATACTTGAACTGATTATTGTATCATCTAAACAGTCGTATTAGTTAGGCCGAAATTCTATTTTATAGCTGAATGAATTTTTCTTGTATTATTTAATATGACATCAAAAAATAAGGGGAAAAACCCGATAATTTCCATTATGAAACCATATCAGATTCGCTAGATTCAAGTTTTTATACTTGAATTGAATATTGTATTATCTAAACAGTCGTATTAGCTAGGACGAAATTCTATTTACGGACACTTCATTTGCTTGTCTCAGTCACGTTGTTGTATTATTTGATACTATTGTAAATTATTCTCTAACAAAGGAAACTCACCAAACAAATCATAAACATATGGCACAATTTTTTATTATTTATTTATTTATTTATTTATTTATTTATGCAACATTTTGTATCTAAAAGAAACAACTAACTGGCGATTAGAGGATCATAATCCTATTATTTGACATAACTTACATTAATGGTTTTTTCTTTCATTTTCTTCTAAATTAACTTGTTACTCTTCAAGAAAAACTAACTCACAAATGGTAGTGTTACTCTTTGTGAACAATTAACTCACGAAAAAAAAAGTCAAATAGGGTGGAGTAGACGTCGAAGGCCTTAAACGATAACCGATCTAAATACTTTCAAACTCTTTTTAGACTTATGGTATGTTTGATAGCAAGCGTTTTGGAGAAACTAGCAACTAGTGATTAGCGTTTTGCACAAAAAAAATATTTGAAAACAAGCAACTAGCATTCTTACTTTTTCTAAACACTCTAAATCAAAATGCTACTTCTCGTATCATTTACGAGCAACTAGCGTTTCCACTTTATAATAAATTAAAATAATGTGATGAAAAACATCACTAAAAGTAATGCGGTATATATATACTAGAAAGCGAAATCAAAAGCCAATATCAAACAACATCATCAATGAATAAATAAAATATGTGGACATCAAAAGCCAATATCAAACAAAAAGTCGCAAATTGTCATGTGAAGGTGACTAATGCTTCCACACAAACACTTCCATAATTCATTTGTATAATTATAATAGTACGTAACACTTATTTTTTATTTTAGTCAAACGTTTAGTGTATGCACATTTAATTTTATTATTATATCAGCAATTCAACATGATATTCCTAGAAAATTTTAGCTTAATGTTAGAGATAAAGTCAAGTGTTAGCTTTCAGGGGCGGAATCAAGATTTTTAGTTAAGGGGCCCGATCGTTTTTGACGCAAAAGGTCATAGTGATGGATATCATGTCAAAGTTTAATCTGTAGTGTTGTCTTTTATTTTTAAGTTATTCATTTATAAATTTTGTAAATATGTCTATAGAATAAGAGGGGCGGAATGTAAAAAACTGGTAAAATAGCGGTTTATAGTCTAAATAACTAACGAATGCAGTGGGTTGATTGGGGTGACTCAGTACCCACTAGTTACTATACTAGCTCCGCCCCTATAGAACACATAAATTGATACTCCCTCCGTATCAAACTATAAGTCCATTTTCTATTTTTTTTAAAGTCTTTTTTTTTACTTTAACCTTAATTATTATTTTTTTCGTGTTATATAATACTCGATGAAAAGTATACCAATGAAAATGCATTTAAAATAAAAATTCATTTATATAGTTTGCATCAAGTATTATATAACACGAACAAAAATAATTAAGGTCAAAATCGAAATAAAAAAATTTGAAAACGTCAAAATAAACTTATAATTAAGGGAGTAAATTTCATAAATCGTCCCTGTGGTTTAACGGGTTTAACGGATTTGATCCCTCGAAAGATTTTTTTTCTCGGATCCTCTCCCTGTGGTTTATACCCCTAACGGGTTTGGTCCCTCTGGCTAACGCTCGTTTAATTCTCCCGTTAAGTGGTGTCATGTGACTATCACGTGAGGGGTATTTATATAATTTCATGTTTGACTTGACGTATATATGTATGTTTTACCAGTGTTTCATCCTCATAAACAACATTGAAACACACACACACACACACACACATAATCATCAACCATGGTGAGATGCAATCGATGTGGGCACCAGCCATAATCAAAACATCATGGACTCCATACAACCCTGGTAGAAGATTTTATTGTTGTGGTAAAAGAGTAAGTTTTTACATTTCGTGTGAATTAAAAAAACCCTCAATTTGACCTAATTAATTTTTCTCAATAATAGGTATCAAGCCATGGGATAATAGATTAGTATGATCCTCCTATGTGTGATAGGTCTGTCCAAATCATACCATGTTTATTAAATTCAATGAATAGGCTACAAGGAGAAGTTCAAGGAAAAACTGTTGATGCTAAAAGACTCAAGAAGTTGTTGGTTATCATTTGGGTGTTTTTCTTTCTTTATCAGTTGGTGTTTAAGCAGTAGGTTATGCTTGTTAGACCTTTGTATTTTGGTAATGATTAGTTTAGCAAGTTGTATTTTGGTAATGGGTAGTTTAGCAAGTCAGTGAAGTTGTATTTTGGCTTTAAGATGAATGAAAAATTGCATTTTCAACTTGAGAAACAACTGTTATTAGATTAAACCACTGCATACTTAGATGCATATTTGATTGCATAAGGAGCATACATAGATGCATATTTTGATTACATAGTAGCTATTAAATTAGCATCAAAAGGTAGAGACATACATAGTAAACAAAAGACATTAGAAAGTCATAAACTTAGCCCATGGTCCTTTTCCCTTTTCCTTTATTGGCTGCACTTGGTCCTGTGCCACTTGGTGGTTTTTTTTACCCCAAACTACTTTGCTTTGATTTTTTCCCAAGTTTTGCCATTGGCAAGGCCTAGGACTTGAACTCTTTTACCAGTGAGAGACTGAGGTGGAATAGCAGCAGTGTGTGACAATGTAGCCTTCTTTGACACACCTTGTTTACTTGAACCTTTGTTTGTCATAGAGTCATCTTCTTCAAAGCTGAAATCAGAGCTTGAGTCAACCTTCTTTGCATGTCCCTTTTTCTTAACAGAGCTTGTAGCACTTGATTTTGGGGGAAAATAATTACTCCAACCACTGTCAGTAGACATGAGTGAGGATGAATCAGATGATATTTCAATTACATCCGGCTTGGAAGTCATTGTTAGTAGTAGTTTGAAATAAGTATATTGTCTTGAAAGAGTTTGATGTGCTAATGTGTAAGCAGGTTGTCAACTTAAATAAGATAGAAACACACCACTCTAGGTAAAAGTAAATGTTATTAAAGGCTTGGTAGATATGTAGTCTCCAACTTGACTGTGAAAACATTAAAAACAAGGCAGTTACTAACTTCTGAGCTTGACCAAAAGACTTTCAAAGTCTTAACCATGTTAACCATTGAAAATGTGGTTGGTTGGTATGTGTAGTTTCTCACTTAATGAATGCAACAAATAAACAAAAAAGCACTTTCCAAATACAGAGACAAACACAACAAATAAAGCAACAAAATATTGACTTTCATAAAAGTCACAATTTCAATACATATGACCCATTGACTTTCAAAGTCTTAGCCAAGTCACAAAATGACAACGCAAACATAATACCAAAATACCATAAGTCATAAGACAGACATAACATACCTAAGTGGTATTGTAAACACAACATAAATACTAAACATCCAAAGTATTAAGACATACATAACATTACAAGTTTAAGATAATCTATTAGCACTTGTCTTTGTCATTTTTGTTGGTGATGCATGTAGTACTGAATGATGTACTCTAACTCTTGTACTTGAAGCTTGTGTACCAATTTCACCATCTTTTGTAGACTGTGAATCCATGGCACCACAATTTGCAGCCTTTGAAAAAACATCTTGTGAACCACCACCACCTTTTTGTGATCCTTGTTGTGAACCAGCAACATTCTTCTTAGATTTGCAGGTCCTTTTGTTGTGACCAACCTGCTTACACAAATTGCAAGTCACACTCTTACCTACCCTTGAAAGCTTTCCACTTTTCTCCATTGCATCAGCAAGTTCAGCTGCACTCTTTCTCCTTTTTTTCCTTGGCCTTCTAATATGTTTGTGATACGCTGGTGGGACTATAATAGTTTGTGAGTCTGATTTTGGCCAGGAATGAGGACCTTCCACAGGATTAATTTTAAACCTATACATCTCTTTCCAAGTTATCAACCAATGACATGGATTACAATAAGCCTCAGGTATTGTTGTTTCTACTCCATTGCTAGCCATATCCCATATGGCTGCAACTGCATGTTTGCAGGGTATCCCACTAATCTCCCATTTTCTACAACTACAAACTCTGTCTTTCATATTAACTACATACTGTGATCCCCAGGGACACGTAGCCTGATACAACTCACCACCATTCCAAACAACCTATAACAAGTACAACAATGTCTAGTTATCCTAACTTTTTAAACAAGTGTTTAACTTTCTACTATGAATTTTGCAAAATATTTTATACTTACCTTTAACTGTCCAACATCTTTGACAATATTCTTGAACAATTTTGTAGCATGAGGTGTTAGAGGTCCATCACACTTGCGAATAACCTTCTAAACATTGATAATCCTTTTCGCAAGGTATTCCTTATGAATTCCAAACAAGTTATGATTGGTTTATCCCTTCCATCAACAAGCTGCCTGTTTAATACCTCACACATATTGTTTAACATGATGTCACATTTTGGCCTTCCTGTAATATCATAAGTAAAAATGTTATTATTCTGTCATACATATGTTAAGTCTTGCTAATAAAAAGTAAACTTTTACCAGAAAAGTGAGACCTAGCCTAGTGTTGTGGTGGGATTTTCTTTAACCATTCATAAGCCTCTTTGCTATGACTTCTCATCTTTTCCATTTGTCTATCAAACAACTGAATGGTGGTAGTTGTTGCACATCTCCACAATAATTCCTTGTACATATGTCCTCTCCAAGATAGTTTCATATTGTCATAGATGTGTTTAAGGCAGTACCTATGTTCTGCACTTGGAAATGTCTCAGCAATTGCAGGTATCACACCCTGAAACATGTTGATAACTTATATAAAAAAAATAAAAAATAATAATAACAAAAAATAAAAAATAACAATAATAAGATTAATAGAAAGCATACCTTCTGCCTATCTGATATAAATGTGAAATTAGAGTTTTTGAAAAGTCCTAGATCATCTCCAAGACAATCTAGGAACCACTTCCAAGAATCTTTGGTTTCAGCCTCAACTATTGCATAAGCAACTGGGTATATTCCACTGTTTGGATCTACTACAACTGCAGTCAAAATTTGACCAGGGAATTAACCAGACATAAAACAACCATCTAGACCCAACAAATCTCTCTTCCCTGCCTTGAATCCTTCTTTTAATGGACCTAAACACACATATATCCTCTTGAACTTTCTTTCATTCCCACCTATGTCCTCTGAATTCCTTTGTACCTCAATCTTAACAGTAGTATTTGGATTCATTTCTTTTAATGCCATATAGTAATCTCTTAACTGTGCAAATTGTTTAGTATAATCACCAATCACCCTATCATTAGCCATTTTCTTAGCTCTAAATGCCTTCTGCTTTGAAACTCCTACATCAAATTTTTTTCTGCAACTATTCTTTGAGTGCAGGCAATGGAATTTTAGGGTTTGGTTTAATAGTTTCTTCTACATCCCTAGAAAGAAAAGTGGCTGTGCATTTTTTAATGATTTTGGATTGTAAGCAAGTGTGGGTATCATCAAATGTTTTAACATCCCAAGTATCTTCATTTGGCAATTTGGAACATTGCAAAGCCCAAGGACATAAAGTATTTTCTTCACTAGTTTTTTTCTTTGACTTACCTTTGGACTCATTACCTCCTTTTGGGCCCTTAGAATAATTTGGCCCATTAACAGGATCCATTTCACCTTTTGCAAAGTTTGGAACTGGACCTCTACAAACAGCCCTTACTCTTTTTTTGTCATTCTTTTTTAACCATAACTGTCTCCTTTGTTCCACTGCCACTCTACTCACCATTTGTTTAATAAGTTGACTATTTGCAAATTGTTGTCCAACAAAAAAATTCTCCTTCCAGATATGTGTAAAATCTTGTCATAAGACATGCATTAAGATATGTGTAAAATTTTGTCCATATGATTATTACTCAAAGATTTAAACCACTATGGTTACTTTATCTTTGAATAATCTTATCTTCATTCTCTAACCATTAAGAATTATGAACAGCATCTACAACATTCATAATATGAGTAATTTACCCAATTCATTATACTTGGTAATACTACATCATATAATCTTCAGCATATTAATTAAATATCTGAGATATCCAAGTGGATCTATAAATGAGAATTCCATCATCTTGAGGTTTATCATTTACATGTTAAGCCTCATTATGATTTTCACTAGTGTGGTTTTAGAAGATTATGTATCTTGTAATTAAAACACTCCCACTTGCCTTTAGTATTATATAGAATATTAATACTTAGCAATTAAAGTGACAATACAATATTCTCTTTTTGGGATATTACAAATACATATTGACAGTTCCTGACATTCTTTTATTAACAACCTACTTATAAGTAGCTTAACAAATTCAGAACTTCAATTATAAGACTTAATGTGATTCATCACATTTCATAATTCAACAACGTCTTATTAATCTTCTAGGAGTCTAATTGAGTATATTCAATTTATACTCAATTTCTAACCTTGATAACTTTTGGAAGAAAAGAAGTCATAGTTATCTTTAATCAAACAATACCAATAGAGTTTGATTCTTCCTAATTGAACACACAACATACTTGTAGTATTTCATTAGAACTCATATTGTCAGACAATCTATCAATATGAAAGATAAACTTATATCTTTTAGCTTGTCTATTTACCAACTAAATCAGCTTAATGGTGAAATAGAATTTCCAAGCTTCTTGCATGCTTTATAACCAAAGTACTTATTAATCAAGTCACTTCATGTTCATGTCTCAAGTAGAAGACATACACCGTTTTAATCCCATTACACGTTATTAATCATTGATCAACTCAATGACTTCTTGTATATGTTTTAATTAAAAGACTATAACAAGCTAACGTCTTACTTTATTATAAGTCTTGTAATAAAAGACTTCATGTTTATATCTATACAATAAAGTATAAACATGTATAACTAAAGTGATCATGAACACCATCATTTGGTTTCAATAATATTTTCAAGTTAACTCACTACTTCATTTATTTATGTCATTCTAAGAATACATAATTATTGAAGTAGTATTATATTACTTCATGCATTTATGTCATTCCAATAATACATAAATATTATAGTTGAAGTTGTCTTGTTATCATATTGACACATGTTCTAATAGATATCTAATTTAGAAACTGTAAATTATCCATGTAGGTCTTACGCATGCATGGAAATTCACCTTGTTGTTAATATTTAGCCTGCGTCTCACGTTTACTAAATTTCAACACCAAGTGTTTCTTAGATTAGATGTATTAATCTAATTAGAATTATAATCTCTTACTTTACAGTTAAGAGAATCCTTTAAATCATATTCTTATGTGTTGTACCTTGCACACAATGTAGATTTCTCCCACTTGTGCATGAAACAACATCATGTACCACATAAACAACACGCACGCGTAATGTGAACAATATGATTTGTGTCATTAGCATAACTAGTAGATATAGAGTTACTCAATCAATCAAGGAAACGCACATGACTATTCTTGAAAATATTAGTGTCTATATTTGGAAAGTAATTATCTTTAGACATTTAAAAGATAATCTAAGTTACAATTAAGACAATAAGTCTTATAACTCCTACTGAATTAGAGAACATTACAATAATCCCTTATTCAGCCATAAGAACACAATACTCCCACTGAATTTGACAACATTGTAATTGTTCCATTAATCAGTGAAAGGGAATAGTGTACTATTTACTTTCCTACATCTTTTAAGAAAACGCATTCCAACAATTATATATAGGTTCTAAAAGAATGTATTCTACTATGTAAATGTGATTCATCACATTCCAAACTATTAACTTGAAAAAAATGGGCATGCAATTTCTTCCTGTATATATCTACCATTCCAATAATTGTATGTAGTATCTGTAAATGGTCAAATCAAAACAACTAGATAAAATAATCTAATTCGTCTTTTACCATTGTGCAGTAATCAGTCTAGCTTCTAATTTAATAACTCATAAAGTGCAAATAATCTTACTATTAAATTTTGCTATGAGTTATGTTTTTAGAATTTAGACAATTCTAATCATCCAATTATACCTTTCTCATTCATGAAAAGGATTAGGATTAAGTCTCACACTTCTCCTAATGGAAAGAAGACTAGATTTATTCTTTTAGTAAAATTGACTCTAACAAAAAAAACCCATACGGGTGTAGATCAATTTACTTGATAAAAGAATAACTCACGTTTACGGTTTTAATGTTGCATTAATACATTTAAAAGAATTTACAAAATTCAATTTTAGTATTTTCGATAATTTATATTTCCAAGAAAATATAATACCCAAGGATATATTCATATAACCAACATATTTTCTTGAAAATCTAGGATCCAACTTTACATAGATTCCACCACATCAGTTGATCTGCTAGTGGTGAAAGTATAAAAGATGGTAATCTGTCGAACAATAATTGGCAAACAAGATTTCCAGTTCCTAGACCATTTATGGGATTTACATCAAATTGATTCATCAATTTGCCTTGTAAGCATGTTTTATCCCATCTCATGCCTTAAGTTCTAGGTCTCACGCATCAACTTAATTAAGTCGTCTAACTTAGAAACTGCAAATTCTCCATGTGTGGTCTCACGCACACTCGAAAATTTACCTTGTCATTAAAATTTAGCTTGCGTCTCACGTTTACTAAATAATAACTTCAAGTGTTTCTTATAGTTAGATGACATGTAACTTAAATTTTAAGGGTATTCTTATTTTTGATATGTCAATCAAAATATGTATAAAGATGCATGCACTCATCTTTATAGCATAAGTTTTCAAAAAAACTTTTAATTTACCAATTCGTGAAATTAATACACAAAGTTTTACTTGAGGTTTAATAAACCCTAAGATGACTTTCTACAAGAATGATTTTAAAAGTAATTCATTTAAGACATATTCAAGATTGTGATAACCGAGGCAGACTCTAGGGCTCTTTTCTAAACCTTCATATCACCATTATGAATTTGTCTTAAAAGAGTTGCTTTTAAAAGCATGTTGTACAAAACATCAATCAAGCAAAAATTTATGGATTCAATCTCAAAACATGTAACAAAGTATGAATCTTGCTAGTCTCGCCTTGGAGCGAATTACCGTGCGAACTGTACGGTTGTTGGCACATAAGACACCGCAAGATTCAATCTTTATCACTTAAGGTTTCACCATTATTAGTCCGTATTATTTTCTTTATGAAAAAATTACCCTTTTATTGCTTACAAACGTGTCCAACAATTAAACAATAAAACAAGTAATAAAGACAAATCAAAACAACTAATAACATAACAATTATAAAGGTGAAACAATTAGCCACATGCAATCTTTTTAGAAAAGATCCTAAAAAAAAATCAATTCTAGGTTTTTATATGCATATAATTAACTAGGGCCTTCACCTCTTAATGGAAGTGAGCCACATACATTGACAAGTCAATTGCGTAGGCCAAAGCTAATATACACACCACATAACTTATAAATTGATTTTAATATATATATTGGAGTCTTCCCCAATTTTAGATCTATCTAAAACATGTGATAAATAAAAAAAAAAAAAAAAACAACAAGATCCATGACTAACATGCATGTTTCGTCACGGATTAAACCTAACAATTAGCACATAGGTCACAAGATACGTTCACTTAACCGGTTAATGACCTAGGGTTTCTAGTGATTACAATTAATCAATTAAACCACAAACCCTAATTAGGGTTTTAAGTGGAAAATCGATCCCCCCTATAAATTAGGGTTAGGGTTTCAAATTTTATAAAAAAAATTTAAAAGAAAAACCCTAGATCAAAACATGTATCTAAAACAATTAAAGATCCGATTTTTATTACGTTTTAGTAATCAATTACATGTTATACATGGCTCGTGATGCCACTGTTAGAATTTAAATATCATGACAATCATATATATATTCTAATATCAAGTATACACATATGCGGAAGCGTAGGATCAAGTATAACATATAAAGGTTAACTAAAACATAAATAAAGAACGTACCGTATGCAATCTTGAATTCTTGGATGAATCCTAATTAGGGTTTATATGAATTAGGGGTCTATAGATTAACCCCTTACCGTTTTGTTAATCGATCCAAAATACAATCAATAGTGTGATTGTACCACGTTCTTGTACACACGTACTATTAACGAATTAAAGTAATGCTAGTTTTAAAGAATACACAAAACAATATTTTGTTTAAAAACAAAACTAATGAACCGAATAATACAAATCACCAAACAATTGTGATATTGTTATTTGTTGACATTGTTGTCGACCACAGAAGTCAAAGTGAATGGAAAAACATTAATATCCCATGCACATGCATGATGACTCATTATACTATATTCTAAGAATGAAAAATGATGTGACAATAATTACTAAACTTAAACTCTTTATTATTGCTCAATTCACATTCCTATTGGTCCATAAAGTCATTTTACCAAGAGTCAAAGTGCCAACAGTGTTAATGTGATAGTTTTGCAAAAGCCCATTGGCCAAGAAACATATGGGACTTTACTGTTCACTGATTAGCGTTCTTAAACACCCCCATCGTACAATTAGCATTATCGTTATATGTCAAAGAAGAATCCAGACACACAGTTTTAACATATCCCTTCTCTCTCTCTTATCTCTACACATTCCAAGTATCTCTGCTCTTTCTCATGTGACCGATTAACACACACACACACAAAACTCCGGTGACCCCAATCTTGGCCACCAGAAATTAGTTGCTTAAAACTTTATAGAAATCACGAAGAGAAGGATGATGAAATTGATACAAGCTGGTAAGTGTCTCTTATCTCAAGGTTTATTCATATTTTTATAGTAGATTGGATTATAATACGATTATATTTTTTTTCAATTTGAAGATTCCGTTAAACAAGAGCTAGGGTTGCAACTTTGGGGGTTTTTCGTGCTGTTGTTTATACTCGATCTGAGAATAAAAGTATGTTTTTTCCTTTGCGGCTGAAGAGCTGAATGTAAGTTACCTTTATTTGTGCTACTGTTTTGATGCATCTCGAATTTTGAATGATTTTTGTTTAGGGTGATTTGGTCGTGTTTTGTTATGGATGAAGGTTGATTATTCGATATGCTTATCTGATTTTGAGTGTTTTAAGATGGTTGAGATACATGGTGTTGAAAAGGCTAATTAAGATTTTTGTGTCAACTATGATTTTTAGTGGTGTTTCAGATTCCTTATTACTCAAAGAAAATCTGTAACTGTTTGTAGAAATTTGTCTTTTTCTCAACCTATTTGTAGAAATTGCATTTGAATGTTTATTCAACCTCAAAATTCCATTTAGAATTTACTTACGATTATTATTTTGACAATGTTTCAGATGTGCATCGACCATGATTCTGCAGCAATGGAATGAGACAGATCTGCATTAGCACAAAATTGACCTAAAGTAGGCATAGTACCTATCTATGGAGTTTCTCCAAGGGTGGACATTAACTAATTCCATTGGGAACCTCGACATCCAAGATGCATATGCCATTGCTTTGAACAAGTTGGGTCATGAACTTCAAGAGATTACCCAGAAGTCGACTCAATATTTTTAGTTGCAGGTGCGTTTCTTAAGATAAAATATGTATAGATGTATAAGTGACAAAAAGTTTACATTATATGCTTTATATATTAATGTAGTTTGAAAAAAGATCTAATCGCTTTCTTTTTCTTTGGCCATCATTTAGGAGGGGTAGCAGTCGATTGACATGTAGGTGGTTCGCTTTGTGCTTATGAGGTTTTTCAATTTGGAGATAAGTAGTACTTTGTAAAATGGGATTTAGTAGCCTGTCTTTTTAATTGCATAAAGTGTTGGCGCACTAAACAACTGCCAAACCAACAACTTTGGTAATTGTTTGTTAATAAAGCGTGTGAAAAAAACAACAAATGAATTTGTTCAGTGCGGTTTGCTTATGGTTATGCTTGGCTTCCCTTTTAAATATCTTAATAGATTGATTCACACTATGCAGAGCTTATAGATAATTTGCCTCAGTTTGTTTTTATGTCATAATGCATTTGTTATGTCGGTGAGTTCAGGATGCGTGTTCAGGGGTGTGTTCAGGGTGTGAGTAGATCAGCACGGTAATTATGTAACTTCAGGTTCGTTTCATCATCCCTTATTTCTAATTATGTGACTTTTATTGGTTAGATAAAAAAAACAGCAACAAGCACAATAAACCACTCCATTACTTGAATTATAAGCTGAAGCCATCCATTATAATATATACTAAAGGGGGTTTTTGAAGCCAAGCTGATGGGGGGAGTTGTTTCTGACTAAGCAGAATGCTATGTTAATCACCATCTGTTTCAGTTCCTTCTTTTTTTATTCCTTGGTCACGTTGGCCGCACTTTTAGTTCAACTTAGTATTACCCGCAAAGAACCTGTATTTGGAAAGTTTAGCGATTATTATGTTACCAATTTGTCTAATAAGTTGTTCGCTTATGCTGTTTATTATGTAGATTTTCTTTAAGCAACAAATCTATTATGTTTCTATGTTTAAGGGTGTTCGGTGCAGAATTTGTATACCTCTTTTGCAAATGGATTTGTTTGAAACATAATGCTGACTTTTGTGCAGCAACAAATCATTTTTGCTGAACTACGTACACAATAAGTCATTAAAAAATTGAATAATTCTATGTTTATCAAACAACCCAATCAATAATGTATGCAACTATGCACTATGCATTATGAGGTCATACCTTATGTATGCAACTATGCATTTTGAAACAGGGGTGGTTTTCTTAATTATTTGAGTCTTTGGATTTGATTGAAGATTTCCTAATATAAAGCTTATTATCTTGAGTAATTTGAATCTCGCTATGTTTGATTATAGCAATCTTTGTGTACTGATCGGTGACTTCGGCTATGGATGTGAAGTTATGATTAGGAATCTATTTATGCCATTATAAATGGACCTGTATTTTTTTATAATTAAATAACTCCTGTTAAAGTTATGTTACAACTTTTTCTGCTATTGCAAAACGCGTTAGCATGATTGTAATAAACATAAACAAGGCTGCCCGCAGCAACGCGCGGACAAACCTGCTCGTGTATGTATAAAAACCTTCCTGTGTCGAGAAGTCAAAAGAGCAAAAGAAGAGATTTAGGATTTAACGTGTGTACCAGCATCCAAAATAAAATCCTTGTCTTTGCTTTTATAGGATACAAAACTTAGGGAACAAGTTAGGTCTTGGGTTGGGTTATTAACCCTGGGCCGATCGGATCTAAGAGCCCACAAGGGTTCTAGATTTTTCTTGTTCTCTATTTTTATCCATGGTCCTTATCTTTGTACGTTAGTCAATTTTCGTTAATTACTAACGTTCTTTATTTGTTTTGTGTAATTAATAATTAAATATAACTTTTTATATTAAATTATTATACTTTAATTCTTATACGTAAAGTGTGCAATCCCGCGGTCTCGAGTTCGATTCTAGACATATACGTATTAATATTTATCCACAACTCTAACAGCGTGACCCCTCTGCGGAAAAAATTGTAGTGTAAATTTTCTAACATATTCGGCTTTTTTTATTTTTTTGTAATTTGCCTCATCCAAGAACCAATTTGTAGTTTAGTTTTTAAAAATTATCAAAGTGTGTTCATCGAAAAAAAATTTCTGGCTCCGCCGCCCCTGCTTACAAGCTACTAAAAGTCCATAAATATATGGACTAACATATACTACTCTCTGTTTTTTATGTAAAGAAGGTAAATACGTAGGTAAATGTATAAATCCAGGGAACAATACGAAACCTAAATTTAACGATGAGAGTAGGTACAGTTTATAGGTGTACGCCCGGATAGGGACAAAGAAACATTCAAGTTGCAAATTTGGGAGCAACACATACACTGAATTTTGTTTTTGTTTTGTAAAAAGTTTACTATGCAAAGGCTGCAAAATGTTGTGCTACTTCTTTTAGGTACAAATTAATTACTACTAGAATAGTACTACACTACTACAAATTATAGTATATCGAGTTTCGAGCATAGACATTTGGTTCCGATCTATGTCTTCTTGAAATAATGTACTAGTAAATATCTGATAGTTTGAAACTAATAAAGATTATGAGATGCTTGGATGAGTGACATGAAAAATCATTCTTGAAAATTTGGATTCTTAACGTTAAAAATATATATACCCGAAATTGTGTTTTTAGTACTTCGTAGTAATCAAAAGGAATAGTTTTACGAGTCTGATTTGGTCACGAAAGAGTACTACAATGTTTTTGGCCTCGGGGCGGACTTAGGGTGTTCTCAGAGTTCACGGGTTTAGATGGATGTTCTCCGAGTTCACGGGTATCATCCGGCACGCAAAAATGTAGTCTTGCTCACCAAAACCACGCGTCCATTTCTTATTTGTGTAGGTTAAAAAAGTAAAGCAACGGGCAAATTAGAGGTTTAAAGCGCCATATCCAAAGCCGTAGACGCCAAATACTCGAGTCTTTACGTTAAAAACCAATTATATATTGCAAACAATTATGACAAGTAAATTTGTATGCGCGCCTCTTGGCCAACGGTATGTGAGTGACTCATTAATGACATATGAGATAAAATTTGTAAGATAGGAGGTGTAGGTTGTAGTAAATTTGATGTTCTAAAAAAAAATTTGTATGCGCTCCTGACGCCAAAAATGACAAAAACCGAAATACGATTCAAATACAGCTCTTTATAATAATACCTTACTAAATACCTTCATATCTATAATTTCCACATTCTAGAAACTGATACACCTAACCATAGTTTTCAGGATCCCGATCCTGATATTAGGATCTTACGATTTTACGATACTACAAAACAAAAACGATCCGGATCCTATGTAGGATCTTAGCACATTTAAGATCTTATAGGATCCCGATCTTGACCACAGGATCTTAAGATCTAATCTGATTCGATCATACTTCTCGGATAACAAACTAAAAAACTGCAAATTTTTGGATTAGTTTTTTTAGAATTTAAAAAACAACATGTTAATCTTCTTAAACATTTCATAATGATAATTTAGGACAACATTTCTATGAAAAATTCATATGATTTTGTGTTTTTAATATATAATAATTTGTAAATTTATATAATATTACAAAAATTATTAAGAAAAATGACGTTATAGTAGGATCTTAAGATCCCGATTCAATCTTACGTCACGATCTTGTAAAGACAAAAACGATCTTGAGTAGGATCCCGATCTTGAAAACCTTGCACCTGACTAAACTTTCTGTGTCATTTACTTTAACTTTTTTAAGAAATAATGTCGCTATAGAAAACTTGGTAATGATTTAGAAAAAAGTTACTTTTGTATGATTTTTAATTTTTCTTTGCCCCCACCCACACCTAACGCATCTTTATAAGTAGAATGCAATCTAACTATATTATATTATATATATATATATATATATATATATATATATATATATATATATACTAAAAGGCAGTACGTGTTACTGTAGCAAACACTGTAGCAACAGTGTTTGCTACAGTGATCGTAACAGTGATTTGGTGAGTGCGGTTACGAAATCGAAAGCAATGAAGATTTACGGGTATTTGAAGCAAGGAAAACATCCGATATCACCTGGAGGTCGATTAACGAGTTTCTTAGCTTCGTTTTTTAGTAACGAAAAAGGTAAGAAATCTACGAAATCGAGGATTTCGTGTACTGGAAGTCTCGATGAGGTTATTATTCCCTTGAAGTCGAAGTCAGTTTCTTCATTTTCGCGAACTTGTGTGAATAAAGCTACTTCGTCTAGTTTTAGAAAATCGGTTACGTTTATTATAGATAAATGTGTCGAGCCACGAGGACATATGAATAATCAGAAAAATGTCGACGATGATGATGATGATGATGATGATGATGATGATGATATGAGTTGTTCGAGCTCGGATTTGTTTGAACTGGATCATTTATCGGCTATTGGTATCGATTCGTGTATGCAAGAGTTGCCATTGTACGAAACAACGAGTGTAGATGTTAATCGAGCTATTGCTAATGGTTTACTTGTGTAACATATCATCATTTGCTAGCTACAATGCAAGAATTAAAGTTTAACGTAACCGTACTCGTAATTTATAAATTTTCATGCAAATGTTTTCTTTAAGAGACCAGTAAATGTGGTTGAGCAATAATAAGTTGATAGTCCATATTTTGCCTGTCGATCTGTATAGAACATTCACCTTTGATAACATAATGATCCTGAATGTTTTGTATAAGGTCTTTGCCTTTAAGTTCATTGTGCATTTTCTTGACGTTATTGATGAGCTAGTTTCATATAAATTCGAGCTTTTCGAGCCAAACTCGAGCCTTATTTGAATATTACTCGAGCCGAGCTCAAGTTTAGATGCCTATAGCTCGTCGAACTATCGAGCAGAGCTTGAGCTCACCTTATGATTTTCGAGCAAAGCTCAAGTCCTGTCAAGCTCGAGCTCAGGTCAGCATGATTGCAACCCTACTCTAAGGCTCTAAGCATCGACCTATATGATTTACCTATCTTATATGAGGGTGTTTATAAGGACGGGGGCTATTTTTTTTTTTATCTTAACGGGGCCTATTTTTGTAGGTGTACTTTATATATATATATATATATATATATATATATATATATATATATATATATATATATATATATATATATATATATATATATATATATATATATATATTTTGTTTATATTTTGTTTGTGTAATGTTTTTTTTTTGTTTATTTGTTACGTTTATATAATTAACGTCTAATGCGTTTTTATTTAATTAACAACATCAACAATAACACGTTAAACGTTACCACATTAAACGACTATAACAACAAATGTTATTATTCAATTAAACAACAACGTTAATACATTATTGAAAAACAACAACATCTACGATATATGAAGGTTATTCATTTCATTTAAAAGATTATGGAGCCTTGCACCCGACTAACAAGCGTGATCCTCAGGATTCTTTGCCAATTCTAACTCCATCTCCAGTGTCTTAATTCTTGTTATCAACAGCTTGTTTCTTGCTTCAAGCTCGTCAATCTTATTATCTTTCGCAACGCAGTTTGAGCACTGCGCTGAAGAAGAGGCTTGATTAAAGTACCTCCTTTTAAATTCATCTTTCCACATGAAGAATCGACACCCATAGTTATCTGTACCTGGTTGTTACATGTTAAGAAAATTATAAGAAATTTATTTTTAACAAACAAATTATTTACATATTTACATAACTAAGCAAACGTATGATTATTTACTACTGAATCAGGACATGCATAATACAGTTACCCACGAGTAGCTGGTTTCCAGGATTGTCGTTCTATAATGAATCCTCTCTCACATCGACAAAAGAAAGGATTGTTGCGTTCCACCTGACCAAAGAATTTAAACAAATTAATTTTTTGCAATAATAATAATAATAATAATAATAATAATAATAATAATAATAATAATAATAATAATAATAATAATAATAATAATAATAATAATAATAAATCAGTCGAATTACATAAATGAACATTTGAGTTCAAAGGTTTCTCAAACAACATATTTTATAACATAAATCAATAATCATTTACAGTGTTTTGTCGGTATAATTATTTACAATATAAATCAGTAATCATTCACTATGTTTTGTCGGTATCTCTATTATTTACAATATAAATCATTAATCATTCACTATGTATAATGTTTTGTATAAATATTACCACATTAAATAACTGCAACAACAACTGTTATTATTAATTAAACGACAACGTTAACATATTATTTAAAGAAGGTACTGCTACAATCAAGGAGTAAAAAGTAGCAACCATTCCATACATCATATTACAAACATACTAAAACCTTACAAACACCATAATCATTAAAAACTTTCACCCCAACCGGTTCGAACCAGAGCTCTCTTCCCTCTTCGCATCCCTTTCCGTCTCATCCTTCCTTTCTTTCAATTGTCATAGAAAATTTCAAGAGCCCCAATCCTGCTTACGAAATTCAACAATTCCTGATGCTCGATAACCGGGTAGACTCGCTCCTCCACCAAGCTGTCCAAAAGCCTAGTTCGCTGCTCCTCCACCTGATTTTGATCATCCACCAACTTATGCTACAACTTTTATATTTAACAACTTTTACAAATACAAAAATTTTTAAAATTACATTATTACAAATACAAATAACTTTTACATATGATTCACTATGTTTTGTCGGTATCTCTATTATTTACAACATAAACCAGTAATCATTTACAATGGTTTTGTCGGTGTCTCTATTATTTACAACATAAATTAATGAACAATTAGTCGATGTTGATACAAAGTTTCCCATTATGCTGCAATTGGCTCTCTGAAATACCTCCATTGTGGGTGGATATGGGGTAGTAGAGAATCTCTGGCTAGCGTCGGTAATAAAAGTGCGAAAACATAATCAAAACAATATAAAAATCATAACTAGGCTAGCACCAAAGGTGCTTAGCCGATCATATTATTAAGTAAAGTGGATTCAATGTTTTGCATCCAAATGAAAGACATGGAATCGTATATGTAATTAAAACAATAATCGCTAAAACTTATGGTGCTTTGGCATGATTTCTCCCTTGAAAAATGCTTCGTATGCTGTTGGAGATCGTCCTTGTGGAACCATACTTTGTTCTCTGACTTTTGGTGGTGTGGAAGTTGTGTCAAATGCAGAAATTAGGGCTGGTATTTATAGGCCCGGCATAGCTACGACGTAACCTCATAAATTGGTTACGCCGTAACTAGTGTAATCTTCAAACGATCTTATCCATTAGTGATGTTTACGGCGTAACTGTGATAAATAGTTACGCCATAACCTTCTTAGGGTTTCACTTACGTCGTAATCTTCTTGCATGGTTACGCCGTAATCTCGTCTTAATCTTAAATCCCGTACTGTTTCTTAACTACGCCGTAACTTCTTATCATGGTTACGGCGTAGCCTTCTTTGCAATAAAATTCTTCTAAGTCTTCAAATTATTACGGTGTAACCCAATGTGATAGTTATGCCGTAATCCTTGATTAGCGTTGACTTGGTCTTCATGTTTGAATTCCTAGCTACGACGTAAAGGAGAGAGTGATTACGCCATAGCTTCTTCTTAGTTAGCATACTCAAATGTGTATCTTCGTAAGTCTTTTCCAATTCTACGTCTCTTTTGCTCCTATGCTCATTTATAACCTGGAAACGAAATATGAAGAAATCAAAGCATATATCTTTTAAAACGATACAAATAATGAGCATATTAGGGGGAAATTGACACTTAATTATCATGATTATTTGATTTCATCAAAGTATTAACACACACTCTTAGTGATCGACACCCTACGTACCAACGAAGCTACAATTGATCGGGTACACTGCCCGTTAGTGTTAGTTTATAGGTAAAGTCGGCAAAATATAAATAGTAAAACTTCATAAATAATAATAAATTACCTATACCCCATCAGCCTTGACTATACTCGGGTGGAATATAACCAAATACTACACTATACACGACCGGGTACATTGCCTGCGAGCGCATAAGGTAGACCATATGTAAATGAGTAATTTATAAATATTAAAACCTGGTCAAAAATCATGCATCAAGTTTTTTGCGCCATTGTCGGAGAGCTATATTAGGATTTTATATTTTAGTTTAGTAATTTTATTTATATTCATTTTTATTATAATGGCTCTAACCATGAACGAGTATTTGACCCTAACTAGAGTGGAGCATGGAATTGTACGACTAGTTCTTGATGAAAACATCAAATTTGAATTTTGGGGTCTGTATTTAGACGAGTTAAAGCGTTGCAGTTTTCTCGAAAACAAAGACAAAGAAGCTCATGAACACATTTATAAGGTTTGTGAAATTATCGATCTATTTCATGCCCCAGGAGTGTCCAGAGACCATGTTATGATGATGGCGTTTGCTTTTACCTTGAAAGGAAAAGCTAGGGACTGGATTAAAAAATTACCTGCATGGTCTGTTACAACATGGAGTTCGCTAAAAAGGGCATTCTTGAAAGAATATCGTACTCCAGCCATGATAATACGGCAAGTGGAAATCATTACAAGGTTTCAACAAAACAATGGAGAGTCATTGTTTGCAGATTGGGAAGGATTTGAGGAGGCGCTCCTGAAATACCCAGAGCATAAACTTAATAAACACGAGCAGCTTCAGATTTTCTACAATGGGCTGAATGTCGAAACTAGAAGAATGTTGGACTTCAAGGAGCCTATTTCAAAGATGACTATTGATGAAGGATTGAAGAAAATTGAAGAAATAGCCCAACATTCTGCAACGTGGCATGAAGAACAAACAACCAATGCAAACAACCCCATTGAAGTTCGATCAATGTTGAAGAACTTAGAAGAATATGAGTCCGATATGTATTCACTAATAGAGGAAGTTAAGATGGTTCAACATAATTTCAACAGCCCTCTAGAAGGAAGGATAATGAGCCTCGAAAAGACAATAAAAAAAACTTATGATTGAAAACTTTGTATGTATGTTATCTTCAGGTATTCAAATGGGTTAAAGGGTTCAATTCTTAGAACACTCTGATTCTCGAGTATTTGAACGTGTATGTACTAAAATGGGAATTCAATCTTCAAGATATTTTCATTTATGAACATGTTTTGTTTTATGTTTATTTTCATGCAAAAGGAATTGTACTAAATTGGGGAGGATTGTTGGAAATTTAGTTCATTGAGGGATATGGTCACACTTGGAAATGGGCTTGGAGGTACGGAGTGTACACCCATTAAGTCATTGACTACTTTGACTCTAATACTAGTTTTATGTTTCTGATGGGCTCATCAGAAAGTTTAGTTCTGATCATTAGGGAGTAACTTATCAGAAGGTTCAATCCTTCAACGAGTTATCTCATCAAAGAGCAATTCTCATCAGAGAGTGAATGCTCATCAGCAAGTGGTATTCATCAGAGACTGAAACCATCAGCAAGTGGTTCTTAAACCATCAGCAAGTTTGTTCTTAAATAAACATGCTGATGAGTGTTTCTGATGGGTGAATCACGAGATTGATGGAATTATTTTGTAACTGCTTTGACCTATTAATGGGCAGTTTCAAACTCGTAGTTAAGATCATAATAACTTGGTCTTGTAACCACTATTGCTATAATGGAGGAGCATTATAAGGAGATTAATTGGCTGATTAATTCTCATAATCCCATTGACTAAGAGTAAATCAATCCTAGAAATATGAAACACATCTGCATGAAATAACACATGAAACATAAACACTTGAAAGCGAACAGGTTCTTGATTTGTGCCTAAAACAAGAACATCACTTTGTCTTATCCCATAGAGATACTCGGGTAACCCAGGCATAGGGTCGAATAGTTTCTATTGGAAAGTGATAACACGATTTCAAGTGATATCCGATACTTATTGATTATCTACCAAATGCAGAAAAGGGCCTCCGGCCTTGCAAGGATTAAGAATCGAACCTTTAACCTCTGTCTCTAGAGGCAAAAGTGTTAACCACTTAATCCAAGTCTTGCTATATACAACAAAGGTTTTCCAACTGCCTATTAATCTCAAATACTACAAGAAATAATAAAAGTTCATTTACGTATGTTATAATCATAAAAGTTTGTTTAGGTTAGTAATTGAACTCAATGTATGTTTGACACTCTCAAGCTCACTTAGTGAAAGAGTTTTATGTTAAGCTTGAGAAATGTCATGACAATTCTCATCAGAGGTTAAATCAGTTACAAACTAATAAAAATACAACTTTTTGTCCATGAAAATCCGGATGGCCCATTACTTAAAGAAAAATAAAAAAATCGGATAGGTACTTGGCCCAATAATATTTGCAGTCCAAATTATAAGTTTCTGCTACACAAGTACTTGCAAAAAATTAACTCCATTTCATTTCCACACAAAACCTAAAAAACAAAATCAACGGCGGCGTTGGTAAGGCTCTCTCATCATCCTTGTTTATAAATTATAGTTAAAACCCTAAATAAAAATATGGATGAGTCAGTGTTAATAGATTGTGTTATCCCTTACATACAAGGCAATGATGACCTTAATTCAATGTCATTAGTCTCTAGGAAATGTTTTGATATCGATTCCTTAACGCGTAAACACGTAACGGTCCACGTTCATTACCTCCCTGATCCCCAACGTTTAAGCCATAGATTCCCTAATCTCGAGTCCTTAACACTTAAGTCGTTTTCCCATGGATCAAGTTATGATGCTGCTGAGAAATGTCATGTTCCGGTCACCCCGTGGGTTGAACATATAGCTGTTAAGTTGCCGTGTTTGAAATCACTTTGTATAAGGAACATGGTTGTGTCCGATTCTGATCTCCAACTCTTGGCCACAACCCGAGGTGGTAGTTTAAGGAGTTTAGAGATTCGTGGGTGTAAAATGTTTTCCGAGGATGGTTTAGTAGGGATTGCTAGGTATTGTGTTGATTTGAGAAGTTTGACTTTACAAATGAATCATATGGATACTAATACAAATGGGATATGGGTACATGAGTTGGCTTTGCATAACAAGGTTATGGAGTCGTTAAGTTTTCATGACCCCTTTGATCGCTACGATATGAAAGATGTTACACGTCTTGCAAAGAAATGTAGCAAATCTTTAGTATCTTTGAATATTTTTCCACGGAATTTAAGTTATTTCCGACAAGTCTTTAACCATGCTAAGAAGCTGGATCGTTTTGGCATCGCGATTGTTTACGAAAATATGGACTATAGTCGTGTTAAGTTCCCTAAGAATATCCGTGGTTTACGTCTTGAGGAGTTGCGCGAAGCTTCATTCCCTTTTCTACTGCCTTATCTCAACCAGCTACGGGAATTGGATATCGAATGTGCAGATCGTCAACCAAATTGCCTATGTTTCTTGATTAAGATGTGTCCCAGTTTGGAAGTTCTAGTTACCCAGGATATATGTGGAGACGAGGGATTGCAAGTTATTGGTCAGTTTTGCAAGAAATTGCGCAAACTTACCAATCATGGGTGGGTGACTCACTTGGGACTCATAGCTCTGGCACAAGGTTGTCCTAATTTGGAATATTTAAAGGTTCATCTCTTAGATAATTCAAATGAAGCTCTCGAGTGTGTAGGAACTCATTTGAAGAATCTGCGTGATTTCCGTATATGGATGGGTAGGGATGACGGTACAACAGATTCATCGCTAGACAATGGGGTTCGAGCTATGCTAATGGGTTGCAGCAAACTTGAAAAGCTGGATATCGGTCTTCGTCTTGGTGGATTGACCGATGTGGGTTTGAAATACATTGGGAAGTATGGTCATAATTTGAGATATCTCTCTCTATGCAATACCGGAGAATCTGATGTAGGGCTTTTGGAGTTATCAAAAGGCTGCCCAAAATTAAGAAAGCTAAGATTGAGGTTTTGTCCCTTTAGCGAGCAAGCAGTTGCCACTTTTGTGTTTCACTACAATCATTCCTTAAGGTATTTGTGGATTGATCGTGATAATGTTTTGGTACTCACTCGTCCAATGGTTTCTGCTGAGGTAATATTACTTAAAGCTTGACTAATGAATGTTTAAGTTTAAGAAGTTGTATGCCTCTTTTTTTTTGGAGCACTTTAGTCCTTTTCTTTTTTCTTTTTTTTTAAATAATTCTTTAGTCTTTACAAAAGGTAAAGCGTTCCTTATGGTTACAAAAACAAAATTATTGCGATATTGGGTAGCGTGTGCGTAACTATTTGTTACTGACGGTGGTGATAAAGGATAGTTTGGCCAGTGTAAGTAAAGTAACAGGCCGGTTTTTAGTCTATTTGTTAAAATACTTTATTAGAAATTTATGCGTTTGTTAGGATTACAAAACAATGTTTTTTTACAAGAATAATATAAAATTTTTAAGATATGATTTGATAAGTGTATGCATTAGACACAAACATTTGGATTGTTCTGACTTCTGAGATGTTCCACCTTGTTTGCTTTTTACCTAAACATTTGACCCGTATGAAATAAAACCCAACTCAAATAACCCATTTTTATGTAAATTGGTTGGAACTGTTGTGTACATGGTACTTGCAGGCTTCCCTTGATCTTTTCACTATAGAACCGCCACTTGGCCCTCGTGACTTGAATATCTTAAATACTCGACACTACAGTGATGAGAAAATAGTATGATCTTGTGCACATACAGATGCGTAGTTTATTTTATAAAAGGTATTACAGAAATTGTCAATTTTCAGTAAACCACTAAGACAGTTTCTAATTACAGTCCTTCAAAACTTTGTCAGCTTCAAGCTTTCAATTCCTTCTGTAGCCACTCTTTTCCCAAAAGAAGAAACACCTGTGTAGAAATTCATTTTGATGTTATGACCTTTGTTGCAGGTACTTACAGAACTGTATGTTATCCTCGCTGAAAAACTCCATAGATTAGCTGTACAATTGGTAGTGGATGGAAGTGGTGCTGAATCTGTCAAGATAACATACACATCCTCAAAATTAACTGATGATCTCGACACCCCATTAGTCCAGAATTTGGTTGCCAAAGGTATCCGGAATGAAGAACGGTTAATTTTAGACGGGTCATCTGAGAAGCTACTCGAAATTATAGTTCAAATTGCTCAAGTCGAATCACGTTTCGCAATTGCAGTATCCGAGTTTGGGGAAATAAAATTGCAAGGGAGGGTTAAAGACGGGGTACCGCATTTGACGAAAGTAGGTGCTTTTGAGGTGGATGTGAGTTTAGAAGGAAATATTATTCTTTGTAGACTAGTTGATCAGGGTAATACAATTAATCGTGTTACAAGTATATTGGGTGAAGAAAATGTCAATATTAATTCGATGAGTGTTGGCAGGCCCGCGCCAAGAAAACAAGCAGTCATGGTGATTGGTATTGATGAGAAACCGAGTGATGAGGCTTTGAAGAAGATGGATGAGATTCCGGCTATTGAGGAGTTTGTTTTCCTTGCTTTGTAGTCTTGATTTGGTCAAAAACCTGGTGAGAAGTGACCAAATTTGTAAACGGAAATTGTTTGGTTTATTTTGATGTTCAGAATTTGGACAAAGTGATGAATTAGAAAGTTTTAGAGTAGACATTGACGGCCTAGAGGTAACAACATGACTAGAGTGGATGATCAACTATCAAGTCAAAGCATCTTCTTGTTTGTTGGCCAAAACATGTAGAATTTTGGCTGTTTTGATATGCTAATATTATGTTGTTCGTTTCTTATACAGATTGTATGCTTGAAAATACACTTTTCTGTCTTTCAGCTTATTTGATATGTTTATGCTTTATATGTATAATTTCTCTAGAAACAAGTTGGAATTAGTTGCCTTGATGGATAAAATGACATCTAAATGTCTTATAACTTAACATGTTGGTGCCTTACCACCAGATGGCTCATTTTTTTTTTTTTTTTTTTTTTTTTAATCTCATGTGCAGGTCCAGGATTAAATCGTGAAAAGTGAAGGGGAAACATGTGTAGTTTAAAAAGTGTTTTAAAGTTCTAGTTACGATATGTACTTGTCACCTCCAGACCTGGTAAGACTAGATTGACTTATTTTTGGAAATTCCATTGATATTTTGTGAATTTGAAGATTTGTCCTCGTGATGCTTGTTAAAAGTCATATGACAATGTGTCGTTCTGATTCATTTCAGTTGCTACGTCTAGTTTGATCTTCATTTTGATCGTTATAAAAACTCGGACACTTGGTTAATTAGTTTGATTGCTTTGGTGGCATATTCATGATTATTGAAATTTTAGGCTCCAAGTTTCTTTAAGCGATTGAGGCAAAATTATTGATATGGTGAATTGCCTTATTTTCGATTACAATTACATGTCTTTTCCAACTTTTAGTTAACTTCAATACGAATATAAGAAGAGGACTTATTGTCCCTGAAGATACATCTGTCGAGGACATCAAATCTATTTTCTGTTTTAAGGGTGAAGATTATAATGTAAAGAAGCCAAAGGCGTACCATAATAACGACGGCATTAAGGTCACAGGGTCACAAAGGGAATTAGGGACGGTGACTACAGTTAGGAGTCTCTTCGATTACAGTTAATACCTATTGATAGATTGTCTATGTTTTGCCAAAATAATTCTAAGGTTTAATTACTCTTTTGTATCTGCGTGGTTACATACACGTACGTTTTGTTATAATTATCTATTATCTACTTTCTTTGTTGTGCAACTTTAACCGGGCTAAAATTTTAATCATCTTTTGTATTTTACAAGTTTTCTGCAAAATCAAATAGAGACCTTTAGATTGATCATGTGAGATACATGAGGAACTATGGGACGGGTACCCAAAATACCTACCAAAACGTTTAAACATATTTACATGTATCGCTTGTTAATAACATTAGCTACACTTGTAATTCCATAGCTAAACACTTGATATACAAACTAGTAAAGTCTGCCTTCTCGCCTTCATGACTAGCAACTAGCTTTCCCGCAGTGGATCGAACGATTGTTATCAACTTGAAGCATCAAAACAAGATTCTTGGGTCGTTGTATTAGTAAATGACTAGATGGTGAGTTCTTATTCATGTATGTAATCTCAGCTAGATATGACTACAATATACATCATCTTTGGCTCTGCTTGTTATGCATTTCGCATTGCCGTGAGTTGAAGATACTTCTTTTGCATTTTCATGTTACATTGATTTTACGATTCTAATAATTTGAGATGTACTTATTCTTGCTGGTAGAATTGCATCATCTAGCATTGCGTAGTAATACTACTTGCGTTTCTTGCATTGATCTGTAAAAAGGATCAACTTTATGCTAGTTTGAGCTGCAGCTCTGCAAAACGAGGTACGTTGGTGGAAGGGTTTGGTCTGAGTATGCGACTGAGCTCAGATTATCGTCGATTCTCAAAAGGTCTAGCCACACAAGTTAAGCTAGAATCTTATAGGTTTTGGTTATGCACTTGTTTTGTTAAGCTCATATTTAAAAGTTTACTGAATACTTGTGCAAATTTTGTTTGTTTTTATCATATTAGACTTATTTTTAATAACTTTGTTTGGAGAGACTGATGGTGTATATGTGTTAGTATCTAGCTGTTGTAGCCTGATCATTAGTGTCGTGGTACTGGTTTTGTGTCGTTGGTTTGTCTATAGTTTTTAGGATGGATTATGTAGCCGATAGGTTCTGAGTTACCAAGAGGTTGTGGATGAGCTATATTAGTTCTTGTTGCTTAATTGCCTAGTGGTAAGGAGGTGAGAATTTATGAGGAGTTGTTTTTGTTAACCAGAGGCTGAGGATGGTATCAATGTTGTAACTAGTCCATGTGTGCTTAGCGATTAGGAGAGAATCCACAAGTGGTGTCGGCTCAAGCCTGTGCATCACATTCTTTGCTTCGGGGACATTGCGATATACTTCTCCAATGTTAATCGTGGGACCTGTTAGTAAGGTGCACAAGGGTTGCGTTTACCTTTTTTTCTTATAGTAATAATTTGTAAGTGAATTTAAGCTCTACTAATCTTTGAATGGTTTAGTATTTGAAGGACATACTGATAATTAAGTTCGTTCTGATTAGTTTCAGTTGCTACGTCTAGTTTGATCTTCGTTTTGATGGTTATATAACTCGGACACTTGGTTAATACTTACTAGTTTGATTGTTTTGGTGTCATATTCATGATGATTCAAAGTTTAGGGTCCAAGTTTCTTTAAGCGATTGAGGAAAAATTATTGATATGGTGAATTACCTTATTTTCGATTACAATTGCATGTCTTTTCCAACTTTTAGTTAACTTCAATACGAGTACAAGAAGACTTATTATATCTGGTCCGAGTAAGTGCAGTCTACATTAGTGTATTGGTTACTAATCTCAACCACTCTACTTATAAACGGGTCAATTTGGGATATTATTTGTAGTGGGTCAAACGGGTAAAGTCAAACAATGTAGTCAAAACGAGTAAAGTCAGACAACTTAGACTATATATATATTTTTTGTGTGTGATCATGGTTTCCGACCTCTTGACTGACTAATCCACGAAGATTGAACTCGGCGCCACACAGATTCAAACAGGGTGAAGTCCTCACTTTTCAAGAGGTTGGCGCGACCACTTGAAAGTTGTTTTCAAATATAGACAACTTAGTCTATATTTGTCTTGAGTAATGGGTTATTTCAAGTTTAGATAAATTTTATACTTTTCAATTTTGCTTAATGGAGGAATGAACGAAATGAAGTCTAGTGGGAGAAGTAAAAAAGTGACTAGTAGTAAGACTAGGACAAGACAAAATTGATGGCCATCGAGCCATTAACCTTTTCGTTAATAAAAGTAGCCGATCAAACCACTACATGTTTCATTTTTTAATGTTTTATCTCATGACTTCTTGGCCATGTATACAAGATAATGATAATTTAAGAGTCGCAATGGTTTGTTGGTGACTTTTCATGAGTATATAAATGGCACTCTTGATATCCATCCAGAGGAAGACATCAAAAACAAGGCAAAAAAATAAAAGAATAACCCCGTAAATCTCCATCATGAAACCATATGAGATTCGCTAGATTTAAGTTTTTATACTTGAACTGATTATTGTATCATCTAAACAGTCGTATTAGTTAGGCCGAAATTCTATTTTATAGCTGAATGAATTTTTCTTGTATTATTTGATATGACATCAAAAAATAAGGGGAAAAACCCGACAATTTCCATTATGAAACCATATCAGATTCGCTAGATTCAAGTTTTTATACTTGAATTGAATGTTGTATTATCTAAACAATCGTATTAGCTAGGACGAAATTCTATTTACGGACACTTCATTTGCTTGTCTCAGTCACGTTGTTGTATTATTTGATACTATTGTAAATTATTCTCTAACAAAGGAAACTCACCAAACAAATCATAAACATATGGCACAATTTTTTATTATTTATTTATTTATTTATTTATTTATTTATGCAACATTTTGTATCTAAAAGAAACAACTAACTGGCGATTAGAGGATCATAATCCTATTATTTGACATAACTTACATTAATGGTTTTTTCTTTCATTTTCTTCTAAATTAACTTGTTACTCTTCAAGAAAAACTAACTCACAAATGGTAGTGTTACTCTTTGTGAACAATTAACTCACGAAAAAAAAATTCAAAAAGGGTGGAGTAGACGTCGAAGGCCTTAAACGATAACCGATCTAAAAACTTTCAAACTCTTTTTAGACTTATGGTATGTTTGATAGCAAGCGTTTAGAAGCGTTTTAGAGAAACTAGCAACTAGTGATTAGCGTTTTGCACAAAAAAAATATTTGAAAACAAGCGACAAGCATTCTTACTTTTTCTAAACACTCTAAATCAAAATGCTACTTCTCGTATCATTTACGAGCAACTAGCGTTTCCACTTAATAATAAATTAAAACAATGTGATGAAAAACATCACTAAAAGTAATGCAATATATATACTAGAAAGCGAAATCAAAAGCCAATATCAAACAACATCATCAATGAATAAATAAAATATGTGGACATCAAAAGCCAATATCAAACAAAAAGTCGCAAATTGTCATGTGAAGGTGACTAATGCTTCCACACAAACACTTCCATAATTCATTTGTATAATTATAATAGTACGTAACACTTATTTTTTATTTTAGTCAAACGTTTAGTGTATGCACATTTAATTTTATTATTATATCAGCAATTTAACATGATATTCCTAGAAAATTTTAACTTAATGTTAGAGATAAAGTCAAGTGTAAGCTTTCGGGGGCGGAATCAAGATTTTTAGTTAAGGGGCCCGATCGTTTTTGACGCAAAAGGTCATAGTGATGGATATCATGTCAAAAATTAATCTGTAGTGTTGTCTTTTATTTTTAAGTTATTCATTTATAAATTTTGTAAATATGTCTATAGAATAAGAGGGTCGGAATGTAAAAAACTGGTAAAATAGCGGTTTATAGTCTAAATAACTAACGAATGCACTGGGTTGATTGGGGTGACTCAGTACCCACTAGTCACCATACTAGCTCCGCCCCTATAGAACACATAAATTGATACTCCCTCCGTATCAAACTATAAGTCCATTTTCTATTTTTTTAAAGTCTTTTTTTTTTTTTTTACTTTAACCTTAATTATTTTTTTTTCGTGTTATATAATACTTGATGAAAAGTATACCAATGAAAATGCATTTAAAACAAAAATCCATTTATATAGTTTGCATCAAGTATTATATATAACACGAACAAAAATAATTAAGGTCAAAATCGAAATAAAAAAATTTGAAAACGTCAAAATAAACTTATAATTAAGGGAGTAAATTTCATAAATCGTCCCTGTGGTTTAACGGGTTTAACGGATTTGATCCATCGAAAGATTTTTTTTCTCGGATCCTCTCCCTGTGGTTTATACCCCTAACGAGTTTGGTCCCTCTGGCTAACGCTCGTTTAATTCTCCCGTTAAGTGGTGTCATGTGACTATCACGTGAGGGGTATTTATATAATTTCACGTTTGACTTGACTTATATATGTATGTTTTACCAGTGTTTCATCCTCATAAACAACATTGAAACACACACACACATAATCATCAACCATGGTGAGATGCAATCGATGTGGGCACCAGCCATAATCAAAACATCATGGACTCCATACAACC
Source organism: Artemisia argyi (assembly GCA_030686995.1). Lineage (NCBI taxonomy): Eukaryota > Viridiplantae > Streptophyta > Magnoliopsida > Asterales > Asteraceae > Artemisia > Artemisia argyi. The sequence goes on from CM060690.1 coordinate 7,038,380, forward strand.
CTGGTAGAAGATTTTATTGTTGTGGTAAAAGAGTAAGTTTTTACATTTCGTGTGAATTAAAAAAAACCCTCAATTTGACCTAATTAATTTTTCTCAATAATAGGTATCAAGCCATGGGATAATAGATTAGTATGATCCTCCTATGTGTGATAGGTCTGTCCAAATCATACCATGTTTATTAAATTCAATGAATAGGCTACAAGGAGAAGTTCAAGGAAAAACTGTTGATGCTAAAAGACTCAAGAAGTTATTGGTTATCATTTGGGTGTTTTTCTTTCTTTATCAGTTGGTGTTTAAGCAGTAGGTTATGCTTGTTAGACCTTTGTATTTTGGTAATGATTAGTTTAGCAAGTTGTATTTTGGTAATGGGTAGTTTAGCAAGTCAGTGAAGTTGTATTTTGGCTTTAAGATGAATGAAAAATTGCATTTTCAACTTGAGAAACAACTGTTATTAGATTAAACCACTGCATACTTAGATGCATATTTGATTGCATAAGGAGCATACATAGATGCATATTTTGATTACATAGTAGCTATTAAATTAGCATCAAAAGGTAGAGACATACATAGTAAACAAAAGACATTAGAAAGTCATAAACTTAGCCCATGGTCCTTTTCCCTTTTCCTTTATTGGCTGCACTTGGTCCTGTGCCACTTGGTGGTTTTTTTTTACCCCAAACTGCTTTGCTTTGATTTTTTCCCAAGTTTTGCCATTGGCAAGGCCTAGGACTTGAACTCTTTTACCAGTGAGAGACTGAGGTGGAATAGCAGCAGTGTGTGACAATGTAGCCTTCTTTGACACACCTTGTTTACTTGAACCTTTGTTTGTCATAGAGTCATCTTCTTCAGAGCTGAAATCAGAGCTTGAGTCAACCTTCTTTGCATGTCCCTTTTTCTTAACAGAGCTTGTAGCACTTGATTTTGGGGGGAAATAATTACTCCAACCACTGTCAGTAGACATGAGTGAGGATGAATCAGATGATATTTCAATTACATCCGGCTTGGAAGTCATTGTTAGTAGTAGTTTGAAATTAGTATATTGTCTTGAAAGAGTTTGATGTGCTAATGTGTAAGCAGGTTGTCAACTTAAATAAGATAGAAACACACTACTCTAGGTAAAAGTAAATGTTATTAAAGGCTTGGTAGATATGTAGTCTCCAACTTGACTGTGAAAACATTAAAAATAAGGCAGTTACTAACTTCTGAGCTTGACCAAAAGACTTTCAAAGTCTTAACCATGTTAACCATTGAAAATGTGGTTGGTTGGTATGTGTAGTTTCTCACTTAATGAATGCAACAAATAAACAAAAAAGCACTTTCCAATTACAGAGACAAACACAACAAATAAAGCAACAAAATATTGACTTTCATAAAAGTCACAATTTCAATACATATGACCCATTGACTTTCAAAGTCTTAGCCAAGTCACAAAATGACAACGCAAACATAATACCAAAATACCATAAGTCATAAGACAGACATAACATACCTAAGTGGTATTGTAAACACAACATAAATACTAAACATCCAAAGTATTAAGACATACATAACATTACAAGTTTAAGATAATCTATTAGCACTTGTCTTTGTCATTTTTGTTGGTGATGCATGTAGTTCTGAAGGATGTACTCTAACTCTTGTACTTGAAGCTTGTGTACCAATTTCACCATCTTTTGTAGATTGTGAACCCATGGCATCACAATTTGCAGCCTTTGAAAAAACATCTTGTGAACCACCACCAACTTTTTGTGATCCTTGTTGTGAACCAGCAACATTCTTCTTAGATTTGCAGGTCCTTTTGTTGTGACCAACCTGCTTACACAAATTGCAAGTCACACTCTTACCTACCCTTGTAAGCTTTCCACTTTTCTCCATTGCATCAGCAAGTTCAGCTGCACTCTTTCTCTTTTTTTTCCTTGGCCTTCCAATATGTTTGTGATACGCTGATGGGACTATAATAGTTTTTGAATCTGATTTTGGCCAGGAATGAGGACCTTCCACAGGATTAATTTTAAACCTATACATCTCTTTCCAAGTTATCAACCAATGACATGGATTACAATAAGCCTCAGGTATTGTTGTTTCTACAACTACAAACTCTGTCTTTCATATTAACTACATACTGTGATCCCCAGGGACATGTAGCCTGATACAACTCACCACCATTCCAAACAACCTATAACAAGTACAACAATGTCTAGTTATCCTAACTTTTTAAACAAGTGTTTAACTTTCTACTATGAATTTTGAAAAATATTTTATACTTACCTTTAACTGTCCAACATCTTTGACAATATTCTTGAACAATTTTGTAGCATGAGGTGTTAGAGGTCCATCACACTTGCTAGTGACCTTCTAAACATTGATAATCCTTTTCGTAAGGTATTCCTTATGAATTCCAAACAAGTTATGATTGGTTTATCCCTTCCATCAACAAGCTGCCTGTTTAATACCTCACACATATTGTTTAACATGATGCCACATTTTAGCCTTCCTGTAATATCATAAGTAAAAATGTTATTATTCTGTCATACATATGTTAAGTCTTGCTAATAAAAAGTAAACTTTTACCAGAAAAGTGAGACCTAGCCTAGTGTTGTGGTGGGATTTTCTTTAACCATTCATAAGCCTCTTTGCTATGACTTCTCATCTTTTCCATTTGTCTATCAAACAACTGAATGGTGGTAGTTGTTGCACATCTCCACAATAATTCCTTGTACATATGTCCTCTCCAAGATAGTTTCATATTGTCATAGATGTGTTTAAGGCAGTACCTATGTTCTGCACTTGGAAATGTCTCAGCAATTGCAGGTATCACACCCTGAAACATGTTGATAACTTATATAAAAAAATAAAAAAAATAATAACAAAAAATTAAAAATAACAATAATAAGATTAATAGAAAGCATACCTTCTGCCTATCTGATATAAATGTGAAATTAGAGTTTCTGAAAAGTCCTAAATCATCTCCAAGACAATCTTGGAACCACTTCCAAGAATCTTTGGTTTCAGCCTCAACTATTGCATAAGCAACTGGGTATATTCCACTGTTTGGATCTACTACAACTGCAGTCAAAATTTGACCAGGGAATTGACCAAACATAAAACAACCATCTAGACCCAACAAATCTCTCTTCCCTGCCTTGAATCCTTCTTTTAATGGACCTAAACACACATATATCCTCTTGAACTTTCTTTCATTCCCACCTATGTCCTTTGAATTCCTTTGTACCTCAATCTTAACAGTAGTATTTGGATTCATTTCTTTTAATGCCATATAGTAATCTCTTAACTGTGCAAACTGTTCAGTATAATCACCAATCACCCTATCATTAGCCATTTTCTTAGCTCTAAATGCCTTCTGCTTTGAAACTCCTACATCAAATTTTTTCTGCAACTGCTCTTTGAGTGCAGGCAATGGAATTTTAGGGTTTGGTTTAATAGTTTCTTCTACATCCCTAGAAAGAAAAGTGGCTGTGCATTTTTTTAATGATTTTGGATTGTAAGCAAGTGTGGGTATCATCAAATGTTTTAACAGCCCAAGTATCTTCATTTGGCAATTTGGAACATTGCAAAGCCCAAGGACATAAAGTATTTTCTTCACTAGTTTTTTTCTTTGACTTACCTTTGGACTCATTACCTCCTTTTGGGCCCTTAGAATAATTTGGCCCATTAACAGGATCCATTTCACCTTTTGCAAAGTTTGGAACTGGACCTCTACGAACAACCCTTACTCTTTTTTTGTCATTCTTTTTTAACCATAACTGTCTCCTTTGTTCCACTGCCACTCTACTCACCATTTGTTTAATAAGTTGACTATTTGCAAATTGTTGTCCAACAAAAAAATTCTCCTTCCAGATTGGACCATTACTAGCAACTTTAGCCTTTTGCTTTCTAGCCACCATCCTCAATGCTTTTTTTCCTAACACCAACTTCCTCATCTGATTCACTCAAACTATCAAAAGCTTCATGATCAACTTCATCAACTATTTCTTCATCAACAACAGTTACCTTTTCTTTAATGTCTGTGCATCCAATCCATTCTACGTTACCATCTGTGTTCCTGTAAAATTCATCCAAATCAACCTCTGTATCATCAATCATGTGCTCTTCATCAACTATGAATTCAGAGTCATCACTATCTGAACCTTCTTCACTATCTAAATCATGTTCAGTATTTGAACCTTGTTCACTATTTGAAGTGTCTGCACCATCTTCATTAACATCTTCACCATCCTTATCAACCTCTACAACTATGGTTTCATTCATACTAGACTGCCCCGCACCATCTTCCATAGCATTTTCACCATCCTTATCAACCTCTACAACTATGCTTTCATTCCTACTAGACTGCCCTAAGTCTTTCTTACTATCCTTCTTAGCATTCTTAGACAATCTAGGCAACTTCTTTAATGTATTCTGCAACCACTCATCCTCACTTACATCAACTTCTACATAATTATCATCATCTCCTAAACTGTCTTGATCCTTTGGTTGATTGGTCTGACCAATACCCAGACCATCATCAACACTTTTGGGTTCCTTAGAAACAGAGTGGTCAACATATACTTCCATAACCTTTTATTTATCAACATAATTCAACATTCCAAAACATCTTTATCAATATCTAATTTTGTAAGGCCATTGTCCAAATCAGTGTTAGGTTTCTTATAATAATAGGCCATTGATGCATTTTCATAACCTAACTCTTCCATCATGGTACTAACTTCAACAACAGAAAATAAATCAGCATCAATATCATCAACCTAATTTACCTTCTCACCCTTGTACCTTATCTTAGGAGGACTTGTGAATGCTCCTCCGTGGTAAATCTTAAGACAAAAAACTGTAGGGAATTTACCTGTTAAAAAAAAACCAAATAACAATTACAACTACAACATTAATCAATAAAACCAAATGTTATTAATGGAGAAACACTTACGACAATCTTCATAGGGGTTTGTTTTTTCTCCCTTTTTTCGAACCCTCCATTGACACAACATTGTTGATTTTGCTACCAAATTTTAGGGATTAACAGTTTGTAGGTTTAGGGTTTAATCAGATAAGTTTTGTGGGTGGGTGAAATAATTTGGGGATGAAATGTGTTATGAATCCCTGAGCCCGCTATGTTAATGACACAAAAGAGTGGATGGAATGTGTTATGAATCCCTGAACCCGCTATCTTAATGACACAAAAGAGCGCCAAATGTGAAATTACATCAATACCCCTCACGTGATGGTCACGCGACACCACTTAACGGGAGAATTGAACGAGCGTTAGCCAGAGGGACCAAACCCGTTCTTACATGACGGGGAGGGATGCGCATATGCTAGGTTTCCCGACACAGTGTGACAGTAAAGACCCCGTAAGAAGAACACGTAGTTCTATAATTGGGGTAACACTGACATTGCGATTGTGAGAGTCTCACAATGGTGAAGGTGGATCTCGTAAGCTGCATCCTGGGTAAGTGCGTACCTTTTGTACCAGTAGCGATGCAACATGGTGCGACAGAAGACATGCTTCTGTGGCGGAGGTGCACGTTGTGCGCGACATGGTGCGACCATTACATCCGTCTTTACAACCGACAGAGGACGTCTCCCCTGCGGCAAGATGGTGCGAATATTTAAATCCGTCTTTGTACCGGGCTTGCAATGCCTCTTACGTACGATCTGCTTCCAAATATACCTGAGTGACGTGTATGGAAACAGTGGTAGTATATACCCTGGTAGCCCCCCAAGTTTGATGGTGCTACTCTTGTAGGAGCATTAAACTTAGTTATTCAAATCCTGAAAAACACTTAATGCAAATATTAAAAGTATATGCCGCGAACCGTAACATATAAAACCTAATGAAGTAAAAGATTAGCGTGAAGCAATATATAGCACATAACTTGTGAAATTAACACATAAGAGAAGTAGTAGTGCGAATTTGATGAGGCAAAAAATGATCCGTTTTTAGGGGGTCATTTAAGCCCGAATCCGAATTTATTTGACCAAATATTGCCCTAAATCGTTCCTTTTGTGATTTTAGGCACTTTGGGAGAGAAATCTGGAAAAGGAAGCAATTCGGACGTTTTTAAAGCATAAAAGTGAAGAAAACGCCAAAGTCTTAATTTTCCATGCTGGGAATAGTAGGTGACGGCGTCAAGAGCAAAACCTTGACGGCGTCAAGAGCAAATTTCATGAATTTCCATGACGACCCAGAACAGATTTGACGGCGTCACGTAGGAAGGGCGTCAAGAGTAAAAGAGTCATGACGGCCTGGAAGCGTATAAGTCTTGACGGCGTCAGAAGTAGATCTAGGCAGTCCGAGAAGAGTTTTGGCGGCGAGGTGACGGTGTCACAGTGTTTGTCTTGACGCCGTCAGACCTATTTTTCTATATATAGTTTTCTAATTTTCACACATTAGAGAGAGAAGTTTTGGGGAGAAACCCTAGTACGATTTTGGTGTAACTTTACAGGTTTTTCAAGGGTTCCAAACCCTTGATATCTTGCATATTTAATCAAGATAAGTGTTCTTCTAATTCAATCAATATGTCTATGTGTTGGTTGTCTATATCATGTTCTTATCTTAATTCTATCATGCTAGGCTAGATCTATCTTGTGTTTGCTTAGATCTAATGAAACCTAGATGTTAATTATGTGTTGATTACTTGTTTATTCTTGTCTTGGATGAATGATTTATATGTTAGGCTTAAGAAAACTGGCAGATCTCCACTTGGTAACATGCTTGAACGTCTTAAGAAACATGAACCGAGGCGCACTAGGTCTTTATTGGTTGTATTTAATGCATGAGTCACTGTTTACAATCCCTATAGTTGTGCTGGGCATGGTGTAGGAGGAGATAAGAGCTCATAGAATTGGGGAGTTATGTGTGCCACCCCATGAATGGTATTAAGGAATACGATCCGTCATCCATGCAATTATAACAAGTAATTAACGTGTAAAAGATGTCTAGGGAGTAATGAAATCTAAGTAAACACATTTTCTCCAATTACTGCTCACAACCTTAGTATAAATTAGTTTATTTTCATTTCTAGTATTTTATTTTGATTGCATCTTAGTATTGGGTTAGTTGGCTAGCAACTAATTCCGCCCAAATCCTTCAAACCCCGAGATTTTACTTGCTTTCATAAAAATATAAAACACAAAAATAATCATCCCTCACCTTTAGAACTAGTATTTAGGCTTTCTAATCCTAGCGACACTATTCCTAAGCTGAACGATCAATCCCCCGGTACTTGTCACTATACTATACTACAACGATCAGGTACACTGACTGGTGGGGGTTGTAAGCTTCTCGAGATCCCTCGAGAGGTAAAACCTGTTGCGATTCCCACGCATCAAGTTTTTGGCGCCGCAGCCCGGGGAATAGTTATTGTCTAAGTTAGAATTTCTTTGTATTAGGTCTACTTGCTAGATTCCTTTCTAGTAAGATTTTATTTTTATTTTTAGGTCTTCTTTAGTCTATCTATTTCTTTGTGCCTTTGTTCGTAACCACCCGACACCATGGACAACGGGAACATCTTTGAACCCGTCATCCCACCACAACAAAACCCACCATTAGAACCCCTTAGGCCCCGAACCTTAGGAGAGTATTCCCGACCTAGCCACCAAGGCTACCGAAACACCATTGAGCTCACCGGAGCCAATGTGACCCCCTTGCGATCCGACACCATCCGGTTTGAGCAAAGCGGATGTGCATTCCATGGACTTCGTTCCGAAGAACCAAACCAACATCTTAAGGACTTTCTCAAAATCGTAGATTCCATAGACCTAGGTGTTGAAACTAGAGAGACTACCCGTTTACGCCTATTCCAATTCTCTCTACGGGATCAAGCTAGTCAATGGCTTGAGCGTTTACCCGCGGGATCCATCACCACATGGGATGATCTCACCACTCATTTCCTTCCTCAAATTTTCCCACCGGGGAGAACTACTAAGCTTAGAAATGACATCTTGACATTCCAACAACGTCAAAATGAAACCTTTTATGAAGCATGGATTCGATATAAAGACCTACTCCGAAAAGTCCCTCATCATGGCATCGAACCATGGCTCCAGATCCAAATCTTTTACGATAAGGTTGACTATCAAACAAGGAGAGCCATTGATTACGCAGCCAAGGGTAGGCTAAATAGACTTAGCATTGACGAGTGCTGGAAAGTTCTTGAGGGGTTGGCACAATACGAAGAGGAAGGATGGGAGGACCCGATGTTCCCAAGCAAGGTAAAACTTGACTACGCATGTGCCACCCAAGAACAGTTGTTAGGAAGCATCGAGAAGCAGGTAAAAGAATTAATGAGTATTGAGAAACTTGCTGCTGAACCCGTGTGGAATCATAACCTACGCAGGAATACGGTTATCAACCAGAATTTTCCTGAACGCTCACGACAAGAGGAATTCGAAGGGATAATGGTAACCTTCATGAATAATCAGGAAAAACAAATCCAGTACCTAGAAGCACGCATGGAAAGCACTCATAAATCTTTTATGAATTTCGCAGACCAATTCATGTCAAGGGTCAAAGAAAAGATCAAAGAAAATTCCGTACTTAAAAAAATTGAAAAAGTCTTCGAGGTTTCAACCCCTTTTGTGTTTGACCAAGAGGATAGCGGGAAAGTTTCCCCAAGTGCTTCACCATTAACTACCCCCCATTCTCATGAGCACCCCCATGCAGAGAAGAGTTCGCAATTCCATAACATTTTCGTTAGATGTTTGCGTACCACATTCCCGAACTTATCCAAGAAACGTTCTTTTGGTTTTAAACCTAGTGTAAAGAGGTTGCACCTCAAAAACACCACTGATTTGAAACCCTCTATGGAACAACATCTCTCTTTTCACACCAATGACCCGTGCACAGGGATCAACTTAGCCAAAACGTCACCCAACCCCTTCTACAACCTTACCTCTTTTCGTGACAGTAATGAGACGTTCGACCCTGGTGGACCTCGTTAACGGAATAGCTACTCATGGGTTTTACTAATGTTTAGCTATTCACGCAAAGTGCGGGGACTGAACATGGAACTACTCCAATTCTCACCTTACACGAGCATCTGACGGCGTCAGATTTAACTCTTGACGCCGTCAGCTCGATGGATCAGCAATATTAACCCAAAACCAATATCTTTCAACCCATACCCCACAAATCTTACCCAAAGTGCTGCTGCTACTCCGATTCTCCACCCTCCAATTCGACGTCTTCCGCATCCAATCTTCACTTGGTAAGTGATTTTTCTTCGTCCTTTTTCGATCAATTGTCCCTAGGACCCATCAATTTGGAAAACCCCTTTCGCCCGAAACCCCATTTTTGACCCACTATTAACAAATCGTAATGCCATCTATTTGGTGATTTGTGAACATGGGGTTACCCGTTGATTATGTTATCCCACTCGAATCATGCATTAGTTTAGGGAAAGCCACTCATGCCACGGATTCTTTGACCTCCCACCCATGTTTTCTGATTAAAGGGGCGTTTGGGTAATGGGTTAAGAGTTTGAAAATTGATTTTTCCCTCGCATTTGCATGATTCGGATTCTGATCAATCTGACGGCGTCAGGATTACTCTTGACGGCGTCAGATGTGTCTGACTGCATGAAGTTCATTAGAATTCTCGTTCTAATCGTTTCCGTTCCCTCTACCTTTTTCCAGGAAAATGAGCAAAAGATCTCGTCAACATAAGGGCAGTTCCTCTAGGTCTCAAAGGGTCAATTATGGAGAATTGGTCCATAGTTGGAGCGAGTTTGACGATGTTGGTGCTAACACCAAGTATGCGGAGCTTTGTAACCACCATATTGATGCTGGGGCGGTGGTTGATTGGGAGTTTCTTAGGACCAATGGGTTGGAGGCTGCGTTCTTAGAAAGGATCCACACTGATGGATTTGCGGGTCCTCAGATGGAGAGGTTGTTTAGGATTAGAGAGACAGTGTATAGTGAGTTGGTTAGGGAGTTCTTTGCGACCTTCCGTTTTGATCAGGCTGAGGCTAGGACAGATATGGGGGGCACCACTGTGTATTTTAGGCTAGGGGGAGAGTTGCGGTCATGTTCAGTTGCTGAGTTTGGTTGGAGGATTGGGTTGTATACTAGAGAGGAGGTTGATGGGGTTTTTATGCAGAGGTTGTTACATGGGGAGACTCAGAGGAGTGAGATGAGGTGTATCACTTTTTGGCCGACCATTGGGAACGGGGTTTACACCTCGACTACTGGGGCAGCATCCATTAGGGACCCCGTAGCTAGGTTAGTCCACAGGTGCATCACATACAGCCTGTCAGGACGTCATGGCACCACCCACCGTGTCACTGCTTCAGATCTGTTCTACTTGTACACCATCTTTTCTGCGGATGTCTACTGCAACATCCCATTTTGGGTGGCCAGTTATTTGAGGACCAGTGTGGGTGAGAGGGATATTGACAAGGTGTATGGGGGGATGTTCGTGACCCGGTTGGCTCGTTCCTATGATCTTCTTACTCCTCAGATCCTAGGGTACTTGAGCGACTGTGGGGCCTGCAGGGTAGTGAGGGCTAAATTCATCAGGCAGATGAGCATTGTGATGCCAGAGAGGCATGGGACCTATAACTGGTATGCGGCAGGGGGGCCAGATGTTGAGGAGGATGCTGATGATGAGGTAGATCCCCAGCAGCATCAGTTCCAGGGCTATGAGGAGGGGACGGCTGACTACTACCGACACATGGGTCGGGGAGACTGGCAGGCACACCAGGGTGCCTGGATGGGTCAGGTGGACGCATGGCGGACCACCACTGACTAGCGCTTTGACTGGATATACGATCACACCATCCGCCAGATGCAGCACCTCTCCACCCGTGATCAGCTTGAGCCTCACCTGCAGATTGACCCATTCCCTGGCTGTGAGACTGACTACCCTCCCTACGGATACACCGGACACCTCCCTCCTGGCTATGACTACCGCTTTGGTCCTCCTCCCCAGTGATTCCTCTTGATTTCTGTTGTCTTTGAACTATTGATGATTGTGTAATTCAAAACATTTGGTACTGTAATAGCTTAGGATGCGGCCTCTGTTGGCCTTAAACAATTTATTTTCATGTTTATGTTTATTTGAAATAATTAGTGGTTCTCATGGTGACGTTATTCATTTAGTGTGTTTGTGTGATTTCATATTTTGTTTGTTTGTTATTTGCTTCCGTATGCATGTTTTATTTTTATTGTTGGTTGATCATGTTTCTAAACTAAATAGTGAAAATACTTTACTTTGTTGTTTTGGCCTAGTCTTAACTCCACCTAAAGGTATTTTTGCAAAAGATAAGTGTAAGGAGAAACCCCAAATATGTTTTTAAGAAACAAACCGATCATGATTCTCCACAATATTAAATGAACATGTGTATTCGTATTTGTTAGAGTCAAATGCTTGTATTGAGTCATAATGAAGTTTTGCAGGATTTTCCAGGAAGTAGGACCAAGTTTTTCCAGAAATTTTCCGGAAACTTAACATAAGGATTTCTGCAGGTCAATTCTGACGGCGTCAGGGGTTTACTCTTGACGGCGTCAGGTGTTAAACTCTGAAAATTTTACCGGTTTTGTTTTTCTAACGGAGTCTTAGGGTTTTTTGTGAATTATTAAGTTTTATAATCTCCAGGAGATCTGCAAACTTCATTCCACAAGCATTATATCTTATCTTGTTTTCTAGGATTTAGTAACTTGTATAGAATGCCGCCGATTTTACGCGAGGTTGTCTTGTCTATTTTGTCAGGTTTTACAGGTTATGTATGACAAGAAGATGATTTATATTTCTGGAAAGGAGGCTTTGATTGTTCATTTTCTTGGAGGAAGATTTAACCTGACCATCCTATTATCCATACCGAGCGAATCAGGGGAGTATTTGATTTCATTCTCTTTACTTTTTCACTTTTACATTCTTTACTTGAACATTGGGGACAATGTTCATCTTAAGTGTAATGGGAGGGTAAAAAGATGATACCTTACATATGCACTTTCGCTTGAGTTTGTTTTGTTTGATGGTAGATGTGTAATAAAACTATGAGAAATACTTGTTAGTGTAATTTTAGCGCCAAATTTAAATTTTTTTACAACATTTAGGAGTGAAACTTTAGCCATAGCAAGCGTCTCATGGATAGGAGATTGTATGACTAGCACATAACCGTACTTTCAGAAAAATTTTCCACCCAAATATGTGAGGTTCGCCTTTAGATTTGATAGGAAAAGCATTTACTATTAGTGCTTATGAGTGTACCGGTAGCATTTAGATTCTAAAACTTGCGTTAGTGACGCATCCCGAGACCGCTAGTGAGACTACATTCGTGTAGTAGGATTTACTACATGATAAGAGGCATTAGGATTACCCTTGTGTTAAAACCGTATCATAATTACTTGACCATTTAAAGTCATATTACTTGGCTAGTTAAGTCAACTAATTTTTCCCACACCCTTAGCGTTGTACTCATTTTTAGTACACGAAACCCCTAGTACACCCCTCCGAGCCTATCTTTTCATTTCTAACTTTAAGCATTTTACTTAAAGGAAGAATTTGTTACACCCCACTTAAATGTACAACCAAATCGCCTTAGCCTTCCGTGTATGCGCTCATTTTTAGTGCATTATTGTTATTTGTTAAACCCTAAGTTAACTATCTAATTGATTACATGGTTGCTAAGTCGAGTCATATCCTTGTACATATTGTTTTGGGACGATTGGGACTCATGGGTAAATACTTATTTTATGGAGTAATGGGGAAGAACATCATTTATTACCCCCATATGTACGTTAATCTTAAAAGTGCTCCAAGTGTTTTGATTTTCTTAATTCGAGTCGTTAGATTAGTTAAATGTAAAGTATGTAAAGATTCAAGTGTAAGGGAAATGTTCATTCCCTATGATGTATTATTTTGGATGGTAGGGTAAGAGTGTATGCAAAAAAAATAATAAAATAAAAAAAACTAAAAAAAAAATAAAAAAAAAAACATACGGACTACCATCCTTTTTTATTCTATGTTCATTTTATATTTTTGTTATTTTTCATTTATTAGCTTAAGTCAAGTCTAGTCTTGGCTTAGCAACGCCACATTGTACATGTAATTGACTAAGATTATTAACTCGCCACCAGTAAAACTTCCTTTATCCAACAAAACCGTGTATTTCATATCCCTACACCTAACGTTACAACCCTTTAAAAGACCTCTTTGATAGTTTATCCTAGGTGCTTACGCCATGTGGTGGAGGTTTGATCCTTTCCCAAGCATATGGTAATCTATTTTGCTATGACAGGTAGTGAGAGATATCTTCCGTTTCCATATTGTAATTTACACTTTATTACACCCGAGAGATGTGAGTATCTAAACACTATTTGTGAGGTGCTAGTATATGACCTCCGTGCTTGTCTATTGGTCTTTAGTGGAACAATTATTTGTTGTAATTACTTTTATATTAGTGTTAAATGACCCCTAACTTGTCTTTTGTGTAGAATAAAAGCGCATTTGCTTGAGGACAAGCAAATCTCAAGTGTAAGGGTATATGATGAGGTGAAAAATGATCCGTTTTTAGGGGGTCATTTAAGCCCGAATCCGAATTTATTTGATCAAATATTGCCCTAAATCGTTCCTTTTGTGATTTTAGGTACTTTGGGAGAGAAATCTGGAAAAGGAAGCAATTCGGACGTTTTTAAAGCATAAAAGTGAAGAAAACGCCAAAGTCTTAATTTTCCATGCTGGGAATAGTAGGTGACGGCGTCAAAAGCAAATTTCATGAATTTCCATGACGACCCAGAACAGATTTGACGGCGTCACGTAGGAAGGGCGTCAAGAGTAAAAGAGTCATGACGGTCTGGAAGTGTATAAGTCTTGACGGCGTCAGAAGTAGATCTAGGCAGTCCGAGAAGAGTTTTATCGGCGAGGTGACGGCGTCACAGTGTTTGTCTTGACGCTGTCAGACCTATTTTTCTACATATAGTTTTCTAATTTTCACACATTAGAGAGAGAAGTTTTGGGGAGAAACCCTAGTACGATTTTGGTGTAACTTTACAGGTTTTTCAAGGGTTCCAAACCCTTGATACCTTGCATGTTTAATCAAGATAAGTGTTCTTCTAATTCAATCAATATGTCTATGTGTTGGTTGTCTATATCATGTTCTTATCTTAATTCTATCATGTTAGGCTAGATCTATCTTGTGTTTGCTTAGATCTAATGAAACCTAGATGTTAATTATGTGTTGATTACTTGTTTATTCTTGTCTTGGATGAATGATTTATATGTTAGGCTTAAGAAAACTGACAGATCTCCACTTGGTAACATGCTTGAACGTCTTAAGAAACATGAACCGAGGCGCACTAGGTCTTTATTGGTTGTATTTAATGCATGAGTCACTGTTTATAATCCCTATAGTTGTGCTGGGCATGGTGTAGGAGGAGATAAAAGCTCATAGAATTGGGGAGTTATGTGTGCCACCCCATGAATGGTATTAAGGAATACGATCCGTCATCCATGCAATTATAACAAGTAATTAACGTGTAAAAGATGTCTAGGGAGTAATGAAATCTAAGTAAACACATTTTCTTCAATTACTGCTCACAACCTTAGTATAAATTAGTTTATTTTCATTTCTAGTATTTTATTTTGATTGCATCTTAGTATTGGGTTAGTTGGCTAGCAACTAATTCCGCCCAAATCCTTCAAACCCCGAGATTTTACTTGCTTTCATAAAAATATAAAAACACAAAAATAATCATCCCTCACCTTTAGAACTAGTATTTAGGCTTTCTAATCCTAGCGACACTATTCCTAAGCTGAACGATCAATCCCCCGGTACTTGTCACTATACTATACTACAACGATCAGGTACACTGCCTGGTGGGGGTTGTAAGCTTCTCGAGATCCCTCGAGAGGTAAAACCTGTTGCGATTCCCACGCATCAGAATTACACCTATCGTGAGGTTTTACAAACTACATAAATAATGAATTGTTGTTTCAATCGCACAGTGACCGTGACCGCGACTAATAGTTTCAATCGCACGCACAGACGCATATGGATGTATCGTGACCACATAGACCCGAACGTTTGTGGATGATCGCAGATGAACATAACATGACCACGGCTTTTATCCAGTGCGCTCATAGCGATTGACTAGCATCGTGGTGCCTGTTCAATAGCACGTAGCTAATCTGCGAATATATCCGAACGCACGGCCTAACGCGGGTAAATTTATCGTGACTGCGTCGTGCAAACAAGCATACCAACCGTAAAAAACATTATGTGCATTAATTAATTCGCGGCGAAAAAATAAAGTAGGTCCGATCATGCGGACTTAGTGCGACTATAGATAAAATCGTGTTTACCAAGTTAAAAGATTTACATAAAATCTAACGAATATTGAAAAGATAACATACTTTTATATATATATATATATATATATATATATATATATATATATATATATATATATATATATATATATATATATATATATATATATATATATATATATATACACACGATAATTCTCGAATTTTAAATATGCATTAATTTAATTTGTTTCAGTTTATGACTCTATATGAAAAAACTCGCTATTCGCCATCGATCATATATACCAACAACCAAGTTATTGTACTTAATAGAGTTACAATTGTTTTATAGTATTCTATTTGAATGAAGATAGCAACCTTTGATTGGTTTGGAAAAAGTCAAACATATCAAGCTATAACATGATTTTATATTCTTGTTGTTTTGGTTTTGTTTTCTGTTTAATAACTCATTCGAACGTATACTTAGTTACCATTAATTGGCCGATACCTTGTGAACTTTGTGAACTGCATCGACACAGGATGAGTACATGAGGCAAATGTTTTGCTCGTGTCCCACGGATGGCACCACTTGTTGATGCATAATCTGGCGCGGGCAGGATTTGACGACTCTCCCTGGGCCTTTAATCGTCTTCTCAAGCCCTGAGTAGACCTGTCAACAAAGAGAACCCGTTAGGAGTGGACCCGAGGCCGTAGCCCCGGGATCCACCTCCGACGGTCAAGTTAGTATCGGTGCGATATAGCATACAAGAATCTGGTTTAGAGTAACCTGTTGTGTTCTGTCAAGAAGAGAATCCCAGCCCTATATTTATAGGGTATGGATTAGGGTTTAGGCGTAGAGTGGGCCGTTGTCTGCCGGGCCGGACCCATTCTAGACTATACGTCCACATGAATGATTTGCGTTATTTTTTTTTATCTTTATTTTGCCTTAATAGTTTTTGCATTTGTTGTGTTAGTTCTTTTTGTTGCTGTGAGTCTTATGATATATTTCTATGTGCAGTTTCTTTGTTGTTAAGTTCTATTGTGTTAGGGACGTATTATTTAGCTGCAACATCATCTCGCTAGGTAAGTGTGTACTAATTCTTTGTTTGTTGGTTCCTTTAAATTTATTTGTATTACTTTTATGTTTTTTTCCAAATTTGTTGCTGCATGGTGTTGTTTCAATTCATGATGCACTATTATAATGTACCCATAGTTATTATTTTCTAAATTTGTGTTGTCTGCATTTTTTGAGTTAAATATGAAATTTAAAAAATCTCTTAGTTCTAAAATGTTGGTGGTAATGAGCCCAGAACAAGGTTAAGATAATCAATAGCCTAACTACGTATCAATTAAAGTTACCGGATATCACTTGGAATTGTGTTATCACTTTCCAAAGTAAATTATTCAACCCTAATGCCTGGGTATCACGAATATCTACTTGGGATAAGACCAAATCTTGTTAGTGATTTAGGCACAAATCAATAACCCTTCGTGTATAAGTGTTATATGTTTTCTGTGTGTCTTTCATGCATCATTTGATTTCCTATTTATAGGAAGATACTCATGGCTAGTCAAATGGAATTATGAGAATTAATCGGCCATTAATCTCCACATAATTATCCCCATTATAGCCTAAAATAGTCGTTACATGACCAATTAAACGAGGTCATGAGTGCAGATGTAACTGCCATTTGAATAGGTCAAATCAGTTACATACAACACTCTATCAGCAGAAACTCTGCTTATCAGCAGGATCCTAACACTAGTAGCAGAAACCAGCACTTCAGCAGGAACCATCAGCAGGAACCTGCACTCAGCAGAATCATGTACAACCACTATAGAGTCAGGGGAATCAGTGACTTGATGGGTGTACACTCCGTACCTCCAAACTCATTTCCAAGTATGATTAGATCCCTCAAGTGCACTAAATTTTCTAACATAAAAGACAAGAATCTGAAAATCATTTTGAACATAATGGTTCTAAAAATCAAAATAATGTATTTACAAGCAACATTCACCCTTCCAATTTGATCCTAACATCTAAAACACAAGGTTCTATAAGGGGTTATTCAGACAATCATTGCCTACCGTCGTTACACATTGATTCTGAGAATGGTGAGGATGTGGTTACGAGCAATATTCAACATTCAAATTTGACTATTAATCAAAATAACTTTGTTTCCAGCAATATCCAACATCTTCGAAAATTGCAAGAAAACCACCGAATACAACTTTGTTTCGATATAGTCACTGAAGTTGACGTAGCATTGTAAACAAGCCACAGAAGCCTAATGAGCATTGCCGTGGTGATTGGTGGTGGTGGTGGTGGGTTGCAGTTGTGCGTGGTGGTGATGGTGGCAGTGGGTTTTGGTGGTGCGTCGTGGTGGTGATTGGTGGGCGGTGGTTATATATTTGGGACTAACTAGGGTTATGTATTGGGGACAAATGGTGCAATTGTTTGTGTATTGGGGACTAACTAAGGTTATGTGTTGAGGATCAACGGTACAATTGGTTATGTGTTGGAGACTAACGGTCTAATAGGGGTGAGCAAAACCGAACCGATCTCAAACGGGTCGGGACTCGGTTTGTGTTTTTCGTTTTGTCGGGATCGGGTCGGGACGGGCCGAAAACCAAAAAACAACAAACAAAACCGATCAAACCGACCGATCCCGTCCCGTCCCGATTGTCCCGAAACTGAACCGAGCCTAATCGGTTCGGGACTCGGTTTGTGTTTTCCGGCTTGTCGGTATTCGGGATAGTCGGGATTCGGGTCGGGAGCGGCCCGATGCTCAGCCTTACGGTCTAATTACAATAACGGTCTATAAAGGTGTAATTAGTTATATTGGTTAAAATTTGAATGTATAATAGTAATGGTGGACATTTTGAAAATATGTTAGTCATATTAGCACAAATTGAAAAATACGTTAGTAATTTGTGATTTTAGCCCTGTGTTTCATCGTGAAATGGACCAAATGGTATGAAACAGTTTAAGAATTAAGAATGTGTTTCACTGTGATGATTAGCCCAATGGGCTAGAACTTCACCTGAGCATTTTTAAGCACTCATTGTATGAGAGTATGATGAGTATCAAACTATATGGTACACAATAGTGCACAACCGGTTGATCATATGACTTTCGCTAAAAAAAAAAAAAAAAAAAAAAAAAAAAAAAAAAAAAAAAAAAAAATGTTTGATCATATCACTAGGTAATTTTTATAAAAGAATTTAGGATGAACCGACTTTTTATCATTTTTACCTTTTAAAGGAGTAAGTAAAAAGAAGAAAACACGACTTAGTGAAAGACTACTACTTAGACTGCCATACTGTGCGAATGAAAGAGAATAAGATAACGTTAACAACATTTTTAGATAAGTCTAAATGAATAATTTGAAGCACGCTAAACCGCGTCACATATCGATATAAGTATTCCCGGATCAGTCTAGATAAAAGATACACCCGACGTACATAACTAGATCAAATTATTCGTGTAAAGATTCCGCAATAAATTCACTAAAGATAGTGTTATAAAAATTCATACCTTGTAACCTTTTTATATGTTTTGTCTTTCATAAAATTTTTAATTTACTACTACAATATTTAGCCACATAGACAAATATATACTCATGGACGGAACATCATTAAGACCAAAGGGGTTGTGGCCCCCCCAAAAAGTTTACTAAGTGTCATTTAATATATAATGTTAGTCATTAATTATGAAAGACATTAACATTTTGTAGTTTGGCCCCCCTAAAATATGTGTTTTATATTTTGGCCCCTCCAACAAATGAGTTCAACTTCCGTCCCTGTAATATACTCTTAAATTTTGTCACGGGAAAGTTAAGACTCCTTGTTATATGTTTTCATAAGTATGAAAAAGTGAAGTACTTGTGTAGGGCAAATAAAAAAAATATCATACTTGTCATAATTTCTTTTTATGGGTGGCGAATAATTTTTTTTGCTTTTGTTGGTACTTTCTCTTTAAATTCATATTTTTTAAGGTATTTTGCGAAATTTTGAACATTTTTTCTCCTCTTAGCTAATAAAAAAAAATTCCCCCGAAGGGCAAGAATGTCACATAGTACCCTAAAAATGATTAATTTGAAAGAAAAGTACCCACAAAAGTAAAAAAAATTGTTCGCTACCCACAAGAAGAAATGGTGACTAGTATGATACTTTTTTTAATCATTTGCGCTATTTGTGTAAGCTTTTATCCTATTCTCGAGCTACTTGTCCATGCCAAACAACCGGCCTTAGAAAAGGAGAAAACTTGATAGACACATATGATCCATGAATAGTGTGGTATATAAGCTAGGTAGATTCTTTTCTTTTACATATGTTAGGATTCAAAGTTGTCTAAGGTTTTCATGAAACATATCTCTTACATTTGAAATTGATCATCAGCTGTTGGTTTTATAGATAAAATAATAATAGTCGTGTGTTAGGATCGAACTTGAGATCACGGGATTGCACACAATACGTATGAAGAGGAAATGTAATAATTATTTATAATATGTTATAATTAATTATTAAATACAAAACAAATAAATAATAATTAGTATTATTGATTAATGACTAATTAATTATTAAACGAAGATTAGGAAACTAATTGCTAGGCAATACTTGGAAACAAAAGAAGGTTCCGGAATCCCCTTTGGGATGTTCCAACCGATCGGCCACAAGGAGGAACCCACCTCCTTTGTGCCTTGAGCTCCAAGTAATCTCTAGTATATAAGCAAACCCAAGGTGAAGAGTTTTCTCATAACTTGTACACACACAAATTGGGTTTTCTCTCCTTCTCTCTTTCTTTGGTCGAACCAAATCCGAACACCCCTAAGGGTTTCGAATTTCTTGCTTCCAAAATTGTTTTGTGGTATTTACTTGCATAAACGTTTTCTTGAATTAGTACGTGTGTACAAGAACGTGAATCAAACACACTATTGTTTGATTCTTGGATTGAATTACAAAAAGGTAAGGGGTAATTCATATAATCCTTATAAACCCTAATTAGGGTTCATTGGTTCCGGAAGATTGCATTGATTCTTGTTCGGGCTAGAATCACTACGGTATGTTTACTATTTAAATTAAAGATTAATTAATTACATGTTATTCGATCTATTATAATTGCTTCCGCTCATGCTCACTTTGATGTACTTGGTTTATTAATATGATTGTCATGATATGATAATTCCAACAGTGGCATCTAGAGCCGTTGTAATGTGTAATTAATTATCGCAACGCATAAAAATTGGATTTTGATTCGTATAGTTACATGTTTTTTTTTAGGGTTTGTGTTTTTTTTTATCCCTAACCCTAATTTGGGTCGATTTAGACCTAAGGGTTTTTAGGGTTTTGATTTTAATTTTTTTTTAAATTGACTAGAAACCCTAAGATGTCATGTAATTGTTTATGCGTTTTAGTAAACGATCTTGGTGCAATGTGTTAATTGTTGAGCTAAATCCATGAAAAGTGCATGTTTGCATGGATTTTTTTATTGTGTTGATTTAAATTGTTTAAATTGCTTATATATATTAATGGTTAAGTTATATTAAAACATGTAAATTTTAATAGATGTCGAATTGGGGAAGACTCCAATATTAAGTAATCAATTATGTGCTATGTGTATTTATTTAATTTTGGCTTACGCAATCGATTTATCGATGTATGTGGCTCTTTTTCCAAGAAAAAGAAAGCCCTAATTGAATTAATACGTTATACACCTAGATTTGATTATTAATAGGACTTTTTAATAAGATTTGCATGAGGCTACATGTTTATACATATTTAATTGTTATGATTATGTATATGTGTTTATTTAGTTGTTTTATTTTTTATTGTCAATTACTTGTTTTGTTTATTTATTGTGTTAGACATGTTTATTTAAACGAAAGGGTAATTTTTTGAATAGAAAAAATAATACGGACTAAATAATGGCGAAATTGTTTTGGTTTTTAAGAGTTAAAATTTCAAAGAATTGGTTGATTGATGTTTTTGTACGTAATGGTTAAATAGGCTCGACCGAAGTTTACACACTATAAGATGGGTATAAGGATGGCATCGCATTAAATTGTGGCCTTAGATAGACAACATTCATGTCTTAACGCTCGTTTGTGTGTAAATTAGACTTACCGAACAACCATTACATGTACATTGTCATCTTAAGGGTGAATAATCCACAATTCCACAATGATTATCCGAAACACTATGCCTTCGGGCGTAAGCAAAAGTACGATATAGTGGACGATAATTGATGGTTATTCTTTAATTGGTGAACCCGATACCTCAATCAAAACTTTGTTATTTTACTCTTAGCAAATTGGTAATAAAAATGTTTTGTAAAACCAATGTTATGAAGTTGTATGCATGCTTCTTCATACATTATTTTGATCACATCAAAATAGTTATACCCTTATAAATTAAGTTGAATGCCATCTAATTAAGAACACTTGAAGTTGTAATTTACGTCATAGTGAGACTTGGCGAGATTGCAATAGAGAGGTAAATTTCATAAATTCATTGCTAGCAGATCAACTGATGTAATGGATTTGTGAATTTACAGTTTTTAAGTTAGACGACTTAAATTGAGTAGGAAGTGAGACTTGACTCAAGGCATTACGATGGGGACTAAACATGCTTACAATACAAATGTTTTGTGATTGTAAATCCCATAAATCTAGGAATTGGACAAATGTTATGCCAATTACTTGTACGACAAGTTACCTCATATTATACTTTCATTACTAGCAGATCAACTGAATGTGATGAAACTATGTTTATGGAGGATCCTAGTTTTCAAGATTATTCTATGGATTGATTTTCCTTGGGTATTTTAATTTTCTTGAAAAATTGTATTATCAAAAATACTAATGTTTTGAACTTTCTTTATCTGTAGAAATGGCTCAAACTGATAACACCAACTTACGTTCTGTGTTCAAAACTTATTTTGAACGAGAAAAATTGACTGGCTCGGAAAATTTCAATGATTGGTACCGTTCACTAAGGATTGTCCTGCGAGTGACTGGTCAACTCGAAATCTTGAAAACGCCTTGTCCTGCTGAACCTGAAGGCACGGCAGCTACTGATGATGCCAAAGCCAAATGGAATCTTGATACCAAGGAACATATTGATGTGGCTGCAATGATGTTAGGGGGAATGTCCACAGCTCTTCAAAGACAGTTTGAGGAGTATTTTCCCAAGGACATGATTGATGAACTCAAGAAACTTTATGAGAAACCATCAAATGTAGAGATTTACGATTTGATGGAAGCTCTACATGGCTGTAAGCAAGGTCCTGGTGAACCTGTGAGTGCTCATGTGTTGAAAATGAAAAGTTACATGGATCAACTACAAACACTTGGGAAACCCTATGACAATGATATGGCTGTGCACTTAATCAATAGATCCCTTGATAAGGAATTTAGTGGTTTTGTGAGGAACTTCAATATGCATTGCGTGGGGAAGACTGTAAGTGAATTGCACGCACTGCTCATTGATTATGAGAAAGGTACACCACAAAAGGCTCCTACGTTCCAAGTACTAGCAATACAAGGGGGTAGAATTAACAAGCCAAATGCGAACAAGAAGAAGGGTAAAGGAAAGAAGAAGGCTGATAAGAATAAGCAGGTTATGGCTTATCAACCACCTCAACCTAAGAAGAACCCTCCTATCAAGAATAATCCAAAGAAGGATCAAGGATGCCATTACTGCAAGGTGATGGGCCATTGGAAGAGGAATTGTCCTCTTTATCTCGATGACTTGCGAAACAATAAGGTCAAGAAGACTGGGCACATGGGCGCCAGCACTTCAGGTAACTTATTTGTCATTGAATTATTTACTTTATCTCGTATGATAAATTCCTGGGTATATGATACTGGATGTGGTATTAATATTTGTAATACACTGCAGGGGTTTAGAGAGGAAAGGAGACTAGCTTATGGGGAGCAATTTCTGCATGTGGGAAATGGAGCACAAGCAGCAGTTGAAGCCATAGGAATGTTTAATTTAGTTTTACCTTCGGGTTTAGTACTTTGTTTAAACAATTGTCATTATGCACCTTCTATAATTAGAGGTGTTGTTTCCTTTTCATGTTTGTTGGATCTTGGTTTTTCTCATACTATTGATGGCAATAAAATTTCTGTTTCTTTAAATGGTGTATTTTATTTTAATGCTGTTGCTGTAAATGGTGTGTTTGAAATTGATATGAATAATTGTGTGACTTCCAACAATAATAATAATTCGATGTACAGCATAAGTAAGAGAATGAAGTATGACTTGAATTCGTCTTACCTTTGGCACTGTAGACTTGCCCATATAGGCAAGACTCGCATGCAAAAGCTGCAACGTGAAGGGCTTTTGAATAATATCAATGATGAGTCATTTGATAAATGCGAATCTTGTATTTCTGGGAAGATGACGAAGAAACCTTTTCATAATAATATGGAAAGAGCTTCAGATCTACTTGGTTTAATACACACGGATGTGTGTGGACCACTTAGACATGTGTCAAGGAGAGGTGCTGTCTACTTCTTAACTTTTACGGATGATTTCAGCCATTATGGTTATGTTTATTTACTTAAGCATAAACATGAGGTATTTGAAACATTTAAAGTTTTCAAAGCAGAAGTAGAATTGCAATTGGGAAAGAAGATTAAAGCTCTTCGTTCTGATCGAGGTGGTGAATACCTTAGTCAAGATTTTAAAGATTTCTTAACTGAGAATGGAATTGTCCAGAATCTCACATCTCCATATACTCCACAACAAAATGGTGTATCTGAGAGAAGGAATCGTACATTGTTGGACATGGTTCGATCAATGTATAATCTTACTAATCTTCCTTTGTTTTTTTGGGATTATGCTCTTGAATCAGCTGTTCGTATTTTGAATATGGTTCCCACCAAGAAGGTTGATAAGACACCATATGAGATATGGACTGGAAAAGATCCGAACTTGTCTTATTTAAAGGTCTGGGGTTGTGAGGCGTATGTTAAACGTGACTCACAAGATAAACTCCAACAAAGATCTGTAAAATGCATTTTTATAGGATACCCTAAGGAAACTATGGGTTACTACTTTTACTACCCACCTGAGAACAAAGTGTTTGTTGCAAGATATGGTGATTTTCTTGAAAGTGAATTTGTGGTTCAAGAAATCAGTGGGAGAGTATATGATTTAGAAGATGATCTAAATAATGCATTGCCTTCAGAAAACACTAGCACACTTCCTATAGAACCAGAAAGTCTGGGTCCTCCACCGGAAGTTGAAGTAATTCCCATTCGCAGATCTGCGAGATCTGTGAAAGCTCCTGACCGTCTATGTCTTAATGTAGAGGTCGATCAGCATACACTAGGGGATCTTGATGAACCTACTAGTTATAGAGCTGCCATTAAAAGCTCTCAAAAAGCTAAATGGAAAGCTGCTATGGATGGGGAAATACAATCCATGCATGACAATGAAGTCTGGGAAGAAGTTGACTTACCTCCTGGTGCCATGGTAGTTGGGAGTAAGTGGCTTTACAAAATCAAGACTGACATGAATGGATATGCACACATTTATAAGGCTCGTCTAGTTGCTAAAGGTTTTACTCAAACTTTTGGAATTGATTACAAGGAGACATTTTCTCCTGTAGCAGACATAAGAGCTATAAGAATTCTCATAGCTATAGCAGCGTACTATGACTATGAGATTTGGCAAATGGATGTGAAAACCGCTTTCTTAAATGGTCATCTAGATGAAGACATCTATATGGAACAACCAGAAGGGTTTGAAAATCCAGAATTTCCAGAGCGTGTTTGCAAGCTTAAGAGATCTATTTATGGATTAAAGCAAGCATCACGACAATGGAACAAGAGATTTGATGCTGAAATTAAAAAGTTTGGATTCACTCAAAATCTTGATGAGCCATGTGTGTATCACAAAGCTAGTGGGAGTGATAATGTAACTTTCCTAATTCTATATGTTGATGACATATTGATCATGGGAAAAGACATTCCAAGTTTACAAGCTGTTAAGGCATATCTTGGAAAGTGCTTTTCTATGAAAGATTTAGGAGAAGCTGCATACATTCTGGGAATCAAAATCTATAGAGATAGATCAAGGCGGTTAATTGGATTAAGTCAAAGTGCTTACATTGACAAAATATTGAAGAGATTCAATATGCAAAATTCCAAGAAAGGATATTTGCCGATGGAAGTAAAACATGGCTTATGTAATGAGCATTGTGCTTCAACACCTGAAGAGGTGGATCGCATGAGTAATGTTCCTTATGCTTCGGCTGTAGGATCTATTATGTATGCGGTTAAGTGCACAAGGCCAGATGTGGCGTTTGCTCAAAATATTACCAGTCAATTTCAACAGAATCCAGGTGAAAAACATTGGATTGCTGTTAAACATATTCTTAAGTATTTGAGGAATACAAAAGATATGTTTTTGGTATATGGTGGAAATCCATCTACAGAACTTTGTGTTACAGGTTTCTGTGATGCATCCTTTCAAAGTAATAAAGATGATTCGAAGTCTCAGACGGGTTATGTCTTTGTTATCAATGGAGGAGCTGTAGATTGGAGGAGCAAGAAGCAGAGTACAATTGCGATGTCTGCAACAGAAGCTGAATACATTGCTGCTTCGGAAGCTGCTATGGAGGCTGTTTGGATTAGGAAATTCGTTTCTGGGCTTGGTGTTATGCCTTCAATTGAATTACCTATTGATATGTATTGTGACAATTCTGCTGCAATCATATTTGCCAATGAACCTGGAGTCATGAGAGGCACCAGACATTTTCTACGGAAGTATCACTTTGTTCGTGAAAAGGTTGACGAAGGTGAAATAAATCTGTTGAAGGTTCACACAGATGAAAACTTAGCTGATCCGTTCACTAAGGCTTTAGCGAAAGAAAAGCTTAATGAATTAGCCAATGGAATTGGACTTAAATTAGCTAGTAGTTTCATGCATAACTGTGATTAGTATTTGGATAAAGGATATTGTAAACAATTTTTATTTTAATGAAATAAAGTATGTTGGTATGTTTATTTCCATTTGTTAATTATTGTTGTCCTATTTTTGCATGTTTAAATCCATGAATAAAAGTTATTCTAAATTGTCCATTGTCAGTTAATAATATGGGAATATTATTAAATTAAGACAAGTATGAAGTTGGTATAATATACTTAGTGTATATTGATGCGTAGTCATGCCATTTCAGATGATATTCGATGATACTGAATATAGGACTTATCCCAACTATATGATGTTACTTTATGGATCTTGTCATTAAGTAAATCATAAGAAGTTATCCTTAGACTTGAGATACAAAATAACGGTCATGAATGTAGTACATTTTTGTGAAACAACTTAACGCTATACGTAAATGTTAGTAATAAGGGTTGTTTTCGGAAGTGTTACAAAGTTTGTGTGTTTTGCTTGTAGTCAATAAAGAATTTGTTTCTTCAAATTAATTTTGGAGTTTAATACTGCTGGGCCCCTCGTAGGGTTGTCAAGGTGTTTGCGTGGCCACGCCCAAGGTCTTTTATGAAAGGTTCAAAAGATTTGGTAATCTTGTCAATTTCTAACAACGAGAAACAGAATGGTTAATTAAGGAATGATCTAGATCCATATCCTTATTAACGTAGTATTAGAAACAAAGGGATAATAATAATGAGAAATCATTAAAAGGTTTTCCAGGAGCCTTACTCAAGTTGTACTAGAGGCATCGACGTGTTGCAAGACGTTAATCGATGTGATCACACTATTATGATATGTCTAAGTGGGAGCTGTTGGTTTTATAGACAAAATAATAATAGTCGTGTGTTAGGATCGAACTTGAGATCACGGGATTGCACACAATACGTATGAAGAGGAAATGTAATAATTATTTATAATATGTTATAATTAATTATTAAATACAAAACAAATAAATAATAATTAGTATTATTGATTAATGACTAATTAATTATTAAACGAAGATTAGGAAACTAATTGCTAGGCAATACTTGGAAACAAAAGAAGGTTCCGGAATCCCCTTTGGGATGTTCCAACCGATCGGCCACAAGGAGGAACCCACCTCCTTTGTGCCTTGAGCTCCAAGTAATCTCTAGTATATAAGCAAACCCAAGGTGAAGAGTTTTCTCATAACTTGTACACACACAAATTGGGTTTTCTCTCCTTCTCTCTTTCTTTGGTCGAACCAAATCCGAACACCCCTAAGGGTTTCGAATTTCTTGCTTCCAAAATTGTTTTGTGGTATTTACTTGCATAAACATTTTCTTGAATTAGTACGTGTGTACAAGAACGTGAATCAAACACACTATTGTTTGATTCTTGGATTGAATTACAAAAAGGTAAGGGGTAATTCATATAATCCTTATAAACCCTAATTAGGGTTCATTGGTTCCGGAAGATTGCATTGATTCTTGTTCGGGCTAGAATCACTACGGTATGTTTACTATTTAAATTAAAGATTAATTAATTACATGTTATTCGATCTATTATAATTGCTTCCGCTCATGCTCACTTTGATGTACTTGGTTTATTAATATGATTGTCATGATATGATAATTCCAACATCAGCGTCATCCCACACTCACAGCAAAGTCATCTCGTTCGCCTACCCTCTGTGACTGAGCAACCACAATGCTATCGAACCATGTGTTGATTTGTCTTTCATTATCAAACATAAAAGCCGACTTTGGTCCTATTCGAATCTTCGCTAAATCCGAACCATCTTCATCCTATCTATCGTTCCATCTTCATTCCCCCCATAGTTTTATCTCCAAGACGTGGATCTTGGCTCACCTTCCTTCGAAAGCCACTAGTTGGAGTGTGTGGATTGCTAGACCTTTTGATCTCTTCGTGCCTCATGACGTAGATTTGTAATCTCCAACTCCTTGCATAGAACAATTATTCTCCAGTTATTGTATATGTAAAGTAAAACTTATTAACCATCAATCAATATCATTTCAGTCACCCTTTTGAGATTCTCTAAGAATATTAAAAATAGCATAAATGATTATGATGTTGATATTATCACATTCAAGAGTCCGAGAGTCTCGGCTCACTTTAGTTAGTGCTCCACTAGACTAGGAGAGTTGTCCGAAGTTATTTCTTGTAGGGTGGACAATGGCTGGTGCTAAAAGACACCCAGGGTCAGAGTGTTCCCGCCAATCTACACATTTTGTGGATTATCACATTTCAAAATGTAATCACTATAATTGATATCATGTGTCCTCACTCAGACATTTATACATGATAACTTATTTATCACATATCTCATTATCTTTTATTAAAAAACACGTCGTTTAAATCAATATATTTTTAAGCAAAAACATTTGTTTAGACCTTCATATTGTGAAAGCTGGACAAACAAATGCTATCTAAAACCATATAAACTTGGACAAACAAATGCTATTTAAGTGAAATTAGTTTAATTTTTTGCGTGAATAAACTTTATTTTATTATGCAGTATGAGCTAATAGTTTGTCAAAGATTGATCAAGTTGAATGAGAGTCATTACATCTATCATGTGACTTGGTTTAACGAGCTTCAGATATTGGAGTAGCTAAAAAATTGTAAAACGTTCTCTTTTATTTGCACAATATGAATGTCTTTATTCTTTTTTAAAACGTCATCTTCATTTCTTTTTTCTTTTTTCTTTTTTCTTTTTCTGTTGATATGCTTCTTACAAATCGCCACACATACAAAGATTTTTTTTTTTTTTTTTTTAAATAACTCGGTTCAAGTTTTGTTGAATCATAAACTTCAGCCCTTATAAAAAGGTAAAGATGAATAAACTTTGGATTTTTCTTAAGTTACTATTATACCTAACAGAAAACTTATTTTTGTCCTTCTTTCGATTGGCCGTGCGGCGTGCACCATCATACACCATATAGTTTTATACTTTTATTATTATAATCTGAAATTAGTTTTCAACTCACAAAGCTTCTTCAACTCGTCATGACTTCGTCTAGATTAAAGTGATTCAAACGATAGTGAGGTAAAACTGAATCGCATCGTTGGTTCAATCATTAGCAGTTGCATATTTTTTGGCTTGACTGTCGGGTGACGTTTATAATCAACTATAACTGTAAGAGGGTATCAATAAGAATTGCATTGTTGCATGTTATTTGTATGCTTTCATTCAATGCTACTTATAATAGCCGCGCACGCGCGAGTTTTTTTTAATTTTTTTAATCATATATTTTTATTTATTAAAAAACAAATAATTTAATCTTTATTTTGTTTGATTTATGATATTTAATTATAGTTTTTTATCATTAAAGATAATTATTTAAAAATTTTAATCTTATTATTAATTGCATCTTATTTATATTTTTTGTATTTATCTTCTAGTTGTGTTATGGATAAATATAAAATGTTACATAATAAGAAAATAATCTTTTTTTTAAATAAAATTATTACCAAATAAGGTATGAATTTATTTTTTTAAATGAAAAATTCCCAATAAAGCTTTTGTTTTATTATATAAAAGATGTCTAACATGTTATAGATAGCGAGACAGGTCTGATTGGCTTCAAACGGTCAACCTAAATTGACCAGGTGATGGTCAACTGGGTCAAACTGCCTAAGAGTCAATCTCCGTGGAAGTATAGGGTTTCCCCGGGTCGTTATGTCCCGACGAGGTGTGGATGGTAATCGAAACGGGTTTGTGATCGGGTGAATTTGGACGAAAATGGGTGTAAGAGAGTTGTGATTGATTACACTACTGAAATATAAAAGAAAATAGCTTAAGGAAGCTATCTTAACAAGTACGTAAAACTAGAAAACCTAGAAACGTTTAAAACCTAAAAATGCGTACGTTGAATTTAAATTTACGTTAACGTACGAAATAAAACGCGAGTTTTGTTAAATAAAATACCTACGGATATGAAAATTATATTTTTACAATCCTAATGATAAAAGAGAATTTTTAGAAAATTAAAATTAATTTTTATACTATTTATATAATTATTATTAATTAAATACTATTTTCTAATTTACTTTTAATTATTTAAAATACCCTAAAATACAAATAATTAGGAAATTAACCTAGAAAAATGAAATTTAAATTTGGAAAAATCTAAAATAATATAAAACTAATTTTAAAACTAAAAATATATTTTTAAGATTTTTTAAATAATTATTATTAATTATTAACTAATTATTAATTAATATAAACTAATATTAATTATTAAAAATACTAAATGAAAAGAGAAAATTACGAAAAAATTACAGAAATTATTTTATAACTACAGGAACCTAGGAAAATTATATAAATAAGATTTGCTTTATGAAAAAGCTGAAAAATAAGCTAAAGAGCTTAAATATAAGCTATCACTTCTAGAAAAGTTGGATTTTCTTTGATTTTCTTTTACAAACCTATTTAACTACTGAGAATAAACAACTTTTGTGAAGGAATTTTGATTAGCACTCAATAATAAGCACAATGCAAGCCAATAAGCCCAACAGTTGGCTTATTGACTTAATATTGGTATTCCTAAGCTCACATAAGCTATCTACTGAACACTAAAGATCAAATAAGCTATAAGTAAATTAAATTGACCAAAATAAGTTGAAATAACAAGAGTTAACACAGAATAAGCTAATGAGAAGTAAAAAGCAATTCCAAATACCACAGATCAAACAGGCCTGCAAGCATCTTGAAGGGTGATTTAGGCCCACCAAATAAGCTCAGGGGTGTAAGGAAAAGGTTCCACCAATGAGTTGGCTAGGAGAGCTTCTCAAAATGCCCAAGAGCTTGAGCTAGGGCCCACCAATAAGCTGATAATAAGCTTGTGAACCTGACCCCTTGGGACAAGTTTCCGGGACAACTCAAGAGCAGGCCTGAGTGGACATTTAGCAGGCTAGGTTTCAAGCAAGAACATAAACTCAGATCCAATAAAGAGCATACAAAACCAATCTCTATATTCCTAACTACTAGCAAACACAGTAATATGCCTAGAATCCTACTTAAACTAACCTAAAAATAAGAGCAACAAGGGGTTCATGGGAACTGTGATAACAGGTTCTAAATGGGCTTTTTAAGCTTACTAAAGGCTACCAAGAAGCTAGTGACAAGCCATAAAAATACAAAGTAACCAAAATCCTACCTAAGGTAGCACACCTAAACTAATTACAATCAAAAAATAAGCTAAGAAGCATTGAAACAGTAATCCTACACCTAAGGTTGCAGCAGGGCAAATTAAGCAAACAATTGAGATCTAAAATGCAAAATAAGCTTAAGATTATATTACCTATACTACTGATTACTTGTGTAACAAAATTTAAAACCTAATCCTATCCCTAGCCAACCTAATTTTGTGAATGAAGAGCATAAATTGGGGCAGGATGCTGCAATGCAACCTAAATGGGTCAGATTAGATGTGCTAGGTGCAGGGCATTACATGCTCAGACAGTGTCACAACTCGTAAATTCTGGTCTTTTCCCGAACTTTCACATTTACTATTCATCGATCACTATTCATCATTTTACTATTCATCTTTTTCGGAGTCAGTTTGTGATTCTGAGAAGCGTTCAAAAATTTTACTATTCATAAAACACTATTCACCTCCGGAGAAAATTTGTCGTTTATGCGTGAGTTGCGTCATTTCTGTATACGTACGGTTATTTACCTAATAAACGTTATCTTACGAGCTATTATTTTGAATAATTGATCCGACAATCCCAACTATGGTCCTAACACATTTTTATACTCATTATAATAATATAAAAATTTTATTATTAAATTGCCCGGTGTTTTCAAATCAACTGTTACGTTTTCCGGTCGAAGCTTATAACTCCGTCGGTTTGCGATATTTCAACCCGATAATTATTTTAACATCCGATTTTTATCAGGAATAATATTTTACAACTTCTTCGTATTTTATTTCACATCGGTAAAATTTATTTTTAGTTAACTCGGTACCCGATAACACCCAATACACAACCAAAACTAACTAATACTTGCACCATGGGACAAGCTCATTTATGAGCACACACACTCTTCCTTGTTTTACTCTTTGTGCCCCCCCCCCCCCCCCCCCCTAGCCCCCCTAAAAACATGGATCTTGCTCCATGTACAAAATATCTATACATATATACTCATTTCACCACATTTGTTTTTCATTTACACACCAAACATAACTAGCTCAAAAACTTTTCTCTCTTCCTCCCCTTTTGTGTATAATCGGCCAAGGGCAACAACCAAGAAGAAACCATAATTTTTCCAAGATCAAGTGTTAATCTAGTTCCTTTTGTTGTCCTTGTTTGAGTTTTGTAATAAAACTCAAGGTTTCTTAGGTTTTACTCATCCAAGCTCTATAATCTTTCTTTGTAAGTTGTCAAACTCTTTTTCATAATTTCTTCATGTTATTTTTATGGTCATATGATTTCCATTCAAGATCTACATGCATATGTTAGTTATACCACTCATTTATATATATATCTAACTTTTGAACTCTAGAAATGGATTATAGTTAGATCCTTGTTAGATCCACTTGACTTATGATGTTTAGGAACCCATGACACCCTAAGAAGGTGTATGGTAAGATTAGACTAGATTTGTGGTGATTGAAAGTGATTTGGTTGAAGTTGAAACAAGTTTGAAACTAGGAAAATGATTTTTGAAACAATAGATATACCTACTGTCGCTATTTTGAAAACGTGGGAAACTCAGTAACTCAGGGGATATTTTTTAACAAAGATTTAGAAAATAATTTTAAAAACGAATCCGTGGGCGAAAGAACGAACTAAAACGAGTTAATAACGAAGGAGATATGATTTTCCGAATTTAACGACGAAAACTATTTTCTGAAAAACTGCATGCTGTTTGACAGTTTTCGACGGGCAAATAGAGGCGTTAAACGTAACCTAGAGGAACCGAGCTATCGAAAATATATTAGTATATACTAAAACGAATCCGTGGATATAAAGAACGAGTAAAATGAGCTTAAAACGACCAAGTTATACATGTTTTAAATCGTCAAAACTATATATATATATATAGTCACTACTAGAAAATAATATAACTACGTACTAAATAATATATTTTCTAGATTTCTTATTCAAGGAGTTTATTTTTAACTAACGAAATACGTACGACCCAAGGTTCATTTATGCGACTACTAGACGATATCTTAAGGTTTTCAAAACGAGGAATATAACACTTACGTTTTTATATACGATATATTACGACAAGTTTTTATTATTCTAGTTGGACTTATTTTTCCTAAGTATGGAAAATACTTTACTTTGACAATAACAATTATTTCCAAGTTACGAGTGGTATAGGTATCATGTGTATGCATATTCTCTTCATCCTTTCATGATCTAAGTAGATCACTATCATTCATATTAGGTTGCGGTTAGAGATTGAACCTCATTTCTGTGTATCCACTTTTGTCATCGTAGCTATCACACCAGGTGAGTCATAGCCCCACTTTTACTCTTTAGTACTTGTTTTAAACTCTTTGGGGGAGATACATGCTTAAACTGTTTACTCTTAATTGAACTTAAATGACTCTTGCTTCACTATTTATGCTCATAAGCAAAATGTACTCAAATTAACTTGTTTGAACTATTGAACCTTTTGACTTGAACTTTTGGACTTATTGTACTGTACGTTCTAAGACTTAAAGTCTCCCTTGTTCGGAGCAACGCTATAAAGTCTCCCATGTTCGGAGCAACGCTATAAAGTCTCCCTTGTTCGGAGCAACGCTATAAAGTCTCTCATGTTCAGAGCATCCTTAATAATTCTCGCCATGGTGGAGTGACTAATAATTCTTCACCAAGTCGGTGGAGTGACTAATAATTCTTTGCCTAGGTGGCAGAGTGACTTCAAGTCTCCCTTGTTCGGAGCGGCCTTGATTTATTATATACTATGTGCCCATATTGTAAATTATATTGACCACGTGTACTTGACTACTAAACATGCAACTATTTGGCAGTGGATTGTGAACACACAGGTTACAAGTCTCTTATGGCGGGACTTGTAACTGAGTGGATTTACGATGCCTTTGCTGTGTGATCATTTTTCTATAAACTTTATTTGTTAAACAAACTCTATGAACTCACCAACCTCGTGTTGACACTTTAGCATGTATTTTCAGGTTTTAACCAATGGCACGCTACTGGAGGTTTTGGCAGGGCATGGCATGGTCATAGAAGACTCTGATATTCATTTGGGGACCGTTATAAATTATTTTAAGGGCCTACTTCCGCACTACTTTTAACGATGTAAATTCAACATTTTGACTTAACTATATTATTCTAAATGATTGAAGTGAAAACCATTTTTGAACTTGTGTTGTAATACTAATTGAGTTACACCCCAGCAACACGTATGCTTCCGCTGGACCCGATCTTGGGGGTGTGACAGATTGGCATCAGAGCTTTGGCTATAGCGAACTAAGTGTTTTAAAACCTAGACTATAGCTACTTTTATGAAAAACTTAACCCTATGACCGTCACGTGCTTGCCTGCCAAGCTGAAGCCTCACTTGTGGTTTGTTGCTGACTTAGGTGATGAGATTTGTGTCTCATTATCTGGTATATTATGTTCATTTATTCTAGTTGATTTCTATCATTGTCTTTCATATAAGCATGTTCACGTATCATATATGTCACCCTGTTATGTTTTTCCTTGCATAGTTTCATCATTTGACCTCGAGTTTGGTCACCTGCCTTAGTCTTTCTGAACGTCTTGGTATTTGTGAAGGACATAGTCTTAGTATAACTGAGCTGAGTATTTCAAAATTCATCGAACCTCGGTGGAATATAGACTAGTCACCTATATTCAACCCGGGATAGTGGGACATAGGCTGACTATCTATATCCGACTCAGAAATGAATTTTGCAACACTGAGAATGGTTATAATAAAATTTTGTCTGGATTGAATTCTCTACTTAATTTCCGAATGCTTCATTTATGTGTGTGTATACCCTCGTTGTCAGAACGCTTATACTTTTCATCACCTCGTAAACCGCCGCCTAGAAGCACGTCAACTGGTCATTTCATCTCATGAATCTTCACCTTTTTAACACTTCGGAGACCAACGTTAACTGAACTTCGGGACGAAGTTCCCTTAAGGGGTAGAGACTGTCACAACTCGTAAATTCTGGTCTTTTCCCGAACTTTCACATTTACTATTCATCGGTTACTATTCATCGATCACTATTCATCATTTTACTATTCATCTTTTTCGGAGTCAGTTTGTGATTCTGAGAAGCGTTCAAAAATTTTACTATTCATAAAACACTATTCACCTCCGGAGAAAATTTGTCGTTTATGCGTGAGTTGCGTCATTTCTGTATACGTACGGTTATTTACCTAATAAACATTATCTTACGAGCTATTATTTTGAATAATTGATCCGACAATCCCAACTATGGTCCTAACACATTTTTATACTCATTATAATAATATAAAAATTTTATTATTAAATTGCCCGGTGTTTTCAAATTAACTGTTACGTTTTCCGGTCGAAGCTTATAACTCCGTCGGTTTGCGATATTTCAACCCGATAATTATTTTAACATCCGATTTTTATCAGGAATAATATTTTACAACTTTTACAACTTCTTCGTATTTTATTTCACCTCGGTAAAATTTATTTTTAGTTAACTCGGTACCCGATAACACCCAATACACAACCAAAACTAACTAATACTTGCACCATGGGACAAGCTCATTTATGAGCACACACACTCTTCCTTGTTTTACTCTTTGTGCCCCCCCCCCCCCCCTAGCCCCCCTAAAAACATGGATCTTGCTCCATGTACAAAATATCTATACATATATACTCATTTCACCACATTTGTTTTTCAATTACACACCAAACATAACTAGCTCAAAAACTTTTCTCCCTTCCTCCCCTTTTGTGTATAATCGGCCAAGGGCAACAACCAAGAAGAAACCATAATTTTTCCAAGATCAAGTGTTAATCTAGTTCCTTTTGTTGTCCTTGTTTGAGTTTTGTAATAAAACTCAAGGTTTCTTAGGTTTTACTCATCCAAGCTCTATAATCTTTCTTTGTAAGTTTTCAAACTCTTTTTCATAATTTCTTCATGTTATTTTTATGGTCATATGATTTCCATTCAAGATCTACATGCATATGTTAGTTATACCACTCATTTATATATATATATCTAACTTTTGAACTCTAGAAACGGATTATAGTTAGATCCTTGTTAGATCCACTTGATTTATGATGTTTAGGAACCCATGACACCCTAAGAAGGTATATGGTAAGATTAGACTAGATTTGTGGTGATTGAAAGTGATTTGGTTGAAGTTGAAACAAGTTTGAAACTAGGAAAATGATTTTTGAAACAATAGATATACCTACTGTTGCTATTTTGAAAATGTGGGAAACTCAGTAACTCAGGGGATATTTTCAAACAAAGATTTAGAAAATACTTTTAAAAACGAATCCGTGGGCGAAAGAACGAACTAAAACGAGTTAATAACGAAGGAGATATGATTTTCCGAATTTAACGACGAAAACTATTTTCTGAAAAACTGCATGCTGTTTGACAGTTTTCGACGGGCAAATAGAGGCGTTAAACGTAACCTAGAGGAACCGAGCTATCGAAAATATATTAGTATATACTAAAACGAATCCGTGGATATAAAGAACGAGTAAAATGAGCTTAAAACGACCAAGTTATACATGTTTTAAATCGTCAAAACTATATATATATATAGTCACTACTAGAAAATAATATAACTACGTACTAAATAATATATTTTCTAGATTTCTTATTCAAGGAGTTTATTTTTAACTAACGAAATACGTACGACCCAAGGTTCATTTATGCGACTACTAGACGATATCTTAAGGTTTTCAAAACGAGGAATATAACACTAACGTTTTTATATACGATATATTACGACAAGTTTTTATTATTCTAGTTGGACTTATTTTTCCTAAGTATGGAAAATACTTTACTTTGACAATAACAATTATTTCCAAGTTACGAGTGGTATAGGTATCATGTGTATGCATATTCTCTTCATCCTTTCATGATCTAAGTAGATCACTATCATTCATATTAGGTTGCGGTTAGAGATTGAACCTCATTTCTGTGTATCCACTTTTGTCATCGTAGCTATCACACCAGGTGAGTCATAGCCCCACTTTACTCTTTAGTACTTGTTTTAAACTCTTTGGGGGAGATACATGCTTAAACTGTTTACTCTTAATTGAACTTAAATGACTCCTGCTTCACTATTTATGCTCATAAGCAAAATGTACTCAAATTAACTTGTTTGAACTATTGAACCTTTTGACTTGAACTTTTGGACTTATTGTACTGTACGTTCTAAGACTTAAAGTCTCCCTTGTTCGGAGCAACGCTATAAAGTCTCCCTTGTTCGGAGCAACGCTATAAAGTCTCTCATGTTCAGAGCATCCTTAATAATTCTCGCCATGGTGGAGTGACTAATAATTCTTCACCAAGTCGGTGGAGTGACTAATAATTCTTTGCCTAGGTGGCAGAGTGACTTCAAGTCTCCCTTGTTCGGAGCGGCCTTGATTTATTATATACTATGTGCCCATATTGTAAACTATATTGACCACGTGTACTTGACTACTAAACATGCAACTATTTGGCAGTGGGTTGTGAACACACAGGTTACAAGTCTCTTATGGCGGGACTTGTAACTGAGTGGATTTACGATACCTTTGCTGTGTGATCATTTTTCTATAAACTTTATTTGTTAAACAAACTCTATGAACTCACCAACCTCGTGTTGACACTTTAGCATGTATTTTCAGGTTTTAACCAATGGCACGCTACTGGAGGTTTTGGCAGGGCATGGCATGGTCATAGAAGACTCTGATATTCATTTGGGGACCGTTATAAATTATTTTAAGGGCCTACTTCCGCACTACTTTTAACGATGTAAATTCAACATTTTGACTTAACTATATTATTCTAAATGATTGAAGTGAAAACCATTTTTGAACTTGTGTTGTAATACTAATTGAGTTACACCCCAGCTACACGTATGCTTCCGCTGGACCCGATCTTGGGGGTGTGACAGACAGGTAACAAAAAGCAATAAATAAGCACTAGAGAAAAAAATCAAAAAAATATAACAAAATTAGTTCAAGTAATACAACCTAACAAATATTAAAAATCCAAGATTACAGACCCTAACTCCTAAGCATGAGCAAATGAAAATTCCTTCAACTTTGAGCAAATTTTAGAGACTTTGACTTTTTCAATTTTGCCAATGTTGACCAAAGTAAATTTTAAATCTTCCTAGATTACTGTATGTGTTGTATTATGCCAACATGAGACTGTATTTAACTAGGTTAACAAATTTTAAACCTAATGTGGAGAGTTGGGGTCCAACAATCCTAACAGTGATGCAACTAAGGGGGATTCAAGGCAATTTTTAACTTTTAAGTGAATGAGTCAAATTTTTATGACTGATATGGCCTCTCCTAACCTAATGCAGACTAGATATGTATCTAACAAGACATGAAATCAACAAGAGCACTCCAATAGCAGTTAAACCAAACACCCCTAATTGGTCAGGTTATAGGATTTTTAAGCTACAAATGATCAAATCATGACAAGTTCAGGTTTCATCCAAGTTATGTGACCTCTAAAAGATACTTATAAACTAGAACTAACAAGCACCAAACAGAAATATTGAGAATCAATGAAAATGCAAGAACTGACAGTTAAATTTGAAAACTGAATTGCAATAACCAAAGAGTGAATTACAAAACTACATTTTAGAGTACAAGTAGATTCAAGAGCTGGAATTAAAATTACAAGGAAACTAAATGAGTCAAAACTTTTCTAAGACATGAAAAGTTGGACAAATGTAACTGTGGGGAGGACTTCTTATTTATTCTAGGGTTTCTTTTCTTCTTCTCTCAATACCCATCTTCAATTGTGCTTCTTGTAGACAAATCCCAGCTGTTGGTTTGCTTGTGGAATGATCTAAGCCCTTGATTGCAATTTGGCGCCCAAAGTGTTGTAGGATGTTATACAAGTGGGGGTTGACTTTGGTGAGGGTATAGGGTTGCTGGGTAGGTTGTGTTGGAGATTGGAGGGGACAAAAGTGTTGGAGTAGCAGGGATGGTTGTCTGGGTGTTGGTGATTTGGCGGGGAAGAAAGAAAAAGGAGGTGGGGGTCAAAATAGGGTGCGTTGACCCTGGTTTTAATAAAACGGGGGAGGAGTATATATTATTTAGGGATTGGATTGGGCTTGTTGTGTGGTTTGGGCCTGGTTTTGTTTTAGATCAGGATTTGGTGTTTAGTTTGGATTGGGATATTGGATAAAAAAATAACATGGTCCAATTGGTATGTAATGGTAAAATAAACCCAAGGACCAAAAGTGTAACTTGCTGAAAATTGAAGGGTGAATTTTGCCAACTGTTCAAAGTTATCCAAGGGGCCATAATTGCCAAGTTTCATTTACCAAAGGACCTTAAAAGTTAATTTTCCAATTTAAACTTTACGGGGACTGAAACTGTCAAATGTTGAAACTTGAAGGACCAAAAGTGTATATTCTTAAAACTTTCATTTCAAGGACCAATGTTGACAATTTGTAAATTCCCAAAGACCAAAGTTGACTTATCATCCAAAATATTCCACCAGGGACCAATTTTGCCAAATTATGAAATTCAGGGACCAAACTTTTAAATTCTCAAAACTTTTGAAATTTTCACCAAATGACTAAATATGACAACTTATGATTTCAAAAGGACCCTTGGTGACTTTTCTTTCCAAATAAGTGCTCAAGGACTATTTTTGCCAATTTTTGAAAGTTGGGGGACTGAAACTGCCAATTTTGCAAACTTTGTACGTTTTTCATCTGTTTTTACTCATTTTGCATCTAAAATATATAAAACACAATTTTGAAATATTTTTAGTATTTTGATGCATTTCTGAGTGTTTTTGTATGTTTTGGCAGTTCAGATACGATAAAAATGATGAGTATTTGCACACTCATCAAGGTCCATAGAATGTGATGGGCTTCATGTTTAAAATGAGGCCCAAAGCTCAAAAATTAAGATTGCACTTCACCTTTTAAGTCACCAAACTATATTATGCGTACAACTTCAAAAGTGCAAATGATACGCCTGGGCCGAGCCCATGACCTATTTAGGTCTTAGGGTTTTACCTTACTTCATTTTATACATACTCTTGTAATCATTTATTATAATCGATAAAAGTTTAAGATAAACAAATCTCTAGCTCTTCTCTCTATTTTCTTAAGGAGCTCGCACACGCTAAAAGTGGTGTCTTATCCCGATACAACCCCTAACCGGGTCGTATCAATTGGTGCTTTCATTAAGAACTTTCATTGAGAGGGCTTACAAATAGGGTTCCCAAAAAAAAAAAAAAAACTGTTCATCGGGTACTATACATCGAAGTATTGTTTATCGCGGGTACTATTCATCGATTTTTTTTAGTTATTAATCGCTTGAGTATTATTCATGGCATTAGGAAGCGATCAGAACACGGAATACGCACTCTCTAAGCTCTTGCAAATGGGTACGGTGGCCGAATATGAGAGTGAGTTTGTGGTACATGCAAATCGAGTAACAAGGATCTCTGAATCCTTACTTACATCGTGTTATATCTCTGGACTTAAACTGGATCTACAATGTTTAATCTTACCGTCAAATCCCAAAACTCTAGACGAAGCTTTTTCATTGACCCGTGCGGCTTCGCTAACCTAGATATTTGAGAATTTTTAAGGTCCAATCCTTTAACTTTGGGAGAATATTTCTTCAAAGCTCGTATCACCGATGTTCG
Organism: Artemisia argyi; assembly: GCA_030686995.1. Classification (NCBI taxonomy): domain Eukaryota; kingdom Viridiplantae; phylum Streptophyta; class Magnoliopsida; order Asterales; family Asteraceae; genus Artemisia; species Artemisia argyi. The sequence continues at coordinate 7,079,411 of CM060690.1, forward strand.
TTTTGAGACAATTGCAAAGGAAGAGAAAGAGCACATCGTTGAAAAAAATATATGTCATTCTACCATTAGAGGGTGAATTTGCTTCACCTAAGGCTGAAGGGTCATTGAATGTTGATGAGTATATTGGAGTTGTAGAGGTTGTGGGTGGTGGCGAAGCGCTTAAGGTTGGCGAGGATGAGTTGAATAGATTGGTATCGACGCTTAAGGATGGAGGTGTTGAATTTGATAATTGTTTGGATGAAATAAATTTTAATTTAAGCGAAGAATTAGCGGACTCTCAATCTGCATATTCTTCGTATCACCTTGAGGGCAAGATGATTTTTGAAGGAGTGGAGAGTGTTATGGCATGAGTAGCGGAAGACGGAAGAATGGTGTTGTGTTATGTCCAAGGCAAAGGAATACGAAGGAAGAAAAAGAGGAAGGCTGCAACTCAAAGAAGATTATGGGATCCCGGATTACGCCAATGTTGTAGGAGGACGGACCGCCCAAACGACTCAAGAAGTCCAAAAGTATGGAATAAAGATTATTTCATAAAATCTATCTTTATTTACGTGTTTTTGTTTAGGACTGTTTTTATGTTTATTTAGGAAAGTCAATTTAGAATGTTTTAAGACAACACCTTGAGAGCAATGTGGTTTTGAAGGAGTGAGGAATGATACGCCTGGGCCCGAGCCATGACCTATTTAGGTGTTAAGGTTATACCCTACTTTGTCTTATAAATAATCCTGTAATCATTTATTATAATCAATAAAAGTTTAAGATAAACAAATCTCTATTTATTCTCTCTATTTTTCTAAGGAGCTCGTACACATTAAAAGTGGTGTCTTATCCCGATACAACCCTTAACCGGCTCGTATCAACAAACGCACATAAATTTACATTGGGACTTCAAATCGAATATATAGTATAAATCATTAGCTTTTTCGTTTATTAACACGTCCGCATATTTCACCACAACATAAACACCGCAATAACAACAATAATATCAAATCCAGTTTAAGCGTGTTATAGGTTATAGGGGAAGTAAAGTGTAAAGAAATCATACCCTTATACTAAGGTAAACCCGAAATTAGGGACACTGCTTCCATAAGTACCTCTGACACACCGCAACATAAGAAAAGTTGTTTAATATGCTGACAACCAATAAATAAACCATAAACTATGTAATTGATAGATTAAAATATGAAGTTACAGTCACTTATAAATGGAATATACTTTTTTTTTTTTTTTTTTTTGAACAAAGATTTCATTACCATACCTCACAAATGGATGAAATTTAACATAACAAGTTACATCGAAACATAACAAGTTAAGCCAAAACAAGACATACACCATAATAGCTGTGACACACTGAAGCAACACCATTCTGAGGTGGGGGGAATCACCAAAGTGAGCTTTTGGTAGACACAACCATTTAAAGGTGTAGCTTGACAAAAGTACACTAAGTACATAAAACATACAAAGAAGAAAACTAAACATCCTAACAGGAGCTAGACCAAAACCTAACAGATCTAAAGTCAAATCCCATTGCAGCAGCAAGCCGTCGATGACGGACCACAACAGCTCTAAGCAGAAGAGACCAGCTGGTAACGGATCTGAGAAGAAAACCGCGGTGGTAGCAGCGACAACAGCAGCAACAACGAAAATGGGAGATGGCAGATCTGCGATTAAGGCTTTATTGTGGAAAAGGAAAATACAAAAGAAAGGTCCGGACGGCCGGCCTAAACCGGCCGCCGGAAAAGTTGATTAGATTTGGTCGGATTTGTTTTTGTAGTGAGAGGTAGGAGAAAAAGTTTAGTGAGAGAGAGAGCCTTCAACCGTACTTTTTTACTAATCTGGGTAATTATTATATATATAACAATCAGCGGGCTTGGTTTCTGTTGCTGAAAAAAAAAAAAAAAAAAAAAAAAAAAAAAAAAAAAAAAAAAGAGAACTGTAGCACAACAGTAGAAAAAAAACACTGTAGCATAACAGTAACTAACGGTCGTTAGTTACTTAACGACTGTTAACTAACGACCGTTATCTTTAACATTTTTTTAAAAATCCGTACGAAATTGGTCTTTCATCTTAGAGGTTCGTTACAGATTTAGTCCTCTCATAATTTACAAAATTGGTCTTTCATATTATACATCCATTGCAAAGTCAATCTTTGGTCACTAACTTGATGTTAAGTAGCTAACGACCGTTATCTTTAACAATTTTAAAAATAATCCATACGAACTTGGTCCTTCATCTCAGAGGTTCGTTGCAGATTTAGTCCTCACGTAATTTACATAATTAGTCCTTCATGTTATACATCCTTTGTAAAGTCCGTCGTTGGTCCTTTATGTTATACTCCTGTTGCAAAGTCAGTCCTTTATCTCTAACTTCGCAATTAAACGCTAACGTTAGGACACGTTTCAAAAAAAAAATTAAAAAAAAATATTTACAATAATTTTGTATTTAAAATGCCCGCGGCAACGCGCGGCTTTAATACTAGTGTTTGTTACTCCCTCCGTCCAATTTATTTGTCCAGTTTTGACTTTTTAAGTCTTTCTTTGTCAACTTTGACCGTAAATATTCTTATTTGTGTTATATAATACTTGATGAAAATTATACAAATTAAAAATACACTTAAAACTCGATCAATTCATATATTTTGCATCAAATATTAAATAACACAAACAAACATATTTAAGGTCAAACTTGACATATAAAGACTTTGAAAATTAAAAGTGGACAAATAAATTGGGACGGGTGTAGTATTAAACAAGCAATAGACATTAAACAAGTGCAATAAAAATAGTATTAATTATATGGGCTTTTCTTGGGCCAGTTATGTAATTATGTTTTTTACAGTTGTCCCCAACGCACGTGCGGGTCCACCATTTTCTTACAGCCCGAAAGTAGTCGGGTCGGGTTGTGTCGACCACATGTTAACCTGCTCCAACTACATTTTCATTATTCACTCTTAAAAATGTTTGCTTCTTTGGATCCTTTCAATATTCCAACCACTACTTTGGTTTTTTATGTCACTTTGTTATTCTACTACTTCTGTACATGTTCTTTAGAATGTTCATGATAATCTATTAGCCGAAAATGTGATGAAACGAAAGATAGCACATGCTAACTACTAAAAGAAAATCGTGTAAAGTTACAAGACATATACCCGATTCGAAAAGAATTGGTAACTAATGCAAAGATCTTCGAAAACTACATCACACCTTAAGTGCATATATCGTGCATTGTCGACCAACTTGGGCGAATGTCTTTGCTTTACTTTAAAACTAGGACCACAATATGTTTTTGACTCGAATTGCAATAGGTTATAGGTATATATAAAGGGAAACGCTAAACGTAAATAAACATACATTGAATGTTTGTACCTTAATAATAGACAAACCCTCTCTGCATATAACTGCGCCTAGGGCTGAGCAACGTGGCGCTTCCGACCCGTCCCGACCTGATCCCAGCTATCCCGAATCCCGACAAGCCGGAAAACACAAACCGAGTCCCGACCCGATTAAGCTCGGTTAGTTTTCTCGGTTTTGTTTGTTTTTTTTGGGTTTTCGACCCGTCCCGACCCGATCCCGACTATCCCGAATCCCGACAAAACGGAAAACACAAACCGGGTCTTGACCCGTTTGAGATCAGTTCGGTTTTGGGACAGGGTTCGGGACTCGGGATCGGGACGGGATTCGAGAGTCGGGCGGTTTTGCTCACCTCTAACTGCGCCTAACAGATCTAATGTACAATCACTTTTGCATCAACTTTTACATGCAAGGCTATAAATAGCTAAACCCATATGTAAATAGCAACTTAAGTCTTGTTAATTTCAAACTAATTAGTATATTATACATTAAGCAAGAGCTTAGGAACAGTACCACTAAAGAAAAAAACCATTTTCGGTACAGTGCACTCCCACATATAAAAGCTACTTTCCACAAATCTCCCCCTCTCCATCTTTCCTGAAACTTCTTTCACATACCCCAAAATCCTTTCCAGAATTTAAAAACCAAATCACATATGTTAGATCTCTTGAAGCTTCTTCTCATAAATAATCTGATTTGTTTTTTCACACACACGGGGTGACCGTTTAATTAGAATGGTGGGACAATCACCATTTCTGATGGAGATTATGTTGCTGCTGCTAATCGGAACGACGTTATGGAGGTTAGTATCATTTTCCCAAAATTTAATCTAATATAACTTATTTTCTTTATAATTTTAGATATAAACCACCTTAGTTTGAAACATTCTTTTTTATGTGGGTTTTATTGTTTTGTCAGGGGTGTTTGGATTAGCTTATTTTTTTGGCTTATGAGCTTATTTGCTTCAAGGGGGGATTAAGAATTCAAGGTCCGTTTTTGTGGTAATTTTATGGCTCTATCAATTTCTTCTTTAGTTGATCGAAGTGTTAAAGTTTTTTTTTTTTTTTTTTTTTTTTTTTTTTTTTTAATGATTTCAATTTCTGTGGTACTAACTGTGAGTGACATATGTATATATTTATGTGTGTATCTGCTTATAGGCTTATTGCGTTTTAAAAATATTAATAAGTACTTTTGAAGGGGTCTATAAGTTTGTTAGGAAATAAAGATTTTAAATAAGTGGGAGGTGCTTATTTTTAAGTGTTTTTGAGATGTAGAAAAAAAGCATATACCAAGTTTTAGGTACTTTTCTTCGCAATACGTTGTGGGCATGCATGATTTATCAATTGACATAGCGGCGGTGAGTGGTATGTTGTTGTTGTATTACTGAATCTGATCATTTGAATGTAGGAAAGATGTGTTTCAGGCGGCGTTTTATTTGCCAGGAGAAATGTCAATTCAGAAGGAACATAAAAAGGTTGAGCAGAAATGTGTGTGGCATATAGTTTGTCGTGTGAGATTCCTGTATAATTTTGTGGGTATATTGTTAAATTTTCTCAATTCAGGCGGCGTTTTATTTGATTATGTATATTTTATGTTTTTACAGGATTTTTTTATGCGAGTTTATTGTTTTGTAACAGGAAATGTGAAAGATGAGGAACTGAAATATGCAATGGGGTATTTCACTAACGGTCGTTATACCTCATCCACTCGAGGGTATTTCAGTCTTTTCCCAACCATAAGTACCAACGATGTAATTTACTCTTTTTTATTATTTATTTAACTATTAACAAATAATAATTTTCATATGTTTTATATTTTTCGTCCGTTTATTTACGTTTTTATCAGATTTTTTACGTTTTCGGCTGCCTTTTTTTTCTACGTTTTTGTCCGATTTTTTACGTTTTCGTCAGATTCTTTATGTTTTCGTCCAATTTTTTTAGGTTTTGTCTGACTTTTTACGTTTTCATCACATTTTTTTTGTTTTCGTCTGTTTTTTTACGTTTTCGTTCGATTTTTTACGTTTTTTCAGATTTTTTACGTTTTCCTCCGATTTTCTACATTTTAGTCTGATTTTTACATTTTCATCAGTTTTTTTATGTTTTCGTCTGATTTTTTTACGTTTTTGTCTGATTTTTTTAACGTTTTCGTCCGATTTTTTTAAGTTTTTGACAGATTATTTACGTTTTCCTCCGATTTTTTACATTTTCATCCGATTTTTACATTTTCCTCAGTTTTTTTAAGGTTTTGTCTAATTTTGTACGTTTTCGTATGATTTTTTACGTTTTTGTCTGATTTTTTAACGTTTTCGTTCGTTTTTTATGCTTTCCTCCGATTCTTTACATTTTCATCCGATTTTTACGTTTTCTTCAGTTTTTTTACGTTTTCGTCTGATTTTTTACGTTTTCGTATGATATTTTACGTTTATGTATGGTTTTTTAAAGTTTTCGTCCGGTTTTTATTTTTTCGTCCAATTTTTTACGTTTTCATCAAATTTATTACGTTTTCCTCCGATTTTTTACATTTTCGTTCAATCTTTACATTTTCGTCAGTTTTTTTACGTTTTCGTCTGCATTTTTACGATTTTGTCTTATTTTTTACGTTTTGTCTGATTTTTTAACGTTTTTTTACGTTTTTGTTCGATTTTTAACGTTTTCGCCTGTTTAAAAAATCAGACAAAAACGTAAAAGATCGGACAAAAACATAAAAAATAGACGAAAACGTAAAAAATAAAACAAAAACGTAAAAAATAAGACAAAAACGTAAAAGATCAGACGAAAACATAAAAAAACTGACGAAAATGTAAAATTCGGACGAACATGTAAAAAATCGGAGGAAAACATAAAAAATCTGACGGAAATGTAAAAAATCGGACGAAAACATAAAAAATGGACGAAAATGTTAAAAAATAGACAAAACGTAAAAAATTGGACAAAAACGTAAAAAAAACTGACAAAGTCATAAAAATCGGACGAAAATGTAAAAAAGCAGAGGAAAACATAAAAAATCTGACGAAAACGTTAAAATATCTGACAAAATGTAAAAAATCATACGAAAACGAAAAAAACCTGACGAAAACGTAAAAATCATAGGAAAATGTAAAAAATCGGAGGAAAATGTTAAGAATTTAACGAAAACGTAAAAAATCGGATGATAACGTAAAAAAATAGACGAAAATGTAAAAAATCTGACGAAAACGTAAAAAGTCAGACAAAACATAAAAAAATCAACCGAAAACGTTAAAAATATCATATGAAAACATATAAAACAGACAAAAACGTAAAAGTCTGACGAAAACGTTAAAACTCAGACAAAAACGTAAAAAAATTAGCCGAAAATGTAAAAAAATTGATGGAAACGTAAATAAACGGACGAAAAATATAAAACGTATGAAAATTATTATTTTTTAATAGTTAAATAAATAATTAAAAAATAGTAAATTACACCGTTGGTCCTTATGGTTGGGAAAAGACTGAAATACCCTCGTGTGGATGAGGTATAACGACCGTTAGTGATGACAGTTAGAGTGAGGGACTAACGATACATAACGTTTCGCAGTTAAGGATGGACGGTGCACTTTTTTCGGTCAAAGAACGAAACTTGTCGATCAACGCATACCATAAGGACGAATGGTGTAGTTTACTCTTAAAGTAATGTATGCAACATCCTTGTTTGACAACGAACCTTTTATCATATAAGAGAAACTAATAAGTCTCGAGCACGCACGGGGTTTATATATAAATTAAATTTATTTTAAAGTTTTGATTTACTATATAAAAATATAAGAATTTACCAGTGAAAATTGTGATATAATTATAACTAATAAATATGTATGAGTTTGTCATAATATATTAATATCTATTAATATTTTGTACAAATTTTATTTGATGAAATATTTAACTTTGTTTAGCTAACATAGATGTTAAAATTGAGCTTGATGTTATTGTTGTTTAACTTTAACTATTAATATTATAATTGTAAACAACATATTATAAATTATAGAGGTATAAACTATAAAGTGTAAGGGGTTATTTGTTTATTACTCCGTATATAAATTATCAAAGAATATGAAGATTAATAATTTTACACTTAACTCATATAATATATTTAAAATTCAACCACTAATGTTTTATTAGTTATCTCATATTTTTTTAAGTTTTTATTTTCATAAATTTAACATCTATATTTTTATTGTTTTTTTCTTCAATCAAAATTTCTATCAAATTTATTAAAGTATGACCAAAATCAACTCAATTTTGACTTTTTATTGGTCAATCATATTGCTCGATTTCGCCTATGTGTCAAAATCGAGCTTTTCTATTGGTCCAATTTTTTTCCACTAAAATTGATTTTGCAAAATTACTCTGAAATGATGTAATTCCTTTATTATATAGAAAAGGTCATTAATCATGTTAATAGTTAATCAAATTAAACTTAATTAGTCAATTGTAATTCTCAGTTTTGTTTCATACAATCTTGAACTATATGTTCAATTCTACTAAAGGCAGATGACACAAAAAGTACCCAACTTACGAGTCATTTTGGTATTACACTTTTTTATTTGCATAAAAGGGAGTTATTTTTTATTTTTATTTTTTTGTGTCATTTTAAGTATTTTCGTTAAATATTTAATAATTATCCGTTAAGTTTTACATTTTAAGTCCACCGTCGTTGCCACCCCCACTAACCATGCCTACCACCACCACTACCAAGTACCGTCTCCACCACCAACCCCACTCATCACCGCCAAAATCACCAACCCCACCCAACACCACTAGAAACTACCAATGTTAACCACCATCATCACCCCATTCACTACCACCAACCACGGATGACGATGTTGGTTGGGTATGACGCCTAATTTGGGTATTTTTTTTATGTCATTTGCTCTTCTACTAATAAAGTTTGTTATGCAATCTGTTAAATTAATGATCATACATGATTCAACTTAAAATTTTAAGAGAGCTAAATGAAGCATGATATATTTGCGGGCGTTCTCACATCAAACTTTACCTTGTAATATTTTTATAAGATAAATTTTGAAAAACACTTTTCCCACTATAACATGTTACGATAGGCACAAATGTGTCTAAATCATTGAAGCAGGACTTGACTATCAAATATCAAAAGTATTGAAAAAGTGTATCAATATTTTGCTTTTCTAACTTTTGTAATAGGGGCAAGTTATTTGGACCCGCACATGAAGGGTTTTCAATCACTGCATGCATCGTCGGTAGGGCTATCATTCGGGTTGACCCCGTCGGGTTCGGATCAACTCAGGTCAAGCCTCCAAAAAACATACCCGAACCCGACTCTGTTTTGAACTTGGGTCAACTCGGGTCGGGTCACTTCGGGTTCAGGTCATTTTAAAATCAAAATTCTACCAAACAACATTAAAGCTATTAAAAACACCCCTTTCACCAAAAATTACAAACATTTAAGCACAATGTACAATAGCTTTTAAGCAAAAACCAGTCATGAAACACAAAGCACAAGTACGTAAACCACAATGATTTTAAAGTCAACAATCTATTCAACGCATATAATTAATACACTAATTAATTTACCCCTTCACCAAAATAAACAATCACTTAACCATAATGTACAAGCTAATCAAGCTACTAAGCCAAGTACTTAAAAATAAAGCCATTAGGTTGGGCATAGTGGTCGGTTACCGGACCGGTCGCCCCTGCTGACCGAGTCGCCGCCACTGCAACCACAAGATCGATGAAGGTCGGACGGCTAAAAAATTCACAAACCAGTCACCCCCTTGACCGATTAATGCATTCCACAAAAAAAAAAAAAAAAATTACCGTTACATATCAAAACAAAAACGAAGATGAAACGAAAGAAGAAAAAAACAATCATCAATGAAGCCAAAACAAACATAAAACTTATTCCATCTATGGTTCACGAACACAAAGTATACAGCAACAATAAAATCTAACATCTACATCAAACTTAGAAAGAGTTTCTGTTCGTGGGGATATATGTTGTGTTGACCGTAATAGTGGTTTTGAGATGAAGATATATACAGTGTAAAAATGATGGATTTTTTTTAAAATAAATAAAAATATAAATGTCGGTCGTCTTACTATGTCTAAAAGGTCGCATGTAGGTTAGAAAATTTAAAGGTGATTGCGCTGAAAGAAAGAAACAAGATTTCTGTTTGTAATAGCTTCGGTTAACGGTAAATGAAATTATACTACTGTTTTTTTATGGGTCTCAATACCGTATTCCACGATGTATGGGGAGGTTGAGATGTAGACAGTCTTACCTCTACCTAAGGTAGAGAGGCTCCCTCCAATTTTATTTAAGATAGGAAAGGACCTCCGGCCTTTTATAAGGAGTGAGGATCGAACCATTGACCTCTAGGTTAAGATGCAAGGGGTTTCCAACTGATCCAACCCTAAAATTATTGTTATTTGTAAATTAATCGTTAAAAAAATATAGCTGCATAATATCACATTACCAGAAAATATAGTTACATGATACCCGCCGTCGCATCGCGCGAGTACCCTGCTAGCATATATAAATAATTTTATATTATTTTTCTTTTATACTACGGAGTAACTTTTAAGACTTGAAAAAAAAAATATTAAAGAATGCAAGATAAATAAGGTCAAAGCATACGAAGATTCTATGTGGCGATATTTTGTACCATCGGTGTGTTCCGTTTTGACTTTTTACATCAACGGCCCGGATGACTTTAACATTGGCGCCATATTTAAGGCAATGGGTCCCAAATACCTTTGGATACGCACTACGTCGTCGTTTTCTTTTTGTTATTTTTCAATGCAAAGGAACACACAGGTTCTCAAAATAAAGGTACCAACTACTCACTCATTATTTATTGCATCCATATTTCATTTTCTGCAAAGTAGTGGTACACAAATTTTATCGTGGTTATAAATGAATCGGAGCTTTGTTATGTTCTTTTATGTAATTTTAATTGTACAAATAAACAAACACAATCACATAAACGAACGAATTTTCTTATTCATGTTCGTTTATTAAGAAACGAATGTTGTTCATGTTCGTTTATTTTCATTCAATAAAATAGTAAACGAATATAAATGAACAAATATAGATGAATGTAGACTAGTAAATAAATTTAAAAGTATACATAATAATGTGTTTTATAAGTGTATTTTGGTTTAAGTAAACTAATTTTAAAGTGTCTAAAAGAAATATACGATATACTCTAGGAACATAAAAGATCGTTAATGAATGCATAATTTGACATTCACAATCATAAATGAATAGTCATGACTTTTGTTCATGTTTATTTATCTATACTTTTTATATATAAAGGAAAAACTCATATTATTGAAAGTGAAAAATTAAGAAAACTATATATGAAAACCATAACTTTTATTACTAGTATTATTTTCTTTTATAACTGATAACTAATATTGGTTTCATTTATTTTAAATCGTATTTAATCTCTAAATTATTAAACTTTTACAGTATTATTTATCATTTATAACTTATAATTTTTTTTATCACTACAATTATCTGTCATATAAAATCTCGTAGCTATCACAACTACTCGTCTAGTTAACTAAATAAACATAAATTATTAAACACAAACAAATATTTTACTGAACAATTTATCGTTTACAGGTGGTATATTCTTGTCCAAGATCATCATGGGAGTATTTATGGTACCAATTTGACCTCAACATAAATTAATATATATAACTTGGAATTTAGGTTGAAGGTAGAAATTTTTAGAGTATAAAATAACTACCCCGTAATTATTAGAAACACTGTGCCACCTATATTCATATTTTTTATAGGGCCTATGTTGACCACACCCCGGTCTATTTTTTAGCCACACCCCCCCCCCCCCCTATTTTTTTTATTTTTTTTTTATTTTTTTTATTTTTTTTTTATTTTTATAATTTTATTTACATCAAAAAGCTATAAACCTGAAAGTGCGGAACAGAAATGTAAAGTTTAATAAGTCAAACGGTTAAAACTGTCAAAAATACAGAACAGAAACTGACAAAAACTGGGGTACACTGAAAAAAAATAGGGGACAAATGGGGAGACAAGTGGGCCTGCCACCCCCTGCCACCCTTGTCCCCCCGTCCGGTTAGGGCCACCCTTTTTATAGTCGATGCACATGCAGTTTTTCATTTATGTTCCTCTTTGGTGGGCTCTACCGTCCATGTGTATAATCATTATCCATCATAGTCGATAAAAAAACAACACAATATATGTCGCGATGCATACATTTGTACCTGTTGACGTATCCATCCGGACGGCAAGGTCCGAATGTCAGGAACATGGCCGGGAGTCCTTCGAAGGCGAGACGTTGGTCGAAGGTTTTATGCTTATAATAAGGGTCTGGGGTCCTCACATAAACACGTGTGCTCTGACAGCCACCCTATAAGCACAACCTAGGGATAGAGCACTGTTCGTAGGGACAGCCGACAACTATTCAACTAGGAGACTGTATACTATTCATGAAAGTACGAGGACACTGTTTGCAAGTACAAGCAGGTAAAGGTTGGGTAGTATAAATACCCCAACCCCATTTATTATTTCAACAACACACACACACAAGCATTTACTCACATTTATCACAATACCCTTCAGTTTTTATATTCTTACTCTCACGCCGGAGCTTGGTCCTGGGATAACACCCGGGGCGAGGCTAACGAGCGTTTCCTCATTTGTGCAGAACTAAGACCGAAGCAAAGATTGAAGTCTGCTGAGAGTCTTGCCCGAAGAGCAAGATTTTACTTCAACAAATTGGCGCCATCCGTGGGACCCGTTATCTTATCTACCTACTGATAGCATGACGGACCTCCCACCTCTGACCCCCCTCACAGCAACCGGAGGAGGTGGTGCCAACAAGGACGGTCCGGAGGGTTCCAACCGGAACGATCGTGGTTCACCTAACATACAAGATTTGATACAAGGACACCTGACGGCCCTGAAAGAGTTGGTCAAAGAACACAATGCCCTCGAAGGAAATGTCCTTAGGCCAATACGGTTAGATTTCAGTGAAGATGACGGTAAAACTTTGGGCGATAAGCAAACTAAAGACAAACCAGAGGAATAGTTAGGAAAGCCTTTCAAATCCGTAGCCAAATCGCCCTTCACTCGAAGAATAAATGAATTCTCCGGACCATCACACCGGATGCCGAGCAACCTGAAGTTGTATGATGGGTCCACAGATCCGGATGACCACTTGAACAGATTTGCCGGAGCGGCCAATCAGGGGGAATGGCCGATGCCGGTATGGTGTCGGATGTTTCAGCAAACGTTAGACGGGGCAGCACAGGGTTGGTTTAGCCGCCTGGAACCTGGTAGCATCAACACATGGGATGAGCTAGAGGAGCAGTTCACTACCAGGTTCTCCTTGAGGCAGAAGGGAATTAAGGATCCGACAGAGATATTCAAGATTTCGAGGAGGGCTAACGAAACCTTGCCTGACTTTAAAGAAAGATGGACCGACGAGGCGAGTTACATCCCAGGAGTACCAGACCTCATGCGTATATCAGCTTTTATGACGGCCCACAAATGTCCGGAGCTGGCCAAGCGTTTCTCCGACCAAGTACCCCGGACTGTGAAAGAGATGATGACAAGGGTCGATGACTTTGTCAGGGCAGATGATGCGTACAAGAGCATAGAAATCCCAAAAGGAGAATTCCCGGAGGGTAATCGGAGGTTCAACTATCCACCAAAGGCCGAGAGGTCCAGGGGATATGCTGAACGGCGTAGGAGCGACCGCCGAGGTGACTTTCGTTTCCGAGAACCATACACTCCCTACGTTGCTCCGATGACAGATCAAAACAGAGGAGATTTTCGGAAAAAGGATGGGTGGAAGCCGGAGAACAACCGACCAGGGCTAATGGCACTCAGGAAGCAACCCAAGGAAATACTGGCTACTGAACACCAACTCCGACTTCCACATCCTCCTCCGTTGGTGGGGAGGCCAAGCAGGGAAAATGCAGACAGATATTGTGACTATCATAGGGAGAAGGGGCATTATACCAACGATTGTCACATGCTGAAGAGACAACTCGAAGCGGCCCTAGAATCCGAAAAGCTAGACCATTTGATCCGGAACGTAAGGCAGGGAAAAGAGCCAGCCCAGGAGGGGAACAGAGGAAAGAAAAAGGTGATAAACATGATCGGAAGCGTAGGAACAACGAAAAGAAAGACTAGGGAACATGAGGAGCCATGGATGAAGATCCCTATTACTTTTCCTCCGGTACCCTCGGATGATCTGTCCGATGAACCTCTCATAGTGGAGGCGGAAGTTGAGGGATATTTGATACGGAGGATCTTTGTGGACAAGGGAGCCTCGGTGGAAGTTATGTATGAGCACTGTTTTAACAATTTATGCCCTTCGATTCAGTCCAAACTCAAGAAATCCGGATCACCGTTAGTTGGGTTCTCGGGAGAGATAATCAAGCCTATTGGAAAGATAGAGCTGGATGTATGTTTTGGGGACCATGGGCTATTCCGAAAGACCAGGATGAAATTCTCAGTAATAAGATCACCCTCACCCTACAATATTATATTGGGAAGAACCGGTTTAAGAGAGCTTAGGGCTATACCCTCTACCATCCATGCTATGATGAAATTTCCCACTCCGAAGGGAATCGCAACCTTGGTTACTAGGGCCGCGGCAATCAAGGAATGTCGGGGGTTTGAGGAAGAATGGATAGGTTCGGAGGAGGAGACCGCAGCTGGAATGGTTCCCGGAAAGGAGACGGGGCTAGGACTTACAGAAGAAGTCATGGTCCACCCCGCCTATCCAGAGCAATTGGTGACTATTGGGAAGGGATTCTCAAAAGAATGTCGAAGAAGCTTGGTCGAATTGTTAAAGCGAAGTAAAGACGTATTCGCATGGTCACCCGCTGACATGACGGGTGTACCACGCCGTTTGGTGCAACATAATCTTAATGTCAGGTTGGAAGATACTCCGGTGGCACAGAAGAGACGGACCTTCTCACAGGAAAAAAACCAAGTGATTACCAATGAAGTGCAAGAATGGTTAAGAGCAGGGATCGTCCGGCCGGTGAGGTACCCCACTTGGATATCAAACCCGGTACTGGTGAAAAAATATGATGGGAGCTGGAGGATGTGCATAGATTTTAAAAACTTGAACTCAGCCTGCCCAAAAGATTACTACCCTCTGCCGGAAATAGACTGGAAGATTGAGTCCGTAATGGGTTTCCGGTACAAGTGTTTTCTAGATGCATATAAGGGCTATCACCAAGTTCAAATGGCTACCGAGGACGAAGAAAAAACGGCATTCTACACAGAACAAGGAACTTATTGTTACACCAAAATGCCCTTCGGCCTGAAGAATGCCGGAGCCACATACCAACGTTTGGTAGACTCAGCGTTTCGTCCGCAGATAGGAAGGAACTTAGAAGCATACGTAGATGACATGGTTATCAAAAGTAAAACGGAGGTGGATTTACTAGCGGATATGGCTGAAACTTTTGACAATCTAAGGAAAATAAATATGAAACTGAACCCTAAAAAGTGCTCATTTGGTGTAGAAGAAGGCAAGTTCCTCAGCTACATGGTGACTTCCGAGGGCATCCGGGCAAACCCAAGGAAGGTTAAAGCAATTACGGAAATGAAATCGCCAAGAACCTTGAGGGAGATGCAAAGCCTTAGCGGCAAGTTGGCAGCTCTCAATCGCTTCCTGTCACGTTCGGCAGAAAGATCACTCCCTTTTTTCGAAACACTCAAGAACATCACGAAGGAGAACAAGGATGAGTACAGATGGACCTCAAAGGCCGAAGAGGCCTTCCAAGAAATGAAAAGGTTAATCTTGGAGCTTCCCTCATTAACGACCCCCGTTCCAAAAGAAGATCTGCACATATACCTGGCGGCTGCTTCACGGGCAGTAAGTGCAGTGCTGGTCGCTGAAAGATCTGGAAAACAGTTACCGGTCCATTACATTAGTCGGACGTTGAATGAAGCGGAAAGAAATTATGCCCCGATGGAAAAGCTGGCGGTTTGTCTGTTGCACGCATCCCGGAGGCTTCGAAGGTATTTCGAGGCACATCCGATAAAAGTGATCACGGATCAACCGATCAGGCAGGTCTTAAACAAGCCGGAGGCATCAGGGAAGCTGGCCAAGTATGCGGTGGAGTTAGGTGCGTACGATATTAAGTACGTTTCCCGAAACGCTATCAAGGGACAAGTGTTGGCAGATTTCCTAACTGAAATACCGGTAGGAATGGCTGAACAGTACGCAAAAGTGAAAAGCAGGCAGATCTGTGAGCTTGCCGAGAAAGCAGAATGGACGTTATATACCGCTGGAGCCTGCAGTAAGAAAGGTTCCGGAGCAGGTTTGGTGTTCATCAGCCCCACACAGGAAGAATTCACCTACGCTCTAAGGCTAAATTTTAAAAGCACAAACAACGAGGCCGAATATGAAGCACTATTAGCAGGGTTGCGGATAGCCAAACAAATGAAAGTTAAGTCTATAATTGTCAAGGTTGATTCAAGATTGGTAGCAAGCCAGATCAATGGGAATTTTGTGGCCGCTAAAGAGAGCATGATAAGATATTTGGAGAAAGCAAGGCAATATATTGGAAGGTTTGACAATTTTAAGATCCAACACATACCGAGAACCCAAAATCAGAAGGCAGACATACTTAGCAAACTCGCCTCAGTGGCCTTCGATCATTTGACGAAAGAAGTACTAGTGGAAGTTTTAGCAAAACCCTCCACCGAAGAAACCGAAGTGCACACGGTAGTGGAAGAAGAAGACCCCAATTGGATGACGCCGATCATTAGGTGTCTGGAAGAGGGAGTATGGCCGGAGAACGCAAATGAAGCAAGAAGTCTACGCATGAAACTTCCCCATTACGTGATGGAAGAAGGTGTCCTCTTCAAAAAATCTTATCTAAACCTAATGCTCCGTTGCGTAGGTCCGTTACAATCAAATTACATCATCCGGGAGGTACATGAGGGAGCTTGCGGCATGCATTCCGGTCCCAGATCAGTGGTAGCAAAGTTAATCAGACAAGGATATTACTGGCCTACGATGCACCGCGACGCAAGAGAAGAGATTCGGAAGTGTGATTCTTGTCAAATACACGCCCCTGTGCCAAAGCTGCCCAAAACCTTCTTAACTTCAATCATGGCCCCGTGGCCATTCTATCAGTGGGGAATGGACGTTCTGGGACCATTCCCAGAGGCCCCGGGGAGGGTAAAATTTGTCATCGTGGCCATAGATTATTTCACAAAATGGATCGAGGCCAAACCGCTGGCGAAAACGACAGGGAAGGAAGTAAAAAAGTTCGTATGGGAAAACATTGTATGTCGTTTCGGCCTACCGGGAGTGATAGTAACGGACAATGGGACAAATTTTGTGAAGGATCCCTTCAAAAGCTGGTGTGCACAACTGAAGATCAGGCAGATGAACACGGCCGTTGCACATCCGCAGGCCAACGGTTTGGTGGAAAGGGCAAATAAATCCCTCATGGAAGGAATAAAGGCAAGATTGGGCAGAGCAAGGGCCGGTTGGGTAGACGAATTACCCAATGTGTTATGGTCTCACCGTACCTCACTCAAAACCAGCAACGGTGATACACCCTTCAGCTTAACATACGAAAGTGAGGCGGTAATACCGGCCGAAGTAGGGATGCCCACGCATCGGACCATGATGTTCGATGAAAACCGCAGTGAGGAAGATCAGCTTCTTGTGCTTGACCGAAACGAAGAAGAGCAGCGCCTAAATCTGGACTTGTTGTAGGACAGAAGAGAAGCAGCTGCAATACAAGAAGCTAAGTATAAAGCGAAGGTGGAACGATACTACAACCAACGGGTAAAGCCGATGAACTTTCGAGTAGGCGATTTCGTTTTTAGAAAGAATGAAGCGAGCCGAGTAGAGAACCAAGGGAAGCTAAGGCCGAATTGGGAAGGCCCAAACAGAGTCGTCGAAGCATACGACAACGGTTCTTATAAGTTACAAAATATGGATGATACGGAGGTGCCGCGCACTTGGCATGCCATCAACCTCAGAAAGTGTTTCATATAAAAACTGTTATTGTTAGAATTCCAAAGCTTTTGTATTATGATGCTTTTGTACTATGATGTTGGTAGAATATTAATGAAGTGCGTAGCTTCCCGCCCGGGGAACGTTACAATTTTGCGAAAAATTACGAGATACTTGTGTCTCCGGAGGCTGGCCCCCTCCGGTAGACGATAAATGCCCGAGCGATCAAAAACGTTGCGGATGCCCAAACTCCATTTTGGATGCCCGAAAGCAGTAACCATTTATGCTTCGGACGCCCGCAGTATCAGCGGATGCTCGTGTTGGAACCATAGTTTTACTATTTTATCAAGTCTCGGTCATTTGTAATAATGCTAGGTTGCTTAGTTATTATTTACTATCATTCTTATTTTGTATTAAGTTTACTAGGCTTAAGAAAGAGGTCCATGGGCCTCAAGCCCATACGATTTATGTGAAGGAATGGAGTAGGAGTGTTGCCCTAGCTCCTTTCCTATAAATACTAGTCTTAGGCCATTTGTAAACTTGGTTGGTTATTTGAAAACATTAAGGAAACTCTTGCATTTCATTTTCTCAAATTTCTCATAATCATCCCACTCTCATTCTCATCTCATTTCTTACATAATCATACTTGTGTTTACATAATGGTGACCTAACAAGTGGTATCATTCGCCATATGAAGGTGTAGCTTTTGTTTTTTTCATTGATTTTGTTCTTAAACTTGTTATTTATATTCGAATTTTTGTGAAATATTAGTACTTTCTTGCTTGTTTCTTGGTTTTTATCACATATTTGCTTACAAACTTGTGCTACAAATCAAAACAAACAAAAAAGTTCCAATCTTTTTCTTAAAAATTCGAATAGGGTTTTTTTGTACTTTTTTCGAAATCTTCTAAATTTTTTGAAAAAGTTCTTAAAGTTTTCAACTTTCTTGAAGATCTCTTCATTTTACACATAAAAGTACAAGAATCTTGAAATAAAAACGAGTTTTAGGATTGCTTTCTTTGAAAAACAAAACTTACAAGTTATCGAGAACCTGCTATTTGCCTATTTTCGAGATCTTCTCAAAGTGCACTACCTCGACTTCGTTTGTGTGGACTCGGTATTTTCTTTCTTGTATAAGAAAGTTAAGTACTTCGACTTTTGGGAAAGTTTTCGAAATTGTATAATTTCGAAAACTGAGTTTCGCAAATTTTGTGTTTTTTTCGAGAAAAACTTACATTTTTCGAAATCACAAAAGTTATCGAGAAACTGATTTAAAAGTTTCGAAATATTATTTTTTCGATAACCTGCAAAATATCGAAATCTTATTTTTTCGATAAACCTGCAAAGTTTCGAAATCTTTTTTCTCGATAATCTACAAAGTTTTCGAAAACCTTGACAAGTTTCGCAAACCCTAGTTGTGCTAAGTTTCTCGATAATTGGTTAATTCTACACTTTCTATAAGATCCATTTCGACACAAGTGTTCTAAGATGTCTCAACCACCAAATCCTTACTTCCCTCATATTCAGCAACCTCAACATCAGCAGTCTCAGCAACCTCAGCATCAGCAGTATCAGCAACAACAATACTTTCCGCACATAATGAATCAACAACCTCCTAAATACAATCCACTACATCATTACCTAATGATGCAACAACACCTCATTCCTCAACAACAACCAAATCAAGTGCTACAACAAAACACTCAGTTTTCCTCCAAACAACCTCACTGGTTTGACAGAATGTGTGAAGTTATTACAACTCAACAATCCCGACATGAGGCAGGATCACTTGAAACACCTCCAATGCTAACACCTGGGAACTATGTTCAATGGTCAAGTCGATTCTTAAGATTTCTTGAACTTAAGCAACCTCATGGGAAATTCTTGAAACAAGTGATACTTGAAGGACCATTTGAGTGGCCAACACGATTTGAAGCTGGTGATCCAACTACTAATCCTCCACGTCCTCCTGGTGATAGACCTCTTCCAGAAACTTCACTCACTGAAGAACAGAAACTACATCGTGATGCTGATCAATATGCAATGGCTTATATACTTCAAGGTATACCTAATCCGATCTATCGAAGTGTCGATGCTCAGAAAACAGCCAAAGCTATGTGGGAACACGTTCATCTCCTTATGGAAGGCACTCAATTGAACAAAGATGACATGGAATACACTGATATCACAATTGAACCTGGAGAGTCACTTGAATCCTACTATCATCGTTTCACAAATGTGGTCAATGATCTGGAACGTCACAAAATCACAGTACCAAGGATAGCTGTGAACTCCAAATTTGTTGGTAGTCTTGGCCCTGATTGGCATAAATATGTGACATTTGTTCGTCAAACGAAGAATCTTCATGATGCTCCATATGGCTTGTTGTATGATTTTCTGAAACACCATGAACCTGAAGTGGAAAAAGATAGAGCACTACGAGGAGGATACACACCAACATTAACACCAAATTCTTTGGCTCTCGTAGCTCAATCTCCCTATGCTCTACCACCAATGTCAAATCATGCATATGTTCAAGAGCAGAACTACTTCAGTTATCCACAATCTTCCACCTCGAACCAAATGATCCCTTATGATTCATCTCTACAGAATGATTCTACTCAACTTGTTCCGTTAAACAACAATGATGCTGTGTACTACTCCAACTCCAATGATGATGACGATGATGACTTTAATACGTTGAATCAGGGACTTGCTCTTATTGCTCGTGCTTTCAGCAAATTCTCAAACAAAACAAACAACCGTCAACGTTCATCTTCAAACACAAGAAATCAAGCTGTTGTCAATGATGGAAGAGTGGAAATTCAGAATCGTAGCTATGGTCGATCTGGTTCAGGAAGCTCTTCAGGAAATTATGGGAATGGTCAGAGGTTTAGTAACAATACCGGGTTCAGGAACAACTCAGGATCTTCTCAACAAAGGTCTGACTCAGTTGCTACAAGGAACTCCACCTCAGGGAATGCAGTTTGGTGCTACAATTGTAATGAACAAGGTTATATTGCTACAGCATGTCCCAAACTGAGAACTCGGGGTAGTAAGTTTCACAAGCAGGCATTACTCATGGCTCTTCAAGATGAAAAAGACGGACATTTCCCTGAACAAGATAACAACTTCATGGCAAATGTCAACAATGATGATGACATGGAAGATCTGGAAGCTAATGCAGCTGTGATGCTTATGGCCAACATGCAGGAACTTAAGCTCAATGATTCAGGTCCAGTGTATGACACTGACGGCTTGTCTCAGGTACATGACCTCAATGCATGCTTTATTAATGAAATAGTCTCACCTTCTGCTTATGAATCAGATATGGCGCAAGTTGTTCCATCTATATCATCTTCATCCTCTCAAAAAGATGAACAAATAAGCACAGTTGTCATATTTGATGATGACACAGTTGTTTCATTTGATGATCCAATTGAGAATGATAAACATGATAATTTAGAACAACATGAACCGTCATTTGATCCAGACCCTGACCTCATATTGTTATCTAAACAACTGGATGCTCAACAATTGCAAATAATAAAATGCAACGAGAAAAACAAAGTTTTAAAAGAACAAAATGCGTCATTTGCAAGAGATATTGAGTGTTATAAAATTCAGCTTTCAAATCAAGAAGAAAAGATTAAACATGCAAAAAGTTTTGAAAAAGCTTTTCAAGATTCTTACAACAAAGAACAAGATCTTCAACGTAAAATGCAAGATTTAATTGAGTCAAACGGAAAGTTGATTTCGAAACTTGAAAGTGAGAAGTGTGAATTGAAAATGCAAGTTGAACGTCTTCAAAGAGACCTTTCAAAAACTAAAACAGAATTGTCAAATTGCAAAAAAGGAGTTTTGTGAACATAAAACACGAAAAAGGAAGTATATTGATGATTTACTTGGTGATATTGTTGATCTTGAAAAACAACTCAAAGAATTTCGTCACATTGTTTACAAACACGGGAACTCTGTCACAACAATTCAAAAGTTTGCTTTAAAACCGAGACCCGATAAAGGATTTGCACTTTGCGATTTTAAATCAATGTTTCTTCACAAAGCTTTCAAAGAAAATCCTAAGGTTTACAGTATTGATCACATGTTTGATAATACAATTGTGCGTGCTGTTGTTTTTGATACTGAGGAAGAAGAAGAACTGGAAGACGAGAGTCGATCAAAAATGAGTTATGTTCAACACTGGACACCATATGACTATTCAAAAGCTCCACCTCTTTCTAAATCTTTTGTTACTCAAAAGGATTTACCTGAGAAATCATGGTTTATCGAAGAGTCATATGTTTCATCTCACAATGCAGCCCCTGTCCAAACTGTAGCACAAATAAATGGTCCTTTACCATCATCCGGTGAACTTACACCTTTACCGAAAACGTGTCGTGTCTTAAATTATTTCAAAACTTTTATGGAAGACATCGAAATTTTGGAGGAAACAATTGAACGTAATTCTGAAATTAAAATTGAAACTTTTCAATCCGCTTACGAGCGAGAAAAGAGAGATATTTTCCAAAAACAAATGAAGCCAATTGTTCAACACCTCCGTCTATGTGCTACACGTTGGGATCAGGAACTTCAAAAGGAGGTCAAAAATATGATAAACGTTTTCAATGCAACTGAAAATGACATTTTGATTCAAAAGCAAAGAAACAGAGTTTTGAAAAATGATGCTGATCGACTCTTGGAACAAGTTCTCAATGCTGATATATTGTCTGTTATCATGAATGATCTTTATAATTCTGGTACTTCTATGCTTAAGCATGATCATTTTGTTGATAATAACTTGTTGAATGAGGAAATTGAGACACTTAAACAGGAAAATGAAAAGTTGAGAATTAAAAATGATGATGTGACAAAACAATTTTCAAAAGAAATTTGTCAACTCAATCAAAGGCTTGAATGGTGTCAAGCTAAAAGTCTTGAAAGGGAATTGAAGTTTCAAAGTCAAAATGTTTCAAACTCTTGTCAGATTTGCAAAAACAACGAGTCTTTAAAAGGTCGATGTTTCCAATACGAGAAAGAAATTGCGGATTTAAAAATTGAAAACGCCGAATGGCAACAAAACCGCGATGACATCAAATATTGCAATGGTTTACTTGAGTCTGAAATTCAGGACAAAAATCACATCATCATTGATTTGAAAGAGAAAGTTAAGCTACTTCAAAAAGGAAAAATGGTTGACACCACGGTGATAGCACCAGGAATGTATCAATTAAACAAAACTGATAAAGGAAAGGTTGTTCAAAACACTAATGTTGATAACTCCACTTCTACAGGACTAGTCTCCACTTCTAGCGTTAGCAGACCCAAGCGAAAAAGTAAACAGAAGAATAGGATCTTGCAACGTAAGAGAGGACACCTAGAAGCTCAAGAAGTAGAAGACCAACTTAGGAATTTGAATAAAACTCATGTTGCATCAGATTTAGATTCTAATCTGGCAAATTGTAATCAAAATCTAAATGTAACGAATGATAAACCTTTAAATGTTTTGAATATTAATGCATCTTGTGTGTTTTGTCGTAAAAGCGTATCATCTGGTGATCATACAAAATGTTTAGCTAATTCTCTTCTCAATCGTCATAAGAAACGTAGGACACGCATTCCTTTTAGGCCCACTAATGCCTCTAAGTCTAACTTAGGAAAGCCGTCTTCTACGGTTTCTAATGATATCCCAGTTACCCCCATAGGTGCCGAGAACAAATCTAGGACTAAGCCAACTACTAGTGCATTTAACATTAAGAAAGCAAAAACTAGTTGGAACTGGCAACATTGGTTACAATACAAACCAGATTTTATATGGATTCCTAAATTGTTGAATACATGTGTTACTAACCAACAGGAACCCGCATTGTCTTTGGGTTCCACCCTTACTTCTGTTCCACCCGTGTCTTCTTCTGGTGATGCAGGTGGTACAGATTGTTCTCTGGATTGTTGATAGCGGATGCACCCGACATATGACAGGCAATCTCAAACTGTTACACAACTTTGTCTCAAAGTTCATTGGTACTGTCAGATTCGGGAATGATCATTACGCTCTAATCATGGGATATGGTGACTTTATCAGCGGGAACATTGAAATCAGTCGTGTTTATTATGTGGAAGGCCTTGGACACAACCTTTTCTCTGTTGGTCAATTCTGTGATGGGGATCTAGAAGTTGCATTTCGTGAGAAAACTTGCTTTGTTCGTGACTTACAAGGAAACGATCTTATGTCTGGCTCACGAGGCTCCAATCTTTATACAATATCAATGTCAGATATGATTACAACATCTCCGATATGTCTTCTCTCCAAAGCAGAGTCAACTAAATCTTGGTTATGGCACAAACGTCTTTCGCACTTGAATTTCAGAACCATGACTGACCTTGCTCGTTATAAACTTGTCGATGGATTTCCAAGATTCCGTTTCACCAAAGATCACTTATGTCCAGCCTGTGAACAAGGAAAAAGTACTCGTGCTCATTTTCCGTCTAAACCTGTGCAAAGTACGAATCATGTTTTACAACTGCTTCATATGGATTTATGTGGACCGATGCGTGTTCAAAGTATCAACGGTAAACGCTACATACTTGTAATCGTAGATGACTTCTCCAGATGGACTTGGGTTTATTTCCTACGAAGTAAAGATCAGGATCCTTCTATGATCATCACCTTTCTCACTAAAATTCAAGTTCAGTTACGCAACACGGTACGAATCGTCAGAACTGACAATGGCACTGAATTCAAAAATCAGACACTTAGGTCTTATTATGAGAAAGTGGGAATTGAACATCAAACATCTATTCCTAGAAGCCCAGAACAGAATGGTGTGGTTGAAAGACGCAACAGGACGTTAGTGGAAGCTGCTAGAACTATGTTGATTAATGCTCAATTACCAGATTACTTGTGGGCAGAAGCTGTTTCAACCGCATGTTATACTCAAAACCGTTGCATGATCACAAAACGCCATCGCAAAACACCATATCAAATTGTTCACAAAAGAAAACCGAACATCGACTACTTTCATGTATTTGAAGCACTTTGCTATCCGAAAAATGATCGTGATGATTTAGGTAAACTCAAAGCTAAGGCTGACATCGGAGTGTTCGTTGGATATTGTGAAAATTCCAAAGGTTTTCGGATATGGAATCGTCGTACAAGAGAAATTCAAGAAACCATTCACGCTAATTTCGATGAACTCACCCAAATGGCTTCTGAGCAACACAGCTTAGGACCCGAATTCAACCGTCTCAACTCTCCGGCATCTTCAGCTGAACCATTGCCACTTAACCGCAAAGAATTAGATACCTTGTTTGCTCCACTATTTGATGACACAATTGAATACCGTCCTACTGAGGTCTCACCTAATTCCGCTGCTCAACCTGATCACATTCCAGTACCAGACTCACCTCAGCAAACTTCTACAAGTGTTGAAAGAGACGGTCCTCCAATTGTATCACCATCTACAGCAGAACAAACGGGTTCTACTTCCCTCCATCCAGCTGAAGATCCAACACCACAATCAGTTCCACAACCCACAGAGCATGATCCTGATGCGTTCATTAATCCGTTTGCACCAGCTACTACAGTTCCTGACATAGCTGAGTCGTCAACACGTAATTTGGATCCTGCTAACATGCGAGATACTTATCAACTACACCCGTCAACACACAAATGGACTCGTGACCATCCACTAGTTCATATTATTGGCCATCCAGATGCACCTGTTATGACAAGACAACGACTTCACACAGATGGAGAAACTTGTATCTATGCACTCACAGTTTGTCACGAAGAACCGAAGAACATTAAAGATGCAATGACTTATGACAACTGGATTGAATCTATGCAAGAGGAATTTCAACAATTCATAAGACTTGAAGTCTGGGAATTAGTTGAAAGACCTGACGGAGTCTTTGTCATTGGGTTAAAATGGATCTGGAAGAATAAGCTTGATGCTGAAGGGACTGTCATACGCAACAAATCACGTCTGGCAGCGAAAGGATACTCCCAACTGGAAGGACTTGATTTTGCCGAATCCTTTGCTCCAGTGGCTCGACATGAAGCTGTTCGGATCTTTTTGGCTTTTGCTGCACACAGGAATATGGTGGTTTACCAAATGGATGTGAAAACAGCATTTCTTAATGGAGAACTCCGTGAAGAAGTTTATGTCAGTCAACCTGAAGGCTTCGTTGATCCTGAGCGTCCTAATCACGTTTACCGACTCAAAAAGGCACTCTACGGACTCAAGCAAGCCCCACGGGCGTGGTATGACAAACTATCCACTTTCTTGCTGGCCAATAAATTTTCTAAAGGATCGGTGGATCCAACACTGTTTACAAAAACCTACGGGGAGGACTTACTTGTTGTTCAAATATATGTCGATGACATCATTTTTGCCTCAACAAAACGAAGTTACTCTAATGATTTTGCAAAATTAATGAAAGATAATTTTGAAATGTCCATGATGGGTGAACTTACGTTCTTTCTAGGATTACAAGTTCATCAATCACCCCGTGGTATTTTTATAAATCAGTCCAAATATGCTCTCGAAATTCTTAAGAAACATGGAATGATGTCTTGTGATACTTTTAATACACCAATGGGCTATACCACAAAACTAGATGCTGATTTACATGGGACTCCTGTTGACCCTACCAAATACCGAAGTATGATTGGGTCCCTCATGTATCTCACATCTAGTAGACCTGATATAGTATTTGCTGTCTACATGTGCTCTCGCTATCAGTCCAGACCAACTGAAAAACACCTCAGTGAGGTCAAAAGAATCCTTCGATACATAAAGGGAACCATTAACTTGGGAATCTGGTATCCGAAGGATTCTGGTTTTGAACTAATTGCTTTTTCAGATGCTGACCATGCAGGATGTTTAGACACACGCAAAAGTACATCTGGTGGATTACAATTTCTCGGAGACAAACTTGTGTCATGGCAATCTAAGAAGCAGGACTGCACGTCACTGTCATCTACAGAATCTGAATACGTAGCCATGTCTGCCTGTTGTGCTCAAGTCATCTGGATGAGATCACAACTTAAAGATTATGGCTACCTATTCAACAAGATTCCCATCTACTGTGATTCAAAAAGTGCTATTGCTATCTCCTGCAACACTGTGCATCATTGCAAATCCAAACACATCGATCTCCGATATCATTTCATCAAAGAGCATGTGGAAAGGGGTACAGTTGAACTTTATTTTGTTGGAACTGAGTACCAACTGGCGGACTTACTTACCAAATCTTTAGCACCATCAAGGTTTGCTAGTCTAGTTCACCAAATTGGTATGCGATGTTTGACTCCAGAGGATCTGGAAAAGTTTTTAAAATACAATTGATCGTCAAACATCATAACTATCTTTGTATAAAATTTTGTTTTTCTTAACTTTAAACCAATCAAAAAGACAAAAAGATTTTTCATATTTCTTTTACTTAAAAAAAAAAAATAAAAAAAAATGCAAGTATATCGCTTCCATTCAACACCTTGTTCTTACTTTACAAGTGTTGAGGGGGAGTCACGCTTAAATTTTTTACCAATTTTAATTGGTATACTTGCATGTTTTTTCTCGTATGTTACGGTTCTTCAGAGTGTGTGGACGATTTCTTTTACATCACTTTGTCTCATTTGTTTAAAGTCTTCATAAGTTAACTTAACGGATGCATATCTCATTTGTTTGCTAGTTAATTTAGGACTCTAATAGACATATCTTTAAGTTAAGGGACCTAAAGTGTTAAATACTTAAACTTTCAAAACCATATAAACTAACAAACCGTACAAACAAAATACCCACCAATTCAAAAACCTTTCTTAAACCCTTTCAACTATACCTACGGCCCTCAATCATTCGAGTAATCCACGACCTTGATCATAAAATTGTAAGTTCCTACGTAATCACTAGGGCATAACATACTTAGGATCTTGGTTAATTGGAAAATCAACGGCTCGATCTCATGTTATTAAGATTTCGAGAACTAGGGTTAGGATTTCGAAATTGCACTTAACATGTTGTGGTGGTTAATTCTTGATGGGGTTTAGTTACTTTGCTTGTTTCTAACACTTTCTCATCATTTATTTTCTCATTCCATCATGTTTGCATCGATCTAAGAAAGTTAGGGTTTAAGTCGAATTGGGTTTATAAGTTTCAATGCGTGTTTGTTTGATTTTATTGGTGGGATTTGATTCTTAGGTCTCTTACTTGCATGTGTAAGCTAGCTATGTTGATTCACACAACTTGAACATGATTCTCGAAAATAACTCGTATGCTTTGTTTGCTAAAACTATCGAGATAAATGTGTCTTATGTGTTGTCTACTGTGTTATGTGTCTTTATAAGCACTATACAAGTAGTTGTGTTATCGAAAACATGTTCGTTTAGCTATCGAAAAATGTTCTTGATTATTTTCGAAATCTTTGTGTTTCTGCCTAAGTTATGTTTATCTACCTTGGTGACAGGCCAAAATCATAGGAAAAGTACTTTGTGAAGGAAATGTAAGGGTGACTTCTACAAAATTCGAATTAATTCTTGTATAAGAATTTTTCTCGACAAACTGAGTTTTATCGAAATCTTTTCAAATTATCGAGAAACTTAAGTTTTTTCGATAAATATTGTTCAATGCTCAAATTTTTCGAAAACTTAATTTTTTTCGAAATCTTTCTGTGAACTATACTTTTTCAGTTTCTCGAAAAATTGTTTTATCGAGAAAAATTGTGGTTTCTCGATAACTTAAAGTTTTGTCGCAAAACCTGATTTTGGAAAG
The DNA here is from genome assembly GCA_030686995.1 of Artemisia argyi. Lineage (NCBI taxonomy): Eukaryota > Viridiplantae > Streptophyta > Magnoliopsida > Asterales > Asteraceae > Artemisia > Artemisia argyi. The sequence continues at coordinate 7,107,514 of CM060690.1, forward strand.
ATCTCGATAATAGATCTCGATAAATGTCAATTCTGAGGAAACTTTCTCGAGAAATCACTTTCTCGATAAAGTTTCACTTTTCGAAATCATTCGGTGAATTACAAATTGATAAAAGACGTTTTTCTCGAAAACATCAATATTTCGAAAAAGAAAGAAATCTCGATAAAAGGCATTTATGTGGAATTCTTTCGAGAAGTCACTTTCTCATTTTATTGTTTGGCATTGTCATGTTTTATCTAAGTTACATTGTTGTGATTCATTATTGTTGTATAATGTGATGTAATTGTGAATTGTGATTGTCATGTTGTGCTTATTTGCAATATGCATTATTTGACTCATAACAAAATGACGCATTTGTGCTTAACTGTCTCAAGTAGATATCTGTATCCAAACTTTAAACTGTGCTAACACGTAACAAATTTGGATGTTTGGTTTATGGTGATACTTTTCAGATAAACATGGCTGAACACAATGAGAACGTCTCTGAACAAACTCTTCCATTACTCACCTTGGATGACATCACTCCCGAGAACTACAATGTCACAATTGGTAACAACAATCCTCGAGTTGATTTCAACAAGTTGAATATCACAGAGAAATCATGCATGATTGTGAAAGATATCCTACTGGCACATCCTTGCAAACCACTGCTCACCTGCTCTACTTCAGTTCCACTATTCTACCTTCATCAGTTCTGGCTTACTGCTCGGGCCAACTTGGATGATGAGTCTTTCACTGTTACCTTAGATAGCCAAGATTACTCTGTAGATCATGACATTCTTCGTACAGCCCTTCTCATGCCACAAACTGACAACGAATTTGCTCCAATACTACCTGACCTGGAACTTCTTGACTTCTTCATTGAATTAGGATATGAGGTTGATGATGATGTACCTCTAGTCAAGCTTTCCCAATTTAATGCCAAGTATATCCCTCAGCCTTGGAGAACATTCTGTTTGTTGGTGGTGAGATCTATATCTGGAAGGAAAAGTGGTCATGAACATCCAAGGCTTGAACACCTGCAAACATTCTGGGGAATGGTGACTCTGACACCGATTGACTTTGCAGTTCCTATCATGAATGATATCGTCCACAGTATTCAGACAGAACGTGTGAAGACTATGATACCATTCACAAGATTCACCAAGCTTCTCATAGAACATCTCTGCAAAAGTTCTCCAGAATTCATCAAGAGGATGGCTGATCCTAATGAGCCGAAGCACCTCTTCGAGGACGACTTCACCACCTCATTCATCAAATCGACCACTTCCTCAACCAAGATCAAAGGAATGAGGATTCCCGAATACCTTCTGAATGACAATATTAAGAAAAAGGCGAACTTCAAGTTGTATGATCTGGCTTACAAAGGGGAACAGGAAGAAGCCACAATAAAGACTCGTAGCAAAGGAGGTGTAAAGTCTGGGAGTACCACAAGCACCACTGCCTCACCACATACTAGATCTAAGGGTGTTCCTAAGTCTAAACCCAAGACTTCCACCAAACCTATACCTACATCCAAACCTAAACCTGCTACCAAGCCAAAGAAGAAGGCAACTCCTGAGTACTTTATTCGGGATGAACCTACTCCTTCCCCTTCTGACACCGAATCTGAGTTCGATACAGAATCTGAAGAAGAAGAACCAGACTATGAACTGAGATACCGAGCACCTGATGAAGCATTTCCTGCAACAGAGATTGCCGTTCAACAAAGTCTTGTAACTTATGAAGAAGAGACAAGGAAAAGAAAAGGAGTCACTATCAATGAGCCGAATGATGATGAAGACGAACCAATCGTTGAACCATTAGTCGATAAACGCAAACTGAAGAGTATAGTTGTCGACACTAGAGCTGAAGAAAAGCGGCTTAGGAAAGAACAGAGGAAAGCAAGTCTTGAAAGCCGACTTCTATCACACCTTCCAACACCACCACCTATCGATCAGTCAGAACATGTAGGGGCTACAAGCAGTATGGTTCCTCCAACAACGTCAGAATCAGCTCCACAACCTGATGACAACGTTAAGGATACAGACAAGACTGAGGATGTCCACATGACTGAGACTGCTACTTTAGAGGAGAATGTTGGCGGTCAAGAGAACTTAGCTACGGATCAGGAACATGAATATCTCATTACTCCAGAGTTTCTTGCACGAGAAGCAGAGGAAGCAGAGGAACGTCGTAGAAAGGAAAACGAAGAGAAGAACGCGTTCGACACCAACATATTTCTTAAGTCATCTTCTCAGCAGACTTCCTCAGCACAACCTCCACCTCCTCAAGACTCTCCACCAAAGGATCCGACTCCTCCTGCTTCTTCTTCGGACTCTCACAACGAGTCATCGTCCGAATCATCACCCGAGCACTCATCTCCCACACCTTCTGAAACCGCATCTAAACAATATTCGATCAATGAACCAAAACAACCAGTTGATCTTCAGGAGCAAGTGAACAAACTCACCAACATGGTTACCAATCTTACCAAACAAGTTGAGGAATTCCAGGAGTCAACGCAGCTGATCGACAAGTTCTTGAAATCTGATTACGAAGGTTTTATCAGAACTGCAACACATGCTTTTCTCACTGAAAATCTGGTTGAGATGATCACTCCTGAGGTAGCAAACCTTCTCAAACCAATCAATGACAACTTGGATCACAGAATTAGAAGTGTTACGAGGAAAATGTTGTCTACTACACCATTCATGCTTCACACCGAAAAATCTTCTACTGTGGCTCCAACCGTCCAAGAATTGTCCTTCAATGACATGCTTGTCAAACTCTTCGACAACCTTGCCACCAAAACCACACAGACAGCTGAAGAAAAAGGCCTGTATGATGCTATGGTAACTTACATGTCAAAAGAGTCATGCAAAGATGCTGCTGGAACCAGAAAACGGACAAGAAAAGATGACGATCCTGACCCAAACTCCAAAGGAAAGAAACCTAAGTCTGGAACAGGTCCCTCATCCTCTCTACAACCACAAAAGGACTCCACTCCTCCTGGAACTCAACAACAACCCTCAACTACTGGTAAAGGTCAAACCGAAGATGAAGAAATTTTCATGGAACACACTGATGACTTCCAAGATCAACATGACACCGATTACCGTGCTCCACCTACTCATGATTCTCATGCTGGTCCATCATCACCATCCAAAGCCAAAGACAAAGATGCTACATCTAAGTCTAAGAAATCCAAGAAGAAAACACGTCATTCATGGCTCGAGAATGATGACAATCCTCAGAATGATTGGCTGACAGAAATGGTCCAAGCTCAACCTCCTCTTGAAGAAGAAGAACCCCTTCCTGGTAACACTCTACAGTTTACCTAAGTCATTATGAAGGATCTTCACATCAACAAACTCACAAAGGCGGAGCTTAGAAGAATCAATAGGGATGCACAAGAATTCCTCAAGAAAAGATCTGGAAACAAAGTCGAATACGAATATCACATGCAGAATATAGCTAGTGCAATGTCTGCCGACTTTGACTGGTTAAATCCTGAAGTGAATATCGATCTAAGTTCCAAGGATCATGAAAAACCTTACTTCACCGACTGGACCAAACCATTACCATTGAAAGGATTTCCAGACAAACCCAAGATACCTTACAGCTTCTTCTTCAACAAAGATCTTCGTAACATCCAGCTCACTCAAGAGATATCCAAGAAGAAATATGCTTCCTCACTCACAATCTCAGTACCAGCCGCTAGATACGAAATTCCAGCCATTGAAGAAACCACCCGTATTTTCAGCAACTCCATCGTAGCTTACGACAGATATGCTCTACACGGAATTCAACATTGGCCTGATCGTCGTCGTCTCGGTTATACAAGCAGATTAGGAGAGACATCATTGGAAAATGTGAAGCAGAAATCAAAGATCATCGCTATCTTGGAGATTCAACAGTCGAAACGGTTTAACTACTTATTCATGCGTGAAATTGTTGTTAAACGACAAGATGAAAAGAAGTACAGGTTCTCCGAAGCAGACTTTCCCAACCTTTATCTCAATGACATAGAAGATATGTATCTTGAAAAGGTTCAGAGTAGAATGCGCGGATTCGATAGAGACGTTCAGTACAACTTCATGGCATCGCTACTTCTTTACATCCGACGACTGATTGTTCAAGAAAGAGTGGAAGATCTTCAGCTTGGAGTGGAAAGTTACCAACAAAAGATCAATTTGACAAAGCCACAATTCTACTTTGATGGTCTCTATGAAACACCACAGTTTACTCTCATCCAAGAACCGTTTGGTTTCACCTACATCAACAGCAAAAAGCTACAAAGCTTCATGAGGTTCGATGAGGTACATAAATTCTGTGATGTTACACTCAAGTTTGTTCGTGATGGGCTTGTCAAAAGGTTGAATGATGATAGACGTAAGATAGCTAAGGGGGAACAACCTAGATGGAAATCCAGCATAAGAAGACAAGTTCGTAACTTTGTCTTAAAGATTGAGGAAAGGAACAGATCAGACGACTGGAAAGCTACATCGGTGCCAGACCATCGTTTCCTGTCAGAAACTTCGAAAGACCAGAACCTAAGTTCACTAACTTCGATGCTCCACTTCCGGACGAAGAATAACTTGGTACATTTGGTCATATTTTTTCATTATCAATTGTTTCATTGATTGAATCATTTTTCCATTATGGCTTGTGCACGCATTACAGTGCACAACCCGATCTTGTAAAGAAAGGACCCTGAGGTACGCTTCAGTGCCTCAATCCTAAATATAAGGAGCGAAGGCTTCTTACTTTTGAGTAGAATTAATCAAACATTTATGATTTTTCATAATTCTGCTCAAAAGGACAAGTATTTCACCTCAATAAGACCTAATTACTTGTTGAGGGGGAGCACTTGTCAAAACAAAATACTTTGCTCAAAATCTAAAGTTCTTGGTGAATCTCCCCGTAATACTCAAAAGGCATATTTTAATCTAAACGATTGTCAAAAACACCATTTTATATGCTATTTTTGAGGGGGAGAAAATGAAAAAGTGATTAAAATATACAAAGTCAAAGCTTTAAGTTGTATCATGTGCGAGCTAGACTCAGTATTAACCCAGGAATTGACGAGATAATACAAGTTAGTAACATCGAAAGGACTTATCCTCGACGGGTAATAACATCAAGTTAGTTACTAGAGCTAGTTGTCACCTAAAAGCTGACAATGTATCTCTTTATCTAACCACGTAAGCGTGTCTCGAAAAGGATATGTCTGAGTAGAAATGTACCATCTCGAGAAACTTTCTGTGAACTTGATCAGGCCGGGTAATAACTTCAAGCTAGTTTAACTGGTGATGTAAGCGTGTCTCGAATCGGTCTTGTTCACGGAGAGTGGATCAATTCAAAAGTACTTGCTCCTCCCGCATGTGCAAATTTATTAGACACTTATGAGCACATGTGCAGGGGGAGCCCTTCAAAAGTGTACACAAAACTCTCAAAGTGTTAACCAAAATATTTGATTATCACAAACACTTTGAGAGATTTTCAATCAAAGGTTTCTTGGCTACTGTCGGAGTTATAAGGTGATTAAGATAGGAATAACCGTCCTATGATCCGCCAGAGCCGGAGGGATCTACCCAAGGACATCTCCCATAGTTAGAATTAGAAGTCCTTAGGTATGATACGAAAAAAGGAGAAAAGAATGAAAGGGAAAGAAGGAGTTGAAGAATTAAAAAGAAAAGCAAAGTAAAGGGTGAAAAGAAATAGCCCTCCATATGTTCAACCTTAGGGCAGACACCGGGTTCAATACGTATGCTACTGGCTGTTGCAAAAGACAACACCGGTATTAAAGATTAAGTCGTCATGGACCCAGTGACGCAATGCACTAAACCTTCTTAACCACTCAAGTTCTCTTAAAAGGACTTGTTTCATTCTCACGGGGAACCCGCGTAACCTATCGACCTATCTCTTAGAGACGGTTGATATTGAAGCAGGAGACACCTCCCCAGTCTCCGCATAGGAAACCTAGGTGTGCACTTATAGAGTCTAGAGCCTTGAGACACATCAAAGATCTCTTAGGAACACTTAGTATTTCTACGACTGGTGTTCTACATCAATGGGCATCAGTTGTAAACTATCGAGTCCTTCGCAGATCTTAGCAATCTGCCGAGAACGTTTATGAGAGGATTACGTAAGTATTTCTCAATGATTGAACGGAAATCCTGCCAGGGTCAACATCAAACAGCCCTGACAGCAGGTCACTTCGGTAACCCCACAAGGGTTACGCTTAGTGTTTGCGGTGGTTCCATTACGGTCTACAGTCGTGGAGTGATCCCCAGCGACTCACCCAGTCATTGAGCTACCTAGTAGGTCTCGTAAGCTCCTTCGGGAGTATCTGATATGGGAACGGCCTGGATAAGGATTAGAAGGAGTCTTCACACTATGCTGTTGACGAGCTCTAATTCCTTATCCGTAAGTACCGGTGATTTATTGCTAACTGTCTACTCGCAGGTACCTCACTTCCATGATGACGGATTTCACATGCTCATACATGCATCTTGCAATCATCAAAAGCTCCCTCAAAGATCAAAGCAACACAAAGTTCAAAGTAAGATTCTACGCCAAAAAGAAGAATCTACAAAGTATAAAGACCAAAGATCTTAAGTGAAAGAAAGGGACTACATGCATGTATAAGTCAGAATTCAAAAGATGTATGAGCATGTTGGAATGGAGGACAACCACCACAGACGCAGGAGTGACGAACGGCAGATTACTTCATATCATAATTACTACAACATCATCAAAGAACAAAGACAAAGAGCAGAGTATATCCACCATTATTCTAATCATTTCTGAAGACGTCTAAAGCTATGAAAGTCAAAGATTAAGACGAAGACGTCAAGCAACCATGATGACCGACCCTTAGGGGGAGATTGTTGGAACCATAGTTTTACTATTTTATCAAGTCTCGGTCATTTGTAATAATGCTAGGTTGCTTAGTTATTATTTACTATCATTCTTATTTTGTATTAAGTTTACTAGGCTTAAGAAAGAGGTCCATGGGCCTCAAGCCCATACGATTTATGTGAAGGAATGGAGTAGGAGTGTTGCCCTAGCTCCTTTCCTATAAATACTAGTCTTAGGCCATTTGTAAACTTGGTTGGTTATTTGAAAACATTAAGGAAACTCTTGCATTTCATTTTCTCAAATTTCTCATAATCATCCCACTCTCATTCTCATCTCATTTCTTACATAATCATACTTGTGTTTACATAATGGTGACCTAACAGCCCGGACAATTATACCGCTCCGGATGCCCGAAAGCAGTAACCATTTATGCTTCGGACGCCCGCAGTATCAGCGGATTCCCGGACAATTATACCGCTCCGGATGCCCGAAAGCAGTAACCATTTATGCTTCGGACGCCCGCAGTATCAGCGGATGCCCGGACAATTATACCGCTCCGGATGCCCGAAAGCAGTAACCATTTATGCTTCGGACGCCCGCAGTATCAGCGGATGCCCGAACAATTATACCGCTCCGGATGCCCGAAGGCAACTCGGATGCTCAGACAAAAACTAGCCTGAATGCCCGGGCGGTCTTAACCGCTCCGGATGCCCAAGCAATACCCAGCAAAAGATGTAATATGTATTGTATCATGAGTCAATTCCGGCAAAAAGACGATATCGCATATAAAAAAAAAAGAGAAACTGGAAGATATTAATGCAAACAATACGAACAATGGCTGTACAAATAATAGTCAAAAGGAACATCCGATATAAACGAGCGTAAACCCTTGTGAATATTACAAAAATTAAGGTAAAAATTAAGGTCCAAAGTTAAGATTACAAAAACATCAACTAAGCCGGAGGGTTGACATTTTCCCCTCCGAATACAGCTATCTGATTACCCTCCGTCTCTACATTGGCTTGGGTGGAAATGTTTGTCAAACCCACTGGGACTAGGGAGTCAGGAAAGATATTCATGAGGTCGCCCAACAGAAGACGATGAGCATCGCAAATCTTCTTGATATAAGGATAGTCAAGAGAGAACAGCTTATTGAACTCGTCCTTCCATATTTTTGGGGCTTCAGGGTTCAGATTTCTTGAAGTGCTCATGATTTTCTCAGCATCCTCCGGTTTTCTTGAAACTTTGACCCCATCCTGCCATCCAGCGGAGTATGAAAGGCTGAAGGGTTTGCCCAAAGATTGTTTATACTCACGGCTGTCAAGAAGCCTCCAGAAAACCGCCGGGATCAGCGATTTGACCAAATTCTGGCGAACAATGTCCGCCTGAGCCAAATTAGTTGTCAGATCAGCCTTATTCTTGGTCAGCGATCCGGCCTGCTGTCGGGATGCCGCCAGCTCAGCCTCCAGTTGATTGATACGGTTGGCTTGCTCTTCATTTTTCTTGAGCCAGAGGTCCCTCTCCTAATCAAACCCGTTGGATTTCTCCATCAGGTCTTTATACCTTAAGGCGCAGGCTTTGTACCGTTGGCCCATAGCCTCATGCTCAGCGGCTAGCTCTTCATATCGAGTGGCCTGAGCATCACGCTCACCCTCGGCGGTTTCAGCCCTTGCGGCTAGCCCCTGGCAGTTGTCATGTATATTTGAAAGCTCCCGGTAGTCAGCATTTAAGTGACGGAACCGTCGGAGAACTTCCCCCGTAGAGATGGTACTCATCCCCAACTGTTCATACGCTTGCCTGGCAAGGCCAATGTTGTCCAGTTCGTTCAAATCAGCTTGTTCGGTGGGAGTAGCAAGATGGTTGAGCATCTCACGGCACGCCCGGTAGGAATTTAACCAGACGTCCTCCCTGAGCGTCCAACCAGGCACAAAGAAGTCAGCCTGATTCAGAGAATGATCTAAAAAAAAAAAAAAAAAAAACAATGAAAAGTAGTAAGATAAATGTCCATCAATCAACTAAAATATTTCATAAGCGGAATAAATGAAATACATACCAGACGGTTCGGATGCAACCACATGGATAGTAGGATGCCCCTCGGGATGAGACCGTTGTACTGATTGAGCTGTTAAAAGAAGGGAAGTTATTAGATTCAATATTCAAAGCTTGCATAAATGGTCAAAACAAGAATAATTACCATCAGAAGCATGTGGGCCAGAATTCCTCGGCTCCTCAACGGCCACAACCCGGACAGGGGAAATATTAGCTTGAATGTTGGAAGTGCCGCCCCCTCGGCCCTTTCCTGCTCGGCCGCCTCATTAGCCGGCTGCTCCACGTTAAGAGGAGGATTTTGAGGAGCGGAATTAGGGGGTGCAAGGTTGATGGGACTTGCGTCCAATGTTGCTCCCAGGGAAGGCATGACCCCAGCAGAATTAGCACCTCCTCTACTCTTTCTCTTGGGCGCAGCATGGGAGGGTCCCTCACCAGCTTTCCTTTTCCCCTCGGCTCTCTGTCGGCTCTCTCTCTCTTTCCTTTCACGAGCCTTTACTACATCATCATTAGCCTTCTCGGCTATCTTCATCAAACCCTCTACTTGGGGGGGGGGGGGGGGGATTTTGACCCTCCGGAAGGGGCTCCACGGTCCTCACAGGAAGAGGCTGACCATCCGGAATGGGGGATCCCTCCACCACATCGGTTCCTTCCCAATTGGGTAGCTCCAGAAATTCAGACATAGTAACAACTGCATTAACCAAAAGCAAAGCCGATGCAAATACGTGAGAAATATATATAAAAAGAAAGGGAAGAAAAATACAAGCGTATGCATGGAGCATTACCATGCCCTTCGGTATCGTTTAAAATAACAGCCAAATGTTTGTTTTCCCACACCGAAGATAAACCGGACAACCAAAGAAGAACAGGAAGAGGCTTCCTTAGAAAAATCTGTGTCTCGGCAAGCTTATCCGCAGCGGCGTCCGGATGGGAGAGGGGAAAATCATTTACCTCGGTTATTTTGGAGTCTCTGTGCCTCCAAGCCATAGCGTCCGGTATGGCCCTACGATCGATTAAGAAGAACCTAGATTTCCAGTGCTTCAACCCAGTCAGAACCTCCTTAAAACACTTTCTGGCCCTTCGTCCCGTTCGGCTTTCAAAGGAGAACCAGTTGCCCTGCTTGCACAATCTATAGAACACCCGAAACAATGATACCGTTGGTCTCTCGTCCAAGCTATAGCACCGGATCTCAAAAAGGGTCACACGGTTTAGCCCTATCGGCACTATTTGAGAGAAATGGATCTTAAAATGCTTGATCACTTGTAATAAAAAATGGGAGAAGGGAACCCTAGCACCTCCAAGATCTAATTGTTGGGTGTATATCCCTATTTTATCCGAGGGCAGCCTATCCATTGTCAGGTTGGGGTCCGGAAGGCTGGGATGAAGGTCGGCCAGGATATTATATGTTGAAATAATAGCATCTAAGTCCGATTGGGACAACTGAGAGGTGTGGACATGCATGTCAAATTTTCCTACCGGTCCTTCTTCGGCCATGTTTAAAAGATACCGAAGGGGGTTGAGTTATAAGGAAGAAGTATGAGACTAACCTCGGGCGAATTGCTGAACGTTCGGAAGATGATGTCAGTAAAAGCTCTCGGATGATAGATAAAAAAACACACAGCGTAAAAAAGAAATGAGGAGCAATAGTCCCTTATATAGGGATACATGGGAAGAAGCGAGAACGTCCCATCAGTCAGATGATGCAGACGTGGCGTCATCCCAGCCACACACGTAAGAAGGCAACTGCGTTCGACGGAGACACTGTAGCAAAAATGAGGCGACGGCCCATGAAATATTCCCCTTTAAATGGGCTCAACCAGGCCCATTAAGGAAGCAACTAGCAGATCAGCCCAGCTAGCTAGAACTATAGTAGGCCGATCCAATAGATAGAGAGAATAATAAACAACCACTACCGAACCCAATATTGCACTAACGATAAAGGATCGATAGTCCAATACTGGGGGGGGCATGTTGACGTATCCATCCGGACGGCAAGGTCCGAATGTCAGGAACATGGCCGGGAGTCCTCCGAAGGCGAGACGTTGGTCGAAGGTTTTATGCTTATAATAAGGGTCCGGGGCCCCCACATAAACATGTGTGCTCTGACAGCCACCCTATAAGCACAACCTAGGGATAGAGCACTGTTCGTAGGGACAGCCGACAACTATTCAACCAGGAGACTGTATACTATTCATGAAAGTACGAGGACACTGTTTGCAAGTACAAGCAGGTAAAGGTTGGGTAGTATAAATACCCCAACCCCATTTATTATTTCAACAACACACACACACAAGCATTTACTCACATTTATCACAATACCCTTCAGTTTTCATATTCTTACTCTCACGCCGGAGCTTGGTCCTGGGATAACACCCGGGGCGAGGCTAACGAGCGTTTCCTCATTTGTGCAGAACTAAGACCGAAGCAAAGATTGAAGTCTGCTGAGAGTCTTGCCCGAAGAGCAAGATTTTACTTCAACAATACCTAATGATAGATTAGAGAATTTGAGAGTGATTATGGATATGACAAGTTGTTGGTAATCTGAAAATTAAAAATATCAAACACTACGTTAAATGATGTGTAAAAGTTTGTCCCATCATATCACTTATTGGCGAGGCGTGAGAATAAATATGTGATAAAAAGACTTAATTGAAGGAGAGCTGTTGAATTATATGAGGGACTATTATTGTCAAGTTGAAAAGTCTTATTCTGCTTTATGAAAGTTGTGTGTCTGGATGACAAGTTAAGAGAAGATGATGGGCTAAAGTGAAACATGGTTGTATATAAGCTCATGATGCAGCTTAGGGTTTCTTAAGTTGTATCTCTGCCTCTTTCATTCTCTCTCATTATTTCACACAGTTGGTTATTGTCTTCTTTAGGTTTGATATCAATTGATATCTGTTAGTATTTTGTTGTCTATAGCAAAGATCAATCTCTATATTTGATCTTTGCAGTTTGAGTGTTTGAGCGAACTTTGTGGAGAGGTTAGATTGGTGTCTACCTAGTAGAGATCAATCATTGTCTATTGTATTGTTTGGTAAGCATCGTTTGAGACTTATCTTCTTGAATTGTTTTTAATAAAAGATACACCAAAGGGGTGGTTGGTTGGGTGTAATAGCTTGTGTTCTGGTTCTTGATATCATTTTTACATGGTATCAGAGCCACGGTGATAGATCTGGTGGTTCTTGATATTTTTAGGGTTTCCTATTTTTAGAGGATCTTAAAATTGGTGGTTTAATTGTTCGATTGAGGTTCGTTTGAGGTCGTTTTCTTTACGGCCGTGGTTGATTTAGTATGTTCAGGCTAGATCTGGTGATTTTGTGGGTTATTGAAGAATTCTTGATTAGGGTTTTAAAAACCCTAATTTGAGAATTTGGGGGTTTTCATTCCTTGTGGTTTTTTGAGGTTGTTGGGCCCTTTCTTGGTTACAATACCACTAGACTAAGTGAATCTAGTGTTATTGTGGTATTCCTTCCGCTGGTATTGCTCTGTAAGTCCTATTTCTTCTCTTAAGATAACAGTTACTTGGTTAAGAAGGTGCAAACGGGGTAGTTAACTCCTTGACCTGCCAACTTGATTGGTACGGAAACCTGCTCTGGCTACCCCGAGTCTTCTTGACTGGTATCTTGATCCTCTTGGGTGTGAGTGTAGTATTCTTTATTTCTTTTTCTTTATTTTCTGTTTTGTTGAGTCTAAGTCGAAGGAGGATAGGATTTGGGATTCTTGGAAGTTGGTTGAGATTGTTATTGGTTATATTTGTCTTGACTGTTGGTTGATCTGTTGCATTATTTGTTATCTTTGTCTGTTATTTGTTTGTTATATGTCTGTTATTTGTCATTATGGCTCCTGGTGAATCTAGTGGTACTCAGGTGTTGATTAATAATCTTGATGCTAGTAATCCATTGCATATTCAAACTAATGATAATATTGGTACTGATTTAATTCCATTTAAACTCCTTGGAACTGAGAATTATAGAATATGGTCAGGTGCTATGAAACTTGCTTTACAAGCTAGGAATAAGTACACTTTTGTGGATGGTTCTTGTTTGAAAGAAACCTATGTCACTAGTGATGTGTTATCTGCTCAATGGGATAGATGTAATGCTATTGTTTTAACCTGGTTAATGAATTATGCGTCTCAAGATGTTTATATGGGTCTGGTTTATTCTGATAATGCTGCTTCTGTGTGGAAAGAACTACAAGAAACTTATGACAAAGTTGATGGTTCTGTTGTCTATAATCTGTTACAGAAAATTAATTGTGTTAAACAATTAAGGTCTTCTGTTGTTGATTATTATCATAGGTTAAACTCTCTATGGAGAGAGTTTGATGCTTTAACTAAAGTGCCTGTATGTGTTTGTGAAGTTAAATGTTCTTGTGCTGCTAATAAAGAGTTAGGGTTGCATAAGCAACTTATGAAGTTGATGCAGTTCCTCATGGGCCTTGATGACTGTTATCAGCCTGTGAGGACAGCTCTTTTAACCAGGGATCCTCTCCCTGAGGTAAAAGATGCTTAAATCACTGTTTCTAGAGAGGAATCCCACAAAGGGGTTCCATAGTCCTCTAGTGTTACTGAATCCAAATTGAATGCTTCTTCTTTTGCTGCTAAATCATTTAACAACAATAGAAAGGTTTTTAATAATAATAATAATAATAATAATAATAATAATAATAATAATAATAATAATAATAATAATAATAATAATAATAATAATAATAACACAAGAGGTACTAATTCTAATACATTTAATGGTTGTATCAAAATCAACTTATTATAATATAGTAGTATAGTATCAAAATGATCCGCACAAAATACGGATCACCCGAGTCGTTTCCGAGTGAAGGTGAATCGAATCAAGGAATATTGATTCGTGCAAATCGTGAATTGAAAAGTGATGAAAATGAAAATGAAAATAGTGATCAAGTAATTCAATGAATAATAAACAAACACAAACTATGCAAATAGTACAAGCTAGGTATGCACTAAAGTTGAATACGTAAAAACGAAAATGCAAACGCATTTATTAAAACGTAACTTTAATTGAAAAATGATCCTACAAACATGAAATAATTTTCTAAAAATCTTAAACTAATAAAATGAATTTCCAGAAAAAGAAAATTATTTTTTTTACTTTTCTTTTATTTTCTATGAATTTATTTTGATTTTTTTTGTAATTTTAAATGAATTAAAAATAAAGGAAAATAGAAAAATAATAGGGAAAAATGAAAATTAATTTCTGAAAAATCAAAAATATTATAAAAGAATTTCTTAAAATATTTTTGTATTTTTTACAGCTTTTTCTGAATTTTTATGGATCTTTGTTTATTAAAATCTATTTAAAAATTGATTAAAATCAAAGAAAAATTAAGAAAAATATCAAAACAGCTTGGAAAATTCTGAAAAATTTCCAGAAAATTAAAAATATAAAAATGAATTTGAAGAAAATTTTTGAAGTCAAAATGAATAGTAAAACTGTTTATTAAGCACAAACTGCTTATCACAAGTGCTTATTTATAAGCACTTGTGAACCAAACTTGAATGAAACTTAAAAAACTGATGAATTATGCTTATGAATACTCAATTATGCCAATTACAGATCAAATTAAGCTCAGAATCCCAGAAATCAAACAAACAGATGAATAAGCTTATGCAATAAGCTCTCACAATAAGCAATATAGGAGCAGACAAATCCAGAAGCTAAACACTGATGCACAACACTAAAATTACTAAAATGAAACTCAGAAACAATCTCCAAACACAATTAAAAGCTCAAATGTCCAAAAACAGGCCTTAATGATCAAACAGATACTCTGTCTCAATGAGGCCGGGTAATAATATATGTTTATTTGACCACGCTTTGACCTTTTTGACCCGGTGATATTACTTTGACCCGTGGGTTGGCTGGGCTCAAGTGTTAAGGATTGGGCTTTTGGATTCATTATGGGCTTTGGGATTTAGTTGGATTTGGACCAAGGCTTGTTTTATTTTTTCAGCTTAGTAGTAATAAATTTCAAGGACTAATTTTGTAATTTGCTGAAAACCAAGGACTGATCTTGTCACTTTTCCAAATTTCTTCAAGGGTCTAAATATGATAATAATGATTCCCAAAGGTTAACTTTTGACTTTTTCTTCAATACTTTCCAAGAAGGACTGAATATGTCAACTTTCAAAATGCAGGGACCACTGTCATTTCTTCAAACTTCACACAAGGATCACTATTTCTCATTAATCAAACTCTGAGGACTTTATAAGCTCAAATTGATTTCCAGCTTGACTTTCTGACTCTTTCTACTCTCGTGCTCGTTCTTTGCCGGTTTGTTATTTGTTTTTCGTCTTTTTACGATATATCCGTACCTGCACGTTCACTAACATAAAAACAAACGTTCTTTGGCATTTTGTTAGCATAGTTAGTCTATTTGGGTCAGTTTTTGTCTATGAAAAGGTATGTAAATTAACACATACCAAAATCCCCCAGACTAAGGTATTGGCGTGTCCTCACGCAATGTGATAAATTCACGCTTTTGGGATAAATAATTTCATAACTCTTCCTACTGACTTTGTAAAGTAGCAAGGATGTTTAAAAGAAGTATAAAATCATTTATTCCCGCAAACGCTCCGTTTTCCGAAAAAAATTCCTTTATTCCACTTTCACTTCTATTTTTGTACTTTTCATACTTTCATACTTGTGACGGTTTGTTGAACTTTCATTATTTTGTAATAATTTTTAGGGTCAACGAGTAGAAACACTCCTCATAGAAAAGTGACCATACAGATAAAAATCGTCATCCTTGATTTTTCACGAGCTCCCAAACTAAGCGTACAAACGAGTTCACAGCTCATCTACAAGTTAGATGCTAACACTACTCATAATAGTTACTTGTGGAATCTTCTTACTCCCATGTCCTAAGTTTTTGTATCTCAAAATTTTACTTTTGTTGAGAAATGAATTGATTCATATTTTCTCGTTTCAATACTTTTTATTCCGATAGTGACACCTAACTTTAAACGATAAGTAGTTTTACATTTTCTCTTAAGAACCACTGCAATAGAAATTCGGTCCACATCAAGGAATTGTGGTACATACAATATCATAAATATAAGTTGCGGAGTACTACACGTGCACCTCATGTGTCCAATTCAGAATCATACACATGCACCTCACGCACCAACAACTTATTTACATTCAAGCTCTTATTTATCATAACTTTCAACTTTCACTTTTTCATTTTTCACTTTTTCACCTTTTTCATACTTTCTCATATTTTTCACTTTTTTCTTTCTTTACTTTTTTTTCCTCATAACATCAATGGAAGTTTATCGGGTAGCTCCAAAATCACATAATCAACTTTTGACTTTTGATTTTTCTCATTTTTGCTCTTATTTTTGATGTTCCTTGATATGTACCCAACTTCTAAAGCAAAGATTCTCTTAAGAAAATAAAGAAATAAATATTATCCAAACCTAAATACCACTAATTAACCTTGAACATCTATTATATATTGGTGACGTATTTTATGGGAGTACAAAGCTACAAGTACCTTCCATGAGCTCTAAAGAGAACCACTACTCCACGTTTAGCCTCTAACTTCTAAATAAACTCTATCATTTATTGCTCTTCGCAATTTAAGATTTCAAATAATGAAACCAGTGAATACTTAGCCAATAATCAGCCACGCATATATAAAGTCAGTTACGAAAACTTGCAAATTCTAGAAGAAGAATTCGCGTTTTCTAGCTCCTGATGTAAAAGACTAGCGAAAGCTTTTAAGCTGCGCATGTATAAAGTCAAGTACGGGAACTTGCAGATTCTTAAGAAAGAATTCGCATTTTATAGCTCCTGGTATACAAGACTAGCACAAGCTTATGTGATTATCATTGGTTAAGGGAACAAGCTAGGGCTCAACACGCTCGGTCAAGTCAAAATATTTATTCCTACTCTTGCCAGCAAGAAAGTCAACAAGGTGTCAAAACATTTATTCAAACTTTATTATATTTTTGCACAACTTTTCAATTTTTTCACATCTTTTTGTGCTTTTCCATGACTTTTTCATTCATTTTTCTTCAAAAATTTTGAAATTTTCATTTTTTTTTTAATTTTTGGTGGAAAAACGGAGTTGCGAGAGTATACGACATGTGAAAAATGCAAGGTCAAATCGAATCGAAGATTCACCCTCCCCCAGACTAGAATTAAACATTGTCCTCAATGTTTTGTGGGTTAAGGTAATCCTAACAAAATTCTAGGGCCGTTTATTAATTATGCCAAAGAAAACGTTAGTCGATAAGATTCACGGATATAGGATTTCCAAAAGCATCGATGAATGAAACTCGATTGGACAGAAGATAACGAGCACGAGAGTCATCATAAATCGCAGACAATCCTAAACAAACAACACAAACAACCGCGGAACACAAGAGTAGAAGAGGCACCCCCTCCTCACGTTATTTGTTAGAAATAATAAAAATAAGAAGATGAAATTGGATAAGCATGGGTTGCCACCCACGAAGCGCTTTGTTTGATTACCGAGTCACGTAGCTTGACTTGATCCCCGAATTCAATCGTCCTTGGGGAAAGT
This sequence comes from Artemisia argyi, assembly GCA_030686995.1. Taxonomy (NCBI): domain Eukaryota; kingdom Viridiplantae; phylum Streptophyta; class Magnoliopsida; order Asterales; family Asteraceae; genus Artemisia; species Artemisia argyi. The sequence goes on from CM060690.1 coordinate 7,124,980, forward strand.
TTGGAGATGCGGGACTACCATGGTTGGTACATCCCCTCCGAAATAGTGTTTCAAACGGTGACCATTCACCTTAAAGTTTGGACCATCGGGTTGAGCTAACTCAATGGTACCATAAGGGAATACTTGTGTTATGGTGAATGGTCCAGACCAACGGGTTTTAAGCTTACCCGAGAAAATCTTCAAACGAGAGTTAAAAAGAAGCACTTGATCACCAACGTTGAAAACGCGGTCTTTGATCTTGGCATCATGAAGTCTTTTTGTTTTCTCTTAATAAATCACAGAATTCTCGTAAGCTTGATCACGTAGTTCGACTAACTCATTCAATTGAACTTTTTGGTGATCACCTGCGGTTTTCAAGTCAAAATTGGCATGTTTTAAGGCCCAGTGGGCCTTGTGCTCAAGTTCTAGGGGCAAATGACAAGCCTTCCCGTAAACCAGCTTTTAAGGAGTACACCCAATGGGAGTTTTGTAAGCGGTCCGGAAAGCCCATAAAGCATCTTCTAGTTTATCGGCCCATGAGGCACGGTGCTCTCCTACTGTCCTTTCTAATATTCTTTTAAGGCCACGATTGGACACCTCCACTTGACCACTAGTTTGTGGATGATAAGCCGTAGAAAGACGATGTGTGACACCATATTTAAGCATAACTTTGGCAAATTGATCATTACAAAAATGGGTCCCACGATCACTTATGATGGCTCGAGGTGCACCAAATCGGGCAAAGAGACTTTTCAAGAATTTAACAACTACTCGGGCATCATTGGTGGGGAGCGCCTTCGCTTCAACCCATTTGGACAAATAATCGACGTCCACGAGAATATACTTATTTCCTCTTGATGACGGGAATGGCCCCATGAAATCGATGCCCCAAACGTCAAAATTTTCACAAACTTGAATAGCATTTTGTGGCATTTCATCTTTTTGAGAAATTTTTCCTTGACGTTGGAAAGAATCACATGATTTCACCAATTCATGGGCATCCTGATAAATCGTCGGCCAATAGAAGCCGGAATCAAACACTTTCTTTGCGGTGAAGTTGGCACCATGATGTCCCCCCATGGGTCCACTATGGCATGCCTTAAGAATTTCAACGGCTTCCGTACCGTGAACACACCGCCGGATCACTTGATCCGCACAGACTTTGAACAAATAGGGGTATTCCCAAAAATAATGTTGGACATCTTTAAAGAATTTATTCTTTTTTTGGGACGACATCCCTATCCTAATGAAGTTCCCCGCATGGTAATTCGCAAAATCGGCGAACCATGGGGTACTTTTGTCGATTTTAGTCACACTCCCAAGTGTCTCAAGAGGAAATGTTTCGGTAGTTTCCTTATTCTCAAGAGCACTTTGATGGGGGTTCTCAAGTCGTGAAAGGTGATCAGCAGCAAGGTTCTCAGCTCCTTTTTTGTGTCGTATTTCGACTTCAAATTCTTGGAGCAAAAGAACCCACCACATTAAGCGTGGCTTAGCATCTTGCTTTGCCATTAAGTATTTTAGGGCTGAATGATCCGTATACACTATGCATTTCTTAAGGAGCAAATAAGGTCTAAATTTCTCAAAAGCATAGACAACCGCTAACATCTCTTTTTCAGTAGTTGTGTAGTGATGTTGGGCGTCGTTCATGGTCTTACTTGCATAGTGTATCAGTTGAAAATACTTATTCTTACGTAGCCCCAGAACTGCACCAACGGCATAATCGCTAGCATCACACATTAGCTCAAATGGTAAGCTCCAATCGGGGGCAACTAAGATTGGTGCCACCGTTAACTTCTTCTTCAAGAAATTAAATGCATCGATGCATTCATTTGTGAAGTTAAACGGAGCATCTTTCTCTAAAAGGTGGGTTAGAGGCCGGGCTATTTTGGAGAAGTCTTGTATAAAACGTCTGTAAAAGCCAGCATGACCAAGGAAACTTCGGATTCCTTTGACGGTCGTAGGATGAGGTAGCTTAGCAATAACATCAAATTTGGCATGGTCTACCTCAATCCCAGATTTGGAGATTTTATGGCCAAGGACTATGCCCTCTTTAACCATGAAATGTCACTTCTCCCAATTTAGAACTAAGTTAGTGTTTTCACACCGAATTAGCATATTCTCTAAATGGGAGAGGCAAGAGTCGAAAGAATTTCCGTAGATGGAGAAGTCGTCCATGAACACTTCCATGATTTTTTCAATCATATCGGAGAAAATGGCCATCATACACCGTTGAAATGTGCCTGAAGCATTACATAGGCCAAAGGGCATTCTACGATAGGCAAACGTTCCATACGGGCAAGTAAAAGTGGTCTTTTCTTGATCCTGGGGATCAATGGGAATTTGAAAGTACCCAGAAAAGCCATCCAGAAAACAATAGAACTCATTTCCCGCTAATCGTTCAAGCATTTGGTCCATAAAAGGGAGCCAGAAATGGTATTTACGGGTCGCGTCGTTCAACTTGCGGTAGTCCATACAAACTCTCCATCCAGTCGAGTCGGTATAAGCTCATTATAAGCTCATTATCGTCATTTTTCACAAGTCGAGTCGGTATAAGCTCATTATAAGCTCATTACAGACTCTCCACAAGTCGAGTCGGTATAAGCTCATTATCGTCATTTTTCACAACAGTGATTCCGCCCTTCTTTGGAACACAATGAACCGGGCTAACCCATGAACTATCCGAGATCGGATAAATCATTCCAGCATCAAGGAGTTTTATAACTTCCTTTTTGATCACTTCGTGGATTTGTGGGTTAACCCGTCGTTGTTGTTGGACGGAAGCTTTGTGATTATCTTCAAGTAGAATCTTTTGAGTGCAAAATCGAGGGTCGATTCCCTTAATGTCGGATATTTGCCAAGCAATCGCACTTTTATGCTTCCTAAACACATCTAAGAGTCGTGTCTTCTCCTCATCTTTAAGGCCTTTTGAAATTATTACGGGCAATTTATCATTAGTTTCCAAGTATGCGTATTCGAGATGAGGAGGCAAATCCTTGAGCTCGAGCTCCGGAGGCTTCTCAATAGACGGCTTTACTTCTTTTACGCCTGCCATTTTTAGGTCCATCAGAGGGGAAGAAACAATCGGGTTTTCATTTAACAATTTCTCAATTAATAAAATGTCCCCCTCCGGATCAAAGTCAGAATTATCAATTTCTGGTGAAACTGAATCATTTGAAAGACAAGTTTTGATTTCTTCCTAAGCGAGATCACTTCCCTCAAACGGAGTAAGGGAAGGGGAAGAATTGGAGATGATCGGTTCATAAGAAGGAGTGGGATTGCCACTCGAAGAATTGTCGGTAAAACCAAAAAGTTCTTGAGAATACTCCTCCGTAGCTTCATCAATAACATCGATTCGGTTGACGGAAGAAACATCGTAGTCGGAGGAGTATCTCGCGGTTTGGTTAAGATTGAAAGTATCGGCTTCATTTCCCACATGTAAGGTATTCTCCTCGTTGTATACATCAATTAAAGCATGACCGGTCCGTAGGAATCCTCTCCCGAGAATGAGAGGAACCCGTGGATCGACATCGAAATCAACAACCACAAAATCTGCAGGGAAATTGAATTTCCCAATATTGACAAAAATATCCTCGGCTATACCAATTGGACGAGACATAGATCGGTCGGCAAGCTCGAGGGTCATAAGCGTCGGTGTCAAGTTAGGAAGAGGCAACTTTTTCCAAATCGACAATGGCATTAGGTTAATGCTAGCACCAAGATCGGCCAAGGCGAAGCATTTAACCATACCCGGGAAATTGCATGGAATGAGAAACTTGCCAGGTCTTCAATCTTTTTGGGTAACTTTTTAAGAAGAACCGCTGAGCAATTCTCATTCATTTGAGTCTTTGACATTTCAAACAACTTTTCCTTATTATTCAAAAGACCTTTTAGCATCGAAGCAAATTTAGGCATCAAAAGTATAGCATCCGTGAGACTTATATCAAAGTGTAATTCTTGAAAAATCTGATAATAGTTTTCCATTTGGTTTTTATCCTTCTCGCGGTGCGTTTGTTCGTTTAAGCGTGATGGATAAGGCAACTTTGTTCTAACGAGTATTTCTTTTTCAGTTTCATTAACATCTTTTTCTTTTCCTTTAGACGTCGGGACCACCAGAGGTTGGATGTCTTCAGTCCTTCCATTATTAATAGGAATTTCCGTATCCGTTGTCACCTCGGGTTCACAGGCGACTACCTTAGGAGGAAGAGAAGAAGAGGTAGTCGGAGCCGTTGGTCCATCATAAGAAACACCACTCCTTGTCATGATCGCTTTAGCTTCGCCCCTCGGGTTAGCGATCGTGTTGCTTGGCAAAGTTCCAGAGCCCGAGGGTCGATCATTTAAACGCTTGTTAAGTTCAAGAATTTCCTTAGCCATTAACTCTTGGTTTTTCAAGATCTGCTTAAGAATCTCATCCGAGGGCGACGGATTTTGAACCACATTTTGATTTTGGTTTTGAAAGTTTTGCCCTCGGTTGTTTTGATTAAAACCCTTATTTTGATTTCCATGATTATTTTGAAAATTATTCCCTTGAGGCGGGCCTTGGTTGTAATTTCCCCGATTTTGATTCTGATGAAAACTTTGATTTTGTCCTTGGAAACCATTATTTCCCCGGTTTTGATTCTGATTGTGATTAAATTGATGATTACGGTTTTGCACATTATTGTTTTTATTCACTTGATTTGGTTGATTAAACCCGGGTGGTCCAAGATAATTGCCGGAACGGTAGCTGAGGAGATTACGGTCTCCATGAGGTTGTGGGTAACCGTTGCCACCCATGTTTGCAGTATACACGTTCTCTTGAGTAAAGCCACCGGAGGCTGGGTACTCAAGGTATGAATGTGGACCACCACAAGTCTCACAACCGGTATTAACTATATTAACTTGCGGGTTTTTAACTTGATTCGGCATCATTTGATACATTCTTAACATTGCCGTAGATAAATCATCAAGTTTTTTTATTCATGGCGGCTAACTCAGGATTTATGAGAAGAATAAGAGTTTAGAGTTGCAGTCGATCTTATTTGCTCATTTCTCTCGGCTGAGGAATCCCAATAGTTGTAATGGGCCGTCATATTCTCGATTAGCTCGTAACAATCCTCAGGACGACGTTTCATGAAAGTACCACCAGCTGCAGCATTGATCGTGTCCCGATGTCGTAAAGTCAAACCATTGTAAAACGTATCAATTATCGTGACGAGAAGCATATTATGGTTTGGACAACAATCAATGGCAAGCTTATAACGTTCCCAAGCCTCGAATAAAGACTCATCGGGAAGTTGTCGAAAATTGCTAATATCGTTTCTCAACTTCGTCACCATCGATGGTGGAAAATACTTCGCCAAGAACTTCGATACCATTTCATTGAAAGTATGAATCGAGTTCCTGGTAAGACGATCAAACCAAGCGGGGGCATGATGCGTTAGAGAATAGGGGAAGAGAGAGAGACGGAGGGCGTCATCGGAGACCCCGTTTTGTTTCATATTTTGGGTGACGTTCAAAAATTTGTCGAGATGCTTGTTTGCATCGTCACCCGATAATCCGTGAAATTGGCATGAATTTTGGACTTGTTGTATCATGTGGTGTTTTAGTCCAAAATCCGTAGCCTCAATATTTAGAGGGGAAATCGGGCCACCTCTACCATGCATTGTGGGTTGGCACAGCTCCTCCATCGTTTGGAGATCAAGAGCTGGCACGTGTTGGTGTTCATCTCCAGCCACCGGAGGGTGTTGATTATTCGGATCCATTTCCACAACGTTAGGGAAATGGACACGGTGTGTGTGTCGAATTACCCTCTCGGGATTTGACAAAGGTGATATAAGACTCTCAAAAGAAGAGCGGGTGTGCATACACAAAAAACAAAATCAAAAAGAAAAAGAAGAAGAAAAGAAAAAGAAAAATCTTTTTATTTATTTTTTTTTTTTATCTCAAAAACTTTTTATTTCTTTTGTTTTTCTTTTTATAAAACGTTACGTTAATTGAAACCGTTTCTTTCAAAACCACTCACGACGGGACGAGAAAGAAGAGTGTTTCTCTCTTCAGCTAGCAATTTAATGTCTTAGCTTCCGTATTTCTCGCTTAATCGGTCGTAGAAATTGAAGTAATCCGATAAACAACTTATTTCACGTTTTTGTTATGTTGTGAGACTTATTTGGTTTACAACGCCCTCCCTTCCACGGGAGAGTCGAGGCTGTAACTTTATTATTTTTGTATTTCTATAAACACTTTAGGAAAAGTGTTTTGAATTTTTCAATTTTTATATTTTTATAGAAATATATAAAAGATAGAGGAAGGCTTATCAAAACACGATTTTTCAAAACGAATATTCAAAAACTCACTTCGACCTTCCCCGACAGCGGCGCCAAAAATTGGTTGTATCAAAATCAACTTATTATAATATAGTAGTGTAGTATCGAAATGATCCGCACAAAATACGGATCACCCGAGTCGTTTCCGAGTGAAGGTGAATTAAATCAAGAAATATTGATTCGTACAAATCGTGAATTGAAAAGTGATGAAAATGAAAATAGTGATCAAGTAATTCAAAGAATAACAAACCAACACAAACTATGCAAATAGTACAAGCTAGGTATGCACTAAAGTTGAATACGTAAAAACGGAAAACGAAACACGTTTATTAAAACGTAACTTTAATTGAAAAATAATCCTTCAAACGTGAAATAATTTTCTAAAAATCTTAAACTAATAAAATGAATTTCTAGAAAAAGAAAATTATTTTTTTTACTTTTCTTTTATTTTCTATGAATTTATTTTGATTTTTTTGTAATTTTAAATGAATTAAAAATAAAGGAAAATAGAAAAATAATAGGGAAAAATGAAAATTAATTTCTGAAAAATCTAAAATATTATAAAAGAATTTTCTAAAATATTTTTGTATTTTTTACAGCTTTTTCTGAATTTTTATGGATTTTTTTATTAAAATCTATTTAAAAGTTGATTAAAACAAAGGAAAATTAAGAAAAATATCAAAACAGCTTGGAAAATTTTGAAAATTTTCCAGAAAATGAAAAATATAAAAATGAATTTGAAGAAAAATTTTGAAGTCAAAAGGAACAGTAAAACTGTTTATTAAGCACAAACTGCTTATCACAAGTGCTTATTTTTAAGCACTTGTGAACCAGACTTGAATGAAACTTAAAATACTGATGAATTATGCTTATGAATACTCAATTATGCCAATTACAGATCAAATTAAGCTCAAAATCCCAGAAATCAAGCAAACAGATGAATAAGCTTATGCAATAAGCTCTCACAATAAGCAATATAGGAGCAGACAAATCCAGAAGCTAAACACTGATGCACAACACTAAAACTACTAAAATGAAACTCAGAAACAATCACCAAATACAGTTAAAAGCTCAAATGTCCAAAAATAGGCCTCAATGACCAAACAGATACTCTGTCTCAATGGTGCAAATAAGCAAGAGCAAACAAGCACTCGAATAAGCTCTAATGCAACAGCTTATGGGGGCAAAAGCTCAATAGCATAGCTGAGAAACTATATCAACTAAATTTATTACCAATTACAACTGTTTATTACTCTAATTCCAACTGAGTTTAGTAGCTAGTTGATGCTGAATTGATGATACTGTTGACTATTTTTAACCACCTCTATTAGACCAATATGACTTTTATCAACTAAATTCTACAACTAATTTGATGTAATAAGCTATGATTAATCTATTTTATGCTATATCTAAGTATTATGCAAATGTTATCTTAATTTCACTAACAATTAACACCTAAAACTAACTGTGCATGTGATTACTCTAACTTATACTAAATTTGAGCTATATTACTATTATGAAGATTCAGAACTCAAATCGTACACTATTTAAATCTATGTGAAACAGAGATCAAGTATTCCAAAAACAATTCCACTCAGCAACAATCATTTCCAAACACTACCTATATGTGACAGAAAATCAACTATCAATGAAACAGTCAATAAATCTCAACACAATGACTCACTCACAATCTCCAATTACAATAGAGTCCAGTTACACAATCAATCACTATGAAATCCAACAGTTAAACACAAACTCAGAATCTCAACTAGTCAAAATGACAGATGATCAAATATTGCCAAACTACAAAGATGCTTAAAATCACTTAGGTGAAACAGATCTACAAACAGATGATTACTATGATCAATCAAGCAAAAACTACAACAGCTATTACAGCAACTACTCTAATCAAATCAATTAAACCAGTAACACTATTACAACTACAAATTCTAACTCAGTTACTACTCATAAGAGAGTCAAAATCAGATGTTACCAAATAAATCTCCCTCAGCTAAACAGAGGGAGCTCACTATATAAGCCTATCTCTAGGATAGGCTAGGACCTTCCAAGTCTGTCCACACTTATCCAAACAACCTCAGCAACCCCTTGATCTGATCTCTTTGACTTTAGTTGACCAATCTAATATTTGAGAAAATAGAATGAAAACAGATCTATATCAAGCTACAGAGCTTGTATAGGCTGTGTATAAGCTAACTCAGCTTATTCAAAAGCTATTAAAACTAAATTGAAACATATTTTTTATTTTTTATATTTTCTATTTTTTTTAGAAAAGTATTTGAATAAGATGATTACTAAACTGAGGAATGGAATGTTTAAGCTAAATAAGATGTAAAAAGTACTGAGTATTCAAGATATCAAATCTAAAAACTAATTAGTATAAGCAGTAAACAAATAATAGTTGTAGTGAAACTGAATTTTATTGAAATTTGATTGAAGATACAATTACAATAACTAAACTAATACAATATGAGAAATCAAAATGACATAGCTTTGCTACCTATTCTAATCTACTCTCTAACTAGCTACTAAGCACCTCTATTTATAGCTGAGAGGGGGTGAGGGTATCACGGATTGCCAAGCTGGCGATCTGTGTGCTTGTGCTTCTTTTGTGATCCTCTGAGCCCTGTAATCATGTAGTAATAATTCCTCAATCATTTAAGCCGTCAGATCAGTCCTTGTGACGTGTAGCAACCAATTAGGGAATGCCATGTGGATAAGCGTGTGTTTCTTTGGATCTCCTGACACTCTGACACCCACTGATATTCTAGAAGCTCACTTGATTGTACCAATATGCCCTTAATGATGGTAATTTTTAGGATTGGGGGTTAGGGTTCTTCATTCTGGGTAAATGGGGGAATTGGGGAAAAAATGAGGCGGAGTAATAATATATGTTTATTTGACCGCGCTTTGACCTTTTTGACCCGATGATATTACTTTGACCCGTGGGTTGGTTGGGCTCAAGTGTTAAGGATTGGGCTTTTGGATTCATTATGGGCTTTGGGATTTAGTTGGATTTGGACCAAGGCTTGTTTTATTTTTTCAGCTTAGTAGTAATAAATTTCAAGGACTAATTTTGTAATTTGCTGAAAACCAAGGACTGATCTTGTCACTTTTCCAAATTTCTTCAAGGGACTAAATATGATAATAATGATTCCCAAAGGTTGACTTTTGACTTTTTCTTCAATACTTTCCAAGAAGGACTGAATATGTCAACTTTCAAAATGCAGGGACCATTGCCATTTCTTCACACAAGGATCACTATTGCTCATTAATCAAACTCTGAGGACTTTATAAGCTCAAATTGATATCCAGCTTGACTTTCTGACTCTTTCTACTCTCATGCTCGTTCATTGCCGGTTTGTTATTTGTTTTTCGTCTTTTTACGATATATCCGTACCTGCACGTTCACTAACATAAAAACACATATTCTTTAGCATTTTGTTAGCATAATTAGTCTATTTGGGTCGGTTTTTGGCTATGAAAAGGTATGTGAATTTACACATACCAGTTAACAGAGGTCCAAATCCTAATTTGAATTACAAAAATTGTGGTAAAATTGGACATACTATTGAAAGATGTTATGAAATCATTGGTTTTCCACCTGGTTTTGTCAAGAATAATAATCCAGCTAAACAAAATGTTTTTAGACAAAACTATAATGCTAATGCTGAGGTTAAACAGTCTGAAAATAGAAATTCTACTTCTTCTGCTAGTACTCCTTCTGGTATTACTTCTGAGCAGATGAAGAAACTCTTGTCTTTGATCAATGATTCTCCTTCTGGAAGCATACATGCTAATATGCCAGGTAGGGCTTCATTCTTTAATGGAAATGTTTGGTTTAATGTCAATTTTTCTAAATACTTCTATGCTAATTCTAGTATGTCTGTTAAAATTATTTATTTGGGATGGATTATAGACTCTGGTGCTAATCAGCACTTAACTGTTTCTAATGTTGGTATGTTTAATGTGGTTGATATTACTAGTCTTAAGATTACTGTTGGGCATCCTAATGGTACTCTTGCTACTATTAGTCATGTTGGAAATCTAAAATTGACTAATAATGTTACTCTGTATGATGTTTTGGTTGTTCCTAGTTACTATGTGAGTTTGTTGTCTGTTAATAAACTTATTAGAGATAGAAAAATGTTTGCTGGTTTTGATGAAGATAAATGTTATATCCAGGATTTGAAAAGAGAGAATGTTCTGGGGACTGGTAGTCAATCTGATGGTGTGTACTTGTTTGATATGCAGTCTAGTGATACTTTGGGTAAGTGTAATGTGGTTATATCTTATAATGTGTCTAAACTTGTTTGGCATAATAGATTGGGTCATCCTGCTGATCCAGTCTTATCTGTTCTTCAAAATAATCTTGGTATTTCCAAGAACTCCTCTGTGCCAGTTTGTGAGATCTGTCATAGGGCCAAACAGACTAGGGAACCTTTTCCTTTGTCTGATCATAAGTCAAAAGGTCTTGGTGATCTTATTCACCTTGACTTATGGGTTCCTTACAGGGTAACTAGCAGAGAGGGGTACAAGTATTTTTTAACTGTTGTTGATGAATTTTCTAGGGCTGTTTGGGTTTACTTAGTTAAAACTAGAGGTGCAAATACATAACCGGTTTTTATTTTAACCGGTGGCTTAACCGTAACCGGTTTTTTACAAAACCGGTTTTTAAAAAAACCGAACCGGTTAGACCGGTTTTCGATTTTTTCTACGGACCGGTTTTTTCCGGTTATATAACCGGTTTTTAAAAATAACCGGTTTTAACCGGTTTTTTTTTTTTTTTTTTTTTTTTTTTTTTTTTTTTTTTTTTATACATTGGCCTGTTTTACGTCGAGGACACACAATGATCGCGAGTGAATAAATAAACAAAGTGCTTTACAGATTCAAAAGCTTTACAAAAGGTGGGAAAAAATCTTCATCCAATCCCATGTATTTGATAAGCAACGCACATGAAGTTTTGACACTCAACCAAAGATATTAAAAATCATTTCACAATCCTACCCGTGATTTAATTTTTCCTTGGATGAATGCACTTTTGAATCTTTTCGTGTATGGTGAGATGGAGGACCTAGGGAAGGTGATGGTAAAGTGCGGCTAGGGTTAATGTGAGAAACTAGCCGTTAAGCCTTTTATTGAAATACTTACGATACGGACATACAAGCACAAACGATACGGACATACAAATACTCACGATACGGAAATACAAACACAAACGATACGGAAATACAAACACAAAATCCATTAATCCCTATATCTGTTCCATATGGGGCTCCTTCTCAAAATCATCCACACGTTAAGATATCTGAAGCCTTGCCCACCAAAGCGTCGAGCTATACGGCGATGGGGATTGGGATTACCCCCTGTGCCATCGAGTGAGGACGATTCCAGTGCCTCCGATTCAACTGACGAGGGCTATGTCACAGACTGAATCATTTACGTGATTCGTAATTTTATTATCGTATGGTAGTTTAGGGTTTTTAATTTTCGTTTCTTAGTTTAATGTTGTAATCGTTGTTTTAATTTCCGTTGCTTATTTTAATTTTTTAATTTCCCATGTTTAATATGCTTGCATTTACAACACAATTACATATTATGTTACATTTTCACACAATTTTTAGTAAAATTCTGAAAAAAAACGAACCGGTAAATAACCGATAAAAAATCCGAATCCGAACATTTATAACCGAAAAAAACGAACCGGTAAAAAACCGATTCCAAAAATTTATAACCGAAAAAAACCGATTCCGAACATTTATAACCGAAGAAAACCGATTCCGAAAAACCGAAACCGAACCGAAACTGGTTATTCGAAAAACCGGTTTTTTTATAACCGGTTATTAAAAAACCAAAAACTGAAAAAAACCGATTTTTTTGCACCTCTAGTTAAAACCAAGGATGAAGTTTTTGGTGCTTTATGTTCTTTTGTTCACTTGATATCTACTCAATTTGGTGTTAAAATTGAAATTGTCAGATCTGATAATGGAACTGAATTTGTCAATAGAAAAATGCATGAAATGTTTTCTGATCTTGGAATAATACACCAAACTTCATGTGCTCATACCCCTCAGCAAAATGGGATTGCTGAGAGGAAACATAGACACCTGCTCAATGTAGCTAGGAGTCTTATGTTTCAAGGGGGGATTCCTTTAAGATTCTGGTCTGATTGTGTTCTAACTGCTGTATATCTTATAAACAGGCTGCCATCTTCTGTTTTAAAAGGTAAATGTCCTTATGAGTTGTTGTATAAAACTAAACCAAATCTTTCCCACTTGAGGTCTTTTGGCTGTACGTGTTTTGCAACCATTTTAAACAATCATGATAAAATGTCTTATAGGTCTGAAAAACGTGTTCCAATTGAATTTTCAACTACTAAGAAAGCATATAAGCTTTTAAGATTGGATACTAGAAATGTATTTTTTACAAGAGATGTAAAGTTTTTTGAAAATATTTTCCCTCTAGAAATGAAAACATGTGATTCTACAGATACAGATCATGTAAATGAAGTAGAACACTTGAATTTTTTGATAGTCTGGAGTCTCAAAGTCCCAATGATGATGGGAAAGATACACCAGTTCAGGATGGTAGTTTGCCACCTTTAAATGATGCAACAGACTATGGAACAGATACTACTTAACTGCATCATGAAGGTAGGCATTCTGCAACCTACTTTGGTGACCAACACTGGTCTGAGGGCAGTCCCAATATTGATAACACAAGATTTATACCAACTCAGTCTGTTAACACTAATGAAGATGAGCAGACACCTGTATTAAGAAGGTATACTAGAGAGTCTAAAACTCCTATTAGGTTTAATGATTATGTGATGAGTTCTAAAGTTAGATATGGCATAGAAAAATATGTGAGTTATGTTGGTCTTAATAGAAATAACATGTGTTTTGCTTCTTGATGAGGCAAAAAACGAACCGTTTTTAGGGGGTCATTTAAGCCCGGAATTGAATTTATTTGATCAAATATTGCCCTAAATCGTTCCTTTTGTGATTTTAGGTACTTTGGGAGTGAATTCTGGAAAAGGAAGCATTTTGGACGTTTTTGGAGCATAAAAGTGAAGAAAACGGCAAAGACTTAATTTTCCATGCTGAGAACAGTACCTGACGGCGTCAAGAAGGAAATTATGACGACGTCAGGAGTAAAATCCATGACGACCCAGAGAAAACCTGAAGGCGTCAAGAGAAGTGCGTCAAGAGTTAATATTGTGACGGCCTGCATAAGGAGTATACATGACGGCGTCAAACCCAGATCTAGGCAGTCCGAGAATTTATTTAGCGGCGAGATGACGGCGTCAGAAATTTGTTCTTGACGCCGTCACCTCACAAAATCTATATATACTTTCCTATTTTTCATTCTTTAAAGGAGGAACTTGTGTGGAGAATACTATGGTCGAACCTAATAAACCCTAGATCGTTTGTAACAGTATTTTCAAGGGTTTTCACCCCTTGAAACCTTTCATGTTCAATTAAGATAAGTCCTCTTTCAATTCATTCAATATGTCTATGTGTTGTTTGAATATATCTTATGCTTGTCTTGATTTCAACATGTTAGGCTAGATCTGTCATGTGTTTGCTTAGATGTAATGAAACCTAGATGTTAATTATAGGTTGATTGCTTGTTTATAGTTGTATTGGATGATAGATTTCAATGTTAGGCTTAAGAAAACTGGCAGATCTCCATTGTGTAACATGCTTGAACGTCTTAAGAAACATGAACCGATGTGTACTAGGTTTTAATGGTTGTATTTAATGCATGAGCAAATTCTAGTGATCCCATGTTAGGAGCTTCTTAGCCGGCTCGACATAGGAGTGAAGTAGGGCTTATAGGATTGGGGAAGTAAGTACGCCACCCCATGAATGGTATTAAGAAAGACAATCCATCATCCACGCAACTGTAACAAGTAATTAACCTGTAAAAGATATCTAGGGAGTAGTGAAACCTAAGTAAACACAATTCTCTCATATATTGCTCACACCTCTAGTTAATTTAGTTTATTTTCATTTTTAGTATTTTATTTTGATTGCATCTTAGTAATTGGGTTAGTTGAATAGCAACTAATTCCGCCCAACTCCTTCAAAACCGAGATTTTACATGCTTTTATAAAAAATATATAAAAAGAAAGAATCATCCCTCATCTCTAGACCTAGTCTTTAGGTTTTCTAATCCTAGCGACACTATTCCTAGCTGAACGATCAATCCCCCGGTACTTGTCATTATACTATACTACATCGATCAGGTACACTGCCTGGTGGGGGTTGTAAGCTTCTCGAGATCCCTCGAGAGGTAAAGCCTGGTGCAATCCCTACGCATCAAGTTTTTGGCGCCGTTGCCGGGGAATAGTGATTGTCTAGGTTAGGATTTCTTTTTATTAGGTCTACTTGCTAGATTCCTTTCTAGTAAGATTTTATTTTTATTTTTAGGTTCTCTTTAGTCTATCTTATTTCTTCGTGTTTTTGTTCGTAACTCTTCGCCATCCGACATCATGGACGATGGTAACATCTTTGAACCCATCATCCCACCACAACAAAACCACCCACAAAACCCACCACTAGATAACCAACCTCTTAGGCCCCGAACCCTAGGAGAGTACTCCTGACCTAGCCACCAAGGCTATCGAAACACCATTGAGCTCACCCAAGGAGCCAATGTATCTCCCTTGCGATCCGACACCATCCGGTTGGTGCAAAGCGGATGTGCATTCCATGGACTTCGTTCCAAAGATCCAAATCAACATCTCAAGGACTTCCTTAAAATCGTAGATTCTATAGACCTTGATGCTACAACTAGAGAGTCGACCCGATTACGCATATTCCAATTCTCTCTACGTGATTAAGCTAGTCAATGGCTTGAAAGTTTACCCGCGGGATCCATCACCTCATGGGATGATCTCACCAATCGTTTCCTTGCTAAATTTTTCCCACCGGGAAGAACTACCAAGCTTAGAAATGATATCTTGATGTTCTAACAACGTCAAGGTGAAACTCTATATGAAGCATGGACTCGATTTAAGGACTTACTCCAAAAAGTCCCTCATCATGGCATAGATCTTTGGCTCCAAGTCCAAATCTTCTATGACCATATCGATCTCTCCAAAAGGCGAGCCATTGACCAATCGGCCGATGGTAAGCTAGGAGATCTAAGTGCGGAACAATCATGGGAACTCATAGAAGATCTTGCTCTCTATGACAACGAAAGTTGGAATGATCCCCGTGATTTGAACAAAATGGTCAAGGCAATATCTTTGCATTCGAACAATTCTAGCACTCCCGACCGTAGGATCATGGAACTTGAGGACCAAGTCAAGTTTCTCATGAAATTTTACGAAGCTCCTAAGCCTTCAAGCCAAGTGAACAAAATCACTTCTTCATGCGAATTATGTAGTGGTCCCCATGACACTCGTGATTGTGTGGAACTCCCTGGAACAGCTTTTGCGGACTACGCATCCTTGCGTACCGACGAAACGGGAGATAAGTGGTACACTTTCAAACCCGAGCCAAACCCGTATGGTGATTCCTACAACCCCTCTTGGAAAAATCACCCAAACCTTAGGTGGAAACAAAACCAAACCAATTCTTCCAATCCGCCTAATCGTTACCAACCAAACGGTCCACCATCCAACCGTACTTTCAACAACAATCCTTCTAACAACTATGGTAGTACCAACAATCTTGAAGGATTGATGTCTAAGTTTATGGCATCTCAAGAAGCTCGCATATCTAAGTTTGAAGCCGATTTCAAACAAAAGCAAAGCGAGATGACCACCAAAATTGACAGATTGTTGAAAGTTCTCAATGACCGAGAAATGGGAGCACTCCCAAGCGACACGGTCAAGAACCCGAAACTAAACGTTAATTCCATATCATCAGTTTCGTCACCCACTTCTTGTCTGCAATACTACTCGGTTAAATCAACGAGCACGTGTTTCAAGCAAAACCAAATTCCTCAAAAGGACCAATCGAATAAAACACCCGATATAAAACCGGTCAAAAGCATAGTTGAAACACCTCCTACGCAAGACCTTGATGATGAATTCAAGGAGCTTCACATTGAACGTCCCGTCATTGATGTCTTAGCCCGTGCTCCCTACTATAGTGCCCTCCTAGAAAAGTATGAGAAGTTTAAACTAGGTAAAAATGGGACCGCCTTCGTTCAAAACAAGTTGCCTAAAAAGCTTGATGATCCGAGCATATTTGTTTTGCCTTGTAAGATAGGAAGATCTGAAGCTTTTGACACACTAGCCGATTTAGGGTCAAGCCTCAACTTGATTCCCTTATCCCTTTTCACGACTCTCAAGCTAGGAAAGTTAGAAGAGACGTAGGTATTGATTGGTTTAGCGGATGGGAGTATTGCCCACCCGGTTAGAATGATTAAGGATGTAGTTGTTCACGTCAGGAAGTTAACTATCTTAGCGGATTTTCACGTCCTAGACATGGTTAGTGACACTACATGCCCATTGTTGGTAGGAAGAGGATTTTTAGCAACCGCTAGCGCCATGATAGATTGTAAGGAGTCTAAGATAGCGGTAGGTGAGGGCGATACTTGGTCGGTATATGATGTTAAGAAACATAGCTACGATTGTGAGGATGAACCGACACCACATTGGGTAGAGATGAATAGGAAACCATCTAGATATGGACCTTGGATAGAAAGGAACTTTATAGGACCTCAACGCCCATTCTATCTAGAAAAAGATTTCATTGATAAGACACATTCGGTGGAACAACTCATAGCTAGAGATGAAGAGCTAGACCCTTTTGAGGACCCCTTAGTTTTTAGAAAGATGATTGAGTTCTTAAGCGTAATGCCTATTAATATAGAGATGAACAAGTGGAAAAGAGAGGGAGATAAGTGTAAATGGAGGTGGGACAAGCCACCTAAGGAAGGTGACGGATCATGACATATGAAGATGATTTTGTATGATCCGGATGGAGAGAAGTTTGAAAGGTCATACCGTACTAAGAAAACCGATAGGAAGTTAAAACCTAAGTTTGATCCCAAAGATGTCCTCAATGAGGAACTCACCCATATCACGTAGTAACCCATGACCTTGAGTCTAGCTACAAGACTCGTAAATAAAGAAAAACGCTTCTTGGGAGGTAACCCATGCTTTGTGTGATTTTTATTTTGTTTGTTTGTTATTTGCTTCCGTATGCATGCTTTATTTTTACTTTTGGTAGATCATGTTTCAAAACTAAAATAGTGAAAATACTTTATTTTGTTGTTTGGCCTAGTCTTAACTTCATCCAAAGGTATTTTTGCAAAAGATAAGTGTAAGGGGAAACCCCAAATATGTTTTTAAGAAACAAAACCGATCATGATTCTCCACAATATTAAGTGAACATGTATATTCGTATTTGTTAGAGTCAAATGCTTGTATCGAGTCATAATGATGTTTTGCAGGATTTTCCAGGAAGTAGGACGAAGTTTTTCCAGAAATTTTCCGGAAACTTAACATAAGAATTTCTGTAGATCACTTCTGACGGCGTCATGAGTTTACTCTTGACGCCGTCACGTGTAAAATTCTGGAAATTTTACCAGTTTTGTTTTTCTAACGGAGTCTTAAAGTTTTTGTTGAATCTTTAGTTTTATAATCTCCAGGAAATCTGCAAACATCATTCCACAAGCATTATATCTTCTTTTGTTTTCTAGGATTTGTTAGCATATATAGATTGCCGCCGATTTTATGCGAGGTTGCCTTGTCTGTTTTCTCAGGTTTTTATAGGTTATATATGACAAGAAGATGATTTATATTATGGAAGGGAAGCTTTGATTGTTCATTTTCTTGGAGGAAGATCTAACCTGGCCACCTTATTATTCATACCGAGCGAATCAGGGGAGTATTTGATTTCATTCGTTTTACATATTTCACTTTTACATTATTTACTTGAACAATGGGGACAATGTTCATCCTAAGTGTAAGGGGAGGGTAAAATAATGATACCTTACAGATACACTTTCGCTTGAGTTTGTTTGTTTGATAGTAGGTGTGTAATAAAACTATGAGAAATACTTGTTAGTGCAAGTTTAGCGCCAAATTTAAATTTTTTTACAACATTTAGGATTGAAACTTTAGCCATAGCAAGCGTCTCATGGATAGGAGATTGTATGACTAGCACAAAATTGTATCATTCAGAAAAATTTTCCACCAAAATATGTGAGGTTCGCCTTTAGATTTGATAGGAAAAACAATTACTATTAGTGCTTATGAGTGTACCAGTAGCATTTAGATTCTAGAACTTGCGTTAGTGATGCATCCCGAGACCGCTAGTGAGACTACATTCGTGTAGTAGGATTTACAACATGATAAGTGGCATTAGGATCACCCTTGTGTTAAACCCGTATCATAATTACTTGACCATTTAAATCATATTATTTGGCTAGTAAAGTCAACTAATTTTTCCCACACCTTAGCGTTGTACTCATTTTTAGTACACGAAACCCCTAGTACACCCCTCCGAGCCTATCTTTTCGTTTCTAACTTTAAGCATCTTACTTAAAGGAAGAATTTGTTACACCCCACTTAAATGTACACCCAAATTGCCTTAGCCTTCCGTGTATGCACTCATCTTTAGTGCATTATTGTTATTTGTTAAACCCTTAGTTAATTATCTAATTGATTACATGGTTGCTAAGTCGAGTCATATCCTTGTACATATTGTTTTGGGACGATTGGGACTCATGGGTAAAGTACTTATTTTATAGAGTAATGGGGAAGAACATCATATATTACCCCCGTATGTGTGTTAATCTTAAAAGTACCCCAAGTGTTTTGATTATCTTAATTCGAGTCATTAGATTAGTTTATTGTAAAGTATGTAAATATTCAAGTGTAAGGGGAATTTTCATTCCCTATGATGTATTATTTTAGATGGTAGGGTAAGAGTGTATGCAAAAAAAAAAAAAAAAAAAAAAAAAAAAAAAAAAAAAAAATCCAAAAAATCAAGAAAAAGAAAAAATAAAAATCAAGAAAAAAAAAAAAAAAAAAAAAAAAAAAAAAAAAAAAAAAACGTACGGACTATCATCCCTTTTTCATTTTATGTTTTTGCTATTTTTCATTTATTAGCTTAACTCGAGTCTAGTCTTGGCTTAGCAACGCCTTATTGTACATGTAATTAACCAAGATTGTTACAACCCTTTTAAAATACCTCTTTGATAGTTTATCCTAGGTGCCTACGCCATGTGGTGGAGGTTTGATCCTTTCCCAAGCCTATGGTACTCTATTTTGCTATGACAGGTAGTGAGAGATGTTTTCCATTTCCATATTGTGATATATACTTTATTACACCTGAGAGATGTGAGTATCTAAACACTATTTGTTGTAATTACTTTTATATTAGTGTTAAATGACCCCTAACTTGTATTTTGATTAGAATAAAAGCGTATTTGCTTGAGGACAAGCAAATCTCAAGTATAAGGGTATATGATGAGGTGAAAAATGAACCGTTTTTAGTGGGTCATTTAAGCCCGGAATTGAATTTATTTGATCAAATATTGCCCTAAATCGTTCCTTTTGTGATTT
This sequence comes from Artemisia argyi, assembly GCA_030686995.1. Lineage (NCBI taxonomy): Eukaryota > Viridiplantae > Streptophyta > Magnoliopsida > Asterales > Asteraceae > Artemisia > Artemisia argyi. Next base: position 7,144,813 of record CM060690.1, read on the forward strand.
TAGGTACTTTGGGAGTGAATTCTAGAAAAGGAAGCATTTTGGACATTTTTGGAGCATAAAAGTGAAGAAAACGGCAAAGACTTAATTTTCTATGCTGAGAACAGTACCTGACGGCGTCAAGAAGGAAATTATGACGGCGTCAGGAGTAAAATCCATGACGACCCAGAGAAAACCTGAAGGCGCCAAGAGAAGGGCGTCAAGAGTTAATATTGTGATGGCCTGCATAAGGAGTATACATGACGGCGTCAAACCCAGATCTAGGCAGTCCGAGAATTTATTTGGCGGCGAGATGACGGCGTTAGAAATTTGTTCTTGACGCCGTCACCTCACAAAATCTATATACACTTTTCTATTTTTCATTCTTTAAAGGAGGAACTTGTGTGGAGAATACTAGGGTCGAACCTTGATACGTGGGAATCGCACCAGGCTTTACTCCTCAAGGGATCTCGAGAAGCTTACAACCCCCACCAGGCAGTGTACCTGATCGTTGTAGTATAGTATAGTGACAAGTACCGGGGGATTGATCGTTCAGCTAGGAATAGTGTCGCTAGGATTATAAAACCTAAATACTAGTTCTAAAGATGATGAAAGATTATTTTTTGTATTTTTATATTTTTTAGAAAGCAAGAAAAATCTCGGGTTTTAAGGATTTGGGCGGAATTAGTTGCTAGTCAACTAAGCCAATACTAAAGATGCAATCAAAATAAAATACTGAAAATGAAAATATAACTAAGTTATACTAAGGTTGTGAGCAATAAGTGGAGAAAATGTGTTTACTTAGATTTCACTACTCCTTAGACATCTTTTACACGTTAATTACTTGTTATAGTTGCGTGGATGACGGATTGTATTCCTTAATAACATTAATGGGGTGGCGCACTTACTTTCCCAATCCTATGAGTGCCTACTTCACTCCTATGTCGAGCCGTTAAAAACTCCTAACATGGGATCATTAGAAATTACTCATGCAGTAAATACAACCAATAAAACCTAGTGCACATCGGTTCATGTTTCCTAAGACGTTCAAGCATGTTACCATTTGGAGATCTGCCAGTTTTCTTAAGCCTAACATCAAAATCATTCATCCAATACAACCATAAACAAGTAATCAACACATAATTAACATCTAGGTTTCATTAGATCTAAGCAAACACAAGATAGATCTAGCCTAGCATGATGGAATTAAGACAATAACAAGATATAGACAACCAACACATAGACATATTGATTGAATTAAAAGAATACTTATCTCAATTACACATGAAAGGGATCAAGGGCAAAGAACCCTTGAAAACCCTGTAAAATTCGTCTTAAGTTCGGACCTAGGGTTTCTCCAAAACACCTCTCTTTTTAATGTGAAAATTAGAAAACTATATATAGGAAATAGGGGCTGACGGCATCAAGACAAATCTTGTGACGCTGTCATCTCGCCGCCAAAATACTTCTCGGACTGCCTTGATCTACTTCTGACGCCGTCATGTATTAGCATTTTCCAGGCCGTCATGCATTTTCCTCTTGACGCCCTACTTCGTGACGCCGTCAAATCTGCACTGGGTCGTCATGGAAAATCATGGAATTTACTCTTGACGCCGTCAGAAATTCCTTCTTGACGCCGTCACCTACTGTTCCCAGCTTGGAAAATTGAGACTTTGCCGTTTTCTTCACTTTTATGCTCCAAAAACGTCCAAAATGCCTTCTTTTCCAGATTTCACTCCCAAAGTACCTAAAATCACAAAAGGAACGATTTAGGGCAATATTTGATCAAATAAATTCAATTTTGGGCTTAAATGACCCCCTAAAAGTGGTTCATTTTTTGCCTAATCATATACCCTTACACTTGAGATTTGCTTGTCCTCAAGCAAATGCGCTTTTATTCTAGTCAAAATACAAGTTAGGGGTCATTTAACACTAATATAAAAGTAATTACAACAAATAATCGTTCCACTAAAGACCAATAGACAAGCACGGAGGTCATACACAAGCACCTCACAAATAGTGTTTAGATACTCACATCTCTCGGGTGTAATAAAGTATAAATTACAATATGGAAACGGAAGATATCTCTCACTACCTGTCATAGCAAAATAGATTACCATAGGCTTGGGAAAGGATCAAACCTCCACCACATGGCATAAGCACCTAGGATAAACTATCAAAGAGGTCTTTTAAAGGGTTGTAACGTTAGGTGTAGGGATATGAAATACATGGTTTTGTTGGATAAAGGCAGTCTTTACTGGTGGCGAGTTAACAATCTTGGTTAATTACATGTACAACATGGCGTTGCTAAGCCAAGACTAGACTCGACTTAAGCTAATAAATGAAAAATAACAAAAACATAAAATGAACATAGAATGAAATGGGATGGTAGTCCATATGTTTTTTTTTTTTTTTTTTTTTTGCATACACTCTTACCCTACCATCCAAAATAATACATCATAGGGGATGAGAATTCCCCTTACACTTGAATCTTTACATACTTTACAATAAACTAAACTAATGACTCGAATTAAGATAATAAAAACACTTGGAGCACTTTTAAGATTAACGTACGTATGGGGGTAATAAATGATGTTCTTCCCCATTACCCCATAAATTAAGTACTTTACCCATGAGTCCCAATCGTCCCAAAACAATATGTACAAGGATATGACTCGACTTAGCAACCATGTAATCAATTAGATAGTTAACTTAGGGTTTAACAAACAACAATAATGGACTAAAAATGAGCGCATACACGGAAGGCTAAGGCGATTTGGGTGTACATTTAAGTGGGGTGTAACAAATTATTCCTTTAAGTAAAATGCTTAAAGTTAGAAACGAAAAGATAGGCTCGGAGGGGTGTACTAGGGGTTTCGTGTACTAAAAATGAGTACAACGCTAAGGGTGTGGGAAAAAATTAATTGACTTAAGTAGTCAAGCAATATGACTTAAGTGGTCAAGTAATTATAATACGAGTTTAACACAAGGGTGATCCTAATGCCTCTTATCATGTAGTAAATCCTACTACACGAATGTAGTCTCACTAGCGGTCTCGGGATGCATCACTAACGTAAGTTCTAGAATCTAAATGCTACCGGTACACTCATAAGCACTAATAGTAAATATTTTTCCTATCAAATCTAAAGGCGAACCTCACATATTTGGGTGGCAAATTTTCTGAATATACGGTTATGTGCTAGTCATACAATCTCCTATCCATGAGACGCTTGCTATGGCTAAAGTTTCACTCCTAAATGTTGTAAAAAAATTTAAATTTGGCGCTAAAATTGCACTAACAAGTATTTCTCATAGTTTTATTACACACCTACCATCAAACAAAGCAAACTCAAGTGAAAGTGCATATGTAAGGTATCATCATTTTACCCTCCCCTTACACTTAGGATGAACATTGTCCCCAATGTTCAAGTAAAGAATGTAAAAGTGAAAAAGTAAAAAGAATGAAATCAAATACTCCCCTGATTCGCTCGGTATGGATAATTAGGTGGCTAGGTTAAATCTTCCTCCAAGAAAATGAACAATCAAAGCTTCCCTTCCAGAATATAAATCATCTTCTTGTCATACATAACCTGTAAATCCTGAGAAAATAGACAAGACAACCTCGCATAAAATCGGCGGCATCCTATATAAGTTACTAAATCCTAGAAAACAAAGTAAGATATAATGCTTGTGGAATGAAGTTTGCAGATTTCCTGGAGATTATAAAACTTAATAATTCACAAAAACCATAAGACTCCGTTAGAAAAACAAAACTGGTAAAATTTCCAGATTTTTTTACCCGTGACGTCGTCAAGAGTTAACTCGTGACGCCGTCAGGATTGACCTGCAGAAATTCTTATGTTAAGTTTCCGGAAAATTTCTGGAAAAACTTGGTTCTACTTCCTGGAAAATCCTGCAAAACTTCATTATGACTCAATACAAGCATTTGACTCTAACAAATACGAATATACATGTTCATTTAATATTGTGGAGAATCATGATCGAGTTGTTTCTTAAAAACATATTTGGGGTTTTCCCTTACACTTATCTTTTGCAAAAATACCTTTAGGTGGAGTTAAGACTAAGCCAAAACAACAAAGTAAAGTATTTCCACATTTTAATTGAGAAACATGATCTACCAACAATAAAAATAAAGCATGCATACGGAAGCAAATAACAAAACAAACAAACAAATAAAATGAAAATCACACAAAGCATGGGTTGCCTCCCAAGAAGCGCTTTTCTTTATTTACGAGTCTTGTAGCTAGATTCAAGGTCATGGGTTACTACGTGACCTCGTCGTTGGTTTCATTCTCTAGGTCGTCTTCTAAACCACTTTTGTATTCCGGACCTAGTTGCAAACATTCTTTGTAGAAACCAAGCATCCTATTTCTCACATACTCTACTCCTCTACGTCTATCCTCATCATTCCTAAATAAGCCGCTTGCTTGTGTTCCTTTTCGAAATTCGAGAGAAGGCGGTATTGCTCAATTTTGTAAGGCATTTGGTAGGCAACCTCATCATTCTCTTCCTTGAATCTAACTATACCTAAAGTCGGGTCATAACTTATCCTAGTGGTCTCAACAAATGGTTTTCCGAATATTACTTGGCTTAAGCAAGCATCAATCACCGGACGAGTATCCTCTACTATCATAAAATCTATTTCATAAGTGAGATTGCCTATAATCACATGCAATCCCTTCACCCTTCCTGCAAAATTACTTATCAAATTCTTATTGGGCATCATCCTAAAATCAAGTTGCTTCTTCATTACCCAATTATAGTAGGTCCTAGTCATGATGTTCACGGGAGATCTAGGATCGATGTAAGCTTTCCATATATGCATATGCCCAATGTTGCATGGTATGTTAATGTTAGAGGGGTCTCCCATTTTGATAAGGGGTGTGCCAAGGATATATGGTCTCTCGGGACTATCGAATAAATCCTTATGGTATTCCCGTTCTTCCTTGGTAGGCATCTTATCAAAGTATTCTTCTTTGGGCTCTACTTCCTCTAATTCTTCTCCCCTATTAGCCTCAACTTCCCTACTCTCATCCCTAATCTTGGTTTCAACTCTAACTTCATCCTTGTCACTCTCTCCTATTTCCTTATCTATTGGCTTAATGGTGACAACATTGACAAAGTGGACATGTTTAGATGATGAGGGGTCCTTAATTTGGATTCCACTATTGGTGTCCCTAGTGTCATTCTTAGGTGTGGCTAACGCTTGGTTGTTGAGGGATTTCAACAAGTTGTCTATCTTATTGGTCATCTCCGTTTGTTGTTGGTTGAATTCGGTTTCAAACCTAGCTATGCGGGCTTCTTGAGATGCCATGAATTTGGACATCAATCCTTCAAGATTGTTGGTACTACCATAGTTGTTAGAAGGATTGTTGTTGAAAGTACGGTTGGAGGGTGAACCGTTTGGTTGGTAACGATTAGGCGGATTGGAAGAATTGGGTTGATTTTGTTTCCACCTAAGGTTTGGGTGATTTTTCCAAGAGGGGTTGTATGAATCACCGTAAGGGCTTGGCTCAGGCTTGAAAGTGTACCACTTATCTCCCGCTTTGTCGGTACGCGAGGATGCGTAGTCCGCAAAAGCTGTTCCGGGGAGTTCCACACAATCACGAGTGTCATGGGGACCACTACATAATTCGCATGAAGAAGTGATTTTGTTCACTTGGCTTGAAGGCTTGGGAGCTTCGTAGGATTTCATAAGAAACTTAACTTGGTCCTCAAGTTCCATGATCCTATGGTCGGGAGTGCTAGAGTTGTTCAAAGGCAAAGATATTGCCTTGACCGTTTTGTTCAAATCACGGGGATCATTCCAACTTTCATTGTCATAAAGAGCAAGATCTTCTATGAGTTCCCATGATTGTTCCGCACTTAGATCACGTAGCTTACCACCATCCGATTAGTCAATGGTTCGCCTTGTGGAGAGATCGATATGGTCATAAAAGATTTGGACTTGGAGCCAAAGATCTATGCCATGATGAGGGACTTTTTGGAGTAAGTCCTTGAAACGAGTCCATGCTTCATAGAGAGTTTCACCTTGACGTTGTTGGAACATCAAGATTTCTTTTCTAAGCTTGGTAGTTCTCCCCGGTGGGAAAAATTGAGCAAGGAAACAAGTGGTGAGATCATCCCATGTGGTGATGGATCCCGCGGGTAAATGCTCAAGCCATTGACTAGCTTGATCCCGTAGAGAGAATTGGAATAGGCGTAATCGGGTAGTCTCTCTATTTTCAACACTTAGGTCTATAGAATCTACGATTTTAAGGAAGTCCTTAAGATGTTGATTTGGATCTTCGGAATGAATTCCATGGAATGCACATCCGCTTTGCACCAACCGGATGGTGTCGGATCGCAAGGGGGTCACATTGGCTCCGGTGAGCTCAATGGTGTTTCGATAGCCTTGGTGGCTAGGTCGGGAATACTCTCCTAAGGTTCGGGGCCTAAGGGTTCTAGTGGTGGGTTTTGTTGTGGTTGGATGACGGGTTCAAAGATGTTCCCGTTGTCCATGGTGTCGGGTGGTGAAGAGTTACGAACAAAGACACAAAGAAGAAGATAGACTAAAGAAACCTAAAAAATAAAAATAAAATCTTACTAGAAAGGAATCTAGCAAGTAGACCTAATAAAAAGAAATCCTAACCTAGACAATAACTATTCCCCCAGCAGTGGCGCCAAAAACTTGATACGTGAGAATCGCACCAGGCTTTACTCCTCAAGGGATCTCGAGAAGCTTACAACCCCCACCAGGCAGTGTACCTGATCGTTGTAGTATAGTATAGTGACAAGTACCGGGGGATTGATCGTTCAGCTAGGAATAGTGTCGCTAGGATTAGAAAACCTAAATACTAGTTCTAAAGATGATGGAAGATTATTTTTTGTATTTTTATATTTTTTAGAAAGCAAGTAAAATCTCGGGTTTTAAGGATTTGGGCGGAATTAGTTACTAGTCAACTAACCCAATACTAAAGATGCAATCAAAATAAAATACTGAAAATGAAAATAAAACTAAGTTATATTAAGGTTGTGAGCAATAAGTGGAGAAAATGTGTTTACTTAGATTTCACTACTCCCTAGACATCTTTTACACGTTAATTACTTGTTATAGTTGCGTGGATGATAGATTGTATTCCTTAATACCATTCATGGGGTGGCACACTTACTTCCCCAATCCTATGAGTGCCTACTTCACTCCTATGTCGAGCCGTTAAAAACTCCTAACATGGGATCATTAGAAATTACTCATGCAGTAAATACAACCAATAAAACCTAGTGCACATCGGTTCATGTTTCCTAAGACGTTCAAGCATGTTACCATTTGGAGATCTGGCAGTTTTCTTAAGCCTAACATCGAAATCATTCATCCAGTACAACCATAAACAAGTAATCAACACATAATTAACATCTAGGTTTCATTACATCTAAGCAAACACAAAATAGATCTAGCCTAGCATGATGGAATTAAGACAAGAACAAGATATAGACAACCAACACATAGACATATTGATTGAATTAAAAGAATACTTATCTCAATTACACATGAAAGGGATCAAGGGCAAAGAACCCTTGAAAAACCTGTAAAATTCGTCTTAAGTTCGGACCTAGGGTTTCTCCAAAACTCCTCTCTTTTTAATGTGAAAATTAGAAAACTATATATAGGAAATAGGGGCTGACGGCGTCAAGACAAATCTTGTGACGCCGTCATCTCGCCACCAAAATACTTCTCGGACTGCCTTGATCTACTTCTGACGCCGTCATGTGTTAGCATTTTCCAGGCCGTCATGCATTTTACTCTTGACGCCCTACTTCGTGACGCCGTCAAATCTGTACTGGGTCGTCATGGAAAATCATGGAATTTACTCTTGACGCCGTCAGAAATTCCTTCTTGACGTCGTCACCTACTGTTCCCAGCTTGGAAAATTGAGACTTTGCCGTTTTCTTCACTTTTATGCTCCAAAAATGTTCAAAATGCCTTTTTCCAGATTTCACTCCCAAAGTACCTAAAATCACAAAAGGAACGATTTAGGGCAATATTTGATCAAATAAATTCAATTCCGGACTTAAATGACCCCCTAAAAGTGGTTCATTTTTCGCCTCATCAAACCTAATAAACCCTAGGTCGTTTGTAACAGTATTTTCAAGGGTTTTCACCCCTTGAAACCTTTCATGTTCAATTAAGATAAGTCCTATTTCAATTCATTCAATACGTCTATGTGTTGTTTGAATATATCTTATGCTTGTCTTGATTTCAACATGCTAGGCTAGATCTATCATGTGTTTGCTTAGATGTAATGAAACCTAGATGTTAATTATAGGTTGATTGCTTGTTTATAGTTGTATTGGATGAATGATTTCAATGTTAGGCTTAAGAAAACTGGCAGATCTACATTGTGTAACATGCTTGAAAGTCTTAAGAAACATGAACCGATGCGTACTAGGTTTTAATGGTTGTATTTAATGCATGAGAAAATTTTAGTGATCCCATGTTAGGAGCTTCTTAGCCGGCTCGACATAGGAGTGAAGTAGGTGCTTATAGGATTGGGGAAGTAAGTACGCCACCCATGAATGGTATTAAGGAATACAATCCGTCATCCACGCAACTATAACAAGTAATTAACCTGTAAAAGATATCTAGGGAGTAGTGAAACCTATGTAAACACAATTCTCTCATATATTGCTCACACCTCTAGTTAATTTAGTTTATTTTCATTTTTAGTATTTTATTTTGATTGCATCTTAGTAATTAGGTTAGTTGAATAGCAACTAATTCCGCCCAACTCCTTCAAAACCGAGATTTTACCTGCTTTTATAAAAAATATAAAAATAAAAAAAGAAACATCCCTCATCTCTAGACCTAGTATTTAGGTTTTCTAATCCTAGCGAAACTATTCCTAGCTGAACGATCAATCCCCCGGTACTTGTCATTATACTATACTACATCGATCAGGTACACTGCCTGGTGGGGGTTGTAAGCTTCTCAAGATCCCTCGAGAGGTAAAGCTGATGAGGCGAAAAATGATCCGTTTTTAGGGGGTCATTTAAGCCCGAATCCGACTTTATTTGATCAAATATTGCCCTAAATCGTTTCTTTTGTGATTTTAGGTGTTTGGAGAGTGAATTCTGGAAAAGAAGCTATTTTGGACGTTTTTGGAGCATAAAAGTGAAGAAAACGGCTAAGTACCTAATTTGCATGCTGAAAATACAAGGTGACGGCGTCAAGACCAACATCTTGACGGCGTCAGACATGAAGAATTAAACTCCGAAGGTGGTGACGGCGTCAGGAGGACTCGTGACGGCGTCAAAGTGGCAAAATTAATATACCGTGGGTGGTGACGGCGTCACATAGGCCGTCATAAGTGGATCAAGGCCGTCCGAGGAAGTATATGGCGGTGAGGTGACGGCGTCAGAAGTTACTCTTGACGCCGTCAGACTGTTTTTCCTATATATAGTTTTCTAGTTTTTTCATTAAAAAAAAAGAAGTTTTGGTGAAACCCTAAAGACGATTTTAGTGCCTCTTTTACAGGTTTTTCAAGGGTTCCAAACCCTTGAGACCTTGCATTGTAATTGAGATAAGTGTACTTTCAATTCAATCAATATGTCTATGTGTTGGTTGTTTATATCTTGTTCTTGTCTCAATTCCATTATGCTAGGCTAGATCTCTCTTGTGTTTGCTTAGATCTAATGAAACCTAGATGTTGATTATGTGTTGATTACTTGTCTATTCTTATTTTGAATGAATGATTTATATGTTAGGCTTAAGAAAACTGGCAGATCTCCAAATGGTAACATGCTTGAACGTCTTAAGAAACATGAACCGAGGCGTACTAGGTCTTTATTAGTTGTATTTAATGCATGAGCCACTGTTTACAATCCCTATAGTTGTGCTGGGTCATGGTGTAGGAGGAGATAAGAGCTCATAGAGTTGGGGAGTTATGTATGCCACCCCACGAATGGTATTAAGGAATACAATCCGTCATTCATACAAGTGTAACAAGTAATTAACATGTAAAAGATATCTAGGGAGTAGTGAAGTCTAAGTAAACACAATTTCTCCAACCACTGCTCACAACTTTAGTATAATTTAGTTTAATTTTATTTTCATTATTTTAATAGCTTTGGGTTAGTTGAATAGCAACTAATTCCGCCCACTCTTCCAAAACCCGAGATTTTACTTGCTTTCATAAAAATATAAAAATACAAAAATAATCATCTCTCACCTCTAGAACTATTAATTAGGTTTTCTAATCCTAGTGACACTATTCCTAAGCTGAACGATCAATCCCCCGGTACTTGTCACTATACTATACTACAACGATCAGGTACACTGCCTGGTGGGGGTTGTAAGCTTCTCGAGATCCCTCGAGAGGTAAAGCAAGGTGCGATTCCCACGCATCAAGTTTTTGGCGCCGCTGCCGGGGAATAGTTATTGTCTAGGTTAGGATTTCTTTTTATTAGGTCTACTTGCTAGATTCCTTTCTAGTAAGATTTTATATTTATTTTTAGGTCTTCTTTAGTCTATCTTTTTCTTTGTGTGTTTGTTCGTAATTTCCATTGACTATTCCGTTCACCATTATGGAGTACGCGAATCCACCATACCACCAACCAAAAAGGCCATTCTACCCTGTTGACATCTCGAATTTCAAACAATATCGAGATGAACCCATATATGATGCATGGACTCGTTTTAAAATTTTACTTCGAAAATTCCCTCATCATAGTTTCTCTTTATCATCCCTAACCGAAACCTTTTACTATCGTGTCAGCCAATGTAACCAAATGCGCATCGATGATTTTGCCGATGGGGGCCCTAGGGAATTAAATGATGAAGAAGCGTGGGATACCATAGAAAACTGTGCCCAATATTATTATAGAGTAGACAACCCAACAAACAGCATCACAAATCAATCAAAAACAAGTTTGATGGAGCAAACAGGAAGTTTGTTGGGGGATGAATATACTCATGTTGAGATACCTAGTTGGATGGCACCTAATATCATAGTACAAAACAAACATATAGGTAATCTAGGTACAATGGAGGATGAGGTGGATAATCCAAGCCTACAAAGTACCCCACAAGTCCTACCATCATTTGAGGCACATACACCGCCCGTGACTTACCCGGAAGAAGTAGAAAAGACAATAGGAATCCGAATTGAGGTAGAACCTTTGAACCAAACACAACTAGAGGATATAGGTTTGAATACTTATAGTGATAACCTTACTCTTAGTTCTAGGGAAGTTCCTAGTTTTGATGAACCGGAGCCTCAACCAAAACCGTTACCTAATCTTCCATCCTTGGATGAAAGTTCAGGAATTGAAAAAGGTCCCGATCCACCCATCAAACCATATAGTCCGGGTAGTCTTAGGATAAAGGTAGTGGACTCTAAGCCTTGTAGAGAGGAAGCAAATATAGGAGTGGAAAATGACCTTACATACTTACATCACCCATTCATGATTGATCATAAGAAACATTATGGGTTTAAACCGGGTCTATTGGGTCAAGATGGATTCCCGACTAGGAATCTCTCGAAGTTGTTAGAAAATGATCCCTTTCTAGGAGAAAATCTTAATCCACCCATTAACCCGATTGAATTAGGTAAGGTTATGATGATAGGAGCACACCCCTTTGAGCATATAATTCGTCCACCGCTCTTTCCTCACGAGGCATATTTACACCCTAAGGGTATGTATCGCTACTTCCACCCGCACTTAATCCTAAGTGTAGGGAAAACTTCCCTTTTATCCATTAAATAAGGGTAGAGTCAGGCTCGTGACTCGAACAAAAACAAGCGCTTCTTGGGAGGCAACCCATGTTTTGTGTGATTTTTATTTGTTTGATTGTTATTTGCTTCCGTATGCATGTTTTATTTTTATTGTTGGTTGATCATGTTTCTAAACTAAATAGTAGAAATACTTTACTTTGTTGTTTGGCCTAGTCTTAACTCCAACCTAAAAGTATTTTTGCAAAAGATAAGTGTAAGGGGAAACCCCAAATATGTTTTTAAGAAACAACCAATCATGATTCTCCACAATATTAAATGAACATGTATATTCGTATTTGTTAGAGTCAAATGTTTGTATTGAGTCATAATGAAGTTTTGCAGGATTTTCCAGGAAGTAGGACCAAGTTTTTCCAGAAATTTTCCGGAAACTTAACATAAGAATTTCTGCAGGTCCATTCTGACGGCGTCAGGGTATTGCTCTTGACGGCGTCAGGAGTTAAAATCTGGAAATTTTACCGGTTTTGTTTTTCTCACGGAGTCTTATGGTTTTTGTGAATTATTAAGTTTTATAATCTCCAGGAAATCTGCAAACTTCATTCCACAAGCATTATATCTTACTTTGTTTTCTAGGATTTAGTAACTTATATAGGATGCCGCCGATTTTACGCGAGGTTGCCTTGTCTACTTTTGTCAGGATCTACAGGTTATTTATGACAAGAAGATGATTTATATTCTGTAAGGGAAGCTTTGATTGTTCGTTTTCTTGGAAGAAGATTTAACCTGGCCAACCTAAAATCCATATCGAGCGAATCAGGGGAGTATTTGATTTCATTCTCTTTACTTTTTAACTTTTACATTCTTTACTTGAACATTGGGGACAATGTTCATCTTAAGTGTAAGGGGAGGGTAAAAAGATGATACCTTACATATGCACTTTCGCTTGAGTTTGTTTTGTTTGATAGTAGATGCGTAATAAAACTATGAGAAATACTTGTTAGTGTAATTTAAGCGCCAAATTTAAAATTTTTTACAACATTTAGGAGTGAAACTTTAGCCATAGCAAGCGTCTCATGGATAGGAGGTTGTATGACTAGCACATAACCGTATATTCAGAAAAATTTTCCACCCAAAAATGTGAGGTTCGCCTTTAGATTTGATAGGAAAAGCATTTATTATTGGTGCTTATGAGTGTACCGGTAGCATTTAGATTCTAGAACTTGCGTTAGTGATGCATCCCGAGACCGCTAGTGAAACTACATTCGTGTGGTAGGATTTACTACATGATAAGAGGCATTAGGATCACCCTTGTGTTAAACCCGTATCATAATTACTTGACCATTTAAGTCATATTACTTGGCTAGTTAAGTCAACTAATTTTTCCCACACCTTTAGCGTTGTACTCATTTTTAGTACACGATACCCCTAGTACACCCTTCCGAGCCTATCTTTTCGTTTCTAACTTTAAGCATTTTACTTAAATGAAGAATTTGTTACACCCCACTTAAATGTACACCCAAATCGCCTTAGCCTTCCGTGTATGCGCTCATTTTTAGTGCATTATTGTTATTTGTTAAACCCTAAGTTAACTTTCTAATTGATTACATGGTTGCTAAGTCGAGTCATATCCTTGTACATATTGTTTTGGGACGATTGGGACTCATGGGTAAGTACTTATTTTATGGAGTAATGGGGAAGAACATAATATTATTACCCCCATATGTGCGTTAATCTTAAAAGTGCTCCAAGTGTTTTGATTTTCTTAATTCGAGTCATTAGAATAGTTAAATGTAAAGTATGTAAAGATTCAAGTGTAAGGGGAATATTCATTCCCTATGATGTATTATTTTGGATGGTAGGGTAAGAGTGTATGCAAAAAAAAAAAATCAAAAAAAAAAAATTTAAAAAATATATATATATATATATATATATATAGAAAAGAAAAAGAGAAAAAACATACGGACTACCATCCCGTTTTCATTCTATGTTTATTTTATATTTTTGTTATTTTTCATTTATTAGCTTAAGTCGAGTCTAGTCTTGGCTTAGCAACGCCATATTGTACATGTAATTAACTAGGATTGTTAACTCGCCACCAGTAAAACTTCCTTTATCCAACAAAACCGTGTAATTCATATCCCTACACCTAACGTTATAACCCTTTAAAAGACCTCTTTGATAGTTTATCCTAGGTGCTTACGCCATGTGGTGGAGGTTTGATCCTTTCCCAAGCCTATGGTAATCTATTTTGCTATGACAGGTAGTGAGAGATATCTTCCATTTCCATAATGTTATATTACTTTATTACACCCGAGAGATGTGAGTATCTAAACACTATTTGTGAGGTGCTTGTGTATGACCTCCGTGCTTGTCTATTGGTCTTTAGTGGAACAATTATTTGTTGTAATTACTTTTATATTAGTGTTAAATGACCCCTAACTTGTCTTTTGAGTAGAATAAAAGCACATTTGCTTGAGGACAAGCAAATCTCAAGTGTAAGGGTATATGATGAGGCGAAAAATGATCCGTTTTTAGGGGGTCATTTAAGCCCGAATCCGACTTTATTTGATCAAATATTGCCCTAAATCGTTCATTTTGTGATTTTAGGTGTTTGGAGAGTGAATTCTGGAAAAGAAGCTATTTTGGACGTTTTTGGAGCATAAAAGTGAAGAAAACGGCTAAGTACCTAATTTGCATGCTGAAAATACAAGGTGACGGCGTCAAGACCAACATCTTGACGGCGTCAGACATGAAGAATTAAACTCCGAAGGTGGTGACGGCGTCAGAAGGACTCGTGACGGCGTCAAAGTGGCAAAATTAATATACCGTGGGTGGTGACGGCGTCACATAGGCCGTCATAAGTGGATCAAGGCCGTCCGAGGAAGTATATGGCGGCGAGGTGACGGCGTCAGAAGTTACTCTTGACGCCGTCAGACTGTTTTTCCTATATATAGTTTTCTAGTTTTTTCATTAAAAAAAAAAAGAAGTTTTGGTGAAACCCTAAAGACGATTTTAGTGCCTCTTTTACAGGTTTTTCAAGGGTTCCAAACCCTTGAGACCTTGCATTGTAATTGAGATAAGTGTACTTTCAATTCAATCAATATGTCTATGTGTTGGTTGTTTATATCTTGTTCTTGTCTCAATTCCATTATGCTAGGCTAGATCTCTCTTGTGTTTGCTTAGATCTAGTGAAACCTAGATGTTGATTATGTGTTGATTACTTGTCTATTCTTGTTTTGAATGAATGATTTATATGTTAGGCTTAAGAAAACTGACAGATCTCCAAATGGTAACATGCTTGAACGTCTTAAGAAACATGAACCGAGGCGTACTAGGTCTTTATTAGTTGTATTTAATGCATGAGCCACTGTTTACAATCCCTATAGTTGTGCTGGGTCATGGTGTAGGAGGAGATAAGAGCTCATAGAGTTGGGGAGTTATGTATGCCACCCCACGAATGGTATTAAGGAATACAATCCGTCATTCATACAAGTGTAACAAGTAATTAACATGTAAAAGATATCTAGGGAGTAGTGAAGTCTAAGTAAACACAATTTCTCCAACCACTGCTCACAACTTTAGTATAATTTAGTTTAATTTTATTTTCATTATTTTAATAGCTTTGGGTTAGTTGAATAGCAACTAATTCCGCCCACTCTTCCAAAACCCGAGATTTTACTTGCTTTCATAAAAATATAAAAATACAAAAATAATCATCTCTCACCTCTAGAACTATTAATTAGGTTTTCTAATCCTAGTGACACTATTCCTAAGCTGAACGATCAATCCCCCGGTACTTGTCACTATACTATACTACAACGATCAGGTACACTGCCTGGTGGGGGTTGTAAGCTTCTCGAGATCCCTCGAGAGGTAAAGCAAGGTGCGATTCCCACGCATCAAAAGCCTGGTGCAATCTTTTACATGAGAAACTTGACTTGGTCCTCAAGTTCCATGATGCTTTGGTCGGGAGTGCTAGAGTTGTTCGAAGGCAAATATATTGCCTTGACCGTTTTGTTCAAATCACGGGGATCATTCCAACTTTCGTTGTCACAGAGAGCAAGATCTTCTATGAGTTCCCATGATTGTTCCGCACTTAGATCACGTAGCTTACCACAGGCCGATTGGTCGATGGCTCGCCTCGTGGAGAGATCGATATGGTCATAAAAGACTTGGACTTGGAGCCAAAGATCTATGCCATGATGAGGGACTTTTTGGAGTAAGTCCTTGAAACATCAAGATGTCATTTCTAAGCTTGGTAGTTCTCCACGGTGGGAAAAATTGAGCAAGGAAACGAGTGGTGTGATCATCCCATGTGGTGATGGATCCCGTGGGTAACCGCTCAAGCCATTGACTAGCTTGATCACGTAGAGAGAATTGGAATAGGCGTAATCGGGTTGTCTCTATAGTTGCAACATCTAGGTCTATGGAATCTACGATTTTGAGGAAGTCCTTAAGATGTTGATTTGGATCTTCGAAACGAAGTCCATGGAATGCACATCCGCTTTGCACCAACCGGATGGTGTCGGATCGCAAGGGGGTCACATTCGCTCCGGTGAGCTCAATGGTGTTTCGATAGCCTCGGTGGCTAGGTCGGGAATACTCTCCTAAGGTTTGGGGCCTAAGAGGTTCTAGTGGTGGGTTTTGTTGTGGTGGGATGACGGGTTCAAAGATGTTCCTATCGTCCATGATGTTGGGTGGTGGGAAGTTACGAACAAAAACACAAAGAAATAAGATAAACTAAAGAGAACCTATAAATAAAAATAAAATCTTACTAGAAAGGAATCTAGCAAGTAGACCTAATAAAAAGAGATTCTAACCTAGACAATAACTATTCCCCGGGCTGCGGCGCCAAAAACTTGACGCGTAGGGATTGCACCAGGCTTTACCTCTCGAGGGATCTCGAGAAGCTTACAACCCCCACCAGGCAGTGTACCTGATCGATGTAGTATAGTATAATGACAAGTACCGGGGGATTGATCGTTCAGCTAGGAACAGTGTCTCTAGGATTAGAAAACCTAAAGACTAGGTCTAGAGATGAGGGATGATTCTTTTTGTATTTTTTATATTTTTTAGAAAGCAAATTAAAAATCTCGGGTTTGAATGATTTGGGCGGAATTAGTTACTAGTCAACTAACCCAATACTACGATGCAATCAAAATAAAATACTAGAAATGAAATTAAACTAAATTAAACTAAGGTTGTGAGCAATAAGTGGGAGAAATGTGTTTACTTAGATTTCACTACTTCCTAGATATCTTTTACACATTAATTACTTGTTATTGTTGCGTGGATGACGGATTGTATTCCTTAATACCATTCATGGGGTGGCGTACTTACTTCCCCAGTCCTATGAGTGCCTACTTCACTCCTATGTCGAGCCGGCTAAGAAGCTCTTAACATGGGATCATTAGAATTTACTCATGCATTAAATAAAACCAATAAAACCTAGTACACATCGGTTCATGTTTCCTAAGACGTTCAAGCATGTAACACAATCGAGATCTGCCAGTTTTCTTAAGCCTAACATTGAAATCATTCATCCAATACAACAATAAACAAGTAATCAACACATAATTAACATCTAGATTTCATTAGATCTAAGCAAACACAAGATAGATCTAGCCTATCATGTTGAAATCAAGACAAGCACAAGATATAGACAACCAACACATAGACATATTGATTGAATTAAGAGAAGACTTATCTCAATAGCACATGAAAGGATTCAAGGGGTAAAAACCCTTGAATTTACTGTAAAATACGAGCTAGGGTTCACAAAGTTCGCCCTAGGGTTTCTCCACACAAGTTCCTCTCTAATGAATGAAAAATATAAAAATATATATAGATTTTAGAAGGTGACGGCGTTAAGAACAAATGTCTGACGCCGTCATCTCGCCGCCAAATAGTTCCTCGGACTGCCTAGATCTAGGTCTGACGCCGTCATGTATACTCCTTATGCAGGCCGTCACCATATTAACTCTTGACGCCCTTTTTGTGACGCCTTCAGGTTTGTACTGGGTCGTCATGGATTTTACTCTTGACGCTGTCATGCAATTCCTCTTGACGCCTTCATACACTGTTCTCAGCTTGGAAAATTAAGTCTTTGGCGTTTTCTTCACTTTTATGCTCCAAAAACGTCTGAATTGCTTCCTTTTCCAGATTTCACTCCCAAAGTACCTAAAATCACAAAAGGAATGATTTATGGCAATATTTGATCAAATAAATTCAATTCTGGGCTTAAATGACCCCCTAAAAGTGGTTCATTTTTCGCCTCATCATACACCCTTACACTTGAGATTTGCTTGACCTCAAGCAAGTGCGCTTTTATTCTAGTCAAAAGACAAGTTAGGGGTCATTTAATACTAATATAAAAGTAATTACAACAAATAATCGTTCCGCTAAAGACCAAACACAAGCACGGAGGTCATACACTAGCACCTCACAAATAGTGTTTAGATACTCACATCTCTCGGGTGTAATAAAGTAATATCACAATATGAAAATGGAAAACATCTCTCACTACCTGTCATAGCAAAATAGATTACCATATGCTTGGGAAAGGATCAAACCTCCACCACATGGCGTAAGCACCTAGGATAAACTATCAAAGAGGTCTTTTAAAGGGTTGTAACGTTAGGTGTAGGGATATGAAATACACGGTATTGTTGGATATAGGCAGTCTTTACTGGTGGCGAGTTAACAATCTTGGTTAATTACATGTATAATAAGGCGTTGCTAAGCCAAGACTAGACTCGACTTAAGCTAATAAATGAAAAATAACAAAAACATAAAATGAACATACAATGAAAAGGGATGGTAGTCCGTATGTTTTTTTTTTTTTTTTTCTTTTTCTAGATTTTTTTTTTTTTTTTTTTTTTTTTTTTTTTTTTTTTTTTTTGCATACACTCTTACCCTACCATCCAAAATAATACATCATAGGGAATGAAAATTCCCCTTACACTTGAATCTTTACATACTTTATAATAAACTAATCTAATGACTCAAATTAAGAAAATCAAAACACTTGGGGTACTTTTAAGATTAACGCACATACGGGGGTAATATATGATGTTCTTCCCCATTACTCCATAAAATAAGTACTTTACCCATGAGTCCCAATCGTCCCAATACAATATGTACAAGGATATGACTCGACTTAGCAACCATGTAATCAATTAGATAATTAATTAAGGGTTTAACAAATAACAATAATACACTAAAGATTAGTGCATACACGGAAGGCTAAGGCGATTTGGGTGTATATTTAAGTGGGGTGTAACAAATTCTTCCTTTAAGTAAAATGCTTAAAGTTAGAAACGAAAAGATAGGCTCGGAGGGGTGTACTAGGGGTTTCGTGTACTAAAAATGAGTACAACGCTAAGGTGCGGGAAAAATTGGTTGACTTAACTAGCCAAGTAATATGACTTAAATGGTCAACTAATTATGATACGGGTTTAACACAAGGGTGATCCTAATGCCTCTTATCATGTAGTAAATCCTACTACACGAATGTAGTCTCACTAGCGGTCTCGGGATGCATCACTAACGCAAGTTCTAGAATCTAAATGCTACCGGTACACTCATAAGCACTAAGAGTAAATGCTTTTCCTATCAAATCTAAAGGGGAACCTCACATACTTGGGTGGAAAATTTTTCTGAATGATACGGTTTTGTGCTAGTCATACAATCTCCTATCCATGAGACGCTTGCTATGGCTAAAGTTTCACTCCTAAATGTTGTAAAAAAATTAAATTTGGCGCTAAAATTGCACTAACAAGTATTTCTCATAGTTTTATTACACATCTACTATCAAACAAACAAACTCAAGCGAAAGTGTATCTGTAAGGTATCATCATTTTACCCTCCCCTTACACTTAGGATGAACATTGTCCCCAATGTTCAAGTAAAGAATGTAAAAGTGAAATAAGTAAAACGAATGAAATCAAATACTCCCCTGATTCGCTCGGTATGGATAATAAGGTGGCCAGGTTAGATCTTCCTCCAAGAAAATGAACAATCAAAGCTTTCCTTCCAGAATAATACTCATCTTCTTGTCATACATAACCTGTAAATCCTGAGAAAACAGACAAGGCAACCTCGCATAAAATCGGCAGAAATCTACATGTGTTACTAAATCCTAGAAAACAAAATAAGATATAATGCTTGTGGAATGATGTTTGCAGATTTCCTGGAGATTATAAAACTATTAATTCAACAAAAACTTTAAGACTCCGTTAGAAAAACAAAACCGGTAAAATTTCCAGATTTTTACACGTGACGCCGTCAAGAGTAAACTCATGACGCCGTCAGAAGTGACGTGCAGAAATTCTTATGTTAAGTTTCTGGAAAATTTCTGGAAAAACTTGGTCCTACTTCCTGGAAAATCCTGCAAAACTTCATTATGACTCGATACAAGCATTTGACTCTAACAAATACGAATATACATGTTCACTTAATATTGTGGAGAATCATGATCGGTTTGTTTCTTAAAAACATATTTGGGGCTTCCCCTTACACTTATTTTTTGCAAAAATACCTTTGGGTGAAGTTAAGACTAGGCCAAACAACAAGGTAAAGTATTTCCACTATTTAGTTTAGAAACATGATCTGCCAACAATAAAAATAAAGCATGCATACGGAAGCAAATAACAATTAAACAAAATAAAAATCACACAAAATCATGGGTTGCCTCCCAAGAAGCGCTTTTCTTTATTTACGAGTCTTGTAGCTAGACTCAAGGTCATGGGTTACTACGTGATACGGGGGAGTTCCTCATTGAGGACATCTTTGGGATCAAACTTAGGTTTCAACTTCCTATCGGTTTTCTTAGTACGGTATGACCTTTCAAACTTTTCTCCATCCGGATCATACAAAGTCATCTTCATATGCCATGATCCGTCACCTTCTTTAGGTGGCTTGTCCCACCTCCATTTACATTTGTCTCCCTCTCTTTTCCACTTATTTATCTCTATATTAATAGGTATTACGCTTAAGAAGTCAATCATCTTCCTAAATACTAAGGGGTCCTCAAAAGGATCTAGCTCTTCATCTCTAGCTATGAGTTGTTCCACCTAATGTGTCTTTTCAATGAAATCTTTTTTTAGATAGAATGGGCGTTGAGGTCCTATAAAGTTCCTTTCTATCCAAGGTCCATATCTAGACGGTCTCCTATTAATCTCTACCCAATGCGGTGTCGGTTCATCATCACAATCATAACTATGCTTCATAACATTGTATACCGACCAAGTGTCGCCTTCACCTACCGATATCTTAGACTCCTTGCAATCTATCATGGCGCTAGCGATTGCTAAAAATCCTCTTCCTACCAACAATGGGCATGTAGTGTCACTAACCATGTCTAGGACGTGAAAATCCGCTAAGATAGTTAACTTTCTTACGTGAACAACTACATCCTTAATCATTCTAACCGGGTGCGCAATACTTCCATCCGCTAGACCTATCAATACATCCGTCTCCTCTAACTTTCTTAGCTTAAGAGTGGTGAAAAGGGATAAGGGAATCAAGTTGAGGCTTGACCCTAAATCGGCTAGTGTGTTGAAAGCTTCGGATCTTCCTATCTTACAAGGCACAACAAATATACCCGGATCATCGAGCTTTTTAGGCAACTTGTTTTGAACGAAGGCGGTCCCATTTTTACCTAGTTTAAACTTCTCATACTTTTCTAGGAGGGCACTATAGTAGGGACCACGGGCTAAGACATCAATGACGGGGCGTTCAAGGTGAAGTTCCTTGAATTCATCGTAAAGGTCTTGCGTAGGAGGTGTTTCAACTATGTTTTTGACCAGTTTTATATCGGGTGTTTTACTTGATTGGTCCTTTTGAAGAATTTGGTTTTGTTTGAAACACGTGCTCGTTGATTTAACCGAGTAGTATTGCGGACAAGAAGTGGGCGACGAAACTGATGATATAGAATTAACGTTTAGTTTCGGATTCTTGACCGTGTCGCTTGGGAGTGCTCCCATTTTTCGGTCATTGAGAACTTTCAACAATGCATCAATTTTGGTGGGTATCTCGCTTTGTTTTTGTTTTAAATTGGCTTCAAACTTAGATATGCGAGCTTCTTGAGATGCCATGAACTTAGACATCAATCCTTCAAGATTGTTGGTACTACCATAGTTGTTAGAAGGATTGTTGTTGAAAGTACGGCTGGAGGGTGGACCGTTTGGTTGATAACGATTAGGCGGATTGGAAGAATTGGCTTGATTTTGTTTCCACCTAAGGTTTGGGTGATTTTTCCAAGAGGGTTGTATGAATCACCGTAAGGGTTTGGCTCGGGTTTGAAAGTGTACCACTTATCTCCCACTTCGTCGGTACGCGAGGATGCGTAGTCCGCAAAAGCTATTCCGGGGAGTTCCACACAATCACGAGTGTCATGGGGACCACTACATAATTCGCATGAAGAAGTGATTTTGTTCACTTGGCTTGAAGGCTTAGGAGCTTCGTAAGATTTCATGAGAAACTTGACTTGGTCCTCAAGTTCCATGATCCTTCGGTCGGGAGTGCTAGAGTTGTTCGAAGGTAAAGATATTGCCTTGACCATTTTGTTCAAATCACGGGGATCATTCCAACTTTCGTTGTCATGGAGAGCAAGATCTTCTATGAGTTCCCATGATTATTCCGTACTTAGATCACGTAGCTTAACACAGGCCGATTGGTCAATGGCTCGCCTCGTGGAGAGATCGATATGGTCATAAAAGATTTGGACTTGGAGCCAAAGATCTATGCCATGATGAGGGACTTTTTGGAGTAAGTCCTTCAAACGAGCCATGCTTCATAAAGAGTTTCATTTTTACATTGTTGGAACATTAAGATGTCATTTCTAAGCTTGGTAGTTCTCCCCGGTGGGAAAAATTAAGCAAGGAAACGAGTGGTGAGATCATCCCATGTGGTGATGGATCCCGCGGGTAACCGCTCAAGCCATTGACTAGCTTGATCACGTAGAGAGAATTGGAATAGGCGTAATCGGGTTGTCTCTCTAGTTGCAACATCTAGGTCTATGGAATCTACGATTTTGATGAAGTCCTTAAGATGTTGATTTGGATCTTCGGAACGAAGTCCATGGAATGCATATCCGCTTTGCACCAACCGGATGGTGTCGGATCGCAAGGAGGTCACATTGGCTCCGGTGAGCTCAATGGTGTTTCGATAGCCTTGGTGGCTAGGTCGGGAATACTCTTCTAAGGTTTGGAGCCTATGAGGTTCTAGTGGTGGGTTTTGTTATGGTGGGATGACGGGTTCAAAGATGTTCCTATCGTCCATGATGTCGGGTGGTGGGAAGTTACGAACAAAAACACAAAGAAATAAGATAGACTAAAGAGAACCTAAAAATAAAAATAAAATCTTACTAGAAAGGAATCTAGCAAGTAGACCTAATAAAAAGAGATTCTAACCTAGACAATAACTATTCCCCAGGCTGCGGCGCCAAAAACTTGATGCATAGGGATTGCACCAGGCTTTACCTCTCAAGGGATCTCGAGAAGCTTACAACCCCCACCAGGCAGTGTACCTGATCGATGTAGTATAGTATAATGACAAGTACCGGGGGATTGATCGTTCAGCTAGGAATAGTGTCGCTAGGATTAGAAAACCTAAAGACTAGGTCTAGAGATGAGGGATGATTCTTTTTGTATTTTTTATATTTTTTAGAAAGCAAATTAAAAATCTCGGGTTTGAATGATTTGGGCGAAATTAGTTGCTAGTCAACTAACCCAATACTACGATGCAATCAAAATAAAATACTAGAAATGAAATTAAACTAAATTAAACTAAGGTTGTGAGCAATAAGTGGGAGAAATGTGTTTACTTAGATTTCACTACTCCCTAGATATCTTTTACACGTTAATTACTTGTTATAGTTGCGTGGATGACGGATTGTATTCCTTAATACCATTCATGGGGTGGCGTACTTACTTCCCCAATCCTATGAGTGCCTACTTCACTCCTATGTCGAGCCGGCTAAGAAGCTCCTAACATGGGATCATTAGAATTTACTCATGCATTAAGTACAACCAATAAAACCTAGTACACATCGGTTCATGTTTTCTAAGACGTTCAAGCATCTTACACAATGGAGATCTGCCAGTTTTCTTAAGCCTAACATTGAAATCATTCATCCAATACAACCATAAACAAGTAATCAACACATAATTAACATCTAGGTTTCATTAGATCTAAGCAAACACAAGATAGATCTAGCCTAACATGTTGAAATCAAGACAAGCACAAGATATAGACAACCAACACATAGACATATTGATTGAATTAAGAGAAGACTTATCTCAATAGCACATGAAAGTATTCAAGGGGTAAAAACCCTTGAATTTACTGTAAAATACGAGCTAGGGTACACAAAGTTCGGCCCTAGGGTTTCTCCACACAAGTTCCTCTCTAATGAATGAAAAATAGAAAATTATATATAGATTTTAGAAGGTGACGACGTCAAGAACAAATGTCTGACGCCGTCATCTTGCCACCAAATAGTTCCTCGGACGGCCTAAATCTGGGTCTGACGCCGTCATGTATACTCCTTATGAAGGCCGTCACCATATTAACTCTTGACGCCCTTTTTGTGACGCCTTCAGGTTTGTACTGGGTCGTCTTGGATTTTACTCTTGACGCCGTCATGCAATTCCTCTTGATGCCGTCATACACTGTTCTCAGCTTGGAAAATTAAGTCTTTGGCGTTTTCTTCACTTTTATGCTCCCAAAACGTCCGAATTGCTTCCTTTTCCAGATTTCACTCCCAAAGTACCTAAAATCACAAAAGGAACGATTTATGGCAATATTTGATCAAATAAATTCAATTCCGGGCTTAAATGACCCCCTAAAAGTGGTTCATTTTTTGCCTCATCAGGCCTCTATATCAGTTAGATGTTAACAATGCTTTCTTATATGGGGATCTTGATGAAGATGTCTATATGGTCTTACCTAAAGGGATTAATGGAGGTGATAACAAAAAAATTTGCAAACTCAATAAGTCTCTTTATGGTCTTAAACAAGCACCAAGACAGTGGAATGCTAAACTCACCACTGCCTTGGTTGAACATGGGGTTGAACAAAGTAAATTGGATTATTCTTTGTATGTTAAATAGAAAGTTTCTATGTTTATGGCTTTGCTTGTGTATGTTGATGATATTGTTATTACTGGTAATGATGAAGTTGAGATTAACAAATTCAAAGAGTTTTTTAGTTCTAAGTTTATGATAAAAGATTTGGGAGAACTTAAGTATTTTCTTGGTATTGAAGTATTAAAAAATGATAATGGTATATTATGACTCAAAGGAAGTATTGTTTAGAATAGCTACATGAATATGGTTTGTTAGCTGCTAAGCCAGTTGACACACCATTGCTTGAGAATACTATATTGAGTTGTGTTGAAACTGAAAGTGATAAAGTGCTGAAAAACATTACTAACTATCAAAAATTGGTTGGTAAGTTGATTTATTTAACTAATACCAGGCCTAATATTAGTTATGCTGTTCATTGTTTGAGTCAACATATGCATAATCCTTTACAGTCTCATTTGAAAGCTGCTTTAAGAGTTTTGAAGTACTTGAAAGGTTCACCAGGTTCTGGCTTACAGATTAATAAAAAGTCTGATCTTAAACTTAAAGCTTGTGCTGATGCAGATTGGGCTAAATGTCCTAGAACCAGAAAATCTGTAACTGGTTTTTATGTTTTTTTGGGTGATACTCTGATTTCCTGGAAAACTAAAAAGCAGGCAACATTGTCTAAAAGTTCTGGTGAAGCTGAATATAGAACTTTAGCTTCTACTACTTGTGAAGTGATATGGTTGGGAAATTTATTGAATAGTCTTGGTCTTAAAAATTTGTTATCTGTGGATATTTTTTGTGATAATAGTGCTGCTATTCAAATTGCTGCTGATCCAGTATTTCATGAAAAAACTAAACACTTTGAATTGGATGTGCATTTGGTTAGAGAAAAAGTTTCAGCAGGTGTTATCAAAACTGTAAAAATTCATACTGATATGCTGGTTGCTGATATATTCACTAAATGTCTTGGTAAAAGACAACACAGTTTGTTTTGCAAAAATCTTGGTATGTTTGACATGTTTGCATGATCTAACAATGGAGTAAAGAATAACAGTCAATCAAAGGATGGAAATCGCATTCAAGGTGAAGACTTGTCAACTTGAGGAGGGGTGTTGAATAATATGAGGGACTATTATTGTCAAGTTGGAAAGTCTTATTGTGCTTTATGAAAGTTGTGTGTCTGGATGACAAGTTAAGAGAAGATGATGTGCAAAAGTGAAAATGGTTGTATATAAGCTCATGATGCAGCTTAGGGTTTCATAAGTTGTATCTCTGCCTCTTTCATTCTCTCTCATTATTTCACACAGTTGGTTATTGTCTTCTTTAGGTTTGATATCAATTAATATCTGTTAGTATTTTGTTGTCTATAGCAAAGATCAATCTCTATATTTGATCTTTGCAGTTTGAGTGTTTGAGTGAACTTTGTGGAGAGGTTAGATTGGTGTCTACCTAGTAGAGATCAATCATTGTCTATTGTATTGTTTGGTAAGCACCGTTTGGGACTTATCTTCTTGAATTGTTTTTAATAAAAGATATACCAAAGGGGTGGTTGATTGGGTGTAACAGCTTGTGTTCTGGTTCTTGATATCATTTTTACAAGAGCCTTTGGCAGACTTTTGCTATCAAACTGGATATTATAGAGGGTGTATTCTGATTTTTGATAACCGCTAGTGATAATGTCTTATGCTCTAGTTTTGGTGGAACAATTATAACTGATAGATAGAACGTTTGTTTGACTCAGGTATGTTTAGCTTTTGTGATAATATATTCGAAGTGAACACACTTTTGTAAAACACATGACTTCGATAGGCGAATTCTCTTATGACAGTCTTTGTTGTTTATGATTTTACGCCAAAAGAGATATTATGAAGGTTGTAAAAATGTTCTGAGAGTAGGCTCCAAAACATCTTCGAAGAGACGTCTGCGAGTTGTTCGGAGGGTACGACACCGGTATATTTTATCGAATATGTCACCAATATAGTTTTTCAAAAAGAAGTTTTTGACTACTCTTAAGGGTGCGTTTGGTATAATATCTGGAATCACAATCGGTATGATATTGATTAGAGGGTAGTATGGGATTGAGAATACGAAATACCGATTTCATTCCATTGTTTGGTGTAAATTTTAAGGTATGGTTATCACATGTTCTTTTTATAAAGACATATGGTTTTCATATGTTAGTGGTGGGTCTCACGAGAATGAGTTACAAAAGGTGTTTACTCCTCCTTCTATGAGCCTATGAGTATCAAATAATAGTTTCATTCTCCAACATTGTGACCAAACATTTGCAATGATAATTGATATATTACGATACCACACCCTTAGTATTAAAATAACTAGGCATTCAGACCCGTGCGATGCACACGGGCTCGATCTAAATTTTCATAGTCATGAAAGCCCGTGCGATGCACATGGGCTGTATAGAAGTTTTCAAAGTGTAACACCCGTCTTTTATTTTCTTCATTTTATATTCGAGACATATTTTTGTTATTATATATATATATATATATATATATATATATATATATATATATATATATATATATATATATATATATATATATATATATATATATATATATATATAAGCTGTCGCGGTAGCATACATTTTGTAAGCATGATACATATCTAAAATAGTTTATTGGCATGTAATATTTTAAGATGTATTTTTTACGTAATATTTTTTGTCTATTTATTTTGATATTGACTCTATCGTTTTTTATTGGAACTAACTAATATTAATACATCCGGCTAAGTTATAACTATTTCTTATGATAGTCAACAATGCCCGTGCGATGCACATGGGCTGTATAGAAGTTTTCATAGATTTAAAATACATGCGATGCACATGGGCTGTATAGAAGTTTTCATAGCGTAATATTCGGCATTTATTCGTCATTTTATATTTAAGTTGTCATGGTGTCACACATTTGCTAAGCTTTATACGTATTTAAAATACTTTATTGAGTTGCACATTGGTTGTATATAAGTTTTTATAGCGTAATCTTCGACACTTATTTTCGTCATTATATATCTAAGTTGTGATGGTATCACATTTCCAAGCATGTCACACATTTAAAATAGTTTATTGATATTAAAAGAGTATATGTGAAGAGATTTTTTTAAAGATATTACATTGAAAAGAGTCTCTTCACATGTAATATTTTAATATGTATAAGTTACATAAATTATTTTAAATATGAATCGATGACATTAATGTTGGGACCTTTTATATTCATCCCCATGCGATGCACACAGGTTTGGATTGCCTCAGGACCCATGCAATGCACACATGTTGTATCTAATTGTTTTTTTCGTAATGTTCGAGACTAATTTTCGGTTCATGTTTGAAACTCTCATTTTTTGTGAAAGACGGACTTCGTTGTTCAAATAAATTACATTATTAAAAGCGAACTATAAAACAAATTTTCTTTTTAACAAAACTATAAAAATATAAAACATTAAAGTAATTAGTATATTCAAGAGTATAAATTATAATTCGTATAGTAAATTATAGTTCGTATAGTAAAATATTGCATGTTATTTTGTAACGTACTATTAATATGAATGCTAAGTGTTTATCTATATTGATACCGATAGCCATGACATTGTTCTTGTTGTTGTTCATTAGCATTTTGCATGTTTTGTTCTTAATACAATTTTCGTGACTTCTCGATCTCTTTCTTTAATGTGAAGAGGTTTTTTGTAAAATGTTATATTTAAACGAGGCTTTTCATATGTAATCTTTTAATGTGAGTAAGTTATATAAATATTTTTTTAATTAATGCATTATTACAACATTTTTCCATAAACTATAATATCGAATTTGTAACATTCATTAGTAACTCACTCTAAGTATTTACAATATGACGACATGAATCACATGATATCAAACTCAAATGAATAATGCTTACCTCGTGATAGGTGAAGGATAACATTTGAAATACAATTTTCTTCTCCTTTATATACTTTTTCGATTTAGAAGATACTTATTGTTAAGATGATCGTGTGAAAATATTTTTATTAATACTACCATTTTCAATATTTAACATCGATATAATTTACACAGTCATACCAAATATCAAAGTCATGCAATATTTCAAGACATTTAATTAAGAAAGTAACATTAACACCCCGCAAGACAAAAAACTACATTAAGAGCAAAAATATTGAAATGCACCGACAAAGTGTAGTAATAATTTTTGACTAAAAATTGAATGCTCGTCAAATAAACTTACTTGCTACCGAATCAATAGTATTAGCCCGTTTAGCGGTATTACATGAGTAAAATATTACATGTTTAATTTGTAACGTACTATTAATATGAATGCAAAGTATTCATCCCACCGATGGTCGTGGCATTGTTCTCGTTGTTGTTGTTGTTGTTCTTGTTGTTGTTGTCTTTATTGTTGTTGTTCATTGGTCTTTTTGCATGTTTTGTTCTTGATACATTTTTGTGACTTCTCGATCTCTTTCTTTAATGCTTCATAACGCGCTACAAAAAACAAGTAGATATAGTTGATCATTAGTAACTTAAATACAGTTAATCAATATATTGCATTTTCGTTCAAAATAAAAATATTCGTGCATGTTCCACTTAATTGATAAGACAACGATGTGTAAGATCTATTAAACCATTAGAGAAGATGATGTTACTACCAAACCTCCTAAGCACCATCTTTATGTCCTACATTCTTACACACACAAAACACACATGAAATTTACATAAAATAACATAAATCAATATGCTAAATAAGTAAGACGATATGATACTTACTTTACCACCATAATAAGTTGTAGCCCAATGTGCACGCGGTGTGGAGAAATTTGCGATTTGTTGTGTGTGATTTTTGACACATTATATAGTTGATAAAATATTTGTAACTAATAAACGGGAAGGTAAAAAGACTAACCACTAATTGGTGTGTTTAATTTATGCATTCATGGCATTTTTGGATTGTATTCTTTGAGGTTTATAGATGGCTTGAAACATGTTGTACCGTACAAACTTTTGTGCACGATTCCTCATGCAAAACATATTATACCGTACAAACTTTTGTGCACAATGCCTCTTGCGCATTAAATTAAGCACTCCAATCTTTAGATGTATAGAAGATATATTTTTCATGTTGCTTAAACTACCTTGTACCGTATTACAATTTGTGCACAAATCCTCTTGCATATTAAATTAAGTCACCTAATATTGTGTAATTGATATACTTTTGATGTTGCTTACACTAACTTGTACTGTACAAATTTGTTTAATTACTTGAATCACTAATCTTATGTACTTACCTTTATGCATGACTATTAAATCAATGTACTAACACATAAAGCCTCCACATTTCACTTTTAATTCTTGAAACAATTATTATGACCCATTTACATTTATAAAGCTACTTAAGCTTTATATAATATATAAGATGAATATGAGGATAATTACAAATCTTTTACTATTAGAGTAGTCTCTACATTTATACAAGTTTTGTCATTTGATCTCTCTCCTAATTAAATAATGATACATTCCTTATTGTTCTATTTGCCACCCTACGCTACGTTGTCATAATAAATATGGACTAATTTTTGTTTTAATGGTAGTTATGATTGAGTTTAAGTTTCTTTAATCACTGTTACTTTTAGCTATGATTTTTATGTATCTTTCTCCTTTATAGTGTCACATTTTTAATTTTTGGCAACTTATGAGCGTTTTTACCAAACAAGTTTCACACTTTATTAAAGTTCATTTTGTTGCCGAAGGAGCAGGTACGGATAAAATCACAATTACTTGCACGAAAAACTAACTGTTAAAGAAGCATGCCATATGCGCGATGGGTCCTGCACCTGCGATATACTTACGTGATTTGACGGCATATATTTGGTGTTTTATATGCCAAAGAAAGTGTACCCAAATTTTAGGACCCAATCCTCACTCCCAATTAGGGCTGAGCAAACGGACCGGATGGACCGGACCGACCGACGTCCTCGGTGTAAGCTTTTTGGCTAATTCGGTCCTCGGTCCGGTCCGGACCGACCAAAAACCCGAAAAAACTTGCCAAATTTTGCTTAATTGGACCGGACCGACCGAAGACCGACCGGACCGGACCGGACCGAGACCAGACCGACCACATTCGGTCCGGTCTCGGTCTATGGTTTTTTCAGTTCTCGGTCTTCGGTCCGGTCCGGTCTTGGTCGGTCCGGTCCGGTTTTTGGACCGTGATCACATTTACTCCCTACAAAAGGCTGGAGGTCCTTTTCTACCTTAGGTAGAACCGGAAGCAGCCTCTCTACCTTAGGTAGGGGTAAGGCTGTCTACATATCAACCTCCCCCATACACCGTGGAAGACGGTATTGAGACCCGTAACCCGTAGAAGACGGTATTGGGAGTTACTTTACTTTTTAGTAATCACACCTTCTCACAAGGAGTGTATCCAATCATTGGATGCATTGCTGACTTGTATGATGTGCATCGTGAGTTATACGATTTGACTTAACCTCCTCTGATAACAATGCAGAGAGGGTTTGTATAAGATAACCCCAAATTTTAATACTGATTGTATAGTTTGATACCCTATAGATCAAGGTGGATCCATAACTTATAGTCATAAAGCGCAAATAAAAATATTATAATAGAATTACAAAGTTACCAGATTCATTTTGGAAAAATTATGATTTTTGTCAAAATTTACTCTATGTGAATATTATTCATGGGTTTCTGTAAACCCTTTGGAACTCCCAGATCCGCCCCTTTATAAGATGATTGGCGCGTAACATAGAAAGAAATAAAAAGCTTTGTCTCTAGCGGTTGTAATGAGATCATCACATCTCGTCTAAGACATGCCATACCTAATGCACATGAAGGCTAGAGTCCTTAATAAATTCCGCCGTTCAAAAGAAATACGAGTAGTTATTCTGAAAGATGATAAGTAAAAGAAAATAGTATCACTAATAAAATATGATAAGCAACAAAATATGGAGATGATCAAGGAAATGATAGGAAATTAGGAAGTAATTATGAAAATAGTTTATTTAAACTAAGTGAATCTAAGTAAAAAGCTCGTGTGCTTTATTAACTTAAGTAGAAAAAACCCTATCTGATATCCCGCTTTTGTTAAACATTTAAACATAGTAAAAATATGTGTAGGTCAACCCCAATCTACAAAAGTTATGTACGTTAGATTAAGAGTACAAAATACATTTTTATAGTTTATCAATTTTCACATAATGCATTTTTGTCAAATTTTTTTTTGTCAATTTTCATTCATCCATAAGTAAAAATTGAACACATTACAATGATTACATCTCTGCGGACAAACAATATCATTTGTTTCTTCCTTATCTATGTTATCTACAAAAAATCAACTATTCATCTTGATAGTGGTAGTAGAGGTAGCAGATGGTTACGAATCTGACCACCACATATTTGAAGGGTGGTGGTGGAGATGGTGGACGGTGGTGGAGGCGGTGAGAAGATCATGATGAGTTTAGGTATTTTAGGGTGGTTTTTGCGTGATTTTATGATGATGTGTTTAGGTATTTTAAGATATGTTTTGCTATCTATGCTGTTGGAAGTGAATTATTGCGAGTGTTTTAGTTATTTTGTGGTGATGAAGGTAGAAGAAGAAGATGACGGTTAGTGGAGATAGTGAGAAGAAGATAAAATGAATAACAAGGTTGTTTAGGAGTAAATTTTATTGAGAATTGTGTCTGACTTTTAATTGATAAAAATAATAGAAAAAAATTTACATCGTCAATCTTTATAAGTGTAATATGTCTAACTTAGTGTAAAATGTAGATGATGTATTTTGATTTAATGGTCATTTCTTGCGGTGACTAAAATTGAACTCATAAGTGGAGTACAATAAAGGTTACACTTCCAACAAACAACATCCGTATATTTTGATTTAAAAATGAAACAAAGGTATAGTAGTAAGACTGGCGACAATAAGGACCGAGACCGACTCGGTCGGCACCGGTCATCTTGGTCGGGCTTGGTGTGGATACTTGGTCGCGACCCAGAAAAACTCAAAAAACCACCCCACTAGGTCTCAACCTCGACCGAGTACTTTCCACTTTTTTTTTTTTAATTAAATTTTGATCCATACATTTCACACATTTAATGTTTATAGCCGTTTGTGAGTAAAAAAAAAAAAACTTACAGTTTGAAAAAAGAACGTTGGGCACAAAAAAAAAATGAAAAAAAAAAAATCCCCTATAAATACACAACTAAACAACACTTAAATTCACACAATCTCACACTTCTCTCTATTAAAAATGTCTAAGAAAACACCACAACAACAAGCAAAAGGCCGAAAATCCCGTTTACCACAACAAAACATCCCGCAAGTATCACCGGATTCGACTTTCCGGTTAACCGGTGTGTCACCAACCATCAATTTCCGACCTCGTTCTCTTGATTACAAATCTCAATGACCTCCACAACAACAAACATTCAATCCATTTGCTATGCATCGTAATATTAATCGTCTATTTGTTCCCCCGTATCAAAACAATCAACAACCACAACAAAGCCAACAACCACAACAAAGCCACTTTCGTCGAAGTATGTATGGCTCCCCCGAATCGTGTTATCATCCAATAATGGACTCATCAACGTCTTCCTATTCTAATTATCAAAATTATTCTCCGGTAAACCACATCAATCTTGATGCTTGTGATTTTATGGAACAATTACAAAACAATCCAGATTTTTATGTTGGAACCGGTTCGGGTTATCCGAGGCAACAAATGTCACCGGGTTATCAAGGTTCGGGTCACGGATTGTATCACGATTCGGTTCCAAATGATGATCTTGTTGGTGATGTCGACGACAACACTATTTCTGAAGAGATGTCACCGGTCAAAACAAAGAAGCGTGTTACAAAGGGTAAGAAGAAGGCGGTTGAGAAAGAGGTTCAAAAAGACACCTTGAATGATTCGGCGAATTGGTCAAAACAAGAAGAGATCGCGTTGTGCATGGCTTGGTGTGATTCGTCGGAGGATAGCGTAGATGGAAACAACCAAAATTCTAAGGGATTTTGGGCAAAAGTGATTGCATACTTTGAGTCGGAGGTTGGTGCATGGAGATCGTACAACTAAATTACTAGCAAGTGGAAAAATATGATTCGTCCTAGAGTTGGTGCATTTTGTGCCATTTACGACAATTGTTACACGAATTTTGGAAGTGGTGCGAATGATCTCAATATTTACCAAAAAGCGTGTGAAGAATATGAGATAATGATGAAGCATGCATTTCATTTGGATCATTGTTGGGAGATTTTGAGGGACCATTAGATTTGGAAGAAAAATGAGATGCCGGTTTTTTTAAACCAAAATAAGGCTCGAAAAAAACCAAGGACTTCTGAAACGGGCTTGGATGTGCTTGATAATGAAGAGCCTCGAAATGAGCGACCGGTTGGGCGTGATGCAGCTAAGAAAAATAAGGCTAAGAAGAAATCGTCGGGAATTTTTTTGATGGGGTAGCCGACAAATGGCAAACCATTATGTCAAAGGCATTGGGTAAGAAGCAGGAGCTTGCAGACGGGTACTACAAATTGAAGGAAAAAGAGCTGGAGCAAAGGGATAAGGAGTTGGCGCTGCAGCAAAAGAAAGCGGAGCAAGAAGACAGAAGATTGGCAATGGAAGAATAAAGACTTGAATTTGAGCGACAAAAGAAATATCAAATAGACATCATCTTCTATTTTAAACCAATCGACCCATCTTTACTCGCATTTTAACCACAAAAAATGCAAGAACTCAAAGACTTGATCAAGGAACAATACAACCTAGATGATTAGTTTTTATGTTGTAATGTTTTTACTTAAGTTGAATTAATATGTAATGTTTTAATTATGAATGAAATTTTTAGTTTGTGTTAAAAATGTTTAAAAAAAAATTGAATTTGCTCGCTCTTACTGTAGCACTGAATCGCTTGCAAGTCATTGAAGAGAGAAAGCTGACATGACAGAGAAAATAAAGGAATTGACCCATATTATTGTGCCTACCCTAAAAAAAGAGATGATAGATAGACAAAAACAGCACAACACAAGATGATTCTCACAAACATGTACAGTTATCTTCTTTCCACTTTTACTGACACCCGACCCGTCACTATCACCTTTCTTTAATCCCTCCCTCCCTCCTTTCCTCCTTCTTCTCACTAAAAACACACACACACACCAAAACACACACTAAAAACACACACACACACATAACCCAAATGTTCAACCTCAAGCTCATTCCACTCTTCACCATCTTCATACTCATCATCATCAACAACGACACCCTTAAACTGCACAGAACCAACAAGACTATGCACATCCTTCCTAGCATTCACACCAACCCAAACCCAACCCATCCACGTCATCACCAGCATGTTTGACGTCACCCTCTCCGACATCACATCCGACACCACCCACAACTACCTCTTCATTAAGAAAAACTGTTCATGCAGCTACACCTTTACCTACTTTACCAACACAACTTACACTGTACGGACAAACATGAACACGACAAGATCTGTTTATGATCTTGTCGGGGAAGAATATGATGGGTTGGCGTATGAGAAACGGGCGCGTGGAGAGGAGCGCGTGGCGCGTGAGGGAGCTGTGGTTGGGGTGGAACTGTTTTGTGGGTGTTCTAGTGGGTTGTGGAACTATTTGATGAGTTATGTGGTCAAGGAAGGGGATAGTGTGGAGATGCTTGCGAGTAGATTTGGTGTTAGTATGGATATTGGATAGTATTGAAGGGCTTAATGGGATTAATGATCCTGATAATGTTACTGTTGGGGCTCTTTGGTATATCCCCTTGAATTCGGGTTAGTGTTTTTTTTTATAGGATTATTTTGGTAATTTCTTGACTGTGTTTTGGGGTTTATGGGGGTGTTTGTTTCGGCTTATTTAGCTGGCTTATGGCTTATTTGGTTCTGGGCTTATGTTACATAAGCTTACTTTTTGTGGCTTACTTTGAAAAGTTTTAATATAAGCTTATTATGTCATAATAAGCTTATACAAGCCGGAAAGTTTCAAAAATAAGCCACAAAAAGTGAGCTTATGAAACATAAGCCCAGAACCAAATAAGCCATAAGCTGGCTATATAAGCTGAAATAAACACCCCCCATAATTTAGTTTTTGTGTATGCAAGACGCGGATAGTCAGGAAACAGTGTCAACCTTTTGGGAGAAAGGTTATTGAGTGGGTGCTTGTTTAAGCCTATATAACGGGCTTATGGCTTAGGTGGTTTTCGGCTTATGTTTCTCAAGCTGACTTTTTGTGGCTTATTTTGAAACTTTTTCGGCTTATACTTATGTAAGGTTATTATGTCATAATAAACTTGTATAAGCCGGAAAATTTTCAAAAATAAGCCACAAGAAGTGAGCTTATGAAACATAAGGCTAAAACCAAATAAGCCATAAGGAAAATAGTGTTTGTCAAAACATTGAATTTAATTAGGGTGTTTTGAGACTGTGTTTTGGGGAGATAATTTAGTTTTTGTGTTTGCGAGACGCGCATAATCAGGAAAATAGTGTTTGTCAACCTTTCTAGACAAAAGTTGTTGCTTTTTCTTCGAGGAAACACATATAGCAACTTTTCGGCAAAACTGATTGGTTAACGCTATTTTTGATTCTTCGTGTTTTGCAAATGCAATAATTAGATAATCTCCTTCAAATTGCCATCCGATACACCCTCTAGGTCTTTGAAGTTGTGTTATGGAGGAGATAATCTAATTTTTGTGTTTGTGAGGCGAGGATAATCAAAGACCAGTGATTGCCAAACCTTATGAAAAAAATGATTACGTGCGGTTCTTACAGAGAAAATGCATTATTGTAAAAACTAAAAGCTGATTTATCACTATCTCAGATAATCACTATCTCAGGGTTTCGCAAACGCTGATTTCTGTGATTATTCGCATTTTCATGTTTTGCGAATGATGATCTAATCCAAAATGCAATGCCAAACACTCTTTTAGTTTATGATTTTGTATTTATGGATTTATTGTAGTACCTGGTGAGCCGTATCCTATAGATAATAGTTCTTCCCCTGCACCTGCTCCGGTAGTGTCGTCTGGTGCTAATGTTACAGGTATGATTATGCTAAATGTGTGATGGGTGTTTTTAATATGTTGTATGCGACGATGAGTTGGCTAATGGTGTGATGTTTAATGTAGTTGAGGAAAGTGATCATAAGAGTGGTGTGAAGCATTGGTGGATTATAGGGGGTTTGGTTGGTGGTTTGGCTGTGATTCTTGCTGTTGTGGCTGTTTTCGTTTGCACGAGGTCGTCGATTTGCTATGGCGAAGGACGACCCGGTTTAAAGGATCATGAGGATGGTCATAAGTTTCATATATTGAGGACATCGAGCTTTTGGTGTGGTTCGGGGAGATTGTGTTGCAAATCGGATGATTGGAGACGTACTAAAACTATTGAGGAATCTAGTGACCGCCATACAAATATTCCAAAAGGTTTGGACTTTGGTTTATGTTGTTTTTGACTTTGGGGATGTTTGGATTGCTTATAAACAATACCAAACACCCCCTTTTTGTATTAACAGTCTCTATGCACAGTTTTTTATGTGAATTTGTGATTTTTTTTCCCCGTTATTGCAGTTATTGCGACTGATGTGTTTGATGTGGAGAAGCCTGTTGTCTTCGCATATGAAGAAGTTCTATCCTGTACAGATTTCTTTTCCGAGTCCAATCTTTTAGGTCATGGAACATATGGCTCTGTGTATTACGGTTTACTTCGCGAGCAGGTTTGCTGTTTGATCTGTCACCTTTTTTCCGAATCAACTTGTCACAATCTTACTGGTTCATTGTTGTTTATTCAGGAAGTTGCTGTCAAAAGGATGACTGCAATGAAAACTAAAGAGTTCATAGCAGAAATGAAAGTTTTGTGCAAAGTTCATCATACAAATTTGGTAAGGATTTTGAGTTTCAATGTTTATATGACGATGTAGATGTCATACCTGTAGACCATGTTACATCTTGCTCCTTTCAAGTATTGACTTTATTTGGTTTTCTTCTTGTCAAGGTAGAGCTTATTGGTTATGCAGCGAGTGATGATGAACTCTTCCTCGTTTATGAATATGCTCAGAAAGGTTCACTTGGGAGTCACATACATGATCCTCAAAGCAAGGGTAAATTCTACACATGCATTATAGTAATACTTAAACAGCTTAGTAAAGTAGAGGGTGTAAGCGTTGAGAAAAATGAGATAAATAGGTGTTTTGATCTACTGGGTCAACCACCCACGTGCCAACCATTTTTGACCCATTATCTGGAAACAACCCTTTTGACCCATCCGCTTTAACCCGTTCCCCGTATTGACCCATTACCCAATGACAGGCCTTTGTATTTGCTGGCTTTTGATAGTGGTAATAATTAATATTAGTCTCAACTATAACTATATAATTTCTATGATTTAAAGAAGATGTATCCGATACTCCAAGTTAATGCAATAAACTAAACATGGCTTCTCTCTAGGTCATCCAACTCTATCTTGGATTATGAGGGTTCAAATTGCGCTGGATACTGCAAGGGGACTGGAATACATACATGAGCACACCAAGCCTCATTATGTGCATCGAGATATCAAAACAAGCAACATTTTACTTGATGGTGCCTTTAAAGCCAAGGTATTTTCTTGTTTGCATATTGCCTAACAATAGAAATATTATCCATCATATAGTACGTTTTGATGGAACTTCTCAAACAGATTTCAGATTTTGGTTTGGCAAAACTTGTTGGAATAACTAATGATGTAGAAGCTTCTGCGACAAGAGTGGTTGGGACTTTTGGTTATTTAGCTCCAGAGTAAGTGTTGTATATACATGTTTCCTGCTCAAACTTGTCCATTTTAAATTCTGACATTGTATGGACACTTCTATTATTACAGATACCTCAGAGATGGATTAGCTACAACAAAAAGTGATGTATATGCGTTTGGAGTAATTCTTTTTGAGTTAATATCAGGAAAAGAAGCCCTTACACGAACTGAAGCTGTTGTGATGAAAAACTCCGAGAGACGGTCATTGGCATCCATTGCAAGTCTTTTTGACAAAAGTTTCATGGCATCTTACATATCCTCGAGAAAGTTTAAAGTATGCATTTTACATAGCAAGATTTATATGCTGTTTGAACTATAGTTAAAAATCTCTTAGCAAATATCAGTCATTCAGTCCCAGGGGCGCAGCTTCTAAGGGGGGGGGGGGGGGGGGGGGGGGGGGGTGCGCCCGACCCCTCGAAATTTTTTTTGCGATGTAGGGGTATATAGTTTTCGTGTAGAAAAATTTCGGTATATTCGGTTTCGACCCCCCGAAAATTTCGGTATACCTGAAATATAGCCTTAGGAAAAAAAAAAATTAGATCCCGACCCCCCACTTAAAAATTCCAAGCTTCACCACTGTTCAGTCCTCTGTCCTGAGTCTGTTAAGGAGGATCAGTAAGCCAACTTTTAAAGTCTAAACATTTCAGTAGTAATGAAAAATTGACTTTGAGATAGGAAAGCGTAATGGTAAACTAAGAAGGCTTCAATGCTTGTTTCTCTGTATTTTGAGTTCTAAATTGCTGTATTTGTGTTGACATCTATTATGACGCTATCAGTTCCTAATTTGTTGTAATTACTGCAGATGTTGGCAGCTCTTAAGCACTCACCCGACTCAATGAGTATGTCAGGCTTAAAAGATCACATTGATCCTAATCTGTTGGATTTATTTCCACATGACTGTGTTTTCAAGGTATCATAATCAATTTTGAACATAAAATAATTAATTATAACCAACCTCGGTGTATCCTTCCTCTGATGGTCCATTGTATGCTTTGTAGATGGCGACACTTGCAAAACAATGTGTGGAGGAGGACCCAATCTTGCGACCAGACATGAAGCAAATTGTGATTACCCTTTCACATAT
Organism: Artemisia argyi; assembly: GCA_030686995.1. NCBI lineage: Eukaryota > Viridiplantae > Streptophyta > Magnoliopsida > Asterales > Asteraceae > Artemisia > Artemisia argyi. Next base: position 7,184,497 of record CM060690.1, read on the forward strand.
ACTTTTATCATCTGTTGAGTGGGAAGCTACTCTCGCTGGGAACAGCCAAGTGTTCAGCGGCCTTGTTCAAGGTAGATAGTTTTCCCGGGCACTCTTCTAGCTTTTGTCATCCTTTTTCCACAATCTCCGTTCATAACGTGATGAAGAGGATTTATTCTTAGTTTACACCATTACACTGCCTGCGTTGTGTGTAAATAGTTGCATAGATGGTTCGTTATAGTGTCAACCAGGATGAGGTTTTATACGTACGCAATTATTTATTTGTTTCTTTACTATATTTGCTGTCCCATATAACATTCTGTTCTGAATTTTGTTATCGAGTTTTTGTAATATAAAGATATACGACATGGAGCAGGCAATCATGCATTCAGTTTTTCGTTTTTTTTTAGTTCCAACACAACTAGTAGCCTTTTTATTTAGTATCACGCATTGCCAATTATATCTGCTTAGAGTCGTAAACAAATGTTAAGCTGTCCTGTTTATGCATAGCCTAGTAGGCCAACCAGCATTTCTCCAATCTGCATTCACGCCCTTGTACACATGTACGCGTACACCTTATGTTAGACAATTAGAGGTATGTATATCAAATGACTGATTCATCATACTTCTATTTAATAAATAAACATGAAACTTCCGAAAATATCTTTTCATATCATTAGAAACATATGCCACATACAAAGTTGTAAATCAGCAAGTGATTGCCTAAATAATGTGTAATAAAACTAAATTTGTGCGGGTAATATGATAAAAAAAACTTGAACGTAAAAACGAATAAATGAACCAAGATAATGAGCAGAGCACTATCTATAAAGACCACCAATTTAACCTGAACTCATCTGAATTGTAGTCATCGCCCTCGTCATAAAAACTTCTCCAAGGCAGATCGAAAAGAGAATAATTTCTCCAAGAACTTGTTAGGGATTCCCATTTTCCATCATGAGGATTTTTAATGTCAATATCTTTTAGATCACACGCTTTCTTTTCCATCATCTCCGCCATTTGCTTATACAAGTAGTTCTTGTCATTGGACGTCCTATAATATGTCTTAATGTAACGGGGATGACAAATTGAAAAAAGGATATCAAAAAGTGGCGAGTGATTCCACAACATTCTATCGCAATGTTTTCCAAACGATAGTTGTTGCACGTTCCTAGCTGGAAAGGGAACCATCCTTCTGAGATCATCAATGTTTATGTCCAATGGCACAAAATCATATACTGTTTCAATGTCAAAGTTGCTTGATAGATCAAGTGCTTCTCTCACCTTAAGAAAATAGGACATATCAATGGGATAGGATTTACTAAACCCTAGTATAAGCTTAATATGCGCGGGAGTATTAGATGGAAACAAGAGACTAGGCATTTTCCGGCCACTGTAAGAGAAATAATGTAACTTTGAAGCATAAACTTGTATGTTGATCTGCTCGTTTACGCACAAACAAAGATCTAATCTTTTTAAGGAAACACTAGTAATCTCACAGGTTTCTAGCATGCACTTGTCGATTGTAAGGGCCAAAGTCTCGAGAAAAGGAAACTTTGATTTTATCATGTCGGAAAATGCATCGTCTAGTATCACGCTTGATAAACATAATTCTCTTAAGCTCTGTAATGTATCCGTTCTGATTGTTAACGCTGAATAGCACCAGTAAGAAATCAACTCAAGACTTGGGACATCATAAAGTACCAAAATGTCTCCAATCCACGATGATAGAAATCTAATTTTCAGTTCACAAAGACAACGAAGGTTTTTTACCGTAATAAACGTCACCTGCTTGGGAAGATCTAGGTATATCTTCTCAAGCAAGCTACAAGAACACAATATGTTATGAAGGGCCGTTTCATTTATGCACACATTTACCAACTCTAGTACACGTAGGAACAAACACTTGATCGCATGATTTTGATATATGCTAACCTCATAGCACTTTAAATTATCACCTCTTAGACTTATAGTATTTAGGCTTTCACAAGATAATATCGCAGCATCTGGAATTGTAATCCAACCAACCACATGCTTATCAAGCTTCCTACCACATATTGTTAGACAAAGCTCCTTGACACAATTTGTAGAAGCTAGTGCTCGAAACCAATTTTTTACAGGAGAAGGGAATGACCTGTCGTGGTTGACGTCTAAGTGAAGATGAAGACTTTCGATTGATTTGTTGCCATAGAGATACTCCAAAAGAGTGCGATCAGTCAACTTTATATAATCTTTTGCTTCACCTTTGGTTAGTAAATGTACACATTTAGTAAACCCGAGGGAACGGGTAGGGATGGTAGACCAAGCGTGTAGCCATGACTTGGACAAGACACATGTGCGCGCAGCTTCTTTTGCGGGCAACAATGATTGTATACAATGAATCAACTCATTCGGAAGATGTGGTGTGGTCGATTCTTCCTCGATCTCTTTGGGTACATTAACGATTTCTTTTCCTAGCCTACGATCGATCACATAAATTTCTCTTCGTACGATCAATCAAAACACATATATCACGAGTTTCATTCGCTTGTTTAGGTTGTCGAAGGCGACCGTTCACAATTTATTTTTGATCGAGGTTTTCTTTTATAATGGACGACATTAGTATAGTTAAAGAGGCTATTTCAAAAGGAATAGTTGCAACAGCTCGAGACCGCGGAGTTGCGGAAGAGGTGGTCAAGAATTTGGTGATAAAGAGTTTAAAGAACAATTTTCGTAAATTTTACGAGAATGAACTTGAAATAAAAAAGTTACAAGAAGAGCAGACTGAGCTTCAGCTTTAAGATTCTATTAGACGAACTTTTCTTGGAAATCTATTGGAGCTAGATGGCGGCTCGATTTGTTAGTCTGTCAGGGTGTGGTTTCTATGTGTCGTTGTGTGTCACTTGGAATAAGCAGCTTTTAGTTCTTGGATTGTTGTGTAGTTTACATGCTGTCATATTAACTTTTTTTTTTTTTTTTTTTTTTTTCAATGTTTGTTAACTTTTGTATTGTGCCATAGGTATTGGGTGGTATATTATTTGTTATATTTATTCATCAATTCGCGGGTGACACATAGTATGCAGCAGGGGTTTCCAAAAGTTTAGGCTGTTAGTGGTTGAGATTGATATTTTTTCATTTTAGTTATTATGCATTTAATAAGACTATTCATGTGTTGGTGGAGGAAGAAGATATACAGGAGATTGGGCACATCAATCTAACCGTAAGGGCCGCGGAGCTATAATGGGTAAAGTGATGATGCGCCTTGCTGTGTGAATGTTTGATGGATAGGAAAGTGGTTTGCAGTCTTTATTTTTGTAAGTGATGTTTCGGTATAGTTCTTTTGCAGTATCAGTATTTTAGCGGTGTGTCCTGTAGATTTGTTAGGGTAGTTTCTAGTTATGCGGAGTTTGTGTGATGGTGTATGTGTGCGGGCAACTTTTGGATTAGCAGTGTGTATGTGTATTGTTAGTGACGGACGGTGATAGATGAGCTGACTGTTATACAATGACAGCATAAGTTTATTAATTGAATGTGTGTTTTTTGTTTCGTATTGAGTCTTTTGCTGATGTCTTGGGTGGAGCTGAGATGTATGTAGGTTTCTAATATTTTGTATCCAGATTGTTTTTTTTGTCGTTTAAACTTTGTTATCTGTTGTTAGTTGTGAGTTAATTTTCTAGTTTTTATAGCTATGCTCTATTGGTTGGTTTGCTGATAGTTGTTATGCTGTTTAGTAATGGCTGAGGTTATAGCAATTGCAGTTTCGGTAGTTGTATTAGGCAAGTAACGTTTGTTTTTTTGGGAGGGTCAGTTGTGTACGTGTAAACGAATGATGGGGTTGTGGACTTGTGGATAGCTGGTGTTGGTGTATGCTGTTGCCTGTATCTTTGTATTGTAATTTGAATAAGGTTATATTTTTACCGATTTTTATCAAGCTTCCTCCCACATATCGTTAGGAAAAGCTCCTTGACACAATTTGTAGAAGCTAGTGCTCGAAACCAAATTCTTACAGGAGTAGGGAATGACATGTCGTTGTTGACATCTAAGTGAAGATGAAGACATTCAATTGATTTGTTGCCATAGGAATACTCTAAAATAGCGCGATCAGTCAACCTTATGTACTCTTTTTCTTGTCCTTTGGTTAGTAAATGTACACATTTAGTAAACCCGAGGGAACGGATAGGAAGGGTAGACCAAGCGTGTAGCCATGACTTGGACAAGACACATGTGCGCGCAGCTTCTTTTGCGGGCAACAATGATTGTAAACTATGAATCAACTCATTCGGAAGATGTGGTGTGGTCACTTCTTCCTCGGTCTCTTTTCGTACGACCAACGATTTCTTTTAAGAACTTGATAATCATCTTGCAGACTAAAGAGTATAGTTACCTTATAAATAGATGGATGTTGTTGATGTTGCTACCTAATGAAAACTTAACAAATGGTTTTTGCAGGAGAATCGAATGAAATCTTGTTAAATACTACTATTTTTTATTTTTTATTTTTCAAATACAATATTTGTTACTAAAATAATTCAATAACTCTTTTTCGTTGATGGTTATACTCTTCGCATATACAGGGTTCTAGTTTTTTTTTTGGAACGGTTCTTTCGGAGAAATCCTTGACCAATTTGAAACCCGATGGGGGGAAAACCTTCAACTTAAGCCGCCCGAAGGCACGACACTTAATTTGAAGTAAACCCTGCCTTCTCCAGATTCGAACCCTAGTGGGTTGAAACCTTCATTGAAGGACTTTGAAAGTCTGGTATCAACAGACCCTGATCAAAGAGGACTTCCCGGATGGTCACCCATCCGGTACTACTCTCTTAGTGGCACACTTAACAAGTTAAGTGTTTACCACTAGACCACATGGTTGTTACAGGGTTCTAGTTATCACGCCTGATAAAGTTTAATAATCATAATAAAGTACACGTGGAATCAATTAAATTTGTAAAACTTATAAAAACTGAAAATTTACGCTTAAGTTTATAAAGATTTTATTTAAAATCAAGATTTTTTTTAAAGTTTAGACTTAATTGTAATTTGTGTTAACTAACTACTCAATATAATGTTATTTTATTTGGAGAAATATTTATGCAATTCCTCCTTATATTTAAGTTGAAAAAAATAAAATAAATAAAATAAATCCTTACAAGTACTCAGGTATATATATATTTTTCTTCTTGAAAGACTAAGGGTTTTTTATTTATTTATTATTTATTTATTATTATTATTTTTTTTCCTAAGAAAGTGTGTAGGCTCCACATTTATATGAGCCACTTATTAGGGAGAGCATTGCAATTCTAGCATTGTGGATATAGACCAACTAAGAAAAATAGTGGGTCTCACTTAGAAAACAAATACAGTAATATTAAAAAGGTTTGTGAAACCATTCTCTTAGCTAAAAAAACAAAAACTCTAAGACTAACATTTGATCCTAAAAGAATTAGCTAATTTTAAGTTTAAATTTGTAGATTTTTCATTTAAAATTAAATATAACGTATTGCTAACTATAGTTATGTTTAAGAAAAAAAAAAAAGATGCATATCTGTTGACACATAAACCCTGTTGATAAAGTTAAAATTAGCGAGTCATTAATTATATATATATATACTAAAAGGGGAGGATGTTGGTGCGACCACTGTAGCTGCTACAGTGCTTGCTACAGTTTTTTTTTTTTTTTTTTTTTTTTTTTTTTAAAGTACTAACGGTCGTTAGCTATATAACGGCTGTTAACTAACGACCGTTACTTTAACATTTAAAAAAAAATTACGCACTTTTTCCTTCATCTCAACGGTTCATTGCAAATTTAATCCTCACATAATTTACATAAATGGTCCTTCATGTTATACATCAATTGCAAAGTCAGTCCTAACTAATTTCACGTTAAATAGCTAACGGCAACAAAAGAATTCTGCAACAACGCGCGGGTATCAACACTCGTTATTACTAAAAGTACAAATAATTAATAAATACATGAATACTTAAAAAATCTAGAGTAAATTGCAAAAATCATCCCTAAACTTTGGCCAATTTGCATGTTTCGTCCCAGAACTGTTGAAACTGCAAAAATCGTCCCTGTGGCAAACTTTTGGGGCAAATATCGTCCCTGACCAACATTAAATGACTAAAATACCCCTGTTCAAACTTTAAGGACGATTTTTGCAATTTACTCTTATTCATTTCAGTTTTAGTTTTTTACGCAAATGGTCCCTGTGTTGCGTCAAGTTTTACAGTTAGTCCCTAATTTTGTGCAGTTAGTTTATCCATTAAGTTATCTGCACAGTTAGTCCTCAGTTAATATTTTTTGCAAAGTTAGTCCTCATTTTCTAAAAAAGTCCTTATTTTTTGCACCATTAGTCCATCCGTTAATATTTTTTACACCGTTGTCAATCCGTTGATATTTTTTACGTTCTCGTCTATTTTTTAACGTTTTTGTCTATTTTTTTTACGTTTTTGTCATTTTTTTTACATTTTCGTCTATTTTTTTTACGTTCTAGTCCGTTTTTTTTAACATTTATGTCTTTTTTTTTTACTGTTTTGTCAATTATTTTTACGTTTTCGTCTATTTTTTTTTACATTCTCGTCCGTTTTTTAACGTTTTCGTCTATTTTTTTTTTACCTGAAAAATGCAAAACAAGGGTCGTTTACTACCAAAACTTAAGCTATTTTTTTTTTTTTTTTTTTTTACCAAATTCATAACTTATAAACTTATAAACTATTGTAAATTTTGTACTTGTGTAAATCATCAAACTTATTTGAAAAAAATGGACGAAAACGTATAAAAAAGGCTTAATTTTTTGTAGTAAATAGCCCTTGTTTTGTAAAACACAAAAGTTGTCCGGAATGATGTTTTACATCAGGTTAAAATCTCGTGCGTCTTGATGTAAAACATTATTCCGGACAACTTTTGTGTTTTACACTTTTGATGATTCGGACCAGAAAGGGGTCAAAACCGTGAGTTAAAATCGAAACAAAAACTTTTTTTTTTATCAAATGTCAAGTTTTCTTCTAGTATACTTACCTAATCACAAAAAAGGGCAAAAACGGATAAAAAAACATATGAAAACAGACAAAAACGTAAAAAAGCGGACCAAAACGTAAAAAAGTAGACGAAAACTTTAAAAAATGGACGAGAATGTAAAAAAAATAGACGAAAACGTAAAAAAATTGACAAAACCGTAAAAAGAATAGACGTAAACGTTAAAAAACATACGAGAACGTAAAATAATAGACGAAAACGTAAAAAAATTGACAAAAACGTAAAAAAAAAAAGACAAAAACGTTAAAAAATAGACGAGAACGTAAAAAATATCAACGGATTGACAACGGTGTAAAAAAGATTAACGGATGGACCAACGGTGCAAAAAATAGGACTTTTTTAGAAAATGAGGACTAACTTTGCAAAAAATATTAACTGAGGACTAACTGTGCAAATAACTTAACGGATAAACTAACTTCACAAAATTAGGGACTAACTGTAAAACTTGACGCAACACAGGGACCATTTGCGTAAAAAACTAAAAATGAAATGAATAAGAGTAAATTGCAAAAATCATCCTTAAAGTTTGAACAGGGGTATTTTAGTCATTTGATGTTGGTCAGGGACGATATTTGCCCCAAAAGTTTGCCACAGGGACGGTTTTTGCAGTTTCAACAGTTCTGGGACGAAACATGCAAATTGGCCAAAGTTTAGGGACGATTTTTGCAATTCCCTCAATTCTGCATGTATATGTAGTTTTTATGTAAGACATAAGTCCAAAAGTATAGTCAGCGCAAATGTCTAACACGTCTATTTGATGTGGACATGCATATTCAAGTTTGTAGTACATATTGGAAATATTTGTTACTTTAGTTTATAATATTAGTTATTACCCTATCCGTCCTAAATTTATTATCTACTATTGATTTTTTCAGTCTTTTTTCTTCAACTTTGACTTTAAATATTTTTGTAAATGTTATATAATATTTGATGCAAAATATATAAATAAATTGGGTTTTAAGTGTACTTTTCCATGATATAATTTTTCATCAATTATTATATAACTAAAAATTTATGTTTAATGTCAAAGTTGAACCGGTTTGACTTTGAAAATTCAAACTGGACAATAAATTTGAGACGAATCGAGTATTAGAAAGATGACCGGTTTAGTTTTCATCCGATATTTTCCACCCAATTTATAAACGATATCCTTGTATTAGTTTGTATGACCTTGTATATAAGACATAAGTCCAAAATTCACGTGTGGTAGGAACACATGCATTGAATACTTTGTGTCTTTGTGATCAACTAATTTTCAATGATGATCAAAACATGAATTCATGTGAGCATTAAGCAAAAAGGTGTGGTGAAGCACCACTTCTCTTTCATTTGGGCTTCATTAGTGCACCTCACCTTAAAACTACCATTTCAAAATACCCTTCTATAATAAATAACACAACACATAATTGAAAAATCATCCCCATACACCGTGGAAGATGTTATTGGGACCCATAACCCGTGGAAGACGGTATTGGGAGTTACTTTACTTTACTTTTATAATTGAAAAATCAAAAAAGAAAAAAGAAGTTAAAACATGCAAAAAGGTCCTTGTCTTATTTGCTTCACTGCCCTGGCGAAGGAGCGAACGGTGAGACACGAAGAGAAGGGGCGGTGTGGTGGAGCAACGGCGCTCGCCGTTTGATGTCCACATAGGAATGGTGAGGTGAGACTCGTTGCTACACCTTTTGCTTTAAACAAGTGATTGCAAATGTCTAACACGTCACTTTGATGTGTACATATGAGTTTATAATCTTCAAGTTGGTACGTAGTACATATTTGAAACATTTGTTTTTTTTAATTAAATCTAATGACAATTGAAGACCAAACTAATGAAACTAATTAACAAAAGGGAAATTTGTATGTCTCAAGACGAAATTTATTATAACTTGGCTCATGAGCCTATTTTCAAATCTAGAACTTTGTTTTTTAAATGATAAAATTACTCTTTCTTCACATATTAGACAACTCTTACATATAGTGATGGAACCTGGATAAAAAATAACCGGGTGTACAAATTTTTTGTAACCGTAATATAAAAATACATTTTGATGGACCACTATATCTGCGGATCTAGGTGTCATAACATCTATGCATAACTCGTTGTACTCTAAATTGCACAACCAGTCGCGTAAACTTTTTTCATTTTTCGACGATATGCAGTTTTTTAACGAGTTATATGAATTTTTTATTTTAAAAATTCGTTCCGATAATCTTCATTTATAGTGTAGTGTAAGAATAAAAATATTGTACTAATTAGGGTATATACAAATCTTGCTGATGACCGATCTTTGGGATGTGAATAAGCAGATGATGCTTATCACAATACCACGTATAAGAGCACTGGGTATCGTGGTGTCGTGGATGTGGTGTTGTGGGAGTTTTTTGCTGCCACATCAGCAAAAAGCTCAATGGCACCAGAAACCCCATGACACCACATTTTAGGGGTATCCGTTGGCACCAGAAATTCCGGTGCCGTCGGCCTTCTTTTTTTTTTTTTTTTTTTTTTTTTTTTTTTTTTTTTTTTTTTTTTTTACATAAAATAAAACAAACACAATATAAATATCAAAAATGTATTACAACTATAAAAAAATATCAAAACAATGAAGCCACACTCGATAATTATCCAACCAACATTAATTGGCCACCGTTGAAACAATTTATCACACAAGGGGAGAATCTGTCAATTTTATAAGCAATTTTGGACTTGTTGAGAAATAAAACTAAAACAAAAGTGTTAAGAACTATAAATTGTAGGGTGCAAACTGAGCATGACTGAAATTGATCATCTTCTTCCTCTGTCCTTGATCCTTACCCCTGTTTTCTCTCAAATTCTAATGTTCAAATTCAAAAATTATACCTTTTCCAACGTTCAAATTAAAAAAAAAAAAAAAAAAAAAAAAAAAAAAAAACAACGATGACGCTGAGCCATGGCCACGGCGCCACCACCGGTACGGTGCGCCATGAGGTTTTCTCGACTGGTGGTGATGGCGCCAGCCACAACACCACCGTACCCTGTGCTCTAAATGATTTTGATTTGATTTCAACAAAAAGTGAATATACAAGTGATCAAATAAAATATTTTCTTATAACAGCATGTTGTTTAGAATTAAACTTTAGAAAAATATAATTATGACCGATACTAGTACTGTCAATTTAGCGCAACATCAATTTTTCACTCTACAAGTAACATTATCACCAACAAGTGTAATAAGACCAAAAACCACATTATCAAACATAACCCACATATACATCACAAAACTCAACATCACTCTTGCACATGACCAAAATATAAAAAAACTGTGGGTACAACGCGTCTTATGGTGGTTGTCTTACAAGTACAATGCGTCCTTCCAACCTCTATTACAGCCAACCTAAAAAATAGTTCAACAAAACGTTTAGTAAGTGGGTGTTTGTTTTAGCTTATATAGCCGGCTTATAGCTTACACAGTATTTAGTTTTCATCTTATGTTTCATAAGCTTGTTTTTTATAGCTTAAAAAAAATAATAAATAAATAAAAAATAAAAATCGGCTTGTATACAAGTCGTTTTTTTTTTTTTTTTTTTTTTTTTTCAAAATAAGCTTATGAAATATAAGCCTAAAACCAAATAAGCCATAAGACGCCTATACTGAAATAGGGCTGAGCAAACCACCCGAACGGACCGGACCGATCACATTCGGTCCGGTCCTCGGTTTCGGTTTTTGTGCTAATTTGGTTTCGGTCTTGGTCGATCCGGTCCGGACCACAAACCGACTATTTTGCCTTGTTGGACCGGACCAATCACATTCGATCCGGTCCTCGGTCACGACTTTTGGGCTAATTCGGTCTCGATCGGTCTGGTTCAGTCCGGATCACAAACCGACTATTTTGCCTTGTTGGACTGGATCAACCACATCCGGTCCGGTCCTCGGTCTCGGTCTTGGTCGGTCCGGTCTGGTCTAGTCCGGGACCGATGGTTAGCCATAACCGAAACAAACACCCAAAGTCAAAAATAAAAAACCTACTATAAATAAAGAAAGAACTTTCCAGACAAAAGCCCCCCAATAAATCAAATTCAAAAGTGAGCGGGTTAACAAAGTTACCGTTAAACACCATCACCACCATCATCAACCACCACAAAATGCCTAAAATCACAACCAATAACAACAACTTAATCTCAAAATCAAAATCAAAACCACGAATCCGAAAGCCGCTCAGAGAACTATCCAATGCCACCGCCTTCAAACCACACCATCAACCGGTCGTAGTTCACGGTGGTTGCGGAAATGGGGCCGACTCGGTAGATCGGCTAATGCTCGTTCACTCGGATCTGTCTGTCATTATGAATCAGGTCATTTTTTATATATTTTGTTAATTAGGGTTTTAATTAATTGTATATCGTTTCATATTGATGAATATTAGGTTTACTGTATGTGAGTGAGTGATTAATTTGAGGCGATTCGGCTATTATGGGGAATGACTCGTTTTAAAGTATTGCTTAGTTGCGACTTAAGAGTTATATAGAGGTTTATACAGAGTATCTTTTAGGGAGAATATCCCGTAGACTAAGTGGATTGAATGATTGTGAATGTTCATGAGTAAGAGTAGAACTGTAAAAGATAAGCAATGGAATTTTGAAGGTGAATGATATCGTGTTGAGGACGTTTTTTTTGTTGTTGTCGTTTTGGTGTGTATGAATACAGGCTTGGTTGATTGGTAGGTTGGATTTTATAAGTTTATTGAGCCGTTTTAGAGGTATAGGCTATCTGCAATTTTGCATACTGTTGGTTAGAGTCTGTGGAGCCATGTGCGGCTTGTCGCCTAGTCCTAGTTTTATCGTGGATGTGTAGACGTCTTGTACTTTCTCTGATTGATGCTAACTGTCAGGTGTCAACTATCTCAAGTGAACTACAGTACCAGACAAGTATAGCTCCATATCAGAAGCGTCTCTTATGTGTTCACCCTCGGTTATTGACTTAAGAGAAGCTCTTCTGTTTATGTGTTGACCCTCGGTTATACGAATTAGCTTTAAATGCAAATCATTTTACATTGAAGTATGTATGGTTAAAATGATTATAATCTGCAGAGAAATGGAAAAGAACATTACTAGTTAATTCAAGATCACAAAAATGCCAACTAATAAGTGAACAGTGTACTGGCGTCAGGACCTAAACAAAATGTAACTCAAATTTTAACTGTAGTTATGATGGACCAAAACAAATGTGACAATCCACCTTTGGCTTGCCCTAGTTTAAGGAAAGTTTATCTGTCTGATTTTGAATGTAAACTATCTCATGTGAACTAGACAAGTATCTAACTCCATATTACAGTCACTGCACCGTCAGTTATTGACTTACGATATGGTCTTCCATGTCTGAGTTTTTTGTTGAAGTCTGTAGTATCTAAATTTTTTGTTCATCGAAGAATGTATAGTTTTGAGAATAATATAATCTGCACAAAAATGGAAAAGAACATTAGTTAACTTAAAAGTGCCAACTGATAAACAAATTGTGTGTTCGCATCACGAGCTTAACAGTTTGTAGAGGGTTAAATGATACTGGATATTGGAAGTATGATTCACCCTTTTCAGTTACCACCATGCAACAAATAATGAGACAATTCGCCTTTGAAACTTAGAAAGTCAATTTCGTTCTGCTGAATGTTTGAAATCCAATAAACTATAAACAATTTTGAGTTTGGTTTTCGGTAGACATCTTAAGTCTTCTATTTAACATCTGAATGGTTTAATCACTTATGTGCAGATCGACGAACTTGTTGTACAAGCAGTAGAACGAAAAGTGAGGAACAAGAAGGACATTGAATCTTTTGCTAATGTATTGCATGATATGCAGACAACACTAAAGGTTGAATTATTATACGCTCATCAGTATCTGTTCATTTTGTTGTATTTCCTATCTGTCTTGTGTATTATTCTTATTCTGACATTTGCATTCTAAATTACAGCCATGGGTATCAAGATTCAAAAAAGCCCTTTCGATGGAATCTACAGGGTCAGAAAATCATCTGGAAACTTGTTTAGCAAATCTGAAGATAGCTCCAACAGTAAACAAGGATAAGAGCAAAGTTCCTGAAAGCCCAAAGTTTGACAAGTTTGACTTTTTGGTTTCTCCTTCACCTCTCGTATCTTGGCGTGCTGACCACGCACCAGAAGGTAGTAGAAACCTTTTTCTGCTAACACCCCTGCCTCGACCTACACCATTTGCATCTAGAATCAAAACATCATCCAAATCTGTATTCGAGAAGATAACCGATAATATTGTTATTGTCGAGCCAGTGGTGGCGGCTTTTTCTTCTCCTGAAAAAACTGAAAAGAAGAACGATATTTTCCTTGATTCTACTCCTTACCTGAAAATGTCACCACCAAAATCTTGTATATTGCTTGAACCTCCTTCTGTAGGGTGCAACAAGATTAATGGCACTAAAAACCCAACCATGCTGCATCCGGTTGGTGGTGGTGGATCTGGAGAGTCTGAACCATCTACCATTCAACCTTCTACACATCTGGCTTTGAAATACCCTGAGCTTTTTGGTATCAGAACTGCTCATAAAGTGGGAAATACAAGAAGAGTTGTGGAATCATCACCGAATTGGTATATCTCACCACCTAAATCGTGCGTTCTGCTGGAGCCGAGCGATGATGATATTAAGAATGTTGATATGAACGTGCCTAAAGCTGGTGATTTTACAAGTGTTGTTTCATGTAACAAAGGTAAACTTCGCTTCCAGAGGTGGCAAATTAGACAGGATGCGGAGGATAATGGGTCAAAAATGGGTTCGGGTCAAAACGGGCAACTTTTAATGCATCTGCAAACAGGTCAAGTTGGGTTGAATTTCATAAAAAGTGTTTTAGTTAAGACTATACAGTACAATAAACTATACTTACACAATAAGTTATCCAATTTTTTTATAAAGTGATTTAGGAGCTTTTATGCATTTAAACACTTTTGGGTGACTTTCAACCAGGTGACCCATTTTTATTTTAGCCAAGTTTTTGGAGATAATCACTCCGAATCGACCAGTGTTAGGCAAATGGATTGAATTTCCTCCTCTACTTTCTTTTCTTTCACATTTTGCTGTATCGATAACTTGACTTTGGCTTGTCTGTGTGTAAATATTAGCAGTTATTGAAAGCACACCTATGTGTAAGGATCTTGACACCACAATTCTAAAAGGGAAGCGTGCTGGTGAGAACACTTTAAAGAAAGAACTGTGGACGAGATTTGAAGCAGCAACAGCTCATGGATTTCATAGTAAAGCATCGGTTGATAAAGAGATTGGTAATGCTAGTGACGGCAAAGGGTTTATGGACTTGTTGGAAGAGGCTTCCTGTGATGATACAATATTCTAGTGTCTTACTAATGCGAATACTGAACTTGCAAATTTTTTGACTATTGAAGGTTTATAATGATGTTTGGTTTTGGTCTCATTAAGGGTTCAAAAATTGTTATATGTGTACTATCTTTCATGCTGCAAATATTTAGTAACAGAACACGTATGTGTACCATGTGCTTGTTTGAATTGTGCAAAATGGCAATAAACATAGGTAGAAGCTGAAGCTAAAAATAAGTCAGCATTATGAACATAAGGGCAGCTTGATTTTTAACAGTGATCACAATACACGAGTAACACAATAACCACAGGCATGTACACGAGAGTAATAAATTCTTGCCATAATATGGTGAAGTCACCTGCATAATATGAGTTTATGCTCAGTACCAGGCTAGTGTGGTTATCGAAAGTTTATGCTCAGAGCCATTATTACTAACTTTATGCTCGTAAAAGTTACAAGATTTTCCCTCGAAAGTGTGGTTATCGGGTATTATTATCATTATTATTATTTTTTTGAACAAAGGTTATTGAGTAACGACCTCTCAGATTGTGTAAATGTGGGTCTTGAGTCTTGACTAGGTTGCAACTTGATGTGGTAACACATTAAACTAAAACAACACTGTCGTACTAAACATTCTTCATGCGATTTTATCTGAAGTCATTTGAATCCAGTTATTGCTTACAAAGTGTAAATGTTTTCATTCAAGTTTTATTTTGAGATTCCATCTGTAAAATCAACGTTTTGAACTGTATAGATTACCCTAAATATATTGTTTTTTTGCATATTTTTTAGTGGATGGCATTCGCTTATGAGCAAACAATATGTAAATATTGTTCTTTTGTTTTAAGTGAGAAACCAATCAAGTAGCTCAATTGGTGGCCTGTAAATGTATTTTCTTCAACTTTAAGTTTAGTTGGGATGTGACTTACTTTTAGGGGTGAAACTAGAGGTGGCAAAATGGGCGGGCCGGGCGGGCACGGGCTACGGGCTAAACGGGCAACGGGCTATGGGCTAAACGGGCACGGGCCAAACGGGCGCAGGTCAAACGGGCGCATGTTATACGAATCGCTATAGAAACGACCTAAAATAACAAAAAAAAATCCTCAAACGTAATACCCCATTTAAATTTAAGTAACTAAATATACTATATTCATAAGTTTTTCAATTTAATGTTCTCTAATAGAGAGAAAAACATGTGCCCATTATGCCCATTTAACTTCTAAATGGGCAATATATGCCCATTTCAAAAAAAGGAGGGGGTCCAAATGTACCCAAATCTTTTAAAACTTTGCCCATTTAGCCCATTTTTTTGATTTTGGGCACAAATTGCCACCTCTAGGTGAAACGCGTCAAAGCTCGAGCTTGGCTCATTTAAGTTTATAAGTCTTGAGCTCGTCAGCTCGAGCTCCATTTATTTTCGTGATAGTTTTAAAAGAAATAAAGCTCGGCATATTAATTACATCAGGCTTTAGCTCGTTTATTTAAATGTCGTTTATATACAAATATACATAAGTGCATCTATTATATGTATAATACGAATTATATTAAAATGTCTAAACACTTGTGTTTCTTAGGTTCAACTTGGTCACAAGTGTAATCGTACTTTGAATATGAAGCTTGAGATTGACTCGTTTAAATGTTTAATAAACAAGCCTCAAATAAAGCTCAAGGTCAGCTTGTTTCAATGTTTAAAAAAATGGTTTTTTAGTTGACCTGGTCAAGCCACCAGGTCACGGTTCAACCGGGTTTTTCGCTCAAAACCAGCTTCTGGTCACCCGACCGGTTCACGGTTCAATCAGTTAACCGACCGGTTCAACCTGGATTTTAAAACACTGGTCGTAACCTTTTACAAAGCCGCATTTCACAAATAACATTGCTAAAAAAAAAAAAGGTCCAATAATATTTTGTAAGCTAAGCTGTCCTTTTAAATCTTTTTTTTATATATATATCAAAATGGATAGATTACATAAGGATGGTAGGTAGGCGAGCAACAAGCTGCGCCGCCACCCCTTTCTGAATAGAAAATCCAAATCTGCTAAAAACAAACCCCCGCCCTTGGGGGGTTGAAAAGTTGTTGTGCACTACGCGCTGAACCCGAGCCAAAAACCGCACCGCTTCCGTTGCCAAGGAACCGAACGTGTCGAAGGCCAAGGGAACGAAAACATGCTGATTATCCTCACACGCTTTAGCGTGCTTTTCCACTTTCTTGGATTCAGCTCTCATGACCGCTTGCCCGGCCACAAACCCACTATCCCGAAGCCCAACTAGGGGGGACACCCCGGTAAGATCAACACATGCATGTTTCCCACCTTCCCAACCAAAAACTAAAACGTCTGCTGGGCGCAAGGTGGACCTCCCCTCCGCAGGGTCTGTGAGAAAATTAACTGGCGCCTCTTTTCTTGCGGAGATCCCCGCTTTCCTAAGGATGTCTGCCAATGCATCCCGGACAAAATTGTGCCGATATTTAAACCCTGGCAATTCCTTACAATGTAACGCATGTTCCCCATACTTATCAAGGCATGCTTTGCGGCAGACGGGGCAATTTTCATCATTGGGGAAAATGGGGATCATCAGCCGGTATTTAAGGATTGCCCTGTACTCTACTGCCGACATTCGTTGCCCCAATCCTTCGATAGGTAACACAGTAAGGAAGTCCTGGGCGTAAGGCTTTTGCAGGCATTCCAAGACGGCCTTCTGACGGGCAGACAGACGAAATTCCTCCTCCAAACTTTGTGCGATTCGGCTATAAAGAGCATTCGCCAGAGTTTTCTGTGGCTTCTTGGGGGCGGTGTCCTTATTAAAGAAACCGCCAATATCAAAGTCAGGAAGGGATCGTTGCAAAGGGTCAATAGCACCAGAATAATCCGTGTCAACGTGAGCAACCCCACTGTTACGTAATATGTGGTCTTGCAGCCCCCAGGACTCGGATCTGGAAGCCACAAAAGCATAGGTAGCCACGTCCCGGGCTGAGGAGAGGCCTAACCCACCAAGTCGAAGCGGCAAAGTCGCAACCCGCCACTGGAGGTCCCCAAAAAACGCCCCCCCACAGACAACAATGTCTTCTATGGCCTTCCGAAGGCCTTTGTCGAAACAGGAAACAGCATTTTCCACAAAAGGAGGCTGGCAGGTACGCAAACCGAAGAGCAACTTGGCCACACCCATACATGATCTAAGCAATAGAAGCTCGCTTTGGGGATCCCGCAATCTCGGGAGGAGCCCCATGAGGTCAACAGCCCGTGCCGCCCTTTTAGCAGATAGATCACTTATGAAACCGGCGTCGCGGCTAACTGCCCCACCGAGCAGTTTGACCCCCCGCTCCGGTCTGCCAATGTCACTAGGAAACACACCTGGCCGGATCTTCCCCCCATCACACGACGGCCAGAAAACCTCAGTTTTTCTAACATTGAGCTGGAGCCCTAGAGATGGCCCCTCCCGGCTAATAATGTCAAGTGCTTTAGACACCTGAACAGAATCCCCGATAATCGTCCCGTCATCCAAGTACCAAGCATGGAAGGGAAGGGCGCAGTTATCATGTATCTTTAGCACGAGGGGGTGTAAAGCTAAAGCAAAGAGCAAGGGCCCCAAAGGGTCCCCTTGCTGAACCCCAGCGTAGGCCCCAAGACGCTCATTCCCCACATACAACCTAGCTGGCTGAGCATACAGGAACTGAACCCATGGGAAAATGGAAGGGCAGTGACAATGAACTTCCCGTAACAGAGCAGAGCGATCAACAGCATTGAAAGCGTTAGAAAAATCAACTGTAAGCATAGCAAGCGAGCCATCATCATGGAACGAGTCGAGAAACCTGTTGGCACTATGAAGCACAGCCTCCGCCCCATTTGGAATTCCAACCCCAAACTGAAAGTCACCTAAATATTTAACAGCTTCTTTCCCCACTTTCTTCATGGCCACCTTAGAGACCAGTCTCCTCCATATGGCCCCAACGGCAATAGGGCGGATTCCATTGTCAGGCTTAAGCAACGGAGTGAGGGGAGCCGAAGCAATATATTCTGCGAGCACCTTGGGGCACAAACCCCCCAGCCACAGATTAACCAGCTCAGTGATGGCAGCTACCAACCCAGATGCCGTAGCTGTCCCTTCGCCACCAAGGGCGTCCATCAAGTGTTGAGCCCGCAGGCCATCACGCCCACAAGATGTCCCTTTCGGGAACGATTTCACACACCGGTAAACGCACTCATCTTCCACAGTTAAGGCCGGTTGGGTCAGGGGTAAGGAGGGGAGATTGGGAGGCGGCACAATGGGGTGCTTGTCAATACGAGCTTGCATGGTAGATTCCCCTTGGGGGGCGACCCCATTGGAACATAACACTTTAACCGCTGCAGTGAAGTGACCATCACTAACCTTCCTAAGGCACTGCCTAACGTTGGGGTTGACCTCATCGGATCCCTCCGCTGAAGCTGCCCTCGCAGGGAGGACCCTTCCCCCTCCATCGGGTAAAAGCAACGCAACCAAATCCGCAAAACCAGAACCATCTTTCCACATAGATAAAGCCTGTCGAATGCTGTCACATTGCAAGGACTTACGGTTCCCAGACCTTCTCTCCTGCCTAGAAGACGGAGTAACAACTTTGAGAGTACAACGAGGGAAAAGCAAAAGCTTGACCCAGTTTTCAACAGAACCCGGAGAGGCCACAACCTTACGAATGGCACCTGCTAAAGCATGCGCAAAAGCCATACGACAACTGGGGGGGATGCTTTTAACAGTCCTAACCGGGAGAGAGAAAACCCGATCCAGGAGGGCGACGTCACCCACCACTCCATCCGTTTTTCCTTGTTCAGGCTCCATTCCAGGGTCCCTAGGCATCGGAATCCCCACAATGCAATCCCCAGTTGACCCAGAAACCCCAGAGAATGTGAAAACACCATCGGGATGGTGGCACCCTCTACTAAGGGCGTGCGTCCTCATACATCTCCCGCATAACCAATACCCAAAAGTCTGCAGGGTTTCCCCAACCCTGGAAAACAAATCAAAGTCTCTGCAAAGCACTTCCTTATAAAAGTCCCTGCGCTCGTCATCCTTGAAATGGAACTGCTGAAGGTGTGGGATCAGTCTGTTGTAACCTCCAGAACCAGGCTTACCATCTTTACAACCATGGAACTCCTTAAAGGGGCACAACCACACCCCGTTCGAGCTGACAGCAGCACCCCCATCATTGCCTTTCAAAGCATTGCGCTGACCCATATGAAACCGAAAAATATCCCCCAGGAAAACAAAACAAGGAACCCCCGTCTCAAGATGAGAAGGAGACCGCAAACAAACCCACCGAAGAACCAAAGGAGAGGGAAGCAGCTTGCAATTGCCCGCCCTCTCAGGATACGAAATCGAGAGGGTTCTTAAATAAGAATACTTAATCCAATTAAAACATAACCCATATCCTAATTTTATATAAAGATCACTAATTAGTAATAATCTTGAACAATTGAGTTCGAAGAAAAAAAAAATATATATATTGGGGGTTTTTGAAATTGAAAGGTGGGTTTTGTTTAAATGGTGTTTAATTTCAATACCCAGATTTTAGTTTTCTGAAAAAAAGAGTAATTAGTGAGAATTGGTGAATTTTGGATGTGATTTTAGGGTTTGGGGGAAAAAAAAAGAGGTGGAATCAGAAATGGGTATTTGTTTGATTTGGATTTGAGTGATGTTAAGTGGGTTAATTTTGTGATTGAAATGATGATGGATTTTGGGGTGTGAAATCATGACCGAAAATGAAAAGTGTTACAGTGTGCTCATGGAGATCTAGCCAATTGTGTGACTTGAAAAGTGTTACTGGTCTTTGAATACTCGAAAAGTGTTCATGGAGATCTAAGCTGTTAAAATAAGTGTGTTGGACTGGATAGAGCCAGCCCATTAGTCCATTATTAGCCCATATACACTAGCTTCTACTCTCTTTCTTTTCATCTCTAAACACAACTACAACTTCCTCCCTCCCTCCCTCCAAACCCCTAAACTAAAACCCTTTTACAATCAATGGCTAATTGTATTGAGCACATCGAAACATACATCGATTCATCTTCATCTCGATCTCCAGCTCAGCAGGTTGTTTCATTAATTATTTATTAACCTTCATCTTCACTTGTTAATTTAATAACTAACTTATTAAACTATTTTAATTTCAGGAAGCAAGCTTAGATGCTATTGCTAAGCTTTTGATTCATGACGTCATCACTATTCAATCACTGGTATTATTATTATTTCCTACTCCACTATTATTATTTATTACTATTATGGAGTGTTTGGTAACTGTGTTTAGTGTAATTTCGACATAATTAAGTAAATCAACTTCCCAAACAACTGCGAACTTTATGTTACTATGCCAATCCAAATACTATTTTCTATAGGCCTTATTTATAAGCAAGCAACGGGTGTTTGTTTAAGCTTATAGGTCGGCTTAAGCCCCCATTTTCCAGTTTGTTTTTTAGACTTATGTAAGCATTTTAAATCATAATAAGGGGGTGTTTGTTTAAGCTTATGGCTTATTTGGTTTTCGGATTATGTTTCATAAGCTTACTTTATGTGGCTTATTTTTAAACTTTTTGGCTTATATAAGCTTATTATGACATAATAAACTTATATAACTATATAAGCCAAAAAGTTTCAGAATAAGCCACAAAAAGTGAGCTTATGAAACATAAGCCCAAAACCAAATAAGCCATAAGCCGGCTATATAAGCCCAAACAAACACCTACTAAATAAGTTTATATATAAGCCCCATAAGTCTCAAAATAAGCAAGAAAATTGGGGCTTTTGAATTATAAGCTGAAATCAAATAAGCTCATAAGCCCACATATAAGCTTAAACAAACACCCCATTAGATTTGCTTATTTCGTAGAAAAGCTGCAATAAGACCCAAAAAAAATAGATATGCATGTCTTAAACGGATTGGAAATTGCTTATTTTTTCAAAAATAAACAGATAGGAAGAAACAATTTGGATGACCCAACCACTTCAAACTGCTTATTTAGTTCTAGTGTTTGTATAGAGTTAAATAAGCAGAATTGCCAAACACTCAAACAACTGTTTTATTAGGCATAACCAAATCCAAACACTATTTCTCTGCCGCGTGCTGTCTTAAGCGTAACCACTTATAAGCTATAAGCACTTTAGATAACTGTGTTTGGATTTTCTTATTCTGTGAAAAAGGCAACAATATTAAAAAATGTAATGATTTGTTGGAATATTTATACCGAAATGCATTTGAAAAAGGCTTTAGGTTTATATAATGGTAAAAAGTTATCTCAGTTTCGGTTCAAATAAGCACTTTAAAATAAGCTGTTCATAAGAGACTGCTTATTTTACACCTCAAAACAAGTAGATAATCAGAAAGAATAACCACCTCCCTTAACTCTTGTTAAGTAATCAGTAATCTGGAACATGGAGTTGAATAACTTCTTTTTATTAATGTTTAGGTAAGAGAAATGGAGATGTATTTAACTACCACCGACAACATAATTCGTGCTAGAGGTAATTGTTTCTTTTTCAAGGGATTTTATATTTGTTATGTTGTTGTTTTTGGTTTCACTAAACTTGTGATTGATGTTACCTTATTTGCTGTTTAGGCATTCTTCTTCTTGCGGAGTTGATGAAACGTCTTTCATCTAAGCGTTTAGAGGATAGGACAATTCATAGTTTAGTTGGCTTCTTTTCAGATAGACTGGTGAGTTATATTATTTTTATGAGATTGATATAAACGAAATTGTATTTTCACTTGTGTGGCGTATAAAGGAGTTTTAATAGTTGGGTGACCTCAATGAGAAAAGTTGACTAATTGGGTGGCTTATCCATTTAAGTTGTGATTACACTAAAGTTGATACAAATTTCCAATATCAGTCAGATTGGCGAGCATTGCATGGTGTACTTGTTGGTTGCTTGGCTCTAATGAGGAGGAAGAGTGACATTGGTGCAATCAGTAGCAGTGATGCAACTGCGGTTGCTCAGTCATTCATGGAAAATCTCCAAGTTCAATCTTACGGACAGCAAGATAGGAAGGTGAGATAGATATACACGGTTCGCATTATTCCAGATATTTATTTTTCTGATTCTGCACTTCTTTGACTGTTTATCTTATGTTTGATTTTTCTTGCAGCTTTGCTTCGAGATTCTTGAATGCCTTCTAGATTCTTATTTTGACGCAGCTTTGACATTGGTATTTTTCTTATTATCTGTATGGATCAAATACATTTATAACTTATATGTGTTCCTAATATATAGATTGTTTTTAAATATGTAGAAAGATGAATTTATCTATGTAATCTGTGAGGCTATAGATGCCGAAAAGGATCCACAATGCTTATTGATCACGTTTCATCTTGTGGAATTGGTGGCTTTAAAGTATCCAGAATCATCTGATGAACTAACAAGCTATGCTGAGGATCTTTTTAACATTTTAGGATCTTATTTCCCCATTCACTTTACACATGTGAGTCCCGTAAAATATTTTTAATTACAAATATAATCACCCCAAGTATCATCTCATGTTCTATTTTTCATTTTCTTCTCAGCCGAAAGGCGAGGATGACGTAAAAAGGGAGGAGCTTTCCAGGGCTTTAATGTTACTCGTAATACTTTAATATAGTTTTCCTAGTTATAGCTTGTGTTTTTATTCTTTCTGTTTTACCCTTTTAACGTATTTCTTTTATCAGCTGGCTTTTGCATCTACGCCATTGTTTGAGCCGTTTTCCATACCTTTGCTTCTCGAGAAACTTTCTTCATCTCTTCCATCTGCAAAGATTGAATCTCTGAAGTATCTTAGTCATTGCACAGTTAAGTATGGTGCACAAAGAATGCTAAAACATCACGAAGCTCTTTGGTCATCATTGAAAGAAGCAGTTTTCACTTCTGCAACATCTTCTTTGGCTGTTGGTCCAGAGCACCAGGATAACAAGATTGTAGCTGAAGCTCTCATTCTTCTGCAAAAGCTTATTCAGCAAGATAATGCTTCATTTCTAAATCTAATTCTGAAGGACGCGGAAATTAGCACGACTCTGAAGACCCTTTCGAATCACAAGAGTTCTGATGATATTGCGGATCCAGATAAGCAAAGACTAAATGCAGTTGGTCAGATTTTATATGTATCAGCTGCAGCTTCTTCTGCTTCTTGTAATGCAGTATTTCAAAGTTTTTTCTTGGGATTAGTAAATGGTTTGGGATCAAGGACGTTAGATGAAAAACCTCATTTTGGGTACCTTTATATCTGTGTTGAATTACTTGCTGCCTGTAGAACTTTGGTTGTGGGACATAGCTCAACTACTTACCCTGACAGTGAAACATGGTGTGGTATACTTCATAGCATCTGTAGTTCTTTGACTTCCTCCCTTGTAAAAAGTATGAAAGAAAGCACTAAGGATGTCGATAGTCATTATAGTGGTTAGTTCTTTGTATCTGACTTGTAGTTTATATACATTTTTTAAAATATCACAAAATGATCATATTCTTTTAATTTTGTTGCAGTTAAGGGTTTACAGATTTTGGCTTCATTTCCGGGAGATTTCATGCTTGTATCAAAATCCACTTTCGAGAATATCTCGGCAGAATTTATATCAGTTATCAGCCTCAACTTCGACAACATGTCCCTTTGGAGATCTGTATTAAATGCATTAGCTGAAATTGGCTCATATATTGAAGAATATCATGATTCTGAGAAAACACCGAGCTTTGATGTTATTGTTCTAGAGAGTATGGTGGTTTTGTTGTCTTCTGAAGATTCAGCAATGCCTTTATCACTCAAAGTCGAAGCGGTATCTGAAATTGGCAAGACTAATCTGAAATATATGCTGAAGATTGTCGAAGAACTGAACAAGGCTATCTGTACCAGCTTACACGAATATTGGGTATGTATGTTGTACATTGCATCTTTTTCATTTCATTTTTTAAACGGAATTGCTTCTTTTACTTATTTAAGGCATTTGGTTCTTATAGCTCGATGGAAACTCGAAGTCAGCTGAACTTGCAATGCTCCTTTTGGAATGCTATGCTGTCAAGGTGCTACCATGGTATGTTCTGAATCGCTTTATGTTTTATATGTTTGACTTTATGACTTGTGATAACATGAAACAATGCTGCAATGACTAGGTTTGACAATATTGAAGTTACCAACGATGTCCCTATGCATTTTGCATTAAAGATTTGGGATGAAATACAAGTCAGCACACTTTTTAGTGGCAGCCTCAAGGAAAAGAAACTTCTAGAAACAACAATGAATGCAATGAAGCATGCTGTCGCAAACTGTTCAGAGGTCAGTCAAAGCTTGATACTTGATAAAGCCTTCAACATACTTTCTTCAAGCACAAGTTTCCAGCTCGATGAACCCATGCAACCTGCTGAATATTCCTGTAGAGACGAGTGGATTATCTCATTATTTGATTCGGTAATAATAGCACTTCATCCTAAAGCACACTTGAATAACACGAATCAAATTCTGCAAATACTCATGAGAGCTCTTCAGAATTGCCACGTCCCATCAGCTCATGCATTGGGATCTTTACTTAACAAGATGCCCGTGAAAGATAACAAGTTAGGTGCTGACAGTGATGCACAATATTGTAGCTTGGAAGAAGCTATTGATATTACAATTAACAGGTACATTAGTGATGATAACAATGAGATAGGAGTTAGTAACTTAAAATCAAGCAACGTGAATGATGGCTTAGAGCATGTTAGTGTCCATGGCATTGTTGGTTTAGCATGGATGGGTAAAGGATTACTTATGCGAGGCCATGAAAAGGTAAAAGACGTGATCAAGTTTTTGCTGAATTGCTTGATTTCAAATGAGAGCATAGATTCATCAGCAGATTGTCAAGACCTGATGAGAGCTGCTGCAGACTCGTTTAGTATAATAATGTGTGTTTCGGAGGCTTGTTTGAACAAAAGGTTACATGCAACCATAAGACCGTTGTATAAGCAGCGGCTTTTCAATATGGTGATGCCAATCTTACGTTCATCAGTAGTTAAATCTGATTCACCCATCACAAGGTATATAACTCACCTTTCTTGAAATAATTTTTGATATTAACTATGATGTAGTTTGATATATTTATTGTTAACTGTGTATACGTACAGATCTATGCTACATCGAGCCCTTGCACATGTCATAATTAATACTCCGCTGAGTGCCATTATGGGGGAAGCAAATAAGGTAGGTTCTACATAATCTAATTTCCATATGAAGTTATGTTCTTGTTTGGCCATTTATACTTACGTTTAATTCAATGATTCATTGTTTGCAGCTCATCCCATTGCTGATAGATGGTTTAACAATCCTGAGTGAAGATGTTCAAAATCGAGATATCGTATATAACCTTCTCCTTGTTTTATCAGGAATATTGACTGATAAAAACGGTGAGACTTGCTTTCTCTTTCCGATTAAACAGATTTTATATGATGATGCAAAAAGTTTAATTCAGATTTATGTGCAGGTCAAGAAGCTATAGTAGAAAATGCGTACATCATCATCAGGTGCCTCAACAAGCTTGTTTTCTACCTGCACATGATGGTATAGTACCTGGTTTGAGTGTTTTAATTAAACTTACTCATGTATTGTAGATATATATTTAATTATTACTTTTATGACACGTGCAGCTGGTACGTGAGACGGCTATACAATGTCTAACTGCCATGTCAGAGCTGCCCTATGCTACGATATATCGTTTCAGCACAGAGGTTTGATTTTGTTACTAATCACTTCAACAGAAAGACAACTGTTTACCTGCATCTATGGTCATATGTTATCACCCTTTTAACACATTTGTATTCACTTTCAGGTGCTGCAAGCGTTATCAAGAGCGCTTGATGACCCAAAAAGAAGTGTTCGGCAAGAGGCTGTCAAATGTCGACATGCATGGTTAGATTAATTCAGAATGTCTTTGGAGGTTTATTTATTTTTCCAAATATACGTGCAAATTTAATATTTTTTGTCAATTGTAAACAGGACTAAAATCTCATCTTGAAGTCTTCCTTTTGAAAAGCTCTTAACAGAATTCTTCCATGGTGTGGCAAGGTTTTTACCCCTTATAACACAATATCATTTCCAATAATGTCATTATGTGTATCATTTGGTGTGTATATAGACGTCCTTATGATCTCTTCAATTGTGCGATGCATCTTCACTGTCTTCACTAATCCACATGCTCATCGTCTGGTGCTTCAATGTAAATAATTCGTGCATCTAACTCGAGAAAATTTTGGACGGAATCTGCTACCTATCCGTGTGTATCTGTTTCTTATCTATGTTATGCAGTTTTGATTCTTTATATTTTCAAATTTTATTTGTGATTGTACTAAGAAGTTTGTTGGCGGATTCTTCGTATATTCTCAGACAGATCTGTTTTGATGTAAAAAGTTATTGGGAGCACGGAGTCTTTGCTCATCTGTGTTGTGTTTTTTCAAAATTATTGCGTTAATGAATCATGTATCTTTTTCCTTGGTCAAAAGGGGGTAGTCTGTATTCATCCGTTCAGAACTACATACATACAATCAAATAGATCAGCCGACTTCCCAAATAATCAAACCTAGCTGTTATATAAAAAGCGTCCACATCGTGCAAGCCAATCTTGATCTAATGATTAATCAGTTCATACCAATCTTGAATGTAACTGCTTTAAAGTTGCAGGGTGTTTAGTGTGTGAACTGTCAACTTGCGTGGCAGTGTTCTTTACGATTAGCAAAAATGAGGACGAACATGCTCATTTACATCCATTATAACGTAGCCTTTTATGAAATTCTTGCTATTTTTAGCGATGAGATATAGGTCAGAAGTCAGAACATAATTCAGACAGCTTGAGTTTGAACTTGTTGATACGCTCTGAAAGTTGGTGCACTGACAGGAAATGAGAACAGTCAGATTCCATTCACTGGAGAACCAAAAGAACCAAAGAAACCCGAAAATTCCAAAAGGTTAAGCAATGGACTCGATAGTTGATTATTATCGAGGTAAGATGGCCTAAAAAGTATACAATAAAAAGTAAGCAATGGACTCGATAGTTGATTATTATCGAGGTAAGATGGCCTCGCTGTTTATATGTCATTGATATCAATCAGACACATATTCAGCACCACTGGATTGATCCATATCACCATCATCTTGCATGTCCTTTTGTTCTTCACGGTAACCATCTTCCATGTCCATTTGTTCATGATGCCTACTCCTCTTTGAATCCTTTTGTTGTTCATGGTAACCATCTTCCATGTCCATTTGTTCATGATGCCTACTCCTCTTTGAACCTACATAACTCTGTACAATCTCCCCCTATGTCAAAATATATGGAATAACTGCATACATGTTACAAGATATGGGAGAAAAACACACCTCGGATTCTTTCATGTCTACTGAAACCCTTGATCTCTGCCTTACCGTGACACTTGCTGGTACAGGGAAATGTTCGACCTCGTCACTACTTTTTCCATCCCTGGCTCTCTTTTTCCTCAACATAAGTTTTGTTGGCAGAGGCTGTATAAGCAAATTTTTAGCAGTTTAGCGAAAATTAGTGGATAACAGTAAAGCCTGCTATATCCAGATATATTTGTTTTACCATATAACGAGCTTCTGATTCACCAAAAGCCACAAGGAAATTTGTAGGGTCATCTGCATCCTCACCCCGAACCTGTTAAAGCAACAAATGCATACAAGGCCACATCAGTTTGTGATGCGAAACTATAAACCCCACAATTTTAAGGAACAAGTATTTGATACATACATCCCAGTGATATTCGCGAACCCATGTGTAAGAAATATCTTCGTTTTCATCATAAATATCCTTGGATAGCTGCAGCAATTAGGAAAAAGAGCTTATAATAAATAACAGCCAAAATACGAGAAGACGAACACCAATACAGGGAGACTTTACAACGGCTAACTTACCTCACCGACCGAAGGAACCATATAAGCCAAAAATTTGTCAGGTTTAGCTGAACCTGAGGTGATTGCCACAAAACTTTTCATAACGGCCTGCAATAAAGAAAAGTCAAAAACAGGGGTGTAACTAGTAAAACTTAAGACTTTCTATTTGTAAACCAACTTATGTGGATGTCAACATACTGAGCCACATGATAATGTTTCTATTTGTAACATAAAATGCAAAGATCTTACCTGAGCTTCATGGGCATCTCGGACAGACTTGTCCATCTTGTTATAGCTTTCTGAATCAGCTGTAGGAGCACCGTCAAAGGTTGCAACAACAAACTGATCATTCCACCTGATAACAATAAATCAGAAATTAGCATAAAAAGGATGAATAATTAAAATGGTCAGAGATACATTCATCTGATAAGCATATAATAGGGAAAGCCACTAAACTTCGTTATTTAACATTACTTATTTTGTTTCCTTTCCAGTTTCTAATCATCCGTTTCCCTTTTGTTAACATATGCAAAATCTTATTATTCAACACAAAAGACTGTCGGCCATACTCAGGTTCAAGGACATTAAACATGCTCAACACATTAGCAGAAAAAATCAACGCAAAGCACATAACAGATTAATGGCGCTTAAAATGTAGATTATACAAATCCTTACCGTTCAAAATCAGGAAATAGTGGCAAAATTTCCACAGGCTGCAGCTTCTTATTAGTACCATGAACAGGAAGTGATTTGCATGCCTCAAACGACGACACAATATCCTTAATTTTCTTTTCCCTGATATAAGTAAACGTTGGTCAACAAAACAAAGTCAATGACCATATCTTTTTAAATATAAATGGGAAGGTATACAATATACCTGCTATTTAAACTATCAAGTATATCACGTCCTTGTGTTTCCCTGAGTTCTCTGGCATGCTTTTCAGCAAAAGACTGCAAATTTCATCAAAAAGTGTCAATACTTATTGTAAGGATATTAAAAAAATGAACGGTTTTACTTTTATACCAACCTGTACAGCAGCGTTGGTGCTAAGAGGCGATATGTATTGTGTTTTTACCAGCCAAGACATGCCTATATCTGCAGGGCGCTCCTTCCTTTTTAGGCCATCCTTTTTAACAGGGGTTGCTGAAACATCCTCCTGCAACAATTTGTCGTCCTCTGGCGCAATATGTACACATTTGATCCTTTGGAGCACTAATCCAGGGAAAAGAAGATGGAACACGTTAACGAACTATGACTTTATGGAGGTGCTAATTTTATTTCGAAAAATAAGAAAGAATAAGGATAGAATGAGCTATTACTTGTATACACTAAGATCAAGTAGGTCAAGCGGTATTCCAAGGTCTGGCGCAACGTACAATTGAGGTTTGTGAACATTTTCCAATGACGTGATGCCGTATTTAGCAGCTCTGTAGGGATCAATGGTATAATACGCAAGAAACGTTAGACAATAAATACTCACACTATCTATATAAAGCTACTCTTTTAATAACAATAACGACTGTACTTATGACATTATAACGCATAGTTGAGTAAATCTTCTCATTTAAGGTTATGAACGCATACCGTTCTTTGTCTCTCCTTAAAGACAGAAACTTCGGCTGAGCCGTCACATCCGGTAACTCATCCCGAAACCTTCAAAAAGCACAAACAAACAAACCACATTCAGCATTATACATATATACGAAACCAAATAAAAAGGGAACACGTCACAAAAACTACTCACTTCAACTTGCAGATAAAAGTGGTCGGCTTTTTCAACCTATTTTCTACCCTCCTATCACCACCCACTTGCGAACCTTTAACCGAACCATGTGGCTTCATTGACAAAACATTAGTCTTATTCAGAATCTTGTTCTGAGATTTCTCAAATTCTTTCTTCTTACGTCTCCTCCTCTCTTCTTCCGTCTCAACTCTACGCGCCCCATTCGTTCTCACCAGCATTGGGGGCTTCACATGTGATTTCGACTCAACTTTTTGCTGCACTTGAACCTGATCAAGCACTTTAGCACCAGACCCGGAAGGCGGCTGTGGTGGAGGGGACGCAGGAGGTGGTGGAGGGGGGATTGACTCGCTGGGCGGAGGTGGTGGTGGAGGCTGATTGCTACCATTATTAAACTGTGTATACTGGGTGGATGGAAAGTACATTTGCCCTGGTGGTGGTTGTGGTCTGGGTGGGGGCGGATACGACGAATAGTGTGACGGTGGGGCGGGATAGTTGTTGTTCCAATTCGGGGGATTCGGGCGAGGGCCGAAACTCGACTGCTGTGGTGGTTGAAGTGGAGGCATAAAAAGTCTGTACGACGTCATAGTTAGAGAGATTTTGTTCGCCGGAAAAAGTGACTGTGGTTTGGGTTTTTTTATCGGTTAGAAGTTATTGTTGGTGTTTATATAAGGATGAAAATTTTCAGTTTGGTGCCTCGAATTTTATATCACTGTTTCATTCGTATGTAATTTTTATGTTAGAGTGACATGAATGAAATATTTCTCAAATTTGGTTACTCCCTTTGTCCCAAAATTATAGTTCCCATTTGATTTTTTCAGCCTTTCTTTCTCAACTTTGACTTTAAATATTTTTGTTTGTACTATACAATACTCAATGAAAATTAAAGCAATGAGAAATATATTTAAAACTTAATCCATTCATATATTTTGTATCAAGTATTATATATATATAGACACACACTTGTTAATCCTTGGTTGATACCACATATAGTCGGTTAACAATTTTCAACATGTAGAGTACATACTACAATTAATGAACCATGTGGAAAAGCAACTCTTTCTTGCCACATACAACCGCATAACAGTGGCAAAAACCCGTTTAAAACAGTTGCATAACGGGATGCACCGTTACTAAGGGGAAAAATCATTAGCCACATTAACAAATGATAGAATGACAACACACATGTTTAAAGGTGAAAGACCAATAGGAGATAGAATTAAGGGTATAATTACCCCGTAAAAAACTCTCTTTTGAACCCGTTTAAAGTTGGGTTTTAGAATATATTATAATTATAATATATGTATAATCATTAAAATTTTATCCTAATATAAAAACACTTTTTATGCTTCAAATAGTTTTTTTTTTTTTTTTTTTTTTTTTTTTTTTTTTTTTTTTTTTTTTTGTTAAAGAATTATATAATTAAATTCAAAAAATAATATAAATGGTGTAATTCAAAAACAAAATTTGGTTTTTGGTTTTATTTTGTTTTTGGTTTTGACCTATAACTGAACCGAACTTCGGTTCGGTTTGATCACAAATATTTTTGGTTCGGTTCGGTTTTTGGTTATGACCAAAAAAAAATAACCGAACAAAACCGAACCGAATAAATCGATTAATGATTGAGTCCAAACGGTCAACCTAAATGGACCAGGTAAATGGTCAACAAGGTCAGACAGCCTAGAGTCAATACTCCGTGGAAGTATAGGGGTTTCCCCGGGTCGTTATGTCCCGACGAGGTGTGATGGTATAAAAACGGGTTTGTGATCGGTTGAATCTGGACGGGAAAAGGTTTGTGATTTTAATGATTGATTACACTACGAGATGAGGAATGAAAATAACTTAGAAATACTATATTAACATTTACTGATAATCAGATATACTAAAAACGTAAGCTAAAACTAAAAACGCGTTCGTTTGATTTAAATTTACGTTGACGTACGAAATAAAACGCGAGTTTTGGTAAAATAAAATACTTACAAAGATGAAAATCACATTTTTACAATCCTAATAATAAAATAAACTTTTTAGAAAATTAAAATTAATTTTTTTATTATTTATATAATTATTATTAATTAATTACTATTTTCTAATTACTTATTAATTATTTAAAATAACCTAAATTATAACTAATTATGAAATCACACTAAAAATATGAAAAATAAATTTGGAAAAAACTAAAATATTATAAAACTAATTTTCAAACTTAAAATATATTTTTCCTACTTTTTAAATAATTTCTATTAATTAAAAACTAATTTAAACTAATTAAAATTACACTAAATAATAGGAAAATGTGAAATAAGCCTAGAAAAATAAAATTAAAACTTAGAAAAATCAAAAATTATATAAAACTAATTTTAAAACAGAAAATATATTTTTAAGACTTTTTAAATAATTATTATTAATTATTATCTAATTATTAATTAATAAAAACTAAACTAAATTATGAAAAGTACTAAATCAAAAAAGAAAAATCTGAAAAAATTAACAAAATTATTTTAAACTATAAGAAACCTAGGAAAAATATAAAAATGGAAATTGCTTATGAAATAAGCTAAAAATAAGCTAAGTAGCTTAAATAGAAACTATCACTTATTGTATTTTTGGATTTTTCTGATTTTCTTTTTTCAAAACTAAATAAATACTCAAATTAAACAACTTTAACAAAGGGATATTGGCCAGAAGCTTAAAAATAAGCAGATGGATAACCAAATGCTTATCAGCTTGAGCTTATAAGCTTATAGGGACCTGTGGTGTGAGCAAAAGCTAACCACAAGCTATCTCAGGGGTGAATAAGCTAAAACAGATGAAGGGCCACTTGAAATAAGCTAAGAAAAGTACAAAGCTCAAGCAATAAGCTGTGAATAAGCACAAAGCAATCCCAAATACACTACTGCACACTCAGAAAAGGGACAAGGTATATGGGAGCTGCAGCCCTAGCAAATGAGGTCTAAATCTGAAAACAAACCTAGGAACTAAAAGAAGAGCTTATTGGCTTTTCAAAAAGCCAATAAGCTCTCTGTGGGACCCACTACTGAGTACATGAGGGAACTTGGAAGTTGGGGGTCTGGGCTGGGTATCTGTGTGCAGGGCAAAGGCTTGCCCTGCAAGTGACTTTGAGCAGGGAATTAAGCCTCAGAAAAAATTACAAAAATAAGGTGGGTGATGGAATCTAAATTTCAGCTAGGGGTTTATGTACCCAAGAAATTTCAGGATCTCAAACCAAGTACAAAATTCACCCAACTTTTGGAAAAATCAGAAATACACAAATTTGACTTTTGTGGAAAACTTAGATCTTTGACTTTCTTGAGTTTTGAGTTAATCCTAGGTACTGATTATGATTTATTAAGATGAAATGGAACTAATTTAAGCAAAATTAACTACTAATGAACTAACATGATGATTATGGTTCCTTAATTCTTGACAGTTAACAATTGATGAGCCAACAAACTAAGATTTGACTTTTTTTAGTAACAAGTGCTAGTTTTAATGATAGAACTAACCTATTAGGACCTATTAAAACATGCAACAACCAGAGACAACACATGAAACACAGTTGAGACCCACCTATTCTACTGATCCAAACACCCCCTTATAAATCTTATTTGACAATTTTCAAAACATGTCACTGCATTAAACTAAAATACTGATTCATGGGCACATATCATGATGTGAGAAACTAATAGGAACACAAAAACACCAACATTAACAACAACTAACTAAGAATTACTAAAATGCTAAAATTGGCAGTTAAAGGCTAAATAAGAGCATTCAAGGTCTCTAGTGTCCAAATGAACAAGCACTAAATTCAGACCAAATCACATACTCTATAACATCCTAAATAAGCTCATAAAAAGCACTGGAACAGTAAAATTGCCAAAATGGAAAAGATTGCTTACAATGTGTCCAAGCTCAGAAACATGAACCAGAAACCAAGATTACATCCTAAAGCCTCCCTAGAGGAACTAATACCCCAGCATTCATCTTCTTCTTGTCCTCTCCTTGCATTTTTATTTATGTTTATATATAAATATATATTCTTTTATATTTTAACTGTTTTGAAAAATTTATTAGGCTTATGACTAATATTATCTCAAATGCTTTCAAAGCTTGACCAAACTTGATATTAGACTTAGAATGAGCTAAGTGAAGCAGTTACAACCTTGTTACCACTTGTTCACTTGAAATGAGAATTACACTTGAAATTGAAATTTTGCATTGAAACTGAAACTTTGAATTACAACAGATTAAAAAAGGATTCCACTTAAGTTAAGCTGATAATTCAGATTGAAATGAAAATTACATTCAGAAAAGTTTACTTAAACTAAATTCGACATTAAAACTAAATTAACTACTACTACTTAATTGGACCATTGGATTGGTCAGAGATGATCCCAGCCTTCAATTGGTTTTTGGCGGGAAACCCAATTTTGACCACTTGGGTAGTCTGACCTGGCGGGGGGGGGGGGGGGGGGGGGGGGTTTGGTGTGTAGTGTTTGGAGTGTAGGGGAGGCAAGGGGTAGTGGGAAGGTGATGATGAGAGGGGGGGGGGGAAGTGGAGTGTTGCAGTGGTATTAGCAGGCACCAAGTGGGGAAGAGGGTGAGGTGGAGATGGTCAATGGTTGGTGTTGACTGGGTGTATATTAAAAACGGGCGTAAGGTTTTGACTTGGTTTGACCGGTGGGGGTGGACTGGGCTAAGGATTGGGCTTGGGGTTTAGGATGGGCTGTGGGTAGATTGGATTGGGTATTTGTTGTACCAGGTTGTGGATTTGGGATCATAATGAAAAAAAGAGTCCATTAGGTTTAGTATTAAAACATAAGGACCATTAGTGTAAATTCTGAAATTCCAATGGGCTGTTTTGCCAAGCATCCAAAGTACCCATAAGGAGCAAACCTGCCATTTATCAATTATACAAGGATCACAAATAAAATTTTCGTTTTAAAAACACCCGAGGACCACTTTTGTAAATTTCAAAAGTTGAGGGACTTTTTCTGTCAATTGCCCAAACTTATGATCCAAGGGCTATTTGTGATAACTTATGATTTTCCAAGGACAAAAAAAATGATTTTTCATCCAAAACTTCCACACCAGGGACCAATTCTGCCAATTTTTAAACTCCAGGGACTAAACTTGTAATTTTCCAAAACTTTTGAGATTTTTCACCAAAGGACTAAATATGACAACTTATGATTTCAAAAGGACCTTTGGTGATAATTTTCCATATTTTGAATGACCAGGGACTAGTTTTGTCATTTTATGAAAGTTGGGGGACTGAAACTGCCAATTTTGCAAACTTTGTACGTTTTTCATTTGTTTTTACTCATTTTGCATCTAAAACATATAAAACACAATTTTGAAATATTTTCAGTATTTTGATGCATTTCTGAGTGTTTTTGTATGTTTTGCAGTTCAGATTTGACC
The DNA here is from genome assembly GCA_030686995.1 of Artemisia argyi. NCBI lineage: Eukaryota > Viridiplantae > Streptophyta > Magnoliopsida > Asterales > Asteraceae > Artemisia > Artemisia argyi. Next base: position 7,219,841 of record CM060690.1, read on the forward strand.
AAAAATGATGAGTGTTTGAGCACTCATCAATCCCCCACACTAAACTATTGCTAGTCAGTAGCAATAACTTGTTTTGAAAACTTGATGGATTTTAAACTCTTTACCAAAATCCATCACTTCTGGAGTAGCCAGATGTAAGAACTGTGGTACACCTGATAACCGTGTGATTTTGAGCAAACCACCAGCTGTCAACGGATTTGATTAGTCTTTACCAAAAGTCGTTTGCTTCTGGACTAGCCAACTCTTGATGGACTAAGTCAACATCTTGGTGAGCTGATTACCAATTAGGGATTTTCCACTGCCTTTACCACAAGCCATAATCTTGCGGGCTAGCCAACTCATTCGCTTTATGGGATATGGCGAGTTGAGGTACCATACAATTTTGGGCAATTTGCAAGCCATCAACGGGTTTGAGATGTCTTTACCAAGAGCCGTTTGCTCCTGGATTAGCCAATCCCTTTTGTCGGTTAGACAAGGCGGACTGAAAACCACAAAAATTTTGAAGCACAAGTGAAAAAAATTTTTGAAATTTTTTTGAAATTTTGGCCAAAACGGGGGTATAAGATAGTAAAATGTGATAAAATTCGCTAGAATAGCGAAATACCCCCCACACTTAGAATGAATATTGTCCTCAATATTCAAAATCCCGGCTATTATGCCGACATTTTGAACGTAAAAGGGCAACATTACAAGCTAAGCGTGGAAAACACCATTTTGTTTTTTCACTTCATAAGTAACCACTGTAGGGGTAACTCCCCCACACTTAGGGTGAAAACCCTAAGTACATGCTACTGTTTTTGTTTACCGAGTCGGTAGCTTGACTCGACCCCGAATTCATTTGTCCTTGGGGAAGCATGATGTGGAAGAAGCAATCTCAATCGGACTTTCATTCAAGATGTTTGGACAAACATTTGAAGCACGTGAAAGTTCCACACCGATGAGATATAAAGACCCAGGCTTAAAATAGTATAAACTATAAGCGGTGATGCCGGGGTCAAATATAATGTCTTCATTCCCGAAGGAGTGAACAACAGGAGAAGTCACCCTGTAGGTGAAGAAAAGGAAGAAAACCATGATGAAAATCATGATTTGATCGTCTTCCTCGAGATCAGGCTCATTAGCCTGAATTTGGATTTCAAGGGTTAAGCTCGTAAATATCCCGGGAGAGTGGGTGGGAATTTGTAAATTCTCCTAATTGAGAGCATATCCCCCCGGGCTATCATACTCCGGAGGAGTCATGATATGAGTGAGTTCACCGGAGAACTCCTCAAAGGTGAATGAATTATATTCGGGGAGAGAAATTTGAGAATGAGGAGTGGTACTGCCACTAATCTTCTCTCCCATATGATCAAAAGTAAAGGCTTCAAACTCCGGAATAAGATCATCGGAGAGAATGTCACTATCCTTAATGGGGATAGGAGATGAAATAGGTTTCTCTTTGAAAGCCTCGATTTTAGAAATTAGGAGATTGACATTCAATAATGTTGCACGAAGTGCTTCATCTTTGATTTCAGTGTCAATCTCATCATTCTCTTCTTCTAAGCTAACTAGCTCAGAAGGTAATCCTTCCACATGACTGATGTCTACAGAAGATAAAGAATTTTCATCAGCATGTGAAGTACTAAGCTCGATGTTGGGATTAGAGTTTAAAAGATTTTCAGTTTCTCCCATATCGGCTTCAAAATCAAGGAGACCATCATCACTTCCCAATGGAAGTGGATTGATGTGAGTAAGTTCATTTGTGAACTCCTCAATAAGAGGGTCAACATCCGAATGAGACAATGGTGCCTCCTCATACACAACTTCTCCATAAGATGTACAATCATCATTAAAATTGGAGAAAGTCTCAAAATGATCTTTTGGATTTTCAGGGGAAGAAGGTAGGTCACACACATGATCAAAAGTCCCCTGTGACTCTCCTGGGATTGGGACAAGGATCTCAACACTAGACTTTATGAATTCGTCCGATTCTTTTTGAGGAACAGTGCTAAGATGCTCATCCCCCATATTCAGATAGTGCGTGTGAACTTCGGGTGTGATATCAATAGACTGAGGGAGTTTAGAAGTACTAGCAGTTATGGAAGTTTCAAGTTCCATTTGATCAACGGCTAGTGATACGTGGGAATCGCACTAGGCTTTACCTCTCAAGGGATCTTGAGAAGCTTACAACCCCCACCAGGCAGTGTACCTGATCGTTGTAGTATAGTATAGTGACAAGTACCGGGGGATTGATCGTTCAGCTAGGAATAGTGTCGCTAGGATTAGAAAACCTAATTACTAGTGCTAAAGATTACGGATGATTCTTTTTGTATTTTTATATTTTTTAGAAAGCAAGTAAATATCTCGGGTTTGAAGGATTTGGGCGGAATTAGTTGCTAGTCAACTAACCCAATACTAGAGATGCAATCAAAATAAAATGCTAGAAATGAAAATAAAACTAAATTAACTAAGGTTGTGAGCAATATGTGGAGAAAATGTGTTTACTTAGATTTCACTACTCCCTAGACATCTTTTACACGTTAATTACTTGTTATAGTTGCGTGGATGACGGATTGTATTCCTTAATACCATTCATGGGGTGGCGCACTTACTTCCCCAATCCTATGAGTGCCTACTTCACTCCTATGTCGAGCCGGCTAAGAAGCTCCTAACATGGGATCATTAGAATTTACTCATGCATTAAATACAACCAATAAAACCTAGTGCACATCGGTTCATGTTTTCTAAGACGTTCAAGCATGTTACCATTTGGAGATCTGCCAGTTTTCTTAAGCCTAACATCAAAATCATTCATCCAATACAACCATAAACAAGTAATCAACACATAATTAACATCTAGGTTTCATTAGATCTAAGTAAACACAAGATAGATCTAGCCTAGCATGGTGGAATCAAGACAAGAACAAGATATAGACAACCAACACATAGACATATTGATTGAATTAAAAGAATACTTATCTCAATTACACTTGTAAGGTTTCAAGGGCTGAAAACCCTTGAAAAACCTGTGAAAATCGTATAAAATTTGGCCTTAGGGTTTCTCCAAAACTTTCTCTCCTAATGTGTAAAAATTAGAAAACTATATATAGGAAATAGGGGCTGACGGCGTCAAGACCAAAAAGGTGACGCCGTCAGCTCGCCGCCAAAATGCTTCTCGGACTGCCTTGATCTACATCTGACGCCGTCATGTGTTATGGTCTTTTAGGCCGCCACGTCTTTTATTCTTGACGCTCTACTTGTGACGCCGTCACGTTTGTACTGGGCCGTCATGCAAATCACTCTTGACGCCGTCAGGATTTTACTCTTGACGCCGTCACCTACTGTTTCCAGCTTGGAAAATTGAGACTTTGCCGTTTTCTTCACTTTTATGCTCCAAAAACGTCCAAAATGCCTTCTTTTCCAGATTTCACTCCCAAAGTACCTAAAATCACAAAAGGAACGATTTAGGGCAATATTTGATCAAATAAATTCAATTCCGGGCTTAAATGACCCCCTAAAAGTGGTTCATTTTTCGCCTAATCAGCTAGTGACTTCGTCACATTATTTTCTCCCTGATTTTCAATGGAAGGAATTACAACTGATGAATCTGATGAATCTTTTTGAATAATGACAATGTTATCTTCATCATCATCACTGTCATCATCGTCATCATAAAGAGCAGCATAGCGAAGATTGGCACGTATTTTAGCCGCTCTTTGCTCAGCAAGTAATTCTTCCATGCTCATTTCGTTTCTAGCATCTCGTTCTTCAGCAAGTAATTCTGTCATTGATTTCTCACGAGAATCTTGAAACGATGTAGTGGCAAACTCCTCCTTAAGTTTTTGCAAAATTTCACGAGCCTCTAGTAAAAGGTCTTGCTCGGTATCATGAGGAGTTGCTTGGATCATTTGGTACTGTGGAGGTTGGTCTTGAATTGAATAGTCATAATTGTTACAAGGAAATGGATTCCTTGTTTGACAATCCGAGCTAAAGTGAGGACCTCCACGGTTTTCACAACTGTAAAACTGATGTGGCTGTGAGTCATATGTGCTTGAGTCATAATTGTTATCGGGAAACTGCTCATAGACAAGCGTGTTGCCCGATTGACAATCAGAACTGTAGTGTGGACCACCACAGTACTCACAACAGTTAAACTGTTGAGTCTGGTATGGTGAATTGTATGGATATTGGTCGTAACCAAAATTTTGACTATTTTGACAATCAAAACCTTGGTGAGGACCTCCACAGTATTCACACGAAAAGTTTGGTGTATTATGGTACGCAGCATCATTGTGATTTGGATAATATGATTCTTGCTCGTATGAATGTGATGGGTAATTTGAAAAATTTGAAGAGTCGTTGAATGAGTTCGGATTAGGATCATAAGCAAATGAATTCCTCGAACCACAAAAAAAACAACTTCCATCTCGAATATCATTACCACATTGTACACATGTACACCAACGACATGGTAAACCAAAAAGTGGCTCGCTACAACCAACACAAGGAATAAAATCCGGAGGTGGGACAAGTGGTGTGCTCTTAGAGCTAGCAATTTCCACCACTTCCGTTATGGTCTCGGGTTTTTGTTCTTGATAAACGTGAAGATTGGGTAAGTCGTTCTTTTCAGTCGCTGCCCTAAGATCTGTACGTTTGCTTGACAAACTTTTAACCGTAAACCGTGAAAGGTTAGGATCAATTCTTGACAATTTAGGAGCAATTGTGAGCTTAGGTTTTTGGGCAACCGTAGGTTGGACGTATTTAGCACTTTCATGGTTAGAGGAAAGTACAGGGCCCTTTGTCACCTCGGTTTCATGATCTCTTTCCCTCACCGGAGAGGGAATAGGAATCGAAGGTCCATCATAATCAACACGACATCTCGACATTTTTGACAAGGCAATAAGTTTTTCAACTTTGCTTTTAAAGGCCCTTTGTTCAAAGAAATCGTCATCGAGAGATGCCATTAGAATCAATTACGGGACAAGTGGAAGAAGTTAGAATCAAAAGGATAGAGGGTAAAGAGATGAAGAATCAAAAAGGTAGGAGGGTAAAGATGGATATTTTTGGTATTTTTGATAAACATTTTTATAACAAAGAAAATCTTTTTGTGTTTTTTGTGTTCGTTGAAAACTAATTTTAAAAGGTTTTCAAGAACAGTTTTGTTTTTATAATAAGAAAATATGAAAAAAGGATGGTGAATATACAATGAGTGTATATCCAGATTCACTAATCTGTAAAACTGTTTAGAATACGCGCACAGCCTCCCCGACAGCGGCGCCAAAAATTTGATTGAGTCCAAACGGTCAACCTAAATGGACCAGGTAAATGGTCAACAAGGTCAGACAGCCTAGAGTCAATACTCCGTGGAAGTATAGGGGTTTCCCCGGGTCGTTATGTCCCGACGAGGTGTGATTGTATAAAAACGGGTTTGTGATCGGGTGAATCTGGACGGGAAAAGGTTTGTGATTTTAATGATTGATTACACTACGAGATGAGGAATGAAAATAACTTAGAAATACTATATTAACATTTACTGATAATCAGATATACTAAAAACGTAAGCTAAAACTAAAAACGCGTTCGTTTGATTTAATTTACGTTGACGTACGAAATAAAACGCGAGTTTTGGTAAAATAAAAACTTACAAAGATGAAAATCACATTTTTACAATCCTAATAATAGAATAAACTTTTTAGAAAATTAAAATTAATTTTTATATTATTTATATAATTATTATTAATTAATTACTATTTTCTAATTACTTATTAATTATTTAAAATAACCTAAATTATAACTAATTATGAAATCACACTAAAAATATGAAAAATAAATTTGGAAAAATCTAAAATATTATAAAACTAATTTTCAAACTTAAAATATATTTTTCCTACTTTTTAAATAATTTCTATTATTAAAAACTAATTTAAACTAATTAAAATTACACTAAATAATAGGAAAATGTGAAATAAGCCTAGAAAAATAAAATTAAAAATTAGAAAAATCAAAAATTATATAAAACTAATTTTAAAACAGAAAATATATTTTTAAGACTTTTTAAATAATTATTATTAATTATTATCTAATTATTAATTAATAAAAACTAAACTAAATTATGAAAAGTACTAAATCAAAAAAGAAAAATCTGAAAAAATTAACAAAATTATTTTAAACTATAAGAAACCTAGGAAAAATATAAAAATGGAAATTGCTTATGAAATAAGCTAAAAATAAGCTAAGTAGCTTAAATAGAAACTACCACTTAGTGTATTTTTGGATTTTTCTGATTTTCTTTTTTCAAAACTAAATAAATACTCAAATTAAATAACTTTAACAAAGGGATATTGGCCAGAAACTTAAAAATAAGCAGATGGATAACCAAATGCTTATCAGCTTGAGCTTATAAGCTTATAGGGACCTGTGGTGTGAGCAAAAGCTAACCACAAGCTATCCCAGGGGTGAATAAGCTAAAACAGATGAAGGGCCACTTGAAATAAGCTAAGAAAAGTACAAAGCTCAAGCAATAAGCTGTGAATAAGCACAAAGCAATCCCAAATACACTACTGCACACTCAGAAAAGGGACAAGGTATATGGGAGCTGCAGCCCTAGGAAATGAGGTCTAAATCTGAAAACAAACCTAGGAACTAAAAGAAGAGCTTATTGGCTTTTCAAAAAGCCAATAAGCTCTCTATGGGACCCACTACTGAGTACATGAGGGACCTTGGAAGTTGGGGGTCTGGGATGAGTATCTGTGTGCAGGGCAAAGGCTTGCCCTGCAAGTGACTTTGAGCAGGGAATTAAGCCTCAGAAAAAATTACAAAAATAAGGTGGGTGATGGAATCTAAAGTTCAGTTGGGGGTTTATGTACCCAAGAAATTTCAGGATCTCAAACCAAGTACAAAATTCTACAAAATTCACCCAACTTTTGGAAAAATCATAAATACACAAATTTGACTTTTGTGGAAAACTTAGATCTTTGACTTTCTTGAGTTTTGAGTTAATCCTAGGTACTGATTATGATTTATTAAGATGAAATGGAACTAATTTAAGCAAAATTAACTACTAATGAACTAACATGATGATTATGGTTCCTTAATTCTTGACAGTTAACAATTGATGAGCTAACAAACTAAGATTTGACTTTTTTTAGTAACAAGTGCTAGTTTTAATGATAGAACCAACCTATTAGGACCTATTAAAACATGCAACAACCAGAGACAACACATGAAACACAGTTGAGACCCACCTATTCTACTGATCCAAACACCCCCTTATAAATCTTATTTGACAATTTTCAAAACATGTCACTGCATTAAACTAAAATACTGATTCATGGGCACATATCATGATGTGAGAAACTAATAGGAACACAAAAACACCAACATTAACAACAACTAACTAAGAATGACTAAAATGCTAAAATTGGCAGTTAAAGGCTAAATAAGAGCATTCAAGGTCTCTAGTGTCCAAATGAACAAGCACTAAATTCAGACCAAATCACATACTCTATAACATCCTAAATAAGCTCATAAAAAGCACTGGAACAGTAAAATTGCCAAAATGGAAAAGATTGCTTACAATGTGTCCAAGCTCAGAAACATGAACCAGAAACCAAGATTACATCCTAAATCCTCCCTAGAGGAACTAATACCCCATCATTCATCTTCTTCTTGTCCTCTCCTTGCATTTTTATTTATGTTTATATATAAATATATATTCTTTTATATTTTAACTGTTTTGAGAAATTTATTAGGTTTATGACTAATATTATCTCAAATGCTTTCAAAGCTTGACCAAACTTGATATTAGACTTAGAATGAGCTAAGTGAAGCAGTTACAACCTTGTTACCACTTGTTCACTTGAAATGAGAATTACACTTGAAATTGAAATTTTGCATTGAAACTGAAACTTTGAATTACAACAGATTAAAAAAGGATTCCACTTAAGTTAAGCTGATAATTCAGATTGAAATGAAAATTACATTCAGAAAAGTTTACTTAAACTAAATTCGACATTAAAACTAAATTAACTACTACTACTTAATTGACTAACTCCCCTGTCTTCCTTCTCTTTTTTTTCTTTATAATGACCCTCTCCTGAGTTCCTTGGCAGTATCCCACTTTATTTTGGACCATTGGATTGGTCAGAGATGATCCCAGCCTTCAATTGGTTTTTGGCGGGAAACCCAATTTTGACCACTTGGGTAGTCTGACCTGGCAGGGGGGGGGGTTTGGTGTGTAGTGTTTGGAGTGTAGGGGAGGCAAGGGGTAGTGGGAAGGTGATGATGAGAGGGGGGGGGGAAGTGGAGTGTTGCAGTGGTATTAGCAGGCACCAAGTGGGGAAGAGGGTGAGGTGGAGATGGTCAATGGTAGGTGTTGACTGGATATATATTAAAAACGGGGGTAAGGTTTTGACTTGGTTTGACCGGTGGGGGTGGACTGGGCTAAGGATTGGGCTTGGGGTTTAGGATGGGCTGTGGGTAGATTGGATTGGGTATTTGTTGTACCAGGTTGTGGATTTGGGATCATAATGAAAAAAAGGGTCCATTAGGTTTAGTATTAAAACATAAGGACCATTAGTGTAAATTCTGAAATTCCAAGGGGCTGTTTTGCCAAGCATCCAAAGTACCCATAAGGAGCAAACCTGCCATTTATCAATTATGCAAGGATCACAAATAAAATTTTCGTTTTAAAAACACCCGAGGACCACTTTTGTAAATTTCAAAAGTTGAGGGACTTTTTCTGTCAATTGCCCAAACTTATGATTCAAGGGCTATTTGTGATAACTTATGATTTTCCAAGGACAAAAAAAATGATTTTTCATCCAAAACTTCCACACCAGGGACCAATTCTGCCAATTTTTAAACTCTAGGGACTAAACTTGTAATTTTCCAAAACTTTTGAGATTTTTCACCAAAGGACTAAATATGACAACTTATGATTTCAAAAGGACCTTTGGTGATAATTTTCCATATTTTGAATGACCAGGGACTAGTTTTGTCATTTTATGAAAGTTGGGGGACTGAAACTGCCAATTTTGCAAACTTTGTACGTTTTTCATTTGTTTTTACTCATTTTGCATCTAAAACATATAAAACACAATTTTGAAATATTTTCAGTATTTTGATGCATTTCTGAGTGTTTTTGTATGTTTTGCAGTTCAGATTTGACAAAAAATGATGAGTGTTTGAGCACTCATCAATTAACCCGAGAACCGAACCGATGAACACCCCTGGTCTAGAATCATCCTTGTAAATTATATATCCGGTTACTAGTTATAAGTCCCGTGCACGTTGATGAGTGCTCAAACACTCATCATTTTTGGTCAAATCTGAACTGCAAAATATACAAAAACACTCAGAAATGCATCAAAATACTGAACATATTTCAAAATTGTGTTTTATATGTTTTAGATGCAAAAAGAGTCAAAACAGATGAAAAACGTACAAAGTTTGCAAAATTGGCAGTTTAGTCCCCCAACTTTCATAAAATGTCAAAACTAGTCCCTGGTCATTCAAAATATGGAAAATTATCACCAAAGTTCCTTTTAAAATCATAAGTTGTCATATTTAGTCCTTTGGTGAAAAATCTCAAAAGTTTTGGAAAATTACAAGTTCAGTCCCTGTACTTTCAGATTTTGGCAGATTTGGTCCCTGGTGGGAAATTTTTGAATGAAAAATCAATTTTGGTCCTTGTGCTATTAATCTTTGGCAGGAATGTTCCTTGGGTTGCAAGTTTAGTGAAATTACATGTTTGGTCCCTGGAGTTTGGAAGTTTGGCAAAATAGGTCCCTGGGTATTTAAAAATGGGAATTTATCAAAGGAGGTCCATATTCTATTGAAGTTTGGCAATGTTGGTCCCTATGATGAGTTTGGGAAAGCTACATTTCTGGTCCCTGAATTTTTGGACAATTGCATATATGGTCCTTGTGGATTTTAAGCTAATAAACAAACAAACCAAACTTCCAATTCCAAATCCAAACAAAGCCTGGTCCAAACAACACAAACCAAACCAACACCTTGGCCCAATTCCCTACCTGGCCCAAGACACAAAATAACCCACCCCGTTTTTTTGTTATCCCCCAGGGTCAAACCCAAAGTCAAACCCTCCACTCTCCCCTCCAACTTGATCCCTGCTACTCCCCTGCACACTCCACCTCCCCCATCCTTCCACCTCATCTTTCCCAATACTTGTCCCCCCATCCAAACACAAAAGACAATAAGCATTAATTGCTTTGATAATCCTCCAAGTTATCTAAACTGCCATGTGGGATTTTGGCGCCAATTTTATATTCAAAGGCCAAGATTTGTTTCAGACATCCAAGGGCCACAAATCAAAGTGGGATTTGACCAGAGATCAAGTGGGAACCAAAAAAATCTATAAAGAACAAGAGAGAGGCAGAAGTGAAAGAGCAGTAGTGTAGTTTTATCTTAATTATGTCGTACTTGTCTTAATTTCTTTTCCAGTTGTAATTTTCAGTTAAAAAGTGTTGTACTCAGTCTAATTTGTGTAATTTAAACTATCTTTGCTATTAATTTCAAGTTACCTTTTATGAAATCAGTTTTGGCAATTTTTAGTAAATTTGACAAATTTGCTTGATTATTGTTAAAGTTATGTTTCAGTGATCCTTTAAGCTCATACAAGCCATTTATAAGTTTCCTAAACTTTAAAACCAGTTTCATTCAGTTATACTTAAATAATAAAAAAAAAATCAAGAAAAATAGTGTAAAATACAAAAAATCAGAATGACAGAAGAAGGAAGCAAGGGAAATGGTGAAACATGCATAATTTTGGTTTTAGAACCTCAAGGGAGGTATTAGGACAGATGTAAGGCCTTGCTTACTTGTTTCTCAGCTTGGAGTAATTGTAAGCCTCATTTACCATTTTCTTTTCATATAAGTGATTTATGTGCATTTGTTGTTGTATTTGCTGATTTTTGGGTTCAAACTAGCTTAATACATCATAATATACCCTTATGATTCAGTAGGACACCCTGTATCAAGCATTTGATTTGAAAAATTGCATTTCTATAATTGCATCAGGGGTGTTTGGCACAGGGGAGTACCCTGTGCATTTGTGGTGTTGAGTGGCTAAGTGTTGTCTAGACATACCACATTAGGTCCTAATAGGTTATATACAACATAAAATCAATGTGCTATTTGGAAATAAGTCAAAATTCTCAATAATCTTTCATATATGTTAACTGTTAGGGAATTAGAGTCCAAGATCTCTCATATTAGTTCACAAGTGTATTTCATAGTTTGTTTCAAGTCCATTATAGCTTAATACAACTTATTTGATCAGTGGGAATGATTTCTAGTTCATAAAAGTCAAAAGGTTGCAATTTCTCAAAAAGTCAAAGTTTTACATTTCAGATTTTTCCAAAAATTGCATGAATTTTATGGAATTTTGTGTGAAGTTTTAGGGTCTGAAACTTCTTGGGTTGACAGTCCCCCATCTCAACTTTAAGCCCCCCCCCCCCCCCCCCTTTACCTCATTTTTGTGATTTTTCCTCTGGGCCCCACAACCCCTCAAACACACTTGCAGGGGAAGTGAGTCCCCTGCATCAGCAGACCTCACCACCACATCACCACCTTTGGTGGTGGTGTCTGGCCACCACAATAGGTCCCACATGCCCCACTTGGTTTCTCTCAACCCCCCTGCTGGCACTCTTCAATATTTGACCATTCATTTGACCTTAAGACCCTTGGGACCCACATGAATTGATCCCAAAACTCTGTCCCATTTTCAGTATTCACATAAGAAGTCAAGTGCTTATTTTGATTCATTTGCTTATTTTATGGTCACCATTGGCTTTTTCCAGCTTAAACATGTCCCTTTAGCTTATTCTCATCATAATCCACCCCTGGTCTCAGCTTAAAGCTCATTTCAAAGCTTTTAGCTTTGACAGTTGACCAAAGTCAACTGTCCAAGCTTATTGTGCCCACATGGCTTATTTTTAAGTTATAAGATAGTTGCTTTTGTAAAAGTTTCATGTTTTTAGTTGTAAAATAGTTTTCCAAAAGAAAATTCCAGAAAATCAAATATTAATTATAAGTGATAGTTTCTATTTAATTTTATTTATCTTTTTAATTTTCCTTTTTAGATTTTTGTTAAGCACCTTGTATTTTTATATTTTTATTAATTACCTTTCACCTTAAAGTATTTTTAGTAATTTTATCAGATTTTTATATTATCATTTGGTATTTATTAGATTTAATATTAGTTTTATTAGTAATTAATCAATATTTAAGTTTTAAATAGCAAAATTAGTTTTTATTAAGTAAACCCTAGTTTTTATAATTTTCCTAGCTTTTATAAGTTATAAAGTAATTTTAGGAATTTTCTTATAATTTTTACTGTTCATTTTCTATTTTTCTTAATTTAAAATAGTTTAAATTAATTAATAATTAGTTTTTAATTAATATTAATTATTTAAAAAGTAAGAAAAATATAATTTTAATTTTAAAATTAATTTTATAGTATTTTAGATTTTTCCAAATTTATTTTTCATATTTTTAGTGTAATTTCATAATTAGTTGTAATTTAGGTTATTTTAAATAATTAAAAGTAATTAATAAATAGTAATTAATTAATAATAATTAATTAAATAGTGTAAAAATTAATTTTAATTTTCTAAAATTTTTCTTTTATTATTAGGATTGTAAAAATGTAATTTTCATATTCGTAAATATTTTATTTGTACAAAACTCGCGTTTTATTTTGTACGTTCACGTAACTTTAATCTGAACGTACACGTTTTTAGGTTTTAAACGCTTCTGGTTTTTCTGATTTCACAGTCTTATTCATATAGGTTGTTTAAGTTATTTCCTTGTAGATTCCTTAGTTCAAATCAATCACAAACCCTTTCTTGTCCAAATTCACCCGATCACAAACCCGTTTGATAACCATCCACACCTCGTCGGGACATAACGACCCGGGAAAACACTATACTTCCACGGAGCATTGAGCCTAAGGAGTTTGACCTTGTTGACCATATCCTTGGTCAATTTAGGTTGACTGTTTTGAGTCAATCACACGTACGAGGTTTACACATAAATCAAATTTATTTTAAAATTTTGGTTTACTATATGAACATATAAGAATTTACCCGTGAAAATTGTGATATAAGTACAACTAATAAATATGCGTGAGTTTGTCATTATGTATTAATATCTATTAATATTTTGTACAAAATTTTATTGGATGAAAAATTTAACTTTGTTTAGCTAACATAGATGTTGTTGTTGAGGTTGTTGTTGTTGTTTTTGTTGTTGTTACTTAACTTTAACTATTGATATCATGTTGTGCAAAATGTGCGAGTTTAGTAGAACCTAATGAGCATTGATGATGTTAAAATAAATCCTCGTCTACCTATGATCTACTTATGCATTAACGAGCAGAGAACCCGATCGTGTATACTGTATAGTGTAGTATTTGGAAAAGCCGAGGTCATCCCAAGAGCTAATGGTCAGTTTCTAATCCAAGTTTTAATCGTCACAAGATTGAATTGGTTTAATTAACAAATTTGCAAAGAAATAAACACTGTAAATGAAAATGTAATGGCCTAATCAAAGGAGAAAGATGTGTTAACCTAGTTACTACATTTATCATGCAATGATCTCATTCCTGGTGCAATGTCTAAATCTCATTTTATATGGTGGTTCTAATATTATTAGGTTCGATTTTTAGTCAATACCTAACCTGTAATTCCTATGATCTCAACCCCCGTTGTTCACGGGAGTCGAGTATCCTGTTCATAGTCATTTTCAACTATCTTAAAGGCCTATCTAATGTTGACAATCCCACTTCTCGACATTCAAATCCACATTATGTATGTATTAATAAGGGTTTACCTATGCTTCTTAAGTACCTAATCAAGTGTAGGCGGTAATCTATAAAACTCCTACAATCAAGATAGATGTCATCCTATCTTAAGTAACTTACTAGTCTAGTGTTTAATTATTCACACCTACTAACTAGCTAATAGGCTCTACACTAGCCTTAGTACTACCAAAACACGGGGATCAATCAATAGACATATAAGATATCCATATAAAACGATAAATTAACAAAGAAATAAAATCAAAGCATAAATAATTTCATAACTAGGCTATATTTAAAGTGTTTAGTGATGAGGCGAAAAATGAACCACTTTTAGGGGGTTATTTAAGCCCGGAATTGAATTTATTTGATCAAATATTGCCCTAAATCGTTCCTTTTGTGATTTTAGGTACTTTGGGAGAGAAATCTGGAAAAGGAAGCAATTCGGACGTTTTTGGAGCATAAAAGTGAAGAAAACGCCAAAGTCTTAATTTTCCTTGCTGGGAACAGTAGGTGACGTCAAGAAGAAAATCCTGACGGCGTCAAGAGTAATTTTCATGACGACCAAGTACAGAATTGACGGCGTCACAAGGTAGAGCGTCAAGAGTAAAATACGTGACGGCCTGGAAACACACAACACTTGACGGCGTCAGAAGTAGATCAAGGCAGTCCGAGAAGTATTTTGGCGGCGAGATGACGGCGTCACCAATTTGGTCTTGACGCCGTCAGCCCCTATTTCCTATATATAGTTTTCTAATTTTTACACATTAAGAGAAAAAGTTTTGGAGAAACCCTAAGGCCGAACTTAGTACGAATTTTACAAGTTTTTCAAGGGTTCTCAGCCCTTGAACCCTTTCATGTGTAATTAAGATAAGTATTCTTTTAATTCAATCAATATGTCTATGTGTTGGTTGTCTATATCTTGTTCTTGTCTTAATTCCATCATGCTAGGCTAGATCTATCTTGTGTTTGCTTAGATCTAATGAAACCTAGATGTTAATTATGTGTTGATTACTTGTTTATGGTTGTATTGGATGAATGATTTCGATGTTAGGCTTAAGAAAACTGGCAGATCTCCAAATGGTAACATGCTTGAACGTCTTAGGAAACATGAACTGACGTGCACTAGGTTTTATTGGTTGTATTTAATGCATGAGTAAATTCTAATGATCCTATGTTAGGAGCTTCTTAGCCGGCTCGACATAGGAGTGAAGTAGGCACTCATAGGATTGGGGAATTAAGTGCGCCACCCCATGAATGGTATTAAGGAATACAATCCGTCATCCACGTAACTATAACAAGTAATTAACGTGTAAAAGATGTCTAGGGAGTAGTGAAATCTAAGTAAACACATTTTCTCCACTTATTGCTCACAACCTTAGTATATTTTAGTTTTATTTTCATTTCTAGTATTTTATTTTGATTGCATCTTTAGTATTGGGTTAGTTGACTAGCAACTAATTCTGCCCAAATCCTTCAAACCCGAGATATTTACTTGCTTTCTAAAAAATATAGAAACACAAAAATAATCATCTCTCATCTTTAGCACTAGTAATTAGGTTTTCTAATCCTAGCGACACTATTCCTAGCTGAACGATCAATCCCCCGGTACTTGTCACTATACTATACTACAACGATCAGGTACACTGCCTGGTGGGGGTTGTAAGCTTCTCAAGATCCCTTGAGAGGTAAAGCCTGATGCAATCCCTACGCATCAAGTTTTTGGCGCCGCAGCCCGGGGAATAGTTATTGTCTAGGTTAGAATTTCTTTTTATTAGGTCTACTTGCTAGATTACTTGCTAGTAAGATTTTATTTTTATTTTTAGGTTTCTTTTGTCTATCTTTTTCTTTGTGCCTTTGTTAGTAAATTTAATTCATTGACTATTCCGTTGACCATTATGGATTACGCGAATCCACCCCTTTCCTCTAGAGAAGTGGCTGTGTTACGTGAACAAATTGAGAGAGAGATTAGGGAACTTAGAGAGCTTAATAGGTTGATTAAGGTTGAGCTCGAACATGCATTTAGTGACCTAGCGACCGCCTTGTATTCAAATGAGGACCTAGGGCCTAATGACTTTGTGAATGTTGTTGAGGGACTAGAAGAGGGGGAAATAGATCCGGAGCTTAATGACTACTTTAATCTATACCCCACTAAGGAGGAGATTGCATATTATAATAATCTTATTGATAAC
Organism: Artemisia argyi; assembly: GCA_030686995.1. Lineage (NCBI taxonomy): Eukaryota > Viridiplantae > Streptophyta > Magnoliopsida > Asterales > Asteraceae > Artemisia > Artemisia argyi. Next base: position 7,235,834 of record CM060690.1, read on the forward strand.
CCGCAATCTCCTTTCACTACAACCGAACCTAAGATAAAGAGAGGCGATCCTAAGAATGCTAAGATACCATGTATGATTGGGTATAGACACGTTAACAATGCTTATATTGATTTTAAATCCCCAATCAACATTATGTCCTCAAATGTTTATAATGATATAGTGAAAACAAGACTTGAACCTAGAAAAGATCCCAAATACCCAGGTGGAGTTTGTAACATTGTTGGGAGAGTTAAAGGTCTACATGTCTTTGTTGGGAATTTCACTTTTATCACCGACTTTATGATTGTTGAAGATCTTGCTAATGTTATTGATTGTCGATTGTCCAATGTAGTGTTTGGTAAACCGTTTGTTGAAGAGTCTAAGTTAGAATATGATGAGATAGAAGGGACAATCCGATTTGCTAGTAACACCGATAGGATCACTTATAGGATGCCTAATAGAATTAAAGAATTTCGCTTTATATCCCGATTTGATAAGGACAACGTTGGTGCTTTTGAGGATATCGATGAAGAGGATAAGAAAAAGGGCATGGATTATGTATGGGAAAAGAGGAGTCTTTTCTACAAGGATTGCTTAGCTCTAGGACCAAGGTATAGAGTCGATAAGGAATTTGCCCAAAGGATTATGGGGGCGATTGAGAAAAAGGTGATTGGTTTCCACAAAGAATATTTACAATCGGAGAATGAAACCAATGATGAGGTCACGTAGTAACCCATGACCTTGAGTCTAGCTACAAGACTCGTAAATAAAGAAAAGCGCTTCTTGGGAGGCAACCCATGTTTTGTGTGATTTTATTTTGTTTGTTTGTTATTTGCTACCGTATGCATGCTTTATTTTTATTGTTGGTAGATCATGTTTCTCAATTAAAAAGTGGAAATACTTTACTTTGTTGTTTTGGCCTAGTCTTAACTCCACCTAAAGGTATTTTTGCAAAAGATAAGTGAAGGGGAAACCCCAAATATGTTTTTAAGAAACAAACCGATCATGATTCTCCACAATATTAAATGAACATGTGTATTCATATTTGTTAGAGTCAAATGCTTGTATTGAGTCATAATGAAGTTTTGCAGGATTTTCCAGGAAGTAGGACCAAGTTTTTCCAGACATTTTCCGGAAACTTAACATAAGAATTTCTGCAGGTCAATCCTGACGGCGTCACGAGTTAACTCTTGATGGCGTCACGTGTAAAAATCTGGAAATTTTACCGGTTTTGTTTTTCTAACGGAGTCTTATGGTTTTTGTGAATTATTAAGTTTTATAATCTCCAGGAAATCTGCAAACTTCATTCCACAAGCATTATATCTTATTTTGTTTTCTAGGATTTAGTAACTTATATAGGTTGCCGCCGATTTTATGCGAGGTTGTCTTGTCTATTTTTTCAGGATTCACAGGTTATGTATGACAAGAAGATGATTTATATTCTGAAAGGGAAGCTTTGATTGTTCATTTTCTTGGAGGAAGATCTAACCTGGCCACCTTATTATCCATACCGAGCGAATCAGGGGAGTATTTGATTTCATTTGTTTTACTTATTTCACTTTTACATTCTTTACTTGAACATTGGGGACAATGTTCATCTTAAGTGTAAGGGGAGGGTAAAATGATGATACCTTACAAATACACTTTCGCTTGAGTTTGCTTTGTTTAATGGTAGGTGTGTAATAAAACTATGAGAAACACTTGTTAGTGCAATTTTAGCGCCAAATTTAAAATTTTTTACAACATTTAGGAGTGAAACTTTAGCCATAGTAAGTGTCTCATGGATAGGAGATTGTATGACTAGCACATAACCGTACTTTCAGAAAAATTTTCCACCCAAATATGTGAGGTTCGCCTTTAGATTTGATAGGAAAAGCATTCATTATTAGTGCTTATGAGTGTACCGGTAGCATTTAGATTCTAGAACTTGCGTTAGTGATGCATCCCGAGACCGCTAGTGAGACTACATTCGTGTAGTAGGATTTACTACATGATAAGAGGCATTAGGATCACCCTTGTGTTAAACCCGTATTATAATTTCTTGACCATTTAAGTCATATTACTTGGCTACTTAAGTCAATTAATTTTTCCCACACCCTTAGCGTTGTACTCATTTTTAGTACACGAAACCCCTAGTACACCCCTCCGAGCCTATCTTTTCGTTTCTAACTTTAAGCATTTTACTTAAAGGAAGAATTTGTTACACCCCACTTAAATGTACACCTAAATCGCCTAAGCCTTCCGTGTATGAGCTCATTTTTTAGTGCATTATTGTTATTTGTTAAACCCTAAGTTAACTATCTAATTGATTACATGGTTGCTAAGTCGAGTCATATCCTTGTACATATTGTTTTGGGACGATTGGGACTCATGGGTAAAGTACTTGTGTTATGGAGTAATGGGGAAGAACATCATATATTACCCCCATATGTACGTTAATCTTAAAAGTACTCCAAGTGTTTTGATTTTCTTAATTCGAGTCATTAGATTAGTTTATTGTAAAGTATGTAAAGATTCAAGTGTAAGGGGAATGTCCATTCCCTATGATGTATTATTTTGGATGGTAGGGTAAGAGTGTATGAAAAAAAAAATCGAAAAATCAAGAAAAAGAAAGAAAAAAAAAATAGAAAAAGAAAAAGAGAAAAAACATACGGACTACCATCCCTTTTTATTCTATGTTCATTTTATGTTTTTGTTATTTTTCATTTATTAGCTTAAGTCGAGTCTAGTCTTGGCTTAGCAACGCCATATTGTACATGTAATTAACCAAGATTGTTAACACGCCACCAGTAAAAACTTCATTTATCCAACAAAACCGTGTATTTCATATCCCTACACCTAACGTTACAACCCCTTTAAAAGACCTCTTTGATAGTTTATCCTAGGTGCTTACGCCATGTGGTGGAGGTTTGATCCTTTCCCAAGCCTATGGTAATCTATTTTGCTATGACAGATAGTGAGAGATATCTTCCGTTTCCATATTGTAATTTATACTTTATTACACCCTAGAGATGTGAGTATCTAAACACTATTTGTGAGGTGCTAGTGTATGACCTCCGTGCTTGTCTATTGGTCTTTAGTGGAATGATTATTTGTTGTAATTACTTTTATATTAGTGTTAAATGACCCCTAACTTGTATTTTGAGTAGAATAAAAGCGCATTTGCTTGAGGACAAGCAAATCTCAAGTGTAAGGGTATATGATGAGGCGAAAAATGAACCACTTTTAGGGGGTCATTTAAGCCCGGAATTGAAGTTATTTGATCAAATATTGCCCTAAATCGTTCCTTTTGTGATTTTAGGTACTTTGGGAGAGAAATCTGGAAAAGGAAGCAATTCGGACGTTTTTGGAGCATAAAAGTGAAGAAAATGCCAAAGTCTTAATTTTCCTTGCTGGGAACAGTAGGTGACGGCGTCAAGAGTAATTTTCATGACGACCCAGTACAAAATTGACGGCGTCACAAGGTAGAGCGTCAAGAGTAAAATACGTGATGACCTGGAAACACACAACACTTGACGGCGTCAGAAGTAGATCAAGGCAGTCCGAGAAGTATTTTGGCGGCGAGATGACGGCGTCACCAATTTGGTCTTGACGCCGTCAGCCCCTATTTCCTATATATAGTTTTCTAATTTTTACACATTAAGAGAAAAAGTTTTGGCGAAACCCTAAGGCCGAACTTAGTACGAATTTTACAGGTTTTTCAAGGGTTCTCAGCCCTTGAACCCTTTCATGTGTAATTAAGATAAGTATTCTTTTAATTCAATCAATATGTCTATGTGTTGGTTGTCTATGTCTTGTTCTTGTCTTAATTCCATCATGCTAGGCTAGATCTATCTTGTGTTTGCTTAGATCTAATGAAACCTAGATGTTAATTATGTGTTGATTACTTGTTTATGGTTGTATTGGATGAATGATTTCGATGTTAGACATAAGAAAACTGGCAGATCTCCAAATGGTAATATGCTTGAACGTCTTAGGAAACATGAACTGACGTGCACCAGGTTTTATTGGTTGTATTTAATGCATGAGTAAATTCTAATGATCCCATGTTAGGAGCTTCTTAGCCGGCTCGACATAGGAGTGAAGTAGGCACTCATAGGATTGGGGAATTAAGTGCGCCACCCCATGAATGGTATTAAGGAATACAATCCGTCATCCACGCAACTATAACAAGTAATTAACGTGTAAAAGATGTCTAGGGAGTAGTGAAATCTAAGTAAACACATTTTCTCCACTTATTGCTCACAACCTTAGTATAATTTAGTTTTATTTTCATTCTAGTATTTTATTTTGATTGCATCTTTAGTATTGGGTTAATTGACTAGCAACTAATTCCGCCCAAATCCTTCAAACCCGAGATTTTAATTTGCTTTCTATAAAATATAAAAACACAAAAATAATCATCTCTCATCTTTAGCACTAGTAATTAGGTTTTCTAATCCTAGCGACACTATTCCTAGCTGAACGATCAATCCCCCGGTACTTGTCACTATACTATACTACAACGATCAGGTACACTGCCTGATGGGGGTTGTAAGCTTCTCAAGATCCCTTGAGAGGTAAAGCCTGGTGCAATCCCTACGCATCATTTAGCATCTCATGTTATAAAGTACAGAAAACGTAATGAAAGAATTTATGGATAAATTAAACATTAAGCTCAATATAAATACTTGATGAATTCCTAAAGCTAATAATGAATTCAAGTGAATTCTCCTTTGGAAAGTGGTTTGGAACTGCTGGAAATTGTCTTTGAATATCATGTTGTACAAAATATTAACTTTAAATAATAATTACATGAGTTGTTGTTATAAGTACAATCGCGTATATTTGATATCACTTTGTACAAAATGTGCGAGTTTAATAGCACGAGCGCTATCGTTGTTATAAGTTAAAATATATCCGTATATAAACTTATTTTTAGTTGACATAGATGTTGAGGTTGATGTTGTTGTTTAACTTTTAACAATTGGTATCATGTTGTACGAAATGTGCGAGTTTAGTAGTACATAATGAGCTGATGAAGTTAAAATATACTCCGTAAAGTTTTTCAAAAATGTTTTCTGGATATCCGTATATAAACTTTAAATAATAATTACATGAGTCGTTGTTATAAGTACAATCGCGTATATTTATTTTCATATCACAGTAACTCGTGATTAAAATTTGAAATTTATATTACCGTAAATAATAATTTAGCCAAATATTCAAATATGTGTACGCATAGATTAAACTTTTAAATAGGATAACAACATTCCTTATTTAACGTACATAATAAAAAGAATATTTTAATAAATAAAAGTTTAAAACTAATATTTATTTTAAAAATATTTAACGTATATTAAAACCAATTCGTATATTTACAAAATTTTGTAAGTTTAATGGATGTAAGTATCAAGCTAATACGAATACTCATGTAATTGTAAACAATGTCATCTTACTATATTATAAAGGAGGAATGCCTTCTAATTTTAGCATGCTTAATTTTAAGCCTTACAAATTAATAAGCTTAAAGTACAAGTGATGAAAATATAATTAGACATTTACAAGTTAATAAGCTTAAAGTACACACCAATTTTCCCCTCATTTAATTCTAACATACCATTAATACTAACATTAAATATAATAAATAAAACATTATGTACATTAAATACAATTAATTAACCGGTCAATAAATACAATTAATGCACTTATTAAAACACCCCTTACATAAGAAATACAAATTATCAAGCATATTGTACAACCAACTTAAACACAATTCCTGCATTAAATGTCACTAATACAAATAATAAAGCACATTATACAAATATTCAAGTCCGAACGGGCAACGGGTCAAATGGGCTCGAGCCCGAACGGGCATGGGCCAAACGGGCTCGAGCCTGAACGGACACGAGCCAACGGGCTCGAGCCCGAACGGACACGAGCTAAACGAAATTTTGATATCCGTAAATTTATTGTCAAAAAGAACATAATAAACTAAAATTACACGATTCACCGAAAAATTCTAATTTAGGGTACCCGCCGCTGCAACGCGCGGGTACCCTGCTAGTATTATTAAGTATATGGGTATAAAGTGTAAGGGTTATTGGTTTATTATCTGAAGTTATAAAAAAAACATAGAGATTTCTAATTTTACATTTAACTCCATATAATAGATTTAAAATTCAACAACTGATGTTTTATTAATTACCTCATCTTTTTTTAAGTTTTTATTTTCATAAATTTGACACTTATATTTTTATGTTTTTTTCCTCAATCAAATCTTCTACTAAATTTATCAAAGTTTGATTAAAATCAATATAATTTTGACTTTTTATTAGTCTATCATATTGCTTAATTTCGCCTATGTGTCAAAATCGAGCTTTCCTATTGGTCTAATTTTTTTTCCACTAAGATTGATTTTGTAAAATCACTCGATGATGTAATTCATTTATTATATAAAAGATTTGAATTAATGAAAGGGAGGAAATTATACTTTCCAATACATGTAACACGTTCCATATCTTCCACCAAAAGTACCCAACAAGTTATCTGAAATTTCCCAAGGGAGATTACCTAAAAAAAGTGTGGAAGTGGAACGAAGGAAAGCTTATTTACGAAGCCAGGCAGTCATCAAGCATTCAAGATCATTTGAGCCTTGTATCCCACATAGGTTAAGGAAGTGAATCATTCTTTGGTTATATACTATCGTTTACAAGTATGTTGCAAGTTTAGAATAGTACTATATTTCGCTTTGATACCAGATCCCAAATTTGTATAACTTCTTAACATTTTAAAATATTTAATTTAACTATTTTTTTTCCCCTTAAAATGCACTTTTATATTTAAGACACAGTCCACATTTTTACATTAGTAGGTCCATTTATTAGGTCTACTAATCAATTTCCTTTTACATATCCATATATTACTAATTATTTTTTAAAGTTAAATAATGCACTTATTCCTTTAAGAAAAATAACACAAAATGTTAGTGAATATAGTTATCACTTATATTTGTGTAATTGTGATTTACTTGAAATCAAAGCCTTAGTTATTTTTAGCTCATAATCGAGTTATAAGATACGAAGTGCACACTTATTCCAGCTTGACGCCGCCACAACTAAATGCGGGCCGGGGTCAAAGGGGTTGTGCCCCTTGCAGGGTCAAGGGGCATAGCCGACCTATTGTTGGGGTGACTTTTCTCAACATGTGTGGCTCTTCCCGCCAGCTGTTTTCAATTGCAATTAATTAATGTTCGGTTATATTTTATATAACATAGTTGATATCTTCCGAACACAACTGCATAACACTGTTCTCTATATTGATTTGTTCTCTCATGCCTTAAAAACAAAGTACGATTTCACCGAATTATCCAATTAATGATTTCATGATATCCGAGGCATACATGATCGAAATACTTCAATTTAAAAATGATCTCTACACGATTCAAAGAATTTATATACTAGAACTATTTGATTATTACCTCTCACACACACCAAAATTCTAACACAAAATACAATATGATTAATGATGATCAAATCCTAAATATTTCTTCCTTTTTAATGATATATATTCAAGACAAAAAATACAAATATCCAACGATACATAATGACACATTAATATCCAACGATCCATTATCTTAAGTCTTAGTTAGTTATCCATTTACTAGTTCTACAGATATCATCCATGCAAATAATACTCAAGCCTCTCTCTCTTCTTCTATCAAACCTTACTCGTCAATATGCCAACTGCCTTTAACCTTTTAATTCGAGAAAACAATTTCATTTTAAAAAGCTCAGAATTTACCATGTTAACTTTTATTTTGAAAGCCTCTTAGAAATCTCCCTCTTGTACCACAAAGGCCTCTTGGCCAGCGGTATGTGAGTGACCATCAACCTAGAGGTTTGGGTTCAAGTCTCGTTAAAGACATGTGAGATAGTTGTAAAAATCTGCCGTTCTAAAAAAAAAAAAAAAAAAAAAAAAAAAAAAAAAAAAAAAAAAAAAAATCCCTCTTGTGGTATCAGCTTTATCAATATAATCATCAAGTACATTACATGCTTCACTTAATACGCACCTCAACAAATGAACCAAAGGACTCGACTTTTCGTCTTACCACTACAAAAAATTGAAGGCTCTTCAACATGAACATTTGTATTGCTCGGTGCATCAGTATTTTCTTCCATCATCCCGTTCATATCGTCACAAACAACTAACAAAACAAACATTTGGAATTTACATCTTCGTTTTCTTTACATCTACAGTTTCATTTTAAGCCGAGAAATGTCAACTGGTCACTTTGTTAAGCGTTTGCATATGCATACATACATTCTTACTTTTCTATATATACATATAGAACTTGTTTTCATTGATGCTCATCAACATGTTAGACATGGTCTTAACCGGCTTAACGTCTTTGATACTTCACAAATGTATGACAACACGAACATGCAACACGGTTCCATATATCGACCAAAAATACTACCCAACAAGCTGTCTGAAATTTTCCAAGGAAGATTACCTACATAAATTATGGAAGTAGAACGATCTGGCGGAAATCGCTTTCTTGATGAATTTTCTTATACGGTTGTTCTTTTGGTGTTGGTCTTTAAAACATATGTGAATGAAAACTTCTTTACAAATCCAAACAGTGCATCAAGACCATTTCAACCTTACATCCCACATCGGGTAAAGAAGTGATATATGCTTTTGTTATATATGACTTCGTATGTGAAAGTTATGTCCTTAGAATAATATAATGTTTCGGACATGGTACTCTCTCTGTGGTTCATACTCCAAAATAGATCACTGAGATCATACTATGCCCTAAATTTGTAAAAGTTCTAAACTTTTTTGATATATATTTTTTTCAACAGGCACCTCATAATTTGATACTTAAATATTAGACCAGTCTCAATGGCTGAGTCGGTTTACAAATCGACACACGTCTGCCATGTGTGTCATCTGACTTGTTGGGTAGAATCCTTTCTGTAAAAAGTGACAGACCACCATTAAATTGACAGGGGTGTGTCAATTTGGGAGTGTTGATGTGACGTTAATGTGGCATAACTGGCACATAAAGAAACGTGTCACGATTTAGAGTCGTCTTTGAGTCCATATATTTACGTGTCTAGATATTCCCTACATCTCAAAATAAGTGTCATGTTTTGACTTTTTTTATTTATTTTTAATTTTTAATTTTTATTTTTAGATATTAAATATTTTTGTTTGTATTATATGATACTTTATGAAAATTATACTAACAATAAAAATACATTTAAAACTCAATATATTTATATATTTTATATCAAGTAATATATAACAAAAAAAGAAAAATATTTAATGTTAAAGTTGAAAAAAAAAAAAAAAAACTTTAAAAAGTGAAAAATGACATTTATTTTAAGACTAGAGAAGGAGTTACTAATTACATTTTAGAGTAATTAGTAACTACTCCACCGTTAAAATAAAAATTACCTTTTAGAGTAAGACGATATAATTATATATTTAAGGAAGATAATGCAAAGTACATATCAGCGATCATCAAATACTAAAATATTTCTTTCTTTCGAATCATAGATATATACAAAGTATACACAAAATTTCATTTCTGCAACTTACAGCTCATCCAGCTTCTCCTTCAATTCCATTAAACCCAAAAATTTTCATGTGTTGCCGGTTACTCATTGTTATGTCAGCTTCCTTTTAGAAAACCTCTTCCAAAGTTCCAAATATATCTTCCTCCCTGACCGATCTTAGTCGCAACTTTGTCAATATAATCACCAAGTATATGATTTTAATATTTACATCTTCATGTTTTTTTACAGCTTTAGTTTCATTTTCACCCAAACAAAATGTCACAAGGTCACTATGGTATGTGATCATGTACATAATAATAACCACTCCGCGACAATAATATCCGGGGATAACGAAGAGTGGACGGAACTTACTCCGACCTCCGGTCCTATAACACGAAGTGGGATACACGTCATCAAACCCGTGATTAACCCAAAGAGGAAAGGAATCTCCTCTGGGGGAAACCAACACAGACGAACCTCATCAGGGACAAGCGCAACTTGCGCCCCAAGTAGCAGAGTGGACCCCTTGATTACATCAGCCGAAACAAAAGACAAAGCTAGGACCTTACGTCGCTATCCCCGACAGAGATACGCTGACAACATGATGTAAGCAAGGTACAAGGTCAACCCTTGGAAGACAAGTAAATGCCAAGGCACATTTGCCTATAAATAGCCATGAGTATTTGGCATCAGAGGTCACAACACACTCATACTCTCCTTACTCTTTTAAAATCTCATTCCAAAGCAAATACTTATTCTTACACCCGAGGTTGACCGTGGAGGCCCCCTCCACGGTGAGACTAACGGTGCATTATTCTTAGCAGGTTCAAGTAATTAACGTGTAAAAGATGTATAGGGAGTAGTGAAATCTAAGTAAACACATTTTCTCCACTTATTGCTCACAACCTTAGTATAATTTAGTTTTATTTTCATTTCTAGTATTTTATTTTGATTGCATCTTTAGTATTGGGTTAATTGACTAGCAACTAATTCCGCCCAAATCCTTCAAACCCGAGATTTTAATTTGCTTTCTATAAAATATAAAAACACAAAAATAATCATCTCTCATCTTTAGCACTAGTAATTAGGTTTTCTAATCCTAGCGACACTATTCCTAGCTGAACGATCAATCCCCCGGTACTTGTCACTATACTATACTACAACGATCAGGTACACTGCCTGGTGGGGGTTGTAAGCTTCTCAAGATCCCTTGAGAGGTAAAGCCTGGTGCAATCCCTACGCATCATTTAGCATCTCATGTTATAAAGTACAGAAAACGTAATGAAAGAATTTATGGATAAATTAAACATTAAGCTCAATATAAATACTTGATGAATTCCTAAAGCTAATAATGAATTCAAGTGAATTCTCCTTTGGAAAGTGGTTTGGAACTGCTGGAAATTGTCTTTGAATATCATGTTGTACAAAATATTAACTTTAAATAATAATTACATGAGTTGTTGTTATAAGTACAATCGCGTATATTTGATATCACTTTGTACAAAATGTGCGAGTTTAATAGCACGAGCGCTATCGTTGTTATAAGTTAAAATATATCCGTATATAAACTTATTTTTAGTTGACATAGATGTTGAGGTTGATGTTGTTGTTTAACTTTTAACAATTGGTATCATGTTGTACGAAATGTGCGAGTTTAGTAGTACATAATGAGCTGATAAAGTTAAAATATACTCCGTAAAGTTTTTCAAAAATGTTTTCTGGATATCCGTATATAAACTTTAAATAATAATTACATGAGTCGTTGTTATAAGTACAATCGCGTATATTTATTTTCATATCACAGTAACTCGTGATTAAAATTAGAAATTTATATTACCGTAAATAATAATTTAGCCAAATATTCAAATCTGTGTACGCATAGATTAAACTTTTAAATAGGATAACAACATTCCTTATTTAACGTACATAGTAAAAAGAATATTTTAATAAATAAAAGTTTAAAACTAATATTTATTTTAAAAATATTTAACGTATATTAAAACCAATTCGTATATTTACAAAATTTTGTAAGTTTAATGGATGTAAGTATCAAGCTAATACGAATACTCATGTAATTGTAAACAATGTCATCTTACTATATTATAAAGGAGGAATGCCTTCTAATTTTAGCATGCTTAATTTTAAGCCTTACAAATTAATAAGCTTAAAGTACAAGTGATGAAAATATAATTAGACATTTACAAGTTAATAAGCTTAAAGTACACACCAATTTTCCCCTCATTTAATTCTAACATACCATTAATACTAACATTAAATATAATAAATAAAACATTATGTACATTAAATACAATTAATTAACCGGTCAATAAATACAATTAATGCACTTATTAAAACACCCCTTACATAAGAAATACAAATTATCAAGCATATTGTACAACCAACTTAAACACAATTCCTGCATTAAATGTCACTAATACAAATAATAAAGCACATTATACAAATATTCAAGTCCGAACGGGCAACGGGTCAAATGGGCTCGAGCCCGAACGGGCATGGGCCAAACGGGCTCGAGCCTGAACGGACACGAGCCAACGGGCTCGAGCCCGAACGGACACGAGCTAAACGAAATTTTGATATCCGTAAATTTATTGTCAAAAAGAACATAATAAACTAAAATTACACGATTCACCGAAAAATTCTAATTTAGGGTACCCGCCGCTGCAACGCGCGGGTACCCTGCTAGTATTATTAAGTATATGGGTATAAAGTGTAAGGGTTATTGGTTTATTATCTGAAGTTATAAAAAAAACATAGAGATTTCTAATTTTACATTTAACTCCATATAATAGATTTAAAATTCAACAACTGATGTTTTATTAATTACCTCATCTTTTTTTAAGTTTTTATTTTCATAAATTTGACACTTATATTTTTATGTTTTTTTCCTCAATCAAATCTTCTACTAAATTTATCAAAGTTTGATTAAAATCAATATAATTTTGACTTTTTATTAGTCTATCATATTGCTTAATTTCGCCTATGTGTCAAAATCGAGCTTTCCTATTGGTCTAATTTTTTTTCCACTAAGATTGATTTTGTAAAATCACTCGATGATGTAATTCATTTATTATATAAAAGATTTGAATTAATGAAAGGGAGGAAATTATACTTTCCAATACATGTAACACGTTCCATATCTTCCACCAAAAGTACCCAACAAGTTATCTGAAATTTCCCAAGGGAGATTACCTAAAAAAAGTGTGGAAGTGGAACGAAGGAAAGCTTATTTACGAAGCCAGGCAGTCATCAAGCATTCAAGATCATTTGAGCCTTGTATCCCACATAGGTTAAGGAAGTGAATCATTCTTTGGTTATATACTATCGTTTACAAGTATGTTGCAAGTTTAGAATAGTACTATATTTCGCTTTGATACCAGATCCCAAATTTGTATAACTTCTTAACATTTTAAAATATTTAATTTAACTATTTTTTTTCCCCTTAAAATGCACTTTTATATTTAAGACACAGTCCACATTTTTACATTAGTAGGTCCATTTATTAGGTCTACTAATCAATTTCCTTTTACATATCCATATATTACTAATTATTTTTTAAAGTTAAATAATGCACTTATTCCTTTAAGAAAAATAACACAAAATGTTAGTGAATATAGTTATCACTTATATTTGTGTAATTGTGATTTACTTGAAATCAAAGCCTTAGTTATTTTTAGCTCATAATCGAGTTATAAGATACGAAGTGCACACTTATTCCAGCTTGACGCCGCCACAACTAAATGCGGGCCGGGGTCAAAGGGGTTGTGCCCCTTGCAGGGTCAAGGGGCATAGCCGACCTATTGTTGGGGTGACTTTTCTCAACATGTGTGGCTCTTCCCGCCAGCTGTTTTCAATTGCAATTAATTAATGTTCGGTTATATTTTATATAACATAGTTGATATCTTCCGAACACAACTGCATAACACTGTTCTCTATATTGATTTGTTCTCTCATGCCTTAAAAACAAAGTACGATTTCACCGAATTATCCAATTAATGATTTCATGATATCCGAGGCATACATGATCGAAATACTTCAATTTAAAAATGATCTCTACACGATTCAAAGAATTTATATACTAGAACTATTTGATTATTACCTCTCACACACACCAAAATTCTAACACAAAATACAATATGATTAATGATGATCAAATCCTAAATATTTCTTCCTTTTTAATGATATATATTCAAGACAAAAAATACAAATATCCAACGATACATAATGACACATTAATATCCAACGATCCATTATCTTAAGTCTTAGTTAGTTATCCATTTACTAGTTCTACAGATATCATCCATGCAAATAATACTCAAGCCTCTCTCTCTTCTTCTATCAAACCTTACTCGTCAATATGCCAACTGCCTTTAACCTTTTAATTCGAGAAAACAATTTCATTTTAAAAAGCTCAGAATTTACCATGTTAACTTTTATTTTGAAAGCCTCTTAGAAATCTCCCTCTTGTACCACAAAGGCCTCTTGGCCAGCGGTATGTGAGTGACCATCAACCTAGAGGTTTGGGTTCAAGTCTCGTTAAAGACATGTGAGATAGTTGTAAAAATCTGCCGTTCTAAAAAAAAAAAAAAAAAAAAAAAAAAAAAAAAAAAAAAAATCCCTCTTGTGGTATCAGCTTTATCAATATAATCATCAAGTACATTACATGCTTCACTTAATACGCACCTCAACAAATGAACCAAAGGACTCGACTTTTCGTCTTACCACTACAAAAAATTGAAGGCTCTTCAACATGAACATTTGTATTGCTCGGTGCATCAGTATTTTCTTCCATCATCCCGTTCATATCGTCACAAACAACTAACAAAACAAACATTTGGAATTTACATCTTCGTTTTCTTTACATCTACAGTTTCATTTTAAGCCGAGAAATGTCAACTGGTCACTTTGTTAAGCGTTTGCATATGCATACATACATTCTTACTTTTCTATATATACATATAGAACTTGTTTTCATTGATGCTCATCAACATGTTAGACATGGTCTTAACCGGCTTAACGTCTTTGATACTTCACAAATGTATGACAACACGAACATGCAACACGGTTCCATATATCGACCAAAAATACTACCCAACAAGCTGTCTGAAATTTTCCAAGGAAGATTACCTACATAAATTATGGAAGTAGAACGATCTGGCGGAAATCGCTTTCTTGATGAATTTTCTTATACGGTTGTTCTTTTGGTGTTGGTCTTTAAAACATATGTGAATGAAAACTTCTTTACAAATCCAAACAGTGCATCAAGACCATTTCAACCTTACATCCCACATCGGGTAAAGAAGTGATATATGCTTTTGTTATATATGACTTCGTATGTGAAAGTTATGTCCTTAGAATAATATAATGTTTCGGACATGGTACTCTCTCTGTGGTTCATACTCCAAAATAGATCACTGAGATCATACTATGCCCTAAATTTGTAAAAGTTCTAAACTTTTTTGATATATATTTTTTTCAACAGGCACCTCATAATTTGATACTTAAATATTAGACCAGTCTCAATGGCTGAGTCGGTTTACAAATCGACACACGTCTGCCATGTGTGTCATCTGACTTGTTGGGTAGAATCCTTTCTGTAAAAAGTGACAGACCACCATTAAATTGACAGGGGTGTGTCAATTTGGGAGTGTTGATGTGACGTTAATGTGGCATAAATGGCACATAAAGAAACGTGTCACGATTTAGAGTCGTCTTTGAGTCCATATATTTACGTGTCTAGATATTCCCTACATCTCAAAATAAGTGTCATGTTTTGACTTTTTTTATTTATTTTTAATTTTTAATTTTTATTTTTAGATATTAAATATTTTTGTTTGTATTATATGATACTTTATGAAAATTATACTAACAATAAAAATACATTTAAAACTCAATATATTTATATATTTTATATCAAGTAATATATAACAAAAAAAGAAAAATATTTAATGTTAAAGTTGAAAAAAAAAAAAAAAAAACTTTAAAAAGTGAAAAATGACATTTATTTTAAGACTAGAGAAGGAGTTACTAATTACATTTTAGAGTAATTAGTAACTACTCCACCGTTAAAATAAAAATTACCTTTTAGAGTAAGACGATATAATTATATATTTAAGGAAGATAATGCAAAGTACATATCAGCGATCATCAAATACTAAAATATTTCTTTCTTTCGAATCATAGATATATACAAAGGGGGCGACATCCCTGCTGTAAAAATGGCTGCAGTTACCTGCTGTGCATTTTTAAAGTAGTTTTAATATTTTCACTCTACAGCCCTTAACTTTTACAATTGTACATCATTAGTCCCTGGTTTATGCACTACAGTAGAGAGCATTCCCTGCAGTCACTGCAGGGATTATTTTCCCATATACAAAGTATACACAAAATTTCATTTCTGCAACTTACAGCTCATCCAGCTTCTCCTTCAATTCCATTAAACCCAAAAATTTTCATGTGTTGCCGGTTACTCATTGTTATGTCAGCTTCCTTTTAGAAAACCTCTTCCAAAGTTCCAAATATATCTTCCTCCCTGACCGATCTTAGTCGCAACTTTGTCAATATAATCACCAAGTATATGATTTTAATATTTACATCTTCATGTTTTTTTACAGCTTTAGTTTCATTTTCACCCAAACAAAATGTCACAAGGTCACTATGGTATGTGATCATGTACATAATAATAACCACTCCGCGACAATAATATCCGGGGATAACGAAGAGTGGACGGAACTTACTCCGACCTCCGGTCCTATAACACGAAGTGGGATACACGTCATCAAACCCGTGATTAACCCAAAGAGGAAAGGAATCTCCTCTGGGGGAAACCAACACAGACGAACCTCATCAGGGACAAGCGCAACTTGCGCCCCAAGTAGCAGAGTGGACCCCTTGATTACATCAGCCGAAACAAAAGACAAAGCTAGGACCTTACGTCGCTATCCCCGACAGAGATACGCTGACAACATGATGTAAGCAAGGTACAAGGTCAACCCTTGGAAGACAAGTAAATGCCAAGGCACATTTGCCTATAAATAGCCATGAGTATTTGGCATCAGAGGTCACAACACACTCATACTCTCCTTACTCTTTTAAAATCTCATTCCAAAGCAAATACTTATTCTTACACCCGAGGTTGACCGTGGAGGCCCCCTCCACGGTGAGACTAACGGTGCATTATTCTTAGCAGGTTCAAGTAATTAACGTGTAAAAGATGTATAGGGAGTAGTGAAATCTAAGTAAACACATTTTCTCCACTTATTGCTCACAACCTTAGTATAATTTAGTTTTATTTTCATTTCTAGTATTTTATTTTGATTGCATCTTTAGTATTGGGTTAATTGACTAGCAACTAATTCCGCCCAAATCCTTCAAACCCGAGATTTTAATTTGCTTTCTATAAAATATAAAAACACAAAAATAATCATCTCTCATCTTTAGCACTAGTAATTAGGTTTTCTAATCCTAGCGACACTATTCCTAGCTGAACGATCAATCCCCCGGTACTTGTCACTATACTATACTACAACGATCAGGTACACTGCCTGGTGGGGGTTGTAAGCTTCTCAAGATCCCTTGAGAGGTAAAGCCTGGTGCAATCC
Source organism: Artemisia argyi (assembly GCA_030686995.1). Taxonomy (NCBI): domain Eukaryota; kingdom Viridiplantae; phylum Streptophyta; class Magnoliopsida; order Asterales; family Asteraceae; genus Artemisia; species Artemisia argyi. The sequence goes on from CM060690.1 coordinate 7,252,980, forward strand.
CTACGCATCATTTAGCATCTCATGTTATAAAGTACAGAAAACGTAATGAAAGAATTTATGGATAAATTAAACATTAAGCTCAATATAAATACTTGATGAATTCCTAAAGCTAATAATGAATTCAAGTGAATTCTCCTTTGGAAAGTGGTTTGGAACTGCTGGAAATTGTCTTTGAATATCATGTTGTACAAAATATTAACTTTAAATAATAATTACATGAGTTGTTGTTATAAGTACAATCGCGTATATTTGATATCACTTTGTACAAAATGTGCGAGTTTAATAGCACGAGCGCTATCGTTGTTATAAGTTAAAATATATCCGTATATAAACTTATTTTTAGTTGACATAGATGTTGAGGTTGATGTTGTTGTTTAACTTTTAACAATTGGTATCATGTTGTACGAAATGTGCGAGTTTAGTAGTACATAATGAGCTGATAAAGTTAAAATATACTCCGTAAAGTTTTTCAAAAATGTTTTCTGGATATCCGTATATAAACTTTAAATAATAATTACATGAGTCGTTGTTATAAGTACAATCGCGTATATTTATTTTCATATCACAGTAACTCGTGATTAAAATTAGAAATTTATATTACCGTAAATAATAATTTAGCCAAATATTCAAATCTGTGTACGCATAGATTAAACTTTTAAATAGGATAACAACATTCCTTATTTAACGTACATAGTAAAAAGAATATTTTAATAAATAAAAGTTTAAAACTAATATTTATTTTAAAAATATTTAACGTATATTAAAACTAATTCGTATATTTACAAAATTTTGTAAGTTTAATGGATGTAAGTATCAAGCTAATACGAATACTCATGTAATTGTAAACAATGTCATCTTACTATATTATAAAGGAGGAATGCCTTCTAATTTTAGCATGCTTAATTTTAAGCCTTACAAATTAATAAGCTTAAAGTACAAGTGATGAAAATATAATTAGACATTTACAAGTTAATAAGCTTAAAGTACACACCAATTTTCCCCTCATTTAATTCTAACATACCATTAATACTAACATTAAATATAATAAATAAAACATTATGTACATTAAATACAATTAATTAACCGGTCAATAAATACAATTAATGCACTTATTAAAACACCCCTTACATAAGAAATACAAATTATCAAGCATATTGTACAACCAACTTAAACACAATTCCTGCATTAAATGTCACTAATACAAATAATAAAGCACATTATACAAATATTCAAGTCCGAACGGGCAACGGGTCAAATGGGCTCGAGCCCGAACGGGCATGGGCCAAACGGGCTCGAGCCTGAACGGACACGAGCCAACGGGCTCGAGCCCGAACGGACACGAGCTAAACGAAATTTTAATATCCGTAAATTTATTGTCAAAAAGAACATAATAAACTAAAATTACACGATTCACCGAAAAATTTTAATTTAGGGTACCCGCCGCTGTAACGCGCGGGTACCCTGCTAGTATTATTAAGTATATGGGTATAAAGTGTAAGGGTTATTTGTTTATTATCTAAAGTTATAAAAAAACATAGAGATTTATAATTTTACATTTAACTCCATATAATAGATTTAAAATTCAACAACTGATGTTTTATTAATTACCTCATCTTTTTTTAAGTTTTTATTTTCATAAATTTGACACTTATATTTTTATGTTTTTTTCCTCAATCAAATCCTCTACTAAATTTATCAAAGTTTGATTAAAATCAATATAATTTTGACTTTTTATTAGTCTATCATATTGCTTAATTTCGCCTATGTGTCAAAATCGAGCTTTCCTATTGGACTAATTTTTTTTCCACTAAGATTGATTTTGTAAAATCACTCGATGATGTAATTCATTTATTATATAAAAGATTTGAATTAATGAAAGGGAGGAAATTATACTTTCCAATACATGTAACACGTTCCATATCTTCCACCAAAAGTACCCAACAAGTTATCTGAAATTTCCCAAGGGAGATTACCTAAAAAAAGTGTGGAAGTGGAACGAAGGAAAGCTTATTTACGAAGCCAGGCAGTCATCAAGCATTCAAGATCATTTGAGCCTTGTATCCCTCATAGGTTAAGGAAGTGAATCATTCTTTGGTTATATACTATCGTTTACAAGTATGTTGCAAGTTTAGAATAGTACTATATTTCGCTTTGATACCAGATCCCAAATTTGTATAACTTCTTAACATTTTAAAATATTTAATTTAACTGTTTTTTTCCCCCTTAAAATGCACTTTTATATTTAAGACACAGTCCACATTTTTACATTAGTAGGTCCATTTATTAGGTCTACTAATCAATTTCCTTTTACATATCCATATATTACTAATTATTTTTTAAAGTTAAATAATGCACTTATTCCTTTAAGAAAAATAACACAAAATGTTAGTGAATATAGTTATCACTTATATTTGTGTAATTGTGATTTACTTGAAATCAAAGCCTTAGTTATTTTTAGCTCATAATCGAGTTATAAGATACGAAGTGCACACTTATTCCAGCTTGACGCCGCCACAACTAAATGCGGGCCGGGGTCAAAGGGGTTGTGCCCCTTGCAGGGTCAAGGGGCATAGCCGACCTATTGTTGGGGTGACTTTTCTCAACATGTGTGGCTCTTCCCGCCAGCTGTTTTCAATTGCAATTAATTAATGTTCGGTTATATTTTATATAACATAGTTGATATCTTCCGAACACAACTGCATAACACTGTTCTCTATATTGATTTGTTCTCTCATGCCTTAAAAACAAAGTACGATTTCACCGAATTATCCAATTAATGATTTCATGATATCCGAGGCATACATGATCGAAATACTTCAATTTAAAAATGATCTCTACACGATTCAAAGAATTTATATACTAGAACTATTTGATTATTACCTCTCACACACACCAAAATTCTAACACAAAATACAATATGATTAATGATGATCAAATCCTAAATATTTCTTCCTTTTTAATGATATATATTCAAGACAAAAAATACAAATATCCAACGATACATAATGACACATTAATATCCAACGATCCATTATCTTAAGTCTTAGTTAGTTATCCATTTACTAGTTCTACAGATATCATCCATGCAAATAATACTCAAGCCTCTCTCTCTTCTTCTATCAAACCTTACTCGTCAATATGCCAACTGCCTTTAACCTTTTAATTCGAGAAAACAATTTCATTTTAAAAAGCTCAGAATTTACCATGTTAACTTTTATTTTGAAAGCCTCTTAGAAATCTCCCTCTTGTACCACAAAGGCCTCTTGGCCAGCGGTATGTGAGTGACCATCAACCTAGAGGTTTGGGTTCAAGTCTCGTTAAAGACATGTGAGATAGTTGTAAAAATCTGCCGTTCTAAAAAAAAAAAAAAAAAAAAAAAAAAAAAAAAAAAAAATCCCTCTTGTGGTAGCAGCTTTATCAATATAATCATCAAGTACATTACATGCTTCACTTAATACGCACCTCAACAAATGAACCAAAGGACTCGACTTTTCGTCTTACCACTACAAAAAATTGAAGGCTCTTCAACATGAACATTTGTATTGCTCGGTGCATCAGTATTTTCTTCCATCATCCCGTTCATATCGTCACAAACAACTAACAAAACAAACATTTGGAATTTACATCTTCGTTTTCTTTACATCTACAGTTTCATTTTAAGCCGAGAAATGTCAACTGGTCACTTTGTTAAGCGTTTGCATATGCATACATACATTCTTACTTTTCTATATATACATATAGAACTTGTTTTCATTGATGCTCATCAACATGTTAGACATGGTCTTAACCGGCTTAACGTCTTTGATACTTCACAAATGTATGACAACACGAACATGCAACACGGTTCCATATATCGACCAAAAATACTACCCAACAAGCTGTCTGAAATTTTCCAAGGAAGATTACCTACATAAATTGTGGAAGTAGAACGATCTGGCGGAAATCGCTTTCTTGATGAATTTTCTTATACGGTTGTTCTTTTGGTGTTGGTCTTTAAAACATATGTGAATGAAAACTTCTTTACAAATCCAAACAGTGCATCAAGACCATTTCAACCTTACATCCCACATCGGGTAAAGAAGTGATATATGCTTTTGTTATATATGACTTCGTATGTGAAAGTTATGTCCTTAGAATAATATAATGTTTCGGACATGGTACTCTCTCTGTGGTTCATACTCCAAAATAGATCACTGAGATCATACTATGCCCTAAATTTGTAAAAGTTCTAAACTTTTTTGATATCTATTTTTTTCAACAGGCACCTCATAATTTGATACTTAAATATTAGACCAGTCTCAATGGCTGAGTCGGTTTACAAATCGACACACGTCTGCCATGTGTGTCATCTGACTTGTTGGGTAGAATCCTTTCTGTAAAAAGTGACAGACCACCATTAAATTGACAGGGGTGTGTCAATTTGGGAGTGTTGATGTGACGTTAATGTGGCATAACTGGCACATAAAGAAACGTGTCACGATTTAGAGTCGTCTTTGAGTCCATATATTTACGTGTCTAGACTAGAGGAGAGTTGTGATTTCGTATAATGGTTATGGTTTCACGGTTTCTGGTTGTGCATGGCTTCTCCATTTTCATGTCTGAGTTTTCTCTTAAGCTTGTAAACTTATAAATTTTGCTGTTAGTATATTTGAGAAAACTATAGAACAACAAACTAAACATCTATCATTAATTTGAACCTATTTAACATTTTATCCACGTATATATATAAAAAAAGAGGCCCGACTTCCGCATAATCTCTTAAGATAGATCATTCTATGTTTACTAGTTTGCCGTATTATACGAGTAACAACTTTATAGACGTGTATCTTCGTAAGCCTAATTTCCTACTTGTTTATGTTACTCCAGTAAAACTTAACTCTCATATAACTTGTTTTCTGTGATTAAATCATAGTCATATTTATTAATAAATATTGGTCTTTTGTGAGCATTGGATTAGTGGTGAAATGAATGATAGAATAGAACACTAGAAAACGTACAAGGAAGTAAAAGGTGGCGTCATATGAATTGAAGAAAAGATGATATTAATGGGATTGGATGGACAAACACGAAAGAACAAAGTATTGATTGTTGATTTGATTCATCATCCATCCCTTCATTTTTTTATTTTTTTTTCACTTCAAGACAAAAGGTAGATCATTCAACAACTTCAATACCCGATGTATAAAGGAGTAGCTTTTATTTGGGCCTTAAATTTTTTTCTTAGGTTTTAGTGTAGACATGACATGTTGTGTGACATTCATATCTTTTATGTTATACATGTAAGGTATTAACTTGATTTTACCTTATATACGTCAAACAAACATAAAACATTTTTTTCTTTAAATCTGATAACCATATCATAACACAAAGAATGGGGTTGATGAGTTAAAAAACACTTCTACACACATTTTAGAAGAGTCTTTAACAATGCTTCAAAGTAAATTTATTGCTACCGTCGAAGCTTGGACCGCTAATAAGTCACGAGCCATAGCGGATAAAACCGGATATTGAATTTCCCTTTCTTTCCACCAAGCCAAAATGTCAAAGTTTGCAAACTCATTAGGACTTAAAGCTCTTAAAAAGTTTGTAGCCATATATTGTCCCAATTCACTTGTTGGGGCCGATGATCGTTGACGCCTTATAGCGTCTTCAAATAAAGAATTATAAAGGTTTATATTAATGTCTCTTGTCATTTGGGACGATCCGGTATTAATGTCGCTTGTTTTTTATGTGTTTTCAACCCCAACTCATTACCTCTATTTATAGTGCCTTAAAACTCCCCAAAACCCTCAAAAAAAAAAAAAAAAAAAAAAAAAAAAAAAAAAAAAAACGGTCATATTGGCATAGAGCCGTTTGGCCTCCGTAAACTTAAAAAAACCGGTCAAATATATATATATATATATATATATATATATATATATATATATATATATATATATAGGGTCATGTTCAATGCAGAACCATATTTTTGTACAGAACTTTACAGAACCATTTTGGACCAATGAGAATTTAGCATTATTAGATCTTTTTATTTAATGTAAAAGGGCATAATGGTAAAACACATTTTCACCTTCATTTTGAATTTTCTTAAGTAAAAAACGTTTTTTTTAACCCTTAATTTCCGGAATTAAAATATATATATATATTTTTTTTAAAATTTTTTTTTCAGCATACATTTTTTTAATCAAGTGCATATGTGTTTTTGTTTTTTTAAATATTGTAAACTTCATATGTTTATAGCATACATTTTTGTGCTTAAAATGGTAATTGCATATATGTTTTTAGTGTACATTCTTTGATCTTTGAAATTTATAACAAAAAATATAAACATATACATGTAACCTCTAACTTTGTAACAAATCAAGAACATAAATATCATTACAAAATTATATTAAATAAAATACAATTCAAAACAAAAGTATTATCAAAAACAACATATATGCACGGCTTCTAAAAACATATATGCACGGCTTTCAAGAACATATGTACACGCCTTCTAGATCATTTTCATCACACCGTCTTTCCTATGATTGAGCCATCACGACTTAAACAAGATCATATGTGCACGTTGCGCTTTCTCGTCAAGTTTTTTTAGAACATATATGCCCGTCTCCCAAAAACATGCGCTTTCTCGTCACACCGTCTTTCGGAAGAACATATGTGCACGTTGCGCTTTCTCGTCAAGTTTTTTTAGAACATATATGCCCGTCTCCCAGAAACATATGTGCACGATGCAATTTTTTATGAGCACCTGATCTTGCTTTAACTACACATTGAAGAGAATATACATAATTGTTATAGTAACATTTAAAAAAGTAGCGTTCTTAAAATATAATTAACAACCCATATTAAACAAGCAATATAATTTAATCAAAGCCACTTAGCCATGTTTACATTTCATAGGTTCAAACAAAAAATAAATATACATGTCCGCCAATTATACACTACACCAGATATATTATATAAGACAAAAAACCACTCGTTCAATTCCGTATTCGAAACGAAGAATACCTATAAAATTAACCCTTTTTTTAATTCGAATACAAAGAACATAGACCAATAGACTATATTAAATATGTAAACCAAATTCATATTATAACTTTTACAAGGTTTTAAAAATTCAATAAAAAAATGTCCAAACTATAAGTTACTTCCAAAAACACTATAATATAAGAACAAGAAAATGGTGTCTTTATCCAAATACGTATATCAAATCAATTAAAAAAAACTTACATGATTTGTAGATCAACAAATAAATTTAAAAGGAAGAATTTCTTCGACCCTGTTAATTCTTTTGTAGAGATGGAGGTCGATATAGGCGGCGGGTTTTTTTTTTTTTTTTTTTTTTTTTTTTTTTTCCTTCTAAGATCCAATATTCAAAATAGGTAGTGTAACGAAAGTTCTATAGTACCTGGTAATATAAAACATGTTGGTGAATTGGTTATGAACAATTATGGTGCGGCTAGGGTTTGGGGTGGGCGTCTAGGTGGTGGCGGAGGAAGATGATTTAAGAAAAAAAATACTAGAAAGAGAGGATCTTGGTGAAGGGTTTGTGAATAATATGTGAGAGAAGGAGAAAATCAATCCCAGATCCGATCATACAGGGATATTGACGGTTTAATGAAAAATCAATTAAACAATATACCATTAATACCTTTCACTCAATGACTATAATACCCTTTTCCCCTTTATCAAATAATACCCCATCTTTAGTTAAATTGCAATTTTGGCACTTTTATTTTAACCTTTGATCAACTAATCCAATGGCCCAGATTTGTTTTAAAGAGTTCTGTAAAGTTCTGTACAAAATAATGGTTCTGCATTGAACGCTACACTATATATATATATTAAACGGTTATATTTAAAAAAAAAAAACGGTTAAAACCGGTTTTTTTTCAACGGTAACTTTTTTTTTTTTTTTAAATAAATAAATAAAACCGGATAAAACCGGGTATAAAACCGGTAAAAAACCGGTATGGGGTAAAAACCCATAACCGGTCTAACCGGTTCGGTTTTAGAAAACCGGTTCGGTTTTTAGAAAACCGGTTTTGTCAAAAACCAGTTGCCGGTTTGCACCTCTAATGAGCACAGATATTTTGATAATAATTGGATTTGATTTGAGGGTCCAACCCAAATAAAACCATATGAAACGTGGACACAAGGTAAGTTACTAGCTGCCATATATATTTATGGACAATTAACTTGTCTCATTTATTTTGTCTTTGGTAAACACCTTAAGACAACAACCAAATAATTGGGTTATTTTGGAATATAATATGACACGAGCCCAATAATTGTTACTTACGTATTAAACTATTTATAGTAATGATAGTATCTTTTACGCAGTATTATTTTTGGTGTTATGTCGTTATCCAAAATATATTATTGGATTTGAACCATGATGTTAAGACGAATATCTTTTTAGTTAATATATATTATGACAGTTTGACCTTACTAAAAGATTGATCTTTGCCGACAGATAGGAGCATTCGGTTCCCATTCAGTGGAACCGATGAACTACACTTCTGAATAGATGTGTGGGACAGAGGGCTTGTGGTACATGGTGCCCACCATTTCTTTTCTGGTTTAAGAACCGTGTCGTGAGGCACTGTGTACTTATAACCTCTATGATAAGAGTGAATAGGGACGGTCCGTGGGTGGAATGGTTCTTAAAGCCATTTTTAGCCTTCACTCCATAAATAGGAATAGAGCTACTTTACAAATAAGGCTAATTACTTCGTACCTGACTGTGATAGTCCTCTTGATATCTTATTGGAACTTTGTAACTAGTGGCCTCCTGTCGGTAGTCTTTTCCCAGTGCACGAAGCCCCAACAAGGAAGGCATTAGTGCTTATGGTCCAAAATGCTAATCCATCTTTTTGTGCTACTCCTGCTCCTAGGGCGGGAAGAAGATAAGAAAATACTAAGCATAATCACCTGTTGCTTTTAAAAACTACCTTTCTCTGTCGGATGTTGGTCCAGCCTAGTAGCCTACTACGACGGATCAAATTAGTGACGGATGGAATGTTGTCATTTAATAAAAGAGAATGGAGTTTGACACAAAATTTTGTAGAACAAAAAACATTTACAAAACAAAATCCATTTTACAAGTGAGTATTAAATGATAGATATGACTCAAGCTCAATATGGAGTTAGGTTCCATTAGGGTTAGGTTATTACATGTAGTATGCGCTATAAATGGTTGATCAATAAATATAGCACCTGATGGGGTTTTATTGTCTAACCCGGCAAGGTTTCTGGATCATACCCGCTCATAATACCATGTTAGACAATAAAACCCCGTCAAGTGTTATGTTTATTAATCAACCATTTATAATGCATATTATATGTGATAACCTAACCTTAATGGGTCCTAACTCTACATCAGACTTAAGGGTTGCTCGCTTTTATATGGCTTGGCTTCGCTATCAATTCTATGTAGTGTAGTGGGCATATCTATCATCTAGTAGTAAGAAGTAAACCAAACATATATATTCTTTTGACTAAACACATATTTGAAAGACTTTTTTCTAACAAATAATTGAATACTTAACTAGCACTACATTATTTTGATTTGGACCTATGATGATTGCTAGTTATATATTGACTTTGTGTAAATTGAAAGGACATGAGATCGTTAAACATGTGGGCTAGCTAGATAGAAGAACATGGGCCATCAATATGTACCATGTTTTTTGGTAAAATATTAGCCATGGGTTAGTTACATTGTGTGCACCTAAAGTCCATCGAGTCACCGAACCCGTTTTTGGTTATGGTCTACACAATGCCACGTTAAATTCGCTATTCAGATTCCAGGGAACAAGGTTGTACTTAACCCCACTAGAACCTCATCTTGTTAACCATTAAATAGACCTTTGGGTACACGTCTTTGATTTATGGTTAAATTTGGTATATATACAAATCGTCATTTTTCTTTTGTGTGATATGATAATATATTGATATCGTTATGTCAAAATGTTGGTGCTACGAGTGTACAAATCGTCATCGTCGTATCCCTGTGATGTTTGAATACGAGTGTGCATCGGTTTAATACATAACGATATCATCGGTTTAACATAACTTAGTTAATGCTCATACACTTTCTATAGCTTGTTGAGAGGAGCTGGGATGCCTTTTCTTGTATATTTTGTTCTCTTGTTTGGTTCCTGTTATAAATGTTATCTTTTAAAAAAATAACAATATCAAGTTATAATAGCTAAGTATCATTTATTATATCTTAGTGCTGCATTGTCATAAAAATCACATTATGTTTCAGACCATCCATAATGGATGGTCGTTGAAGAAGGTCACCCCACATTTAATATGCGTTCCCATTACACCTCACATTTAAGACGTGTCCACATTTGGTTTTCCAAGGACTCAGCCGTATATTCGACCGAGTCGTGTGAGTATTGTGTTTGTGGGTGTTTTTATTAAATGATATTTGTGGTGACCGCAGTCGTCTTATTACATCAAATTGGTTATGAAGAAGGTTGTAGCGAGTTGGCGCTGATGTGACAGTGTTGAACGCAGTCATGTGTGCTCATCATCACACCCAGCTAACAAGTAATGATAATTTTATATCCAATGGAAGTCCACTTAACGCATTTACCTTTTTGTTATAACGTCTAAATCACTTGTTTGTCAATATAATATTATTATTATTTTTCGGGCCTACAAATTCCTTTAAATGATCTGTATGTCTAAACTCTAAACTCTAGAGTATAAAAACTAAAGTCCTCCTCAATCCGAAGTTCTAACAGGGGGGGGGGGGGGGGGGGAGGGGGGAGGGGGCTAACTTTATTAACATCTGAAAAAAGAAACATAGCCTTAGCCGTTTTATCTAATGGATATGAATATAGATGGACGAGTGGATAAAATGCATATGAATATGCCATATGAAAATCGATGATGAAAAATTAGATGGTTATCACCAGCAATTTGTTGAGTAGGCACAGTTATACATGTGAACATGCCAATATGAAAGAGTATAGCTACTATTTACTCCGTAACTTTTTATCTGTTGTATGATTGTATCATGCATGTTTATTGATTGGGCCTTTTAATTTTTGTTTTGTCAATTCTTGGGGAGCCCATATTCAGAGTTCCCTCAACTACTTGTTATTGATAAATGATAAACGAGATAGTAGTAGGGCCGAGCATTATAGACCGTGGACCGAACCGAACCGATAAACCGGCCCGAACTAGCCCGACCGGACTAAACATATTTTGGTTCGGTCCTCGGTCCACCCTTTTAACCATTTTCGGTCCTTCGTCCGGTTCGGTCTTACGCACAACCGACATTATGCTTTGTTCGACCAGACCGACCCGGACATGGACCAAATATTTTGGTCCGGTCCTCGGTACAGTGTTTTAGGCCAAATTGTTTTCGGTCCGGTCCCGTGCCGAGCCCTAGATAATAGTGACGTGATTTTAGTGTAATCGATTACGATTTACTATAGACCAACGAGATTTCATATAAAGCTCGGATATGAGTTAAGGAAGTGTGGAGCCAAACACCACAATAAACACGCTAGGTTCAAGGGGTAGCGCCCCTTGTTGCCCAAACGGTACATTTGTTGCCGAAACTGTTGGGAACCAACTATTTTAACCGCCTTGTAAGTTGTAACTGCTAACTTGCATTTGTTTATATCAGATTATATGGTCTCTGTTGATACAAAAGTTGGGCGTACCTGATTGTTGGGCTTTGCTCTTATATCAATTCGTTCCTTAGCACTTTATTACCTGCGTACTAAGAAAATAAACAACACCGTTAGGCTTATCGAGGGATTGTCTCCCCCGATTAGACTCCGGCGTGAGAGTAAGTAATCGAATTTAGGTTTTGGTTTAAGAGTTTAGGGATTCCGTGAATCGTACCTTCAATGAGAATCGTATGATTCTATATATAGGGGCTAAGAAACCGTGTTTCTTGCTCCTTACTCTACGCACGCATGGTGCTTATCCGAGGTAAGGATATCTATTCCTTGAATAGATGATCCTTATCGGATATCCGGAGAGTTAGATTGGGCCTTTGGGCTTCATAAGCCCAAGCGTTGATACTGCGGCCCATACCATTTGTCATGGTAGCCCATTCGTGATGGGCTTAAGTATAAGTAATGTCTATCATTTGGGCTTGCGGCCCAAATATAGGCTATACGTCATCATGTCCCCCCCAGTCTAGTATGCGCGGCACGTAGCCGCGGGTACTAGACTTAATGTAAGCAGCGGTAAGCGTGGCGGGATAATGAACAAATTGTTACCGCCTTTTTGGAGGTGCAATGCACCTAACAGGTTCAAAATAGTTACCTCGGTAATTGGGGGTGGTGTCCACGTATCACTTGGGATTCGGGAAAAAGTGTTGTACCTTTTGATCTTCTAGCCACACGTTTACTGTGAGTGGGATCCACGTGGGCGTGAATTAGGGTTTTTACCACCCTATATAAGAGTGTCGTCCCCCTTTATTTTCACCACACAGTAAAATACACACACAACCACTATTCATCTTCTTCATTTTGAGAGCGTTTTTGCTAGAAAACCTTTGAGCTTCTGTAGGTAATCTTTGTGTGCGTCCACTTAGTTTTAAGATGAACATGGTCGCTCAATTAGAGGAGTTTCGCTCTGCGTTGTCTGTTGAGGATGTGATGCGCTTTTCTTCCGACTATTTTGTGCCTTTGGATGTGCATCCAGAGGCGCCAGATGTCGATGCGTGTATAGCCGACTTCCCCGAAGGGAAGATAGGTTTATACACGAAATTTTTCGAGTACGCTAACTACCGCGTACCTATATCTATATTTCTGAGCGATTTGCTCAATCACTATCGCCTCCACATCTCTCAGCTGCACTGTATAGGTGCGGCGAAGGTGTCGAATTTTGAGGTAAACTGCCGTTTACTAGCGATAGAACCAACTGTAGATTTATTCCGCTCCTTTTACCACTCAACATGGTCGAACGGTTGGGTGTCCTTTGCGAAGCGCCCACGGGCGTTTCAATGTTATACGGAGAAAGTTGACGCCCTCAAGAATTGGAGGGAATTTTTCTTTTGGGTAGACGACGTGGTCTTTCCTTCCAATTTTGAGTTTTATACTCAGGCGTCTTTACCAAGGGATGGGCATCCCGCACCCGGTTCCTATAGTATTGCTGACGCGCAAACGTTAAATGCCAATCGATCGGCCATTAACCCCTATCCGGAGGAGTTTTTGGTGCATGTAGGATTGAGTCGCGCGTATTTTGGCGCAGCGGATGAGGTTCCCACTTTCCTGAGTGAGGATGGCCGGGGTGGGTGTTCATCCTTTGTAATTGTTTGTAAGTTTTTCATCCTTTTTCTTCGCGCATTTACCAATGTAACACCTAAAATCCGAAAGCATGTGAAAAGACCAAATTGCCCTTACAAATTTGAAATTTAATTAAAAGCTTATAAAGTATCCAAATAATTCCCAAACTTCAAACAATGCACAAGTTATGATATCAAATAATTTTAACAACTTAATTTAACATTCATGCAAGCTACAAAATTACCAAATACCCCTCAAGGGCCGAATGACATTTAATTTATATTTACTTTGAATTAAAAACAATAAAAACCTTTTTAAATATGGAAATTAACTATCAATACTTATCCTCAGCTACTAGGCCGAATTTTTGGCCCATATCCCCCCCCCCCCCCCCCCCCCTACTCGGCCAAAATCTGAATAAGGTCAAATCATTCCATTTGTTTCCCAAAAACCCTAGATCGATTTAACAAAACACACAAAATACCCCATAGCCTCCATTCGACTCTCACAATAATCCTAAGCATTTTTCTGTGATCCATCATCATCCAAGAGGTGCTAGAAAAATCCCTTTTTGATTTGTGGAAGCTTGTTTCGATCGTGGTGTTATTTTCTTTTGTCGAGCCATATAATAAGGTAAAATTCATTTTGATTCATTCGACCTCTATAAAAATGATTTCTTATTTTTCTGATGTTCCTTACATCATATAAGACCCACGAAAATTGGTTTCAAGGTTGGAAGATCATTGGTGAAGTCGTGGTGATTTTTGGATCGTTTTGGCTCTACGCGTGTGCTATAATTTGTCCAGCCTATTCTATTTGTTCCAGATCTGGTCTGGTATTTTTCTCACGTCTCTTACATCATATAAGTCTCAAATAAAATGTTCTAATCGATCCATGAATGCTCTATAACGTTTTGGTGAATTAAACCCTAAAAACGCAACAAAACTCTATATCATTGTAAATTAATTTTCTGGATATGAATGATAATTTTTATGAACTTCATATATTAATTATGATCTCGTAAAAATATGGGTTTGAATTATAGAAGCTTAAATTTTGTGTTATTAATTATTTTACAAATCGGCTAATTAAGAAAATGAAGAAGAAAATAAAAGAAACCCTAATCGAGCTAGGGTTAGGGTTTGGTACTTGAGATCTGATCATTATTAATGTTTTAAGGTTAAATTAATGATGGAGTAATAATTGGGAATTAGTTTAGGGCTTGTAACATTTTTGGGTTAATTTTAATAGGAATCCGATTGGTTTTTTAAAAGTATAAGGGGGTGTTTTGCCAACTTTGAAACTTCTGGGATAATTTGTAATATTATATAAATCAATAGGAATATGGGAAAAATATAACTTGAGGGTTCTAAGTGTAAATATTACAAGAAAATGGTTTAATGGTATTTAAATGGCATAACTTGGAATTATATAAAATAGAGGGACTAAAAGTGTAAATTCTGGAATCTTGAAGTTATTTTGAGTAAATAATGATATTAAAAGTATTTTGGGTAATTATGAATAATTATGGGGCTATTGTGTAATTAGTATGGAATTATGATTTAATTTGTAAGTTTTGAAAAGTTAAAGGACTAATTGTGTAATTCCTGAAATCTGAGGGGCTGAACTTGTACAAGGAATAAATCTGATATTACATTCTGAAAATTTATAAAATAAAATGCTTAATTGAGTTACATAAGTATTGGAGGAATTAAATCATGAATTATGTAAATGAAAGGACTTGTTTTGTAAATATTGTAACTAGAGGGGTATAATCTGTAAATTATGAATACTTGAGTATCCATTCGTATTATATGATAAAATAAGTGATCATGGTGTAAAATGGATAAGTTAAGGGTTTAAGGTGTAACTTTGAATACTAAAAGGTTTAAAATGTAATTTTGGAAAGTAAAGGGTATAAAATGCAAAGTTATGAAACCCTAAGGACCAAATGTGTAAATATGTTAAAAGATACTTTATTTCCATTAATAATGATTCAACTTTCTAAATATGGAAACTTTCTAAAAGTGGAAACTTACTATTTATGGAAACCTGCTAAAAGTGGAAAGTCACTTTAAATGGAAAGTTACTAAAACTGGAAAGCCGACTAAAATGAGAAATCTGAATTGAATAAGTTATTAATAACAAGCCGACCATTAATTCGTGTAGATTCGCTGAAGAAGAAGTTTTGCTTTCGACCTTTATGTTACTGTCATGTGTGCACTTGCGGTATAAGGTACAGATATTCTAACCTTTTAGTAAGGTTTCTCATGATTCGTGATCCGTTTCTTTTGCCACTACGATGACTTCTGACCTTTGAATATCCGATATCTCTGGTTCATCTTTTATGATAATTTGATATGAAAACCTTTTGAAAATATAACTTGATGTTCTGGAAGGAAACTGTTTTGAAATGATACTCTATGATTTTGAAATAAAACCATTTTTTTAAATGAAGGATTAATTGGCTTGTATGAAGAATGTTTAAAAAGGGAGATCTTTGAGATGAAATGGGTGAATGATTATTAAAGTTTTAAATCTATTTTCTCTTAACTCTTTCACATTTTATTTTGAACTTACGAAACTTAATAACGAATCTTTTGAAATGAACCTTTGGGAATGAACCTTGGATATTCTGAACCATTGATATGAATTTGGATATTATGACCTTTGATATTCTGAATCTTTGCTATGACTTTGAGATGATTTTGAGATGACTTTGAGATAAACCTTTGCTATATGACCTTTTGCATGACTTTGAGACCTGACTCTTAGTTTGATACCCGAGCCATTTATGTTTCCCTACCTATGGAGGTACCATAGGCATGTCTGTGATGCACCGCTGGCATGACTCATGTGTGGGTGAGTGATTTCTCACGCCGTCCCTTTTTATGATTATTATTATGGCCATTATGACTTTGAGTATATGACTTTGAGATTGACTTTGAGTAAGGGGCGTATGGATTGCAATCCTAGATATGTATGCTTAGTGGATTTAACTATGACTTTGAGTTGACTTTGAGGTGACTGGTGCTGTGTGCAATACACGCCTTTCACAACCTTCTGGGAGCTAGCTACTCCACATTTATGATACATGAGGCCACCCCTCATATTATCTGGTTGCCTGAGAGGTATCCCCTCTGATTGTGAGATTATGAATTGACGGCTTATGACTTTGAGATTATGATGTTGAGTTATGACTTTGAGTTTTGGGCTCGTGGTGGATGACTATCCTATTCTTTTCATTTCTATTACTCTTATTGCTTATTCCTTATGATATTTCCCCAATGCACTATACTTCTGTTCTGTTTCATTATCATTACTTTGTTTATATATCTGTTCACTGAGCTTTTTAAGCTCAGCCGCATTTCCTTTTCCTGCGGCAGGTTTTAGTAGGAAGCTGGGTTATGGGAAGAGAGTGTGACTGGACTTAGAAGACTATGCTTTAATAGTTACGCTGGACTAGAGATGATTAGAAGAAGCTCCTATCTTTTAGACTTAGTATTTATTTTGTAACCTTGTAGTTTCAGATTTTCATTTGTAAACCCTGAATTTCTTTTGTATTTATGTATCACATGCTTGTATTTGTTCTGATATGTCACTGTAATGTAATACTTCTACCCTTATCGGGTTGGGGTGTTACAATTATGGTATCAGAGCCCAGGCTGCGATTCGTAATACATTTACCCTTGACCTGTGAAGTTTGGACCCCTAAGTTTCCCTGTAGGCGCTCATAAGACAACCTTTGAAACTTTACATTAGGATTCCCCATAGGAACCCAAGTTATTACCGGCGAGGAATGGGTAGACTAAGACATTCATGTAAGTATCATTTACTTCCGCATCACTCTGATCGTGCCTTTGCTCTTAGATAAGCCTTATAAGGACCTTTGTTTCAGAAGTTAGAAGTTTTGTAACTTAAGCTTAGTAACCAAGTAAGTTTGGAATACCTCGGAAGGCTACCTGGATACCTTACACATTTAAGTTTTACCTTCAGATTTTGATCTCCGCCTCCGATTTGTTTGATAAGCTGTTTGACACCTTTTCGACCACATCGTAGGTCATTCAACCACAATGTGTTCGACACATTCTGTAAATTCATTACTTATGCTGGGTATGAATGTATCATCCAATACTACTTAACTCTGTATGATCCATTACTACTCCTATGAGAATTTTGGTAATTATGAACCACGAATATGAGAAGTTTTGTTTCCTCTCTTTGAATGACGAACCTTGTCCTGCCAACCGTTTCCTTTGGAAGGGCATGATGTAAATACTATCTCTGTATGGATTTGTTAACTAAGCATAATGATGCTGATGACTGAGATTCTGTAACTCTCACGATTGACAATTATACGATGTTCGTATTACCAATGATACACATCCTACCTGCTACTTAGCTAAATTCCCACACATTGAACTGTTCGTTTATCCATCCCAACATTTTGTTGAACCATGTACTGGACTCTGATATATGAACTATCTGTATGATTTGACGACTGTATTCACTCTATGAATCCTTTGACTTTGAGATGTCTGATTGTACGGTCTTTTGGACTGAATGGCTATTCGTGAAGATACCATAGACTACCATATCTGAAATGTGACCTTAAAAATCTGCTTCACCCCATTCCATTATGATGACTCTCTACATCTGCTAAAAATTTCTGTCACTATGGAAACCCCAAACCCGAACTCATGTGATTATCAAGTTTCCCTGAAAACCATTATTATCAACCCTTGGAAAGTTCTACTATTGGGAAATATTTTGTCATACGAAGATTTTCCGGTATTCTCTGATGAACCTTTTGGTACTCCTTCCTGCTTAAGAAGTAGAGTGGACTTTGAACTGATATCAGTGAAGGAACCATGGTGCCATAAAAGTTGAGAGATTGAAGGAGCCGATGGAATATGATTTCTGCCAACCTTGGTGATTTCTCTTTAGATACTCTTGTTTGTTTAGGAATAAGAACGAAAGAAGTATGCGATGACATATCAACTATCGTGAATTTAAACGTACCACTATCACTAATCATTATCTGTTTCCGCGTATCAATAATTAATTTGGTCTTCCTTTGAAACTCCGCGTCTGATTGCATCATTTTAGATTTGAAGGACTGAAGAAGCAACCATAAAAACTTCTAAGAAGGGGGTTAACTAACTGAGAGTAACCTTTGGGAAGTATATCAGTTCTTGAAGAAGAAAGAAGGCGATGTGAAAATTCCCCGAGATGATTTCTGAAGTTGTCTTTGCACTCGTTATAACATTTATGAACTTGAATGATGCCAATGGTGTTGGCTAGAATAATCATGTTTTTCGCGTGTTTTGGACAAATTGTCATAGTATGACATTGTGTTGTGTTCTAAAACGAAAGAAGAACATAGAGATTATTGGTGAGACGACCCTTTGTTCTGGAAGAGAAAATTGATTGACGTTCAGAAAGCATAATAGACAACACTACCCTGTATAATGTAAAGACAGAGCTTTCACAAGAGGGACCAAGATTGAAGACCGTTATCGGAGTTAGAAACCTGGTGGAAGAGTAGTAGGAGATGGTTGCGACAAGCATTACCATGGAAGAAGCATACAAGAAGAAGTGAGGAACTGGGATAGTGCTCAATCATATATCGTGCAACACGTGAAGATTTCAGCTGGGGCATCAAGACAACCAGACCAAAGAAGACGAACCATTCAACACACAACCTGGAGTCAACAACAACATCATGCACCTATAAACCTGGAGCTATGTTAGAAGACCTGTCGAAGACACGCAGTCTTGTTTCTCTATTCATTTTAGTTGTACTAAGATGAATTGAGAGCAGAAGCAGACCTGCAGATGGAGGGATGCACAGTAATCGCGTCAGAGACTGCCGTTACGATACCACACTACCAAGAGGAGCTGCTGAAGACCGGAGGAACCAGACTCGAGTTTTAAATTCTTTTAATCATGAGGTAAGACGGACAAGAATAAACAGACTACTCCAACTTGGAAGAAATTTTGAAATTTGTAAATGAGTGGACGGATTTGAAAGCGAACATTGTGTTTAGACGAGATGATGCTGTAAAGAATTGACGTTACTGATGGCGTACCTTAAGGTTGAATGACATTCTCGGATTTCCGTTACTCTTCGAGTAATTTCGTCCTCTTAGTTATGTTGTTTGATTTGGACCTCTGAGAATGTAGGTGGACTAAGTGGATTGAGATAAGTTTGTGTGGTTCACGACTTGAGATAAAGTATGACCAGCATGAGGGCATATGTATATGATGCCAGTATTATGACGCCTGGCCAACGTGATAATACTTACATCATATAACGTGCACTTATGGTGGGCATGTGATATTTCGAGGAGTGCCTTAGAAGCTTTAGAATTCTGACATCTGATCAAGATCATCTGAGTTTAGTGAGACTTTAGGTTCATTCTACCTATACGTTTAATCTGCTGTCCTTGATATACGATTCGATACGTTGGACTCTCGACACGTGTTTTGCTGATCTTTGCAACTTCTGATAAGGATCTTAGGTTCCATTAGGAAATTTCTGCCGTTGATGATATCTAACGATATGTTTTCTGTCCGTATACGATTCGCATTCGCGAAGTTGTTCATTATGATCTGCTATGAGTAAAATATGTGATTGTGGACTTTGAGGAAATGAGACCTGTTTGTTTATGAGAATACCTTTGGAAAGTTATCTAAAAGCCGAGACTATCTGAGAAGCTGAAGAGTTAAACCTTATATCACCCCATGTTTGCTACAATTCAATGTATTCTCATCTGATTCGCTTAATCAATTCGATGAAAATCCTATGTATTTTTATACCTCTTCCTAGAGAATTCGATTATCATCCGTTATGTTTGATACATTATCCTTTTGATTCAAATTCATTATGATATGCCCTTCTGAGAAATCTGAAACTGTTTTGACAATAATTACGAGTCATGAGAAACCAATTGGTCTGAATGTCTTTTGGAAGAACCCCCCCCCCCCCCCCCCCCCCGGGCGTGAGAATGTTGTGACGACTTTTGCGGTTTGCTACGACTTCGTCTAACTTTGCGACTTCAAATTTCGAGGACGAAATTTTTCTTTTTAGAGGGGAAGAAATTGTAACACCTAAAATCCGAAAGCATGTGAAAAGACCAAATTGCCCTTACAAATTTGAAATTTAATTAAAAGCTTATAAAGTATCCAAATAATTCCCAAACTTCAAACAATGCACAAGTTATGATATCAAATAATTTTAACAACTTAATTTAACATTCATGCAAGCTACAAAATTACCAAATACCCCTCAAGGGCCGAATGACATTTAATTTATATTTACTTTGAATTAAAAACAATAAAAACCTTTTTAAATATGGAAATTAACTATCAATACTTATCCTCAGCTACTAGGCCGAATTTTTGGCCCATATCCCCCCCCCCTACTCGGCCAACATCTGAATAAGGTCAAATCATTCCATTTGTTTCCCAAAAACCCTAGATCGATTTAACAAAACACACAAAATACCCCATAGCCTCCATTCGACTCTCACAATAATCCTAAGCATTTTTCTGTGATCCATCATCATCCAAGAGGTGCTAGAAAAATCCCTTTTTGATTTGTGGAAGCTTGTTTCGATCGTGGTGTTATTTTCTTTTGTCGAGCCATATAATAAGGTAAAATTCATTTTGATTCATTCGACCTCTATAAAAATGATTTCTTATTTTTCTGATGTTCCTTACATCATATAAGACCCACGAAAATTGGTTTCAAGGTTGGAAGATCATTGGTGAAGTCGTGGTGATTTTTGGATCGTTTTGGCTCTACGCGTGTGCTATAATTTGTCCAGCCTATTCTATTTGTTCCAGATCTGGTCTGGTATTTTTCTCACGTCTCTTACATCATATAAGTCTCAAATAAAATGTTCTAATCGATCCATGAATGCTCTATAACGTTTTGGTGAATTAAACCCTAAAAACGCAACAAAACTCTATATCATTGTAAATTAATTTTCTGGATATGAATGATAATTTTTATGAACTTCATATATTAATTATGATCTCGTAAAAATATGGGTTTGAATTATAGAAGCTTAAATTTTGTGTTATTAATTATTTTACAAATCGGCTAATTAAGAAAATGAAGAAGAAAATAAAAGAAACCCTAATCGAGCTAGGGTTAGGGTTTGGTACTTGAGATCTGATCATTATTAATGTTTTAA
This sequence comes from Artemisia argyi, assembly GCA_030686995.1. Classification (NCBI taxonomy): domain Eukaryota; kingdom Viridiplantae; phylum Streptophyta; class Magnoliopsida; order Asterales; family Asteraceae; genus Artemisia; species Artemisia argyi. The sequence goes on from CM060690.1 coordinate 7,274,455, forward strand.
GGTTAAATTAATGATGGAGTAATAATTGGGAATTAGTTTAGGGCTTGTAACATTTTTGGGTTAATTTTAATAGGAATCCGATTGGTTTTTTAAAAGTATAAGGGGGTGTTTTGCCAACTTTGAAACTTCTGGGATAATTTGTAATATTATATAAATCAATAGGAATATGGGAAAAATATAACTTGAGGGTTCTAAGTGTAAATATTACAAGAAAATGGTTTAATGGTATTTAAATGGCATAACTTGGAATTATATAAAATAGAGGGACTAAAAGTGTAAATTCTGGAATCTTGAAGTTATTTTGAGTAAATAATGATATTAAAAGTATTTTGGGTAATTATGAATAATTATGGGGCTATTGTGTAATTAGTATGGAATTATGATTTAATTTGTAAGTTTTGAAAAGTTAAAGGACTAATTGTGTAATTCCTGAAATCTGAGGGGCTGAACTTGTACAAGGAATAAATCTGATATTACATTCTGAAAATTTATAAAATAAAATGCTTAATTGAGTTACATAAGTATTGGAGGAATTAAATCATGAATTATGTAAATGAAAGGACTTGTTTTGTAAATATTGTAACTAGAGGGGTATAATCTGTAAATTATGAATACTTGAGTATCCATTCGTATTATATGATAAAATAAGTGATCATGGTGTAAAATGGATAAGTTAAGGGTTTAAGGTGTAACTTTGAATACTAAAAGGTTTAAAATGTAATTTTGGAAAGTAAAGGGTATAAAATGCAAAGTTATGAAACCCTAAGGACCAAATGTGTAAATATGTTAAAAGATACTTTATTTCCATTAATAATGATTCAACTTTCTAAATATGGAAACTTTCTAAAAGTGGAAACTTACTATTTATGGAAACCTGCTAAAAGTGGAAAGTCACTTTAAATGGAAAGTTACTAAAACTGGAAAGCCGACTAAAATGAGAAATCTGAATTGAATAAGTTATTAATAACAAGCCGACCATTAATTCGTGTAGATTCGCTGAAGAAGAAGTTTTGCTTTCGACCTTTATGTTACTGTCATGTGTGCACTTGCGGTATAAGGTACAGATATTCTAACCTTTTAGTAAGGTTTCTCATGATTCGTGATCCGTTTCTTTTGCCACTACGATGACTTCTGACCTTTGAATATCCGATATCTCTGGTTCATCTTTTATGATAATTTGATATGAAAACCTTTTGAAAATATAACTTGATGTTCTGGAAGGAAACTGTTTTGAAATGATACTCTATGATTTTGAAATAAAACCATTTTTTTAAATGAAGGATTAATTGGCTTGTATGAAGAATGTTTAAAAAGGGAGATCTTTGAGATGAAATGGGTGAATGATTATTAAAGTTTTAAATCTATTTTCTCTTAACTCTTTCACATTTTATTTTGAACTTACGAAACTTAATAACGAATCTTTTGAAATGAACCTTTGGGAATGAACCTTGGATATTCTGAACCATTGATATGAATTTGGATATTATGACCTTTGATATTCTGAATCTTTGCTATGACTTTGAGATGATTTTGAGATGACTTTGAGATAAACCTTTGCTATATGACCTTTTGCATGACTTTGAGACCTGACTCTTAGTTTGATACCCGAGCCATTTATGTTTCCCTACCTATGGAGGTACCATAGGCATGTCTGTGATGCACCGCTGGCATGACTCATGTGTGGGTGAGTGATTTCTCACGCCGTCCCTTTTTATGATTATTATTATGGCCATTATGACTTTGAGTATATGACTTTGAGATTGACTTTGAGTAAGGGGCGTATGGATTGCAATCCTAGATATGTATGCTTAGTGGATTTAACTATGACTTTGAGTTGACTTTGAGGTGACTGGTGCTGTGTGCAATACACGCCTTTCACAACCTTCTGGGAGCTAGCTACTCCACATTTATGATACATGAGGCCACCCCTCATATTATCTGGTTGCCTGAGAGGTATCCCCTCTGATTGTGAGATTATGAATTGACGGCTTATGACTTTGAGATTATGATGTTGAGTTATGACTTTGAGTTTTGGGCTCGTGGTGGATGACTATCCTATTCTTTTCATTTCTATTACTCTTATTGCTTATTCCTTATGATATTTCCCCAATGCACTATACTTCTGTTCTGTTTCATTATCATTACTTTGTTTATATATCTGTTCACTGAGCTTTTTAAGCTCAGCCGCATTTCCTTTTCCTGCGGCAGGTTTTAGTAGGAAGCTGGGTTATGGGAAGAGAGTGTGACTGGACTTAGAAGACTATGCTTTAATAGTTACGCTGGACTAGAGATGATTAGAAGAAGCTCCTATCTTTTAGACTTAGTATTTATTTTGTAACCTTGTAGTTTCAGATTTTCATTTGTAAACCCTGAATTTCTTTTGTATTTATGTATCACATGCTTGTATTTGTTCTGATATGTCACTGTAATGTAATACTTCTACCCTTATCGGGTTGGGGTGTTACAACCAACTAATCTTTCGTTGTTTTCTTGCTTCATTTTTATATGTGCAGAGATGGACTTATTCGCAGTGGTGAAGCTTGATAAGCCAAAGCAGGTGACCATAGGGGTGCGTCCTCTGAGGGAAGGGGAGCTGCCTTTGCTGGAAGCGACCGCGGGGCGTTTGACTGTTTTGCCCGCGACAGTTCCCGAGGACACGCCACCACTTGTGGTGACGCCCGTCCAGAGTATGGCGCCAGAGGTAGTGGTGGCGCCCACTGTGGTGCCTGAAGTGGAGGTGGCGCGCGAGGAGGCGCGCTCAGGGTCATCTGACAGTATTCGGATCCTGAAACCTGAGGAGGTGTTGAGGGAAGAGGTTGCGCAGAACTTGAAGCGCAAGGGAGATGCTGGAACCAGTGGCACCAGCAAGAGGCGTCGACACGTCATCAAAGACGCAGAGTCGAACGCGGAAGAAACTTCGACCTCCGGCGCACGGTTGAAGGCTGATGCTTCTCCGTTTCTGTAAGTGTGCATTTCTTCTCTATTTTTTTTTTTTTTTTTTTTTTTTTTTTGCAATTACTTGTTGTAATTTTTTGTTGACTGTCTTTGTTCCGTAGGGATGACGACGCGAAGGACGATGAAGTATCCTCTCCGCAGAATGAAAACAAGGGAGAGGATACCTTGGCAGCTGATGGTGGTGAGGCGCAGCAACTTCTTGATGAGTTGGCTGCGACTACTGCCCGTCAGGCTGAGCTGGTGGCGCAGCTGAAGGGAAAGCGCGTTGGGGAGAGTCGTGCTTTGGCCCAGAAGGAAGAAGAGTTGGAGAAGCTGCGCGTGCTATTGGCGGGCGTGCAGGCTGAGCTCGGGGAGTCAAGGGCGTATGGGGAGAAGATGGCTCAGGACAAGATGAGCATCTTGGCTGATCTGCTACATGCGAGGGCGTGCAACGAGCAGATAAAGGCCAAGGCATCATGGTCTGTGTCGTTCCTTGAGGAAAAAAGGTCTGAGCATTATGCTACCCTGCAAGAGTTCAAGGAGCGCATGGAGAAGACGCTCGTGATGTATGAGGAGAAGCTGCGCGCACTTAGCATTGAGTACGACGAGGAGCTGTATCCTCATCTCATGTCTGTGATTGCTGAGCGCAGGTATTCTTACACCCTTATCTTTTAGAATTGTTTTCTTCACTCCATTTTATCTTATCTTGTTACCACTTTGTGAATGCAGGTGGTTGATCAGCCATGGGCTTCGTCTGGCAGCTCTAAGTACTTTAGAGTCTGCGGAGGTGGTGGAGGCCTTTGGGAAGGTTGTCCACTGCGCGATGGTGCGTGGCCGTTCGCAGGCGATGGAGGAGCTCCGTGAGGCCAAGTTGCTGGAGAAGGATTTGGCGGAGATTCCTGGTTATAGCTCAACGGCGTACGATGAGCTGGTGGAGGCGATGGCGGGGCTGAAGGTTCTTGAGCTGCCGCATATAGGGAAATTGGAGCGCGACCAAGATGACCCTATAGCTGTGTTAATGGCCGGTTTAACTTTGCAGCGCCATCTTGAGAAGAATGCGGAAGAGGAGTTAGACTATTATCTAAAACCTGATGTATCGCAGCTTCAAGTCCCAGTTTTTGCGCGGCCCCGTGATATCCTCAAGCCTTTTGCTCTGGAGAAGGAAGTCCCCTTGAAGGAGGTGCTGGAGCAACATGCGCAGAGGGCTGCTGTGAAGAAGGGTATCAAGGGCAAGGCCGTGATGTGCGGTATTGGCGCTGCACACCTTCCTAGATCAGATGGCGTGGCTGTAAGTGTTCCAACCGTATCGATGCAGGATGCCATAATCTTGAGTAAGTTGAAGGAAGGGAGTTCCGCCGCTCCAGAAGAGAGCCATGATCACCGCCATAGCATATAGGTTGTTTGTGAACTTATGTATTTTGTCCTTGTAATTTAATGAATATGGAATAAAATACATTTTGTTATAAGCTCGTAACTTAAATATACTTGCATTGTTTGCTAAGTTTGATTATTTTACTAAGTCTTTTAAGTGCGTGACTTAAATATACTTGCATTGTTTGCTAAGTTTTATTTTTGACTAAGTCTTTTAAGTGCGTAACTTAAGTATACTTGCATTGTTTGCTAAGTTTTATTTTTGACCAAGTGTCTTGGCTCGTTATATTGCTAAGCTCGTACGGTGTACTTGGTATATGCGCATCCGTCGTGGGGTGCGCATATGAAACTTACTTTGACGTCTCAAGAGTAAGGCGCTTAGCAAGGATACGTGATCCAATGTTGATGGGTTTGCAACCCTCTTATTCAACGAGTAAATTAGTAGGTTAACTCATCCTTTATGCCTTCGTGGGTCTTTAAGTGGTGCATGCACGCCATGTAGGCAAAAAATATAAGATAGACAATATTGACATATATGCAATAAAGTAAAAGTGCGCTATGGAGTTAGCTAGAAACCATAACATTTTATTAATACTTGCAAGTTTATTGAAAAAATGGAAAACATAATTCCTAAGAAAGAAAAGAAAGACAAACACTTATTGGGCACCGCGTAGGGTGTGAGTGTGTTTGTGTAAGGGCCGTAGCCTAAAAGTAACATCTTTTGAGATTACAGATGTTCCAAGTGCGCGCTAGGTCGTGACCTTCCATATCGCGCAACCTGTATGCGCCGTTGCCGAGCGCGTCTGTGACCTCGTAAGGTCCTTCCCATTTGGGTCCGAGCTTGCCTGTGTCTTCTACGTGGCTCGCGTCATTGGCGCGGTAAACAAAGTCTCCTGGTCTGAATGAAGTGTTTTTGACTTTTGCATCATAATACTTCTTCATTTTTGCCTTAGCCTTTGCTTCACGTATAGCTGCGCGTTCGCGTCTTTCTTCCAGTATATCTAAGTCTATGCGCCGTTCCTCGTCATTTGTTGTGACGTTGACCTCTGCCGTGCGTATAGTTGGCATTCCTATCTCGGCTGGTATGACGGCTTCTGTTCCATAGACTAAGGAGAATGGCGTGTCGCCAGTACTGGTTTTGATTGTCGTGCGATGCGCCCACAAGACGTGCGAGAGCTCATCTACCCATCTTCCTTTATGTCTGTCAAGGCGCGCTTTTATGCCTTCGCCTAGACTGCGATTAGCGCGCTCAACTAGGCCATTGGTTTGTGGGTGTTTGACTGAAGCAAAGTGTTGTGTGATGTTTAATTGTGCGCACCAATCTTTGAATGGGTTATCACAGAATTGTTTTCCGTTGTCTGATACGATCTCGCCTGGTAGGCCGAAGCGACAGACAATATTGTCCCAGACAAAGCGTTTTACTTGGTTTCCCGTAATGTTCACCACAGCTTTTGCTTCAATCCACTTTGTAAAATAATCTATGGCTACGATGAGGAATTTTACTCCTCCCGCTGCGACGGGAAAAGGTCCTGCGATGTCGATACCCCATTTGTAAAATGGCCATGGTGAGGTGATTGGTGTTAGCTCGTGTTGTGGTCGGCGCGGAATAGGTCTGTGTACTTGGCAGTTGCTGCACTTTCTTATTAGGTCGCGTGCGTCGCGGTGCATTGTTGACCAATAGTATCCTGCCCTCAAAGCGCTTGCCACCACGGATCGCGGTCCTGAGTGCATACTACATGATCCAGCGTGAAGTTCGCGGAGTACATAGTCTGCTTGAAGGGGTCCAACACATCTGAGCCATGGTTGTAAGAAAGATCGCCGATAGAGTACGTTGTCGCGGAATTCGAATCGTTGCGCTGTGCGCCGTATTCTTCGAGCGTCTTTATTATCTTGGGGTAGGGTTCCCTTGCTGATAAATTCGATGATAGGTGTCATCCACGTGGGATCTTGTTCTTCTATCACCGTTGATATTTCCATATCAAGGATGGACTTGTTCTTTAAGGTTTCCACCAATACCTGTTTTGAAAGGTGTGCGAAGCTTGTAGATGCGATCTTGCTGAGTGCGTCCGCCTTTCTGTTTTCCCCTCTAGGTACTTGTTTTATTGTGAACCTATCGAAGTTTTTGATCAGAGACTTTGTCTTTTCCAGGTATTGGATCATATGATCATCCTTGGCCTCGTATTCTCCTAACACGTGGTTAGCGACTAGCCGAGCATCTACGTTTGCCTCTAGGTTGCGTACACCCATTTGAATTGCGATGCGTAGTCCGGCCAGTAGGGCTTCATATTCTGCCTCATTGTTTGTGGCTGTGAACTCGAAGCGTAGCGCATAGGTGAATTCCATACCTTCTGGATTTGTAAGAATGAGTCCTGCGCCTGATCCATCTGCGCATGAGGATCCATCGGTGAACAGTGTCCATGGTTCCTGTAGATCCGTTTTTGCTGCAGATGTTGGGCTGTCGCCCTCTGGCTTCTCCACGATAAAATCAGCTAAAACTTGCCCTTTGATAGCAGTGCGCGGCCTGTATGAGATGTTGTACTCACTGAGCATTACACTCCATTTTTGTAAGCGTCCCGATGCATCTGGTTTAGAGATAACTTGTTTAATTGGCTGATCAGTGATTACCGCAATTGGATGCGCTTGGAAGTATCTGCGCAGTCTTTTGGCAGCGAACACTAAAGCCAAGACCAGTTTTTCCATGGCGCTGTAGTTAACCTCTGTTTTCTTTAAGGCTTTGCTTACGAAGTATATGGGTGTCTGGACGGAGTCTCTATCTGTCAATAGTACTGCGCTAACTGCTCCGTGGGTTGCTGATAAGTACATGATTAGTTCTTCCCCTTGTCGCGGTGCGACTAGTTTGGGAAGAGATGCCAGATGATGTTTGAGTTGTTGGAAAGCTTCCTCCGCTTCATTGGTCCAACGAAAGTCTCCCTTTTTTGTACACTTCGTGAGTGTTTTAAAGAGAGGAAGGGACTTGTCCGCTGACTTAGATAAGAAGCGATTCAGCCCTGCCAGCTTTCCATTCAGTGATTGGACTTCTTTGAGTGTGCGCGGGGAGGGGAGATCAATAACAGCCTTTGTCTTCTCTGGGCATGGTTTGATTCCATCGGGTTCTATTAAGTATCCGAGGAACATGCCTTCAGTTGCGCCAAAGGTGCACTTTTTTGGATTCAGTTTCATGTTTATCCGCCCCAACGTTCGGAATGTTTCCTCGATGTCGTGCACTAACTCATCCTCTGTATGGCTTTTTATAACAAGGTCGTCCACGTAGACTTTCAAGTTGCGGCCTACTTGTTTTTCGAAAGCTGTGTCCACCAGCCGTTGGTATGTCGCGCCTGCGTTCTTTAAGCCAAAAGGCATTTTTGTGTAGCAGTATACCCCTTGACTGGTGTGGAAAGCTGTTTTTTCTTCATCCTCCACTGCCATTTGGATTTGGTGGTACCCTTTATATGCGTCTAGGAAGCACTTGAAGGGGTATCCACATAAGGATTCAACCTTCCAATCAATTTCTGGCAATGGATAGCAGTCTTGCGGGCATGCTTTATTGAGATCCGTGAAGTCCACGCACATCCTCCAGCTACCATCGCTCTTCTTTACCATGACTGGGTTAGAGAGCCAGTCGTGGTAGTACACTTCGCGCATGATGCCCACATCTACTAACTTGTGTACTTCTTCCAAAATAGCTTTTGCACGATCTGGAGCCTGGCCGCGCTTCTTTTGTCGTATTGGAGGGTATCCTTGTCGGATTTGTAGTTTGTGCTCTGTGATAGAACGAGGCACTCCTGTCATATGCTTTGGTTCCCATGCAAAGATGTCTAGGTTCTTTTGCAAGAGTGCGCATACGGCTGCTTTACCTTTGTCAGATAAAGATCCTCCAATCGAAACTTGTTGTTCCGGATAGTCTGGATGAATAGCGACCTTTAAATTTGGCGATTTTTCCGTGCGCTGTTCTGGAATAGTATCTGCTTCAGTTGTCACTGCGATACATTCTCTTGGTGGTACCGTTGTGTTATAGAGAGTAACCACTCCTCCTTCAACTGGGAATTTAAGCATTCCGTGTGCTGTCGATGGTACTGCGCGCATGGATGATATTCCTGGTCTTTTAATTATGCCATTGTATGGTGAGGGAGACTTGATTACCATAAAATTTATCCATGCCGCAGTTGAGTGTTGCTCATCTCCTACAACCACCAATAAGCGTAACTGCCCCATGGGCCAGATTTTTTCTCCTGTAAATCCTGTTAGTGACATTGTAGCTGGTATCAACTGACTTTGGATTTCAGGTCGCAGCCTTTTGAAGCAGTGATCATACATGATGTCTGCGGATGCTCCTCCATCAATATACATGCGGTGGATGTCGTGTCCTCCTGCATGTATTTCAATGGTCAGAGGTTCCACGACTGCGTTGTCCGCAGCGATTGTAGGGAAGGATATCTCTTTTTCTGGAGAGAATTTTTGGCTGACTTTTTGCTTTATTTTGCGCTGCCATGATTGTATCATGTATATAGTATCAGCCTTTTCTTTTGGGGGTTCTTTCTTGCCTCTATTTCTCTGTCTCTCTTTTCCTTCCTTGATGTTTTTTACGAGGTGGTCCATCCTTCCTTCTCTCACTAATTTTTCGATTAGTTGTTTCAGTTGGACGCACTCGTTAGTTGTATGGCCCTTTTGGCCGTGGTACTCGCAGTATCCACTACCTTGGCGTTTTTCTTCTGCCGTTTTAATTGGTGGTGGTCTTGGGAAGTTCGCACCTTCTGTTGCAAATATCTCCCTTGGAGTTTTAGTGAGAGGAGTATATTTGTCGTTGTCTCTTCCACTGCGGTAGTTCCTGCCGCGGTTATTGTTTTGATCATTGGATTGTCTCTGCGGCTGTTCTTGTTGCCTATAGTTTGAATATCCTTTTTTGCTATCCGCAGCAGCTGCTTCTCCTTGTATAAAGGATCTGGTGCGTTTTGTGAGTTCATCGAAAGACTGTGGAACTCTATCATTGAGCTTTCGGATGAGTTCTGGATTATTAATTCCATTCATGAACCCTGAAATTTTTAGTATTTCGGGACATGCTTTGACTTGTATGCACTCATCCTTGAAGCGCTCCATGAAGGCGCTGGTTGATTCTCCTTGGCGTTGCTTCACCCTTGCCAATTCTACAGGATTTTTAGCGCACTTCTTTCGCTGGGTGAAGTTGTGGCGGAATGCTTTTCGTAATTCCTCAAAGCCGCCTATACTCCTACGTGGGAGTTTGCTAAACCATGTGCGCGCGTTCCCTACCAATGTGGAATTAAACATGTGACACCACACAGGCTGTGGCCAATTTTCGATAGTTGCGGCTGACTCGAAAATTTTTAGGTGGTCATCTGGGTCACCTGTTCCATCGTATGTCTTCACATTAGTGGGCATGCGCCTGCGCCTGTCGTCTGAGTAATCACTTATGCGACGTGTGAACGCATCAATTTTGTGGCGTCGCCATGGGAGAGACATATCCTCGTTCTCTTCCTCGCGACGTTTTCCTTTTGATTTCCAGTGCCCTGTTTCTTTATCCTCGTTGTCCGAGGAATCGCTGGAGGAAGAATAATCTCTCCTTCGGCGTTTGCGCCTGCTCCTTTCAGAAGAGGAGCCTGAGGGATCTCTGCTTGGGGATCTCCTCCTCCCCAATCTATCTTGTATTCGCCTACTTTCAGGTTTGGAAGATCCTTGGCTTGGCGAATGCTGAGGCCCTAATCGATCGTGTATTCCCCGACTGCCAAGTCTGGAATGGACATTGGTGCGCCTACCGCTGTCTCCAGAGTTTTGTGAGTCAGGTACCGCACCTAACCTATCATGGACAGAGGTACGTTCTGTACGTCTTCCTCGCGGGTGGCGCGATGGTGATGGTTCGCGTTCTGGACCAAGATTAAGTCGGGTTTGCGGATCCGCACCTGCTCTTCTTGCCGCTTCTTCTTGCATGAGGGCATTTAATGTTTCATAATTTTGGGATACAAAGTTTCTCAAAGTCAGATCCGGTGCGTCCTCAGTTGTTGCAAGAATTTCTTCCTCAGTGTTAGGCGCCCTGTTCCGTTCAGGAGCGCCTGGCGGCACAGTGTTGTTCACTGCGGGTGTAGCCTGATGAGGAGTGGTGAAGAGGGTGCGTTGGAGTTCTTCAACGCTGGGGACCTCTAAAGTAATCCTGGGTAGTTCTACCGCTGGGGGAGGTTGGGTTGTCCCTGCCTCATGGTGACCAGGTGTGCTGGTTGTCCCAGCGACTTGTCTAGAGGTTGGATCTTGTTGATTCTTCCTCAGATGGTCACGTTTTTCTGGCTGCGGAGTCCGCTGGCTCGAATTCTTATGTTTCGTCATTCTAGTCCGTTGTAGGGTCCCACGGATGGCGCCACTTGTTGATACAAAAGTTGGGCGTACCTGATTGTTGGGCTTTGCTCTTATATCAATTCGTTCCTTAGCACTTTATTACCTGCGTACTAAGAAAATAAACAACACCGTTAGGCTTATCGAGGGATTGTCTCCCCCGATTAGACTCCGGCGTGAGAGTAAGTAATCGAATTTAGGTTTTGGTTTAAGAGTTTAGGGATTCCGTGAATCGTACCTTCAATGAGAATCGTATGATTCTATATATAGGGGCTAAGAAACCGTGTTTCTTGCTCCTTACTCTACGCACGCATGGTGCTTATCCGAGGTAAGGATATCTATTCCTTGAATAGATGATCCTTATCGGATATCCGGAGAGTTAGATTGGGCCTTTGGGCTTCATAAGCCCAAGCGTTGATACTGCGGCCCATACCATTTGTCATGGTAGCCCATTCGTGATGGGCTTAAGTATAAGTAATGTCTATCATTTGGGCTTGCGGCCCAAATATAGGCTATACGTCATCAGTCTCATTTGAACATATGAGAAACTTAACATAATAATTTGTTTTGCTTATTTTTCTTGTGACTAGAAACTAAATGTTCTTCCTTTTTTATCCCAATAAGGATTTCATGATACCGGTCATTAAAAGATTCAAATACTTTATTCGAAAAGTGAACATACACAATTTGAAAAGATTATCCAACATTATCATCACACCCTAACCCAATTTCTAACCGGTAGCAACCAGTAAGTGCTCAAATCTACGAGTTACAATGAATATTCGATCATTATTATACGGTTAAAGTACCTACACTAAACAATTGTTAAGGTTATTGGTGTGGACTTGAGATCCTTCAAATCTTCAATCGAGTATTAAGTTGGACCCTTCCATGCTATAACTTTGGTGCAAATCCTTGGATAAGCAGCTAAATTATTTTTATTAAAATGAACTTTGTGCAAAAAATAATTTAACGTTTTCTCAGTATGAACGGACACTCTTTTAAGTAGTGTAACGAGTCTTTCATAAGGATGAGCTCAATATTGTCTTTCATATATCATCAATGTGTAAGCCAGTCAACTTTTCTCGATTTTCAATGTTTTTACAAAGAAACATGTAATGTTCTACAAGCCGAAAACAGTGGATTAATCGAGCAACTTCCCGTTTCAACTTAGAACTATAATGCAATATACTTGTAGTCAACTACTCTATATTAAGAAGGAATTAAGGCTAGCTTAATAGACTCGGTAGACCTTGGTCGGTCTAGGCTGACACGTCCCCCTATTAGACTTCTCCCCATGCGACGCGTCCCATAAGCAGAAAATGGAGAAGGAGGTCAGTCTCCCGACCGACTTGTGTGCATGTTTGTGTGAGTTTTTATGTAAAATGTGTTTTTATGGGTATTTTTTTTTGTGGTGTCGGTCTCTTTGTTATATTAAGTTGTTCACAAAGTAGTCTAAGAGAAAAAAAGTTGAAGTGATAGTGATGAGGATCTTACTAGTAGTAGAAGTGTACTACTAAACATAAGTTACTGGTGTGTTTTTCTTTTTGGTCGTGACTTTATAAGTAATCTTACTTCTCAACATAAGTATACCAAACTGAAGTTACTGGTTTGGTCGTGACTTTTATTTTAAGTTCCCTTATTTATTTGTTCTAGAATAATTAGGTTATCTTGTTCTACAAGTTTTAATACCAATATAGGGTTTAGGTTTTATTGTAACGGATCTTTTGATTATTTATTATTAACAAACTTTGTGTTTTAAGAGTTATTCTCTTGTTTTGACTTTATTCCTGTAAGGTACGCTTTGTTTATCACCTTTGAATTAGGGTTTATTTATATTCACTTCTATGCGTCCTGCGTCAGACAGAGAAGATGAAAGTCGCCTAAAGTTCCTTATTAATACTCTAATATATCTTATCAATATTGATTGAAATTTGAAAGTGAGTTGATGAAAAAAAACAAGAATGTGAAAGAAAAGCTTCGAGTTAGCATAATAAGACAACAAACTTCACCACCAAGACATAACACACTTGAACACAAATATACCTCACCAAAATACGCACACTACACGACTCGAACTTGACAACAACCGAGTCTTACAAATTTGCCATGTTAGAAGCGTTGAACCCACACCTCCATAGCAATGAAGACATGTCTTGGGTGCCCAAACCTTATTACGTCTGGCCTAATATACTTTTAGTCAACTACTCTACATTTAGAAGAAATTAACATGGGAAGTGATATATATACATCACAAATTATACATGTAATACATAATGTAATAATGTACAACATCATATATGGATATTTGTGGTGTGGAGATCACTTCATATTAGGGTCGTCTCACTGATTTGGGTAGCCTGGTGCGAAATTACGAATGAGACTCTCATAAATCATGAAAAATTTAATTATTTTTGAAAATAAAAAATTCTTTAATATTACACAAAAACACTATCAATTCAATTTTGATAATATTTAACAAAAACACTAAAATTAAACATTATATACTTAGATATGTATAAAACTATAAATATATATAGATGTATACTAAATTAGAGGCCCTTTACAATGAAGGATCATATGTGATTGCACCACTTGTATATGCTAATCACCGCCGCCGCTTGATATCACCTCCCACTTAATACTGTATATCTTATCGATGACGATTGAAATTTGAAAGTAAAGTTATGAAAAAACAAGGAAAGCAATGTTTTCAAAAGCCAAATGATTAACCCAGGGCACTCTTTCATACATAGTACAAGAAAACAATAAAAGTAAAGTACAAAATAGACAAAGATAGACAAACAAGACAAGAAGTACACACGTGACAATACATAGAAGCTTTCTCACTCTCTGACCATCAAAGCATCACACCACATGCTCTCATACGTCTCCACAATTTTTATTTTAATTTTCTGACATAGATTCACTACCATCTTTCACTTTGCATTTACTCCATATTTTAACTAAGAAACATATTTTTTAACAACTTGACAATGTTGTTGTAGTAGTAGTATCTAGCTAGGAAGAGTATAATCAGCTTCCGGCTTCACCTCATTTCGCCAAACATTGTACTGTTTTATTAGTTTGAGTTTGTGAAGTGATTGATGGAAGTACTTCAAATGAGTCATATTCATCTTCAATGTCACCTGTTTCATTGTCTCCTAATTCTTCTTCTTCATTTGTTTTTGTTGATTTGTATGGTAAACGTCGTCAGATTGCTAAGGTTCAGGTTCTCGAACGAGAGATTGGACTACTTCAGGTTTGTTGTAATGCCTTATTAGTTGGTGATTAGTTATCTAGGGTTTACAATTTAATTTGTTTGGGTAATCAATGCTTAAAACACATGTGTAAGCTTGTTTAAGCACCTTATTACACTAACAAGCTGTTTCGATTACCCCAACAGCTTATTTGCGCCAGCTTATTTGGCGCAAATAAGCTGTTTTATATAACCCTTTATTGAGTTTTTCAAGCTAATGAGCATAAGCTCTTTAAATTAGTAAACCAAAATGCCCCCCATAAGTAGTTTCATTGCATTTTGCTCTAAGGTTTCTTTTGTATTATTGATGTTATTTTGTTATAGCAAATGCTTGATAATGACTCGCTTAACCGAGGGTAACATTGTTAACAGGATGAGATTAAATCACTTGCAGAGCTTGAACTTGCATCAAGATGTTGCAAAGAGTATGCCACAATCATATATTCCTGTACTAATAGTGTATTTCCACTTCTGTTGACAAATGATATTTGCATACAGGCTTGGCGATTATGTGGAAGCTACACCAGATCCGCTCGTAGCACTGTATGATTTCTTCGACCTAGATTTATCCATTTTCAGGATTTAAGTAAGTTAACTGTTTTAAGTTTTTTTTGGAGCAGAAATAAGCCACATGGTAAATCAAGAGGCTTCTGGAAGAACTTTCGGTAGACTTTTATACAATCTTTTTAGAACAATGCATGATTCCATAACCAACAATCCCGCCGTCTATCCTAATTTCTTGTTTTTACAGGAGAAAGATCGATTCGATGTTATGCTGTTGTTGTTGTTGTTGTGGTGGTTGTAACACAAACTTATGTTGCTCATGCTGTCCGCCGGCAAAAGACTGCTGTTGCAGTGACAACCAAGGGAAAAAATGTACCTCAGGATGCTGCAAATGTCCCGAGATTTCATGCCGTTGCAGCTGCAATCCGTCATGTCCTAAATGTTCAATTTGTTGCTGTTTTAACCCATGCTCATGCTTTTAAATGCATGATATGAACGCTTTCGTGGCATCAAAAGCGCCTGTAGATTGCTATTTATTTGATCTAAGAGAACATTCAATAATGACGTTTTATGTGAAAGCAATATATTTCAACCAAACATGAAACGAGAAGTGTATTTACTAATCTCTGCAGAAAATATACTTTCAATTCATCAACAGAATTAATGCACGACTCCATGATCTTTCAGTACAAATCTGAGAATACACAAAATCCATCTTTCGGCATTAATTTTCAAAACCTATGAACGACAGCACAAGAGTTTAGAAAAATCAACAAACGTCTCCCATGCTCCACAATTGTACCATTCTTTAGTGGCCATACTTCTGGAACTCCCATTCACTGTTATCTGCAGAAACAGAAGGCGCAAGCAGTTAACACCAGGTTTCAAAGATAATTATAAAGGAAGCATGATGCGTAAAGAGTAGTTATGTACCAAGAGGGCAAACTTGACGTGTTTTCAACCAGCGGCTAATGCAATGGAAATGGAATGCATGGTTGCAGACACCTGTGAGAGTGTAACATTAATCATTAACAAAGATTCAGGGACTGGCTAACGGACCCAATAATAAATTACACAGAACAGATGCACTAAAGAGTGGCAAACGCAGCCAAGCATGGATGTAAACCCCTGCCAGTGAATAAGCTGATGTCCGGACAATAACTGAAAGTGTGTGTAAAATACAGCAAGAAATTTGAGCAGGGGAGGTGCACATATTGTGTCATGCAAGTTTAGTCAGTATACTACTAGGAGCAGCGGTGGTAATTGAGAGCCTCGTTTACTTATGAATAAGTCAATTTGGGTACTGTTTTCCTTCTACCAAATAAATTATCAGCTTAAAGGCGCACAAAACTCAACCAAGCTGGCAGAGTTTCGTATTAATCAAATCAACTTTTTAAATTTTTTCCTGTCATCACTACAATAATATAAGTTTTGTACAGTCAAGAAAGCTAATCACTTACTCATATAACTGTCAATAGCTATGGTCATAAAAGTGAGGGCAGTGATGCGAAATCCATTTACTCGCTGACTATCAGGTATGAATGTTTAACGAGACATGCTCATATACAAACAAAAACATATACCAAATCCCGCCGGAGCATGGTATGGGGGAGACATGCTCTATATCTATATCAATAGTACTTCCAGACTCTTGGTTTATATTGATACATCAAAAAATAAACAGTTTAAAAAACTAGAGCAAAATATCGGCCAACGTCTCTTGTAGAACTTTGAGACAGAGCATCAGCGATATGCTCATACCCGACACTAGTATGTTGGCACAATTACATATTACATTTACATATAAGCTATAATTAAAAGTATGACCAAAATTATAATTTCCTTAAATCTTAAAATACAACCTATAATATAAATAAGGTTCATCCCCAATACCATGCAGGAGACCTAAATGCAATTAGGCTGCGTATCTGATCAACATTTTGTACAGTCAAGATAGCTAATCACTCAACCATAAGTCCATAACTATTGATAGCTACAGTCACAAAAGTGGGGGACGAGATAGAAAATACATTTACTCGGTTGACTATCATATGTATGAATGTTTAAAGAGACATGCTCCATGTCACTAATATTTACATACTCTTGATGCAGTTTGATACATCAAAAGATAAACCATTTGAGAAAACTGGTGTGAAAAATGGCCAAGGCCTCTTGTGGAACTTTACGACAGAGCATTGGCGTTATCTGACACATTCTAGTTTGTTGGCACAATTACATACGCATGACCAAATTTATAATTTCCTAATAGCCTAAAATACAAATATGCAATAACAATGCAAATAGAAGATGGAGAATAAAAATTGCTTCTTTTCAACCATGGCTGTTTGGAATAGTTACCAGCATTATGAGCCTTATGGAGTCAAGAGACAAAATTACACTCTTGGTTGTCAAATCACAATAAAGAGTGTATGTTGATAAATTGTGGCTTTCTGCAAATACTGGGGTATGTAAAGGAGAGTGATTGTTATCTACATTCAAATGGTGCTAACAAAATAATGTGTAGTTTTCGTGTAAGAAGATTTAAAAAGGAATCTTGAAAACACCAAACATCAACTCTTGTTACGTACACATATCATGAAGCAAAATCTTCCACATACCATCTCTTATTATAAAACTTCCAATACAGGTCAACCTACCAATACTGGAGGTGACAAGTAGTTATAGTATCACCCAGATTAGTCAAGATTTTAAGCCACCAACAATAGTGCAGTAATGTTTCCACTAATGTAAAGCCAGTCTCTTTCTAAGCAGAATAAAATTCCTAATACTATGAACACACTTGTCTACACAGGACATTAGAATGATGGAATTCAAGAATGTCAATTTGATATACTAAACCGATCTAACAATGATTTTGATAACACATTTATAGCTCAAGGATCACACATTATAACAACATCAAAATAAGGTAAATGCAACACATTTGCAGGCACACCCAGGCTTTAACGGACACCTTACTTGTGAATTTTCACCTCCTTAATATTAGGCTAGCACAAAAGGACTTGTTACAGCATCGGTGCTTAGTAGTTCCATCAACCAAATCCTATCCTACAGAATCCATCCTCACAAAACCAGTACCACAACACTAACTATCAGGCTACCACAACTAACCACTGAAAAACTAAACACGACTAACGTAAATACATAATCTCAGTTTCCGCAAACTAGCCTATTTACTAGCAACAAGCCAGCAATCATGACAAATTGCAAGACAATCAAGCAAATCATCCACAACAATCCTTAGGTTACATCGTAAACAAACCGAAAATACAGCAACTATTATCCCTAGCACAATTCAGGTAATCTAAAACGCGACCCGCAATCATACATAAGATCATAAACTCGACAAACAATTATGAACTCAATTACCGTAAACACGCATATCTAGACGCAACGACGGCAAGTTGTAAAACCATAATGCCTACAAAGGCAGAGTAGGTGCTGCTCACGCTTGTATCAACAACTCGCTTATAAATTCTCACCTCCTTACCACTAGGCAATCTCACATACAATTCGCTTATAAACTAGTCGACTAGTGCTTTATCCACAGCCTCTTGTTAACTCAAAACCTATCCACTAATAGTAATATATTATTCATCATGTACGACACTAATGATCAGCCTACAACAGCTAGATACTAACACCTATACACGATCAGCTACATAATCTATCTGTACAAACTAACTTATCTACAGGTAAACTCAATCTCCGCAAACTATGTACAACAACAACCACAGGAAATCGCAATCTTACCTAACTAACTTATCTACAACTACAATTAACGCTAACTAACTTAACTACAGGGAACAACGATCCTACCTAACATCAAATATATACAACCAGTAATGTAATAATTCACCAATATTAGGGCTCAAAACTGAAAACTAACTTAGCTACATGCAAAAACAATCCTACCTTACATCACGACATTTTTATAACACAATTTATCTGCTAATAGGTCTTTAGAGAAACTAAGTAACTAAAGACACTAAGGCTACTAACACCTATACACAATCATATAATAATGCAATCAAGCACACAGAGACTTGTTACAACTACAATTAACGCTAACTAACATGTTCATACATAAACTCAGTCTCCGCAAACTAACTTAACTACAGGCAACAACAATCCTACCTTACATGACGAAACTACAACAATATTTATAACACAATTCATCAACAACCTACTCAAAACCTTTCTGCTAATAGAATCCGTCCGTAACTAACAATCATAAGGCTACGGCAGCTAGATACTAACACCTATACACAATCAACGATATACTCAATCTCTACAAACTAACTTACCTACGACACTACAACAATATCTACTATCTAGAACACAGAGAATCCTACCTTACATCACGACACTACAAGAATATTTATAACACAAACTCATCAACAACCTACTCAAAACCTATCTGCTAATAGAATTCGCACTATAGACAAACTAACTAAGTACCGACAATTAAGGCGCTTGATACTAACACCTATACACAATCAACGATATCTATTATCTACAACACAATTCACAAACATCACAACTAAAATACGAAAGTAGCGAATTGGAAGCGAGACGTACCCCAAGCAAGGGTACACTCCTCGCTAGTAGCACTCGCCTGATTTGCTTGACACTCGATACCTAATCAAATCATAATTAAAATTATAAAAAATAATTTAAAAAAAAAAAAAAAAAAAAAAAAAAAGTAGTAGTACTAACAGAGATCCATGATGTGATTCCTACAAATCGCACAGTTATCAACCACAATATCTGCATACATCAAATTCATTAGGGTGACGTCATCATCAATTGTTATAAAATAAATAAATTTTATAAAATTAGATTTATAAAAAAACTGACCCCAGGCCCAAAGAGAAACGCCGTTCCACTTTTTGATCTCGAATCGTTTTCCAAAGCTTTGAAGATGAGGAGGAAGAAGAAGATGCTGACGTGTCATCCATTGCTACGTCGGAATCCATTGCTGCCTTGTTGGTTAGGGTTAACTGTGATTGTGGTTGATTGTGTTTTGGTCCTTTGATTTAAAGGAAAATTTACTTTCTACCTTTTATTTGTTTACTGTGTGATATGTTTGATGAAAGTAATTGTTTTTGAAACTGTAGATAGGGCTGAGCAAAACTAACCGAAAAGCGAATCGAACAAACAAACTGAGTTGAACCGGGTTGAATTGAACTTATTCAGTTCAGTTTTTGATTTTATATAATTATGGTTTTCGGTTTCGGTTTTACTCGGTTCAGCCAAGAAAAATATAGCTAAACTATGAAAACCGGTTTCGCTAGGTTAACTTTGGCTCAGGTTCGGTTTTATGTTAATTCGGTTTGGTTCTCGGTTCACGTTTTCCTCAAAATCAGTTTTCGGTTCTGGTCGTGTTTGGTAAATTGAGATTAGTTTTATAAGTTACATCAAGTATGATTTGATTTTTAAGAGATTATGAAATATTTTTTTCATTTTTTAAATCTCCTATAAGTTTCGTTTGTCAAACAAAGCTTTCATTTTTAGTAGATTTTTTTTTTTTTTTTTTTTTTTTTTTTTTTTTTTTTTTTTTAAATAAACATAATCTTCTCGTAATTTTGTGTGTGAGACATGCCCATATCTCTCATTCATTTATTATTACTTATTGTTAAACAAACTACGATTAGCTACACAAATTTTGTTTGCCACAGATAATGGATTAACTAATTAACACATGTAACATAAAAAATGTGAAATCAAGTTCGATTCGAAAAAAAAAATCAAGATTTTTGACAAATATTTACATTACGCTGAAAAAAATAATGTAATTTACGAGAACCTCATGATTTGTCCATGGTGGTTGTTGTTAAGGACTCATATTATTTTGGCTTAACCAACGTCATGACTATTACAGTTACAGCATAAAACTACGAAAAAAGTGAATAATTGAGCTTTGTTAATGTTAATATAACTAACTAACTTTGATTAAAAGTTAAAGTTAGTAAATTTGATCTTTCTAGTACCTTTTTTTTTTAAAGTAGGATTTAAAGCAATGGTGCAAATGGTTGATGTTAATATAACTAAAGTTAGATAAAATGATTCAATATCTTAATTGCGTTTAAGATATAAAGCATGTCAATGTTGTGGTACATGTAAAAGGGGAGGTGATTTGCACACTCCACTTTTTTATTTGCACACTCACTGTACAAGTAAATAAAGCATGATCTAAATACTGTACAATTGTCTGATGCATTAATTGGAGTGTCCCAATAAAAAATCAAAGTGTGCAAATCAATTCCCATGTAAAAAACCATCGATATTACTTTAGAGGAACATGGATTAAACTAGTGACTACACCTAATTACTAGAAAGATCAAATTTGCAAATTACAAGTATAACTTTTAATCAAAGACCGGCCTCGTTTGTAAAAGGGAATAATACTCCAATTTAACTATGTTTATAAATTTATAAATGTAACTTCGTATTAATCTCTTATTTAGTTAGCCAAAAAAAAAAAAAAAAAAAAAAAAAGTAGATGATTTGATAGTCGATGGTTACAGGCCCAACACTCCCAACCCATTAAAGTATACCAACCCAATAAGTAGTTACTCTATTATCCAGTGGTTTAAGTCCATTTAGCAAGATTAGTCGCCCAATATTTTAAGGGTTGTTCACAAATCAGGTAATCCTCGTGAATCGAAAACCGAAACCGAAAACCTAACCGAATTTGTAATCGAACTGAATTTTCTAAAACCGACCGATCCAAATTTGGATATGTTTTAATTCAATTTGATTCGGTCATTTTTTCGATTTTACCTAAAATTTTTTTTAACCAAAATAACTAAACCGAATAAATCGAAAAACCCAAAAAACCGAACCAATGAACACTCCTAAATATTTACTATTTGCTAATGATTTTATCAACTATTCAGCTTACTTTGGATAATTTCTTGTTTTGCTAACTTTGAAGATCGAGTAGTATTGTTTATATTATCTACTCTATAAACAATGTTAAATTGATAATTTCTAGGCTTAGTTCAATAACCGTTGTCTGCTAGCACATGTTTTTTTTATGAAAAAACGATGTGTAGTCTTGACCGGTGTTATAAAAACCTGTGTAGATCCGACTGGTTGAACCGTGAATCGGGGAAGACGGTTTTGAGCCAAAAAAACCCGGTTGAATCGTGATCCCATGGCTCAACTGGGTCGAAAACCAATTTTTAAAACATTGGTCCTAACTCGTGAATCTAAATTGGCCGTAAAATACATGCATAATGTGTTCAAAAATGATAAGATCAGCTGATCAGGCTTGTTTCATGTGTCGATGCTCTTTTGTCATCATTGCATATGAAAATGCCAAAAACATATATATTCCGTTACAATACCGTTACTACATTCCAATATTCCATTACTAACTAAATTTGTCGTGATTTGGTACAAAACATGTAGGCCATCACAAATTTGTAATCGGTAAAGTGTATATCTATCATTAATGTGAATATCGGTACATAAATAGGCATACACAAAATAGTCTAGAACTCGCGCTTGAGCCTATTACAATATATCGACTAACAAAATTAACCATATTATTATATTTCATGGACGATTAAAGGGCTTTGGCTCAGCTGATAACCACTTCTGAAAAACTTTTGGGTTCACTGAAAAGATTTTTAGGATAAGAGGTCATGGGTTCAAGTTTTGGTTCGTGCTCATTCCAGTTGGTGCCTCACTAAGTCAGGAGAATTACAGGAGCTATTCCTTATAGGGTGAACAAAGACATCCGAAATTAGTGTGTTCCAGTGAAGTGACACCTTTTTGTGGATTATATTTAACGGACGGCTTTATATATGACATGTTCTTAACTTGTTCTCCAAACATATTGATGTAACTTGTGTGGAAATTAAATTCCAAAAAACAATGGTTTAAAATAAAACAGATGTACATGGGCCACAATAACGTAAGTTAACTGGTCCCCATGTGAGAACACATTAGGTTATATTATGAAATCCATACTAAACATTTGATTAAAACATATATACATACATACATACACCGGAGTACTTATGGATAACAATACTGTTATCATATCTCGGACGACCAGTCGTCCCAGGATATGGCCATTACGGAGGAGAAAGAAGAAGGTGCAAACCGTCAGATTAGGCGGAAGAAGACAAATATTCGTGAGAATGATCAGAAAGATACGAATAAAATGGATGAAGATGAAACAAGCATGCACTTTGAAGAAGCTCAAAGAGTACTATTATTCGGTTTTGAAAGATGTTATAGAAGCGGGTGGTTCGTTTGAAACGTTTCAACAAAGACTTATGCTAGAAACATCGTCGCAGTACCTGTTTTGGGTCTTTCGTTCAATACGTTCCAACGATGAGAGTGATCTGGCAAGTTTTTCATTCATTTTGTTCTTCCTTAAACATGTGAAATATATGGTAATTATGGAATTTGAAGGTGTCATGATTTTTTAATGAGGTTTTGGGGTTATGTATTGTTAATAGACAATAATGATCAGCCTACAACAATGATTCTCCTTATGTGATTCGGATGAGGAATCTCTACACCACTGTTTGTTGACTTGTCCTTATACTTCTCAATTATGGTGTAAATTTTGGAATTGGTGGCGCATTGATTCTCCTCCCAACATAGTGTCGATCTCAGCTTTATTAGACTATTCTCCGCCAATCTCGAAGTCGTTAAGTATAGTCTTCCAAGCTACTCTCTATGTTCTAATACGAGAAATTTGGAGTTGGCGAAATAGAATTGTTCATTCTGATTCGGAATACTCACATGGAATTCGTAGGGAAGACATTTTCGTTAAAATCGAATCTCTTTCGCTTCTTTGGATTTCTAACCGAGGGTTTAAACTACCCATCAGTTGGAATACATGGGTGTCAAATCCATACTTCATCGCCCCTCTTATGGTGTAGCTTTGGTAATATAAGTGGTGTATGTATATCTTTTTTTCTTAATCAGAAATCCTTCTTGGAGATCTGTTTAGGCTTGTATTTTCTCTCCTCTTTTTGAGGGTTTGTCTTAATAAATTCTTGGCTGTTCCAAAAAAAATAAAAATAACAAGTAACATGTAGCGTTTTAGATTTTGTTTAAACGTTAGTTTTACAAATCTACTCAAGCAAGCGTTAGCTGAAATATAAACGTTATTGTTTCTTGCTACTGCTTTCCGCTACTGAAACACACCCATCATGTATGATGTGGAAAATAAATTATATACCATCATAAATCTCATCAGTATAATAATGGAGGTACATATATTCATGATAATACAGTAACATGAAGATGTTTTTCCATACAAATATAATTCAATCATTTGAAAGCAATTTCCATATAAGGTGGTACTTCGAAGACTATTGTTTGAACACTTAACTTCAATTCAAAGATATTGGATGCGTCGCGTATTTTGCAACGGTAAGCTAGAAAAATATCATTCTTATGACGTACTCTTGGAAATTATACTAAGTTAAAAGAAAGTATGATAGAACTCGATACACTAAGAGACTCGATCTGAAATCGATAATTGGATACTTTTTTTCTTCTTCTTTTAACCATTCATTAACCATATCATGATTAGCATACAACACATAATGTAATGAAATCAACATAACATCACATTATAACCGGTTACTTACCTTAGCTTCCAAAGCTAAGCTACAATAATAAAATCAACATCATCATCATCATCACTAGCCATCACCATCATCAACCTTTATCATCTATCAAAACCATAAACATAATAATCAATAACTTACTCATCATCCTTACTAAATCATCATATGATCATATATCGATCATATGATGATTTCCCACTTCTAATTTTACTCTTAACCTCATGATCATCAAGATGGAGGGATACTTACTTGTGGGAAATCATAGCAAATGCTTAATCCTTGGCAAGGACTCATCATCATCATCTCTACTTCATCCTCAAGCTCTCTCTTTCCCTCCCTTTTCTCTCTAATAACCGGACCAAACAAGAATGGTAGGGAATTTAGATAGCATCTTTGGTCCTTTGGCAATATTAGTCCCTTAGGTTTCCTTCTTTTTGTTTTAGCCACATCCTACTCATAACTCATTTACCTCAATGGCAACTTTAGTCCCTTTGGCACTACCACAATTCATTCTTAGTACTAGAACAAGTAGGTTCTAGTGCTAGTTTGAGAAATTGGCAAGATTAGTCCTTGCAGGCTAGAACAAGTTGGTTCTAGTACTATTTTCAGATTCTGTCAACTTAGGTCCCTCAACTTCTTTTCCTCTATATTGGTGACACATAACACTTCCTAAACCACATTACACATTCTTTGACTATCGGGTTTGACTTCCACGTAACATTTTTTTTGACTAACCAATCACGTAAAGTCTTTAGTCCTCTTTCATCTAGGGTGGGGTCCCAACACCCGGGAAACGGGTCTAACAGAGTTAATGTTTTTTACTATGTTTTTCAGGAAGCTAAAAAGCATAAGATTTCATCTTGTTACGTCACTCCACTCGTCTCAACTAAGGTACGTGTTCATTTTACATGTGTTTTATTGTTGTGTTAGGATGCAGCAGATAAAAATGGTATTGGTGGGCAAAATTTCTAGTTTTATCATTCGTACCTAAGTGAGGTTGGTTTTGAAATTGGTTCTCTGTATAGATGCTAAACACAAACCAACCCAATTTAGATGCATCATGATCCACGTATGTGTATTGAACCAATTTAGCCAGTTTTATCTTGCTGTTTTAGCGCTTAAGAAAAATTTGGGAACAACCTTTTGAACGACAAACTCACACACCAACCTACACTACACCTTAATTACACCTGGTACACCAGGCAAAGCCAACATTCCAAATATATAAGTTGGGTAAAATTCGTGTTCATAACGTTTTCCACTTTCATGTTGTCATGTCATGTTTCCAACTTACATCTAAATATGTATCCATAACTGTTCGCTAAGCCTTTTTCTGGGCATGAATAAAACTGTCCTCTTCGTGCCTCCTTATTGATGGTATTTATTTGTATTTTGCAGGATGGAGCTACTACTTCCTCGTCCTCATGCGCAATGTCTCCAATTATGGATGCCATTATCGTAGCAACAAAGGTTCCTACTAAAAAACGGTCCAACTGGGGACGGAGTGAGAGCATTGCCAACCTAATGACACCAAACACCATCTGTTCATTTCTCCATTTCCCCAACAACATCAAGGAGGAGAGACGGAGGAAGTATCAAGAGAAGTTAACGGAATTAAGATCTCGTCAAATTGAACCAGCCCGCACAGTAGATTGGGAGTTATTGGAACAATTCAACCTAGCAGATGAGATCCGGGGTTTATTAGGGATTGAGTACACAAATGGGGAAGTAAAAATCAAATCACCTGAGTGGGGTAACCTCTTTTCTATCATGGAGCCAATCTATCGGGAGCTTTGTCTGGAATTTTTTGCCACGTACCAATTCAATGAGAAGAGCCGTGATTACACTGATGATAAGGCTTTGACTTTTAGACTGGGAGGATCGGACCACCATTGTTCAGTGAAAGAATTTGGGGTACGTATGGGACTTTATCCTCAAGCGCTAGCAGACAACCACAATTTCCTCCATTTTCTGAAGTGTGGGGAAGTTGCACCTGCAAAGAATTTTAATTATGCACGATTTTGGTCAACAATCGGACAAGGTAGCTATGACATAACTAGCTTACGAGCATTGGACATCCGTAGTCCAATCCATCGTATCCTTCACAGGATGATCGCCTATTCCATCACAGGTAGAAAAAAAAACATATTTGGTTACAAAAATGGACCTCTGGTACTTGCACAATTTCCTCAATGAGTACAAGTACTGCAATGTTGCCCATTGCCTAGCATCCTACCTCACTAAAGCTGCAGGGAGAACTAAGACGAGCCCCATATGTGGCGGTCATTTCGTGACCCGCCTTGCAAAATCATACCCGTTCTTCACAAATGCGTTTCGTCTAGAGCTGACCCCAGAGCAACCAATGACCCTTATTGATCAGGCATTACTGATGTATATGAAAGTTCTACGCAGAGATGTGAGATCGAGGGTACTCACACTATGTGACCCATTGCATTCAGAGGATACAAAGGATGAGGGATTGGACGAGAATGAGGAGGAAGAGGCACCGCCTACCCAAGAGAGAGAACCCAGCATGGCTGAAATAGGGGTTCGTATGACGAATGTGGAGAGAGACATAGCCACCATGAAAGGTACTATGAATTGGTTTCAACGCTCCATGACCCGTGTGTTCAACCACCTCCAGGTGCCTCCTGAGCCACCTGACGACGAGGCTAGACCTTCCACCATCCAGCAGCTCGAGTCCTCCTTGTCCGATGTCGACTAGTTATCTCAGTTTATTGTTCACTTCAAACAATATATTTATATCTGTTTTGGATTAGACACTTTAAACTTGAGTATTATGTACTAAGTATTTAAACTAAGTTCTATCTTTCTATATATGAAAATTCTAGCAGCAACTGTTTAATGAAGCAGCAACTATATAAGCAAAATTTACAACTATTTCTTTCATAAGTAAGTTGCAGATTCATAGCATATTAGCATTTACCTTTATGCATTTAGAAAACTGTATATTTCAGAAAGTTAAGATAATATAATAAGAGGGGTGCTTGGTCTCTGTGTGAGTAATGGTATAAAAAGCAAAAGGAATACAAAAGAATAATATAATGATCATTCTCATTGCATGATTTGCATCTATCTTGCTTGGTTTAGTGAGAATGATGCATATACTTTGTTAGACCATACAAGTCTTCCTTATGATATCCATTATTATAACAATACAAATTTTCGTTATACTACAAAACATAGCAGTTAAAATTATCGCAAACGAGTCGATTCTTTATAGGATCTCACGTAGAATCTCGATCTTAACATAGAATCGTAAAATCTTGATCCTCTCCGATCCTACTTCAATCAAATTCTTTAAACAAAAAATTATAAAAGAATGTTTTTTGTTAAAATGAAATAATAAAACGTGCATGAGCAACCATAATGTTACGATCCCACATCGGCCAAGTATGGGATTTTACGCGGTTCACCGATTGAATCGTGATCCGGTGGCTCGAACGGGTCAATTAGAAAACCGTTTTCCAAAATATTGAGTGAAACAAAAAAAATTTATGTTCTCAAGTATCACTTAGAAAATAAAATAAAAAAAGATCGAGAAAGATGATTTGATTGATTTTTAAATAAAATGTTTTCTCTCAAAATTAAGCTGAAAATGTTTATTTCATGTTTTATTACTTTTTCTTGTTAAAAAAACTTGAAAACTTAGTATTATTACGATCTCACATAATTTTAAGGCCTCACTTTCGGAACGAAAGGTGCATAAACTTTTTCTTATTAAATGATCATGAACAAAACTAAAGTACATTGTTAAAGCCTCTATATTAAGGCTCGTATTATGTGATTCGACACCTTGAGACGACCTTGTAAGGAAGATCGTTGATTAAATACACCTACATCATGTTATTATTATTATTATTATTATTATTTATGTTTACTAGTAAAACAAATTATTTTATACGAAAGCTATTCACATAACGGCTTGTAGATATCTTTACGAGTTTTGGCTTAGTTGGTACCTATTTTTGAAAAATCCATGAGCCAAGTAGAGAGATTTTGTTGATAAAATGTCACGGTTTCAAGTCTCGACTTGTGTTCATTCCAATTGATGCTCCACTGGATCAGAAGAGTTGTCGGAGCTATTTCTTATGGAGTGGATAATTGCTGGTGCCAAAAGATACCCTGTGAAAATGTCCCCGCTAATTCACACTTTTTTGGAGATGCCACACACTTTTATAATATATATTGAAATGAGAATATATTAGCTACAATATTTTGTAGCTAATTGACTATAATATTGTGCTATAAACTGTGGGTCTCTGACTCTTTAATTTCTTGTGTATTTTTTTAAAGGATTGTAGCCAATTGGTTACAAAAATTGTAGCCAAAGTTAACCCTATTCAATTGCTGCAAGAAGTCCTTTAATCTTAAATAAAGGAGTGATTGTTTAGATCTTATGTTTTAAATACACTCACTTTTCATGTTTGCTAAATGTTATGTTTAAGTGATTAGAACCATTTTTTATCCTTTTTAGATTTATTATATAGATAGTTTTGAAGATATCGCATGAATAACTTAAACTGATTTTATAAGTCTCAACAGGTTGATGTTGATCCCTTTAGGTTCTACTTACCTACACTAAATAAATTAGTTTTAATCCTACAATTAAGATATGTTTTCGTCTCTAATACACAACATCATGCGTGAGGAGGGAGTTGTATATGTTGTATTTAGAGAATGATTTACAAGTTGGCTCATGATTGGTGGGATACTGGATAGGGGTGTTATCTTGTCAGAATGGGTAAGGAATAAACTTGCAAGTTGTGTTAGTTGGTGCTTGTTTGCTCGATCCTAAGACCTTAGCAAAAGGGTGCGTTTGGTTTTGCCGCGTATCACAGGAAAGGAAAACAAAACTAAAGTATATTGGAAGTGTCAATTGTTGTATACTTGTGCGTGTATCTGTGTAACGAAGGGAGTATATATTTGTATTTTATCACACACAAGTTGAGCTCAATTTGATGCATTATTGGATAAAATTGATGGAGTGTGTGTCAGGGAATGTTCCCACAAGTTGTCCTAGTTGATGTTGATTGCTCCTTTTGCTATATTAGAAGTTCGAAAGAATTGGAAAGTAATATGTCAAGATATCAAGTAGTACAAGTTGCGAAATCGATCATGTATATTTTTTGTTGGCCTTGGTTGGGTTTGTTGCCTCAGAATTCAAAAGAGAAAAAGAAATTTATAACATGACTACAAAATAGAAGATAGACACATTTGAGTTTTAGTAACCTGTGGAATAGCACATATGTTTCGATTTTTTTTTTTATTTTTTTTTTATTTTTTTATTTTTATAGATTAGGCATATTATGTGATTTTTTTGAGAATGATGGACAAGGTCAAGCTTTGATGTTTATTTTTCTATCAAACGTTTGTATAAAATGAAACATGTTGTCATTCTTGATTCTTTGTTGGAAGCATAATCGGGTTGTTAATTTGTTTTATATCTTGTGTGTCAAATTTTTAAATGTTCGTGCCAAAGTAAACGTGTGTTAAACGATATTAAGAATATTTATAAAGAGGAAATGGGCTTATATCGAGCTTAGAAATAGTTTATGGTCCGGTAGAAATTTATTAAGGATCCTTTTAAATTGAAAATTAGTTTTTAGGTCCTTTAATAAATAAAGAATTTTTACGGGACGTTACACATCATGACTAAGAGGGGAGGGTATCCTGCGTTTTGAGAGGCGTTTTCCGCCAAAACGCAACGCGAAGGCGCCAAGAGGGTACCGTCCCTCGCATTTTCGAGCGCTGAGCCATCATGACCAGCCGAGATGGTCCCGGAAAACGCAACACGACGATGCGAGAAGGGTACCGGGGGTCGTGTTATCCCGTTTATTTGTGGCGTTTTCACGTTTCCCCCCCCCCCCCCCCCCCCCCACTTTTTTTCTCGTATTAGGTTGATTCGGTGGCTGTTACTTGGTTTGAGCAAGAATCAAAGAAACGTTGTCTTGATATTTGGTGGATGCTTAATTTTTGCTGGAGAATGACTATGGAGATTTTTGGGTGGCTGTGCAACATATGAAAGAGATAGGGTTGAGTGACTCAGATTTTTTGGGTGGTTGTGCAACATATGGGCCTTTGAGGTAAAAAGTGAAATGTACTGTAGTAAACAATATTTTTTAAATCGAATTATTGTGACGTTGTTTAGATGTCCACTGCATGCACATGCCACACTATCTATTTGATTAAATGTTCACAAGTACTTGAACATACATGGTGCGGATAAAACTAAAGTATGTACATTTGTTTTACTGTATCATTTATTTTTATTCTATTTTTTTTAATGTATTTCTTAAATGAATGAAATTTTAGTTTTAATTAAATGTATTAGTTTATTTAAATAAATGAAAAAAAGAAAAAGATATATGGATGTGGGGTCTAAGGGTGTATGACGGCACTAGAAACTGTTGTTATAGGAGGGAGGGGGTTTTTGGTGTTATGGTGAATTCTGGTGTTATGAGAAAAGGTGCTGATGTGGCAGTACTTTTTCTCACGGCACCAACAGGGCGGCACCACGATACCTAGTGCTCTAAATAGCTCTTCGTTGGTTTGACCGGGGACGTCTCCGGTTAAGTCAATCGGTTCCGGCGCGTCCCATTTTGGACATGCCCTCAAAATCAACCGCGTATCCTCTTGACCAAACGAAACACCATTGTGCTCGTCACGATAGAATTGTCTAGCGTGCCTCATATCATCCATTTCATCTTCACCACTTTTTATCAAACGTTTAGCACGTTTGTAAGCCGCTCCGAACTTTTGGCAATTTGCGTTCAACGTATGCCACTTGCTTGATAGCATATCTTTGTTACGGTTTTGAAAATTTTTTCGGTTGAACTCGTTCATAACCCGATACAAAAAGTGGTGGACTTTTGAGAAACTCCAACATTCTTATCCTCGGAAACGGCCACCCAACACACGGCAAATAAAGATTCTTCTTCCGATGTCCAACGTAACGTAGTATTGCTCACGACGGGATTTTTTTCATCATACACTTGGGTTTCTTTGGCTTTTTTTGACATACGTTTACTTCCACGTTTATGTTTTCGTCGATACGTAGCTTTTGGGCTCCACAGAAGCCGCTTGTGAGGATTGGGTTTATTGTGTTGGCGGTGTTTGTTGCTCGGTTTGGGTTTGTGAGAAATTTTGTTGCCACATTAACATAAATTGTTGTTGTTGTTCGGGTGTCAAATTAAGTGTGTTAGGAGTTGACGAAGATCCGACATTGTTCGGGTTAGGATTTCCAAAACCCATCATCAAGTTCATAAAACTTTGATCGTCAAGTCCCGACATTATTTTTTTCTTTTCGTTTGTGATATAGGATCGAATGGTTTTTTTTTTTTTTTTTTTTTTTTTTTTTTTTTTTTTTTTTTTACACACCAACGGTAATTTATAACGATCATTTTTTTTCCAGATCCAAATCTAGCCGTTACACACCATCCTCCAAACGGTAACATTTTAATGCAAGGGACTTTTTTGAAGATGAATTGTAAATGGAAACGCACGTTGATACAATAACGTAAATCATAACGCACGTTGAACAAACACTCCCTGAAATTCGTTATTACGCCAAAACGTCGTTGAATTTTGTCCAAATCAGCAAAAACGTCGTTGAGGCGTTACTATTCCCTTCCCTCTAAGTTCATTTGGTTATTACGTGGATAATATACTACAAAACCAATTTTATTTCACTAACTACCAAAATTCTTTTAAGTTGTGACGACTTCCATGACGTTGCCCAATCAATAATACTATCATTTCTTGCATGCAATAGTCATGATGTTTTATAAATGTAAGGTTGGTGTTTATTAGAGGTGTTAGAAAAGTGACTTAAATTTTAGGGGTTATTTGGTAAAATTGGTAATTGTTTGACTTGTCCACCAAGTTTGTTTAGAATTAGGAAACTAGTCTATGACGGTTAATTTTAGATTATAAATAGGGATTGATGGCATTAGTTTTCTTTGTACCTTTTGAATTAGGGTTTGATACCTTTGAATTAGATTTGTCTTTGAAATTTGGCTTTGTATTTGGTTTGTTATTTGAATAAAGCTTCCGCTTCGTTTGTTCGTATTTGTTTGTTTTGTCGTTTGAATTACCAACAAGTGGTATCAAGAGCTAGGTTTGTTTAGTCAAAAAGAAGAAGAAGAAGAAAAAGGTTTGTCTTGGGTTCGTTTGGATTTAAGCAACAATTGGTTTGTTTTCTGGTTATTTGGTTTGAAAAATTGAAAGATCGATCTTTGTTTAAAAGAAGCCGAATTTGTGATTGAATCTGGTTTTGATTTGCTTGAACCGATTCTGCATAACTCGTTAGTTTTGGTGGAGCTATTGAGCAGTTGAAAAAAGTCCATGAGCATTGGGCTTTTTTATTTGAATATGGTTTTTTTAGTTTTGTTTATTAGTGGTTGGTATTAGTATTTGGGTTTTTTGTTTATGATTAGCCGTAATTCTTAATATCATAAGTGGGTTGTCATCATGTTTTTGATTGGTCGTTTGCATTGGATTTTGGGTGGATCGATCATTTGGGGATGTGTAATTCTTATATCATAATTAACGATCAAGATTGATTTGTGTGATCGTCACCTATATCTTTTGTGGGTATTTTGAATAAAAATCATAAGAATATACGATTTTGATGTCTAACGTCCTTAGCTTCTAGTTTACTACATTGGATTTCTTTGGTTCGTGACATTTTGAAACGTTGTGAAGCAACTAGCACAATTAACAAGTAACATGTAGCGTTTTAGATTTTGTTTAAACGTTAGTTTTACAAATCTACTCAAGCAAGCGTTGGCTGAAATATAAACGTTATTGTTTCTTGCTACTGCTTTCCGCTACTGAAACACACCCATCATGTATGATGTGGAAAATAAATTATTTGCAATCATAAATCTCATCAGTATAATAATGGAGGTACATATATTCATGATAATACAGTAACATGAAGATGTTTTTCCATACAAATATAATTCAATCATTTGAAAGCAATTTGGTGGTACTTTGAAGACTATTGTTTGAACACTTAACTTCAATTCAAAGATATTGGATGCGTTGCGTATTTTGCAACTGTAAGCTAGAAAAATATCATTCTTATGACGTACTCTTGGAAATTATACTAAGTTAAAAGAAAGTATGATAGAACTCGATACACAAAGAGACTCGATCTGTAATCGATAATTGGATACTTTTTGTACCGAAAAGGCCGGTCATGAGTTTTTTTTGCTACCCTGGGCGAGGCAGTGATAGCTAGTCATAACTACTTAAAACGCTTGGTTTATGCATCCTAACCCCAGTATACTAGTTATCATTGTTTTAAACGTATAACTTTATTTTACGAGACACATGTGTATGAAAATCTGAATGGATTTCATTGACTATTACATTGAACAGTTTTGGTGGTTCATATATCGTATTCAAAGAAGATGCTACATCCCGGATAGTATGCATGCATTCGTCATACTACAAGACATTTTTCTTTAAATTATAATATTACGTGGATGATATAAAAAAAAAAAAAAAAAAAGAAGTGTCAATCTTAACTTTAGGTGTGGGAGGGGTTCTTATATGGTCTATACGGTGTTTTCGCAATCTATTCATCCTCCTAAGAAGGCTATGATATGGGATGATGTTGTTTCTAAATCTTTTTTATGGTTTTCGTCTAGATCTCCTAAAGTTAAGATTAGTTGGTTGCGAAACCCTATTGCTACTATAATCATGAAAATATCAAAAACCTCCGGGTGATACTTACTTCATACCGAAACTATTTCACAATTAACACCTTTAGTCCTTCCAAGTACTATAACGATTTGGTCTTGGTACTAGAACAAGTTGGTTCTAGTGCCAGTTTGAGGAATTGGCAAGAATAGCCCCTCTAGTCGTGCAATAATTCAGTGTTGGCACTAGAACAAGTCGGTTGTAGTGCAGTTTGAGGAATTGGCAAGATTAGTCCCTGCATGCTAGAACTAGTATTATTTTAGGATTCTGTCAACTTAGGTCCCTCAAGTATCTTTTATTTCTACTTTTGCCACATTAACTTTAAAACTAATTTAACACTTGACAACTTGAATCCCTTAAGTCTAAATATCTTATATTTGAGACAGACACATCAATCTTTCTATAATCATATTACATCTTCTTGACTAACGGGTTTGACTTTGAATTTACCACAATTTCACCAACCAATCATATTAGACCTTCAAACATATAAAGTGTTGGTCAAACTATTTCAAGACACTTTTATCATGATTTAATACTTAAAAACCTGATTTTGAGGTGTAACACTTTTGCCACCTTTTGCTAAATTACAGTAATTTTTAAGCAAACCCCATTATCAAAGAAAAAAAAAGAAAAAGAAAAAAAAAAGTTGATTACCTTTGAAATCCAAAGGTTGCGGAAACCTATTCATCCAACAAAACACATTAGAACCTGTTCAAATCTCCTCAAAATCCTAAATCCCCAATTTATATAAAAAATCTCTCCACCATCTTCTTCTTCTTCTTCTTCATCAAACCCTAACCCTAACCGCCGTTGCCCCGCCGTTGCTCCGCCGTTGTTCCACAGTTAAAAAAACGTTTAGCTAGGGTTTCGAAGGTAAAATTTTATCAAAATTTGAATTATAATTGTTAGTTTTTAATAGAATGATAGATAATAATTATTATGAGTGTGCGCTGATGATGATTTAACTGCCGCCACTATTCGGAATGTGTTACGATGTCAGAATTAGGTGAAATTTTACTGTCTGTATATGTTGTGTTACTATGAGATAATTAATTATGTTAAAATTGAAGCGAATGATGAGTTGCGTGAATGATATATGTAGCGTTATGATGTGAGAATTATGCAAATTAGCTGAAAACTCAAGCGATCAATGATACTGATGTAATTTGAGCGAGATTAAAGGTTTAGGTTTGGATGTACTGTATTATTGTGAGAATTACTGTATACGTACGCTTTTGAACCTGTTTATAAGATGATAAATAACTAATTGCGTAGGTTTACGATTTAGGAGATCAATTATTGGAATACATGTGACAACTGTGCAGCTTATGTGACAGTTAATCTTATTATTCTTGCTGCATATTGAGAGCTAGTTGAAGTTACCTTATCTTGTTAGCAACTGTTTGTAGTTCCGACAATTTGAAGACTTCATATGTGTCTTAAGTATCGCATTACGTGTTAGGTGAAATATGTTTATGAGAATACAGGATACTGTACATGAGCCGTTAATTGCTCAAAATGTCTGTTAACTTATTAGCAATCGCCCCAACATAGTATACTCTCAAGTCACTTTTTAGAAAGAAATTGTAGTTGTTGCTTATAGTTACTTACGTATCTGCGTATTTTTATGTTC
Organism: Artemisia argyi; assembly: GCA_030686995.1. Lineage (NCBI taxonomy): Eukaryota > Viridiplantae > Streptophyta > Magnoliopsida > Asterales > Asteraceae > Artemisia > Artemisia argyi. Next base: position 7,309,853 of record CM060690.1, read on the forward strand.
GTAATAAGTGTTGCACTTACTGCTAAGCAACATTTCCATTTTTAAATACACCATGTTTTTTAAAACGTTTTTGTTTTGTTAAACACTTAAACTTCAGCGTATTTGCCAAGTTTAAGGTAACAACACGTGTTTTGCCCTCTGTTAAATGTAGTAGCAGACATCAGTTGTGTTTTTAATGCAGCCCATAAGGTTATTGCCAAAGCTTAAGCCTATGGATTTGAATAATTAGCTGCTGATTATTTTGCTTGTGATGTGTTTACCGAGCGATTTGATTTCATGTGTTATGTTTAGTTTCGTGTTAGGAGGAGATTAGTGATTAATAAGAGCTGAGTCATAGTTAGTTACCAGAATGAAGTTCGATTTGAATGTTAGCTTTGTCTGTTTATTTTTACTTTTCGTTTGCTGAATTATCTGACTACCGCAGTTTTATTGCATTATCAAACTTATACACTAGTTTTTTCGATTCAAAATAACAGCTAAGAGATTTAGCTTATATAAGTTCACACGATTCAAACACAGAATAGTGGGGAAATTGACTTTTTGGTGCCTTTTGATTGTGTAGTTGTATGTTAATGTCTAAAACCTGCTGCATTTTGCTGGTGTTGTACATATCAACATATTTAATTGCTAATATATAGTTTCTGCACATATTTTATACACATAGCATTGCCTTATTCACATTTCTTAGTAATTTGTTGTTGTGTGTGTTAGGATGGGGGTGGAGACAAGAACAGGACCCAAGGGTCCCGAACAAGTGAAGAAGCTTCTCCACTGCCACCAAGTTAGGAAGAAATGCCCTGAGGAGGGGGGTCTGACATGCGCTTTTTGTTTGAGTTTTTACTGCAAACTGCATTTAGAGCAATATGACCCTGCCACACAAGTCATTCCATCCACGGGATGGAAATGCTATTATTGCTTGGGTACCTGCTCTTGCTCACAATGCCGGCTACCTCCGGAAGAAAGAGCAAAACCGAAACGAAAGCCAAAAAGAAAACGAGAGGCAAATAAAGAACAAGAAAATATTATCGAAATAGCAATGTTACAAGAGCAACTACATCAAAGGGAAGCCGATCTGGAAAAGTTGAAAGCTGAGCGGGAAAAGTTGAAAGCTGAGCGGGAAAAGTTAATGGCGGATCTCGAACAAGAAAAGTATAAGAATAGCGAGTTACAAGAAGCTCTTGCTAAGGGAGAAGAAGACCGGAAGAAACTTACCAAGAAAATTTTGGTAAGGTTTTTTATTATTTTTATTTATCTATTTATTTATTTTTTTATTTATTTGAGATAAAACTAATTCCAGCTTATGAGGTTTTCTTTGTGGGACAGGAACTAAAGGGTAAGCTCCGGGTTGTGTGTCGGGTTCGACCAGCGATAAAAGGCCTAAGTAAGATGGAGTTTAGGAAGGAGCGGGAATTGATTGGGGAATCGGTGGCAATAGGGAAAGAGCAAAAATATACATTCTCGAAAGTTTTTCTGGAAGATTCCTCTCAAGAAGAGATATTTGATGAGATTTCTGATTTAATTCAGAGCGCTATCGACTTTGATCATGTTAGTATTTCCTTTCTTTTTTGGATTTTAAACTTGTTTGATATATAAGTACTCAATTTCAAACGCATTTGGCAGTTTTTTTATTGCATTTTGAATACTTTGTTAAAATTCCGGCCATATTAAGGTTTAGTTGAACTTAAACTACATTTGCAGGTGTGCATCTTCTCTTTTGGTCAAACCGGCTCTGGTAAAACTCATACAATGATAGGAAAAGAGGGCGATAACAGAGGGATAATTCCAAGATCTTTGGAAAAGATCTTTAGCGATCGAGAAAGACTCAAAGAACTAGGATGGGACTATACTTATCAGGTTTGTATTTCTCCTTGCATCTTGAAATAGTCTAAAGTTTCTTTCATTCCACACATTGTAGACACATGCTGCTAAACCTTGGTCTAAAATTGGTCTAAATCTTTGAAAATACAAAAACAGTCATACTAAAGGGGTGTTTGGTATAGGGAAGTTTTTGTTGATCAAATCTCTTTTGGTACTTTAATCAAATTGTTTTAGTTTCCTGAGTCATTTTAGTAGTTTTAAAGTCAATCTTAGTAAATTCACAGAGTTTCTTAGCTTTTTAATCAAATTGCAGTTTCTCATGGTCCAAAACTGTTTCAAAAGGTCTCAATCTTAGTAAATTCATAGAGTTTCTTAGCTTTTTAAGGCATTTAAGGTGTTTTTGTTGTCATTTGTGGATTAAATAAAAACAGTCCATTAGGTGTGTTATAAGTTTAGGTTAAAAAGTCATTTAGTGTCCAAGTCTTGTTGGTTAATTTTGTAGTCTCTGTTTAAAAGCCAAAAATAAGGTTGTCTGAGTCAGTCTTTTCTCAGCTTATTTATAAGTTGAGATTAAGTCCAAAAGTCTTAAAAAGTGTTTTTATAGGATATTTAGTTGTTGATTTCAATCTGTTTTCAGTTATATAAGATAATTCATTCATTTGATAGCTTAAAAAGTTGTCCAAAAAGCCCTTGACAGGCTGTGTTTCAAGTCTGCAAAGTCAAAAGTTTCTAAACTAGCTTCCTTTTCAGCTTCTTTATAAGCTCAATATAAGCTCAAAAGCCTTTCAAATTAGTTTTACAAGTTCTATTCTAGCTTATTAGTTCAGTTTTAGGGTTTTTAGCTTAATTCAAATAGATTTGGTTGCTTATTTTTGAGTCCAAAGGTGCTAAGTCTGTCAAATTCTTATCCATAGTGTGTCTATCTAGCCTACTTCTCGGCTTATTATCTGCTTATCTATTTGTGCTTATTGGCTGAATTTTGGTTTTTGAGTAGCTTGAAGTTCTAGCTTGGTATGCTTGAGCTTATTTGAGGATTTAGTGCTTATTTAGTTGCTCATTTTAGGTCTGCTAGTAGGCATCTTAGGGTCTGTTTGGTTTACTTTTGAAACAGCTTGGCTTATTTTTGTTTTCTGCTTAACTAGCTTATTAGGTAGGGCTTATTAGGTTTAGTTAGTTTATTTATGTTGCTTTAGGTTAGAATTAGCTTAATAGGTTCAGCTTATAGCTTTTTGCTTCTTTTATAGCTTGGTCTGAAGTCAGAAACCTTGTTTGGGGTAGGGATCTTAGGAATTAGGGATATTACAGTAGCATTGATCTCTTTCAGAAGTTTGCCTGTTAGAAAAAAACTCCTTAAATGCAGAACAAACGTCCATTCCAATCTCTGACCAAGCTTTCTTAAAGAAACAAGCTGTAAATCCCTTTTAAACATTTGTTTAATTGATTTTGTGTAGGTGTCAATGGTTGAGATCTACATGGATGAAGCGTATGACATGCTTAAGGAAATTGACTCAAGAGAACGTGTTCCAGTGAAATACTGGCAGCATCCAGAATCAGACTTATGTTGGTTGCCTGTGGAGAGCGAGGAGGCTTACCGTAGAGTGCTGAACTTGGCTAGAGAGAAAAGGGTTGTGAGTGCAACCCATAAGAATGTGGAGTCCTCTCGGAGTCATCTCGTTATCACTCTCAAGCTTACTGGGGTTAATGGGGTAAGGCTACTTGAGTATTAAGAAAAATATCTTCTATTTGTTCATATTCTTTTACTAATTTGTGTGCAATTTTAGACAACCGAATTAGATGGAACTTTGAGTATGATTGATCTTGCGGGCAATGAGGAGCCCTCCGAGTGCCAGACGATTGTGCAATTTAACGAAGCCAGGGTATATCTTTGTAATTTTGAACATTCTTTGTAATTTAGTACTACGTTAAATTGAGTAAAATAAAATTTGATACCTCAAATAGATGTAAAAATAAGTTAGGGTACATTTTTATGCATTTTGCCTTGTTTAATCTTTTAAATTTACTAACTCTGATTGTTTGATCAAATAAAATCAGGATATTAATTTGAGCTTAGGGGTCTTGAGGAGCGTGTTAAAGAGTTTGTGCAAGAAGGAGTTACCAAACTATAAAGAAGGAGGTTCAAAAGCTTCAAGACTAACAATGCTGTTAAAGGTATAGATTAATACAAACTCAGAAAAAGTTTTTTTTTTTTTTTTTTTTTTTTTGCTGATGACCTTTCAATGCAATGCAACCAGCCGTACCTGAGCTCCCCTAAGTCGAAGATTTTCATGGTTGTCAATGTATCTCCTGAAGAATCGTCACGTAAGAAGTCGGTGGAGTCACTAAAAGTTTCATATTGGGTGGATCCTGATGAAAAACAGCAAAACAAATATGGATTGATGAGCTCCTCAAAGCCACGCCACGGTGAGACCTCCTCAAAGCCGGTCCCCGGTCGCTCAAAGCTAGTCCTCGGTTGCTGATGTCTCTTGTATTTGGCAGATCCCTTTGCAAGGTAGAAATAGTGGTGTAAGTATGAGCCTTAATGATGGTGATAATGGTGTTAAGTAAACCTGTGTGGAGGATTGTTCTCTGCTGGACTACTGTTATGGATATTTGGGGAGATTTTGAGCAATTTACTATGCACTACAGAAGTGACGTTTAGTTTTCGTGTTGGTTGCTTGGAGTTTAGTTGGTTCTGGTGAGGACTATTAGGTGCTGGAGTACTACTGAACATTATGGGTTTGACTTTCTTGACTGTATGCCTCTGTGGTTTCCCATTTTTTGGTCTTTGTTATGTATTGGTTGGTATATGGATTGGTTTGGTGGTGTTAAGTAAACCTGTGTGGAGGATTGTTCTCTGCTGGACTACTGTTATGGATATTTGGGAGATTTTGAGCAATTTACTATGCACTACAGAAGTGACGTTTAGTTTTCGTGTTGGTTGCTTGGAGTTTAGTTGGTTCTGGTGAGGACTATTAGGTGCTGGAGTACTACTGAACATTATGGGTTTGACTTTCTTGACTATATTCCTCTGTGGTTTCCCATTTTTTGGTCTTTGTTATGTATTGGTTGGTATATGGATTGGTTTGGTGACATTTGGTTTTGGTGTTATATTGTTTGCTTTATTAATAATTTGGATTGGATTGAAAGGAGTATTGGACAGGTTAGTTATGCTCAGTATTTTTAATAAGTTTGGGGTCAACCCAAGTATTTTTAAAATGTGTGTTAATTTAGTTGGGTCAACTCGGGTTCGGGTCGGGTCAAGGCTAAAAAAACATACCCGAACCCGAACTTGTTTAGAACTCGGGTCAATTCGGGCTGACCCGAATAGGATTTTTGACCCGAGTTGACCCGACCCGAGTTGACCCAAATCCGGTCGGGTTTTATGACACACCTACTCATATGTTTTAAGCTAGACTTGAACCCACAACAATTTCGATTGAGAAGTTTCTCACAATAAAATGTACCATTGGGACACAAGCCCTTTACTATTAAATGTACCATTGGGACACAACCTCTTTACTTTTAGAATTTGTATCTTGTATTCTTATAACGTCTTATTGCGACCAAGTTATTTGCCTATGAAAAATGTAGAAGACCAGATCACAAGATTTCTAAATCAAATGTTTTAAAACAAAATAATACAGAGTAACACAATATTTAACCAAATGCAAACTTTAGATTTTAAGCTCAACAGCAAAGGTAAAAGCAACATTCGAAATAATTGGGCTTGATTGCTCAAAGGTACAAACTTATCAAGTTATAAATAATTGAACTCACAGCTACAAACGTCTCTAGTGTCGTGAACTTGTGATGTAGCTTAGAGTTTAAATGGTTACTGCCGTACTACAGCGAGTAACACCAATAAATTTAGTCGTTTTGTATGTCCACATGCATACTTTTCTTTTCATTATTGTTTTAATAAATCTAATTATTCATTGACTATGAAATAATGATAAATTATTAAATTGTATTCTTCTATTTATTTAAGAAGACAAAACCATAAGTTAGTCACAAAAAAACAACTTGTTAGATGGAATACATCATCAATCACTCTTAACATTTTGGGTTCGTATATTTTTACCTTAAAACGACAAAAAATACTTATATTTGATGTAATTTTTGACCATGTGCTAGAGAAGGTAAAAGTATAAACTTTGAGTCTACGTGACGACGTGAGTTCAATTCCTGTAACTAATGAAAAATCTTGTTCAAGCTTTACATGCCCGAATACATGATGTACAAAGTTGTCTTACATATATTTCTGTATTAGTTGTATTACACAAAGTTTAAAATACGAATTAGAAAGTTAATTTGAGTTTTTATATATAGTTTAAATGATTTATGTATCTGATATATGACGGGGTGTTTATTTTTTTTCCTTAGCTAAGGTCATGTGGGTCCCTCTTCCCTTTTTGCCACTTAATGGGGAGGAGTTAAGTTTTCATTTTCTATAGACTAAGATGATACAAGGGAAATTTAGTGGGACCAAATAGTGACGAAAACTAGGAGTGTTTTTTCGAAAACGTAAAAAACTTATGAAAACGTAAAAAATAGACGAAAACTAGAAGTGTTTTTTAGAATTTTAGTAAATACCCAACTTATACCCATGTTGTTGTATTATTTTACCCAACTAGACTCATCAATATTTATTAATTAAAATCATTATACGCATCTTGACCCATCTAAATTATTTAACAATACCTAACTAAACCCATCCCATTAAAAATATTTACCCAACTTTCATAATTTGCCACCTCTATATAAAATGGACATTTGGACAAAAATAAATACAGGTACAAGATTAAATGAATAGTCTCGATCTATTATTACAAGTTTCTTTCATAAAAGTTGGGCACAAATGTCTTTGTCAATAATAAATTTTCATAAAACATTGAAACCTATCACCAACCATTTATATAGTTTTTTAATTATCATAAAATGTTTATTTTGGTCACATTAAGTTTTTATTTGTTCATGCATCATGCCGATCTTAAATCTGAATTATAACAAAATTGTAATGTAATATAAAATGGACATTTGGACAAAATAAATACACGTACAACCTTAAATGAAAACTTGAAATGAATAGTAATTTGATAGAATTAATATAAGACTATCTATATTTATACGTATATAAAAATATTCTATAATCAGAAAAACTTAAAATTTCAACTTAAACTAGCTAATTATAGAATAATCCCAATTAAAACTGCATGTCTGGCTGTCTGTAGCAGGGTTCTCACAATTTAATGAGGTCCTTGGCACAAAATATATTGTTACAAAAAAACATATAATAAAATACATTTGTTTCCCACAAAATTTAGTTAAAGAGTACCCGCCGCCACATTGCGCGAGTATCGTGCTAGTCTGTAGTAAGTAATAACCATGGGGAGTCTTTCTGCGGCGTCCAGATCACGAGTGGTCACCCTTCTACGCACTCACTTTTCATGCACTGTATTTACGATTAGAAAAGTAAATAAATAAGAAATAAACATTTTTAACCAAATTTAAAAAAAATATATATATATTTTAATTAAAAATCAATCACATTTTTATTTTAAAGTCATTTTATTTTACTCTTGAGGATAACAAAATCTTTTTTGTTTCACATTTTTTTTCTTCTTCTTTTAACCTTTTCTCTTTAAATGATGCCCGATAATGGATAACAGAACATTTTTATTTTTTTTAATAATTTTTTCTGTTTAAGTAATACTCTACTACACTAGAGAACACAGTATAATTAAAATTTAAAAAGTTTTGAATTAATTAATGTTAAAATAAACACCTAACACCAATAACCAAGCATCCAGACATACTTGAAAAAAAAAAAAAAAAAAAAAAACGGCACACTCCAATTTTTAACTTCTTTACTCAATAAAAATTCACACAAAAAAAAAACCCTAAAACTGTTAATAATCCAATCAACAATCATTCAAATCACATCTAATTATTCATTCAATCTGAATTACATAAGTCAGTGTTAGTGTTAAATGTTGAAATTAGGATCAGACTGAATTGATTGATCGGATTGTTGAAAATGAGCAGCGTCGGGCAATCGGTTACGGTTCGGGACCTTATCGACGAGTCGAAAATATTAGAGGATTAGGCCCAAGCCCGGTCTGTGGGTTTAGGGTATCTAGGGTTTTACCATTATATATAATGGTCAATAATAAAGTAATACCTACGAGTTTCAATGTAGTCTAACATAGTATCGTAGCAGGTCAGATCCTCAGACATGTTGAGCCGCCTCTATTAAACCACCCCGTCAAACCCTAATAATTTTCTTCTCTTCCACCACCTAATCCACTGCTGCCTTGTGTATTTTTTTTTTCAGCCAACAATTGTTGACTTTTGAGTGATTAGTTAATTTCTTAGATTGAATTGTTATCCACATACAAAGTCTGCATGTTATCACGTTGGTATTCTTCACTTTCTTAATTCATTCGATGCTGCCTGCTAAGGTCATTATTCTTATACTTTACATGCATGGTGGCACAAAAATATTTGTCACAAAAATCATCAACATGCTTTCACACAAAATTTTCGTGATCAAGATGAAGCTTGGAAAGAAGATGTGGCAGAACCGACATGATGAGGATTAAGAATCTTTATTTATAATTTACGATTATGTTTTTGTGATATTGTTAAAAAAAAAGTAAAGAAAATTAAGTTATAGTTGTTTCGTTATTTGTTTGTTAGTCGATGGTTCGTATGGATTTGTTACCAGTCGACTAAAGTTGACCGTTGGTACCAGTCCCTAAAGTCGACCGTTGGTACGGTGTTGTTACCAGTCGACTTAGCCGACCGTTGGTACCAGTCAACTAAAGTCGACCGTTGGTAGGTTTTGTATGAGTCGACTAAAGTTGTGCTTTTACTACGTTAATGTTTTGTTTTTCTTTTCTTTTCCAGTTTACTACTCCAGTCCGAGCTTTCTTGATTTCGCCGCTCAGACTGCGGGGGAGTATTAGAGGATTAGGGTATCTAGGGTTTTACCATTATATATAATGGTCAATAATAAAGTAATACCTACGGGTTTCAATGTTAACGGCTTGTTTTATTGGATTGTCCTATTTGATGAGTTGTAAGTTTGTTTTTTTTTGTTTTTTTTTGTTTTTTTTTTTTCATAATTCTGTTTATTAGTAATTATTTTACATGTTTTGAATGCCGTGGTTTAAGTTTTACTTTGTATGAATAATAGTAATAATTAGTTATTGTTGAGTAAGAGCGTTTTCATATAGTTTTGCGAGAGTTAGGAGACGTGTAGGTTGAAAATGTTGGAATGTAGTTATGTTATTTGATTATTCCGGTATACGTGTTGCAGAACGACGTGTGTGTAAGAGTAAAAATAATATTGTGGTGGTTAATCTTAGAGCACTAATTACGCAACCCTATGGCTTGACACCACACCCCCCATTGAGTTAAAGGACTCGCGCCAAATTTACCAGCCGAGTTATAGATTTGTGTGTGTCTTATTGGGTTAAAGTGTGAGCCAAGGGGTGTCCTATTACTTGAGTGATAGATGGAGGGTGTTTTTGGGTTAAGTTATAGGGGAAACGTGCTGAGGTGGCAACACTTTTTGCTATAAAACGAGCCATATGGCTCATGGGCACCTAGTGCTCTTATAATGGTTTATATGTGGTAAGTGAGGACGACTTTTGGATTTTGTTTTGTATGATTGTATGGACTTGATTTGAAGATCGACATTTTGCATGGGGCGGAATATGTGGAAACGTATCCTAGTTAGACCTACTATATTTAAATGGACAATAACATAGTTGGTTTTTTACCTTCACATTACGGTATTGTGAATGATCGTTATAGATTTGTAGCAAGTATTCATAGATAATTGCCCACATCATTTTGCGATTAGGTAATAAACTGCAAGTAAATAAGAATTAGGAAGCACAAAGCCAATTGCAACCTTGAGATTGACCTTGGTTATGTATGATTTTTGGAGAAGAATAAGGTAACAAGTAGCTATACGCCTATATATGGTACTTAGTTAGACTCGCAGGTAAATTATTGAGGTAACGTGGTTCACACGATTGGTTTATCGTGTTACTTCCACAGGTCACACTAGAGATTAATGAGTCGAGACAAAATTGTTGTATCTGTATATGACTTTCAACTTTTTCCTTAATCCAAAAATAATGTATATGTCTTTCTTTAGTAACCAAGAAACATTTCTAGTTTCGGTGGTCTATTTTACTGAACCTGAATGTTTGAGCAAATGTTCGTAGATGCTCTTCAACCCTAAGCTTCAGGAGACTCCGCGGCAGCTCCTTCTTCTTGTAGGCTGAAATAAGAGAGAACACCGTTAGCTCACCCCGGGTTTTTAGTCCGAGACCAAGCTCAGGCGTGAGAATGAGTACTTGGTATAAGTGAGTTATAAATGATAAACGGTAAGTAACAAGTAAATGGAAGTAAGGATTGAGAGTAGTCTATATCGGAGTGTGTGTGTGTAAAAAGGATCCCTGTTCATGTGTGTGAACAATTCCTTTTATACTACCTGTGATTAGCTCTATGACAAAACCCTTTGTGGAAGCTAAGTTGTCTTCTAGGTGCAGCGCCTGAAGCGCTGATAAGCACCAGGCTTGGTCTTCGGGGTCAAAGTTGTCTCCATGTTAGTTTGTGGACCAAGCGTCTGTGGCTCTGCGCTATTCGTACGTCATCGTACTACGTATGTCAGTTGCCAGTGTACTAGCTCTGATGGTCAGTGTACTAACTCCGATGCAGGTCCTGCTCCATTGATATGTTTCATGAACAGGCACTGCTCCGTTGCTATGCTTCTTGAGCAAGCACTGAGGTGGTCATTGAGTGAATTTATCTTGGGCATATCAAGGACTAATTGTGATTATTTCCTCAAAAGTGTCCAGAGGAGAACATACCTCATCAGTTACATTTCCATGTTTGTTCCCATTCCAAACCCATCTAAAAATCAAACGCCCTGAATTAATAAAAATATGGTTTTCATTATAATAAATACAGCATTAACTTAAACTTAGAAAATAACTGGACAAAGAAGTGTTTCATTAGAAAATAACTTAAACTTAGAAAACTATGTATTCCTTAGAAAATAAGGAATACACGCATTCTGACCTAAATCTCATTTGACTGTTACCAAACCCGCTCATTAATCAACCTATAGTTATATACCTTGTTCATTTCTCTGCATATGGTTTGTATTATGTCCATGCAGTATAAAGTTTCTTATATTGTTTCTTCTGCTGCAGTGGGTTCCACCAAACTTGAGTATCCCAATGTTCGATCTTGTTGATGTTGTTTTCCAGCTTCAAGATGGTGGTTGGATCAGGTATTTTAACATATGGATCATTGGGCTATAAAAGTTGGATCCATTTCCAACAAATTTATCTATTCTTTCTTCTTTGTAAAATCCCATTTATTGTGTGTTACCAGGAGGAAGGTCTTCTGGGTGGCCAAACAGGTTCTACAGCTTGGCATGTCAGATGCATTTAATGATTGGCTTATTGCTAAAATCCAACTTTTACGTAGGGGGTCTATTGTTGCGTCAGGAATCAAGAGGCTTGAGCAGGTTATCCATCATGAACTTTGAATTGGACTTCAGAAAAATATATTATTAATGTGTGATTATCTAGTTTTGTATATCAAATAAGTGATCTATGAAAGGGACAAAAAAAGTGTTACGTGTCAAACCCAACCCAATCTGTTTCAACCTACATTAAAAGTTTGTTGTTTTGACCCCGAAAAGTAAAAAACAGTAAACACATTGTTAAGAGAAGTTGACAAGCTTATAACTTTAATTGGTGAGAGATGTGTAAGCATGCCTGCTGTGGATTTTTGTAAATCAAATGATCAGATTCCTTTGAACTTTTCTGTTCTATAGGTTAGTTAGTAAGATTGGTCTAGTATGTTTAATATGTTTATTAATATAGGGTTGAATTGAAAGTCATTGGAGAAATCTACCTTTTGAAAATTGGTAATCATTGGAGAGAACCTAAACGGGATAATGTTTAGTGAATTAACTAGTCTTTCTTCTTTTTTTCTTTCTAGTACAACCGAGTGTATAGAAATCTATGATTCTTGATGGTCAGGGGCGGAACTAGGAGCCAAGTTTAGGGGTAGCGAAATACGAAAATTTGTTTAGGGGTAGCGAAAATTTGCTTCAGGGGTCGCGAAATCGCCAAAAAATGGCAAAAAATCGCCAAAAATCGCTAAAATTACACTACCGGGTAAAAGTTCAGGGGTAGCGACCGCTACCCCTGGCTTCTACATACATCCGCCCCTGTTGATGGTACATTTTGTCACTGTTTGTTTGCTTCTGAATTATTCCATGTGTTCTGCTTAGATACTTTGGCCGGATGGGATATTCATAACAAAGCACCCAAAGCGGCAACAGCCAACACCCACTCCAAGGGTCCCACAGGTTTCTCCTAATGGCCAACAGCCTCCATCACCAGGAGGACATCCACCAAGTGATGAGGAAACATTGTCACCAGAAGAGCTCCAAGAACGGGAAGCACGAAGACGTTCTAAACTAGTTTATGAACTAATGATTGGTAATTACTTATCTCGTGACTGAGGGTTTCATTCGCTTAGCCATTTCAACGCATTTACTTATGAATGGGTTTTATTGATCTCTAATAAGTCAAAACTCAAATGGGGTAGAAATATTTATAAAAAAATTATAGCTTAAAAAGAACAGTTAGGATTAAGTTGGTTGTTCTTTGTTATGTATTTGATGATGAAATGAAATGAAATGCACTAATGTAATGTTTCCAGTTATCAATGAAATATGTATGGTTTTTTTTGTCAATTTACTGTGTTAAGGTTGAAATGGGTTAAATTTGTACAAGTGCAAACAATGTGGTTGACTTTCAATGGGTTGAATTAGTTTGACTGATCAATAGGGTGTTAGAAGGTGTGAAATGTTAGCAAGTAATTGGTTTTTACCACAAATTGGACTATTCTTTTTCAACCATAGCTGTAGATGTTTGATATCTTCATAGCTGCACAAAATAAAGAGAAACAGACATGATTGTTTAAAGACTGCATGCATAGTCATAGAGTGCATGAATAAAGTAGTTTGCACATGGGAAATATGGAAGAGAATCTCATTTCACTATTTTTTTCTACCCCTTCTGCACATTGGGACTGCACTTGGACCAATTTGCCTTGAAGGGACTGCACATTGACCCTTTTGGCCTTGAATAAAGAGATTCCATGTCTTTATATACCTGCATACCACCCCAAATCACCATTACATCTGATTTACTATAACAGAGAGCATCTTAAATAAATTAATGAGTCGAGACAAAATCGTTGTATCTGTATATGACTTTCAACTTATTCCTTAATCCCAAAAAAAAAATGTAAATATTATTCTTAAGTTCAAGAAACATTTCTAGTTTCGGTGGTCTATTTTACTGAACCTGATAATGTTACATTTTAGTTTAACTTATTTGGTGCATAATTTCATTTTTCTTGCTACATTTTTTTGCTATTTCGCAGAGGCTTATGCAGTTTCCAACTATATCGGGGTGTATTGAAGTTTGGGATTTTCTTAGCGTTGATTCTCAGGTTTGATTTGTGGCTTAATTGCTGCTTTATTTTCTTTTAAAGACTTTCTTACTGGTATATTATTTCCGGCTGCAGACATATATGGTTTAGTATGTTTAATATGTTTATTAATATAGGGTTAAATTGGAAGTCATTGGAGAAATCTACCTTTTGAAAATCGGTAATCATTGGAGAGAACCCAAACGGGATAATGTCTAGCAAATTAACTAGTATTTCTTCTTTTTTTCTTTCTAGTACAACCGAGTGTATAGAAATCTATGATTCTTGATAGTACATTTTGTCACTGTTTATATGCTTCTGAATTATTCCATGTGTTCTGCTTAGATACTTTGGCCGGATGGGATATTCATAACAAAGCACCCAAAACGGCAACAGCCAACACCCACTCCAAGGGTCCCACAGGTTTCCCCTAATGGCCAACAGCCTCCATCACCAGGAGGACATCCACCAAGTGACGAGGAAACATTGTCACCAGAAGAGCTCCAAGAACGGGAAGCACGAAGACGTTCTAAACTAGTTTATGAACTAATGATTGGTAATTACTTATCTCGTGACTTAGGGTTTCATTCGCTTAGCCATTTAAACTCATTTACTTATGAATGGGTTTTATTGATCTCTAATAAGTCAAAACTTAAATGTGGTAGAAATATTTATAAAAAAAATCTAGCTTAAAAAGAACTGTTCAAATGGATCATATGAGTCAAGCGGGTCGAGAGTCACTCAAATTATAAATTATTTTATACAGGAAAGATATACTTAGCAAAATAATGTTATCAATATTTGACTTATTATACACCTCGTGTCCTCATCCCACGACCACCATATCCATCATTATAGCTTTGTTCTATAGATTGTATGCATAATCTTGAGCACGTACGTGGAACTTTGTTACTGTGTAGATAAAGCACCAGCAGCTGTTGTAAGTATTTTTGGTCGAAAGGAGTATGAGCAGTGTGTCCAAGATGTCTATTACTTTATTCAGGTGAGTTTCTCTTTGAAACTGGACATTATTTCTTAAATGTATCAGTATGACTTGCATCTTGACATGATCACATGAATATACGTTTGATTAATATCATCAACATTACATTTGTTAACATCTTCAATTAATTCGGACCCATTTTACATACAAATGGGTCATTTTGGTTATTCTTTTTATTTAGTCAAATGGGTTAATCCAAAAGATCTTACAAATAGGAAACGAGTCAAACAGGTCGAAACTCATTCGAAATCTATTTGAATGCATAGATAAAGTTCAGATTATTGCTGTAATTATAGTCTTTTTGCAAGGACGTTAAACACTTTATCTATACAAGTTAAAAATAAGTGCTTGCACATATTACAAGTCGAAACTCGTCGGGCCGACCTGACTCTATTTAATCCGTACTAAAAAGTTTCACATTTTGACCCGTTACCCAACCTTAGAATGGAAAATATCCCCACGCCTATTATACCACTTCTCGAATGAGACTTGCACCCGTAACGGCCAATTTTATGTAGTTTTATTATTATTATTAATAAAAGAAATCAAACCATTTCTGTTTTTGTATTATTGCAATTATTTTTAAAAAACTGCAATTACGTCTCAGCTACATTTAGTAGCTGATGTTGCTAACTTAACAATCTGATAGGTTTCTTTTCTTATTTTGCCAGTCTTCCGTTTGCCTAAAGCAGTTAGCTTTTGATCTTCTTGAGCTGCTTCTAATGTCAGCATTTCCAGAAATGGATTCTGTCTTCCAACAATTGCAAGATGAGAAACAGAAGTTTGGGGTTCTTGAACAGTAGCATCGTATCCCCTTACTTATTTTCATCGTTTAAATTTTGATTCAACTCAGAGTGATCTTTTTCACCGAGTGTTTCCCGTTTCTCTGGATATATGATTGGTTCTCAGGGCGCCGTTCCGCCCATTTTAGACTAAAGAAAGAATTTTTTTCGTTTGATAAGGACAGATGATTGGAAGGTAATTAGGGTTTACAGTGGATTCAACTGTAAATATGTTTCAGTTGGGATGTTTGGGGGAACGTTTAGAAAGTTTGTTACAGATTACAGATATGATGGAATGGAATACATATTTTAGACAAATTTTTGCTTATCCTTTTTCGGTTACTTATTTTTTGAACAACATCAATGACCTTTTCAGCTATTGTTGAACTTTTAAAAGTTGGAGGGTCCTTTTTTTATTTGGTGATTTTTATTTTATTTATTTGATCATAAGCCTCTTTGCTGATATATCTAGTTACTAAAATAATCATCATTTTAAATATATCTGTAATTGATGTTAATCATTTCAACTGGGTGTTTAAAACTGGACATGTATTATCCAGTCATATTCTGTAAGTTAGAAGTAGATTCAAAATAGACGATGCTGTTATATCGGTTAAAGAAACCACAAACACTCAAATGTTTTTTATGTCAACAGTCGATTACAATTTTTTGTTTTTGTCAAATGATATCGTATGTGTAGATCGAGAAGGCGTAGAGGGTGTTTTGGGTTGCATTTTATAAGTGTTAATTGCATTTTATAAGGAAAAAAAAAAAAAAAAAAAAAAAAAAAACGTTTTTGAAGACAATCTCAAAAGCTTATTGGTTGTGTATCATAGTTTTGCATTGTGGAGTAATTCACAAGGAGATACTAGTTAACAAATATTATATATATATTTTAAAAACCATTGGGTTGCGGGGTCCATGGCAGGGTTATTAAAGAGCGGTTAACACCATAATTCGGCTTCCTATTGGTTGGTCGGAACACGTGGCACAATCATATTGGTTGGAGGAGTTAATAACTTGGATTAGCTACAGTGCTTATGAATAGTACCTCATTTTTTCACTGTTTTGTATTGTTGTGCACTGTAGATATTAAAAAATATATATATATATTATACTCTCCTTTACGATCCAGATTCATCCAAAAAAAAAAAAAAATCACATCCAAAACTTACAAGATATCATACATCAGTTTACCAATAACAACCATTAAATATATACTTCCGCTCAGTCAACAAAACCAAGTATACGAACTGAAATTTAGCCACAGCCTTTACTCCGGCAGCGGGCCAGTACAGAATCCGGCAAAAGCGTCGATGGCAGCAACAAATTCCGGCTGGTGCAAATCTGAAAAAAAAATATAAATATACAAAGAGAAATTAAAAATTTATTCCGGCAACCACAATTCACAAAGAGATGTTTACTCGCCCGAGTCAAGGCGAGTTGACTCGGTGAGTCACCGAGTCGTAACTGAGTCACACCGAGTCGAGGTTAAATCTTTTAGATCCACATTTTTTTTCAATCTTTTACAAAGGTTTTATAAAAAGTTTTATATGAAAATCGAATTAAATAAAAAGTTATTACTAATTAGGGTTTGAAAAATAAAATATAGAGGCGAAGGGGGCGGGTGAGGGGTGTTACCGAGAGAGAGACAGAGCAAGGGTGGCGGTGGCGAGACTGTGGTGGTGAGGCAGCGGTGGTGGAGGTGTTTGGTGCCGCGTCGAGAGATAATAAGCTCAAGAAAGGTGAAAAATAAGCCGATCTACGATTTGGGGTGAAAAAGTGTCTCGCCGGAAAATTTTCCGGCAACAGTGGGTGGTCGGAGGTGATAGCCGGCGAAGATTTAGTGAGGGAGAGGGGAGAGAATGTTTGTGTGTGTTTATTAGTGAGAGAATGATTATAAATTTCATATGCAGAGGAGTATTGATCATAAATTTCTATTGTGACCACCCACGTGCATAGTTGCATTACTGCATACCATTGCCAAAAAAAAAAAAAAAAAAAAAAAAAAAAAAACACTCGCAAGCTCACATGTTGTAATTATTACTGTGTTTATTACCAAGAATCCAAGACAAAAATAATTTTATGTTATTCACGGGACCATTTGACGTATTAAACGGACTCGAAAAATTATGAAACTTGCAACATTGTTTTCGAAATGATTTTTCTAATAGAAACGAGAATAAATATGCAAAACTTTTACGAAATCACCTTCAACCCAAATGAAAATATAATGAACAAAATACTGAAAGCCCAAATGACATTTAAACAGTTACACATACACAAACCATGACAAAATTATTCAAAACATATATAACAATTCAGTATTTAAAAAAAATAATAATAATAAAAAAAAATCTACAATAATGAACAAAAAAAAATCACACCTTTAAAACATGTACTACGTACATTGTAAAACCGAAAACAAGTGATGTACCACCGAAACTTACGTGAAAAGAAAACATTTTCCATTTTTTACGTAAAAAAATAAATGAAACAACAAAACACATGTCACATCATCTACTCGACAAAAAAAAAAAAAAAAAAAAAAAAAAATACAAATATATATGTACCAACGCACTCCCGCGGCAACGCGCGGGCAACCATCCTCGTTATATATATTATACCTATATAATAAAAGGCGTGAATTTACTGTTCCTTTTTAGCCCGTTTGCACTGTTCGGTAAGCCCAAATCAGATCCACTCCTTAATACCCGCATCCGAATATATTGTGTCCCCTGTCACACATCCCTCACAACTTTTCCGGTTTGCCGGAGATCCGATGGAGCGAAAAAACCCGAAAACCAAAACGGGCTCGGGGCATCTATAGTGAATTATGTGAGTATAGCTACAGTATGATCTACAGGACATGAATAGTTTAGTGGGTTTACATTTGTGAGGGGCATGGATATGTGGCTGGTTTTTTCCCCAACACAATTGCTTTATTTATCAGCCACTTTTTAACCACATATGATTCTTGAAGCTTCTTGATAACCAAATTTTTCTTTTTTATTGTTACACACTGGTAACTTTTTATGCTTTTTTAGAGTTTTATTTCCTATAATACTTAATTTCAGTTTAGGGTTTCGTTGAATTACTCATTGTTGTTTGCGATTAATTCTGTTAATGTTATTGTTATGTTAAATTATGAAAAATGAAACCCTAAATTTTTTTGGCTTTCTGCAGGATCTGACTGTATATCAGAGATTATGGGTTCGAGGTGATTGGAAGAGCTAATGAGTAGGTAATATCATCTATATGTTTATTGTTATAAGGATCTGTTTGATTTTTGGTGTTATTGGGTATTTGATATGTTTTTCTTTTGCTGGATCCTTAAATTATTAGCTTATTATAGTTTGGTATATTAGCCGAGTTAAATAAGCTCATAAGGTGTGGTCATAAGCTATTTATGACCTCCGGTTATAAGTGTGTATTTGGTAACTACTCCTTTTGTGGGCTTTTTTTTAGCAGAATAATGCGGTGTTTTTTTTGGCTTATATAGTTGGCTTACGCCTTATTTAATTTTGGCCTTATGTTTATAAGCTCACTTTTGGTGGCTTATTTCAGTATGATAAATTAAAAATTATATGATGTGGTAGATGCGTTTATAGTTTATTGCATTTTCAATCAATCATCATGAAACAAGAACAAATAGTAGGAAAATATCGTATCCAATCAGACTTACCACAAAAGTACAGCCTTTTCTGTTTCATGGAGGCTGATAAGATTTCGATCGTTGACTTACCTGAACCTCATTGTTGCATTTATCTATTGACACTTCTTGCAGCATGTCTTGGTGATGGTTGGAGCGCTACGCTTTTCTGGATCGGAAACACATGCTCACTGTGAGCAATGAAAGCTATAGCATTGAGCTAAGTATACCAAACAATTTTATGTCCTACTTTCAAACAAAATTTATTCCATGTGCGGTTGTAGAGTGACCGGTTTTGACTATTATGGTGTAATTCATTGTTCTTATTTGGTTTTTAGTATGTATGATTATTGATAATAATTGACTTTTTGGATGCAGCTATTGGAGCGTAAAGGAAGCTTTTGGCCGATAAGGAGTTAGTTCTTGCTGGAAGATCCAAACTAAAAATATAAATATTGATGACGGTAAGGGATGCGTAACTATACTAGGAATTATAGGTACACAAACAAACGCACTTACATTATTGTCTATTTTTAGTGCCAACACTGTTGTGTTGACACTATGGAACAGGAACGCACAAGATTTCGAAGAGGACACATATGAAGAGCTACCGAAACCGGTGATCATTGCAGTGAGTATATGTTTTGTAAAAAGAAACGGAATATAATTTACTCTCTTTCTTAGTGCACTCACCCTGCACATTATGGACGATATATAATTTACTCTCTTTTTTATAAATCACTACCATTTTAAATATGAATATGACAGCTAAATTATTACAATCATAATCTAATATATCCAG
This sequence comes from Artemisia argyi, assembly GCA_030686995.1. NCBI lineage: Eukaryota > Viridiplantae > Streptophyta > Magnoliopsida > Asterales > Asteraceae > Artemisia > Artemisia argyi. The sequence continues at coordinate 7,329,448 of CM060690.1, forward strand.
TAACATCGTATATGGCTTTTTATTCATTAAAAATACAGTTCAAACAACTTTCTAGCCGATTCCCATTATATGGCTTATTTAGATCCATAATGTCAAATCACATTCCATCTAATGTGAACCAAATCATTTTGTTTGAATTTTCAATTTTACGTGTAAATTGTAGCTTTGTTATGTTTTCAACAGGTTTTTAGGCACTTACTGATTTTAGGTGTTAAGGAAGCTAATGTGATTTGATATATGGTTTTGACAGGAAGAGCCGAAGAGTAGGATGTTGGAGCCATTCGAAGAAATCAAAATGAGGTGCCAATTTGGTGAATTCTTTGTTCAAAGGTATACCCTAAACATCACACAAAAGGCTATGATGCTTTTTATTAAGGAGAACCAGTAGCAATCGAAAAAATTATTCAACTTTCATAGCTGATTTTATCTGAGATGGAAAACTTTATTAACTGAGTTATAAGAGTATATATTAATGTGAAAGGGATTCTATTATTGTGGTATATGTTTTATTTGAAAATATGGAGGCCATGATGTGCTAACTCATTTCAAAACGCGTGCAGCTTGATTTGGTTCAGATCATCGCAAGAAAGGTTCCGGATGGTTCATGCTCAGCTATTGAGTTGTCGGGCCAGGTTGGTGCAAAAGTTAACAACTATAAAGCACCACTGATATTGGACAGAATGTGTCGTCTTCTTACCTCCCACTCTGGGCTCATTTGTTCTATCAAGGAGCCCCATATTGGTGTTAATGAACGATATTATGGTTTAGCCACAGTGTGCAAGTTCTTGATCAAGAATAAAACATATGTTTCCTTTGCACCCTTTTTGCTGATCAACCATGATAAGATTCTTATGGACATATGGCACAAGTTGACAATCACATAATAGGAATCGCACCTATATTTTATTACCTGAGTTCTGCAGTGCTTATGCAACTATTTTTTTTTTTTCTTTTTTTCATGATTAAATTTATTTTCTTTAACTGCATGAACAGATCTTAGACTACACCGCAAGGAGAGGGTGGAGTGATGAGGGGTTTATTATTGCGGGTTCGTTATTGATTGGGTCTTCCAACTTCTGTAAGTTTGTGTTACTTTTCTTTCTAACGGAACGTGATTTAATAGATATATTTGATGCTAATTTAGGGGTTGTATTGGATTCTATATCGATTGTCGTTCCTTATTTGAGTACGCTTTTGTGCTTATTGCATTGTTTTAAAGCCATTTTGCATTCATAAAACTTTATTAGTATAAATAGGATGTTTGGATTAGCATCATTTATTCCAAAACCCAATAAACCAGACTGCCGAGATATATAATGTTAGGCTGGAAAAGTGATACTGTGGATATTGTTGCATAAAATAGTACTCCCTATTAAAATGGTGAAAATGAAATAAGGTTAAAAGAGAAGAGTGTTTGTAACAGATTGAATATCTCATTAGATATTCAATCTAAAGCGAAATGTTGACATTCAGAAGTTTTGTTGTGCAGGCGAAAGTAAGTGTTCAGTTTAGGACCCCTGAAGCGAACTTGACTTTGAATTTGGAGGTGAGTTTTGGATATTTACTCAGGCGCAAGGACACATATGGCAAGCGAACCAAGTGACGCCTGATATGCCCAAAATCTCTAACGTCAGACACGTTCGTGAAAAATTTACCGACTGGTATGCTTATGATGTTTTTCTCTACTTTATATCTTCCAAAAGCTCCATTTAAAAAATATAATAATAAAAAAAATTGATAATTAGAGTCAATCCTTTTGACACAAAACTCTTCTTTACACTTGCTAACATTTGAAAAGCCAATAAAGGTCGTATTTTTCGGCTTATAAACTGCCTATCACCTTGAACGTACACCTGAAGTACATAAACTCAGTATGATATGCCAAGAAATGTGAGCTTATATCTGCTTTTACAAATCTTAGTAAGTTGCCACAAACACCCATTTAGTATATTTACTTTTTTTAATGTTTGTAGTCATTGTACTGAATACTCGAAAGCTGTTAAGTTGCTCCGGCTGAAGTCATGGATAGATAGTCGAAAAAAAAAGATAAACAGGTTTGCCTCAATTTCAAAAAAATACAAGAAGTGAGGGCTGCAAAGCAAAATGTTATGGTAACACCGAGTACTCCGACCATGCTTGCAGATATTGAAAGGAATATTCATCGAATACACACAGGCTCTGTAATTCTAATCCATGTACACTTTGTATAAAGTTAACTTTAATAGGACTAACTTTGTATGCTGATATACAGAATATCGTACATGAATTGTACATGAATCTTAGCATTCATCATGAACATAGATGCATTTACTAAACCTCTTAACTGCACAGCGAATACCATTAACATCCTAACATGATACGACACACTCGAACCTCTTTTTTAGCCTAACTTACATACGCCAACATCCCGCAGCAACGCGCGGGCTTAAGCCCTCGTATATATTAAAAAGCGTGGCTTTAAGGAATAGTAACCCATGCAAAACTTTTTGGGTCATACCCGATCCATACCTTTAGGGCCCGTCCGGATAAAACCCGTTACCTCTCACACCTCTCTCACATCCTCCCCCGCTCCACCTTTCAACCCACACCGGTAAAAACCCATCCGATCAGCCATCACCTCCGATCCGAAATTCATCTATAGTGTTTTGTGTGAGTGTAGCAACAGTGTTATCTACAGTAACACATGTATAAAATGCTCTTCCTCTCCCCACAAATTCCAGAACCCTCCACAAATTGCCACAACTTTCTTTCCCTCTTTTCTCCAAATAATAATAATAATAATAATTAGATTCACAGACGGGGTTGTTTTAACACACATGAAGGATCAACACAAGCAGTTTATAAAAGGTAAAATTAGGGTTTTTTTTTTTTTTTTTTTTTTTTTTTTTTTTTTTTTTAATTTGGGGTTTTTGTTATAATTCTTTTTTTTTTAATTATCTCAGTTTTAGGTTTTGTCATTTTGATATTTTTGTGCTCTATAGTTTATAATATGAGTTGATCGGTGAGATGCTCAATGGAGCCAGTGATCCCAGCAAGTGTTCAAACCAATTGGTTTTGGGTGGTGATCGATTACAGTTATTTGTCGAAGTTTTGTGATATTGAAGCTGTCAAAATATGGTATATGCTTTACTTTTGTTAATATTTGAGTTGTTTGTAGGTTTTTAGGATTTGGGGTTGGTTATGAACTCTATTCACAACCTCTTTTTTGCGATCATACATGCCATCAATCATACTTATTTTAAAGGGGAGAATACAACATTATTATTTGATGTAGGTTTTGCTATTTTGAGTTCTTTGGCAGTGACTTTAGGGTGCCCGCCATGTGTTTGGTAAAATGTCAATAGCTTAAGAGAGTGAAAAACTGTTACGTATTCCTTAACATCACATTATGTTGCTGCAGTTTAGAGTTTAAGGATGTATATAAGTGATTATCATAAAAAAGTAAGTGCTCACTACTAGGCCATTTGGGATTAGCACCAGTTGAAGGTCCTTCTTTCAGCTCAGGCGTGAATGTAGGAACAGGAATATCAAAGTTGTGTACATGTCATAGCCAACATAAGCCGCATACCAAAAAGTTTAATAGACTTCAGTAAGATTATGCGTTGACACTCGAAACTTATCCCAATCACAACTTAATGTTTTGAAAACCATTGTGTGTGCAAACGATATGAAGACGTTATATGTAAGTTTTTACAATTCTGTATTGCGTTATTCCACATTCTTTTATGTTGATATCAGATTGAAGCATAACTCGGTTGTGCCATTATTCTTTGACAGATTAGATCATCTCTAAAAATGCTCTTTAAAGATGGTGTGCTCAAGCGACAAGGAGATTCATAGTTCACTCTACACGTGGAGATTGTGAGTGAAAACTATGCGCCTTTGTGTGGATGTTGTAAGGGCATTGGCGCCTAAGTATGCTGTTGTGGCTGCAAGTGAGCTGAAAATGAACGGACAAGATTTGAAGGGGGAGGAGGAGAAGGTGGTGCCTGTTAAAATTGATGCTCAAGAAGAGAGTGAGTTGGCTGAGAGATATGAGGTGCGAGGGTTTCCAATTGTTTCATGGTTTGTGGATGGTGTTCATCAATCTTGGTCCACGGATTAAGTGAGTTTCACTGTTTGCGTGTTTGTTATGGTTTTAGAGTTGCTCATCTTCGAATTCTGATATAAGGTACGTATCTGATTAAAATTTGTTCTATAACAGCTTATTCAAGGAAAGTGTGTCTTTGCATTATGCTTTTATTAACGAAAGATGAGAAGTGAGGGAACAATAGCAAAAAACTATGGCAATATGCGTATCGTGAAGGTAAAAGCATGTTTTGACTAGACCTATTTTGTAGAACAAAACGTAGATATGAGCGTTTGAGTTACATACTAAGATATGAGCATTTTGCAGACGTTGATCAGGCAATCATGGAACAAGCGGTGCGTTATTTGAGGAATGGCTGAAGAGGTTATGATTTGCCATGGGGTTATTTGTTCAAAGATTTGAGTATGAAGTCTTTTTTTTTTTTTTTTTTTTTTAAAAAAAATTGGGAATTGATATATGTGTGGTATATCGGCAGAATGAACACGCTGCAACCATAGAACCGTCTATTTAAAATAAAGTTTTTGAAAACGAGTATCAAACGTGTACAAGGTCTTCTGCCTGAAGATGTTTTTTGCACCTTATTTTGATTTGTAACATCTATTCTAATGTTTATGCTCTTTAATTTTGTAGGCTTTTGTTTCCGTTGCAAAAATATATCATATCAGATGACGGAGAATTTGATGTTGGTGAAGCTAAATTTGTCAAGTGCTCCATGTGAAGCTAAATTTCCTGGTAAGGTTTTTTTGCATCGATACTGTTTTTACATTATTGTTATAGTAATTTTACATACAAAAGTCGTCTAATTATTTTGTGGTATTTAAAAGGTTTAGATTTAGTTGCGTCTTTGCTCAGTTATGCAGCGTTATACCTTATCCCTAAGGATCATGATTCTAGACAGTTTATGGAGTACTTACAATATATACAGGCCGCTTTTTGTAATGTGGTACAGGGTTTGGCATGGGTACCGATATTTGGATGATGAGGCGAAAAATGATTCGTTTTTAGGGGGTCATTTAAACCCGAATCCGACTTTATTTGATCAAATATTGCCCTAAATCGTTCCTTTTGTGATTTTAGGTGTTTGGAGAGTGAATTCTGGAAAAGAAGCTATTTTGGACGTTTTTGGAGCATAAAAGTGAAGAAAACGGCTAAATACCTAATTTGCATGCTGAAAATACAAGGTGACGGCGTCAAGACCAACATCTTGACGGCGTCAGACATGAAGAATTAAACTCCGAAGGTGGTGACGGCGTCAGAAGGACTAGTGACGGCGTCAAAGTAGCAAAATTAATATACCGTGGGTGGTGACGGCGTCACATAGGCCGTCATAAGTGGATCAAGGCCGTCCGAGGAAGTATATGGCGGCGAGGTGACGGCGTCAGAAGTTACTCTTGACGCCGTCAGACTGTTTTTCCTATATATAGTTTTCTAGTTTTTTCATTAAAAGGGGAGAAGTTTTGGTGAAACCCTAAAGACGATTTTGGTGCCTCTTTTACAGGTTTTTCAAGGGTTCCAAACCCTTGAGACCTTGCATTGTAATTGAGATAAGTGTACTTTCAATTCAATCAATATGTCTATGTGTTGGTTGTTTATCTCTTGTTCTTGTCTCAATTCTACTATGCTAGGCTAGATCTCTCTTGTGTTTGCTTAGATCTAATGAAACCTAGATGTTGATTATGTGTTGATTACTTGTCTATTCTTGTTTTGAATGAATGATTTATATGTTAGGCTTAAGAAAACTGGCAGATCTCCAAATGGTAACATGCTTGAACGTCTTAAGAAACATGAACCGAGGCGTACTAGGTCTTTATTGGTTGTATTTAATGCATGAGCCACTGTTTACAATCCCTATAGTTGTGCTGGGTCATGGTGTAGGAGGAGATAAGAGCTCATAGAGTTGGGGAGTTATGTATGCCACCCCACGAATGGTATTAAGGAATACAATCCGTCATTCATACAAGTGTAACAAGTAATTAACATGTAAAAGATATTTAGGGAGTAGTGAAGTCTAAGTAAACACAATTTCTCCAACCACTGCTCACAACCTTAGTATAATTTAGTTTAATTTCATTTTTATTATTTTATTTTGATTGCATCTTAGCTTTGGGTTAGTTGAATAGCAACTAATTCCGCCCACTCCTTCAAAACCCGAGATTTTACTTGCTTTCATAAAAATATAAAAATACAAAAATAATCATCTCTCACCTCTAGAACTATTAATTAGGTTTTCTAATCCTAGCGACACTATTCCTAAGCTGAACGATCAATCCCCCGGTACTTGTCACTATACTATACTACAACGATCAGGTACACTGCCTGGTGGGGGTTGTAAACTTCTCGAGATCCCTCGAGAGGTAAAGCAAGGTGCGATTCCCACGCATCAAGTTTTTGGCGCCACAGCCCGAGGAATAGTTATTGTCTAGGTTAGGATTTCTTTTTATTAGGTCTACTTGCTAGATTCCTTTCTAGTAAGATTTTTATTTTTATTTTTAGGTCTTCTTTAGTCTATCTTATTTCTTCGTGCCTTTGTTCGTAACTCTTTACCATCCGACATCATGGAAGGTGGTAACATCTTTGAACCCATCATCCCACCACAACAAAACCCACCATTAGAACCCCTTAGGCCCCGAACCTTAGGAGAGTATTCCCGACCTAGCCACCAAGGCTACCGAAACACCATTGAGCTCACCGGAGCCAATGTGACCCCCTTGCGATCCGACACCATCCGGTTGGTGCAAAGCGGATGTGCATTCCATGGACTTCGTTCCGAAGATCCAAACCAACACCTTAAGGACTTCCTCAAAATCGTAGATTCCATAGACCTAGGTGTTGAAACTAGAGAGACTACCCGTTTACGCCTATTCCAATTCTCTCTACGGGATCAAGCTAGTCAATGGCTTGAGCGTTTACCCGCGGGATCCATCACCACATGGGATGATCTCACCACCCGTTTCCTTGCTCAATTTTTCCCACCGGGGAGAACTACTAAACTTAGGAATGACATCTTGATGTTTCAACAACGTCAAAATGAATCTCTTTATGAAGCATGGACTCGTTTCAAGGACTTACTCCAAAAAGTCCCTCATCATGGCATAGATCTTTGGCTCCAAGTCCAAATCTTCTATGACCATATTGACATCTCCACGAGGCGAACCATTGACCAATCGGCCGGTGGTAAGCTACGTGATCTTAGTGCGGAACAATCATGGGAACTCATAGAAGATCTTGCTCTCTATGACAACGAAAGTTGGAATGATCCCCGTGATTTGAACAAAACGGTCAAGGCAATATCTTTGCCTTCGAACAATTCAAGCACTCCCGACCGTAGGATCATGGAACTTGAAGGTCGACTCAAGTCTCTTATGAAATCTTACGAAGCTCATAAGCCTTCAAGCCAAGTAAGCAGAATCGCTTCTACATGCAAACTATGCAACGGCCCTCATGAGACCTACAACTGCATGGAACTTCCAAAACGTGCTTATAACGAATTCACATCATCACAAGTAGGGCAGGGCCCTCGAACTTCTGCCGAAGCATATGAGGCATGGAAGGATAAACCTAATTTTAGAGGGTATCAAACACGAAGTGTATCATTCAATGACTCCTCACCACTCATTTGGTCCGAACATTTTCCATCGCAAAGTACCCCTAGGCGAAGCTGTGAAGATGATTTAAAAAAATTCATTCTTTCTCAAGAACTGCAGCTCACTACACTCGAGACAAAATTCAAACAACAGCAGGCTAACGTGAACAACAAGATTTGTAATCTGTTAATGGCTATCAAAGAGCATATTGATAATAAGCCCATTCACGTTGATGAGGTTAAGTCTGCTACCGTCATGAGTCCACCAGTCTCCCCTGTAAAAATAAAAAGTCCTAGCAAGCTATTCAAACATCTATCTCCTAACGAAAAAGGACCTATCAACCCCCCTGGACCAATCCACTTCGTAAACACCATCACCACAATATCAGCTGCAGCATCCGATCCAACCCAACAACAAACTGACAAACTCAGTCAGACAGCAAAGGATGAGATCTCAAAGGTTGACCACGCTTCTGCAAGGAAACCTACTAACTCACCCGAGCAGTGCACCGCGCAGAAATCCGACAAACCGGATGGAAGGAACGAGACATCGGAGGAACAGGAGAAAGGCCCAACCATTTTGAGTAAATCTGTTATAGAAGAATCCGGAATAGAGGATGTTATTAGTATAGGTAGCAATCAAACCGAGGAGAGCGGCTCTAAACTTTTCAAAATCTCATGTACCATTGAGGGAAAGGTCTTAATTGATAGTCATATAGATCCTAGCTTCCCAGTCAACGTAATCCCACTTTCCCTATATCACAAGGCTTTCCCAGAACACATTGCGTGCGAAAGGGTAGTAGCGAATTTGTCAATTAGGATTGGAGAGCTTGTTTACAATACTAACCTCACCGTGTTTGATGACGTGGACCCTCTCGCCAATCAAACATTAACCAACCTTGTCCTTGGGATGCCATTCATCAATGAATCGGGAGCAATCCTTGACGAGAAAGATGGTAGTGTATTACTCACCAATGGTGTTAGAACGGTAATTTTTCATAGGGATGGTGAGGAGGTTTATGAGTATCGTCCCTCCCTTGAGGGGAATCTATATGGGTCAAAGGATGGAGAGTTGAGAAAGATCAAACGACGTGATCCGAATAACCTAAAAATCCCTTGCATGATCGGTCATAAGTACTTCGAAAACATATACATTAATGTATTCCTGCCAAAGAATTTCATATCATTGTTTCATTATAACAATATCTGCAGATGGGGGATGATTTACAAGGGAGAGAAGGTGGTTGGTAAGGATCATGAAATCCAAGTGTTCGTAGGAAATATGGCATTCCCTATGGAGTTCACGATTGTGGACAACATAGAGGACTTTGTTGACCCTAGGCTATCGCAAGTCGTCTTTGGAGCACCCTTTTGTGAAATCACTAAGTTGATAGTGGATGACTTGAACGGAATCATGACTTTCACTGACGGGATTAGGAGGATTTCATACCAAACGCCATACAAAAGAAGAGACCTTAGGGAGATAGATTGCGACGGGCTCGATGTGATGAGCTCCCAACTTGTCTTGTGTGATGATGATGTTAGGAGAGGGTGTAGAAATATTTCTGATTTATCTTGTGGGTTCTTTAAGGATGTTAGTAAGCTTGGCTCTAAGTATCGACGGGATGTTTTCGAATTCGAAGATCCGAAGTACTTACACTATGAAAGCGATACTAGTTTAGAAGACGACCTAGAGAGTGGAACCAATGATGAGATCACGTAGTAACCCACGACTTTGAGTCTAGCTACAAGACTCGTAAATAAAGAAAAGCGCTTCTTGGGAGGCAACCCATGTTTTGTGTAATTTTTATTTGTTTGATTGTTATTTGCTTCCGTATGCATGTTTTATTTTTTTATTGTTGGTTGATCATGTTTCTCTACTAAAATGTGAAATACTTTATTATGTTGTTTGGCCTAGTCTTAACTTCAACCTAAAGGTATTTTTGCAAAAAGATAAGTGTAAGGGGAAACCCCAAATATGTTTTTAAGAAACAAACCGATCATGATTCTCCACAATATATAATGAACATGTATATTCGTATTTGTTAGAGTCAAATGCTTGTATTGAGTCATAATGAAGTTTTGCAGGATTTTCCAGGAAGTAGGACAAAGTTTTTCCAGAAATTTTCCGGAAACTTAACATAAGAATTTCTGCAGGTCCATTCTGACGGTGTCAGGGTATTGCTCTTGACGGCGTCAGGAGTTAAAATCTGGAAATTTTACCGGTTTTGTTTTTCTAACGGAGTCTTATGGTTTTTGTGAATTATTAAGTTTTATAATCTCCAGGAAATCTGCAAACTTCATTCCACAAGCATTATATCTTACTTTGTTTTCTAGGATTTAATAACTTATATAGGATGCCGCCGATTTTACGCGAGGTTGCCTTGTCTACTTCTGTCAGGATTTACAGGTTATGTTCGACAAGGAGATGATTTATATTCTGGAAGGGAAGCTTTGATTGTTCGTTTTCTTGGAGGAAGATTTAACCTGGCCACCTATAATCCATACCGAGCGAATCAGGGGAGTATTTGATTTCATTCTCTTTACTTTTTAACTTTTACATTCTTTACTTGAACATTGGGGACAATGTTCATCTTAAGTGTAAGGGGAGGGTAAAAAGATGATACCTTACATATGCACTTTCGCTTGAGTTTGTTTTGTTTGATAGTAGATGAGTAATAAAACTATGAGAAATACTTGTTAGTGTAATTTTAGCGCCAAATTTAAAATTTTTTACAACATTTAGGAGTGAAACTTTAGCCATAGCAAGCGTCTCATGGATAGGAGATTGTATGACTAGCACATAACTTTGATAGGAAAAGCATTTATTATTGGTGCTTATGAGTGTACCGGTAGCATTTAGATTCTAGAACTTGCGTTAGTGATGCATCCCGAGACCGCTAGTGAGACTACATTCGTGTGGTAGGATTTACTACATGATAAGAGGCATTAGGATCACCCTTGTGTTAAACCCGTATTATAATTACTTGACCCTTTAAGTCATATTACTTGGCTAGTTAAGTCAACTAATTTTTCCCACACCCTTAGCGTTGTACTCATTTTTAGTACACGATACCCCTAGTACACCCCTCCGAGCCTATCTTTTCGTTTCTAACTTTAAGCATTTTACTTAAAGGAAGAATTTGTTACACTCCACTTAAATGTACAACCAAATCGCCTTAGCCTTCCGTGTATGCGCTCATTTTTAGTGCATTATTGTTATTTGTTAAACCCTAAGTTAACTTTCTAATTGATTACATGGTTGCTAAGTCGAGTCATATCCTTGTACATATTGTTTTGGGACGATTGGGACTCATGGGTAAGTACTTATTTTATGGAGTAATGGGGAAGAACATAATATTATTACCCCCATATGTACGTTAATCTTAAAAGTACTCCAAGTGTTTTAATTTTCTTAATTCGAGTCATTAGAATAGTTTAATGTAAAGTATGTAAAGATTCAAGTGTAAGGGGAATACTCAAACCCCTATGATGTATTATTTTGGATGGTAGGGTAAAAGTGTATGCAAAAAAAAAAAAAAAAAAAAAAAAATCGAAAAATTAAGAAAAAGAAAAAAAAAATAAATAGAAAAGAAAAAAAAGAAAAAGAAAAAAACATACGGACTACCATCCCGTTTCTATTCTATGTTTATTTTATGTTTTTGTTATTTTTCATTTATTAGCTTAAGTCGAGTCTAGTCTTGGCTTAGCAACGCCATCTTGTACATGTAATTAACTAAGATTGTTAACTCGCCACCAGTAAAACTTCCTTTATCCAACAAAACCGTGTAATTCATATCCCTACACCTAACGTTATAACCCTTTAAAAAGACCTCTTTGATAGTTTATCCTAGGTGCTTACGCCATGTGGTGGAGGTTTGATCCTTTCCCAAGCCTATGGTAATCTATTTTGCTATGACAGGTAGTGAGAGATATCTTCCATTTCCATAATGTTATATTACTTTATTACACCCGAGAGATGTGAGTATCTAAACACTATTTGTGAGGTGCTTGTGTATGACCTCCGTGCTTGTCTATTGGTCTTTAGTGGAACGATTATTTGTTGTAATTACTTTTATATTAGTGTTAAATGACCCCTAACTTGTCTTTTGAGTAGAATAAAAGCTCATTTGCTTGAGGACAAGCAAATCTCAAGTGTAAGGGTATATGATGAGGCGAAAAATGATCCGTTTTTAAGGGGTCATTTAAGCCCGAATCCGACTTTATTTGATCAAATATTGCCCTAAATCGTTCCTTTTGTGATTTTAGGTGTTTGGAGAGTGAATTCTGGAAAAGAAGCTATTTTGGACGTTTTTGGAGCATAAAAGTGAAGAAAACGGCTAAATACCTAATTTGCATGCTGAAAATACAAGGTGACGGCGTCAAGACCAACATCTTGACGGCGTCAGACATGAAGAATTAAACTCCGAAGGTGGTGACGGCGTCAGAAGGACTAGTGACGGTGTCAAAGTAGCAAAATTAATATACCGTGGGTGGTGACGGCGTCACATAGGCCGTCATAAGTGGATCAAGGCCGTCCGAGGAAGTATATGGCGGCGAGGTGACGGCGTCAGAAGTTACTCTTGACGCCGTCAGACTGTTTTTCCTATATATAGTTTTCTAGTTTTTTCATTAAAAGGGGAGAAGTTTTGGTGAAACCCTAAAGACGATTTTGGTGCCTATTTTACAGGTTTTTCAAGGGTTCCAAACCCTTGAGACCTTGCATTGTAATTGAGATAAGTGTACTTTCAATTCAATCAATATGTCTATGTGTTGGTTGTTTATCTCTTGTTCTTGTCTCAATTCTACTATGCTAGGCTAGATCTCTCTTGTGTTTACTTAGATCTAATGAAACCTAGATGTTGATTATGTGTTGATTACTTGTCTATTCTTGTTTTGAATGAATGATTTATATGTTAGACTTAAGAAAACTGGCAGATCTCCAAATGGTAACATGCTTGAACGTCTTAAGAAACATGAACCGAGGCGTACTAGGTCTTTATTGGTTGTATTTAATGCATGAGCCACTGTTTACAATCCCTATAGTTGTGCTGGGTCATGGTGTAGGAGGAGATAAGAGCTCATAGAGTTGGGGAGTTATGTATGCCACCCCACGAATGGTATTAAGGAATACAATCCGTCATTCATACAAGTGTAACAAGTAATTAACATGTAAAAGATATCTAGGGATTAGTGAAGTCTAAGTAAACACAATTTCTCCAACCACTGCTCACAACCTTAGTATAATTTAGTTTAATTTCATTTTTATTATTTTATTTTGATTGCATCTTAGCTTTGGGTTAGTTGAATAGCAACTAATTCCGCCCACTCCTTCAAAACCCGAGATTTTACTTGCTTTCATAAAAATATAAAAATACAAAAATAATCATCTCTCACCTCTAGAACTATTAATTAGGTTTTCTAATCCTAGCGACACTATTCCTAAGCTGAACGATCAATCCCCCGGTACTTGTCACTATACTATACTACAACGATCAGGTACACTGCCTGGTGGGGGTTGTAAACTTCTCGAGATCCCTCGAGAGGTAAAGCAAGGTGCGATTCCCACGCATCATTGGACAACCTATTCTGCAATGATAATGGTTGTATATGTGCTTCCATTTATAGGTGTTCAATTCTCACAAATCCTTCAGTCAACTTCTGGAAGACACACCACAGTTTTACTAGCTTCTATCCAATCAGTTTCACCACTTATTGCACACTGCCTTTATAAGGTAATAATCGATATCATGACATAAATGGGGTTTCTACACGATACATGTATTTTGAGAATATGAAGAACTAAAGATAATGTCTGTTAATATGCTGCAAGTGCTTATTATTATTATTTTTTTTGCAGAACGCAGGCCAAACTAGGCTCCTAGGCTGGATATAAATATCGAATGTAAGTTGAAGACAAGGACACAGGTATATTAGATTATTTGTAGTAGATTAGACGTGGCATTACAATTCATTTGTGTGAAAACTGATCAGTGTGGGCTATATTTGTTTAAAAACAGGTCAAATGGATAAATAAATTGGCTAAGAGCGACACGGGTCAAACAGGTATGCCTTGAACATCACCTCACATGTCCTAAATAAATTATCTTTTCAGTTATAATTCATTACTTATTATAAAAAAAACAAAAAAGTGTTCATGGTTTCACCCAACCTGATCCGTTAAATTTATGGATGAGGTATGTGGATCAGACTATTACATAAATGTGTTTGGACGGGACCAAGTTATTGAAGTAAGAGGATTTTTTGGACCAGACAACTGCTGAAATAAAGTGTACTCGAAGTTAATTCAGACGATTATCAATTCCAAAGATGATTTAAGCCCCAATTGGTTAGTATGGACACCATATATTTGCTTTTGTTCATTTCCTTGCGGTGTTTGGCATTGCATTTGGATGATGAGGAAATATGGCCGCGATATTGTTGGTCGTCATAGCTAATGGCAGTTTTAAAACAGGGTCATCCTTGAGTATTGGACCTAAAGATCGTGTATTAGCTAATGCACCATATTCGGGTCCAATAGTCAAGGATGGCCCTGATTTAAAGCTGTCATTAGCTTTGCCTACCAACAGCATTGAGGCATATTTTTTTCATCATCTCACTGAGTACCCTCAGCCGCTGGATCCTACAGTATCTCAGACAACATCCGGTAAGTTTGTTTTTTTCGTCCCTGAACATGTATAACAAAATTCACGTACATTTTACATAAAGCTTTAAAATTAGTTCTAGATATAAACATTTAAACATCTATGATATAAAAGTTTATTTAAAACCTATAGTTATGCAATACATAAAGCTTAAAAATACAGAAAGCTTTAATACCATATTTCACAAGGTGAATGTTTTGGCCCATTCGTTTATTCAGTCTTCTAACTTCATATATATTGATTACAAGTTCAAATCGTATAGTTATTGCACAATGTATATGTTTACATGTACACTTATAAAAAATCCGATCTATATGTATGCATAATGCATTCATATATGTTGTTTCGAATAGATGACTACTTGACTAGCTTTGAACTTGGCATGCCTATAAAGTTAAGACTACATGATTAAAAAAAAAAAAAACTCGTCACCTTTGATAATAATCTAATCTGAATCATTAAATAAAAAATTCCCTAGTGGTGGCCCGTAAACACCTCAGAAAGGCATAATGGAAGAAGAGGAAACATATATTGTATGCCCAAGCTAATCATTGATGAGCTCGCCACTCCGTCCATATATCCGAAATCTCTGATCTAAAGTTATTTTTCTTTTCACTATCCAGTTCTGCATTTTTGCTATGTCTTGTATCAAGCCGGCTCTTGATATATGCTAGTTATTATTTTGCAATAAAATTGTGATTTTTTTTTTCTTTTTTTTGGTAACTGATGCTAATTTCACGAGACATAGCAATTATTACTTGATCTATAATCTTATACAAACACGCATACATAGGCAAGAGCATTATGTTGTTTTATCTAAAACCATCGTATAGGTTATTATGATTGACTTGTAAACACACAAAGATGGGACATAATTTTGACGTCGCTCTATTTTCTTGTGTCGTTGTCAGATTTAAATATATTCTTCCATTTTTTTTATAATCAAATGAATCTACGTGATGATATGATTTTGATAAGGATACTTGTAGAAAAACGTAACCAAATGATTTTATTACTAAAAAACAACCGAACGATTACAACCAAACTGTTCTCAAACAGTATCAATACAATAACTTGATCTCAATCAAGTATAAAGAGTACCACCAATAGCAACAATAATACTCCAATCTGATCTCAAGCAGATTAGTAACCAAGAGATAGCACAACCTGATCTCAATCAGGCAAACCAACAAAGGAAACACCAACGGGTACTCCAGCTACACTGTCGTACCCCTAATATCTAACTTGATATTAGTTCTATTACAAAACAGTGATAATACAAAACTGATAATAGCTTTTAGATAAAGAAAGAATAGCTGCTTTGGGTGGTGATCTATAACGGCTATCTCAATAGCCGTTTAAAAGTATATGTCAATGAGAGAGAGGCAGTGATTCCGTTCTTTGTCTTTAAGGGAGTGCTGAGTATAAAAATACTTGATTCAACAACGGCTCTATCAAGGTGACATAAACAGCCCTTCAACTTTCCATCTTCATCAAACAAGGCTTAAAACTTTGATAACACTGAAATAGAGAATAACAGAAAGACAACATTAGTCCTTGTAAGTATCCAGGCTTAAGATTATATTTCAACAATACTTGCATAGTGGATAATTAACATAGAACTAACCACACGACCTATAAGTATTTATTACCTTTTTGCTTCAGAATCTGTTCCTGTAATTGTTAATTTGTGTACGAGATACATAAGGATTCATGCTTCTTTTCTTTTTTTACAGGTGAAAGGAATATGCTGGAACTACGAGAACTTGGGTCCTTGCAAGTTTGGTCGTGGGTGCAAGTTTGATAATCTACTGAAGATTTCTTCAAAAGCTCTCAGGTATTGTTCTTGCTCATTTCTGATGTATTAACGATCCAAATGGGACATATGTTAATTCAATTCTTTACTTCAGTGAGGTCTGATTATATTTATTTAGCCAGTAACTGTTTCAATTGGTTTAGTAGCACTAGTATATTAAACAGACTCATAGGTGGTGTTTAAGAACTAATTTTGGATCTTAAATCATTTATGATTGGGAGATTAATGAACCTACTAGTTATAAGGCTGCCATAAATGGTCCTGATAAGGAGAAATGACAGTGCTATGAATGAGGAAATGCAGTCCTTGAAAGACAACGAAGTCTGGGAAGAAGTAGACCTACCTCCAAATGCTAAGGTAGTTGGAAGTAAACGGCTCTACAAAATGAAAACATACATGGATGGCATTGTACACACCTATAAGGCTCGTTTGGTAGCTGAAGGCTATACTCAAACATTTGGTGTTGACTATGAGGAGACCTTTTCTCCTGTAGCTGACATTAGAACTATTAGGATTCTCTTAGCCATAGCTGCCTACTATGACTATGAGATATGGCAAATGGATGTCAAAACCGCCTTCTTGAATGGTCGCCTAGATGAAGACATCTATATGGCGCAGCCTGAGGGCTTTGTGAATCCAGAATTTCCAAACCGTGTATGCAATCTTAAAAGATCCATTTATGGATTGAAGCAAGCATCACGTCAATGCAATAAGAGATTTGACGCAGAAATCAAAAGTTTTGGATTTAGTCAGAATCTTGATGAGCCATGTGTATACCAGAAAGCTAGTGGGAGTAATGTTACTTTCCTTATCCTATATGTCGATGACATATTAATCTTAGGAAATCATATAGCAAGTTTAAACGAAGTTAAAGCTTATCTTGGTAGATGTTTTTCTATGAAGGATTTAGGAGAAGCAGCATTCATCCTTGGAATCAAGATCTACAGAGATAGAACAAAGCGGTTGATTGGATTAAGTCAAAGTGCTTACATTAATAAAGTATTGAAGAGATTTAATATACAAAATTCCAAGAAAGGATATTTGCCAATGCAAGTAGAACATGGCTTAAGTAGCAAACTGTGTGCTTCAACACCTGAAGAGGTTGCACTCATGAAGAAAGTTTCATATGCTTCAGCAGTAGGATCTATCATGTATGCAGTTAGATGCACAAGACCTGATGTGGCGTGTGCACAAAATATGACCAGTCGTTATCAACAGAATCCAGGTGGAAAGCACTGGCACGCTGTTAAAAGCATTCTTAAGTATTTAAGGAATACTAAAGATATGTTCTTAGTGTATGGGGGAAATCCAGAAGCAGAACTTGAAGTTACAGGTTACTGTGATGCGTCCTTTGAAACTGATAAAGATGATACGAAGTCTCAGACGAGTTATGTCTTTGTTATTAATGGAGGAGCAGTTGACTGGAAGAGCAAGAAGCAGACAACAATTACGATGTCTGTTACAGAAGCTGAGTATATTGCTGCATCGGAAGCTGCGATGGAAGTTGTTTGGATTAGGAAATTCATTTCGGGGCTTGGTATTATGCCGTCAACTAAATTACCTATTAATATGTATTGTGACAACTCTGCCGCAGTTACATTCGCCAATGAACCTGGAGTTATGAAGGGCGCCAGACATTTTCCTAGAAGATATCACTATGTTCGAGAACAAGTCGATATAGGTGAAATCAGTTTACTCAAAATTCACACAGATAACAATCTAGCTGATCCATTTACGAAGGCTTTATCTAAGGAAAAGCTTACTCAACATGCTAATGGCATTGGACTTCGTTTAGCTAGTAGTTTCATGTAAATCTGTGGTAAGTATTTGGATAAAGGATATTGTAAGCAATAATTATTCGAATGAAATGAAGTATTTTGTTATGTTTATTTCTACTCATAAATATTGTATCCTATATTTGCATGTTTAATCCATGAATAACTTTAAGTTATTCTAAATAGTCCGTTGTCAATTAATGATATGAGAGTATCATTGAACTAAGACAAATATGAGTTTTGGTATAATATATTTAAATATATTGATGCGTAGACATGCCAATTTCACATGATATTCAATAATTGAAAAATTGGATATAGGACAAAATCCCAATTACATGATTGTACTTATCGATGTTGTCATTAGAGTAAATCATGAATATTTATCCTCAGACTTGAGATACCATGTAACTACTGTGGATGTGGCTCATTTTCTGTGAGATAATCTAACGCTATCCGTAACTGGTAGTTATAAGGATTAGTTTCAGTGGTGATGCGAAGTTCATAGGTTATGCTTGTAGTCAATACGGGATTTGGTTCCTTCAAATTTGTTTTGAAGTTTAATACTGTTTAGCCACTCGTAGGATTAACAAGATGTTTGCATGGCCATGCCCAAGGTCTATCTGGAATGCGTTCAGATGAATTGGTAATCTTGCTTGATCATAAATAACGAGAAACATTAGTTAATTATGGAATGACTTCGATCCATATCCATATTAACATAGTATTAGAATCAAAAGGATAAGTATGATGATGAATCATCAAATGTGGTTTTTTCGAGGAAAACCATACTCGAGATCGTTCTGGGGACATTGGCGTGTTATGCTAGACTAACCATTGTCATTGTTACATTAATCTATATCCGAGTGGGAGCTGTTAGTTTTAACGGATAAAAATTAATGAATATGTCCGGACTCGAACTCGAGACTTCGGGATTGCACACTTTACGTATGAGTTTCAATTAATTAATAATTATTGTTTTAGTGACGAATAATTATTAAATTCATGAAATGGACACTTAACGGTACCTAACGACCGTTATGTGAAAGTTAAAGGACTAAACAAGAAATAGAGAAAGTTGTGGGTTGGGCTTGTGTACCCATGTTCGGCTGAAAACTCAAACCCATAGGTTTTGGGATTGCTTTTGCTCCAAGATTTGAGATTAGTATAAATACATGCCTCATGTATTCATTCAAATCATCCCTTGGTTCATTAGCAAGCCAATTCACTTTCTTTCATCTCTTTTCTTTGAGCTATTGAAGATCCCTCGTGGTCAACAAAGGCTCATTAGTAGTGCTTTCTTGTGAATTAAGAACCTAGCTTTTCTTATTGAAACGCTAATAGTACGTGTTCGAGAACGAAGTGTTAGCATACTTTTGCTAACAAAGTGGTGATTTGCCCTATTCGACTAACACTAGTCGATCCACCTCTAAACCCTAATTAGGGTTTATAGTTCTTGACAACTTCTTGTTCCATTGGTTTCTTGTTCTTGCTAGAAATCACAAAGGTACGCATCTTTTATATTCGGTTAATTTATTATTTGTATTTGATCTATTCCGTTGCGTACTCTTTGATGTTTATGTGTTTATATTAGTTTTATGATTCACATATTCCAACAAGTTGGTCGTGTGGTTTGTAGGATTTAATGTTTTTAAGTTTTTAATTTTAATGTAACTTTAGTTATTTTATGTTTTTTTAGAAATATTATGTAATGTTTTTAAATTTTAATGGAATTTTAGTTTTATTTTTATTTTATTTTAATGGAATTTAAAAAAAAAGAAAAAAAATGAAGCGAGGGATGTGGGTGTGGTGCCACAAGTGATGCCAACAAAAAAAATAGGTGAGGGATGAAAAAAATAGGTGAGTGATGTGGCATAAAGAGATTGGTTGGGAGTGAGGGATGGTGGTGTGGTGCCACAAGTGTTGCCAACCCCCTTATGCAAACGTACTTATAATTTGATCTGAGTCACTTACGTATATTCGCAGAGGCAGAGACATGAGAGGGCAGAGTGGGCACGTGCCCTCCTAGCAAATAAAATGTAATGTAAAATTTTAAAATATCTGACTATTTTTGTAATTTGCCTCCCTAACAGATCAATTTGTAATGTAGTTTCTAAACATTATCAAATTGCCATCGACCATAACTTTCTGGCGCCGCTCATATATATTCGTAACTTTGGTTTAATTAATTAACCAATAAGAAAGTTGAGCCCAAACCACTTACTAAGTAGCTCATTCAAATAAATGGGCTTAATTTTGGGTTTATAACTATAGACCATCATCTTTTACATCATGGGCTAACCCATGTGAATGTAATCTCACTCACCTTCCAACGGTCTCAAACAAAGAACCATTCTTCAAATCTTTCTTTTATAAAAAGATCATCACATCACAAACGTAAGTACGTAACGCTCATATTTTACTCAGTGTCAAAACCCAACATTAAAAATTCTTTTCTTGGTGTAATTAAATCATGAATAACTTCAGCAAAAATTTAACTACTCCCATTAAAGGTACCATCTTCTTGATTTATGATTTTTATATGCAATCTTTTTAAAAGGGTATTAAAATTTAGCATGTAATTTTAAAGATTCTTGGTTAATTATGATCTGTAGTATGTTATTTCAAATGGGTATTTGTTTAATCTATGTTTTATGTAATTTTACGTAAATTTGTCTAGTTTTGTTAGGGTTTTATGTAATTTTACGTGGGTATTTGTTAAATTTATGTTTTATGCAATCTTTTTAAAGGGAATTAAAATTTAGCTTTAGTAATTAGTATGTAATTTTGTGTTAGGGTTTTATGTCAATTTTCCATCTTTTTTACTTGTTGTTTCCATTTAAAGATTCTTCATTTATGATTTTTGGATGTTAAATCTGTGTTGTATGCTAATCTTGTTAAATGGGCATGAATTTTTAGCCTAAGTTAGTAGTGTTTTATAAAATTTTCAAGATTCTTGTTTTAACTGTGTTTTATATAATCTTGTTAAAAGGGTATTAAAATTTTGGCCTAAAATTGTGTTATTTTGTTAGGGTTTTATAAAAATTTGATTTTTTGTTTCTTTAAATATAGGTGCAGGTGTTAATAATGAGAATGAGATGAACGCGGATATGGTTTTGAAGTCAAAAGGCGTTAAGAAAAACATAGCCGGTAAGCATTTTATGAGACCGACAATATCCGCAGCTAATAAAAAGAAGATCTTGGCGGAAAGGAATGAAAACAGTGATGTTGTTGAGCAAAATAGTGTAGTATGGTCTTCTAGTTTTGGTTCTAAATTTGTTAAATCTCCTGTTGTTGGTGAGGTTGGTTTGAAACCGTATGATCCTGTTAAGAATTATACTTCACCTAGGCCTAAGTTCTTGAGGTATAACCCGAATAGGCGTAGGAAGATTCTCAAGGAAGATGATGAAGGTAGCGTTAGAGATAGTACTAATAGCTCGATTAATGCTGCTTGTGGTTTGGAATTAGGGGTGGGATCCTTGGGTACTACTAATAGCTCGATTAATGCTGTTAAGAATTATACTTCACCTAGACCTAAGTTCTTGAGGTATAACCCGAATAGGCGTAGGAAGATTCTGAAGAAAAATGATGAAGGTAGCGTTAGAGATAGTACTAATAGCTCGATTAATGCTGCTTGTGGTTTGGAATTAGGGGTGGGATCCTTGGGTACTACTAATAGCTCGATTAATGCTGTTAAGAATTATACTTCACCTAG
The DNA here is from genome assembly GCA_030686995.1 of Artemisia argyi. NCBI lineage: Eukaryota > Viridiplantae > Streptophyta > Magnoliopsida > Asterales > Asteraceae > Artemisia > Artemisia argyi. The sequence continues at coordinate 7,351,092 of CM060690.1, forward strand.
ACCTAAGTTCTTGAGGTATAACCCGAATAGGCGTAGGAAGATTCTGAAGAAAAATGATGAAGGTAGCGTTAGAGATAGTACTAATAGCTCGATTAATGCTGCTTGTGGTTTGGAATTAGGGGTGGGATCCTTGGGTACTACAGATTCTAGTGCTCAAAAAGAATCTGTAGAACGTGATAAAGAAGATGCAGTTGACAATGATGAGAGAGATGAATCTGAAGATGATGAAGAGGAGGTGGTTGAGTATGAGGAAGATAGATTTTGGAGTTTGAAGGGGCTTTTGAAGTGGTCACTTGTAGTCGTTGCACTGATTTTAACGACACAAGGCATATGTTCAATGATTTCACCTACGGATTCAGACACTTTAAAAACTGTTGGGGATTTTAGCAACTGGTCTTTCGTTAATACAGCTGCGGGTTTAAACTTCTCTGAAGCTGAAGAGAGTATAAACATAGTTATGGGTTTTAAGGATCGGGCTTATGTGTATGGAGCTGCAGGTGTAGGTTACTCTAGAATAAAAAATGGTCCAGTTAGGGACTCAGATTTGGATGCGAGAAGATATGAGAAAGTAGAGGTTAATCATGTTCTTGATGGAATAGGCGTGGTTGAAACTGTTACGGAATCGGTTGAGGGTGCAAATGTACTAATTAATGGTGTTGTGGTTGAAACTGTTGAAGAATCGGCTGAGGTGAACAATGGACTAATTGATGAAGCTGTGGTTGAAACTGTTGAAGAATCGGTTGTAGTGGAAAAGGGACTAATTGATGATGTTCATCATGATGTAGTACATGATGAAACAGATATCATTGATGATGAAATGTCGAGTAAGGAAGAAGATACTGATCACTCCCAGCTGATCGATACATTGCCTGAGCAAAATATAGCTGAAAGTGAAGTGCTAGAAATCGTTGATGTAGATTTTAGCCAGAATGTTGTAGGTGAGCAGCTGGATGAAGCTGTAAACAATGAAACAGACGTCAGCAAACTAGAAGATACTGATCACATGCAGCAGATTGTAGTGATGGACACTGATGATGTAGAGGTGAAAAAGGAAGTCAGTGATCAGCTGTTGACAGCAGATCTCAATCAAGATGGCATTGGTGAAGACATGAATGTAGCGGAAAAAGTGATTGGTGATATAAAAACTACTGAAATGGTCAGTTCTGATCCAGCAGTCACAGTTTTAACCGGCCTTGTTGTACTATTTTTAACATCTATCGGTGCCATTTATCATTCAAAACGAACGAAAACCACTCCTGCTGTCACAACACCAGTCCAAAAAGAAGATCTAAATGAGGCTGAACCGTCTACAAATCCATCATCAGTGATACAACAGAAAGAGGAACAAACATTGGTAACATCTGCTGCATCTTTGGCTGAACCAAAGGAAGACGTTTCTACAGAAATCCACATCCATGCACCAACAGTTGAGTTGCTGGGCGAGTTTGTTTTTGGAGAAGAAGTCACTAGTTCTGTCAGAAGCTACGTGTCACCAGAAGCTAATGCAAGCACCTCTCTGATCCAAACAACAGCAGTTTCTTTCAGCAGCAGAACAAATACATCGTACACAGAAATCTCAACTGGAGACCATAAAGCCAGGAAACCGGTAAATTTCTAGTCTTCTCTAACCAAATAAGAAGATCTGCAATGCTTTTCGACATGCTTTATTTATTCATGTTTAAATTTTTTAATCTTGAACAGAGGCGCAAAGCCGCGGAATCAAGCAGCATGGTTACACCAACATCAGTGAGAAGATCAAGCCGCATACAAAGCCGATCTGTCATGTATCCATGAATCAAGCTTCACCAAGACATCACCTTTCTTTAGCCTAACTAGGAAATCGATCATCGATTGATGATCTTTTAACTCTTAGATTGTAGTCTAATGGAATCAAACTTGTTTCTGTATCTAATGAATAATTCTACTTCTTTGATTTGCTCTTCAGATTTTCTCTAGAATCAATAATTAAACAACTCATCTTACATTCACATTATATATTCATACAAATTAATACTTAAAAAAACTCATCTCTTATATTTACATCAAAAAATTTGTACAAACCATAAAAGAAACATAACAAGCCAAAATTAACTCCTTTAAGTCCTTCTTGTGCTACTACCAAACTGTTTCCTTTTTGATTTTTTCTTTGAGATGATTGGTTTAGGAAGTGTGTGAGATTTGTAGCTCTTGTTCATTTTCTTGTATGGAACCTTTTCTTTTGGAAGATCTTCTATGCTTGTGACTTTTGCAAGTGATGTAAATGAGTCTGATTTACCATGGTAAAACTTTGATAGCCCTCTTCTGCAAGTAGTTAAAAACATACCCATTTTAGTATATGAATCTGTAATCTAAAAATAATCAAAGGTGGAATAATTATGTAAAAGAAATGAGATACCATCTTCTTATTACTTATGGTAGTTTGTGTTTATGACTTTTATAAGAAAGCTCAACTTGATAGGCTCACAAATTAGTAAAATTGAGCTTATTAGCTTTTGCAAATTTACAACAAAAACACCCTCTTAGTACAATATAAAACCATATTGGTGTATGGATCTCTAACCTAAAATAGTGATCAAAGTAAGAATCTTTAATCTAAAAAACAATCATATATATAAAAGGAACTTACTTAATAGGCAAGTGTGCCATGAGGTCTGATAAGTCATATAAAGAAGATCTACTAGAATGAGCTGAAGCATCATCTGTTGTGTCCAATGATGAAGATGATGAAGAAGAACAGCCTAATGATGAAGAAGTTGATCCATTTTATAAAGTTGAAGCTTCTTCAAATGATGAACATGGTTGTTCTTTTTCATGTTGTTCATGATCATGCACATCTTGTTCTTGCATGATATTCCACTTTTGGACATGTTGTTCCTTAAGAGTTGTTATTGTGGTTTCTTCCTACCATTATTGGATCGTGTTTTTTTTAATGTTGTGGTTGTTGTTGTTAATGTGTGTTTGAGAAACAAAGATCAAAGATAGGATTGGAACTAATGTTGGGGAGCATATAAATATGGTTTGAGATAATGAGCATGAAAAGTGCAGACACGTGGCAGTTAGTTGTTGGTATGTTGACACAGCATAAAGTCTTTTACCAAAAAGATATGGATGAATCAAATTTAGGCAAAGCTAAATTAGTAAATTGCCATCTTTTATCTTTTTCTCAAAAAGGTTAAAATTTGCATTTTAGTCCTCATTTTGTTGTTTTCAGAAGCACATGAGATTTATTCACAAGAGCAGCTTGTGTGATATTTACTCATTTGTGATATGCATTGTATCATTCTTTGAATTCATTAAACCACATGATTATAAAAAATGGCTTGTTCATTTGAGCACTTAGTCAACATATTAGGGGTAAAGTGTCCTCATCTGCCTTCCCATTTATGGTTCGCGATAAATATAGGGAAAATGATAAAAAAATGCATCGAACTTGACACTTTTTACCATTGTATGTAGCCAACTATTTTTTTTTTATTGTATCACAAAACTTTTGATTTTTTCTCATTGTATGTATCCACGTCAGCAAAACGTCATGATAAAAAAGGGAAAATGATAAAAAAATGCATCGAACTTGACACTTTTTACCATTGTATGTAACGCTTTGCTGACGTGGATACATACAATGGGAAAAAATCAAAAGTTTTGTGATACAATGAAAAAAAAAATAGTTGGCTACATACAATGGTAAAAAGTGTCAAGTTCGATGTATTTTTTTTATCATTTATTGATAGAATTAAGATGAGTCTCAGGACACTCATCGATTTTTGCAACGTAGTTTTAGTTCTGGTACAAATTTTCAAATCTTCGAAAATGAACCAGGCCTCAATATAATGTGTTTACAATCTTATTTTGTTATTCGTAAATGCACCCGATCTTTTTTTAGCTCTAGTTTCGTCGTCATAGTTTCGCTGAGAGAGCAAATTAGCATATGCTTTGCATATAAACAAGGCAAAGGATATAGAAAAGAAAATAATACTGTAAAAATAAGTATTAAATGATGTAAAATATATTTATGGTTTGACCAAACACACAAGTACACGTTTATGAATTGGATAAGCTTAGACAGCTTGTTGATTGGTATGGGATATAATACATATGGATTAGTATTATCACTATCATCCACGTTATTTTTCATCATCCTATCCCCTTTTTATTTTATGGGTCAATTGTTTTAGACTTTTAGTTATCAAAGAGTTGCTATTTTATTTATTTACATACAATAAGCAAGGCCGGTTTAACCATAAAATAAATGACACAAAATGTGTTATCGAGTATCACTTAAAAAAAAAGTAAAAAAATAAAGTGAAAATGTTCTAAACTCCGAGTTGATCCGACCGGTTGAACTGTAAATCGGCCGGATTGTAACACCCCGTGGCCCGCTTACTTTGAAAACTTTGACTTTTTACGCGGAAACGCTTGAACTAAAACTGACCTGCTGTTACACTTTCATAAGCTGACAAAAATCAGTACACAATCAGACATTGGGGCTATTTTTAGATAAAAATATACTCAATCACCTTCGAAACGATAGGTGGCACGACCCGTGACGACTTACGGATTAAAAAATATGAATTTTTGAAAACTGCCAAAAATCTGCACAGTCTGCCCGGAAAATCTGGACAGCTTGTTGTCCCGAAATCACTTACAAAATCCCCGGCCGGAAACCCGACCTCCTGAACTCGAAACTCAACCAAACTTTCCAGATTTATTTGGTATATGAATGGGCTCATTTTCATGCAAAAACATTTATCTTACGATACCCCGAAGGGGTACTTTACGATGGGTTATGCAAATAACCCATTTTGACTCATTTCACAACAAACCACTTATATCACTTTCGTTTTACACAAAACTTTCCAGAAATCAATCATTTAACATATCAAACATGTTCCAATAACACTTGACCCGTTTACTACTCAAAATGGGTATGTTTACACTTAAACCAAACGCCCCTTTAACTGTACTAAAAAACACATAAACCATACTTTGACTTATCAAATGACTACCAAATTGTCATACAACTCTTGACATACACTTTGCCATACGGCTGCCCTTTAACAAACCCATAAAAGACTAACGGGGGTACAAACTTACACATGAGCCCGGTATTCTACCTAAGCTCCTAAAAGCAAACCACCTTATTCTTTTATATCCAAATCCTTACCCCAAGTATCCAAGCCATCCATAAAAACATGCCAACCTACAAAACGGTTAGACAACTAAACCGTAAGCACAAATGCTTAGTAAGTAAATAACATTAACACATACCTCTAGCCACTTAAGCATCACCATATTATCTCATCACATCTAATCCCACTTAGCTAACACTTCACTTGCTAGCTATGCCAAACTAGCCTTACAATCACTTTCACATCACACATAACACATAACTTTTAAACCATTCATTAACCATATCATGATTAGCATACAACACATAATGTAATGAAATCAACATAACATCACATTATAACCGGTTACTTACCTTAGCTTCCAAAGCTAAGCTACAATAATAAAATCAACATCATCATCATCATCACTAGCCATCACCATCATCAACCTTTATCATCTATCAAAACCATAAACATAATAATCAATAACTTACTCATCATCCTTACTAAATCATCATATGATCATATATCGATCATATGATGATTTCCCACTTCTAATTTTACTCTTAACCTCATGATCATCAAGATGGAGGGATACTTACTTGTGGGAAATCATAGCAAATGCTTAATCCTTGGCAAGGACTCATCATCATCATCTCTACTTCATCCTCAAGCTCTCTCTTTCCCTCCCTTTTCTCTCTAATAACCGGACCAAACAAGAATGGTAGGGAATTTAGATAGCATCTTTGGTCCTTTGGCAATATTAGTCCCTTAGGTTTCCTTCTTTTTGTTTTAGCCACATCCTACTCATAACTCATTTACCTCAATGGCAACTTTAGTCCCTTTGGCACTACCACAATTCATTCTTAGTACTAGAACAAGTAGGTTCTAGTGCTAGTTTGAGAAATTGGCAAGATTAGTCCTTGCAGGCTAGAACAAGTTGGTTCTAGTACTATTTTCAGATTCTGTCAACTTAGGTCCCTCAACTTCTTTTCCTCTATATTGGTGACACATAACACTTCCTAAACCACATTACACATTCTTTGACTATCGGGTTTGACTTCCACGTAACATTTTTTTTGACTAACCAATCACGTAAAGTCTTTAGTCCTCTTTCATCTAGGGTGGGGTCCCAACACCCGGGAAACGGGTCTAACAGAGTTAATGTTTTTTACTATGTTTTTCAGGAAGCTAAAAAGCATAAGATTTCATCTTGTTACGTCACTCCACTCGTCTCAACTAAGGTACGTGTTCATTTTACATGTGTTTTATTGTTGTGTTAGGATGCAGCAGATAAAAATGGTATTGGTGGGCAAAATTTCTAGTTTTATCATTCGTACCTAAGTGAGGTTGGTTTTGAAATTGGTTCTCTGTATAGATGCTAAACACAAACCAACCCAATTTAGATGCATCATGATCCACGTATGTGTATTGAACCAATTTAGCCAGTTTTATCTTGCTGTTTTAGCGCTTAAGAAAAATTTGGGAACAACCTTTTGAACGACAAACTCACACACCAACCTACACTACACCTTAATTACACCTGGTACACCAGGCAAAGCCAACATTCCAAATATATAAGTTGGGTAAAATTCGTGTTCATAACGTTTTCCACTTTCATGTTGTCATGTCATGTTTCCAACTTACATCTAAATATGTATCCATAACTGTTCGCTAAGCCTTTTTCTGGGCATGAATAAAACTGTCCTCTTCGTGCCTCCTTATTGATGGTATTTATTTGTATTTTGCAGGATGGAGCTACTACTTCCTCGTCCTCATGCGCAATGTCTCCAATTATGGATGCCATTATCGTAGCAACAAAGGTTCCTACTAAAAAACGGTCCAACTGGGGACGGAGTGAGAGCATTGCCAACCTAATGACACCAAACACCATCTGTTCATTTCTCCATTTCCCCAACAACATCAAGGAGGAGAGACGGAGGAAGTATCAAGAGAAGTTAACGGAATTAAGATCTCGTCAAATTGAACCAGCCCGCACAGTAGATTGGGAGTTATTGGAACAATTCAACCTAGCAGATGAGATCCGGGGTTTATTAGGGATTGAGTACACAAATGGGGAAGTAAAAATCAAATCACCTGAGTGGGGTAACCTCTTTTCTATCATGGAGCCAATCTATCGGGAGCTTTGTCTGGAATTTTTTGCCACGTACCAATTCAATGAGAAGAGCCGTGATTACACTGATGATAAGGCTTTGACTTTTAGACTGGGAGGATCGGACCACCATTGTTCAGTGAAAGAATTTGGGGTACGTATGGGACTTTATCCTCAAGCGCTAGCAGACAACCACAATTTCCTCCATTTTCTGAAGTGTGGGGAAGTTGCACCTGCAAAGAATTTTAATTATGCACGATTTTGGTCAACAATCGGACAAGGTAGCTATGACATAACTAGCTTACGAGCATTGGACATCCGTAGTCCAATCCATCGTATCCTTCACAGGATGATCGCCTATTCCATCACAGGTAGAAAAAAAAACATATTTGGTTACAAAAATGGACCTCTGGTACTTGCACAATTTCCTCAATGAGTACAAGTACTGCAATGTTGCCCATTGCCTAGCATCCTACCTCACTAAAGCTGCAGGGAGAACTAAGACGAGCCCCATATGTGGCGGTCATTTCGTGACCCGCCTTGCAAAATCATACCCGTTCTTCACAAATGCGTTTCGTCTAGAGCTGACCCCAGAGCAACCAATGACCCTTATTGATCAGGCATTACTGATGTATATGAAAGTTCTACGCAGAGATGTGAGATCGAGGGTACTCACACTATGTGACCCATTGCATTCAGAGGATACAAAGGATGAGGGATTGGACGAGAATGAGGAGGAAGAGGCACCGCCTACCCAAGAGAGAGAACCCAGCATGGCTGAAATAGGGGTTCGTATGACGAATGTGGAGAGAGACATAGCCACCATGAAAGGTACTATGAATTGGTTTCAACGCTCCATGACCCGTGTGTTCAACCACCTCCAGGTGCCTCCTGAGCCACCTGACGACGAGGCTAGACCTTCCACCATCCAGCAGCTCGAGTCCTCCTTGTCCGATGTCGACTAGTTATCTCAGTTTATTGTTCACTTCAAACAATATATTTATATCTGTTTTGGATTAGACACTTTAAACTTGAGTATTATGTACTAAGTATTTAAACTAAGTTCTATCTTTCTATATATGAAAATTCTAGCAGCAACTGTTTAATGAAGCAGCAACTATATAAGCAAAATTTACAACTATTTCTTTCATAAGTAAGTTGCAGATTCATAGCATATTAGCATTTACCTTTATGCATTTAGAAAACTGTATATTTCAGAAAGTTAAGATAATATAATAAGAGGGGTGCTTGGTCTCTGTGTGAGTAATGGTATAAAAAGCAAAAGGAATACAAAAGAATAATATAATGATCATTCTCATTGCATGATTTGCATCTATCTTGCTTGGTTTAGTGAGAATGATGCATATACTTTGTTAGACCATACAAGTCTTCCTTATGATATCCATTATTATAACAATACAAATTTTCGTTATACTACAAAACATAGCAGTTAAAATTATCGCAAACGAGTCGATTCTTTATAGGATCTCACGTAGAATCTCGATCTTAACATAGAATCGTAAAATCTTGATCCTCTCCGATCCTACTTCAATCAAATTCTTTAAACAAAAAATTATAAAAGAATGTTTTTTGTTAAAATGAAATAATAAAACGTGCATGAGCAACCATAATGTTACGATCCCACATCGGCCAAGTATGGGATTTTACGCGGTTCACCGATTGAATCGTGATCCGGTGGCTCGAACGGGTCAATTAGAAAACCGTTTTCCAAAATATTGAGTGAAACAAAAAAAATTTATGTTCTCAAGTATCACTTAGAAAATAAAATAAAAAAAGATCGAGAAAGATGATTTGATTGATTTTTAAATAAAATGTTTTCTCTCAAAATTAAGCTGAAAATGTTTATTTCATGTTTTATTACTTTTTCTTGTTAAAAAAACTTGAAAACTTAGTATTATTACGATCTCACATAATTTTAAGGCCTCACTTTCGGAACGAAAGGTGCATAAACTTTTTCTTATTAAATGATCATGAACAAAACTAAAGTACATTGTTAAAGCCTCTATATTAAGGCTCGTATTATGTGATTCGACACCTTGAGACGACCTTGTAAGGAAGATCGTTGATTAAATACACCTACATCATGTTATTATTATTATTATTATTATTATTTATGTTTACTAGTAAAACAAATTATTTTATACGAAAGCTATTCACATAACGGCTTGTAGATATCTTTACGAGTTTTGGCTTAGTTGGTACCTATTTTTGAAAAATCCATGAGCCAAGTAGAGAGATTTTGTTGATAAAATGTCACGGTTTCAAGTCTCGACTTGTGTTCATTCCAATTGATGCTCCACTGGATCAGAAGAGTTGTCGGAGCTATTTCTTATGGAGTGGATAATTGCTGGTGCCAAAAGATACCCTGTGAAAATGTCCCCGCTAATTCACACTTTTTTGGAGATGCCACACACTTTTATAATATATATTGAAATGAGAATATATTAGCTACAATATTTTGTAGCTAATTGACTATAATATTGTGCTATAAACTGTGGGTCTCTGACTCTTTAATTTCTTGTGTATTTTTTTAAAGGATTGTAGCCAATTGGTTACAAAAATTGTAGCCAAAGTTAACCCTATTCAATTGCTGCAAGAAGTCCTTTAATCTTAAATAAAGGAGTGATTGTTTAGATCTTATGTTTTAAATACACTCACTTTTCATGTTTGCTAAATGTTATGTTTAAGTGATTAGAACCATTTTTTATCCTTTTTAGATTTATTATATAGATAGTTTTGAAGATATCGCATGAATAACTTAAACTGATTTTATAAGTCTCAACAGGTTGATGTTGATCCCTTTAGGTTCTACTTACCTACACTAAATAAATTAGTTTTAATCCTACAATTAAGATATGTTTTCGTCTCTAATACACAACATCATGCGTGAGGAGGGAGTTGTATATGTTGTATTTAGAGAATGATTTACAAGTTGGCTCATGATTGGTGGGATACTGGATAGGGGTGTTATCTTGTCAGAATGGGTAAGGAATAAACTTGCAAGTTGTGTTAGTTGGTGCTTGTTTGCTCGATCCTAAGACCTTAGCAAAAGGGTGCGTTTGGTTTTGCCGCGTATCACAGGAAAGGAAAACAAAACTAAAGTATATTGGAAGTGTCAATTGTTGTATACTTGTGCGTGTATCTGTGTAACGAAGGGAGTATATATTTGTATTTTATCACACACAAGTTGAGCTCAATTTGATGCATTATTGGATAAAATTGATGGAGTGTGTGTCAGGGAATGTTCCCACAAGTTGTCCTAGTTGATGTTGATTGCTCCTTTTGCTATATTAGAAGTTCGAAAGAATTGGAAAGTAATATGTCAAGATATCAAGTAGTACAAGTTGCGAAATCGATCATGTATATTTTTTGTTGGCCTTGGTTGGGTTTGTTGCCTCAGAATTCAAAAGAGAAAAAGAAATTTATAACATGACTACAAAATAGAAGATAGACACATTTGAGTTTTAGTAACCTGTGGAATAGCACATATGTTTCGATTTTTTTTTTTATTTTTTTTTTATTTTTTTATTTTTATAGATTAGGCATATTATGTGATTTTTTTGAGAATGATGGACAAGGTCAAGCTTTGATGTTTATTTTTCTATCAAACGTTTGTATAAAATGAAACATGTTGTCATTCTTGATTCTTTGTTGGAAGCATAATCGGGTTGTTAATTTGTTTTATATCTTGTGTGTCAAATTTTTAAATGTTCGTGCCAAAGTAAACGTGTGTTAAACGATATTAAGAATATTTATAAAGAGGAAATGGGCTTATATCGAGCTTAGAAATAGTTTATGGTCCGGTAGAAATTTATTAAGGATCCTTTTAAATTGAAAATTAGTTTTTAGGTCCTTTAATAAATAAAGAATTTTTACGGGACGTTACACATCATGACTAAGAGGGGAGGGTATCCTGCGTTTTGAGAGGCGTTTTCCGCCAAAACGCAACGCGAAGGCGCCAAGAGGGTACCGTCCCTCGCATTTTCGAGCGCTGAGCCATCATGACCAGCCGAGATGGTCCCGGAAAACGCAACACGACGATGCGAGAAGGGTACCGGGGGTCGTGTTATCCCGTTTATTTGTGGCGTTTTCACGTTTCCCCCCCCCCCCCCCCCCCCCCACTTTTTTTCTCGTATTAGGTTGATTCGGTGGCTGTTACTTGGTTTGAGCAAGAATCAAAGAAACGTTGTCTTGATATTTGGTGGATGCTTAATTTTTGCTGGAGAATGACTATGGAGATTTTTGGGTGGCTGTGCAACATATGAAAGAGATAGGGTTGAGTGACTCAGATTTTTTGGGTGGTTGTGCAACATATGGGCCTTTGAGGTAAAAAGTGAAATGTACTGTAGTAAACAATATTTTTTAAATCGAATTATTGTGACGTTGTTTAGATGTCCACTGCATGCACATGCCACACTATCTATTTGATTAAATGTTCACAAGTACTTGAACATACATGGTGCGGATAAAACTAAAGTATGTACATTTGTTTTACTGTATCATTTATTTTTATTCTATTTTTTTTAATGTATTTCTTAAATGAATGAAATTTTAGTTTTAATTAAATGTATTAGTTTATTTAAATAAATGAAAAAAAGAAAAAGATATATGGATGTGGGGTCTAAGGGTGTATGACGGCACTAGAAACTGTTGTTATAGGAGGGAGGGGGTTTTTGGTGTTATGGTGAATTCTGGTGTTATGAGAAAAGGTGCTGATGTGGCAGTACTTTTTCTCACGGCACCAACAGGGCGGCACCACGATACCTAGTGCTCTAAATAGCTCTTCGTTGGTTTGACCGGGGACGTCTCCGGTTAAGTCAATCGGTTCCGGCGCGTCCCATTTTGGACATGCCCTCAAAATCAACCGCGTATCCTCTTGACCAAACGAAACACCATTGTGCTCGTCACGATAGAATTGTCTAGCGTGCCTCATATCATCCATTTCATCTTCACCACTTTTTATCAAACGTTTAGCACGTTTGTAAGCCGCTCCGAACTTTTGGCAATTTGCGTTCAACGTATGCCACTTGCTTGATAGCATATCTTTGTTACGGTTTTGAAAATTTTTTCGGTTGAACTCGTTCATAACCCGATACAAAAAGTGGTGGACTTTTGAGAAACTCCAACATTCTTATCCTCGGAAACGGCCACCCAACACACGGCAAATAAAGATTCTTCTTCCGATGTCCAACGTAACGTAGTATTGCTCACGACGGGATTTTTTTCATCATACACTTGGGTTTCTTTGGCTTTTTTTGACATACGTTTACTTCCACGTTTATGTTTTCGTCGATACGTAGCTTTTGGGCTCCACAGAAGCCGCTTGTGAGGATTGGGTTTATTGTGTTGGCGGTGTTTGTTGCTCGGTTTGGGTTTGTGAGAAATTTTGTTGCCACATTAACATAAATTGTTGTTGTTGTTCGGGTGTCAAATTAAGTGTGTTAGGAGTTGACGAAGATCCGACATTGTTCGGGTTAGGATTTCCAAAACCCATCATCAAGTTCATAAAACTTTGATCGTCAAGTCCCGACATTATTTTTTTCTTTTCGTTTGTGATATAGGATCGAATGGTTTTTTTTTTTTTTTTTTTTTTTTTTTTTTTTTTTTTTTTTTTTACACACCAACGGTAATTTATAACGATCATTTTTTTTCCAGATCCAAATCTAGCCGTTACACACCATCCTCCAAACGGTAACATTTTAATGCAAGGGACTTTTTTGAAGATGAATTGTAAATGGAAACGCACGTTGATACAATAACGTAAATCATAACGCACGTTGAACAAACACTCCCTGAAATTCGTTATTACGCCAAAACGTCGTTGAATTTTGTCCAAATCAGCAAAAACGTCGTTGAGGCGTTACTATTCCCTTCCCTCTAAGTTCATTTGGTTATTACGTGGATAATATACTACAAAACCAATTTTATTTCACTAACTACCAAAATTCTTTTAAGTTGTGACGACTTCCATGACGTTGCCCAATCAATAATACTATCATTTCTTGCATGCAATAGTCATGATGTTTTATAAATGTAAGGTTGGTGTTTATTAGAGGTGTTAGAAAAGTGACTTAAATTTTAGGGGTTATTTGGTAAAATTGGTAATTGTTTGACTTGTCCACCAAGTTTGTTTAGAATTAGGAAACTAGTCTATGACGGTTAATTTTAGATTATAAATAGGGATTGATGGCATTAGTTTTCTTTGTACCTTTTGAATTAGGGTTTGATACCTTTGAATTAGATTTGTCTTTGAAATTTGGCTTTGTATTTGGTTTGTTATTTGAATAAAGCTTCCGCTTCGTTTGTTCGTATTTGTTTGTTTTGTCGTTTGAATTACCAACAAGTGGTATCAAGAGCTAGGTTTGTTTAGTCAAAAAGAAGAAGAAGAAGAAAAAGGTTTGTCTTGGGTTCGTTTGGATTTAAGCAACAATTGGTTTGTTTTCTGGTTATTTGGTTTGAAAAATTGAAAGATCGATCTTTGTTTAAAAGAAGCCGAATTTGTGATTGAATCTGGTTTTGATTTGCTTGAACCGATTCTGCATAACTCGTTAGTTTTGGTGGAGCTATTGAGCAGTTGAAAAAAGTCCATGAGCATTGGGCTTTTTTATTTGAATATGGTTTTTTTAGTTTTGTTTATTAGTGGTTGGTATTAGTATTTGGGTTTTTTGTTTATGATTAGCCGTAATTCTTAATATCATAAGTGGGTTGTCATCATGTTTTTGATTGGTCGTTTGCATTGGATTTTGGGTGGATCGATCATTTGGGGATGTGTAATTCTTATATCATAATTAACGATCAAGATTGATTTGTGTGATCGTCACCTATATCTTTTGTGGGTATTTTGAATAAAAATCATAAGAATATACGATTTTGATGTCTAACGTCCTTAGCTTCTAGTTTACTACATTGGATTTCTTTGGTTCGTGACATTTTGAAACGTTGTGAAGCAACTAGCACAATTAACAAGTAACATGTAGCGTTTTAGATTTTGTTTAAACGTTAGTTTTACAAATCTACTCAAGCAAGCGTTGGCTGAAATATAAACGTTATTGTTTCTTGCTACTGCTTTCCGCTACTGAAACACACCCATCATGTATGATGTGGAAAATAAATTATTTGCAATCATAAATCTCATCAGTATAATAATGGAGGTACATATATTCATGATAATACAGTAACATGAAGATGTTTTTCCATACAAATATAATTCAATCATTTGAAAGCAATTTGGTGGTACTTTGAAGACTATTGTTTGAACACTTAACTTCAATTCAAAGATATTGGATGCGTTGCGTATTTTGCAACTGTAAGCTAGAAAAATATCATTCTTATGACGTACTCTTGGAAATTATACTAAGTTAAAAGAAAGTATGATAGAACTCGATACACAAAGAGACTCGATCTGTAATCGATAATTGGATACTTTTTGTACCGAAAAGGCCGGTCATGAGTTTTTTTTGCTACCCTGGGCGAGGCAGTGATAGCTAGTCATAACTACTTAAAACGCTTGGTTTATGCATCCTAACCCCAGTATACTAGTTATCATTGTTTTAAACGTATAACTTTATTTTACGAGACACATGTGTATGAAAATCTGAATGGATTTCATTGACTATTACATTGAACAGTTTTGGTGGTTCATATATCGTATTCAAAGAAGATGCTACATCCCGGATAGTATGCATGCATTCGTCATACTACAAGACATTTTTCTTTAAATTATAATATTACGTGGATGATATAAAAAAAAAAAAAAAAAAAGAAGTGTCAATCTTAACTTTAGGTGTGGGAGGGGTTCTTATATGGTCTATACGGTGTTTTCGCAATCTATTCATCCTCCTAAGAAGGCTATGATATGGGATGATGTTGTTTCTAAATCTTTTTTATGGTTTTCGTCTAGATCTCCTAAAGTTAAGATTAGTTGGTTGCGAAACCCTATTGCTACTATAATCATGAAAATATCAAAAACCTCCGGGTGATACTTACTTCATACCGAAACTATTTCACAATTAACACCTTTAGTCCTTCCAAGTACTATAACGATTTGGTCTTGGTACTAGAACAAGTTGGTTCTAGTGCCAGTTTGAGGAATTGGCAAGAATAGCCCCTCTAGTCGTGCAATAATTCAGTGTTGGCACTAGAACAAGTCGGTTGTAGTGCAGTTTGAGGAATTGGCAAGATTAGTCCCTGCATGCTAGAACTAGTATTATTTTAGGATTCTGTCAACTTAGGTCCCTCAAGTATCTTTTATTTCTACTTTTGCCACATTAACTTTAAAACTAATTTAACACTTGACAACTTGAATCCCTTAAGTCTAAATATCTTATATTTGAGACAGACACATCAATCTTTCTATAATCATATTACATCTTCTTGACTAACGGGTTTGACTTTGAATTTACCACAATTTCACCAACCAATCATATTAGACCTTCAAACATATAAAGTGTTGGTCAAACTATTTCAAGACACTTTTATCATGATTTAATACTTAAAAACCTGATTTTGAGGTGTAACACTTTTGCCACCTTTTGCTAAATTACAGTAATTTTTAAGCAAACCCCATTATCAAAGAAAAAAAAAGAAAAAGAAAAAAAAAAGTTGATTACCTTTGAAATCCAAAGGTTGCGGAAACCTATTCATCCAACAAAACACATTAGAACCTGTTCAAATCTCCTCAAAATCCTAAATCCCCAATTTATATAAAAAATCTCTCCACCATCTTCTTCTTCTTCTTCTTCATCAAACCCTAACCCTAACCGCCGTTGCCCCGCCGTTGCTCCGCCGTTGTTCCACAGTTAAAAAAACGTTTAGCTAGGGTTTCGAAGGTAAAATTTTATCAAAATTTGAATTATAATTGTTAGTTTTTAATAGAATGATAGATAATAATTATTATGAGTGTGCGCTGATGATGATTTAACTGCCGCCACTATTCGGAATGTGTTACGATGTCAGAATTAGGTGAAATTTTACTGTCTGTATATGTTGTGTTACTATGAGATAATTAATTATGTTAAAATTGAAGCGAATGATGAGTTGCGTGAATGATATATGTAGCGTTATGATGTGAGAATTATGCAAATTAGCTGAAAACTCAAGCGATCAATGATACTGATGTAATTTGAGCGAGATTAAAGGTTTAGGTTTGGATGTACTGTATTATTGTGAGAATTACTGTATACGTACGCTTTTGAACCTGTTTATAAGATGATAAATAACTAATTGCGTAGGTTTACGATTTAGGAGATCAATTATTGGAATACATGTGACAACTGTGCAGCTTATGTGACAGTTAATCTTATTATTCTTGCTGCATATTGAGAGCTAGTTGAAGTTACCTTATCTTGTTAGCAACTGTTTGTAGTTCCGACAATTTGAAGACTTCATATGTGTCTTAAGTATCGCATTACGTGTTAGGTGAAATATGTTTATGAGAATACAGGATACTGTACATGAGCCGTTAATTGCTCAAAATGTCTGTTAACTTATTAGCAATCGCCCCAACATAGTATACTCTCAAGTCACTTTTTAGAAAGAAATTGTAGTTGTTGCTTATAGTTACTTACGTATCTGCGTATTTTTATGTTCGTAATAAGTGTTGCACTTACTGCTAAGCAACATTTCCATTTTTAAATACACCATGTTTTTTAAAACGTTTTTGTTTTGTTAAACACTTAAACTTCAGCGTATTTGCCAAGTTTAAGGTAACAACACGTGTTTTGCCCTCTGTTAAATGTAGTAGCAGACATCAGTTGTGTTTTTAATGCAGCCCATAAGGTTATTGCCAAAGCTTAAGCCTATGGATTTGAATAATTAGCTGCTGATTATTTTGCTTGTGATGTGTTTACCGAGCGATTTGATTTCATGTGTTATGTTTAGTTTCGTGTTAGGAGGAGATTAGTGATTAATAAGAGCTGAGTCATAGTTAGTTACCAGAATGAAGTTCGATTTGAATGTTAGCTTTGTCTGTTTATTTTTACTTTTCGTTTGCTGAATTATCTGACTACCGCAGTTTTATTGCATTATCAAACTTATACACTAGTTTTTTCGATTCAAAATAACAGCTAAGAGATTTAGCTTATATAAGTTCACACGATTCAAACACAGAATAGTGGGGAAATTGACTTTTTGGTGCCTTTTGATTGTGTAGTTGTATGTTAATGTCTAAAACCTGCTGCATTTTGCTGGTGTTGTACATATCAACATATTTAATTGCTAATATATAGTTTCTGCACATATTTTATACACATAGCATTGCCTTATTCACATTTCTTAGTAATTTGTTGTTGTGTGTGTTAGGATGGGGGTGGAGACAAGAACAGGACCCAAGGGTCCCGAACAAGTGAAGAAGCTTCTCCACTGCCACCAAGTTAGGAAGAAATGCCCTGAGGAGGGGGGTCTGACATGCGCTTTTTGTTTGAGTTTTTACTGCAAACTGCATTTAGAGCAATATGACCCTGCCACACAAGTCATTCCATCCACGGGATGGAAATGCTATTATTGCTTGGGTACCTGCTCTTGCTCACAATGCCGGCTACCTCCGGAAGAAAGAGCAAAACCAAAACGAAAGCCAAAAAGAAAACGAGAAGCTAATAAAGGACAAGAAAATAGTATCGAAATAACAATGTTACAAGAGGAACTACATCAAAGGGAAGCCGATCTAGAAAACGTGAAAGCTGAGCAGGAAAAGTTGAAAGCTGAGCACGAAAAGTTGAAAGCTGAGCAGGAAACGTTAATGGCGGATCTCGAACAAGAAAAGTATAAGAATAGCGAGTTACAAGAAGCTCTTGCTAAGGGAGAAGAAGACCGGAAGAAACTTACCAAGAAAATTTTGGTAAGGTTTTTTATTATTTTATTATTTTATTATTTTTATTTATCTATTTATTTATTTATTTATTTGAGATAAAACTAATTCCAGCTTATGAGGTTTTCTTTGTGGGACAGGAACTAAAAGGTAAGCTCCGGGTTGTGTGCCGGGTTCGACCGGCGATAAAGGGCCTAAGTAAGATGGAGTTTAGGAAGGAGCGGGAATTGATTGGGGAATCGGTGGCAATAGGGAAAGAGCAAAAATATACATTCTCGAAAGTTTTTCTGGAAGATTCCTCTCAAGAAGAGATATTTGATGAGATTTCTGATTTAATTCAGAGCGCTATCGACTTTGATGATGTTAGTATTTCCTTTCTTTTTTGGATTTTAAACTTGTTTGATATATAAGTACTAAATTTCAAACGCTTTTGGCATTTTTTTTAATGCATTTTGAATACTTTGTTAAAATTCCGGCCATATTAAGGTTTAGTTGAACTTAAACTACATTTGCAGGTGTGCATCTTCTCTTTTGGTCAAACCGGCTCTGGTAAAACGCATACAATGATCGGAAAAGAGGGCGATAACAGAGGGATAATTCCAAGATCTTTGGAAAAGATCTTTAGCGATCGAGAAAGACTCAAAGAACTAGGATGGGACTATACTTATCAGGTTTGTATTTCTCCTTGCATCTTGAAATAGTCTAAAGTTTCTTTCATTCCACACATTGTAGACACATGCTGCTAAACCTTGGTCTAAAATTGGTCTAAATCTTTGAAAATACAAAAACAGTCATACTAAAGGGGTGTTAAGTTTTTGTTGATCAAATCTCTTTTGGTACTTTAATCAAATTGTTTTAGTTTCCTGAGTCATTTTAGTAGTTTTAAAGTCAATCTTAGTAAATTCATAGAGTTTCTTAGCTTTTTAATCAAATTGCAGTTTCTCATGGTCCAAAACTGTTTCAAAAGGTCTCAATCTTAGTAAATTCATAGAGTTTCTTAGCTTTTTAAGGGATTTAAGGTGTTTTTGTTGTCATTTGTGGATTAAATAAAAACAGTCCATTAGGTGTGATATAAGTTTAGGTTAAAAAGTCATTTAGTGTCCAAGTCTTGTTGGTTAATTTTGTAGTCTCTGTTTAAAAGCCAAAAATAAGGTTGTCTGAGTCAGTCTTTTCTCAGCTTATTTATAAGTTGAGATTAAGTCCAAAAGTCTTAAAAAGTGTTTTTATAGGATATTTAGTTGTTGATTTCAATCTGTTTTCAGTTATATAAGATAATTCATTCATTTGATAGCTTAAAAAGTTGTCCAAAAAGCCCTTGACAGGCTGTGTTTCAAGTCTGCAAAGTCAAGAGTTTCTAAACTAGCTTCCTTTTCAGCTTCTTTATAAGCTCAATATAAGCTCAAAAGCCTTTCAAATTAGTTTTACAAGTTCTATTCTAGCTTATTAGTTCAGTTTTAGGGTTTTTAGCTTAATTCAAATAGATTTGGTTGCTTATTTTTGAGTCCAAAGGTGCTAAGTCTGTCAAATTCTTATCCATAGTGTGTCTATCTAGCCTACTTCTCAGCTTATTATCTGCTTATCTGTTTGTGCTTATTGGCTGAATTTTGGTTTTTGAGTAGCTTGAAGTTCTAGCTTGGCATGCTTGAGCTTATTTGAGGATTTAGTGCTTATTTAGTTGCTCATTTTAGGTCTGCTAGTAGGCATCTTAGGGTCTGTTTGGTTTACTTTTGAAACAGCTTGGCTTATTTTTGTTTTCTGCTTAACTAGCTTATTAGGTAGGGCTTATTAGGTTTTGTTAGTTTATTTATGTTGCTTTAGGTTAGAATTAGCTTAATAGGTTCAGCTTATAGCTTTTTGCTTCTTTTATAGCTTGGTCTGAAGTCAGAAACCTTGTTTGGGGTAGGGATCTTAGGAATTTGGGATATTACAGTAGCATTGATCTCTTTCAGAAGTTTGCCTGTTAGAAAAAACTCCTTAATTGCAGAACAAACGTCCATTCCAATCTCTGACCAAGCTTTCTTAAAGAAACAAGCTGTAAATCCCTTTTAAACATTTGTTTAATTGATTTTGTGTAGGTGTCAATGGTTGAGATCTACAGGGATGAAGCATATGACATGCTTAGGGAAAATGACTCAAGAGAACGTGTTCCAGTGAAATACTGGCAGCATCCAGACTTACGTTGGTGGCCTGTGGATAGCGAGGAGGCTTACCGTAGAGTGCTGAACTTGGCTAGAGAGAAAAGGGTTGTGAGTGCAACCCATAAGAATGCCGAGTCCTCTCGGAGTCATCTCGTTATCACTTTCAAGCTTACTGGGTTTAATGGGGTAAGGCTACTTGAGTATTAAGAAAAATATCTTCTATTTGTTCATATTCTTTTACTAATTTGTGTGCAATTTTAGACAACTGAATTCGAAGGAACTTTGAGTATGATTGATCTTGCGGGCAATGAGGACCCCTCCGAGTGCCAGACGACTGTGCAGTATAAAGAAGCCACGGTATATCTTTGTAATTTTGAACATTCTTTGTAATTTAGTGCTACGTTAAATTGAGTAAAATAAAATTTGATACCTCAAATAGATGTAAAAATAAGTTAGGGTACATTTTTATGCATTTTGCCTTGTTTAATCTTTTAAATTTACTAACTCTGATTATTTGATCAAATAAAATCAGGGTATTAATTTGAGCTTAGTGGTCTTGAGGAGCGTGTTAAAGAGTTTGTGCAAGAACGAGTTACCAAACTATAAAGAAGGAGGTTCAAACGCTTCAAGACTAACAATGCTGTTAAAGGTATAGATTAATACAAACTCAGAAAAAGTTTTTTTTTTTTTTTTTTTTTTTTTTTTTTTTTTTTTTTTTTTTTTTTTTTTTTTTT
Source organism: Artemisia argyi (assembly GCA_030686995.1). NCBI lineage: Eukaryota > Viridiplantae > Streptophyta > Magnoliopsida > Asterales > Asteraceae > Artemisia > Artemisia argyi. Next base: position 7,372,010 of record CM060690.1, read on the forward strand.
TTTTTTTTCTGATGACCTTTCAATGCAATGCAACCAGCCCTACCTGAGCTCCCCTAAGTCGAAGATTTTCATGGTTGTCAATGTATCTCCTGAAGAATCGTCACGTAAGAAGTCGGTGGAGTCACTAAAAGTTTCATATTGGGTGGATCCTGATGAAAAAGAGCAAAACAAATATGGATTGATGAGCTCCTCAAAGCCACGCCACGGTGAGACCTCCTCAAAGCCGGTCCCCGGTCGCTCAAAGCCAGTCCCCGGTTGCTGATGTCTCTTGTATTTGGCAGATCCCTTTGCAAGGTAGAAATAGCGGTGTTAGTATGAGCCTTAATGATGGTGATAATGGTGTTAAGTAAACCTGTGTGGAGGATTGTTCTCTGCTGGACCACTGTTATGGATATTTGGGAGATTTTGAGCAATTTACTATGCACTACAGAAGTGATGTTTAGTTTTCGTGTTGGTTGCTTGGAGTTTAGTTGGTTCTGGTGAGGACTATTAGGTGCTGGAGTACTACTGAACATTATGGGTTTGACTTTCTTGACTCTATTCCTCTGTGGTTCCCACTTTTTGGTCTTTGTTATGTATTGGTTGGTATATGGATTGGTTTGGTGACATTTGGTTTTGGTGGTATATTGTTTGCTTTATTAATAATTTGGATTGGATTGAAAGGAGTATTGGACAGGTTAGTTATGCCCAGTATTTTTAATAAGTTTGGGGTCAACTCAAGTATTTTTAAAATGTGTGTTAATTTAGTTGGGTCAACTCGGGTTCGGGTCGGGTCAAGGCTAAAAAAACATACCCGAACCCAAACTTGTTTAGAACTTGGGGTCAATTCGGGCTGACCCGAATATGATTTTTGACCCGAGTTGACCCAAATCCGGTCGGGTTTTATGACACACCTACTCATATGTTTTAAGCTAGACTTGAACCCACAACAATTTCGATTGAGAAGTTTCTCACAATAAAATGTACCATTGGGACACAAGCCCTTTACTATTAAATGTACCATTAGGACACAGCCCCTTTTACTTTTAGAATTTGTATCTTGTATTCTTATAACGTCTTATTGCGACCAAGTTATTTGCCTATGAAAAAAGTAGAAGACCAGATCACAAGATTTTTAAATCAAATGTTTTAAGCCCCTTTGGGCACAGCTTTACATATACGAGATTAGTTTATTTTTTGACGCATGTAAATATTGGTTTTACCCCTTAGAGATGTAGCACTGGTTTAAAACAAAATAATAACACAATATTTAACCAAATGCAAACTTTAGATTTTAAGCTCAACTGCAAAGGTAAAGCAACATTCGAAATAATTGGGCTTGATTGCTCAAAGGTACAAACTTATCAAGTTATAAATTTTGGTGGTTTTAGTTCTCATCGACTCGTTGTAAAATAATTGAACTCACAGCTACAAACGTCTCTAGTGTTGTGAACTTGTGATGTAGCTTAGAGTTTAAATGGTTACTGCCGTACTACAACGAGTAACACCAATAAATTTAGTCGTTTTGTATGTCCACATGCATACTTTTCTTTTCATTATTGTTTTAATAAATCTAATTATTCATTGACTAAAAGGAATGGAAGGTGTGGGCGCCAATTGGAGCATGGTCATATGAAATAATGATAAATTATTAAATTGTATTCTTCAATTTATTTAAGAAGACAAAACCATAAGTTAGTCACAAAAAAACAATTTGTTAGATGGAATACATCATCAATCACTCTTAACATTTTGGGTTAGTATATTTTTACCTTAAAACGACAAAAAATACTTATGTTAATAGTGATTACTTTTGTGTTTGTAGGTTATTTGATGTAATTTTTGACCATGTGCTAGAGAAGGTAAAAGTATAAACTTTGAGTCTACGTGACGACGTGAGTTCAATTCTTGTAACTAATGAAAAATCTTGTTCAAGCTTTACATGCCCGAATACATGATGTACAAAGTTGTCTTACATATATTTCTGTATTAGTTGTATTACACAAAGTTTAAAATATGAATTAGAAAGTTAATTTTAGTTTTTATATATAGTTTAAATGATTTATGTATCTGATATATGACGGGGTATTTATTTTTTTTCCTTAGCTAAGGTCCATGTGGGTCCCTCTTCCCTTTTAGCCACTTAATGGGGAGGAGTTAAGTTTTCACTCTCTATAGACTAAGATGATACAAAGGAAATTTAGTGGGCTCAAGTGGGACCAAATAGTGATTAAGATGATACAAGCAAAAAAGAAACACCCCCTTACATAATAATGTTGCTTAATACATGTGCTGATATCATGTCTATTGCTTCAAGGGACATGTTATACCCCTTACAAAGAAACACAATAATGTTTGTTTAGAGTTTCTTCAATATTGCAATATGTTTTACTAGTGGGTATTTTTAAAATTTTTTTAATCATATATTTTTATTTATTAAAAAACAAATAATTAAAATTTTGTTTTGTTTGATTTATGATGTTTAATTATAGTTTTTTTTATTATTAAAGATAATTATTTAAAAATTTTAATCATATTGTTAATTGTATCTTATCTATACTTTTTGTATTTATTTTCTACTTGTGTTATGGATAAATATAAGGGGCATTTTCATATCTACCCAACAAAAGCATGAAATTTCATATTTACCCAAATGATGCTTTAAAAGCATTGTACACAATGCATTCAATGATTGTATTTTGGGTATATTTGAAATTTATGTTGAAAAGGGGGAGATATCCCTAAATATAAAATGTTACCTAATAAGAAAATAATCTTTTTTTAAATAAAATTATTTCTAAATAAGGTATGATTTGATTTTTTTTAAATGAAAAAGTCCCTACTTGAGGTTTTATTTTATTATATAAAAGATTTTAATATTTTTTTTATTATATTTTTTTACGAGTATATTTAATCCAACATTACCTACTAGAATTCACAAAAAATGTGCTTGATGAAACCGACTATTACGAGATCTTTCAACCTTTTCTAGAAAAATTTATTAAGTTTGTTAAATCAAAATTTCAAAATACACACTGTCATCTTTTAATTGTTTTTTTAAAGCTGTCACCCTTACTTCATACATTGTTAAATAAATCAAAATATTAGGAGTCTAAACTAAAAGATGAAGTGGCCAAACATGAAAAGGAAAAAAAGTTATCACACTAGAAAAACTCAACATTAATAAAAAAAAATAATCTATTAAACTCTTAGAAAAACTAAACATAACTAAAAGTCTAAAATATAAAAGAAAACATTAAAACAAAAGGTCATTTCTCATTGTAATTCACTAATTTGTATAATTAACTTTTCTTCTCTTTTCGATCGACAACTAATTATCTCACTATTGATACAACTATTTAGTTGCGAAACACACTCGCACAACCAGAAATTCTATTGAAGCATTTAGTTACATCTAAGGGTTCGTTTGGTAGGACAGAATTAAATGTCAAATGAATACGTTTTGTAGGACGTAATGAAATGTCAAATGAATGAAATAAACGACGTAATGGAATAAATAGTGTAATGTAATTATTCATTACAATTATTAATCATGTTTAGTTTGTTTGATAAAACATAATGGAATCATAATGGAAAGACTAAAATGCCCCGTTAATGATAGAAAGTTTATTTAATATGATTAGTTATTGATGGGGTTTTTATATAATTTTGATTTCATTACGGATGTAATGAAAAAAAAGCAAAGGGGCCTAGGGAATGATTTTGCTGTAATGAGTCATTCCTTGTAATGAACCATTACATTCCATATATGTAAGCAAACAACATTTTATTATTTCAACGTAATCATCCTTTCCATTCACCCTTTGATTACAACCTACCAAACACTACGGAATAGAATGAACAATGTAATGGAATGAATAGTGTAATGTAATGATTCATTGTCGTTATTAATCGTGTTTGGTTTATTTGAAAGACGTAATGGAATCAATAATAAAAAGACTAATATACCCATTTATGATAGAAAGTTAATTTAATGTGGTTAGTTAATGAGGGAGTTTTATTTAATTTTGATTCTATTACAAGATGTAATGAAAAAAAAAAAAAAGTAAGAGACCCTGAAGGAATGTAAACAAACAACATTTTTTCACTACGTCGTAATAATCTTTTCCATTCATACTTTGATTACAACAAACCAAACACTACGTGAGTCTTTTATATATTCCATTATCATTGAAATAATTTCCCCTGCAACCAAGGCTTCTTCACTAACGTTCATTCTATTTAAGTGTTAATTTTATTTGGTAATCTTGATGTAAGTCAATATATAAAATGGACATTTGGACAAAAATAAATACAGGTACAAGATTAAATGAATAGTCTCGATCTATTATTACAAGTTTCTTTCATAAAAGTTGGGCACAAATGTCTTTGTCAATAATAAATTTTCATAAAACATTGAAACCTATCACCAACCATTTATATAGTTTTTTAATTATCATAAAATGTTTATTTTGGTCACATTAAGTTTTTATTTGTTCATGCATCATGCCGATCTTAAATCTGAATTATAACAAAATTGTAATTTATATAAAATGGACATTTGGACAAAATAAATACACGTACAACCTTAAATGAAAACTTGAAATGAATAGTAATTTGACAGAATTAACATAAGACTATCTATATTTATACTACACTATAATGTATTTAAAATTATTCTATAATCAGAAAAACTTAAAATTTCAACTTAAACTAAGTAATTATAGAATAATCCCAATTGAAACTGCATGTCTGGCTGTCTCACAATTTAATAAGGTCCTTGACACAAAATATATTGTTACAAAAAAACATATAATGAAATACATTTGTTTCCCACAAAATTTAGTTAAAGAGTACCCGCCGCCACATTGCGCGAGTATCGTGCTAGTCTGTAGTAAGTAATAACCATGGGGAGTCTTTCTGCGGCGTCCAGATCACGAGTGGTCACCCTCTACGCACTCACTTTTCATGCACTATATTTACGATTAGAAAAGTAAATAAATAAGAAATAAACATTTTTAACCAAATTTTAAAAAGAAATATTTTACTTTAAAAATCATTCACTTTTTTATTTTAAAGTCATTTTATTTTACTCTTGAGGATAACAAAATCTTTTTTGTTTCACATTTTTTTTCTTCTTCTTTTAACCTTTTCTCTTTAAATGATGCCCGATAATGGATAACAGAACATTTTTATTTAATTTTTATTTTTTTAATAATTTTTTCTGTTTAAGTAATACTAGAGAAAACGACTCGTTTTGTTGGTTGTGTGCGGTGTTGGATTGTCCTATTTGATGAGTTGTAAGTTTTATTTTTTGATTATATAATTTTGATCATAATTCTGTTTATTAGTAATTATTTTACATGTTTTGAATGCCGTTGTTTGCGTTTTGTTAAGTAGATTGTAGTAAGTAATTGGCGTGGTTTAAGTTTTACTTTGTATGAATAGTAATAATTAGTTATTGTTGCGTAAGAGCGTTTTCGTTTAGTTTAGCGAGAGTTAGGAGACGCGTAGGTTGAAAATGTTGGAATGTAGTTATGTTATTTGATTATTCCGGTATACGTGTTATTGCAGAACGACGTATGTGTAAAAGTAAAAATAATATTGTGGTGGTTAATCTTAGAGCACTAATTACGCAACGTTATAGGGCAAGTTATTGCCCTATAACTCAGCCCTATGGCTTGACACCACACCCCCCATTGAGTTAAAGGCCTCGCGCCAAATTTACCAGCCGAGTTATAGATTTGTGTGTGTGTGTGTGTGTCTTATTGGGTTAAAGTGTGAGCCAGGGGGTGTCCTATTACTTGAGTGATAGAGGGAGGGTGTTTTTGGGTTAAGTTATAGGGGAAACGTGTTGAGGTGGCAACACTTTTTGCTATAAAATGAGCCGTATGGCTCATGGGCACCTAGTGCTCTTATAATGGTTTATATGTGGTAAGTGAGGACGACTTTTGGATTTTGTTTTGTATGATTGTATGGACTTGATTTGAAGATCGACATTTTGCATGGGGCGGAATATGTGGAAACGTCTCCTAGATTCCTAGTTAGACCTACTATATTTAAATGGACAATAACATAGTTGATTTTTTACCTTCACATTACGGTATTGTGAATGATCGTTATAGATTTATAGCAAGTATTGATAGATAATTGCCCACATCATTTTGCGATTAGGTAATAAACTGCAAGTAAATAAGAATTAGGAAGCACAAAGCCAATTGCAACCTTGAGATTGACCTTGGTTATGTATGATTTTTGGAGAAGAATAAGGTAACAAGTAGCTATACGCCTATATATGGTCCTTAGTTAGACTCGCAGGTGAGGTATAATTTTGGGCATAAATTTTGAGCACCTTTTGACATTTACTAATCGAATCCGCTAATTATGATGATTCTAGAGGTGTTATTTAATGCTCGTGTAAAACGGAATATAGGAACACAAGCTTTTTCTAGAATGGCAAGTTTTAGCACCAAGGTTTGGTTTACCATGCATGTTGATCACTTGAGAATTTGAGTTCACTTTCTGGCATAACAACCACTTACCATAGCATAATGGTTTCGATACTATGTGCAAGTTGCTTCCATTTTTCTAATTTTGTCTTCTACGATATCCCATAAGCAAAGTTAATGAGATTGAAATATTATAGCTTTTTAGTTCCTATTGATGATTTAAACTAGTTAGGCAATTACTGATCTGTTAATTTGTATTTACTTAATTGCTTAAAAATCTTTTTGGCGCGCCAAATAGTTTGAGATGAAAAACGTGTTCTTGTTGTTTTGCACGTATGTTGTATTTAAGTTTTTAGTTCTCTTTCTTTCTCTAAACGCAAACGAATGCAAATGACGTTGACATTAATTATATTGTATTGATATTAGAGTTTATAAAAAAATCTAGTTGTGGTATGTCATCTCGAAGTTATATGGGAAAAATATTTAAAAATGTACCATATTTGCCAAAAAATGACTTTCGTGTAGCGAACAAATTTTTTTCCTTATATGTGTACTGAACTTTCATTCTTTGACCTTTTTGATGTATTTTTGACATTTTTACCCCTCAAATTATTATAAATTCAGGGGCAAAAATGTCACGAAAGTACATCAAAGTGAAAGTTCAGTACATCAAAAAAGGACAAAATAGTTGAGTTTAAGGGAGAGAAAAAGATATTTTTTGTACAGTACGCGAAAGTCATTTTTTTTGACAAGTATAGTACATTATTAAAGATTTTTCCTAAGTTATATTGATAGTGCAAACACTTGAAACACACTAACATGTAGGCACTTGCGGGATTTATTACCCAAAGTATATTAGTCATGCTTTACCAAACTAGTGTGTGTCAAAATGTTTTGTTATCATGGGCATGGCTTCCTAAAATTATAGGTAAAGAGCTTGATAGGAATGATTTCGTTCTTTAGGTATCACGGGCCTTTATTTGTGGAAGGCAAATTAACAGTATCAATGTATTATCATGGCTTTGGCACTAAATCTAGATTAATATTTACACGACTGAAGTACGATTGCTTAGCATTCCTTACATGGTATTTGATTTAGTTAAGCTTAGGTTATCAAGGTTAAATTGAGATGACATTATGTCTTTTTGAAGAGCTCTTCCAGACTTCTGTTTTCTCCTATAAGCATATACTATAGAAGCTATTACATGTTAGTCATCTATGGACATATTCTCGTATGTAAACCTGCCGTTAAGAATTAGGGATATATAGCCGAAACAACTACATTTAGGATACAAGTCTTTGTCAAAACCAGTCAACCCGTAGAACATACCTCCACCCAGATTAATTTATGTTGGGCAAAACACTCTGATTACCAAACAAACAAAGAACAAACATAGCAAATGGAATAGAACAACTACAATGTAACGTGTTTCACACGATTGGGTTATCGTGTTACTTCCACAGGTCACACTAGAGATTATTGAGGTACACAACACACAAGAGAGACCAAGTTTAAATTACAATGAGGGGGTGTTTATCGGTGTGGCAAACTTAAACCTAGCTTACTTCCCAAGGTATCCTACATGGGCCTAAAAAACTCCATAAGGGCCAAGTCAATATTTATAGCTTTAGTCCATGTATGGCTGTGCTCCTGCAGACTCACGGAGGGTAGCTAGGCTTCGACGTCTCTGTGAGGCTGGGCTTCGATTGCCATTTACATCGTCAGACTTAATTAGAGTAGGCAATTCATTTTAGAAAGTAAAAAAATGAGTAAAATACTACTTAATTCCTGGGAGTAAAAAAAACTCATTACTTGGGAGTAAGATCCCAATGGAGCTTATGCGTTCACAGAGTCCTATTTCTTACGCTACGTCGATCAATCTTGGAGACTATCAGTCTACAACTCAACTTCTGTTGCTAATATTTCCAATTATAGTTTTAGAAATATTGTAAAATTCCCATTTACATCGTCAGACTTAATTAGAGTAGGCAATTCATTTTAGAAAGTAAAAAAATAAGTAAAATACTATTTAATTCCTGGTATAGTAACTTAAAAAATATCAATTCCCCCAATCCATTTTAGATTTTTTTGTTTATTTATCTTTCTGAATTGTGACGTGATCTCAATTATTGATATTATACTATTTTTCAGTGACAAGCGCTTCAGTCTTAATAAACTTGCCAGCTGCGCTCTTCTTAATTGTCGGTCTTCGTTATTTTGCTTTGGATTACGAGATGCGGAGAAAAGCTGCAGTATATAACAGTAACCCATCCTCAACCAATCTTTCTTCTCAAAAGAAACCGGCTATGGCGCCTAAACCTCTCTCAGGGAAGTCTGATTGGAGGAGAAAAGTCAACTCACCTGTTGTTGAGGATGCAATAGACCAATTTACTAGGCATATAGTTTCGGAGTGGGTCACTGATCTCTGGTATTCCCGAGTTACCCCTGACAAACAAGCTCCAGACGAGCTGGTGCTGATTATAAATAGTGTCCTTGGGGAGTTCTCTAGCCGTATGAGAAATATCAATCTTATTGACCTTCTGACAAGGTTGAAATGCTGCACAAATTTCACTTGTTAATTAGTGAAAGGATTGTATCTGAACTGTCGTTACTTATAATTTGTTTGTTTTGAAATATTGTAGGGACATTATCAAACTTTTTTGCACACATTTGGAACTCTTTCGTGCATGACAGATGAAGATTACGAAGCAGCAATCTATGACAATTGCACAGCGAGATGTAGAACTCAAAGCTGTGCTTTATGCTGAGAATAAATTGCACCCTGCTTTATTTTCTCCTGGAGCGGAGCACAAGGTTTTAAGCACTTTATTTTTTTGTACATTTTCATATGATGTATTGTCTGTGTTGATGTAAATTATTTTAGTCATGATATATATGTTCTTTTATTTATCGTAGGTTCTACAGCATCTTATGGATGGTTTCATCTCTTTAACATTCAGGCATGAGGATCTGCAGTGCTCGTTATTTCGTTACATAGTCAGGGAAATGCTTGCTTGTGCAGTAATTCGACCTGTTGTAAATTTAGCCAACCCAAGGTTATAAATCCATTTGATTTAATCTCTTTTTGTTTGGCCAGTCTTAGAGGTCGCAGTTTTGACCATTAAATGATGCATTGATGAGATTGATCTATTTTGGTTATGTTTTAAGAGGACATTGGTCAAATGGGTCAAACAGGTCCACAGTCTTTTAAAAATATAAAACCTCCTAAATCACTTTCTTACAAAGATGGATCATTATTGGATAATGCAATGTTATTATACTGAGTATCATATTTGACTTAGGAATTAGTTAATACAGAGTAACTTTTATAAGCCTTGGACAAAGCCCAAACCATTCGATCCATCCAAAAATTACCTGTTTTGACCCGTTCATTCTGGCACCTCTAATTAATCATATCATGTTCTTAAATTTCTCCCTTGATTGGCTTTAGGTTCATTAATGAGAGGATTGAGAACGTTGTCATTTCAGCAAGCAAGAACAATAAAATAATTACCAATGAACAAATGAACTCGCAGCCAAAGTCAAACGGATCACCAAAATTGTCTAATCAACCATCTATGCTAATAGATCCTTCTGTCAAAGGTGTTGAGCTCACACAGTTAAAGAAAGATAATTCCGATTCTGTCTTAAACAATGTCACCACCGCTCTTCATTCAAAAGACCCATTACTTTTGATCGATACCCGAAAACAACTTTCAGGTGGTGAATGTTTCCCGTAGAAAAACCGAAGCATTGGCTCCTGAACATTTCGAGAATATGTGGGCTAAAGGTAAAGACTACAAAACAAAAGAAAATGTGAAACATTTTACTGAACCGGTCAAAAATTCTTTAGCCAGGTCATCAAATCCTGTCAACCACTCTAAACAATTAGCTTCACATAAAGATGCATATGGCCCCACCAAAGGTCCACGACTACCTTTGGGCACTTCCTAGGAGGAAGATGAAGATGAAGACGAAGATGACGATGAGGAAGAATATAGAAACAACATTGTTTATTCTAGTGAAGATGAGGAAAACAGTGACATCACGGGTATAAATTCTCCAGGAACCAAGGTATGGGATGGTAAAAATAACAGGAAGAATTCAGTTACTTACATTCACCATCCGCTTGAAAGTTACGAAGGTCAGAAAATGAGAAAAACAGGAAAAGATTATTCCGCAGGGAGAAAAAGGTCAAGAGTAAGCAGTCAGAAGGATGTTTGGCTCGAGATTGAAAGAAAGAGTTTCTTATTAGAAGATGGGTTGGATGTTTTGGGTTCTTCAAAAGGACATTCGAAATCGGGCGACTCAAGTGGTGACTCTGAGGAACAAATAGTGGGACAAGTACGTCGTCTTTTTTCCCGTCATATCTACCAATAATGTCCAAAAAGGTTCATCACTGGATGATTCTTTTTTTAGACTAAGATGTGAGGTAAATGACTAACATTTGGTTTTGAGTTTGTATTGTTTCTTAGCACATGTAGAGGATGTGACAGATAAAGGTTATTTGCTATTGCAGGTGCTGGGGGCTAATATTGTGAAAAGTGGCTCGAAGACATTTGCTGTTTATCCCATTTCTGTTACAGATGTGAACAATGTTAGCTGGTCTATCAAAAGAAGGTGCTACTTTTGATCTCTTTGTGATTGTTTGTTTGCTTTCTTGACTTTAGACTATGTTTAACTACTTATGTTAATGTTCTGAAAAATCTATAACAGTAATTTCTTTAGCTGAATTGTAAGCTATATATGTACAGGTTTCGACATTTTGAAGAATTACACAGGCGTCTTAAGGAATATCCAGAGTATAATCTTCATCTCCCCACCAAAGCATTTTCTGTCAACAGGGCTTGATGTGGACGTCATTCAAGAACGTTGTAAACTTCTTGATATATATTTAAAGGTGACACATTTGCTATAACGATTACATCTGATTTACTATAACAGAGAGCATCTTAAATAAATTAATGAGTCGAGACAAAATCGTTGTATCTGTATATGACTTTCAACTTATTCCTTAATCCCAAAAAAAAAAAAAAATGTATATATTATTCTTAAGTTCAAGAAACATTTCTAGTTTCGGTGGTCTATTTTACTGAACCTGATACTGTTACATTTTAGTTTAACTTATTTGGTGCATAATTTCATTTTTCTTGCTACATTTTTATGCTATTTCGCAGAGGCTTATGCAGTTTCCAGCTATATCGGGGTGTATTGAAGTTTGGGATTTTCTTAGCGTTGATTCTCAGGTTTGATTTGTGGCTTAATTGCTGCTTTATTTTCTTTTAAAGACTATTTCTTACTGGTATATTATTTCCGGCTGCAGACATATAGTTTCTCAAATTCTATATCCATCATTGAGACCCTCTCAGGTGAACTCCATTTCCATGTTCTTTTATATCTACGTTATCTACCAGAGCTGTTTCCTTGCATTGACCATTTTTATATGTTTTGTATGTTTAGTTAATTCTGCTGCAAATGTTCGTGAAAGGAGTACAGAAGTTGGTACTACTGGTGTTGGTTTTGCTGGGGATCCCTTAACTTCTAGGAGAGAACTTTCAGATGGTGTGATAAAAAATTCTGATAGTGACCCTGAAATTGTTGTTCCAAGTAATATATCTTCAGGAGATGGTGATTCAATCCCTAGTGAGGTATTTTTTTTCTTCATATAGTCATATTTTCTCTCTCTCCATGTTTGTTCCCATTCCAAACCCATCTAAAAATCAAACGCGCTGAATAAATTGGATTATCATTGTAATAAAAATATGGTTTTCATTATAATAAATACAGCATTAACTTAAACTTAGAAAATAACTGGACAAAGAAGTGTTTCATTAGAAAATAACTTAAACTTAGAAAAATATGTATTCCTTAGAAAATAAGGAATACACGCATTCTGACCTAAACCTCATTTGACTGTTACCAAACCGGCTCATTAATCCACCTATAGTTATATACCTTGTTCATTTCTCTGCATATGGTTTGTATTATGTCCATGCAGTATAAAGTTTCTTATATTGTTTCTTCTGCTGCAGTGGGTTCCACCAAACTTGAGTATCCCAATGTTCGATCTTGTTGATGTTGTTTTCCAGCTTCAAGATGGTGGTTGGATCAGGTATTTTAACATGTGGATCATTGGGCTATAAAAGTTGAATCCATTTCCAACAAATTTATCTATTCTTTCTTCTTTGTAAAATCCCATTTATTGTGTGTTACCAGGAGGAAGGTCTTCTGGGTGGCCAAACAGGTTCTACAGCTTGGCATGTCAGATGCATTTGATGATTGGCTTATTGCTAAAATCCAACTTTTACGTAGGGGATCTATTGTTGCGTCAGGAATCAAGAGGCTTGAGCAGGTTATCCATCATGAACTTTGAATTGAACTTTTGAAGATATATTATTAATGTGATTATCTAGTTTTTGTATATCAAATAAGTGATCTATAAAAAGGGACAAAAATTTGTTACGTGTCAAACCCAACCCAATCTGTTTCAACCTACATTAAAATTTTGCTGTTTTGACCCGAAAAGTCGAAAACAGTAAACACATTGTTAGAGAAGTTGACAAAACTTTAATTGGTGAGAGATGTGTAAGCATGCCTGCTGTGGATTTTTGTAAATCAAATGATAGGATGCCTTTGAACTTTTCTGTTCTATAGGTTTGTTAGTAAGATTGGAAGCGATGGTATTTCTATAATCGAATTAGGGATTAAGATATGGTTTAGTATGTTTAATATGTTTATTAATATAGGGTTAAATTGGAAGTCTTTGGAGAGAACCCAAACGGGATAATGTCTAGCAAATTAACTAGTATTTCTTCTTTTTTTCTTTCTAGTACAACCGAGTGTATAGAAATCTATGATTCTTGATAGTACATTTTGTCACTGTTTGTATGCTTCTGAATTATTCCATGTGTTCTGCTTAGATACTTTGGCCGGATGGGATATTCATAACAAAGCACCCAAAACGGCAACAGCCAACACCCACTCCAAGGGTCCCACAGGTTTCCCCTAATGGCCAACAGCCTCCCATCACCAGGAGGACATCCACCAAGTGACGAGGAAACATTGTCACCAGAAGAGCTCCAAGAACGGGAAGCACGAAGATGTTCTAAACTAGTTTATGAACTAATGATTGGTAATTACTTATCTCGTGACTTAGGGTTTCATTCGCTTAGCCATTTAAACTCATTTACTTATGAATGGGTTTTATTGATCTCTAATAAGTCAAAACTTAAATGTGGTAGAAATATTTATAAAAAAAATCTAGCTTTAAAAGAACTGTTCAAATGGATCATATGAGTCAAGCGGGTCGAGAGTCACTCAAATTATAAATTATTTTATACAGGAAAGATATACTTAGCAAAATAATGTTATCAGTATTTGACTTATTATACACCTCGTGTCCTCATCCCACGACCACCATATCCATCATTATAGCTTTGTTCTATAGATTGTATGCATAATCTTGAGCACGTACGTGGAACTTTGTTACTGTGTAGATAAAGCACCAGCAGCTGTTGTAAGTATTTTTGGTCGAAAGGAGTATGAGCAGTGTGGCCAAGAGGTCTATTACTTTATTCAGGTGAGCTTCTCTTTGAAACTGGACATTATTTCTTAAATGTATCAGTATGACTTGCATCTTGAGTGTACCATCGAGGTTGTATAAACGACAGTCTACCCTTTCATTTTCTACAGATTCCTTTCACCACAGTCAACAGCCACACCATGTAAAGAGGCGTGTAAATGACAAAACATAAGGGAAGATGGACAAAAGAGCAAGATGAAGCTTTGTGGGCCGGTGTTAAAAAGTATGGCGCAGGAAAATGGAAAGTTATTCTTTCAGATCCCCAATTTGGCCCTGCCCTATCTAACCGATCGAACAATGATCTCAAGGTCTATTTCATTTCACCATGTTATTATAGCATTTAGTTTATTCTCTCTAATTTTAACTGCTTACTTGCAAGCCAATTTATGCATACACTAGCAGTAACGATTTTGCAGTCAAATCGTGATTTTCCTTTTTCAAAACCTACATTGATTTCATGATACATAGAAATTAATTCTTGATCTACACACACACATAAATAGGTTGACAATCAGTGTTTGAATTATTCCTTTCATGTAAGATACGTAAATCTGATATTTTAGTAATGAATATATATGTAGGACAAATGGCGTAACATGACTGTAGGTGGTGGATCAAGTAGCAACCATAGAGTTAAAACTCCCATGTTAGAAGGAGTTGCTGCGAACCTACCCGTGAATTCTCCCGAACCTTCATCTGCTGTTCTGCTCCTTGAGTATGGCGATACAGCTAAGCCTTTTAGCAGCTTAATGGATAGAAAATCAGCCCTTGAGTATGTTTAACTATCATCTTTTGTGAATACGTATAAACTTACTATGAAGTAAATTCTTATTATGATCCTGTTATACCAGTTACGAGGCAATGATTTTTGAGGCTCTTTGCTCCATTGAAGATCCAAATGGGCTTGACATCAATGCGATTCTGAGTTTTATTAATGTCAGTATAATATCTTTCTTTATATATTTAGAATAGATAGCTTAATCTTATAAATAGAAAAGATGATTATCTTCATTTTACACATATTTCAGCAAAAGTTTGATGTACTTGAAAATTCCAAAAGATATGTGACTTCAATGCTCAGAAGACTCGTGTTGACAGGAGAACTCGAGAAGGTGAGCTATTCACTTTTTTATCAGTTTATACCTGTATTATTGTTTCGGTTAAGTTACCCATGTTTGGTTATATGCACATTCAAGACATGAAAAGATGGTGTTCTGTCCCATTTGGGTCATTTTTGAACCCGTTAATATTTTTTATACATAGATTTAATATTAGCTATGTAATATTTATCATCTATTATAAAAGTAACATTTTGACACAAATGGGAAACAAAACCATCTTTTAATAATTGGATGCATAAAGAAAAGCACATTGACTAAAACATGGCAAATTAGAAAGTAATTTAGTAAGATCTAGCATGAATCGGCTATTACTAACCGATTGTATTAAAATAATACTACTAAAATGCAGGTGGACAACCATTACAAGTTCAAGGGTGCATCTTCTGGTGTTAAAGCATCCCAGCAAGTGGTTGCTATCCCATATAATGTTGACAACAACAATGTGGCGCAAACTGCACAGGAAAGTATTACATATCCGGCAGATAGAGAAATATTGGAAGCTGCTGCAATGGTTGCTGCACGACAGATTTCCATAGCAGAAAACTTGCAACAGGAGGCGATTAAAGCTTGTGAAAAGGTGGATAAGATTGCGGAGCTTTTAGACGAGAGTTTGGCCATGCTAGAATTAGTTAAAGAGCTTCATGAAAGATGTAAATTACCTAACACTTTTTTATCATATAATTTTAAATATATTGGTTGAAATGTGACCATGTGTGTTTTTTTATCATAGGCTCGAGAGGAAAAACGCTTGTGCTGAAAAGTTGAAGTGGTCATTTAGTGGTTATGATTTTATTTGCGACATTGAAGGGATGTTTATTTGTAAATTTCAGCTTATAAACAATTGTACTTTGTCGCATATCAAGAGGTGAAATAACAGTCTTGCCCTTTGAACAGTGGTAACATGTAATGGTTTCTACACCAGACTGAGGTGTATTAAGACTCCCTTAATCGTGTTTTGAAAATGTTGGTAAAGATCTTAGTTTCCTATTCATATGGCAGGTCAGGCGGGGTATGATTTTCCCTCGTCCTAGCTTATTGATGGTCATCGGACCATTTAAAAGATTAAACGTAAATGCATCAAGATAATGGTCTATATATCTTAGTTGTAACTTCTAACTGTAGATATTTTAGTATGGATCATTATAAATAGGTAACTTAGTCGATTTTGAACTTACTTGAGACCGAATTTATCATCTTGATGAGCTAAAAATCGTCACATTTCCCTGTGGTTCTTATTTATTTGACGAATAGCTAGTACGTACTCACATATGGGAAAGTAAGCGTGTGGCTTTGATAGTATGTGTTGGTCAGTTGTTCAAATTCAAGTTTTGGAATTGTGATGGCCGTCTTGTAAATAACGAATGAACTTGTATCTTGTTTCAAATCCACATCGTTGAAAGTTAATCTGTTAGCCAAAGGTCATCCAGTAGACTAGTCTCTAGAGATTATTTTGACAGAAAAACAGGTATTTTACGTGGACATGAACTTTCAAGATTTATCCGCAAGTTATCCATAACAAACACCATGATGCATCCCAAATGGTTAAGGTTAAAAGCTGTGAAAAACCTTGATACACGATCATAGTGTGCAGAAATAATTCATACTCAGAAACACACGAAAACAAATGAGATGTGAATCATAATCTTCAAAGATATAAAAGACGAAGTACATGAAAACATAAATCATAATTTTGGACGAATAAAAAAATTGACAAAAATCCACCGATAATATTGCAATTATGATGAATTACGAAGTCATTTTGATGAGAGTGTTCAAATGAACTTTGGTAACACACCATTTGTGCAAGATTTTAAAGGAAATATAACCAAGTGTCTGCATTCCGAGACATAAACACATCAAATGTTTGCACATCCACCGATGTGGGACAAACTCAACACTTCTTTTGGTGACTCCATATTGCTTTTACGCTAGCTCTAATTTTGACATTTATGAACCCAAGTATCATGGGAATATGTTATTACATTAATCATTCAATTATGTTTATCATTACTTGTTTGAATATGTTGATTTCTTGTTTTTCATATGTTATGCTAGGCTAATAACTTATTGTTTATCTATTATTGCATGAAATTGTATAATGATTCTTTTCGTTATCTCTTATTGATGAATGTATTCGTTAAAAGTCAAAACAAGGTAAGGAACATGTCTTTAAGAAGCTCTTTTCGAGGTTTATGTAACTCGATAAAATGTCATCAATATAAATCACATAAGTTCATAATTATATGTTGGTAAAAATTACGGGATGTAAAAGTTAGAATCGATCTTTATATCACCCTTTGGCTTTTCCTCTCTCATCTATCTCTAATTCTAAAGGGTTTAGCCGCAAAATAACATCGAATTTTTTTCAAAATTTCATATTGGTACATGAACTATAAAAAGTATCATTAAAAGTAACAAACTTTCATAAAGTGTTCTGATATGCACATTTTGATGTATTGTCATATAAAAAAACTAACACGCACTATTTTTATTTTTCACTAACTGTGTTTGACGTATTAGTTGTAGCTATAACTTATTATCGTAAAATACATCAATAACCCACATATATTCAAGATTTTGTATATTTATTCATACTATTTTAAAAGGTATTTATACTACCTCCGTCCCAAAATATAAGTCCAGTGAAACTTTAACCGTAAATATTTTTGTTTGTATTATATATCACTTGATGAAAATTATACCAAATGAAAATACATATAAAACACTATCTATTTATATAGTTTGCATCAAGTATTATATAATAGAAACAAAAATATTTAGGGTCAAAGTTTGATTCAAAAAGTTAAAACTGAACTTATATTTTAAGATAGGAGTATAATTTAACCATATACAAGCACTTCATATTTCCGTAAGTTCATTCTCATTTTCATTAGATTATGGTTTTTGGTATGCTAAGAGGAATGACAATGGGTATGAGTTTGATAGTACTCAACTATGAAAGTTCCATTCCCCACTCTCTAGCCATATATGGAGTATGGAAAATAATGGACTTTCATAGTCATAGTTGTGGGCCCAAGCACCCTAAACAAACACCAACTATCACTTTCATAGTGATAGTTGATTCCCATAAATGGGTACCAAACGCAAGTATGTGTTTGGTTTGAAATATAGGAATAACTATCATTGGTTAGTGTGTTTATTACAGTACTAAAAAGTGGTTACCAAACCCATAAATATAGGTAGGGTTGAGCATTGGTCTCGGACCGGATCGGATCGACCAAGACCGAGACCGAATTAGCCCCAAAGCCGAGACCGAGGACCGGACCAAATATGATCGGTCCGGTCCGGTCCATTCGGGTGGTTTGCTCTAAGTATCTTCTAAACCCACCAAACATGATGGGTATCAAAACCCATTCTCATTCCGATTAACATATTGATTCATTTTAAAAACAAAACACCCATATAAACCCGTATCCAAAGAAAGCGTATATATAGAGGTTTCGATAAATAAACCTTTTCTTCTTTGACGGCGATCCTTCCTTCCTTGATTCCATAATCATTATCATCAAATCATCATCATCGGTAATCTAATTATCTGTCTTTTGTTAATCTGCCTTCTTATATTCATTCTCATATGTTTACATTTGTTTGGCGACTAGTATTTTGGAAGTATAAAGCTTGCTTGTTTTACAAGTTGCCATTTGGGTTTTGTTTAAATGCTACTTTGTTTTAGAGGGTTGTTTGGATTTCCTCATTTTCAGCATGTTTAAGCTTATATACACCTTATTAGCTTATATGTGTTCACCTTATATAACATTGTCAATATCATATAAGCCCATAATTGTCAAAATAAGCCATAAAATTGTGGCTTATGTCAGGGACGGATCTATAGTGTAAGTATGGGGGCCGGTGCCCCCACGAAAAAGTTGAAATTTTAGTGTAATTTTTTTTAAATTTTGAACTTTTTTTCGAAAGTGACCCCACCCAAAACTCAAATTGCCCCGACCCACATACTAAAACCTAACATTCAACGCTCTAAAGCCATATAAATCCTTCATCTCTAAGTAAAAATACTTGATATATCATTACGATCTTATTTTTTTTCTTCCGCATTTTGTTGTTATTGTCAAAAAAAAAAAAAAAAAAAAAAAAAAAAAAAAATTGCCCCCCACATCCATTTTTCCTGGGTCCGTCACCGGCTTATGTTTATAAGCCGAATGCACATAAGCTAATAAGCGGTATATAAGCTTAAACAAACACCCCCTAAGCTTATATAACATAACCGGTGTTCTAACATAAGCCACAATTTTCTGGCTTATTTTGACACTTGTGGGCTTATGTAACCCATAAGTGTCAAAATAAGCCACGAAATTGTGGCTTATGTTGTATAAGCTAATAAGCCCATATATAAGCCAAAACAAACACCCCCTAACTGTTGTTTCCAGAACCGGAAATGGAGATAGAGAGGGGATGGTAAAAAGAGATTATTTTTATAGGCTTCATGAAGAGCATTTGATTAGTTTTTTTTATAATCTCGAATAAGTTATGTCTGCCAAACAAAACTTATATTTTAAGTAGCTTATTTTTTCAAAAAATAAGCATAGTCTCTTAATAATTTGTGTGCCAAACATACCCTTTATGGGCTTCCCAGCTTATTGAGATATTTGTAAAAGCCGATCAGCTCTTTCTTTTTTTGAGCTTATTAGTTTATGGACTGTTTAAGTCCATAAACACACCTTTATAAGCTCAAAAAAGATTGAGCTTATCGGCTTTTACAATTATCTCAATAAGCCGGGAAGCGCATAAAATAAGCTAATCCAAAGACCCTCTAAAAAATGATGCTTAAAGAAGCGTTCAAATATAAACGCTACTGCTTCGTGCTAGTTTTACCAAACACGCCTTAGTTGTTATAGAAACCACCACCAAATCGCCTAGTGGTAAGGCACTTGACCTCCTCACAAGAGGTCAAGGGTCTAAACATCACTAGGTACATATTTGGGGTGACCAGGGAAGGGTCAAAAACGGTCACGAGGATACCCGGTTTCCCTCCCCGGGTGACTTGAACATGGAAAACCTCATCCGTTTACCCGTTACCTTAGTTGTTATAGAACAGAGAATTAATTTTAGATTTTTTTTAAAAATAATGAAGGATCTGCTCACGTAATGCTCTTTATTATTATTCTTAGTTTAGGTTCATTAGTTGTTATTTTTCAATGTAATGTAAGTTTAGGTGTTTGTTGTTCTATACGTGAGAAAATTATGTTACTGGTCTAATAATGGTCAAAACTACAGTTAATTGGCGGTTTACTTAGTTGAGAATCAAGATGGAGGATAATAATGTGAATTCTACTTCACCTGCCGAAAACGGAAACCTTAACGCTGACAAGACTGATCCGTCCATTGATGAAATGGCACAACAGCTAACGAGGCATAAGTTTTGGGAAACACAGCCTGTAGGCAAGTTTAATGATATTGGGAAATCGGCCTTACCTATAGGTCAGATTGAGGATCCAACGCCATTGTCTGAAGTTAAGCAGGAGCCTTATAATCTTCCTGCACCGTATGAGTGGATTACTTGTGATATGGATACGGATGAGATGTGTTCGGAGGTTTATAATTTGCTAGCGAATAACTATGTTGAGGATGATGAGAATATGTTTAGGTTTAACTATTCGAAAGAGTTTCTTCAGTGGGCGCTACGACCTCCGGGGTATTATAGAAGTTGGCATATAGGGGTGAGAGTCAAGGCTTCGAAGAAATTGGTAGCGTTTATAACCGGGGTGCCTGCCAGAATGAGGGCGAAGGATAATGTGGTTAAGATGGCGGAGGTTAATTTTCTGTGTGTTCATAAGAAACTTAGGTCGAAGAGGCTTGCGCCGGTTATGATTAAAGAAGTTACTAGGAGAGTTCATTTGGAGAATATATGGCAGGCGGCTTATACTGCTGGCGTGGTTTTGCCTACACCTATTACGACTTGTCAATACTGGCATAGAACTTTGAATCCAAAGAAGCTTATAGAAGTTGGGTTTTCTAGGCTTGGTCCGAGGATGACAATGAGTAGGACTATTAAGCTTTACAAGTTACCAGATTCACCAGTCACGCCGGGGTTTAGAAAGATGGAGCTCCATGATGTTCCTGCAGTTACTCGTTTGCTAAGGAACTATTTGAAGAAATTCATAGTAGCACCCGACTTTGATGAAAACGATGTTGAGCATTGGTTGCTTCCTAAGGAGAACATGGTGGACAGTTTTTTGGTGGAAAGTCCCGAGACTCGTGATGTGACTGATTTCTGCAGTTTTTACACACTTCCATCAATGATCCTTGGCCATCAGAATTACTCAACTTTGAAGGCTGCATATTCATACTACAATGTGTCTACCAGGACTCCGTTGCTTCAGTTGATGAATGATGCTCTTATCATGGCTAAGAAGAACGGTTATGATGTTTTCAACGCGTTAAATCTTATGGAAAACGGAACGATACTGAGAGAACTGAAATTTGGGCCAGGTGATGGGCAACTTCACTATTATCTTTACAATTATCAGTTAAGTCGAGGAATATTACCATCAGAACTTGGGCTTGTCCTCTTGTAGTCTCAACATTTTCAGATCTCGGCTATGCAATGATCAGTCTCTCTCGCCCGGTGAACTTCTCTTGCATTAAACTTTTATTTAAATATTCTTGGTTTTTCACACGATTTGCTAGGTTGATATTAACTGGTTTGCGTTTTGATATACACTGTGATCTTCACACCATGTTTTATGGTAATTGGATGTGTTTTAGAACTTGATCTGTGTTTCAGACGGCGTGTGTTCATTTTTAAGAGAATTGTTCTTTGATGTATCTTTCTGTCTGAATCTTACGTTGGTTGTTCATTTCACCACATATATTAAACATATACTTGCATTCTCATAACCGTGTTAATACACGAGATGGGTTTTCTTCGATTGATTTAAGTTCACATTGATCTCATGTCAAACTATAGACGCGTTAAACTTCCTCAATCTTGACTTCAGTTTGTTGATAGTCTGGTTAACTGAAACATGATTATGATAATGATAAGGGAAAATGACAAAAATACCCATTTTTACCAAGATACTTCACCAAATGCCTAATTTTTATCAAAAAAAAATCCGAAATACCCACAAAATCCGAAAGTTTTGCGAGAGTTTGCGAATTTTATGGAAACTCGCAAGGTTTGACTTTGCAAAGTCAAACCTTCAAAAAATTTTAAAAAAATCGCAAGGTTTGACCTCAAAAAGTCAAACCTTTCGAATATATTAAATCATCCAAAAAGGAGTTCGTATGAGAAAGTTATAGCCAAAATACCACAACTTTTTCTCATTTAGTTGTTGTGGTATCTTGGCCATAACCTCCTCATACGAACTTCGTTTTGCGTGATTTAAAAAGCCACTTGACTAGAAAAGAGAGATCTACAACTTTCATATTTTGAGCTAAGCATGAAAACCGAAAGAAAATTGAGCAATTTTCAAAAATTCGTAAAACCTTGCGAAATTTTATGAAAACTAGTAAGGTTTGACATTGCTAGTTCAAGCCTTGCGACTTTTTTTTTTTTTTAAATATCGCAAGGTTTGACCTAGCAAAGTCAAACATTGCGAATTTTTCCATAAAATTCGCAAAACTTGCGGATTGTGTGGGTATTTTGTATTTTTGATAAAATTTGGTATATGGTGAAGTATGTTGGTAAAAATGGGTATTTTTGTCATTTTCCTTAATTTTAATAGTATGTGATAACTGAGTTGTCAATGTATGCTAATTAAAATTAGTGTCTAAGTTTTTGCCTTGGATTCTTTTGGTTAGTTGTAAATGGTTAAAAACTTAAAATAGTTTCATTACAAGGTAAATTATTTAAAACAATTGTAAATGTTGCTGGGAAAATAGAGGAGACCATATGTTCTAGTTAATGGTGAGATTCATGTGTCGGTTTTTACAATTTATGTACTTGAATCTTATACGACAAAAATAACCGGTCGTCATACAAGGCTCAAGTTGCATCTACTTGTGTAAACGTGTCGTGAGATTCAAGTCTATGCTCGAGTTTCATCTACTTGTGTCGTGAGATTCCATTTTTACGTTTTGATATGTTAAACGTCCATTATGGTTTCGTATGTCAACAAACATGCATACGCAGACTGTCATTTCTCGGGGTATGATTTCCCAAGTCTTTGAAACAAAGAAACAAAGATAAGTACATATCAAACTATCTGATTTGGCTGCAAACAAAACCCCTTGTTATATAACTGTAAATACAACCTACCATCAACATACTTCCTATTTGTAACTGTACCAGATTTTGTTTAAGAATGGGTTAAAAAGACTACCCCCTTCATATAACTTATACACAGTTAAGAACCATATAAAAACAAGTTTATGTAGCGGTGGGGTGTGATACTGCCCGAGGACTCATTAAGGATGATTTCCTGTGCAACTTAAAACGCAAATGTCTGATCTTAGCATCAACTCTCGCTGAAAACCCGATCTTTGTTTCTTGTCTTGCTTTCGATTTTTCCCTTCGCCACATATGATGATCCTCAACGTCCTTTTTGTAATATTTAATTTCTTGAATCACATGATGATCCATAGGGTTAAATGATCTTTGGAATGATATGTGAGCTAAATAAGGCAGATTACAAGCAACTGTTACTAATAGTATACCAAGCCAATATATTGGTGCGGGTGCAAGGGCTTCTAAAAAGAGTTTGTGCACGTCTCCGGAACGACTGGGTGGAAGCATACCGTATATTACTAGAATGATGTACCATATGACGATGCTGGACCCGATTAAGAAATGTTGTATCCATGTGAAGTGGCTCATTGTTAGGGCGATCTGGCAATTGACTGCGTAGATAATGCACGTGAACATGGAGGTCCCCACCACTGCCATGTCAGCGGTTTGACCGTCTGACCGGAAAGCTTGGTCATAAAATATAATAATGTTGAGAAAGAAAACGATCAGGGAACAGTAGAGACCGTTTCCCATCCACCCGAGGATTCTGTACCAGTCAAAAAATAGGTTCCTTGGTCCTTGCTGATATAGTGCGGGAAACTGCAGTGATTTGCAATTGTTCATAAAATCGTCAGTAAGTTTTAAATGAGGTAGTTTTTCTTTATCTTATTCTACCCATTAGACGTCATTCATAACCCAAAACAACCCATTTGTAAGCAAATACTTGCAAGTTACATCTCTAGACATGATAATAAAATATAAAGACTAACCTGCAAGCAGATCTCTGAAGAAACATCTTGCTCGAAAACTCCAAGTGAAATAACCGGCATTGATGTAAGAAAAACATTGAATATTAACATATACCAATCATCATAAACCGACTGTCCAGAAAAACCCGTAAAAGCCTCGAAGTAGAAGAGCGTTAGGCCAAAAGCAATGTTCTTGTAGAAGAAATAGCAGATCTGTGTTGTAGCACATATATAGTCAGTTAATGGCTAGCAGTTTAACAAAGAATACATTCTAAAATCTATGTCAGAATATATTGGTCTGTACCATTTGTGCGATTCTCTTATAGCACCAATGGCCATGTACCACGAGAAGTCTTTCAAGAAACCGAAACTGTGCTATGGCAAAGTCACTAGCCATCACAGCCTGCAGATAACCGAGAAGCTGTGTAAGTAATCATTTATTCTCTAAATTTAGAGGGGGGAGATGGGTGGATCGAACAGGTTAGATAACGGGTCAAAAGGGGTAATATTGGAACAGGTAAAAAAGGGCTGGGTCAGAAGTCAGACGTGTTTGGTACAGGTCAACACTTCCCAAAAAAAATTGTATTACAAACCTGCATCCCCTCAACGCCACTAATACCAACACCGATATCGGCTTCCTGAATCATTCCAACATCATTTGCACCATCTCCAATGGCTAAAGTCGTTTTCCCAGTGCCTTCCTTCACCAATCTTGTAACCTAATTAACCATTCAAATGTTAGCTATAATCAAACAACTACATATTTAGTCAGCCACAAAAACAGATCTTACCAACGCCTTTTGCTTAGGAGAAACACGACAACATATGACTGAAGCGCAAACAATGGCTAAATTCAAAAACTCATGCTTTAAATCGTCATCCAATGCGAAAGTTAGTGTCTTCCCATCAATAATCAATGCAAATGCAGCATGGGGGTCCTTTTCAAGCTTAACCATTTGAGATGCGTTGGTAATTTGCATCAATATGTTCTCCTTTACAGCCTGATCAAGCAAGAAGTAACGATAAAGGCGTTAATTTTCATGTTCTAAAATCCAAAATATGTACACTCCACCAAGAACACATACCTCCTTGGTATCATTGGTTGAAATATCCACACTTGGCGTTATACATATCTGCCTCATTCCCTGCCGAAGCAAACTGCAAGCAAATCTGCACAACAACAATAAAAGTTCAAATTATTTATTGAAATAACAAATCTCAACATTCGGTGTGGTCCTGTTAATTTTTTTTAAACTACCGTGTGTTTATTTTTCTGAAATATTGCAAAAGGTCAGGATTCTTGTAAAAATAAATTGCATTGTTTAATTACCAATATGGATTTAGATCATACCCTATATTGATTGCAGTTTCCATCTTGTCGCCAGTCAGAACCCAAATTTTTAGACCAGCTTGCGCTAGTTTATCGATACATTGAGGGACCTATAAAAAGAAACCGTTAACTAAAAGAATAAAAAACCTAAAACTACACATTCAAAGATACTACTGAAAATAGTTTAAGAATAATACCCCTGGCTGAAGTTTATCCTCAATGGCGGTTGCACCAACAAGGATCAAATCTTTTTCCACAATATCAGATAAACGTTCAAGCATTGCGTCTCGATCACCACCAATCGTAGTCTTGGCTTTCATAAACTCCTCATTCCAAGAAGAATATTCAGAAGCTTCAAGCTTTCTGTAAGCAAATGCTAGTGTACGTAATCCAGCTTCTGCGTATTCATGTAGATGCCTTTTGGTGGCTTCTTCAAATGCTCTTCCGTTTTTAGATAAACGGTCAAAGATGATGTTATCTGCACCTTTGCAAAGTAACAAAATTTGTCCAGTTTCATCCTGGATGATAACCGACATCCTCTTTCGTTTGCTTGTGAAATCCAAAATATTCAAAAGTTTGAACTCCCTGTTTATAACATGATATATGTAAAAATATGAACATTGATTTAAACTGAATTTACATGCCAAAAAAGAAAACTGAAAATAGTCAAATATATATTGAGTACCGTTCAATAGGCTCGTGAAACGGATTATGTTTTTCACGAACGGATATGCTTGACTGGGTTCGTTTGCAATACTCGAATCCAAATTCTCGTGCTGCGACAAGAAAAGCTCCTTCATCCGGTGACTCAGCTTCATACGTATAAGTTCCCGTTGCCTCGTTCAGTTCAGGAATTGCAGTGTGACAAAGAGCAAGAATCCGGAAAAACACTAGATGAACATCTTTATTGGGCTCTTGCGACCAATTTCCATTCATAAGACGATAATCCTCAAAACTAAAGCCCTTAATTCGGCCACTAGAATTTACAGCTTTTGGAGTCACTACAACTTCTAGTTCTATCTCAGACTCATTTTGTCTACCTTCATGACCATCAAGATCCATAGCCATTTGATTGGCAGCAGCAACTTCTACTTCACTAGAACGCATACCGTACGGGATTCCTGCTATTGAACACTTCAAAAAATCCATCTGGTTACATGTTAACGTCCCGGTTTTATCAGAAAGAATTGTGTCCACCATACCTAACTCCTCGTTTAAGTTTGATGTTCGGGCTTGAGCAGGAGTACATGTTTCTTCATCATACATGTGAATATCTCGGTTTATAAACAATGCTTGTAGAACCTTCACAAGCTCGATAGAAACATATAGTGAAATCGGTATTAAATACCCATAAAGAATAAGAGCAGTGACCAGATGACCCATACTCGACCGAAAAAGTTGATCCGGATCATACAAACCCTGGTCATCAGCTGGCAAATACCACCACTTAGGCATTTGATATTTAGTCTTGATAGCAAATCCTATTGAGCTAATTAATGAAATCAGCACAAGAAGGGAAAAAAGGACATAAATAATCTTATCCATTTGTTTCTCGATTGTGCTTCTTTTTGAAGGTGATTTGGTAGCATTTTGCATAACTTTACTATCATGACCCGAAAATATCACCACCCCGTAAACATGACCGGTGTTGCGGAGCTTTGAATCTCTTAACAGAATCTGACTAGGATCAAGGGGATACGCCTGACGATCATATTCAAAATTACCCACAAACGTGTAAAGATTAGGATTAGGATCTTCACATTTGATCGTCGCTTTAAAATCTTTAAAAGATGCATCATCATCTAATGGTAAGGTAATTTCTAGAGATCGTTTAACCTTTAAATTTGTCTCCCCATCTAAATTCATAGTTTCCACATAACAAATTCCGTCTTCATAACTAGACGATAAAAACAGTAAATCAGCAGGAAAAAAACGATCTTTTTCCACTTTTACCACATCTCCAACCTCGAGTTTCATCCACGGTTTTTTAATAAATACACCATCCCCACTATGAACTAGAACTTTTCGCACATTTACCTTCCTATCCTGTATAAACCGCCTAAAATCTTCCCCACCTTCTTTAGCCATACTAAGCCCGATCACAAACACCAAAGGTGCAATCATACTAACAGGTGTAAAAGGTGCAACGGCTGTGAGAGATAGAGCCGCAGCTAGAAGGAAATATATATTGGCAACACGGCGGAATTGCTCAAAGAGGGCTTTTGGTAAAAAGGTGAAAACATTGTACTTTGTGGTGGATACGTAATTAGTACAATATTTAAGAGGCTTCTTTCTATGGTATCCGGGTTCGTTACAACAAATGTGCCTCGAAAACCCTGGCCCTTGAAACTGATGAGGCTCGTCATCTGATTCACGAGGTGGTCTAATGCATCCAAATGTATAAAGACTGCTTCTTTTGATCCTAGCTCTTATCTTTCCACCAGCCATATTTCACAAAACTTTCACCAGAATTCCGACAAAAACTTAGCTTTAAAATTCACAGAATAACTTCAACGAACCGCCTTGGACCACGTTAAACGCGTACCAAATGCTGAATTTTCAAACAAATAACACCAAATCCTGCAGAAGATATGTCTTTAAATATTTAATCAAACGGTTCAACTGCAACCTAACATCATTCATCCAAAAAAACAAAAAACAAAAAATACTCCATTCGGATTTCATATAACTAACCTTAATTAAACCTATAATAACGCAATTTCTTAACATAAAAAAGATCAAGTTCCAACCTTTACACCCAAAAGCCAACAAAAAAACACAGTAACATACATTAATCCACATCATTAATTTACTACACTAAATTATAAAAACCACGATGGTAAATTTAGACTAAATCAGCTCACACAAATGCAAAGATTCAAGAAAACAAGACTGCATTCAGATTTCAGACAATTAACCTTAATTAAACCTTAACAACAAAATTCGTAACAAAAACAAGATCAAGTTCCAACCTTTACACCATAAAGTCAACAAACGTATAAAGACGCCATCTTAATATCCTAGCACTTATTTCACCGGAATTCCGATAAGAAACTAAGCTTCAAAATCCAAAATTTACTCAAAACGAACCGCCTTAACCACTATTAACGCGTAAAAAACGCTAAACTTACCAAACAAAGACTACAAAATTATGCACAGTTTTTTTCTTATAGCACATACCTAAAAATCAAAAATTACCCTCAATTATCCAATACCAGAACAGTAAAAAAAATTACCACATTCAGAATTCAAATACTAATTCTTACCAAAAAAACAAGATCAAGTTCCAACCTTTACACCATATAGTCAACAAACATATAAAGACGCCATCTTAATATCCTAGCTCTTATTTCACCGGAATTCCGATAAGAAACTAAGCTTTAAAATCCACAAAATAGCTCAAAACGAACCGCCTTAACCACTATCAACACGTAAAAAACACTAAACTTACCAAACAAAGACTACAAAATCATACACAATTGAGCACAAACCCAAAAATCAAAAATTACCCTCAATTATCCAATACCAAAACAGTAAAAAAAATTACCACATTCAGAATTCAAATACTAATTTTTACCACAAAACAAGATCAAGTTGCAACCTTTACACCATAAAGTTAACAAACATATAAAGACGCCATCTTAATATCCTAGCTCTTATTTCACCGGAATTTCGATAAGTTAAAATCCACAAAATAACTCAAAACGAACCGCCTTAACCACTATCAACGCGTAAAAAACGCTAAACTTACCAAACAAAGACTACAAAATCATGCACAGTTTTTTTCTTATAGCACAAACCTAAAAACCAAAATTTACCCTCAATTATCCAATACCAAAACAGTAAAAAAAAATTACCACATTCAGAATTCAAATACTAATTCTTACCAAAAAAAAACAAGATCAAGTTGCACCCTTTACACCATAAAGTCAACAAAAACCTTAGCACCAAAGAAAACAAGACAAGAAAAGTATATACATTGCTCAAATATGAATCAAACAAAACCCATCAAAACCCACAAAGCAATTAACCCAAAAAAATTTACACAAAAAAATTAAAAATAAATAAAGATTATACAAAGAGTACCTGAAAAGCATAAGCTTTTGTGAAAAATAAGGAAAACTGAATTTAACCCATTTGCAGACGATGATTTCAATGTTGGCCAGCTGATCTTTTTCTTGTTTCAGATCATAAATATATTTTTTTTTAATTTAATTAATTAAATTAAATTAATTAATTAAATAAAAAGGGTTTAATGTATAAAGAAGAAGAAGAAGAACAAAACCCTGTTTCACCGGCGTCTTTGTCACTATAAATTTTTTTTTTTTTTTTTTTTTTGGTAGTAATTGTTTTTTTGAAAGTTATATAAATTTTTTTTGGATAAATTTATTATATATATACTAGTTTGTTAGAGTTTAAATATGGAATTTATATGTTTTATAAAAATAAGTTGATTTGAATAAGTCTTTAGGAGAGTGTGATTTGGTCCCACTCTGTCTTACGTGGCTATGGAAGTGATGCAAGTGGGTCCCACTTATTGTCTTTTTTTTTTTTTTTTAAGTGATTTTGGGAAATTTGGTGTGCAGTAATATTTTGGGTAATAAAATATTTTAGGGGATATGATGTCTACTTTATAAAGTAGACAAGTTACCTACTTTTTTTTGTAAAAAAGCGTAGGGACAGAGACTGAACTGTATCAGGAGTTTACTGCAGGGACTGAACTGTATATTTTGTAAATTTTTTTTCAAAGAGAATGTAGGCAATTGCCTACATTTAAATGTAGGCATCATTTCCCCAATATTTTATTGATTTTGGTAGCTTTTTTTTAGCCGTAAGTTTTTTGTTAAAAAAAATAAACTTTTACAAAACAAGTAGCTCTTTTTAAATAAATAAACTTCAAGTTTTTATTTTAAACAAGTAGCTTAAAAATTAAAATCTGATTCATTAAGCCTTTAAAATATTTTGGAGCTGTTAAAATATAAAATTACTGTCAATAGCTTATGATTACAGTTAATAACATATAATTTACCAAATACATTTATTGAAAATAAAAATACAACTTGTACATCATGTTTACAGCTTACATCTTATACCTAGTTTTGCCAAAAACATGTGCAATAAAAGTTGAAAAAATTTGTAATGGTTATCTTGCACTAGTAGTAATTTAGCAAGAGATATTATTGTCGACATAACTAATTTTCATTGAGATTATCCTTAAAATAAAATAATATAAGATTTGTTAATTAAGATATATATAGGTGTTTTGTTTCAAAGTCATGCCAAATTCGACCAACAACAGTTTTTAATGACGAAAATACCCTCTTTATAATTATTAGTGAAGATATTTTTTAAGTTGGTATGTCAAAAAAACTCATGAGTTTTGACATGGAAAATAGCTTTCACAAATACTTTGAACTCGCCTACATTAGAAAACAAATCAATTTCTTGAAAGCTATTAAAATCGGTTCGATAGAAAAAGCATTAATACAAAAGCTCAATTAGGCTCGCAAATTTATAGAAAGTATATACCGATAAAACGGTTTAGTTGAGTTCTCATCAAACTGTAGTTCGCTTAATTATTTACATAAATAGTTTGAGCATCAGCCTTAAAATATGTTACGCGCTGAACTTGAGATAAAAACACAAACCAAAACATACCGCCGTATTAAAACTCAAGCTTTATAAATTTTAAACAACCAAGCTCAAACTTTGATACTTTTTTAATGTTTATGGATCAATTTTAAAGATCAAAATAAACATGTCTTAAACATGTTCTTCTTTTGTGTGATGGTCAAATCCTGTTGGCCGGTTCGTTGACTTAGAGTTTTGCACAATTGCACCTAATCACCATCAAGAACTCTTTATTAGTTGGTTGGTACTTGTCGATCCAAAAGTCACACGTGAAAATAAGTTTATTTACTTATCAAAAACTGTATTATGTTTCTAGGCAGAAAACAATAGGCTAAAAGTAGTAGCACGGATTCACAATTCAGCTTTTTCACTTCTCTCACTTTTATTCATTATATATCCGTTTTGGTTATTATCACTCACTTTTAAAAAAATATACATCATAAAATACCCACACACACTCACAATACAAGTAAAAAACAATTACTCCCTCCGTCCCATTATAAGTGTCCACTTTGATTTTTTTAGTCTTTCTTGTTCAACTTTGACTATTAATATTTTTATTTGTGTTATATAATACTTGATGAAAATTATACCAATAGAAAAAGCATTCAAAACCTAATTCATTCATATATTTTTTATCAAGTATTATATAACATCAATAAAAATATTTATGGTCAAAGTTGAATAAGAAAGACTAAAAAAAGTGAAAGTGAACACTTAAAATAGGACGGAGGTAGTACTTTTTGAAATGAGACCACATTTCTCGGCCTTTAAACCTAGGTGAGTAACTCACCACTCTCTCTATTTTGCACCGTGAGTTGGTATATCTGTTTTGGAAGTCACCATCGTGACCTGCACGCTCACATGCAAGTACATAGAAATCATTTTCTGGCCTAGAATTGTAAAGTTGTTGTGTTACCATTAAATAACTCAAAGTTGTAGAGTAGTATTTCACTATTTTGTATTTAAGAATGTGTTTTTTGTTTCATTTAATTAAATGCATTATATTATGTATTTATGAATTTGCTATACGCATATTATAATAAAATAAAAAAATTCAGTATTTAATCTATTGTGATTGGCAAAACAACTATGAAAATAAATTTATAATACTACTAAGAGTATTAAACTTGTTCATTGTCACTGTTATACTTAAATTGGTGGTATTATTTGTTAGGTTTACGAAATTTGTTGTTTCCGTTAAAACAAATGGAAAATTTGCGGTTGCTTATATACATATTTAAGTTTGTTTCTCATATTGGAGAACAAATGCTTAGGGATGATCTAAAAAAAGAATATGTATGTAAATACAAACAAGTGTCATTGTCTATTTAGAGGTGATACACGATTGTCGACAAGAGCTGATGAATTTAAAACCACGCGTGGCCATGGAGTGATTCCTTTTGTTCGTCGCTTATCACTATTGGCTAGTTATGGCTTATGTCGAGCCCTTGTGTTTTTCCGTTCACTTGTGTACATTTTCGGTTTCTTTCTTATTTTCTCTTTTGGAATTCGATAATATGGTACATCTTTTCCCCACATTTTAAGGGTTCAAGTTTTATGTACACTCTTTTTAGCTTGTCCAAAACAAAAGAAAAACTCTTTATAAATATCTATAGACAAAAGAAGAAAATCAATCTCAATTATTTAACCAAAAGTAAGTTAGTGTTTTGAGAAATTATTAGTAACTTGTATTTTTCTCTTTAGTTTTATTCACATGTGGGGAAGGAGTATTTCAATAGTCCCCACAATAAGGCCTCCCACTCCATAATCATAATCAACCATATGGCCTTAAATAAATGAACAACAAATGTTTAATATCAAATGTTATTGGTGCTTGGTACATGCAACATTTGTCTAATTTTGTGCTTCTTTATCGGGTCAACGAAGTAAGCAAGTTGAGAATTAACAAAAACAAAGAATGAACTTAAGAATTGACAATATTTCATATTAATTATTAAATGGTTAAAATGATAAAATAAATAAATATAATACACATAGACTATGACATCCTAGACAAAGCTCATATAGATGACATTTGTCTTACTATGACATAACACGTTTTATGATCAATCACGGATAAAGTTAAGCTTTGAAGTTAAGTTTACTTGCCGGAAAGTTTTCACATTACGTTCACAATAATGTCATGAGTTTGCGCTTAATCAGACAATTTTGTGATCTGACTAAGCATGATATTACATATACATACATTTTATATACTTGATTATTTTATCAAATAACTTTGATTGTCGTTGAAAACTATATAGGCTAGTTACGCGTATAATAAAACATTTGTCACATCGTGGGAAATCTTATCTTACAAGACAAATCTTTGCCTCTTTGTATTTTTTTGTTTGTCATGCACATTGTACCATATCCGGCAATTTATGACATGTTCACTACTTAAAATAGAACACAATGTTTATCTAATAGTATTTTTTCTTATAATAGAAACGCGTATTACTAATGACTAATGAGTGTACATTCATATTGTTATAGTTTTCACATGCAAGTTACGTAAGCATGTTAATATCAAAATGGTACATGTTGGTAGCTTAAATTCAAAAAATAAATAAATAAAATGTTTTAGTTATTGTTATTCGTGTGTTGATGGTATCGTGTTCTCTACTCGTTACTGAAATAGATATATTATCAAATTATCACAAGAACCATACAGCTGTTAACATACAACCATGTTAACCAGTTAAGAGTCGACCGCTCTATCACTAAGCTACTAATAAAGAAGTGATTGAAAAAGTCAATTCGTTCGTGATACCAACAATATATGTCGACCGATAGTTTTTGCTTTATGATTGATAAGTTGATGGTAGCCGCTACTTATATGTAATCGTCATTGGAGTACATATAACGTGTTATATCGTATCATCAAACTAAACACACATGTTTAGTCAAGTTAATCAACTCCTTAATACTGTACCAAGTTAATTAGGATTGAGGAGTGATGTGATGGAATAAATTGGAAGTAGCAAATGAATTGAGTATTTATAAAAATAAAAAAAAAAAAAAAAAAAAAAAAAAAAAAAAAAAAAAAAAAAACTTTTTTGACCATATAACAAAGAGACTTGTAACATCTTTATGTGTGACTTTGACTTGGTAGAACAATAACAATTGGTCTAAAAACTGAGGCTCAGGAATCATAAAGCTCAAGAAAAGATCCAATGGAACCTCATAAAAATAAGTGTGATTTAAGTCTTGAACATCGAAAATATCAAATTAAACTCCAAATATTAAGAGTTTATAAAATTAGAAAAATCCATTTCCTATCAAGAAACAAGAACAAAATTATGGATAACCTCAAAATTACTAAAATGAATAACCAAAGAAAATAAGACTACATATCTTGCTTCAAACACATTGGATCCATACAAGCAAATGAAAGTAAAACCTAGGTCTTAGCATTCTTTACTTTTCTTTGTTTAAAGCAATTTTAACTTTGGTTTCACATTGTTTTTTTAAAGTGCAACCACATATATATATATATATTCTATTTAAAGCAAAAGTAGCAAATGTAGGGAAAAGGTTTCTCATTCCAATCAATTTTCCATTTCCCTCCTCATTGCTTTCAAGTAAGTATTTGTATCTTTTTAGATGCCAACTTTAATTACATTAGTCATGTACCGTGCATAAAGACGAAACTTTATAGCGACAAATATTTTACGAGTAGTTGATATATTGTGATTAAGTATTTTGTGTACGTTTAGTAATTGATGTTGGCAACTCTTCATCATTATCTGATATGACAACAACATCATACCAGTTCCTCTTTAGTAAAATGTTATTGAAATATGGATCGGGAATGAAATAGGATTGTGATGATTTTGTAAAAAATATAAAATAAAAAATAAAAATATAGAGATCGAGTAATTTAAAAAAGAATATTAATTTTTAAAATATAAACTATTTCAATAATAATAATAATAATAATAATAATAATTTTGTGTCTAGACTCTCATCTAACTTTATGTAAAAATATTTTATTTTAATAAAAAATAACAATAAAAAACAAATAATAATAATAATAATAATAATAATAATAATAATAATAACATTTTTATATGTAACAGAGATTAGTTAAAACTTTTTAATTTTCATACAAGTGCTAACAGCGTACCAATATGAATCCAAAGAATTAATTATATTTAAATAATACACTTGTGAAAAATTCAACCATGTACTATAAAGACCTAACTAAGAGCAAACTCCACGTTTTCGTTTATAAAACCAATGAAAATTATCGCTAACAATGAACTTTTATACAAGTTTATCAAATTTGTATGTCAAACGTACAAGTTTTAAGCACAAAGTCATGGTAAATGACTACAGAAAAAAGTTGGAATGAAACTTAGAAAACGATGATTTAAAAATATACATAGGAGAATTTTTGAGAATCCTTCTAGTAGACATCAAAACCCTTTTTAAAAAAATATTTATTTATACCAAGTAAAGACATCAAGATTTATATTTTAAGTGATTGTTGCAAAAGTTCTATCTTACACGTACAAGCATATACGAAAGGTGCAAAATTTTGGAGATTCCAAAGGTATGTCGAGAGTCTTTTGCCGGCTACACTACATTTAATCTTATTTTGGTCACGACGTACCTTTGCGGTTATTTCGTTACAATTTCTAAATATTTGTATACTTGTTTTGATCGATAAGTACGAGATAGGACAATGATTAGCTGTACGTTCTTGATCTTCACCAAATTGAAGACTATTAAACATAGATTGAAAATCAATCACTCAATCAAGTTTGTTGATTGAACATCAATTATATGAAAACATTGACGAATTGTGAGTGCAATAAAGGTGTAACATGTCTTTATCACAATTTTCTAACATGCACTAGAAAAGAAAAAAAGGTTCCAACGTTAAAATACCACATGTAACACACATCAAGTTAAAGTGGTAATGGTGAATTTAAAACACATTCTAATTTAACTTTATATAGAAAGACAAACTAGCCAAGCAAAATAAGGTCCTTTTCATCGATGATGTTAGAATCCATCAATCAAAGTTCGTATATAACTTGACGAGTACCCCGAACTGCACAAACCACTCGTATAAGACCAATGGAGCCAGACAAATCGATAACCTTTCATGATTGTACGTAGATTATTAGGCTATGACGGGTGACCCCAAGAAGCTGCACCTTTTGGAATTTAAACTCGAGACCTCATTCAAAAAACCTCAAGCCCTTACTTACCCTATGTCTCTACGTTGAAACTAACGTCACGAAAGTTTACACCTATTTTAAGCGAAACCTGATTTAAAAACAAACTAACTCAAGTAGTATCGACTAAAAGTAACAAGAGAACGATAATTATGTATTCGGTTATACTTCTTGAACAATAGTTAGCTCAGTTGTTCATCTGAGGTCTCCTAAGAAGCTTTGAGGGAGGTTTTTTTCATGAGGTCTCAGGTTTCGAGCGTCATTGGGTTTTGCTTCTAGGTAAGAATCTGTATTGAGCTTTGCTACTCAGATGCGTCAAGTCTCTAACTCGCTAACCGATAGTGTTGTACTAACTTGCCGTTAAAAAAAATAAGACCTAAATTTTGTAGTATTGTGCTCACTTGAATATCTATTTTTATATTAGAGTATTAAACATGAACATCAAGACAGGTAGCTTATTGTGATTTGGCATTGATTTCTAGTCTTAAAGTAAGTTAGACCAATTGTAGAGCGTGGATTAATAAATATGAAAATGATGTGTGACATAAAATGTCATGTAAATCTTGTGGTGTTTTGTAAAATGAAGTTGATGTGTCAACTAATTCATGGTCCAACTTTAAATAATGGAATTGGAGGTGATCTATTAAATATACATATTTTACTTAACCTAGTTCACATCAAAAAAAGACCTCAATGCTCAATTATTCAAATCTAACTTTATTGTTTTTTTGCCAAACGTCACCCAACCAACATCATTATAAATAAGAGTATTTTTTTGTTTCAAATGCTTAAGTTATATATAAACAAAGACAATTTAATAAGTTGGGATAGAATGTACGTATCAAGACAAACCTGAAAAAACTATAAACCAAACTAATTAAAAGAATTCGTTCAAAAAAATAAATAAATAAATAAAATGAAATGAAATGGAAAATTACACATGAGTACATGACATGATGACAATACAAGATTATAAAAAATTGGGCCAAGGATTACAAAAATAATTGGGCTAGACAGATTATATTAGGAGCCCAACAAGCTTTTTTATATCCAACTCAAATAATTAAAAGATCTTATTTTTAACCTTTTACCACCGAATAAGGCTGAGCATAATAGATTGCGGACAGGACTGATCTGAAAAACCGGAGCAGACAAGATCGAACACATTTGGTCTGGTTCTCGGTCCACCAATTTTCTCATATTTGGTCTTCGGTCTGGTTCGGTCTTACGCACGACCGGCCATTATGTTTTGTTGGACCGGGTGGACCTGGACCAAACATTTATGTCCGGTGTTTTGAGCCAAAACGGTTTTTGATCCGGTCCAGTTTCTATCGGTCTGATCTGCTTTTCCGACCGTGCTCAGCCCTACCAAAGGGATCTCATAATAGTAAACAACAGTGAAATGTATTCACACGTTTAAAAAGGTATTGCTATATGTGCTAAGTTATCTAGTCACCAGGCATGCCTTTATCCTGAGGGCCTATTGCCTTTCATTTTAGTGAGAAAAAAGATCCCAATAACATGGACATGGCACTTTCACTAAAATTGACCTATATTGCTACACGGAAGGAGCTTATGGATGATTAATTAGTTACATAAACGTGTCGAGGAATAAGTGATCTAATCATATATTCATAAGTTGTACGTTTGTAGCTAGCTAAAACTTTAGCAGCAGTTTGGCCTCTATGAGTCGTTGAACAATCATATACTACCGAAATATTGTTATCTCTATGTGGCATACGAAACGACTAATTTCATTTGTGTTGCTCGCTATACTAGGTGTTTATGTTAAGGTAGTAGCCATTCAAACTCTCAGCTACATCACGACACTTAAAGCGTACATTTCCAAATGTAGTACGGTAACGGTCACTTGATCTTTGACCTCGAAACCGTGTTTTGTTCTTTCTAAAGATGTGATCAGCTCACAATCCTCACATACATATAGGAGAAATAGTTGTATTTATGTTTTGTAATTTTACATATTAACGTGAAATCACTTCTTTTGACATATTAGGAAGTGGTGAGTTTTAAAGGCTGATCCATTTATTGCTTTATACGGAGTTGTTGCTTATTCTTTAACAAAACACAAGATGTAATAGGCAATCTTGTCTTCACAGCCAGGGGGTGTTCAAACGGTCGGTTTTCGGCTGACGAGAGTTATTTAGTTTGGTTTATTCGCTTTTTCAAGAAAAAATATACACCCAAAAACCAAACCGATCCAAACAACCCAAACTAACAATCAGATTTATCGATTTTGGGGCCGTTAAACCAAACTGGAAAAGTTAGAGATACAAATAGAAAGATAGGCGACAAGTAAAATAGATATCATTACGTATTTAACTAACAATTCTGTTAGTCGATACTTTGTATTGGGCTCAAGCCCAACCCACCAACTTCAAATTTGGTATTCTTAAAAATATATTACTATGCTAAACGAATTCCATGTACAGAACATAAAACTTTAGAATTTATTCATTTCACTTTTGAATTATTTTATTTTATTTTATTTTATTTTTTTGAGCAAAGAGAGGCCGAAGCCACAAAAGATTAGATATCACTCCTCGCAATTGAGGAAATTTCTACAGGAAAAGTTACATCCCAAACAAAGTTTTCATGAGAATTAAAAGCTATTTTAGCAACATAATGAGCCGCTAAATTACATTCGCGTTTAACCCACGAGAAAGAGAGAGCTGATTGGGATGCCTATAGCTTGATGTCATGAATGATAGCAGCTACAGCCCAAGGGCGAAGATTACAAGACATTTATATATACCGTACTTCATAATAATGGGACGAAAAAAATAATGGAAGTTTGATTTCATATAAGGAGAATATAAACTTACCACATATAAGGAGAATATTTAACTTTGCTTCCGATAGCAAAGTTAAAAGTTTCAACACTAATCACATATTAGGTTATTCGGCTGGGGTCAATTATTGATTTTGAAAACCAAAGCCAAACCAAAAACCGTAACTTAATTTTGGTTAAACCCAAATTACCCAACAAAAATCATAATAAGCTAAACCAATCAAACTGTATAACTTTGGATCGGTTGGATTTCCAATTGAAATTGTTTAAGGAACACGGGCCGGTCCTGAGATTTCGGATGCCCTGAGCGAGATGTTCAATAATGCCCTTACCTAGTGGTTTGCCATATAAAAAAACTTCGCATATTAACTTAGAAAATCATAAGACAACTATTAAGTTTAATTTGCTTTGTAGATTGGTTCAAGTGTATTATAACACAAAGAGATAACTAAAAAATTAAAACAAATTCAGGTCATATTTGAAATTTATATACATGATTAAAAGTGGAAAACATGTTACGGTGCTATATATGTATATTTCTTAGTGAGATAGCTTTTTAGTTGTGATAAAATTGAAACAATAAATCAAATACATTATATATTTTGTGGTGCAACTTTTACATACTCCATCCGTCCCATATTAAGTGTCCACAATAGAATCTTTGGATGTCCCAAATTAAATGTCCACTTGTACCTTTCAACCAATAAAATGAGACTTTAGTGGGTAAAAATAAAATTTGATTGGTGGAGAATTTAATTAGCGGAATCTCCTAAAACTTTGTGCATTATGAAAATGAACACTTAATATAGGACGGAGGTAGATGGAAATATAGTATCACATTTAAGATAAATATAGCCAGGGCCGGCCCTGGGGAACACCCCTCTCTTTTTGATGCCTTAGGTCGTCGCCCGCGCTGCCCATAGCCAGGGCCGGCCCTGGGGAACACCCCTGGCTCAAACCATAGATGCATATGCAAAAGGGAAAATGGCACAAAAATGTACCAAACTTAAGGTCTTTATCCATTAAGAATACCCCCCCCCCCCCCCCCCCCCCCTCACCAAAAAAAAAAAAAAAAAAAAAAAAAAAAAAAAAAAAAAGTGGAGTTTCTAATAGCCGATTGGGTTAATTCGTTACGTATCCCGTTAAGTCATTAACCTTGTAGAGACTAAGGCTGCTCATCGGTCCAAAACCGGACCGGACCGAGAATGAATTTGGCAAAAAACTTAGACCGAGACCAGACCGAATGTGGTAGGTCCGGTCTCGATCCAAATAGGCTAAATGTTCGGTTTTTAAGCTGGACAGGACCGAGACCGAAATTATGAAAAACCCTAGACCGAGACCGAGACCGGACCGAATATGGTCGGTCCGGTCTGGTCCGGTCGGTCCGGTCCATCCGTTCCGTTTGCTCACCCTTAGTAGAGACCTTCGTAAATACACGAAACATGTCAAAATTGGAGCAAATGCAATATGGAGTCTCCAAAAAGAAGTGTTGAATTTGTCCCATATTGGTGGATGTGCAAACTTTTGACTTGTTTATAAGTAAGAATGTACATACTCAATTATATTCCGTTTATAATCTTGCACAAGTAGTGGGTTATTGAGATCTAGAATTGAACTCTTTCAACACTTTTGGTAACTCACCATTCATGTCATATTATGGGTGGATTTTTGTTCCTTTTTTATTTCGTCAAAGTTTATGATTTATGTAACTTATTGAGATCTTGAGCTGAACTCTTTCAAGTAACTTGGAAAATTGTGGTTCCCGCCATAATATGGGTGAATTTTTGTCATCTTTTTTTATTTCGTCGAAGATTATGATTTACGTTTTCCCACTGCCTTCTTTAACCAATCTTGTAACCTAGGTAACCATTGACATGTTAGCTATAATCAAACAACTACATATTTAGTCAGCCACAAAACAGATTTTACCAATGCCTTTTGCTTAGGAGAAACACGACAACATATGACTGAAGCGCAAACAATTGCTAAATTCAAGAACTCATGCTTTAAATAGTCCCCCGACGCATAAGTTAGTGTCTTCCCATCAATTATCAATGCAAATGCAGCATGGGTGTCCTTTCAAGCTAACCATTTGAAATGCGTTGGTAATTTGCATCAGAATGTTCTCTTTT
The DNA here is from genome assembly GCA_030686995.1 of Artemisia argyi. Classification (NCBI taxonomy): domain Eukaryota; kingdom Viridiplantae; phylum Streptophyta; class Magnoliopsida; order Asterales; family Asteraceae; genus Artemisia; species Artemisia argyi. The sequence continues at coordinate 7,413,413 of CM060690.1, forward strand.
ACAACCTGATCAAGGAAGAAGTAACGGTAAAGACGATAATTTTCATAAACTAATATCTAATATATGTACACCCCACATTTGGCCTCATTCCCTGCCGAAGCAAACTGCAAGCAAATCTGCACAACCCAAAAAGAAGTTCAAATTATTAATAGAAAATTATAAATATGAACATTCGGTGTGGTCATATTAATTTTTTTAAACTACCATGTGTATTTACGGGAAAAACTTGCAAAAATAAATTGCATTGTTTAATTACCAATATGGATTTAGATCATACATTGATTGCAGTTTCCATCTTGTCACCGGTCAGAATCCATAGTTTTAGACCAAAATGAATCATCTAAACTCGTTTTACATAAATCGACGAAAATGGCAAGCAAACATGGGGCGAGCAAACATTTACTCTCCGTGTTCCTTGTCTTGTAGCTCAAAACGGCAAGCAAACATGGGGCGAGCAAACATTTGCTCTCCATGTTCTTTGTCTTATAGTGAAAAAGTCTTTGTCTTCTTTTGGAAACGGCGAGCAAAAGAGGAGGGCGAACAAATCTCAAATTTTCGAATTGTTGATTTTGATAAACGTATTTGAAAGTGTTTATTTTTGTAATTGAGTGTCAAAAATGTTTTTTATAGTTATTGATTGATAATAATAATAATAATAATTAAAAAAAAAAAAAAAAAAAAAAAAAAAAAAAGATTATAGTACTGGATTACATAAACAATTTGGGCTAGACAGATTATATTAGGAGCACGACAAGCTTTTTTATACCCAATTCAAATAATTAAGAGATCTTATTTTTAACTTTTTACCACCAAGGAACCAAATAAAGCATAATAGATTGCGGGCCGGACACGAACTGAAAATCTGGACTGGACCGGATCGAACATATTTGGTCCAGTCCTCGGTCCACTATTTTTCTCATATTTGATCCTCGGTACTGTTTGGTCCGGTTCGGTCTTACACATGACTGGCTATTATGCTTTGTTGGACCAGATCAGACCAACGAAATGGACCGGACCGACCCAAACCTGGACCAAACATTTTGATCCAATATTTTGAGGCAAATCGGTTTTTATCCAGTCCGGTTTCTGTCAATCCGTTCTTGTTTTCAGACCGTGCTAAGCCCCGGCACCAAACGGATCTCATAATAGTAAAGAACAGTGAAATGTATTCGCACGTTAAAAAAGGTATTTGCTATACGTGCTAAGTTATCTAGTCAGCAGGCATGTCTTTATCCCTAAGGGCCTATTGCCTTTCATTTTAGAGAGAAAAAAGATCCCAATAACATGGACATGGCACTTTCACTAAAATTGACCTAATGGTAGTTTTTGAAAATATTAAATCAACAAACTATCTTGCTACAGGGAAGGAGCTTATGGATGATTAATTAGTTACATAAACGTGTAGACGAATAAGTGGTCTAATCAAATATTCATAGGTTATAAGTCTGTAGCTAAAACTTTAGCAGCGGTTTGGCCACTATGAGTCGTTGAACAATCATATACTAACCAACGTCTACATCTCTAAGGGGTAAAACCAATATTAACATGCATCGAAAAACAGACTGAACTCGTTTATGTAAAGCTGTGCCCAAAGAGGCTTAAAACATGTGATTTAAAGATCTTGTTATCTGGTCTTCTAAGTTTTTCTCGTACTCAAACAACTTGGTCGCAATAAGATGTTATAAGATACAAATTCTAACAACATAAAATAAATAAAAGAAAACAACAGTTAATTAATCGTTGACCTCGAAACCGTGTTTTGTTCTTTCTAAAGTAGTGACCAGTTCAAATGCATATTGGAGTATTAGTTGTAGTTATGTTTTGTAGTTTTAGTGTTTTACATATTAACGTGAAATCACTTCCTTCGACATATTAGAAAGTGGTAAGTTTTATGTTGGGTGGAATCAGTATCCCACATCGGAAAATGATTGAAAGAAATGTCTGTATATATTGTTGGTTGATAAAAAGACCAATTAAGTTATTGAGGTTGTTTTACGTGCACGAATTGTAACAAAGTTCACGTGATTCATCCTTATCGACTTTTTTACACAATTAATGTTTTTTTTTTTAATGCAACGCTGATCATTATTGCTAAGAAGACAAGGCTTCAAGAAGGAGAACTACAAACCAAGCGAGGAACCAAGAAAAGGTTAAAAAAAAAATTGAGGGGGGGGGGGGGGGGGGGGGGGGGGGGTTGGCAGGGAAAAAAAATCGATTTGATGGTTGTTGGTTATTCCGTAACAAAACAAGATGTAACATGCAACCTTACTTCGGGTGTTCAAACGGTCGATTTTTGGTTGACGGGAGTTATTCAATTCAGTTTATTCGTTTTTAAAATAAAAAAAAATACACCCAAAAACCAAACCTAAAATGAACACACCCGATTCAAACAACCCAAACTAACAATCAGGTTTATGAGTTTTGGGGTCACTAAACCAAATTGGAAAAGTTAGAGATACAAATTAAGGGTGCGCTTGGTTCAAAATAAGGAATAGGAAAAGAAAAGACAAAAGGAATGCGGGGGAATACTAAGGACTGTTATGATTGCATTAAGGTTGCTTGGTTGAAATTGGGTAACCATCGAAAACCATATACATCATGTACAAAATTGGGTAACCATTAAATCAACAAACTATCTTGCAACACGGAAGGAGCTTATGGATGATTAATTAGTTACATAAACGTGTCAACGAATAAGTGGTCTAACCAAATATTCATAGGTTGTAAGTTTGTAGCTAAAACTTTAGCAGCGGTTTGGCCACTATGAGTCGTTGAACAATCATAAACTAACCAATATCTACATCTCTAAGGGGTAAAAATATTTACATGCATCGAAAAATAGACTGAACTCGTTCGTTTATGTAAAGTTGTGCCCAACGAGGCTTAAAACGTGTGATTTAAAGATCTTGTTATCTTGTCTTCTACGTTTTTCTCGTACGCCAAACAACTTGGTCACAATAAGATGTTATAAGATACAAATTCTAACAACATAAAATAAATAAAAGAAAACAACAGTTAATTAATCGTTGACCTCCAAACCGTGTTTTGTTCTTTCTAAAGTTGTGAACAGTTCAAATGCATATTGGAGTATTAGTTGTAGTTATGTTTTTGTAGTTTTACATATTAACGTGAAGTCACTTCTTTTGACATATTAGAAACTGGTGAGTTTTATGTTGGGTTGAATGAGTATATCCCACATCGGAAAAAGATTGAAATAAATGTTTGTATATATTGTTGGTTGATAGCACTAGCAAAAATGTTATAGGGTGGTTTTGAGTGTACAAATTGTAACATAGTTCACTCGAAACTCTGCCTTTAGCTTTTTACACAATTTTTTTTATTTTATTTTTTATTATTTTTTTATTTTTTTTATGAAAGGGTGAATCATAAGAAGACAAGGCTTCAAGAAGGAAGACTATATAAACCAAACCAGAAACTAGGAAAAACAAAACCCTTAAGTAGTTAAATGGTTCATTATGTAAATGCAGATAAATGATTTATATACATTAGTTGGAGCAATAAGTTTGGCAAAAAATAAATAAATAGAAATCGATTTGATGGTTGTTGCTTACTCAGTAGCAAAACAAATTGAAACAGGCAACCTTGTTGGTGTTCAAATGGTCGGTTTTCGGTTGACGAGAGTTATTTAGTTCGGTTTATTCAATTTTTTAAGAAAAAAATATGCATCCAAAAACCTCGAAGAGAGCTTCGTAAAGACATGTTACATGTCAAAATTGGAGCTAGTGTAAATGCAATAGGCAGTCTCTGAAAGAAGTGCTGAGGTTGTCACACATCGGTGGATGTGCAAACTTTTGACTTGTTTATAAGTCAAAATGTAGACATTTTATTGTATTCTCTTTAAAATCTTGCACAAATGGTGCGTTACCGAGATCTTCATTTGAATACTTTCAAATGAGAGTATCTTCAGATCGCCATTCTTGCAATATTTGGTGGATTTTTGACTTTTTTTTTTTTTTTTTTTTTTATTTCGTCGAAGATTATGATTTACGTTTTCATGTACTTCATCTTTATATCTTTGAAGATTATGATTCACATTTCGTTTTTTTGTGTGTTTCTTAGTATGAATTAGTTCCGCACACCACGATCATATATCAAGGATTTTCAGAGCTTTTAACCTTAACCATTTGACATGCATCGTGGTGTTTGCTATGGATAACTTGCGGATGAACCTCCAACGATAATCTCTAGAGACTAGTCTGTTGTGACTAAATTTATACGTGTTCACTATAGTATGGCAGTAACCATTGAAACTCTAAGCTATAAGATGAATCGTAACTTGTAGGTTCCGTAATTTTTACCAACTTTGAAAACATGTAATTATGAACTTGTGTGATTTATATTGACAGACATTCATTTGAGTTACGTAAACCTCAAAGAGAGCTTAGTAAAGACATGTTACATGTCAAAATTTGAGCTAATGTAAATGCAATATGGAGTCTCCAAAAGAAGTGTTGTGTTTGTCTCACATCGGTGTATTTGCAACCTTTCGACGTGTTTAAGATATATTCCCCTTCAAAATCTTGCAAAAACAGTGCATACGCACGAGGTTTTTTCAAATTGTTTGAATAATGTATTTTTATACATTAATAAACAAATAGTTTAATTTTTGTATTTTGTTTTAATCATAGTTATTAATTTTGGTTAATTATTTTTTACGACTGTAGTAAAAGTTCATATATATTTTTAGAAAAGTTTAATGACAACTCTATAAACAAAGTTTAGTTTTTATTCTTTTTGCTTCGTTTTATTTTAATATTTTGTTTTGTCTTTACACCATTATATATTCAACGGGACGTCGGGACACACGATCTTTCCGGATAACATTAAAAATGAGCATCGTTCTCATGCAACATTACTTAAAATCATTGCATAGTACTCATGTATTCAGAAATGCATCCAATAGACGTACCACACTTTTTTTCATAAAAGAGAGTGTGTAGGACTTATTATGGATAAATATATAGATAAGGTTTTGCAACTTCAAATGGTTTGCAACTTCAAATGCCATGTAGGTTATTTATGCAAAAAAATAATAATAATAAAAAAAATAAAAATAAAAAATTAATTAACTTACAAATGAAAGAACTTCATATTAAAGAGCAAGAAATGTATCATTCTTGTTAAAGTATTTTACATTCGTTCCCATGAAGTATTATTTGTAGACCCTACTAAGGACAATGAAGTTTATGACTCATTCACTCATATATATCCTATCCCTTAACATATACCTCAAACAATGCTATGAGCATGTCCTTGTGTTTAGATAACGATTGGAGAATTACCATTTTTTATCTGCAAAAACCAAACATTCATCAAAATCGATGTGTACAGAAGTCACCAGCTAACCAGTATTAAAAATCAAAGTGGTATCATCACAGACCAGGGACGGAGCCAAGGGGGTGCCCACGGGTGCACGTACACCCCATGGATTTTTTTCGATATAGTGTTAAGTTTTTACAAAAATTATCGATTTTACTTAAATGTATCTTAAATGCACCCGGTGCATTAAATGTGTCTCTAGTATTATTTAGTTCGTATACTTTAAATATAAAATTTTGTAAACGCCCAAAGATAAAATAAGTTTAATAAATTCAAGCACAAAAACCCAAAGATGAAATAGGTTTATTAATGGAACAAGTTTATTCATCATCCTAACAATTTACAAAATCCAAAATTTAACCAAAACACAAAGATGAAACAGGTTCGTAAGTCGTAACATATACCTTTCATTTGTTTATTATGTCTTTTAAAGTTTTCATGTTTTGATTTTTTGTATGAAATCTTGACTAATTTGTTGATTCCGTATAGTCTATCATCATCAATAAGGGCTTAGGGTAATAAGAATAAATGAATAACTATGCAATTTCTATTAAGACAAATATGGATAATAAGTTTAAGTGATAGTCAACAATATTATTAGAATATAAATAGCACCCCAATTGTGTTGTCATGGGGCATTTTTATTGTTGTCGTAGTTACAATTTATATAAAAAGTAGTGCTTAATTGAAGTTGGTTTTAGTCTTGCATGTTGCTACCGCTACGGTTGAAAGATGTTTTTTTTTTTAAATGAAGCTCATTAAAACTGATTTGCGAAATCGGATGGGTGATGATTATTTTAACGGCGGTTTAACTTGTGTGCTATAGAGAATGAAGAACTTATTAATATTAAAAATGAGGGTGCACGTTCGTGTTATTTTGCTAAGGGAGATTGTAGAATCACTAATTAGAAGGTAATATGTTCATTTATTTATCGTTTTAATGAAATCTTCGTTTTAATTCACGTATTAACTCCATTATATTACGGTTCAAAAAAAAAAATTTATGCAACCGGTCATATTTCTTTCTGGCTCCGTCCCTGTCATAGACTAACACAAAGATTGGAAAACACATGCTCGTACTCATGCCACGAGTATCAATTTTGGCAGAGATCTCAAAACATTAGTCATAAAGCACAACCTTAACAAACAATTGTAAAGTTAAGACTCGATAGTAAAGTTTATAAAGATTACAAAATCACTATCTCTTGTTTTCAAGGTCACATACTCACATGTCATGGACAGGCCTGGATTAAATAATGAATATTACGTAGTATCTATCAAGAATGGGACTCACATAATCCACTAAGAATTAGTTTTCAACTATCCAAATAAAACTACACTCATAAAATAGCTAAAGAAATCTCTTTTAAACTTAATAAATTTAGAGCTTCGATACAATTTTATAGTTTCATATCGCAAGTAGAATAATTTTGCAATCCCCCTAATACACGCAGCACATAAGCGAAAGAAAAAACTTATATTAGCATATGAGGCTTTATCTTGCCACTAAGGGTAGTGGCAACCTTTCGGCAAAGCTTTCCGATCGGCAAGATGGGTTGCCACCGATTCGGCATGTTCACAGCGGTGCCACAATCGGTAGATATCCCCGATTCGGTGGGAAGAATAACAAGAAAAAAGTTACCGTTTGGGAGTTAATGTTTGGAGCGTACATGCATTGATTCAAAACAAAAAAAATAAAAAAATAAAAAAATAAATAAAAATCCCTATAAATATTCACTAACACATATTGTTTCATTCACACAAATCTCACACATCAAATCACAAAAACAATTCACAATTTATTTAACCATGTCAATATCTTCTTCGTCATCGGACGAGATCATTATTCCCCCGGATTCGTCCGAAGAATTGTTATCCGGAAGTACGTTTGAAACCTTTTTAGCTGGAAACGAAGCTCTTAAAGACACGGCTAGCTCTACCGACACCCGTGGTTATGTCCAACGTTTTCGTGAAAGAGCTTTAGAAACTCTATTGAATGATTATTTTGTTGAACAACCAAAGTTTAATGAAAGCGTTTTTCGTGATCGTTTTCGTATGAGTAAAACTTTGTTTTTAAAAATTGTTGATGATATTGAAGCCCAATTCGAATGGTTTCAAGCGGGTCAAGACGCGATGGGACAAAATAGTTTCACGCCATTACAAAAATGTACATCTGCCATTCGACAACTCGCAACGGTGAACCTCCGGCTAGATTTGATGACTATCTAAACATGGCACGAAGAACGTCAGGTTATTATTTTAATTTAATTATTTCGTTATTAATTTTTTTAATTTGTTTTTGTTATTAAGTTATTTAAATTGTTTTTGTTATGTATTTTTGTTAAAATGTTTTAGATATTAATATTTAGTTATATATTTTGTTATTTTTTTATTAAAAGTTGTCCTTTTATTTTAGGAGAATGCCTTGATAAATTTTGCGATGCGATTATAAAGTTATATGGTCGAGAGTTCTTACATAGGCCTACAAGCCATGACGTAGCACGCTTATTCCATGTACATGAAGAAAAACATCATATTCCTGGAATGCTTGGTAGCATTGATTGTACATATTTTGTTTGGTAAAATTGTCCTAGACATTTGAGAGGCCAATATAAGAGAGGTGATCACCAATAGCCGACTATTATGCTTGAAGCGACTGCTTCATATGATTTGTGGATTTGGCATTCATTTTTTGGTCCTCCCGATTCAAACAACGATATTAATGTTTTGAATCAGTCTCCATTGTATGTTACTGAACGAAATGGAACGGCACCAAACAGTTCATTTTTATTGGGAGGAAGGCTTTACAAACGTGGATACTATCTTACCGATGGAATCTATCCTAAGTATTCAACATTTGTCAAAGCACATCCGTATCCCACTGACCCAAAGGAAAAGAGATTCAAGAAACTACAAGAGTCTTCAAGAAAGGATGTCGAACGAGCTTTTGGTCGTCTAAAAGGAAAATGGATGATTCTCAGTCGTCCTCTCCGAGCTATGTCGGTTGAAAAGATTCGACAACTGGTTTATACGTGCATTATATTGTGCAATATGATTTTAAAAAACGATGGGCTGGCAATATCACCGGTTCATATAATGGATCCGCCGGTAACGCCAGTTTATGATGATAGTGCGCTACATGAGTTACTCGACGAAGATATCCATAACCGTCTTCGATATGATCTTACGGAGCACGTAGCGGCTCAAGATTTACCATATCTCGATGACTAGTAATTTCCTATTTTTGTTGAAATTGTTTATTTATTTATTTATTTATTTATTTGTCTAAGTGTTATGTAAGTTTGCTTTGAATTATTAATAAAATGGATTGTTTTTATTAAATTGTTTAATATAATTATAAATAAATAAAATAAAAAAATAATAATTAGTATTTTTGGTACCAAGGTTGGCACTAAAAAAGTATGTTGGGGTATGTTGTGGTATAAAATGTGTTGTTAACATGTTATTGGTTGAAAATGTTTAATCTTGAGTCAAGGTTAGGTAAAGTTGTCACCCCCTAACACCATCTCAGTTTTAAAGCTTGAATGCTAATGTAAACTATGTACACAATCCAATTTAAAACTATAAATTATCAAAGAGAATATGTATAACATATTAACGTACCTTTCCGTGTAGAGGAACCACTCTATATGGTCTTCATAATCCTCACATCTTCAAGATAATGCAATTGACTCTGCACCATAATCTAAGTGCTTGCATATCCCAACAACATGAGGAAGATGAGCACCGCATCATATATTACTTTTTGCTAACTTCTAAGCCTATTATTGATCATTTAATATCACATATTAGTCACATTTATTACAATAAATTTCAAAACAGCACGCTCCTTTTCCTAAAGTGAGCTATGAAGATGACTCAATTGTTTCTCCGGTAAATAGGCTTGCATTTGCCACAAAATTTAAATTTGAATACATAGCTAATATTGAAATTGATCATAGTAAATACTAAATAGCATGTGGCAAAACACAGATGTCAAACATTATATGTCAAAACTGGTCAAATTGGATAAAGTAGTCCCATAACATTATTTTGACCCATTATATATATATATATATATATATATATATATATATATATATATATATATATATATATATATATATATATATATATATATATATATATATATAGTCAAATGTCAATATAATGGAAAGGGTTGTTAAGGTTTCTAAACATTTAAACTAATGTTTTAGTGACTTGCAAAATTTTGTCTATTTTACGGATAGCAAATATGGCAAAAGTTCTTTATAGATTCAACTTTTACCATAGACCCTATCAAGCAATCTTATCTACTCATTTTTTTTTTTTATCAAAATAAAAAAAATAAATTTCCACCCTTTTATTAAAACTTAAATATTTCGCAAACCGTAAATCGTCAAGCTACAAAAAAAAATACCATCGCGACGAGAATTAAATTATCTTTCTATAGACATGCATTGTTATATACTTCGACGAACTTTTTTTTTTCAAATTTTCCGCCCAGAAAAATCATATATGATTTGTGAAAATCATATATGATTTGTAAATCATATATGATTCGTTAAAATCAAATCATATATGATTCTTACGAATCATATATGATTTTTAGAAATCATATATAATTCGTAAGAATCATATATGATTTGATTTTAACGAATCATATATGATTTTTACAAATCATATATGATTTTTCTGGGCGGAAATTTTTTTTAAAAAAAAGTTCGTCGAAAGTATATAACAATGCATATCTATAGAAAGATGGTTTAATTCTCGTCGCGATAGTATTTTTTTGTAGTTTGACGATTTACCGTTCGCAAGATATTTTGTTTTAAAAAAAAGTGGAAAATAAAAATGGGTGGCTATGATTGGTTCATTGGTTCTATGACAAATATGAGATATATATTGATCTCATCTCATATAACAAAGACCCAAAAGTGCCGGTGAACTTCTACCCATTCTTTATTATTATTATTATTATTATTATTATTATTATTATTATTATTATTATATCAAATCTCAATAATGGAAAGGGTAATTAAGGTTTCTAAGCATTTAAACTAATGTTCTAGTGACTTGCTAAAAATTACCTATTTTACGGATAGCCAATATAGCATACACCCAAAAGTGCCCGTGATTTCCGCCCATTCTTTAATATTATCAAATGTCAATATAATGGAAAGGGTAATTAAGGTTTCTATACATTTAAACTAATGTTTTAGCGACTTGCTAAAATTTGCCTATTTTACGGATAGCCAATATAACATACACCCAAAAGTGCCAGTGACCTACTGATAAGCGTATTAGATGTGTACATCAATATGATAATTTGAGCTCGTTCTTGCTCAATAATTCGCTCTTGGTCAACATTTTGATTGCTTATTTATATGAGATTACCTTATGAATTGATGTAGATATTAATATCGCACTTGTTCAACAAATTGACATGAACCATGGAACCTGTTTAAAATGAGAATTTGGATGAAGAAATTAAAATCACTCTTGCTCAACATCTTTTGAAAAGAAAGAACATGCATGTTATATACCAAGTTTAACAATTTTCATGAAGTAGGAATATTTATTTTCCACTCCATATATGGGATGAAAGTTGAGGAAAGATGAACACCCAGAAAACAAAGTAGTGGATTTACAATCTTTTATAAATGTACAACTTTCATTGACTTTACTTCCGTTTCCTAAAAACCCAAGAACGCAAAATAGTTCATTAACTTCCTGTCTCTTCACATTCTTAATAGACAATCACAAAAAGCTCTTATAAGACTTTATTCAAAGTGATGCCAAAAACCCCTTCAAGCACTTTCAGTAGAAAATCTCAAACATTAAACTTGTATAACTCTAATTTTACTTTCCAGGATGATATATACTCTGAATTATTAAAAGAAATCCTAAGAGCCTTTGAACCTATGCAAGAGGCCTTTTTATTTATCGATGTGTTGCTTAATGGAGTTAATTGTCACAACCAGGAACAATGACTTGTAACCAACTTCCTCCATTCTATATAATATGATTTATTTTCTAAAAACAGATAAATAAAAGATTATACAACAATATTTTTCATTCAAACATTATATGGAACTCTTGGTATGCATACATAAACAAAATGACATACAAAGATAATCACTTACCTGAGTTGTGTAAATAGTAGCAAACCTGCATATTACCCTAAAAAAAGAGTAAAAAATAAATAACAGGTTAACAAATTTAAAACCTGATTAGCGAGCAACCATAATCAACAAAAGTTCTTCATAACCTAATGAGGAACCAATCTCTATGCCCTACTCAAATGCTTAGCCCAATAGAATTATATGAAAATTTTTCACAATTGTATTATTTGTTGGCTAAAATATTCATCACTTGACTGCATTTTTACTTACTTCATATCTTAAGTAAGTGCTTATTTATTAGTTAGCACAAATTTTTTATTCAAAGAAAAAAGGCACAAAATCAAAGTACAACTAAAACCCTTTTTATAGGTATGCCTTATTTAATTTAACCCGATAGATCATATTCAATAAAAAGTTGAGTTTATAATTAAAATATTCATCACTTGATTAGCAGCTTAGTACAAATTAGTTTCGGCAACATAAAAGTGATAACAACTTATAGTTCACTAAATAAGATCATATTAATAGCAAAAGGCAATAACAGCTAAATTTAAAGATGTATTAAGATATTGTAACGTCAAGCTCCTTCCCATCTTCTTTTCCCATAATTGGCACCTATGTGAATAAAACCGCCCCTAATGGCACTTATAATTCTACTAAATGAATCTAACAATCTTTTGGCGATTATATATCATTTTTCATCTATGATCACCTCGATAATGCACAATAACAAACACAAAATAAAACAATCAACCACATTGGCACATTCAATTCAACTATCATGTTCAATAATACTATGATACAAGCATATGTGATTCTCGTAATTTGGATAAATTTTAAAAATTTAGCATAAATAATAAAAATGAAATGAAACAACTTCAAATAATAAATAGATGCACCTAGCTGTGCAACTCATTAAGAAAGTAAAATTCTTCAATACATAAAGCAACATTTCATAATCATACTTCAGAACAATATTTATACGAAACATCCATAATATTTTGTGTTTATAATGTATAATAATTTGTAGATTTGTATGTTATTATGAAATCTATTAAGAAATAAAATTAGAGTAGGATCTTAAAATCCCGGTCCGATCTTACGATCACGATCTTGCAAAGACGAAAATGAACCTATGTATAATCACGATCTTGTAATCCTTGCTTTTACAAATTAATGTGAAATCACTTCTTTTAACATATTAGAAAGTGGTAAATTTTATGTTGGGTGGAATGAGTGTCCCACATTGGAAAAAGATTGAAAGAAACGTCTCTATATATTGTTGGTTGAGAGCAGGAGCAAATAAGGTGTAATGTTGGTTTAGAGTGTACAAATTGTAACAAAGTTCACTCTTTACTATCACTCTCCTTTTTGTAAAGGCTAATTTTATTGCTAAGAAGTGGTGTTGTGCATGGTTCGGTTTTTGGGTAAAACCGAATCGAAATGTTCGGTTTTTATAGAACCGAAACCGTTCGGTTTTTGGCAGTTCAGTTTTTTCGGTTTATTATCAGTTTCGGTTTGGTTTTTCGGTTTTTTAATTTTTTCGATTTCTAACCGTTTGTATTTGGGTATGGCAAATTTATAGCAACAAACTCGTATTACATAGAAAATTGATTATTCTTGTTTATTTTTTTATGTCAGTTTTTCGGTTTATTATCAGTTTCGGTTCGGTTTTTTGGTTTTTCGGTTTTTTCGATTTCTAACCATTTGTATTTGGGCATGACAAATTTATAGCAACAAACTCGTATTAAATAGAAAATTGATTATTCTTGTTTACTTTTTTATGTCAACCTAAGCATAATAATGTTTATTGTATAATTTATAATTACACATATATAGATGAGACACACACATGCAATTGACAAATACGCATATAAACATAAACATTAAGATAAATATATTATAAATATACCCACAAGATGAATATAAATTTATATATTTGATTTATTTAGTTATTTATTCATATTATATTAATTATATATTATAATATAATAAAATCGGTTCGGTTCAGTTTGGTTTTTGCGGTTCGGTTTTTGGATGAAAACCAAAACCGAACCGTATTTTTTGGTTTTTAAAAAATTAAAAACCGAACAATCGGTTTTTAGGTTCGGTCGGTTTTTTTCAGTTTTGAGTTCGGAGGACTGCAAACCAAGCGATGAACCAAGGAAAAAAAAAAAAAAATCCTAAGTAGTTATATAGAAATCGATTAGATCGGTTTTTGGTTGACCGAAGTTACAAAGTTCATTATGTGCTTAGCTTAGTTTATTCGGTTTTTCAAGAAAAGAATATACACCTAAAAACCAAAATAAACAAAACAGATCCATAGAACCCAAACTAACAATCCGCTAAACCAAATTGGAAAAGTTATAGATACAAATTAAGTAAGATAGGCGACAAGTAAAATAGCTACCATTATAGATTTTACTCACGATTCAAACGAGTGTACACGTCAATTCATGATATTACTTCCAACCCATCAACTTGAAATTTGGTATTCTTGAAAGGGGTTAGCATCCCTGCTGTTGCAGCATGGAGCTTGTCTCCTGTTTGTTTGCAAAATGAAATTTCACATTTTCACTTTGCACCCTTCAAGTTTTAAATTTTACACTTGTGGCCCTTCACTTAAAACCTTGCAGCAGACAAGTTATCTGCTGTGAACAGCAGAGATAATTTCCCCTTCTTGAAAATATATTACTACTGTTAAACGGATTCCATGTACAGTACAGAAAACTTTAAAATTCATTTCAACACTAAGAGCAGTGGGTGTGGCAACGAGCTATTTTTACTCATTTGGGGCCCACAGGTGCCACATCACCCCAACACCTCTTCACGACTAACCCCCTTCTCACTCGTAACTAACCTCAACTTACTCATTTGGGGCCCACCACTTACAACTTTATTTATTTTTATTAAAATTTCCAAATAAACTAAATTCTATCTCATTAAAAATAAAAATACATTACATTCAAATAATACAAATAATTTTTTTATAGAAAAAAAAATTGATTACATTCAAATAATACAAATTTTATAACTTTATAATGTTTCTTGAAACCAAAAACAAAAACCAAAAAAAAATTGATTTTATAATAAATTGATTTTATGAAACCCAAAAACATGAAACCCAGTTAAACCCAGTTCATGTACACACACCACACACACACCTTCTTTTTCTTCATGTACACACACCACACACACACACTGAAACCCAGTTCATGAAACCCAAAACATAATAAATTGATTTTATAGATACGAAAAAAAAGAAAAAGAAATCACATAAGCTTTTGTCAGAACATATAACTCGTCGTCTGCACGAGCAAGCTCCCAACAACGAGCTGTGGCGAGGGGGTGGTGGTATCATGGCGAGGGACGGCGAGCAATTTCAGTTTCCAGGTAGGAGTGGCGAGGCAGCATAACGAGCCACACCCACTGCTCTAAATATATTTGGTTATTTGGTTGGGGCCCAATCGCTGATTTTAAAGACCAAACCCAAGGTTAAACCAAATAACCCGACCAAAATCAAAATAAGCTAAACCAAGCAAACCGAATAACTTTGGATCAGTTGAATTTCTGATTGAAATTGTTTAATGAACACCCCTGATTCTAATCATAAATGCATATGGAAGAGGGAAAATGACACAAAAATGTACCAAACTTTAGGTGTATTTCCGATCAGGGTACCCGACTTTTTATCTGGCACAAAAAACCAACGAAGTTTTTTTTATAGCCAATTTGGGTTAATTCGTTACATATCGCGTTAAGTCATTAACTTCGAAGAGAGCTTCGTAAAGACATGTTGCATGTCAAAAATGGAGCTATAGTAAATGCAATATGGAGTCTCGAAAATAAGTGTTGAGTTTATCCCACATTGGTGGATGTGTAAACTTTTGACTTGTCTATAATATCATGGGTCAATTAGGATAGGTTACTAGCTTCACATGGGTTGGGGGGTCTAAATATCGAGTCACTACGGGCAAAAAATTTGGCTCTATAAGGTAAATGGTGGTGGAGGTTTAAGAGGGATGGGGAGTTTATGGGTTAGAGTCGTTAAAAGCATTCACGGGGATAATGGTGGAGTAGAGGAGTATAGGGCTATGGGCGGGGGAGGGGGCAGGATATAGTGAGAATAGGAGAAGAGATAGATGGTTTAGGGATTGAGTTTACATCTTCATGTAGAGTCGTGTTAGGGGATGGGAGGGATATTAGTTTTTGGACGGATAGGTGGGTGGGGGATCAAAGATTATTGATGCGTAGGGATTGCACCAGGCTTTACATCTCGAGGGATCCCGAGAAGCTTACAACCCCCACCGGGCAGTGTACCTGATCGATGTAGTATAGTATAATAACAAGTACCGGGGGATTGATCGTTCAGCTAGGAATAGTGTCGCTAGGATTAGAAAACCTAAAGACTAGGTCTAGAGATGAGGGATGATTCTTTTTGTATTTTTTATATTTTTATAAAAGCAATTAAAAATCTCGGTTTTGAAGGAGTTGAGCGGAATTAGTTGCTAGTCAACTAACCCAATTACTAAGATGCAATCAAAATAAAATACTAAAAATGAAAATAAAACTAAATTAAACTAGAAGTGTGAGCAATATATGGGAGAATTGTGTTTACTTAGATTTCACTACTCCCTAGATATCTTTTACAGGTTAATTACTTGTTACAATTGCGTGGATGACGGGTTGTATTCCTTAATACCATTCATGGGGTGGCGTACTTACTTCCCCAATCCTATAAGCGCCTACTTCACTCCTATGTCGAGCCTGCTAAGAAGCTCCTAACATGGGATCACTAGAATTTGCTCATGCATTAAATACAACCAATAAAACCTAGTACACATCGGTTCATGTTTCTTAAGACGTTCAAGCATGTTACACAATGGAGATCTGCCAGTTTTCTTAAGCCTAACATTGAAATCATTCATCCAATACAACTATAAACAAGCAATCAACATATAATTAACATCTAGGTTTCATTACATCTAAGCAAACACATGATAGATCTAGCCTAGCATGTTGAAATCAAGACAAGCATAAGATATATTCAAACTACACATAGACATATTGAATGAATTAAGAGAAGACTTATCTCAATTGAACATGAAAGGATTCAAGGGGTGAAAACCCTTGAAAATACTGTAAAAAATGACCTAGGGTTTATAAAGTTCGACCCTAGTATTCTCCACACAAGTTCCTCTCTTAATGAATGAAAAAATAGAAAAGTATATATAGATTCTGATAGGTGACGGCGTCAAGAACAAATTTCTGATGCCGTCATCTCGCCGCCAAATAATTTCTCGGACTGCCTAGATCTGGATCTGACACCGTCATGTGTACTCCTTATGCAGGCCGTCACCAAAAATACTCTTGACGCTCTTCTCTTGACGCCTTCAGGTTTTCACTGGGTCGTCATGGATTTTACTCCTGACGCCGTCACGTTTTTCTTCTTGACGCCGTCAGGTACTGTTCTCAGCATGGAAAATTAATTCTTTGCCGTTTTCTTCACTTTTATGCTCCAAAAACGTCCAAAATGCTTCCTTTTCCAGAATTCACTCCCAAAGTACCTAAAATCACAAAAGGAACGATTTAGGGCAATATTTGATCAAATAGATTCAATTCCGGGCTTAAATGACCCCCTAAAAGTGGTTCATTTTTCGCCTCATCAATTATGTGATAGATTTCTTAGGTTATTTCATTTATATAGAAGAAAGGAGGGTAGTGTGTGGGATAAGGGGTCGTGGGTAAATAATGTGTGGGTTTGGAATTGGGATTGGGTTAGAAGTATTAGGGGTAGAGTTAGTAGGGAGTACAAGGAGTTGCTTGGGTTGGTGCAAAATGTTGTTGTCTTGAATTGTAGGGACAAATGGAGGTGGACGCTTGGTGAAGACGGCGAGTTTATGGTTAAAGAGCTTGCAAGATTGGTCGAGGATAAGGTGTTGCGTTTGGAAGGTGGCGGTCACGAGACGATTTGGAATAATTTAGTTCCTAAAAAAGTAAACATTTTCGTGTGGAAGGCTCTAAGAGGAAGACTTCCGGTTTGTGTGGAACTAGTTAGAAGAAACATTGATTTGGACTCGGTTCTTTGCCTATGTTGTAATAATATGGTGGAAACGTGCACTCATTGCTTGGTCACTTGTGATTTAGCGATGAGTGTGTGGGACAAAATATTCAATTAGTGGAAGGTGGGGTGTGTTAATGCTTTCACTGTTGAGGAATTTTTTGCTCATAGTGGAAATGTTAATATCCTCATTTTTCTTGCTCGTGTTTGGATTGCGGTCATTTGGAATTCCGGGTACTTCATTTGGAAAGAAAGAAATGCTCGCGTGTTTGGTAAAAAAATGTCAAGTACTAATAAGATTGTTCAAGACATCCAACTCAAAAGTTTCGAATGGATTGTGAGCCGATCAAACAAGTATAAAGCAATAGTTTGTGTAATAATGGCTATCGGATCCACAAAATATTAAGCTACTGTAATGTTGGTTACAGTGGTAATTCGTGTCTGCATCTGCTCATATGTTCTGTGTGCTGCATAAATAAGTGGTTGTGTACTCTTTTTGTTTGGTTAAGCAATATAGATGTTCCTTGTTCATGTGTGATATTTTTATCTCTGAGGACCAGGCCATTTATGTTGAATTGTAACTGCATTTTCACGTGTGATTTGCCTATAAGTGAAAGGTAGTTTGTTAGCAATAGTTTGTGTAAGATTGTAAGAGATATAATTTAGTCTTATTTGGTTGTATTTTTTCTTTGGATCCTTTTCTCCTTTAATTATCTTGTTTAATTGGGAAGTGATGCCTTGTTTTGTATGTTTTTCCCATTGTTGGGGGTTCTATGATATTTTTGTCTTTAAAAAATAAATTAAAAAAAATGTACACAGTTAGTTAAATTTTCTTTAAAATCTTGCACAAATGGTTGTTGTTGAGCATTTGATTTGAACTCTTTCAAGTAACTTAGGAAACAACCGTTCCTGCCATATCATGGGTGGATTTTTGTCCTTTTTTATTTCGTCAAAGATTATGATTTACGTTTTCAAGTAACTTGCTCAGATATTGATTTGAACTCTTTCAAGTAACTTGGCAAATTATGGTTCGTGCCTTAATATGGAATGGGTGGATTTTTGGCATCTGTTTTTATTTCGTTGAATATTATGATTTACGTTTTCCCATCTCCTTCTTTCACCAATCTTGTAACCTAGGTAACCATTCACAAGTTTATTATTATCAAACAACTATATATTCAATTAGCCACAAAAAAGGATCTTACCAATGCCTTTTGCTTAGGAGAAACACGACAACATATGACTGAAGCGTAAACAATGGCTTAATTCAAGAACTCATGCTTTAAATCTATGCAAATGCATCATGTGGGTTCTTTTCAAGATTAACCATTTGAGACGCGGTTGTAATTTGTAGGGGAGAACAAAAAATCCAAAAACCTAACCAAAGACAAAAAAACCAAAAAAACGCCCCAAAAAAACCGAACCAATTCTAAAACTGATGGTGCAATTGTGGTTTTTAAGAAAACCTAAAGTTTGGTTCGGTTTTTGGTTTTATATAAAACCCAAATCGAAAAAACCAACCCGCCCCATACTAATATTTACAATATTAATAAAAAAAGAAATATGCATATTAGTTTGATACAAGTAATCACGAAAGTTGAAAAACTAAGAGACGCGTATATTAACTATTTATCTAATACTACAATAAATTCATAAAGTTAGTTTTCTTTGTTTAATATATATGTTTGCACATCTAGTCTTTATATACATTTTATGTAATTTTATTATTTTTAAACAAAATATTCAACTTACTTTCTATGATTTCTTGATTTAGGTTGTTGATGCTCAAAAAATATTCGTACTTGGATATCTAAAAATTTGATTAGAATTGATTAAAAAGTTGGGTTTTATTAAATGTCAGTTTTGAAACTCATATAAAAGTTTTCAAACAATTATAGATATTTGGATATCAGATATATAAAATTGTTATCTGAAATTTCGGATATCCGAATTGAAAAACTAAACAAACAATAAGCCACTAATTAATCCCAATCAACATATATAATTACACAACCTGTAACCAAAATCAATCACATACAAAAATTTAACAACAACAATATAATTCATATTTATAAAACAAGCACAAAATTAGTTATTGAAAAACAAATAATAACTACGAGCGATGCTAATTATTATACCTGAAACGAATTGTTATTGAAGATGGAGAATGAAAGTGAGTGGCGCTTGTGTTGTTTAGGATTGTAGTAGTGTTTTAATCGCGAATGCAAAGATATTGTAGTGTTTTAGTATAGTAATGAAACCTTTTGGTATAAATGACACTAACTTGTTAAGGTTTCAAAAGACCACTTTTAGTAAAACAAAACATTATTCCAAAGCACAACATAGTATTATTCTAAGGTTACTGGCATTGTTCATTTTAGTAATTTCTACCCAATAATGCTGTAACTTAGACTTGGACATATGTAAAAAAAAAAAAATACAGTTACCACCTTGCTTGTAACTTTCTGCACAAGATTGTGTGTTCTGTAATCTCAAACCCATGTTTGAATTTTATGGTATACCACTACCAAATAAACAAAATCAACAAACTTATAAATTTTATTCTTCTTCATCCACCATACAACAACTAGCAGCATCTGTAACACCCCCAAAATTTGGTACAGCGGAAGACTAATCAAGCTTTCGGGGTGCTACGGGGATTGATATCCATCACAAGTCATAAAGAAACGAGATAAAGTAAACATAAATAAAAACAAAACCAACCAGGGTTTTAAAGTTTACATTCATCCCAAATATCCAAAGTAAGGCCCAAAATAAGTTAAACATAGGTTCACAATAACATATCAGAGTTCGAAAATAGATCCTTTAACCAGATTGCCATGCCAAGCCTTCCAAACACAAGCATCCTAAGCCATCACTTAATTACCTGAGAAAACGCGTTAAAAGTCAGCTTTCGATGGTGAGATCATAGGTTTAAATTCTCAATTCAATCAAGTGGACATATACGCAAAACGCTTGCTAGCTAGACTAGGTCTCAATCCACTAAACCAAACCTATAGGTGCACACTATAGTCAAAACCAATCAAATCAATATGCATTCGCAAGGATGCGACATGCCCAACATTTATAAGGATACGACATATTCTTGCATTCGTAAGGATACGACATGCACTACAATCTACCTAGTTCTATAAGCATAGCAAGTTTTAAAAAAATAGCGATAATAGTCCACATAAAACAATTTGCACGTTTCTCACCCCAAATATTGAAAACCAAGTTCAAAAGTAAAAGTGGGGCTATGACTCACCTCAAGTCCAGATATTAGCTCAAGAACCGATAGAATCATGAAGTATAGCAACTCAAATGACGGCAACTACGGACTCGGCACTTCCTAACAATATAAACTCTTCTCAGAATCATTTCCTCAAAATCAAATATTCCCAATCCCGAACGTATTTCTTTTTATTTTCCAAAATCCGTTTCTCATATTTGTTTTGGCGTTTGGTATCCGTGTGGGTGGAAGGTCGACTCAACTCAAACCATAAAACACATCAAAAGAACAATAGCAATCTATAGGTCTAGTGTTGGCCTAATATATTCTTTAAATAAGTCGTCGAAGTTTACCAAGTTCGTCAACTCGCTAACCCTCCACAACCTATTTACCTAATATATTATTCCAAAACCATACCAAGTCCTAAATCACATAGCACGTAAATTACTATATGGTAAGTTTTAAAGTCTAATAAGCTTCCTAAATATATCGTCAAACTTATCGAATTCGTCACTTCGATAAACTTCACAAAATATTTAATAACGTATTATCCCGCACTCCTACCACAACCTAAAGGCGTCGTAGGATACAATATTCGATAATAAACCCTTTTTATATAACTAAATAGGTCCTATTTAATCCGTCGATTAAATAACTTAAATAGTTATATTAAACGAGTATATTAACGTCATACATCCGTGACTAGCATGCATAGTGGTACAATATTCGATTATAAACTCTTTACTTGCACCCTAATGATACAAGTGGTACTCCCATTGTGTCTGTTAAACTAACTGGACCTGAGAATTATAATATGGAGAATTGCTATGACATTTGCATTAAGAAATCACAACAAACTTGGCTTTATTGATGGTAGTTGCAAAAAGGATATTTCTAATGCTGGCCTTGCTAATCAATGGGATATGTGTGACTCTGTTGTGCTTACTTGGATCCTAAATTCCTTAAGTCCTGAATTATTTACTGGTGCCATATATTCTAAAACTGCTTATGAAATGTGGAATGAGTTGAAAGAAACCTATGATAAAGTTGATGGTTCTGCTGTGTTTAATATACATAAAAACATTAACTCTTTGAGTCAAAATGGGTCCTATCTTGCTGAGTACTACAACAACCTCAACTCTTTGTGGAAACAATTTGATTCTATGGTGAGTCTTCCAGCATGCACTTGTGATGCTGCAAAACACTTTGAAAAACACAGTCAACTTATCAAACTGATGCAATTTTTAATGGGACTTGATGACACTTATGCGCCAATCAGGAGCAATATTTTAACCAGAGAACCTTTACCATCTGTAAAAACAACTTTTTCTGTTGTCTCAGGGGAAGAATCCCATAGGAATTACTCATCTGGGACAGGTTTAACTAAACCTAATGCCACTGCTTTTGCATCAAAAATTTTTGATAACAAGAAAAAATTTAATAATAAAGGCTCAAACTCTTCTTCTCGTAATAATCCTAGTAACAGAGGACCCAATCCTAACCTTAAATGCACTAACTGCAATAAGATTGGTCACACTCTTGATAGATGATTTGAAATCATTGGTTACCCTGATGGTCACCCTAAAAGGAACTTCAATGCCAATACCAAACCTGTTACCAGTAACAATGCCTCAGCTGATGTCAGTGTTGACAAAACCAGCAATTCTCCAGTCTCTTTGTCCAATGAGCAGTTGACCAGACTTATGAACCTTCTTAATGACAGCTCTGTCAATGCAAATATGGCAGGTAAATGTTTTTCAGGAACCTTTTTTAATGGAAGTGTGAAATTCAACCTAAACTTTGACAAATATTTCAATGGAAACACTAATTGTCTAAAAGCTAAAATCAGTATGGGTTGGATTATTGACTCTGGGGCAAACCAGCACATGACTAGTTCTTCTAATTATCTGGTTAATGTGGTTGATGTTTCTAAACTTGGCCTTACTGTTGGACACCCAAATGGTACCCAGACATTGATTACCAAAATTGGTGACTTGAAAATCAATAATGACATCACCTTACATGATGTCTTAGTTGTGCCTGGTTACACTGTTAGTCTATTATCTGTTCATAAACTTGATAGTAATAGCAAGTTATTTGTTGGTTTTGATGAATCTAAATGCTATATACAGGATTTGTCAAAAAGGAATGTGGGGATTGGTAATCAACATAATGAGCTATACCTGTTTGATGTTGACTTTGTGTGTAAGATTACCTCCAACTACAGCATCTCTTCATGTTTTGTTTCTAGAACCCTTTGGCATCAAAGACTGGGTCATCCTTCTGACCAAGTCCTTCATGTCCTTAAACCTAGCCTTAACTTTGATAGTCCAATTGAATCGAACCATCTCTGTGATACTTGTCATAAAGCTAAACAAACCAGGGGACCATTCCCTCTAAGTGAACATAAATCTACTAAACTTGGCCAACTTGTGCACCTTGATGTTTGGGGATCTTATAAGATCACTAGCAGAGATGGATATAAATATTTTTTTAACCATTGTTGATGACTATTCTAGATCTGTCTGGGTTTATATGCTTAAAGGCAAAGATGATGTCTATGATTCCATTATTAATTTTTCTCAAATGTTGCTAAATCAACTTGAATGTAATGTAGAAACCTTTAGAAGTGACAATGGGACTGAATTCGTTAATAACAGATTGCAACAATATTTTCATAATAAAGGTATTTTACACCAAACATCCTGTGTTTACACACCTCAACAAAATGGAATTGCATAAAGGAAACATAGACATCTTCTTAATGTGGCTAGATCCCTTATGTTTCAGGGGGAATTACCTCTTTACTTGTGGCCTGAATGTGTTGTTACTGCTGTTTACATTATCAATAGGTTACCTTCTTCTGTGTTGTCTAGCAAATCTCCTTTCTCTCTTGTGTATGGACATGATCCAACACTCTCTCATATTAGGGTTTTTGGTTGCCTGTGCTATGCTACTATTCTTAACAACTCTGATAAGTTTGATAGCAGATCTGAAAAATGTGTCTTTATTGGTTACTCAAATGAGAAAAAAAGGCTATAAACTCTTAAGTTTGAAAACAAAAAATGTGTTTTTCTCAAGAGATGTCAAGTTTTATGAAACTGTGTTCCCTTTCAAAATGAAAAACAATCTTCAAAAACAAGTCTTTGAAACTGGTGTGTCAAAAGATTTAAATCACAAAAACTTTTTTTATGTTGACAACCCTAAAAGTCCCAATGATGAAAAGAGGGTGTCTTCCAATGATGAAGGCACAAGTTGAATCCTCCCAGTGAGGATGGTAACTCTGTTGCAACATCCATAGAAGAAAATACACACTCTGAGGGCACCGTTTCACCTGAAACAGACTCCACTGACATTAACACTAATGTCAACTCTGACTCTGACTCTAATGAGTCCAATCCTGATCAAGGAGGCTTGCCAGCCATCACTACAAGAAGGTCTACCAGACCCACGAGATTGCCAAAAAGTCTTAATGATTTTATTGTTGAAGGAAAAGTTAAATTTTGCATAGAAAAAGTTGTTAACTATTCTAATCTTCACTCTGATAGTTTTTGTTTTGCTTCTAATTTGAATAAGAGTGTTGAACCTACCTGTTATGAGGAAGCCATTCTTAACCCTAATTGGATTGATGCTATGAATGCTAAAATAGAAGCCTTAAACAAAAATAAATCTTGGATCATAACTATCTTGCCTAATAATAGAAAAGCCATAGGGTACAAATGGATTTACAAAATCAAATACAAACCCAATGGAGAAATAGATAGATATGAGCCAAGGTTAGTTGCTAAAGGTTTTAACCAAAGAGAGGGCATAGATTATACTGAAACTTTCTCTCCTGATGTGAAAATGGCCACTGCTAGAATTCTTATTGCTTTAGCTGTTAAAAACAAATGGCCGCTTTTCCATCTTGATGTTAATAATGCCTTTCTATATGGAGAATTGGATGAGGATATTTATATGACCATTCCAAAAGGTTTTTCTGATAATAACAACAAAGGGTTAATACACAAAAAAATTACTAAACTTTACAAGAAAGTTCGCCTAAGTTACTAAAGTTTCAAATTGTTCAATTAGGTTACTATACTTTGCGTAACCGTTTATATGCGTTACTGGTCTTATACTAACTCATGATAACAGGTATTAGTGTGACGTGGCATTAAAATATCATTTTTTTTTTTTTAATTTTTGGTGGAGAAGGAAATAAGAAGGGCAAATGGCACAAAAAGGAGCTCAACTCATGGTCTATTTCCGTTAACTTTGGGCGGATTTGGGTTTTTTACTAACTTCATTTAACCCACTTCGTTAGAAAATTACATGTTTGGTCCTTGAGTATATATAATCATTTCATGCACAGTCCATCACCAAAAAAAAGTTCAAAAAAAATATTTTCGCAAAAAAAAACTTTAGAAATTAAAAATAAAAAAAATTTAAAAATATTAGAATATAAAAAAAATCAAAAAATTTAGAAATTAAAAATAAAAAAAATTTAAAAACTTTAGAAATTAAAAATAAAAAAAAATTTAAAAATATTGTTTCAATTTTTTTTTAAAAAAATTTAAAAAATATTTTTTTTAATTAGAAAATAATTATCGATTTATTTTTGAAAAAAAAAATTGATTTTTTTTCTAATTTTTAATTCTTTTTTTAAAAATAATTATCGATTTATTTTTTAAATATTCGAATTTTTTTTTTGGAATTTTTTTTTCGAATAAAAACTTTTTTCTTATTTTTTTGGAATTTTTTAAAAAACTTTTTTTTTTCGAATATATATATTTTTTTTTTTTTTTTTTGGAATTTTTTATATAATAAAGATGTGTTTTGACTTTTCAAAGTTTTGACTTTTCAAAGTATCTGTTGACTTTTACCAATATAGCAGGTCACCCATCCAAGGAGTAACCTAAATGACACTTTTTTAAAACATCAGTAACATAATAAATAAATACGCAAAGTATAGTAACCTAATTGAACAATTTGAAACTTGAGTAACTTAGGCGAACTTTCTTGTAAAGTTTAGTAACTTTTTTGTGTATTAACCCTAACAACAAAAACATGGTTTGTAAACTCACTAAATCTCTCTATGGCCTTAAGCAGGCTCCTAGAAAGTAGAATGAGAAACTTGTCAGTGTTCTTAAAGAATGTGGTTTTGTTAAGTCTATCAGTGATCATTCTCTATTTACAAAATCCAAAAATGACAAGTTTATTGCCTTGTTAGTTTATGTTGATGACATTGTTCTTACAGGGAATTGTGTGGATGATATTGAACAATTCAAAGTGTATCTTAAAACTAAGTTCAATATAAAAGATTTGGGGTCTCTTAAATATTTTTTTGGGAATAGAGGTTTTAAAAACTGGAAATGATATATGCCTGTTACAAAGGAAATACTGTCATGAACTTCTTAAAGAATTTGGTCTCCTTGGGTGTAAACCTGTCTCTACACCCATGGAACCCAACTGTGTGCTTCCTTTCATTCATACCAAAGATGACCCTTTGCTGGAAAACATAACTGGATACCAAAAGTTGCTTGGGAAATTGATATACCTGACTCATACCAGACCTGACATTTCATACTTTGTGCACTGTCTCGCTCAACGTATGCACAATCCTTTAAAATCTCATCTGGACTCAGCTCTCAATGTTCTAAGATACCTAAAGGGTGCTCCAGGCAAAGGTCTAAGGTATGATCATAGCAGTTTTGATAATGCCTTAGAAGGATATAGTGATGCTGATTGGGCAAAATGTATAAAAACCAGGAAATCTGTAACTGGTTATTGTGTCTTTTTTAATAAATGCTTGATCTCATGGAAAAGCAAAAAACAAAACACTCTCTCTAAATCTTCCACTGAAGCAGAATACAGATCTATGGCTGCTGCAGCCTGTGAAATCATTTGGGTTCAAAAAATCCTAAATGATCTAAATGTTAAAATCAGTCTTCATGTTAATATGTTTTGTGATAATAAATATGCTTTACAACTTGCTGTTAATCCAGTCTTCCATGAGAGATCAAAACATTTTGAAATAGATGTTCACTTTATCCGAGAAAAAATTGCAACAGGTGTTCTGAGTGCCATCAAAATTGGCTCTTCTAACCAGATTGCAGACATTCTAACTAAGCACCTTCCAGTATATCAGCACAAATTTCTGTGTGAAAAATTGAAATTATTTGACATGTTTGGGATTCAGATTAAGGGGGAATGTTCGAAAACACCTCAATAATCTATCTCCCATAACATGTCTTGCCCTGGTATGTCACTTGTGTATCTAGTGTACATGAATAAAGGTCTAGTTTTGGACTCTTGAATAAATGGATGAGCAGTGATTGGTTAGAGTATCTTCAGGGATTGTTCTTGTCTAAATTGGAAAGTATCTTGGACCATGAATGCTTGATTGCTGTAATCAAGGGGCTAACTATGCCAAGATTGATTCCTTCATGCTATATAAGGATCTCTCTCTCACAACCCTAATCACACAATCATAAGCCGCCTCTCTCTATAGCTGCTACCACTCACCCTCTCTCTCTACACGCTTGTGTAATATTTGATCACTTTGATCTTTCTTATTGTGTAATTGTTCGGTTACGTTTATGTGCCAATCTGGCCGACTACTGTAATTCATTATTCAATAAAAGAATCACTCTTGGTTGCTCTGTTTATCACTTTGATACCATCGCACAGCCTTCGGTGGTAAGGTGGTTTGCTGACAAAGTGAACAGGAGAGAGTACAACGGAATGTAGATCTCGATGGTTCAGCGGAAGTGACTGCCAAAATGATGCAGATACAAACCAAAACAAAACCGAAGTCTCCGGAAATACTCAACCTGTAAAGGGCATCGTTCGACGGAAACGGTTCTATAAAACCATCTCTTAGGGGTGAAACCAATATTTACATGCATAAAAAATTAGACTAAACGTACTCCTTTAATTTGTGTAAAGCTGTGCCCAAAGAGGCTTAAACCATTTGATATAAAGATCTTTTTATCTAGTCTTCTACATTTTTATCCTCATACGTAAACAAATTAGTCGCAAATTGTAACAAAGTTCACTCACGATTTTCCTCCTCAGTTTTTTCCACTATTTTATTATTATTATTACTTTTTTCTCAAAAGGTTGATCATTTAATTGCTAAGAAGACAAGGCTCAAACTAGAACCACAAGGGACTATATACAAACCAATGAACAAAAGAAATATTTAATGAATAAACTAACAAAGAATATTTATTGTCCGATAATGCTTGTGTGAATATGTATAACTATGTTCACAACAACATTTTCAAACACTTTTTAAGCTAACATTTTGAAAGCTATTTTATTTTTTATTTTTTATTTCATTTTACTTGCGAAGTTTACGGTTTAACTTAAATTTTTGACTTTACAAATAATTATACGTACTAGTTTTAACTCATGTGCATGCATGAGGTTCGTGTTGGAATATATGAATAATGTAAAACAATAAACATATAAACATCAAAGAGTACGCAGCGGAATAGATCAAATACAAATAATAAATTAACCGAATATAAATGGATGCGTACCTCTTTGTGATTTCTAGCAAGAACAAGAAACCAATGGAACAAGAACTATAAACCCTAATTGGGTTTAATGGTGGATCGACTAGGGTTAGTCGAATAGGGCAAATCCCCTTGTTAGCAAAAGTATGCCAACACTTCATTCTTGAACACACGTATTAGTAGCGTTTCAATAAGAAAAGCTAGGTTCTTAATTCACAAGCCAAACATAATGTTTAGAAGATCGCGTAGGAACCCTAGAAGGGTGTAGTTGATCAACTAAACAAGAATGGTTTGAGCTTAGAAATCTAGTAGGAACCCTATAAGGGTGTAGTTCGATTTCTAACTCAAGAGGAGAAAGAGAATGAGATTTGGTTTGCAAGTGAACCAAGGGATGAATGAATGAATGAGAGGAGGTCTCATTATATAGCATTCAAGAGGCTTGGATCAAAAGCTATCCCAAACCCTATGGGGAGTGGGTATGGCCGGCCATGGGTACAAAAAGCCCAACCCGAACCGAACTTTCACTCTTGTCCAAATCTAGTCCTTCATGTTTCGTCCAACGGTCGTTAGGTACCGTTAAATGCTCATTACGTGAATTTAATAATTATTCGTCACTTAAACAATAATTATTAATTAATTGAAACTCATACGTAAAGTGTGCAATCCCGAAGTCTCGAGTTCGAGTCCGGTCATGATATATTAATTTATTATCCGTTAAAACTAACAGCTCCCACTCGGATATAGATTAATGTAACAATGACAATGGTTAGTCTAGCATAACACGCCAATGTCCCCAGAACGATCTCGAGTATGGTTTCCTGGAAAAACCACCTTTGATGATTCATCATCATACTTATCCTTTTGATTCTAATACTATGTTAATATGGATATGGATCGAAGTCATTCCATAATTAACTAGTGTTTCTCGTTATTTATGATCAAGCAAGATTACCAATTCATCTGAACGCATTCCAGATAGACCTTGGGCATGGCCATGCAAACATCTTGTTAATCCTACGAGTGGCCAAACAATATTAAACTTCAAAACAAATTTGAAGGAACCAAATCCCGTATTGACTACAAGCATAACCTATGAACTTCGCATCACCTCTGAAAATAATCCTTATAACTACCAGTTACGGATAGCGTTAGATTATCTCACAGAAAATGAGCTACATGCACAGTAGTTACCTGGTATCTCAAGTCTGAGGATAAATATTCATGATTTACTCTAATGACAACATCCATAAGTACAATCATGTAATTGGGATTTTGTCCTATATCCAATTTATCCAGTATTGAATATCATGTGAATTTGGCGTGTCTACGCACCAATATAATTTATATATATTATACCAAATCTCACATTTGTCTTAGTTCAATGATACTCCCATATCATTAATTGACAACGGACTATTTAGAATAACATAACATAAGTTATTCATGGATTAAACATGCAAATATGGGATACAATCTATTATTAATGAAAACAAACGTACTCAGTACTTTAATTTATTATTAAATAATAATTGCTTAATATCCCTTATCCAAATACTAAATAGATCAATGCATAAAAAAATTCTTGTTAATGAATTTTGTCTCAAGTGATAACAATCATACTTGTTGACAATTATGCCCAAGTAATGATAATCATACTTGTTGACAAGGCATTATTCAACTAACTTTGATCTATCGGAATTTTGAGAATACTTATTTCAATAATGAAATTCTTGTATATGTGCATTCAAATAATTTGATATAACCACATAATACATCATAAAATGTGTATGACATCCTCAACATACAATTTATGATAATTAAACTTCCAAACCTTTAAAGTTTAAAGTATTCTTATTCTTTAACGTATAATGCAACTATGCTTTCCGTTAAGCATAACTAGTACACATGGCTATTAACAAGGATGAAATCCTTCCATGACTAGTATTGAGTGTCATCTCAATTTATATTAGCATCATTGTATGCAAACAACAATATGCTCTTTTCCGTAAACTTCAATGTGTAATGTTTTATTCCTTCCAAACTTTCAAGTTTGTTGGCTATGACAATTTTACAAATTGTTCATTTATAGAATCTAGAAATTGTTCCAGGCTGAGGATGTGATTCTATATCCAAATATATTCCTTTAGAATATTCATTACACAACTTATCTAATATCTTTCATTAGATATCAATGTTGTCAAATCATCTTTTATCAAAGCATGATATAACAACAACATGATGTACATGAAAAATTCTCGTATCCAACTTAATTTCATTCATGTACTACATATCCATTTAAACTTTCTAAATGATATATCATGTTCTATTAGATTCATTTACCGCACATGTTTACATCAATAAACATATATTCAAGGTTGTATGTTTTACTTATTAAATCTTTCAAGTAAAGTTTCATTCCAAGTTATGACTTACCATTTAACTTATATAGAATGTTACTTCCTATATGTTATACAACATATATGATTTAAATAAGTAAACATAATA
The DNA here is from genome assembly GCA_030686995.1 of Artemisia argyi. Lineage (NCBI taxonomy): Eukaryota > Viridiplantae > Streptophyta > Magnoliopsida > Asterales > Asteraceae > Artemisia > Artemisia argyi. The sequence goes on from CM060690.1 coordinate 7,444,181, forward strand.
CTCCCACTAGCTTTCAGAATTACTTAGGAGTTATCTTATTTTAAATTATAAATCAAATCATAGATTTAATATTTAAACATAAGATTTATCTCCTTGATGCATGCATCTATCCATACTTGGATTCTTGCATTTTGTATACTTTCAAAGATTAAATGAATTCATAAAACTCTTAATTACTTATCGTCCTCGCTTAAGTAATTATATAAGAAAGAGGTTTTATAATCCATTGTCAAATTTCATATTCATAAAAATGAGTATGACAATTACCATCTTTGTATTTTTTAATGTGCTTAGGAAAGAGTATTCAATCATAGTTAATTACTTAAGTATGATTAATAATCTTGTCATAAGACATACATTAAAATATGTATACAGTTTTGTCCATATGATTCTTTATGCAAAGATTTAAACCTCTAGGGTTTTTCTTCTCTTGCAAAAACTCATCTTCATTAAGATAAACCAAATTTTCAAAGTTGACTTATCTTTATGGATAGCATCTTAACATTCATAGTATGAGCAATTTACCATAATTAGTAAATGCGTCATTATGATTAACAGGCTTACTTTGATCCTGTAATTCATAATTCTCAGCATATTAATTAAATATCTGAGACATCCCTACGGATCTATGAATGAAAGTTTCATCATGTTGAGATTTAACCTTTACATTTCAAACCTCATCATGATTTTCACTAGTGTGGTTTTAGAAGATTATATATTTTGTAATTTTGATCTATCAAGATCTAAACAAAACTCCCACTTGCCTTTTGTATTTTATAAATACTTTAGCAAGATAAGCAACACTAAATCGTTCTCATTTGGGATATTACAAAAATATTTTACAGTTCCTGACTCTTGTTTGTTAAAACTACTTATTAACAAAATCAGAACTTCATTTTAAGACTTTAATGTGATTCATCACATTTCATAATGTCTTATTTAATCTTCTAGGTTGGAGTCTTATTGAGTATATTCATTCATACTCAATTTTCTAACCTTGATAACTTTTGGAAGAAAAGAAGTCATATTTATCTTTTAATCAAACAATATAACAAGAGTTTGATTTTTCCTAACTGAACACACCACCAACTTGTGATGTTTCATTAGAATTAATATTGTGAGACAAACTAACAATATGTAAGATAAACTTATTCCCTTTGGCTTACCTATTTACCAACTAAGTCAACTTAATGGTACAATAGAATTTCCAAGCCAATTGCATGCTATATAACATAAGTACCTTTTGAACAAGTTACTTCATGTTCATGTCTTAAGAAGACATAAACTGTTATATTCCCACTTTACGTTGTACATCATTGATCAACTCAATGATTTCTTGTTTGAAACATAACAAGTTTAACGTCTTACTTTATTATAAGTCTTGTAATAGTTAAAAGACTTCATGTTTATAAGAAGATATAAACATAAATAACTAAAGTATTTGTGAACACCATCACTTGGTTTCAATAGTAATTTCAAGTTAATTTACTACTTCATTTGCTTATGTCATTTTATGAATTATCCAATTTAAGAAACTGCAAACTCACATAATTTCATTACATCAGTTGATCTGCTAGTAATGACATCATGCAGTTTACCTTTCTATTGCAATCTAGGCAGGTTACACCCTGACGTAAATTGTAAATTCAAGTGTTTCTTTTAATTTGAATATCATAAGACATAAAAGTAGTCTTATAATCATGACACATGTTCTACATAAGATAATCTTACACATTAAATGTATAAGTCCTATTAGAACATTGATCTCTTACCTTGCAATTAAGAGAATCCTATAATCATATTTATATGTATTGTTCCTTTGCACACAATAAACAATTCTCCCACTTGTGCATTGAACAATATCATGTAGTATATAAACAACACAACATAAGTTTGTTTATGTGATTTCAATATGATTTGTGTCATAAGTAGATGTAGGACTACTTTGTCTTATCAGGAAACGCATATGGCTATCCTAAGAACATGAGTGTCTACAATTTGAAAGTAATTATCTTGAAGATAATTTGGGCTACTACACAGAAATTAATTCTTGTAGCTCCCACTGAATTAGAAAACATAACAATAACTCTATATTCAGTAAACAACACAAAGCTCCCACTGGATTTGACAACATTGTACGTGTTTCATAACCAGTGAAAACAATTTGCTTGTTTTTACTTTCCTACACATTTAGAAAAACCCATACGTAATAATTACTCAGGTTCTAAAATGTGTATTCTACTATGTTTATGATGGATTATCCATCAATGAGATTAACTTGAAGAATTTGAGCATGCAGTTTCTTCCTTAATAGGCCTACCATCCCCATAATGGTATGTAACACCTTTAAAGCACAACAACTAGATAAAATACTAGCTTTGCCTTTTACCAATTTTGCGGTAATTTGTCCAGCTTCTAATAACTCATATTTTCCATTTAACCAAATGCCTTGTTTGTTATAGAAGAATTCATTCACCAAATAAGAGTAATGAAATTTCTATGGAAAATAAGATGTGCTATATCCTTAAATATTAAAGATTGCTTTGAGTTATATATTAGAATGTAGACAATTCTAATGTTCCTATCATACCTTTCTCAATCATGAAAAGGGATAGGATTGAGTCTTATTCTTTTCTCATGGAAAATAGACTTAGGATTGAGTCTTATTCTTATGTTCCTATCATACCTTTCTCAATCATGAAAAGGAATAGGATTGAGTCTTATTCTTTTCTCATGGAAAATAGACTCTTACATTTTGGTAAATTTTTCTCAATCAAACATTATGTTTGAAAGCAGAATTATATCAATTTACCAATTTAAGACCAAACCACGTTTACGGCTTTAATGTTGCATTAATACGTTAAAAAGAATTACAAAATTCAATTTTAGTATTTTGATAATTAAATTTTCAAGAAAATTAAATACCCATGGTTCATAATCAAATAACCATTTAATTTTCACTGAAAAACTAGGATCCAAATTGACATAAGTTCATCACATCAGTTGATCTGCTAGTGATGACGTTATTCAATAAGGTACGAGTCGAACCTCAATTGCCAATATTCAATTGCAATTCCTAGAATCGATGGGATTTACATTAATTGCCAACCGCAGTTGCAATGTAAGCATGTTTTATCCCCATCTTCTTATGCCTTGAGTGATCAGTTCCCACTATCAACTCAATTAAGTTAACCAATTTAAGAAACAACAAACTTACATAATGACACCACACCAGTTGATCTGCTAGTGATGAAATCATGTAATTTGCCCCTCCATTGCAATCTAGCCAGGTTACGCCCTGACGTAGATCCAATTTTAGGTGTTTCCGTTTCATTGGATGGCATATAACTTAAATTTAAGGGTAGTAAATTTGATGTGTGTAATCAAATATATGTACAAAGATGTCATGCATTCATCTTGTAGCATATGTTTCATGTAAAAAACTTTTACTCATTAGTTTCTTTACGAGCTTAAATCTCCAAACTTTTGATTGAGGCGTTGAGAAACTTACAACTTTGCCTTAAGTGCTTCGTAGTTATCATGGATGTTAGGTAAAGACTAAAATATGACTCACAGGCGAGCGGTAAGCCAGAATGGAGGCTCACTAAGGCCGCAATTTAATGCGTAGCCATCCTTATACCCACTTTAATAGTTTGTCATAATTAGTTCCACCTTTCAACCACTTAATACAGTCGCGATCAATCAACAAAAAGTCCAAGATTTATTAAGTAAGCTCAAAACAAGATTTCACCATTATTAAGTCCGTTTAATATTTTATTGAAATTACCCTTTGTTACTATCATGTTAAAAACATATAAAACAAAAGTAATAAAATAAAATAAACAAACAACAACAATAATGGTCATGCAAATCAAAATCAATATTAAAACACACTATTGATTTAATACACGATTAATAGGGTCTTCCCTAATATTATAATTAATCAAATTTTAGTAATCTTTATTCATAATATTTACTAAACAATTTATCAATTATAATAAAATCGCATAAATAAGCATGAAATCAAACAAATCATAATTCATAACAACACATGCAAAGTGTGTCATGAATGCCCATATTGCACATATTATACAAATAATCATGTCAATCAAGGAACGCAACCAAACGGCATATAACAATATCCATACACATAAATTACATGCAACCTAGGGTTTTTACAAGTTTTTATTACATAATTCATCAAACCCTAATTTCCTTTTTTTAAATAAAAAAAATTTCGACATTTATAAAAAAAATAAAATCTAGGGTTTATGAAAAATATAAAAACATAAGAATACCAAGCATGTGATTAATCAAACGATTCAATTTTATGTGTTTCGATAATTCATTATAATGTATTAACGGCTCTTGATGCCACTGTTAGAATATATGAATAATGTAAAACAATAAACATATAAACATCAAAGAGTACGCAGCGGAATAGATCAAATACAAATAATAAATTAACCGAATATAAATGGATGCGTACCTCTTTGTGATTTCTAGCAAGAACAAGAAACCAATGGAACAAGAACTATAAACCCTAATTGGGTTTAATGGTGGATCGACTAGGGTTAGTCGAATAGGGCAAATCCCCTTGTTAGCAAAAGTATGCCAACACTTCATTCTTGAACACACGTATTAGTAGCGTTTCAATAAGAAAAGCTAGGTTCTTAATTCACAAGCCAAACATAATGTTTAGAAGATCGCGTAGGAACCCTAGAAGGGTGTAGTTGATCAACTAAACAAGAATGGTTTGAGCTTAGAAATCTAGTAGGAACCCTATAAGGGTGTAGTTCGATTTCTAACTCAAGAGGAGAAAGAGAATGAGATTTGGTTTGCAAGTGAACCAAGGGATGAATGAATGAATGAGAGGAGGTCTCATTATATAGCATTCAAGAGGCTTGGATCAAAAGCTATCCCAAACCCTATGGGGAGTGGGTATGGCCGGCCATGGGTACAAAAAGCCCAACCCGAACCGAACTTTCACTCTTGTCCAAATCTAGTCCTTCATGTTTCGTCCAACGGTCGTTAGGTACCGTTAAATGCTCATTACGTGAATTTAATAATTATTCGTCACTTAAACAATAATTATTAATTAATTGAAACTCATACGTAAAGTGTGCAATCCCGAAGTCTCGAGTTCGAGTCCGGTCATGATATATTAATTTATTATCCGTTAAAACTAACAGTTCGGACATAATATTTTAGTAAAGTACTAATTTTGTTAATAAGTTTTTGACCAATGTAAGACAGACAACCAAGAACTATCTAACAACACGAATACAAGGTACAATCCCAGTAGCAAGTTCTTTGCAAAATAGACCATAAAATGTAAGTTTTTTTAGGAGGCCTTCCTCTAAAAATAACAAAAATATATTTTCTAGATCCCAAAACTCAAAACAATAATAATAATAACAATAATAAAAAAAAAAAAAAAAAATTACATCTATGAATTGGCATGCCAACGTATATAGTGTCCCTTATATTTAACTCAACAACATATGAAACACCCATGTAGCTATATTTCTTAGCAAACTTACTGTTAACCTAAATCAATATTAGCTGATTCATTGTTCCTATCAAAATGTCTCATAGGTAATTTTATATCAAAACTTTTTAGCAGAAAGGTCGGATTTTACATGGGACAACGGAGTAGATTTTCTCTTACGAACATTGTGTATTCGAAACATGATACAAATCCCTTGGTCATTTACAAGACGGCCATCACAATTCCAAAACATGAATTTGAACAAGTACTTTCAAAGATTACTGCTATCAATTTTCTCAACAAAGTTTTACATAACACCCCATGTTTTAATTTGTCGTATACTCTAGTAGCCAAGCTCAAGATCTAAACAATGTAATAAGTGGATTTCAATACTTCAATTCATTTGAATCTAGTTACCACAATTGGTGAGTAGTTGATTGTTTTGGACGATGTTAGTTTCTTTTATTAAAATTAAAAGAATTCGGTCAATATCTTGAAACATTGTGGTCACATGATCCAGTTTAGTTCATTAAAATTCTTAAAACGAAAGCGATTGATCAATCAAGAAGCAACTACTGTAATTTAGAATTAGAGATATTGGAGAGAGAGAAAATTTAAGTTTAAAATCCAAAGGGTGATACAAGATCAATCCTAAGTTTTAGGTTTCGTACCTTTTTTTCCAACTTTGAAATTATGAACTTATGTGATTTATATTGACAACATTTGATCGAGTTACATAAACCTCGAAGTGAGCTTCGTAAAGACTTGTTACATGTCAAAAATAGAACTAGTGTTAAATGTAATATATGGAGTCTCAAAAAAAAGTGTTGAGTTTGTCCCACATTGGTAGATGTGCAAACTTTTGACATGTTTATAACTAACAATGTACACGTTTAGTTTATTCCCTTTATAATTTATCACAAATGGTGTGTTGCTGAGATCTTGAATTGAACTCTTTCAAGCCTCTTCAGCAACTACCATTCTTGCCATATTATGGGTGGTTTTTATCATTTTTTTAAAAGTCGGCTAACTAAATTTGTTCCTTTTCTTTTCTTCTTCTAAGAGCACTAGGTACCGTGATGCCATCGGCTTGGTGCCGTGGGCATTTTTTGCTGCCACGTCAGCAAAAAGCTCCACGGCACCACCTTTCAGGGGTATCCGTTGGCACCAGAATTTCTGGTGCCGTCGGCCTTTTTTTTTCTTTTTTCTTTTTTTTTTTTTTTATTTTTTTACAAAAATTAAAATATACAAATTATAAACTTAAATAAACTTCATTCATATTATTACAAACACACATTACATTTAAAAAAAATGCATAAAATTAGAAACCTAGTACATTATATAGAAATAAAAGCCTATTCTTCGTCGGTAGGATATTTTGCCCGGATTCGAGCTTATTGTGCTGTCACGATCCTTGCATTGACCAGATTCATCTTGCTTGTGTCCATTTCTAGCACCCGCATCTCTTCGGCAATCTTTTGAGATTCATACAAATTAACTCTTGCGAGTGACTCTCGCTCGAGCACATCCATCTTTGCCTTGCGGTCTAACTCGATTTGTTGAACCAACATTTCTTGAAACAAAGCCGGGTTTGAACTGGAACTAGCGGTCAAGTTTGAAGAACGTTGGCTCTTAGAAATCCGGTACATGCCGTCTGGCCTTGGCAACTCGTCGGCTCCAAAATGCTCGGGCTCCTCTCGCGTGGACTGAAGACGAGCATGTCTTGCCAAAGTCGAGTCGGGATTTTTCCACTTGTGCTTGTCTTTCAAAAAGCTCCAAGCGCTCAAGTGTTTGAATTCATATCCCGTTATTTTTCTAAACAAAACGTAACAGCGATTCATAAAATCTTTATCACCTTCTCCACTCATAGTCGCCGTTTCATCAACAACCGTATTAAACTTCTATACATCTTTATTCATTGGAGTCCACTTTCCCGTCAACATGTTTTTGGTACGAGTAGTATACTTAAGCCTCTTTGCTTCTTTGTTGTATACTTCGAGCACTTTGTACCAAAACGTATCCTTTTGTTGATCTGCACCCACTTTTGTATCCTCGGATACTTCGATGTAACACTCCGACAAAAGAAGCTCCTCTTCTTGGGTCCACATAGTGCGTCGTTGTCGGGACGGGACCGCATCTTCTTCGTCGCCTTCGTTGCCTTTGCCTTTCTTTGCCTTCGCCTTTACCTTTGGTTTCTTCGCCATCGTCTTGGCCCTAGATTTCTTTGAGGTCGGTGCCGGAACAACTTCTTTCTCCGACTCCGTTTTATCTTCTTGTTCCTCTTCGACTTCGTTAACATCAAAATACGAACCATGGTCCGAATTTGGTTGGGAAGGGATGGCTTGGCTTGTTTGTTGACTTTGTGTAAATTGATTAAATTGTTGTTGTTGTTGTTGTTGTTGTATTTTCCAATGACTAAATAATGCTAGCTCGTCGGGATTCATAAATGGGGCTTGGAAGTTGGGATACTAACCGGGATTCGAAGACGATCCCGGGTATTGACCGGGATTCGAAGACGACCCCGTCATTTGGTTCGTCGGATCGTTTAACATTTGGTTGATCCATGGTGAGTTTGGATTCATTTTGAATGGAAATAGATAATAGATTGGAAGTGTGTGTGAAATATGAGATAATAAGTGGTATTTATAAGGTTTTTTATTTTTTTATTTTTTTTCACATAAACGGCTATATAGCCGTTGCATACTATCTCTCCTTTTCAAAAAATATTACCGTTGCATGCTATCTCCCCAGCCAAAAAGAAAAGAAAAAAAAAATAGTATGGCGCCAGAAGCGATGGCGCGAGAGACGGTGTGGTGCGCCGTCGTTCTTTTTGGGCTGGTGGTGATGGCGCCACCTTTGGCACCACCGTACCCCATCCTCTAAGAGTGTGAAGCAAACCCACTCTTACTTCACTTTTACCGGATATTTGGCTGGAAACACTCTACATAAGATGAGAGACGGTGTCAGCCTTCGGTGGCAAGGTGGTTCAACGGATCAGTGGCCGGTTCTACGGTTCAATGGAAGTGACGGCGAGAAGGATGCTGATACAAACCAAAACAAAACCGAATTCGCGGGAAATACTCAACCTGTAAAGGGCATCGTTCGACGGAAATGGTTCTATAAAGGTAAAACCAATATTTACATGCATCGAAAAATAGACTGAACGTACTCCTTTAATTTGTGTAAAGCTGTGCCCAAAGAGGCTTAAAACATTTGATTTAAAATCTTGTTATCTGGTCTTCTACGTATGAGTGTTTTTCTCATACGCCAAATAACTTGGTCGCAATAAGATGTCATAAGACACAAAGTCTAATAACATAAAATAAAGAAAAGAAAATGTGTTTTGTTCTTTCTTGTGATCAGCTCACTTAGGCTACTCACAGTAAGGTTCCACGAACGACATGGACGATCGATTCCCGCTCCACGAACGACATGACGATCGATTCTCACTCGATCGAGCTACTGTGGGCAATCGATCGCCAAGGGATTTTTTTGGAACATGGTTGTGAACGCGATCGACAATCGTTTGTTACTTTTTTTGACCGGTTGAATATGTTTATTGATTGTTTGTGTTAGAGTGTGTGTGTGGCGAGGAAGATGAAGTTTTATAACTTTTTTTTTTTTTTTCAAGTCGGTAAGTGGGCTGTTATGGCAAGTGATAAGTTGTTTTTTTTATTATTATTATTTTCTTGTTTTTAAATTTAGTTTTGTAAATTTTTTGTATATTTTTGTGTAAAGTATTTTATAAAAGGAGGGAAAAAATTGTACTGAATTAAAATTTGTTAGTTGAAAAAATAAATAAATAGATGAAGGTCATCCTTACTGGGCACCCAATCGCCTGAATGTTGCTGGAAAGAGAAAGCTGACGTAACAGTAAAATTGGGAGATATTATCTTTCCTTACTGCATCCGGCCTTAAATATAGGAGCATTAGAAAGTGGTAAGTTTTATGTTGGGTAGAATGAGAGTCCCATCGATAAAAGATTGAATAAAATGTCTGTATATATACAGTTGGGTGATAGCATCAAGCAACAAATTGTTGTACGTTATAATCTTAAGTGAACAAATTATAACAAAGTTCACTCAAGACTATCGATGGCAGCTTTTTATACCATTTTTTTTTTTTTATTATTTTTTTTTCCTTCCTGAAAGGTTCATCATTTTAATGCTAAGAAGACAAGGCTCCAAGAAGGAGGACTACATACAAACCAGTGCGCAAAAGAAATATTTATTAAATAAACTGAAAGAATATTTGCCAAGATATTTGATATAAAGAACTTCTTGTATGTTGTTTATGTTTTTCTCTTACTCAAAAACTTGGTCCAATACAATAAAATGACATAAAATACAAAATTTTGTAACGTAACATAAAAATAAAAAAAGAAAAATCCAGTCGATTAATCTCAGACCTCGAAATCGTTTTTCTTTCACATGGATGATGTTATAATAAGTAACTAATTTTATACTTTATAATAAACGTTATAAGTGAAACTTCTTGTTTTCAATATTTGACTTGTGTTTAATAGTCAAATATTTCATATACATGAACCGTGTTTGCTCTATGAATAAGTAGTAAATAAAAGTCATGTTTTATCTCTAAAGTTGTGATCAATTCAAATACACGTATATTATCTTTTGAACATATATGTTTTGTAGTTTTACAATAGTGAAATCACTTCTTTTGACATGATCGCTATCCCACATCGTAAAGAGATTGAAAGAAATGTTTGTTAACAAAATTTGTTGTCTAATATTCATTTGAATATATATAACTATGTTCAACTGATTTTTGTTGGACTTTTTACACTAACATTTTGAATGGTATTTTTTTCTTATTTTTTCATTAATTCATTTTACTTGCTATGGTTACGGTTAAACTTAAATTGGGACTTTACAAATAATTATATGTTTGCATTTTACAAAATTTATAGGGTTTTGCCTTAGGGCTGTCGTTAAGCAAATACGTTTTATTACAACACCATTTATGAATGCTTCTGATTAGATGATAATTCCGAAAAAAATATAGACAATTTAGGAAATAGTGATTACACAATTGACACTTGATTGTGATTGGTTGAATTTCATTCTTACAACAATTGTAATAAAATAATGTCTTTTAACGACAACCATTAGGGCTGTCGTTAGCAAAACTCAAATTTATATTACTATGACAATAAAAAGTTTATCTTTAATGTATCGACACAGTATACCATCAGCGAATTCCATCTCATTTGACACTTTAACTCATACCTTCGTAACATAAAAAATACATATGAGGTTTTTTTTTTTATTATTCAAGTTTTCTAGAGCAGGCGATCGAGTCTATACATTTGTAACATAAGGTTTTACTAATGACACCATTAAGGGTTGTAGTTAAAAGTTTAATATTTCTTACATAATAGCTCGTGAATGATTCTTAATGAATGACATTTCCATAAAAAATTGGATAAAGTCGCTAGATATATGCCACGCTGACCTCCATAAGCCGTGTTTTTTGTTCTTTCTAAAGATGTGATCAGCTCATAATCCTCATATACATATAGGAGTATTAATTGTAGTTATGTTCTGTAGTTTTATCTATGAACGTGAAATCACTTCTTTTAACATATTAGAAAGTGGTAAGTTAAGTGTTGGGTTGAATCTCTGTCCCACATCGGAAAAAGATTGAAAGACATGTATGTATATATTGTTGGGTGATAGCAACAACAAATAAGTTGTTGTGTTGGTTTTAAGTGTACAAATTGTAACAAAGTTCACTTTTTACTCACTACTTCAGCTTTTTACACAATTTTTTTTTCCTGAAAGGTTGATCATTTTATTGCTAAGAAGACAAGGCTCCAAGAAGGATACTACAAAAGAGAACCACAAGGGACTATATACAAACCAAGACAAAAACAAACGCCCAAGTAGTTAAATGGTTCATTATGTGAATGCCAAGAAATGCTTTACGCTCTGTTCTCAAGTCAATTTTTAAAGAATTGGAAGGGGATGGGATGGGAAGGGGAAAGTAGGGAATGACATTGTGAAGAAAAGGGTTATTTTTATTTGTGTTCTTGAGTTTTTATTTTAAGTTGCAAGGAAAGGAAAGGAAGATACCCAAATTACAAATATACCCTCAAAACATAATTTACTCTTCACATGAAATTTACCCTCTACTTACATTTGTTGAGCTTTTGTTTTATATGAATATCTTCCACTTTTGAAGCAACTTTCTGAGCAGAGGGACATTAGGCCCGTCCTATACGAAAGATTCCACATGCCCAAAGCTTGAAACATATCACATACGTTTAATGTTTAAATTGAATGCAGAAACTTTATTATTACGGTATTAGTTAATGTAGTTTAGTTGAACAAAATGTTTTGGGAGTTCACATGTCCTTTAAAATTACATTACGGACAAACTTCTACCTATTTAACCTGTTTGCTTATTAGCATTTGACATTTGTTTTTATGATGTTATCTACCTGAGCCCTTAGAGATAAAACATAAATCACATCAAATTGTATTCCTGAATTGGTATGCTACCGAAAGTTGCTTGAATTCAGTTTCTGTGATCAGCATGCTTCACAAGAGTATGATTAAAGAAACAGCATGCTGGTTTGTTTCATCGTTGTGCAACTAAAGTACAGATACTATTTAACATCGATTCCTTCTCTTCATTATTACAGGTCGGATAAGATTGAAAAATGTTTCTCAAGGTACAGCTAAACTGGAATGTACTGGGTCAGTATCGATCTTAACCTCTCGGTTCAAACTTCAAATCTGCTGTTTCATTATGTGAAATGTAATGGGTTAGGAAAGTGAGGTAACGGGTCAGAATGGTTTTTGGCCAAAATGGTTTACTACTCAAACAGGACAAGCTCGTAATGACATAATTAGCTGCAAATTCTCGCAAGACCTTTGCAAACTAACAAGACCTTTGCCAAAATGTTTTACTACTCAAACAGAACAAGCTCATATATGACACCATGGAGGAGTAAAACACTGAAACATATGTTATTCCTAATTTAAACATCATAGCCAATAAATTCTCCAACTAGATACTAGATACTTGGTGCCTATATACACAATCTCTCGATACTTGGTGCCTCTACTGCTACATAAACATACTAGATACTTGGTGCCTATATACACAATCTCTCGAATCAAACCCGAAATACAAAGTAACAAAGATCTGCCATTAAAGATTAATCACAAGCTACTAGCACTCAATACGGCCAAGAACCAGGTCAATAAACAAACTCATTATCGGCTAAACATCATAAAAACACCTCGACACGATACCCTTTTACAGATAAGAACCATTATTGGCTAAACATCATAAGAACCAGGTCAACAAACAAACTCATTACTAGCAAATTATAATCAATAAAAATAGCTTAATCTGGGTTGCAGATATGTATCCTAGGCTGAAAGTTGAGATAGTAGTATAAGCTTTTATGATTGACAGAATTGACTTTCACCAAATTAAATTTGCTCCTAATTAATAATAAAACAAGTATAAATTGACATGTGTTAATTAAATAATCCTATGGTAACGCAAAGAATAAAGTTGTTCTTCACAACCACTTTGCATACAATATGCAGATAAACGCATAGTAACTACCTACACCATAACAAAAAATTATAAGCATAGGGTAGACACAGTTGATACCTTGTGATTTTTCTGTGAGAATAATGTGTGAAAACTGCTTGTGTTTGTGGTTGTTTGTTATACGCAGCTGCTGTAACTAGGTCAAAGTTATTGATCGTGCATGAGATAATGAGGGTATAATAGGCATTTAACAAAAACCCATGTTCTCAGAAAACCCGTTCCCTCCTGATCATCCCAAATATGGGCGGATTACAAATACACACAAAAGCCCATCCCTTCCCTCCCTCCCACCTTCCCGTCCCCTACCTTTCCTTCTTAAAAAAACTTAAGAACGCCCCTTTTTTTGATTTTCCTTCCCATCCCCTTCCATTACTTAAAAAAAAAAAAACTCGAGAACAGAGCGTTACGGAGTAGGGTAAGGATCTAGTGAGAAGAAAACTTAAAATGAGGAGGATGAGAAATAATTATAACCACACATTTGAGATGCATCGACTTGATTTCAGATGCATCTCTATTCATCTAGATGCATCGTAATTAGTTTCGAAAATGATTTTGAAGTGAAAACGATGCAAAGTAGTACTAAAAACAAATTTGACCCGCAGAGGACGAAAAATGTATAGGATTCGTCTAACTTGATGAAATGCATCTAATATATGTATATGCATATAATTTTTTGCTAGAAAATATATTATGGTGCATCTAAAAGACTAGGATGCATCTAATTCAAGTCGATGCATCTCAAATATGTAGTTATAATTATTTCTCATCCTTCTCATTTTAAGTTTTGTTCTCAATTGATCATTGGTCTTACGGAGTATATATTAGTTGGAACTATAAGTTTGAGGCAAAAAATTAAAATAAAAATAGAATCGATTCGATGGTTGTTGCTTATTTTGTAACAAAACAAGATGTAACAACGCAACCGGCCTTATGTTCAAACCGTAGATGCATATATATGCAAAATATGTGTATATATTTGATCAAAGAATATCATGAAAGCTTGTGGATCCACTTTGTGAATATCTTGTTGAGCCATAGAATTGGGCTAATAACAAACCATGCTAGCTACATTTAGCACACGCTCATGCTTCGCATCTGATATACTGATGTATACTAGTGTGTAGTTCAAACAAATATGTCGCGAGTACATACGTACCATGCACCATATGGCCTTACATGCAACTCTCTAGCCATAATTCTATTTATGTGGCATGCATATATAATATATATGAGCATAAATACATGCATGTTGCCTCATTGCCAAAAGTAAGTAATGTCGTGACAATTCCCAACTCCTGTTCATGATACTGATCGGAACATCCTCAGATCAGGCACCAATTACTATATCTTGCCCGTCAACTGTGGCAGTGGCGGGGGCAGGGACGGAGCCAGGAATTAGAAATAAGGGGGCCGAAATTTTTTTCTCAAGCTAACAAAGTAATTTAACTAAATGTTAGGGGGTCATTTGCCTATAGTTGCGTCATATGCTTAAATTTTATAAGGTAAATAGCAAAGCGATTGGGCGTGTTGGAGGGGGCCGAGCACCCTCTAGCTCCCCCACTGTCTCCGTGTCTGGGTGGGGGCATAACTTTAGCCCCTAGAAGAGACGAACCATGCCCATATGATGTGGCACAAGAAAACAACGAACTAAATAACGGGTCACCCTGGCACTTTGACCCCGCCAACCCCAGCAAAGAAACATCATTTACGAATCCACGGATCTTAACATTAGGTTTTCACGTCCCGGTCTATGTCTTCCAAACCTGGTTTGGAGGTTTGAGTATTATGAAGAGGGAAGGATCGAGTCTAGCCATGGGATGGTAGGAAGCCCTGGCAAGGAAACAATACGTAATCGGTTCAAGATACAAAAGTATGAGGATCACTACAAGTTCGTTTACTGCCCTTCGGTGTGCCAAGATTGTCGACCATATTGTGCGGATATTGGATCTACTATTGCCAAAAATGGACGTAGAGTTCTTGCTCTAAATAGCAAGCCTCTTAAGGTCAAGTTCAAGAAAGCAAAATGATCTTTATGTGTTTGTGTTTGAGTTGTAATTGGTATGTGTGTTGTGATAATAAAGAGCTAAATAAGTGATATAATCCTACATGTCTAAAAGTCTAATTAATTTTTACAGAGCACTAAAAGTCTAAAATCCCGTAAACTGATAAATTCAATAGTTTGTACCTTTGAACAATTGAGCCCATCTGAGCCCAATTATTACTATATATCTAATAGAGCATCAAATTTGAATACGTCAATTTGACGTCACCTTCTTTTACCCCAAAACAGTAGCCCAAGAAGGGATTAACCAGTAGGCAGTAGCCCACTCACCATTGATTTCACACACGCCTTTGACAATAAACATATAATAATGAAATATTCTTTGGTAGCCAATTTTCAGATGCATGTTACTTTTTAAGCGACACTACAAGAAAAATGGCTTTTTAAGACCCCATAAGCATCATAAAATGATACTTTTTAGGACCTTTCATTTAATAGGACCAAGGATGAAAGCGTTTTATGTAAGGCGGTTGTAATAGGTCCAAAGCGTCCTAACCCTTATGAAACCAATTTTATGGTCGTATTATATGTCTATGAACAACACAAATAGCGTCCTAATAAAACCATATTAGGACACTTTTACATTGTTTTAACATGTGATTACCTACTTTTAATTTTTTAAGACACATAAAAACGTCCTTAAAAGTATTGTTAGGACGCTTATGATGTAACATCATAGCTATTTTAGCAACCAAGAAAAGGGTCCTAATAACTCAAATAAGATTATGATACCAATTTTATGGTCGCATTTTAGGTCTATAAACAACACAAATAACGTCCTAATAAAAACATATTAGGACACTTTTCCAATGTTCTAACATGTGGTAACCTACTTTTAATCTTTTGATACACATACAAGCGTCCTTTAATGTTAATTCTTAGGACGGTTATCAAATACCATTATAGTTACTTTAACACCAAGAAAATGGTCCTGATATCCCAAATACGATAATGAAACCAAATTTATGGTCGCATAATATGTCTATGAACAACCAAATAACGTCCTAATAACAACATATTAGGACACTTTTACAATGTTGTAAAACGTTGTTACATAATTTTAATCTTTTGATACACATACAAGCGTACTTAAAAGATAATTGTTAAGACGCTTATCATATAACATTATAGCTACTTTAGCACCAAAAAAAAGGTTCTAATATCTCAAAGATTATTATGAAACCAATTTTTTGGTCGTATAAAATGTCTATTAACAACCTAAATAACGTCCTAATAACAACATATTAGGACACTTTTACAATGTTAAGTTAATTGTTAGGACGGTTAATAAGTTTAATAGGACAATTTCAAAGTCCGGACAAGTCATATGATAGGACGCTATTTTCACCATGCACACTCTATTATTACGATATGAATAAAACATCAACTAAATATTAAATGAATAAAACGAAATTGTATTTCAAATAAGCAATTGTCATAACAAAAGCACTAAACATAAATAAGGTAGACACTATCCAACATAAAGTCTTGTAACATTAAACAATAAATTAAAGCAACAAGAAGCTTAGTCCGGGGTCATCATGCATCCTTTCTCAATCCTCACGGACCACCTACAAATAAACACCCATGTATAAGCATACATAGAATAGTACCTGCAACGATAAATTAAGTTAACTCTCAGACAAATGCAGCCCCTTTCTTTATCTGCCATAACTTGGCACCAATCTACCTGCCATAACTTGGCTTCAACTCCTTCGACAAATGCAGCCCCTTTCTTTATCTCGTGAGCTAGCTTCCCTGCGTGCCCATACATAGAATAGTACCTGCAACGATAAATTAAGTTAACTCTCAGACAGGTGTGTTGATAAATCATGTACATGAATCTTGCGCCCATAGTTTATCCTACAAATTCACTTTAATGAAAATAAAAAAACTGAACAAAAACCAACCAACTATAAAAAAAAGCCAATTTCCAGTAACCTAAACACTAAGCTATCTGAGATTTGTAACACTGACCCATTGAAACTGAACCCAAACTAAACTGACTCGTACTACAAAAGTTACCCAGTGACCCATTTTAAACCAGACCCGAACCTAACCTGATCCATTTAAACTGAACCCAACCAAAACTGACCCGTACTACAAAAATGAGCCAGTGACCCATTTTAAACAAAAACCAACCTGATATCCATAAAATTACGCATACCATCAACAGTCTTGGCTCAAAAGATGGAAGCAATGCCGATATCCCAACCAGCAGTAGAATTTGCAGCAACTTTGTTCAACATTAGCTCACATTCTGCAAATGGCAAGTATGTGATATATTTGACCTGAAATAGTAAAATTATTTCGTTAGACCAGATGTTTTCTAGTGGAAATCACAATCGTCAATTTTCCAAGAATTTGAAGTCGTTGAAACTGAAACAAAATCTCACCTCATGAACATCCACCAATTTGTGAAATTGCTGAACCAACTGTCCAATAGATTCATCTGTACCAGGAATCAAAGTTGTAATGCAAGATAGACCCTCAATTTCTGCACGACCAACTGCAAGACTCTGCAAACAACCAATTGTAAACATAATTCTTAAGTATCGATACAGAAAGACTGGGTAACCCACAAGATCGGATATTGTGTTACATAATAGCATCTTATACTGAGATAATTGCGTTTGTATGTGTGCATCATAAGCAAAAAACCTGAATGTTGTAACCCCTTTTGTATATAACTCCGCTGACCAGGTTTAGGACTCCAGGAGTATTATTGACAAGAATTTTCAAAGTGTAGGACTGATGAACAGTAGACTGCAACATTAAAGACAAAATTAGCATGAGAAAACATAAGCTGAAGTGTCATCTTAGAGATCAGAAACGTCATTGGCGACCTTGGTTAAATATTTAAGTAAGAAGTCACTTTGATTACTTACTTCTATACAGGTAATGACATATTTAGCAATGATCTCCTCACGCGTCCTTAGTCTGGGCGTTGGATCAGCATTGGCATCATCAAATAACTTTTGCCTGTCGGTTTTCTTTCCTGCATCCAAAGATGTAAAACATTATTCTCTTTGTTACTATTTATATACCACTCTGCACAAACATAATTAATCTAGGTACGGCGTCAATATATCAGGTATACAGTTCTCATTGATTTAGGCACATCGATGTATCCATTTAACATATGAATCTCTCTATGTAAAGCCAATATGTAACTTTACTGAATATCTATTCTAATGCTAAATATCAAGACATCTTGAGGTAAAAAAAATGTCGATAAAAAACAATATAATTAATGATAAATGTGTAAAGAATTGGAACCGGGAGGCCAACTTCACCAGACATTTTTTCTTGAATGCTTTTTGACAAGAATATAGAAAATGTCAAAAACAAGACTAAAAAGCTAAGAGCAAACCTTGTGTAAAGAATTGGAACCCAACAGTGGATATGAGGGTTCCCAACATCAGTACGTCACACAGGTAAAGACAAAGATGAAAGCATGATCTCTTGCAACGAGCAAGTGAAACTTGAACCTCAACCACCAACAGTTAGGTGGGACATTTACACAAAGTATAAAGACAGCCATGCATTCAGTGCAGTAAGAGATAGCGAAGCCTTCTCTGGTTGAGCGCCAATTGTCAAGACAAGACTTGTGGACATATTTCTGGGTGCCTCTGCAATGGCAAGGTGCAATGAGGTCTTCTGAAATATAATTAAAAGGGGTTGGACTAAAATCGTATAAAAATAATACACAAAGCAGAAGAGAAACGGACCTTCGGTATCAAGGCATATGCAGCACTGTGATTGGTCTGGAGTAACCAAGCTAGTGTTTTCATCAGAATGACGAGTTTGTTCAATAGAGATGGAGCAATCACTGCTGCTATCACCTAGAGCAGTACTTGTTTGTATCTCAAACGTAGAAAACGAATTGTTGTTATTCAACCTGTGAATATCAGCGATGGTTTAGTTAGGAAGTTAAACAGACTAGAAATGTCATAAGGTCAACATATCACGAACCTGGTTTGGATCCTTGAAAATGCATCTCATAGAATGCTACATTGTTGTTTCCATCAAGCTAATAAGCAACTTTTGATCTCCTAAAAAGTTCCCATACTTGGTTTCTTTCATAGATACAATCCGTGTAGATTCAATTTTTTGGTCATTGATGCAACTTATCAGGTACCCTACATAATTATAAAAACACACATGTCACAAATTCCAATCTTAGATGCTACATGCAAGCAATATATGCAGTATTCCACTCTTTTTCATTATACAAATATGTATGTATATACGAAGATGTACATAGATATGATTCTATAAGTAATGTACCTGTATCACAGTTGGGAAGTTTCTGAGCACAGTGAATTAAAAAGAAGCGACAGTAGGCTAATGCCAACGGATAAGCAATCCCTCTTATCATCAGAACCAATCGCATAAGTTTATCCATAACATGATCATCCAGGAATCGCCAAATAAACTCAACAAGTAAAAAGTAGAGTGATGATGCAAAGAAAAAGACACTTCATTTTGACCTTTTGCTACTGATCTTAGGCCAAATAAACTCCTACGATTATAATCTCGAGCACATCTTAAACTAAAACTTCAATGATTTCAATAGAAAGGTCCTATTAAAACAGCTTATTAGCTCCTAAATACAATTTCTACTCACAATTAGTTAACCTTAATATTAATAACAATAACATATATAACAAATAAATCATACGCAATTAACAAGAAATAGTGAAACTTATGCCAATTTTTATTTTTTAAGTAAGATGAAATAAATACGGCATGAAATAACAAAAAGTACCTTCGGAGTAGTACAAACTTTTCACATAATCAAAGTTTTCACACAGGGAATGTGTTTGTGTGTGTGTGTGTGTTTACAGATCCAATCCAAACAATCTAACGAATTGGGGATCTGAGTTTGGGGAGAGAGAGAGAGTAACCGGTGTGTGTGTATTAGCGTGTGTGTAAATATCGGTGGTTTAGGGATAACCGTTTGGCGGTTTTACGGTGGTTGAAGGGTGGTTTAGGGGTGGTTAGGGTTAGAGTGTTAGAGAAATTGGGGGAGAAGACGGGTTTGTGTGTGTGAAATTGGGGGATATTATCAGTTTAGGTAATGACGAAAATGCCCCTCAGACTATTTTAATTTTAAAATGATAATTAATCTAAACCGTTTGATGGATAAGAGATGGATGGTTGACATCTTGTAGTTTGTTCTTTAGATAAATGTTGTTTCGTATAGAACTTTTCTCATTCGGTATTATTAAAACCGAATGGATATTAAGGAGGGCAACCAGTCGAGATTTTAGGAAAGAAATAATGAGGTAAATCAATTTCAATATTCTAATGGACCTAGACATAATGTCTCATTTTGTTTACACTAGACGAGTACTCGTGCATAGCAACGGGATTTTATAGCGACAGATAGTTTATTGATAAAAAAAGTTTATAGGTTATAAATGAAAAATAATAAAAGTTTGAAGATTTGGGAATTAAACATAATGTTATGAAACCCGGTTCCACCTGGGTGGTTCAACCGGTTGAACCGTTCCGGTCGAAAAATTGGTCGATTTAAACCGGGTCAACTTGCTAGGTTGGGTCGAAAATGGGTCAAATTAAACCGGTTCAACCCTTCAGGTTTGAAGCGTCCCGGGTCAACCCGGTTAGTGATTTGTATTAATTGTTTTAATTGGATATAAATGAAAAATAATAGAAGTTTGAAGATTTGGGAATTAAACATAATGTTTTGAAACCCGGTTCGACCCGGGTGGTTCAACCGGTTGAACCTCATGTCGAAAAATTGATCGATTTAAACCGGGTCAACTTGCTAGGTTGGGTCGAAAATGGGTCAAATTAAACTGGTTCAACCCGTCGGGTTTGAAGCGTCCCGGGTCAACCCGGTTTGTGATTTGTACTAATTGTTTTAATTGGTTATAAATGAAAAATCATTATACTTTTAAGTAATGGGGTGTTTTAATAAGAGTATTAATTACATTTCATAATTTCCTTTAATAAAAGATTTCAACGTTTCACATTCCTTGACATTTCACTTTTCCACTTTTCCACTTTTCCACTTTGACCATTTTTGTTTTATAGGTAGTATAGATTTTAAATAAATTTCAGCCCAAGCACCAAATAAACGTGTGATGTATTTTTCTTGTACATGTTTTGTAATTTTCATATATCATAAGTATTATAGGTTTCAAATGTCGCGAAACGTTCAAATATTATCTTATAAATACTTAGGTCAAAAATTGGAATGTAACATTTTAGATTATTTAACGTCTCTTCAAAAGTTAAAATTAGAGGGGCATTTTGGGGTATTTCAGATGTTCAAAATTTTAGAGTGTTATAGTTGCCTTGACAGAAAGCCTCCTCAGTCCAAACCACTCCATCATGCCAAAAACATCATGCTCCAAAGCTAATTATTATTAGTAGCAATACCTGAAATACATGCTTAAAAGTCAACACAAAGGACGAGGGATAGGGTGGAGGGACACGACCCATAACACAAACCCAAGTCACCCTAACGCGAGTCTTCACTCCAAATTCGCAGCAACCAAACAAACAGATGAACCAAACCCTCGATATATTAATTACCTTCGTTGTGAATAAGAGAACAAAAAGAATTATAAGGCGGTGGCGTTAGGTGGTGGTGTTTAACAGCGCGTACAGGGGTCACGAGGCACGTACGGTTCACCAAGAAGTAATACAAGGTTGTGTGGTGATGTTTGATGGTGTGAATAGCAAGATGGAGAGGGCGGTGATGTCACAGGTGATGGTCGTAATTTCTTAGAGATTTCTTACGGGTCTTATTAAACTTTCAAATATTTATCCGTCAGAAATCCTTAGGAATTACAATAATTACCTTTGACTTTCCTAGTGATTTATAAAACTCATTTAATAGAACAACCATATGTTGTGTGTGCAAGAGCATACAACCTAGTTATTAAAAAAATAATAATAAATAAAATAAAATAAATAATAAAAAAATCAGAGCTCTATTACAACCACAATATAGACGGGGGTATCTGTTTAAACTTATGGGTATGTTTGATATGGAGCGGTGTGGAGGTTTTTGAAGCAGTGAGCAATGAACATTTTGATTTGTAGTAGTCGTTTGACAATAGAATGGTGAGCTTTGTTATTTTTTAGGAATGGTCATTTTTTCAATGCTTCTTTAAAAGGTGTGAGCGGTGAGCTATGGTTACTACTCATAGCTCAGTAAACTGCCCACTGCTCACTGCTACATTTAACAAACACAACCTATATGTAGCTTATGAGCTTATTTGTTCTTCGGCATACATTTCATAAGTCTCAATTTTTCGGTTTATTTTGAGACTTGTGAGCATAGATAAGTTTATCATGATACGATAAATTTATATAAGCCTATAAGTCTCAAAATAAGTCAAAAATTGGGACTTATGAAATATAAGCCGAAATCAAATAAGCTAATAAGCAGTGTTTTGAAATCCGGGTCGACCCGTCCGGGTTAACCTGTTCGACCGGTTCCGACAAAAAAAAAAACCCGGGTTTCTAAAACCGGGTTAACCGGTTAGACCCGTTGGGTTTTGAGTGACCCATGTCAACCCGGTTCTCGAAACCCGGTCGAGTTTCGTTTTTCAAAATTTTTTAATAAAAACCCGGGTTGACCTGTGGTCGAATCGGTTGACCCAGCGGTTGAACCAGTTGACCCGGTCGAAAAAATAAAAAAATAATAAATTAAAAACTGAGTTAATCCGGCGGTCGAACCAATTGACCCGGTGCCCGGTAACTCGACCGGGTTGATTTCGAACCCGGTTTTCAAAAATTATACAATTAATTAAACCCCATTCAAAACGCTGCCGTTTTGATGGATGGTTTTCCCGCCAAAAATGGCCCGGTTTTATTTAGCCCAATGTCTTGCAGCCCATGTTGTTGTTGTGGGTTGTGTGTGTGTTGTGGCCCATTATATTTGCATACAAAACAAGATATAGCTTTTCACGCTATATACATACACACAACAAATTCTGCCTTTTCAATGTACAATGTATAACGTTTATACACATATACGTGTCAACTATCAATAGTCTTATCTTCAATGTTAGGTATAACTTTTCAAAGATTGTGGGTACAATCTGAATACAAGTACAGAAACACACGTGATGTTACAATCCCACACGTCAAGTGTTAACTAAAGTACATAGAAAAGCTTCTAGACCATCTTCTTTTGCATCCAAAACAAAAAGTTGCCTCACTAAAACCAGCCAAAACTGCTCCAGCCAGATCTGTTAAAAAAAAAAAAAAAAATCACATAAACAAACGAATCAGCAACATACCTAGCAGGTTTATGTCGTGTTTTGTATTACCCATGCATATACATTGTGTTGTTTACTCTAATCTTTTATGCTTTGCAATAATGGTTATGTTTTCTTTTAAACAGATCCATGCACATTTACTCTATATATATATATATGATGCCAACAAATATATGCTTCTATGTTTGATATGCAGTTTATGTTGCTTTTATTACCTTAGATTTTTATATAAGCAGTTAGAATTAGATTTCCATAGTATGAAAACTAAAAGAAAAGCAATACCTAGGGTTACTTCTGGTAGTTCTTTAGGATCTGCAAATCTTAGATTCATTTACGAGCAATACCAAAGATGCAATTGACTAATGTAGATGGTATAGGCACATCTTTAGATTCATTTACGAGCAATCCATGTGCTTCTCGACTTGGTACCAGTGATGTTTGCAGTGCTATGAGTTCCATACAACATAGCAGACCACCAAAACGCGTAAAATGCAATACCTTGGCTGTAAATTTTGAATGCGACGACACAAGTGGTATGTTGTCATATCAGCTGTCTCAAAGTATAGTGTCTGCCACGAATAGCGAAGGGATGATAACTCATGCAACGACCAAACATACGGATTCAGCGAAATATAAAGAATGCAATACCTTTGCTGTCACGAATAAATCTCAGAGTATTGAATGCAACGGCCCAAGTATGGCGCCTTTCACCAATGACAAGTGCTTGACAACAGATGACGTTAACAATGTGCCCGACGATGTACCTGCATACATAACAAGTGCGTACTATATTTGTTAACATTACTCTTATGTGTTGTAATATTAAACTTTTTAAACCTGCTTATAATTTAAAAATGGTTTCTGTTACTTTATTTCAGATGGATGCAACTCCGTGCAACCACATGATATAAATGATTCGATTTCAAGCATGCATCCTACGAGCCATCCACATACTGAAAATTTCGTGGATAAAGGGAAACGCAAAATATATGAGCTTACTGATAAAGACCAAACACTTACAGATACGCATGGCCTTCCAGCTTTTCCAGAAATCTACCACAGCCCAGAGTTACTATGTAATTTACAGATGTTTCTCTTCATTTGTTGTTCTCTGTGTTATTCCATAAATTTGTAACACTGTCATGTTTGTTTCTTACA
Source organism: Artemisia argyi (assembly GCA_030686995.1). NCBI lineage: Eukaryota > Viridiplantae > Streptophyta > Magnoliopsida > Asterales > Asteraceae > Artemisia > Artemisia argyi. The sequence continues at coordinate 7,468,749 of CM060690.1, forward strand.
GGTTCTGAGGACCGCTCTTTCATCAATGACTGCTGCCAATCACTCATGACTCACCAACCTACACATCATACCGACCGGTCACCTTTGAGATACAATGTAGATTCTGTTGCTCCTTCATCAAGTCAAAGGTCATGAACTCCCCGCAGATTAGCAAGTGCCGGAAATCTGAACAACCAAACAAGCAACCAACGTCAATGATCTCAAGGTAAAAAAATAAATTGAATAGAAAAAATATATAAATAAATAAATAAATAAACAGATAAATAAATTAATTAAAAAAAGAAAAAAAATAAGTATTTACTAACCACATTTGCATCTGTCTGTTACAGCTACGACACGATCGTCTTCAAACAGAAGGCGACGAGAATCCAACCCGTACAACAGTACCAGAAGATCTAGGCAAGGTATGTCATAATCTACACTTCTCCTGTTTCACAGAAACAATCAAACAAAGATGTTTAGTATAAGCAGTGTTTTTTGTTACCGGTTTTTTTTGTTGACACTTTTAGTTTCTTACATAATACAGGCCCTCCAAGTACATACATACATATGGGCCAATGTGATCAGATCTGCCATTATTGCAATGCACGCTTCTGGTATGATGAAAGGGTGCGTTATTATCGTAGAGGCCGTACAGAATATCACAAGTGCTGCAATGCTGGAAAAGTAAAGCTGGATGATCGCAATGAATATCCACAGTATATAAAAGAGCTTTTCACAGATCGCCACTTTATGGAAAATATACGTGCATATAATCAAATGTTCGCGATGACATCATTGGGCGCACAGATAGACACTTCTATAAACATGGGTCGAGGCCCTTACGTATTTAAAATTTCCGGCCAGATTTACCATCGCATAGGAAGCATGTGCCCTGAAGAAAATGGACGGCCACAATTTCTACAGCTATATATCTATGACACGGAAAATGAAGTTGCAAATCGGCTAGAAAGTTTTCAAAGATCTGGGCATGGGCTACGGGCAAATATTGTAGAAAACTTGATCGACCTTCTAGACGAGCACAACAAATTGGTCCAGCTATTTAGAACAGCAAGGGATAAGATGTCAGAAGCTAATATTCCACAGTTCAAGGTGCGCTTATTTGGTGTTGTGGGTTCAAACCAACATGAATTACCTACAGGTGATTCTATTGGCGCAATTGTTTTTTAAGGTGGCCCAGATGTGGAGACTGATTTTGATGTCATCATTGAACAACATGATCACCGGCTGAAACAGGTTAACAAGCTAAACGCTTCTTATATGTCGTTGCAATTTCCATTGATCTCTATCTTTGGTGAAGATGGCTACCATTTGGGTCGTGTATTTTTAAACAGAGGTACCTCGGATGACCCGCCCAAAAAAATGAAAATGCAAAAATACTATTCATACGAGCTGCACGACCGGGTTAAGGAATACACCCTGCTCACAAGGAGTGGCAGGCTTTTTCAGCAGTATGTTGTCACCGCCTACTGCAGCATAGAACAATCACGAATTGACTACATAAGACAGCACCAAAACGATATTCGCAATGACTACATGGCCGGGTTATACGATGCTATATCGCGCGGTGATCAAGATGGCTCCGATGTAGGATCAAGGACAATACTTCCTGCATCTTTTACAGGAGGCCCACGCTACATGTATAGCCACTATTTAGATGCTTTGGCTATATGTCGTGTGCACGGGAATCCATCTTTCTTTATCACCTTCACATGCAATGTCAACTGGCCTGAAATTGCAGAATACATGCAAGACTTTCCACACGTGACAGTTGCTGATAGACCCGATGTTGTAGATCGCGTGTTTGAAAGAAAGATACATGATTTAGTGACATACTTACGAGAATCAAAGCCTTTTGGAGCTGTTGAAGCAGGTACCATTTAATTTATAAATACCAATATTTCCTATGAAACTGTTGCACTTATTACCCGCTTGATAATATTTACTTTTCTTCAACAGTGTTGTATACGGTCGAATTCCAGAAAAGAGGCTTGCCGCATTGTCATCTATTGTTATGGGTCAAAGAAAGCCACCGTGTGCAAGTGCATGGAGATGTCGATGTATACGTGTCGGCAGAGCTCCCAGATCCAGCACTTGATCCTGAAGGCTTTAGAGTCATTACAGAGTTTATGATGCACGGCCCTTGCGGGCCGGTAAATACATCAGCACCGTGTATGCGTGGCAGTGATGAATGCACTAAGAACTTTCCTAAGCCTTTTTGTCCTGCAACATTCATTGATGCAAAAGGCTATGTACATTACCGGAGAAGAGATTCAGGCATAACAACGGTTAAACAAGATGTCAGCCTTGATAACGAATACGTTGTTCCACACAACCGGTCTCTATGCTTACAGTTCTACACACACATCAACGTTGAGTACTGTGAATGGTCAATGCTTATAAAATACCTCTTCAAGTACATTTCTAAAGGCACTGACCGGATAGTGACTCATGTTACAAGGTCACTTGGAAATGCAGAACCAAGCACAGCCCAACGGCTACTGCACATTGATTAAATAACAAATTTTCAAGATGCGAGATACATTGGCCCGCACGAAGCATGTTGGAGGATCCTTGGCTTTAGCATACATAGCAGAGATCCGGCGGTTCAGATCCTACAAGTCCACCTTGAAAATATGCAGCGAGTCACTTTTAGAAGACATGAACAGTTGCAATCAATTGTCGATAATGAACACAACAAGAGAACAACGCTCACTGAATGGTTCAGATACAATACTCACAACACGGACGGGCGCCATCTAACATACTTAAACTTCCCAAAAGAGTTCGCATGGTATAAAGACGGGAAATATTGGCAACGAAGACGCTACACTGCCGGCTCAGCTATCGGCCGCTTGACATATATACATCCCACCGCCGGCGACGCCTTCTACTTACGGCTGCTACTCTGTCATAAAAAAGGTAGGCAGTCATTCCGCCATGTACGGATAGTTGATGAGATACACTATCCTACATATAGAGCAACGTGTGAAGCAATGGGGCTGTTAGGTGGCGATCAAGAGTGGAACATTGCCTTACAAGAAGCTTCGCTCTCAGCCACTCCAACTCAAATGAGGAATCTTTTTTTCCAAATGCTCATTTTTTGTGAAGTTTCGAACCCCGTTGCATTGCTGCAGTCACATGCAGATTCCATGTCAGAAGACATACCTTTAATACTTTCAGAAGTATTACACATACCTAACCTTCATGTTAGTCCAGGCGACTTAGAAGGCGGTCTTATGTATGAGGTGCATGCAATCCTTAATTTTTACGAGAAATCGGTAAAAGATTTTGGGTTTGAGCTGCCTCCAAGTCACTTACTAGAAATTTTGAATAACAGAGCGATAATGCAAGAAAGATCATACAACCGTGAACTATTGAGAACTGAAAGTCTAAGGTTAATAGGACAACTAAATGCCGAGCAATGGGTTATCTTTGACCAAGTCACAGAAGCTGTTAACAATCGTCAACAGAAACTAATCTTTGTTTATGGCCATGGAGGGACGGGAAAAACTTTTGTTTGGAAGACTATAATTTCTACGCTAAGAGCAGATGGGAAGATTGTTCTAGCAGTCGCATCTTCAGGTATTGCCGCCTTATTGCTTCCAGTAGGACAAACAGCTCATTCAAGGTTCAAGATACCTCTCGATTTAACAGACGAATCAGTGTGCAACATCAAAAAAAATACTCAGGTTGCAGAATTACTTAAGCAAACCGATCTTATCATATGGGACGAGGCTCCTATGAACGATCGAAGATGCTTTGAGGCGTTGGACCGGACATTGCGAGACGTGATGAATACACCAGATAATTTGTTTGGCCAAAAAACAATTGTTTTAGGTGGAGATTTCAGGCAAACACTCCCCGTCAAAAAAAATGCTCCAAAGCAAGAAATTGTGGCTTCTTCTATAACACTATCATACTTATGGCCAAATTTCAAAGTAATTCGCCTTAAACAGAACATGTGTTTGCAACGAACAGGTCTTTCAAGTGAAGAATATGAAGCGACTGCCACATTTTCTAAATGGTTGCTTGAAGTTGGGAATGGTACTATTGGCGAACCAGACGAAAGTGATCCAACAGATTCATCTTGGATACACATACCAGAAAAATACTGTATTCCTGAAAGCAACACGGCTATCCAAGAACTGATCATTTTATATATGACGAGCAAACATTGCAATCACCAGACGCAGCACTCTTACAAGAAAAAGCTATTGTGTGTCCAAAAAATGAAACTGCAGATGCTATTAATTCTATTGTAATCGATATGTTAGAAGGAGACACGTATACTTTCAAAAGTGTTGACGAAGCTATACCAAGAACAAGTGATGGAGGAGCAACAGAGCTGTTATATCCGCAAGAATACCTAAATACACTTTCGTTTTCAGGAATGCCTCCCCATGAACTAATACTTAAAATCGGTGCGCCTATAATGGTCCTCAGAAACCTAAACCTAGGTGGTGGATTGTGTAACGGTACACGGATGATTGTCACTCAGATATTTACAAGACTTATTCAAGCAAAGATCATCACTGGTACTAGGATGTCCGAAAAAGTTTACCTACCACGGATTTTACTAATAAATAAAGAAGAAAAATTTCCGTTCATATTTAAAAGGAAGCAATTCCCGGTCAAGGTTTGCTATGCAATGACTATAAATAAAAGCCAAGGCCAGTCGTTGAATAAAATAGGAGTTTATCTGCCCGAACCTGTCTTCGGCCATGGCCAATTGTATGTTGCACTGTCAAGAGCAACGTCTCCTAAAGGGTTAAAAATGCTAATCAAAACCAGCCGGGCAAGAATAAAAACACAACTAAAAATGTTGTCTACAAAGATTTCTTAGACATGGTTACAGTTCAACAGGTTCCTCATAAATACATTTTCCTTTTAGATATATGTTTCTGCACCTACCACATATGTATACCAATACCCTTTTAACTGTTATAACAAACATTTCTGTATTATTATTTACCTATATAAGCTAATATAGTATCTCTTCCATGCTTACTCAGCTTCCTAATTTCTGCAAACCATACTTGCAATGTCAATTTTTTCTGTTCATTACACATACATTAGAATATATCTATCATTGACATTTCCTTTTTTAACAGGCAAATGGAACAGACTTATAGCATTGAAGCATCTGCAGAATCTAAAGGGAAAGAGATTGTAGCACAATCAGAAGATGTTAGCCTACGTGATATAAGCGAAACAGATGTCGGTAAAGCTATATATGTAAAAGTGTACCGAAAATGGACACCAACAAACAGGCAAGCGAAACCGGTCATATTCTGTTGCATGTTAATTGATCGCCAGGTACAACACACTGAACTATCATCCAACTACATAATTATACACTCTCATATTCTTATAAAAAAGACAAAAAAAACATATTAAATTTACAACTAATGTTCTATTTACAGAGAGGAGCTATACAAGCAAATGTCAACTTACGTGATAAAAGCAGATTTGACGCCCTCCTTCAAATCAATAGAACTTACAAAATAACCTGATTTGGCTTTCAACCTGCAAAAACATGGATGCAAGTTGTACCTCACAGACTTTCATTGGCTTTTGGAACATATACAGATATTAAGGAAATAGCTGATGCAGATTTCCCGTGCCACTACTTCAACTTCAGCCAGCATCGAGACCTGTACTCAAAAATCGACGTCAAAGAAGGTCTACTAACAGGTATGTAATACACAAACATATAAAAGAGATATAACTGATACACATATAATTTGTTACTTCTATTTGTAGATTATATTGGATACGTCCAATATGTAACTGAAATACAGAAATCAGTGAAACCAACACAAGATTCAGCTGTTTGGAGAGACATTGGTGTCCAAAATTTAGAGTAAGTGTGCACTATTTATTCTTAAAACCTATTTTTAACATTCACTCTTACAAATACTTTCTAATTCTAACAGCGGACGCACAGTAAGGTTTACTCTATGGAACCAAGATGCTTACAATTTTAGGCAGGAAGAGTATCAAAAAGCAGAGAAACCGACAATCATAGCAGTTAGCTCATGCTTAGTAAGAAACTATGGAGGTAAAATTACTACTTTATAATTATGCTTTAGGCTTTTAACCTTATCCTTAAACATCGACCTAAAATGATACAGGACTTCAGCTCTTAGCCACAGCTGCAACATCATACTATTTCAATCCAACCATACCAGAATGCGATGAAATTCGCACTGTGTAAGTTAACAAAACTATTAAAGTAAACAAAATATTTACAGTTCTAAAGGAAGCTAGAATCACATCAACTAACCATGCAGTTATGAAGAATTCTTTGATCCACCAACAATAGTAAATGTCCAGTACCAAAGATGTGCAAATCCGCAGGAAGAAAAGTACAGAAACCGCGTCACCCTAGCAGATCTAGCAAATGAAAATCCACAAAACCATCAGGTATTTAACAATTGCAATACAAACCTAATTAAACCAACAGCTAATAAAACATTTAAAAAAAACAGAATGTACGCTTCACTGTCGACGCTACAATTGACAAGATCGATACAAAAAGGGCATGGTTTTTCAAGAAATGCTTCGATTGGAAATTGAAAATCTCTCAACGTTTTCCGCATGCCCAATGCAAGCAACCATCATCTGAAGATGAAATGCTTTACAGGTAAATCAGAATATTCACACATTTCTCTGCCAACATAGATAAATGACGATATCTTTACTAAACAACGCTTTCTATACCTATTTACACAGCTATTGCTTCAGAGTACAATTGTCCGATGGCACAGCCAACGTAACAATGACCTGTTTCAGTAACGAAGCAAATTCGATAGTGAAAGATTGCAAAGAATTGCTGCAAACCATAGGGGACAAAAATTCGTACGACTACCCACCAGAACTGCTTTCTCTGCAAGGCAAAAAGATGATCTTCCAGCCGCACTTTGATCCAGAAAGTACAAAAGAAAGGCGCCTTTCCATTCTTGATACGGCTTGGGATGACACACCATTACTGACATCAGGAGATGCTAGCAGTGCTCAGAATAGTGCAGGTCCTTCCACACAAAATATAGCACAACCAATAACTACAACAACAACCACTCAACCAAGTGAACCAGTTGAAATGCAGAAAGGTCAGGCCACAACACCAACCAAACCGCTACCAGAAACTGCAACACCAATCAACACACCACCAAACATTACCCTTTCACACACCGAGCAAAGTGACACAGCTGAACTGAAACAAATTCAGAACACACCACCAGTCGAACAACCCTCTGTATCCGAAACATCAAAAGCGAAAAAAGAAACGCCTAAAAAGCATGCTAGGAGGCCCCTTTTTACAGAAGATGAAGATGCAACCACAACAACAAGTTTCAAACAAACCAAAAAAGAAGCCTAATTAGACCTGCATCGAATTGCAGCCCATCTATGTATAATAATCTAAGAACTATCTACTACTAGACTATGCTCTAAAGACACTTAACTATGTAAATATTTGTAGCTACCTAGCACCAATCATCTAAGCAAGAGTCTACCAAAAAACAGTAAGATCGATCCATATTTTGTACACCGCCTGCATAGGCGAACCTTCAAGATTAATGAAGTGCTATCCTTGCTATTTGGTGCAACAATTACCCCTCCAATCAATATATATTTATGAGTAACATGGATTAGATAAGTATCAACATCACATTCAAATTTTAACTTACTTAACACTGATAAATACCAAACATAAACATGATATTATATTAAAAACAGTTATACCCAAAAAACAAACAACATAAACCACAACCTTCATTCAACAAACAACAAATGGATATGCTTTTCCTTCCTAGCCTCAGAAGCCACATCAATCAGTCCAATGTCTTCTTATCAGTTTCTAAACTTTCCTTCATCATCTCCAAGTTCATTTCACCAAAATCATGAAACGCCAAAAAACCCTCGCCCTCCTCAATAAGCTTCTCCAACTTTTGAATCTTTTGCACCAGCTCATCACGTTGCTGGCCCCAAACCATTAGCAAACCATCATTTTCAGCGTATTGCTTGGTAAACAACAAGCGCAAACTATCCTGCAAATCATCAGAACCAGCCGCTTTTTTTAATTCTTGAAAATTGGGAGTAACGGACAAAGCATAGTTTGAAGAAAATGTCGCCATATTTGATTAAGAAAAGCGAAATTAGCGATAAAAGTTAGGGTTTCTCAGTTGAATAATCGGTTTTCCATTTGGGGAAAAAATGCCTATTTATACGGATTCACTTAACTCCAAATAATAATGGTAATAATAATTAAAGTAAAATACAAAGTATACCCTTAAATACTATTACTTAACTAAATTTAAATACAATGTATATAGTTAAATATTATTACTTAACTAAATTTAAATACAATGTATATAGTTAAATACTATTACTTAACTAAATTTAAATACAAATTTAGTCCCCCAGCCAGGGGCGCTGCCCCTTGGACCCTGCTACCAGGGGCTGCTGCCCCTGGAACCCCGCTCCCAGGGGCATTGCCCCCGAACCCCCGTCCTTAAGGGCTTCGCCCCTAACATCATAATAAATTCAAATAGGTGTGCACTCCGCACGTCTAATCCTAAATGATGTCTTATTATGACGAAATTGGTCAAACAAGTTAATCCAATTACATTAAAATATCCAACATTTTTCGCCTGGTAAAACATTATACTTTGCTTCTTACTAAAACATAAAAGGAGAAACTTAAAATACAAATACTTTGAACAAATTCACATGAAACCATTACAACAAATTCACATAAAACCATTACATAAGGAAAACAAATATATTACAACTATCAAACTATTCTATCTTATTGATACATAATCATCTCGACAATAAAAACAACCCTACAACATCGCAAAATTAACAGGCGAGCCCGCAACGCGGCGTTCAAAGCCCAACTCGTTGCTAATAAGCCCAAGCTTAAACAAACACCCCTAGAAACATGTTTTATAGAAAAAACAGGGCATTATGTGCTTGATTTTTCTTTTGAGCGTTGAGCGGGATTTCTCCCTCCTATTTTTTTCACTTAACATATAAACCCTAGATCATCTTTTACTTATTCTCAGTTGATGGCTTCCGTTCAAAAGTTTTCAAAAATCAGGTATACAATCTTGCTCTAATATCTATTTAATCATAAATTCAAGTTGTTGATGGTTTACATTAAGGGGTTGTTTGTCCGAAATTGTAACTCCTCCGGTACCACCATTAATGGTGATTTTAAACTAGATTGCATATAGACTCATTTCAATTATGTGTTAAATTTGTTTATTTTTTCTCAATGTTTGCACTTTTTATTTATTTATAATTACAAAATTTAAATTGAAATTTTAGTTAGTTTACAATTAGGGATCTGGAACATAAGGCTTAATTTTATCTTTTAGTTAGAAGTTAATCAAGTTATGGTGTATATCTGGGCTTTGTACAGAGCTTACTACCAATGTTGGATATTACGAGTAATAGTTTGTGATACTAATATTTATCTATAAGTTCAATTGTGGTAGTCCACAAAAGAAAATTAATGGCTAGTAGTTTTAAGACCCATGACTAACAATCTAACATATTGATAGGAAATCATACGAATAAGTGAATTGCTGGTTCTTGTCCCTACTGACAGTATATGTGTAACACCCCCAATTCATGGATGCAGCGGAATTCGAACTGAGTGTTACTTGACGGCACAATAGTCACAATAATAGAAAACGAACTCCAATTGAGTCGTTTTAAAAGATTTATCATTCAAATTATATAAATATCAGAGATTACAAAATGAGGTCCCAAATGGTTCCATGTTTACAAATCACATTAAATGAGTTTTTGAATGATAATAAAATTTATAGCCCTCTTTGTGACAACTGGCAAATTAGGGAGTTATTTTGAAAACCCGCATTACATTAAAGTTCGTTTATAAACTTTTATTTGAAGTTTTATTCGTAACGAACTTGTAAAACCTACATTATGGTTGATTATATTTTAAAATCTTTATGAGATTTGAAGATTTATTTTAAGGATACGATATGAATATATGTGGTGATTTAATTATGAAATTCTCATTTGGCATTACGTTGACTCCGGCACTAGGATAACCTAACAAAATTTTATGTTTTGAATTTACAGTTCGACTATATATCTATTTATTTATTGAACGTATCGTGAGATTTTAAAGTATTTGGGAACGAGCTCGGTTCGAGAAAGAGTTGGAGTATTTTAAAAGTTACGGGTTTTGGTCCGTGTAATTTACACCTAGCCACCTTACCCTAAATACAATAATACATTCATCTTTATTATTATTATTATTATTATTATTATTATTATTATTATTATTAGTAAAAAGAAAAAAAAAATTAATAAGAAGAGTAATATACAAAGCGTCCTTGTGGTCTTCTCCTGGGAACACACAAACAAACACTACATTTATCATCATCATCTTTAATAACTCTCTCTCTCTTTAACACCATAACAGCCGCCACCCTTTAATCCGATCACCACCATCACACCGCCACTCCCACCCTCGAAATATTACCACCATCTTAACCACCATCTTCCGATCTATCATTTGGTATACACCACACGCCCTAAAACCCATCTTAACACCACGAAATCTTTATAAATCCAACCCTATTATTGTTGTTTCACTAGATCCGCGAGTTCCAAGGTTTAAGAAGGTGAGAAAACGCGTTTTCACGCGTGGGTTTGACTGAGCCGAGTCAAACTCGGACTAACTCGAAATGGGGTTTAAAGATATATGATTTCTTTTAAAGATTTTGATAAGAAAATAAATTGGGTATCCATTTTGGTGTGGTTTTGACTCGGATTTGTATAAATCCTTGTTGGGGTCTTGCTTGGATTGAGGATTTGCTTGTAGTATGGTTGTTTTGGGTTATGTCGTGATCCTACGAGCCGTTTGGCTTGGTTGTGGTTCAATGGAAATCAGGCCGAGGCCCCCCTATGGGCTCGTGCCTCATGTTTCTTTCGGATCCATGGTTAGCCGCGACCCGTTTGGGTCCGGCGGTGGTTATGTTTTGTTTCCAGATTTTTTTTTTGGTACTCACTTGTGGTGATTTGGTTATTTTTGGTACCTGTTCTTGCGGCTTATATTATTGTTGGCCGAAGGTTTTAGATGGGTCGAGACCTTGTGGTCTCGACAATGAGATTATTGTTACAATTGCGTTGTTGAGGAGTTGTTGACGAATGGTAAATGTGGGGACCGATTGTGAGACGGTCAATTAGAATGACGGAGATAGGTTAGTCGGGTGCCGTAGTCGGACCCTATTGTTGTAGCACGTGATTTGGGTATTGTTGGACGGAGATTGATTACTTGGTTTGACTTGATTATTATTTTTATTTTGGACTTGGACAATGAGCCGAGAGTGATGACTCGGACATGTGACCATTTCGTATGACTCGATAAATATTTATAATCAAACGTAAATAATAAAACTCGTAATAATATTATTGGTAATATAACCGTTTATATAGATATATAGACGTGAATAACGTATATATAGATATATAAATGCGTATATTAATAATAACAAGATCACGAGTAATATTATAACAATAACGTGACTATAAATGTTATACTATGAGAGTAGTGTAATATTATTGGGAGCGTTATTATGATTAAATATTATAAATAACGAGGAAATCTTGATGTTGAGTAAATATTAAATAAAATAATATCTTTTAATAAACGAGGAAAACTATCGAGTTATACGGGGTCGTGGTCACTTGAGTCCAAGTGGATTATTATTTGTGACGTTTGTGTTGTCACGGATATATGACGATTAATACATTCACTTTCGATAACTACGTAACTTATTTAATCGACGGGTTAAATAAGAGCTATTTAGTTATTTAAATTGAGTATATTAATGGGCATCGTATCCTACGACGCCCATAAGTTGTGGTATGTGTACGAGAATAATAAATTACTAAGTATCTCGTGAGGTTGCCAAATTGACGAATTTGGTAAGCTTAACGGCATAATTAGAGAATTTATTAAACTTTGATATATACCATATAGTACTTTATGTGAAATGTGTGACCTAGGATTCGGGTATAATCTTAGAATGGTATATTAAGTAAATAGATATGGGGGATTACCAAATCGACGGATTTGATAAGCTTCGATGATTTATTTAAATAATATATTGGACTAATATTAGACCTATAGATTGTTTTATTATCCTTTTATTGTGACTTCTTGATTTGAGTTGTGTCGACCCACCACCCGTATGGATACCAAACGCCAAACTCCAAACTAATACGAGATTTATACGAGAAATGGATTTTCGGAAGTATAATGGAATACGTTCGGGTTTGGGAATATTCGATTTTGAGGAAATGATTTCTGAATAAGTTGACTTTGTTAGGTCGTGCCGAGTCCGTAGTTGCCGTCTTTTGAGTTACTATACATCTTACCTCTACCGATTTCTTATTGTTGATTTCTGGACTTGAGGTGAGTCATAGCCCCACTTTTTACTCTTGAACTATGTTTTCAACGATTGGGGTGAGAAACGTGCAAATTATTTTATGTGGACTATTATCGCTTTCATATTCTTTCTAAAACTTGCTATGCGTATGGACTAGGATGTACTGTCAGCTTTAGTCACATAGTTTTGTGTGTACTATTCAAGGTTGGCTTATTTGGTTATTGATGGATTGTCAGCTTTAGTCACATAGTTTTGTGTGTACTATTCAAGGTTGGCTTATTTGGTTATTGATGGATTGTCAGCTTTAGTCACATATATGTTGTGTGTACTATTCAAGGTTGGCTTATTTGGTTATTGGTGGATTGTCAGCTTTAGTCACATATTTGTTGTGTGTACTATTCAAGGTTGGCTTATTTGGACTGTCAGCTTTAGTCACATAGTTTCGTGTGTACTATTCAAGGTTGACTTATTTAGATACTATAGTGTGCACCTATAGGTTATTAATACTTCGGAGGTTATCCGAGTATTTATTGGTATTGCGGGGGCTACCCGAATATCTATGTTATTACGGAAGGGTATCCGTGTGTTATGTTGAGAGCGGAGGGTATCCGCAGGCTTTTAGCGAATCCTTAGTCTAGCTAGCAAGCATTTTGCGTATATGTCCACTATATTGTTAGATGAATTCAAACTTATGATCTCACCAGCGAAAGCTGACTTTTAGCACGTTTTCTCAGGAATTAAGTGATGCTCTATGGATGCTTGGATTGGAGGCTTGGCAATGGCACCCGGTTATGGATCTATTTTCTAAAACTCTGATAAAGTATTGTGGACCTACGTTTATTTCTTTTGGGCCTGACTCTGAATGAATGTTGGGATAAATGTAAACTTTAAAAACCCGTTTTGGTTGTGTTTTTCTTATGTTTACTTTATCTCGTTCTTTTATGTCTTGTGTTGGATACCAATCCCCGTAGCACCCCGAAAGCTTGTTGAGTCTTCCGCTGTATCAAATTTTGGGGGTGTTACAGATTGGTATCAGAGCCAAGGTTATAGAGAACTAGGTAAATAGATACCTAAACTATAACCGATTTTTATAGAAAACGATCCTCGACCATTGCCCGCCAGCCCGCCAAGCCGAAGCATCATTATTATTATTGAAATATATTGAGATGATTATTAGATTTGAGATTCTTGAGATGATTTGAGGATTTGAGGTTTATTGATTTAGTGATGTGATGACGTTTTGAGGAATTATATGCGTTTCGAGGAATTATATGCGTTTTGAGGAATTATATGGCTTAATTATTTTATGAATGATTTTTGTAATGCTGTATTTGAAACTCTTTACTGAGATTATATAATTGGGATTTTATGATGATTTTTGATGCGATATTTTGAGTTCGCGCTTTAGTTGTTTTGAAACACTTACACCTACCCTACGCCGTTGTCACAAATTATAGCCTCCTTTGCACGTGTTGTTGTTAAGAATTGTTATTGCTGGTACGCGTCGCCCTTCGTAGATCACTATGGCCCCTGATGACCCATACGTGATGGTCATGCGTTCAGCCACTACTATTTTATCGTTCCATTGTCGCCCTAAGTCGCCGACTTTATCGCCTCGTGGTTCACCTGCTCGGAGATGACGAGTGATGGAGTACCCCTTCGACGAGGAGTACGAGGGTGAGCGGGAGAAGGATGATCCTCAAGAGGAGGAGATGCCTGATGATGATGGTTTGTTAGCACCGCCAGCTCAGGCTTAGGAGCCTGATGCCCCGATACGTCCGTTAGAGCCGGTTTCACCTGATCATCCGTTTTTGTTTGATTCACCACCTGGTAGTCCTGTGGTGTCGGATGCACCTTCTGAGGTTTCTGCTGAGCATGCAGAGTAGGGTGAGACTGGTAGGATGTGGGCTCAGATTACTGCACAGGGCGAGAGGATCTCGCGGATGTCTGACCGACTTGAGATGGTCATTGCCGAGTTTATTATTGAGTTGTTGCGGATTTGAGGAGTCTACGCCAGCATCGTGGCTAGATCGATTTGGAATCAGGTTGTTGTGTTGCTACACAAGCCAAGGAGTATTTGGTTAGGAGAGCTAGTTAGTATATCTCTTATGTCATGATAGTCGGATTGTACGTTCGTCTCGTATGGAACGATTAGTATCTATTATGCCTGTTGGTAGTATGGAACGATGTATTGATCGCTACTTATGGACGATGGTGAGCTCGTATGATATTTTACGGTTTTTGGCGTACATGGAGAGTTGTGTTCCTATTTGCGTGGTTGATATTGTCTTGGAATTATATTAATGGCTGTACGACGAAACCCTGTCAGAGCTACCCGAACTGGTACGGCAGCGACTACCCCTGGTCGCCGAGGACGTCGTCCTACTCGAAATGTTGAGACCCCTACTCCTGACAACCTGGACACTACCAACCGCAACAACAGGAATCAAAATGTTGATATTCAGGGAGACGATGATCATGATCCACTTAATGCACCTACTGTGGATCAAGCAATGATCAATCAACTTGTGGAGCAACGAGTTGCTGAGCTACTAGCTGAGTCAAATCATTCCAACAATTCTGCTGGAACATTTCCATCTGTTCGTGCTAATGGATGTAACTACAAGGAGTTTAAAATTTGTGGACCTATTGAGTTTGGTGGAACTGAAGGAGTGGTTTACTTGGTCAGGTGGATTGAGAAGACTGAGTCAGTGTTTAATGTTAGTGGTTGTGCGGAGACTGCGAATGTGAAGTTTGCTTCTTTTACTTTCAAGGATGAAGCTTTAACTTGGTGGAACAATTACCGAAATTCGGTTGGGAGTGATGTGGTTTATGCTATGACTTGGGAGCAATTTAAGTCTTTGTTGATTCAGACTTACTACCCAAGAAAT
Source organism: Artemisia argyi (assembly GCA_030686995.1). Lineage (NCBI taxonomy): Eukaryota > Viridiplantae > Streptophyta > Magnoliopsida > Asterales > Asteraceae > Artemisia > Artemisia argyi. The sequence continues at coordinate 7,484,080 of CM060690.1, forward strand.
GAGGTTAAGAAGCTGGAGATTGAGTTTTGGAATCACAAAGTGAAGGGTACTGATATGGCGACTTACAATCGTCGTTACCAGGAGTTGGCCTTACTTTGCCCCGATATGGTTAGAACTGAGACTCAAAAGATTGAGCGGTATATCGATGGGTTGCCTGTGGCTATAAGGAATGATGTGATTGCTGCTAGACCTGCAAATATCCATGAGACCATCACAATCGCTCAACAATTAATGGATTCATTAGAATTGGAAGGAGCTGATAAGGATAAGAATGGAAGAGAAAGAGAGACCATCACCCTAAGGGTAATGATCACCGAAACAAGCGACAAGCTGTTGCTAAGGCTTAAGCTATTGGGAATGGAGATAAAAGGAACCAAAATGGTGATGCACCCAAGTGTGGTCGTTGCTACAAGAATCGTACGGGACAATGTACTGTGATTTGTCAGAGTTGCTCAAGGAGAGGACATGCAGCTAGGGATTGTAGAGCACGACCTCTTGCTATGGTTCAAGCTGCTCCTGAAGTGAGAAGTAAGGCAGACGTTACTTGTTATGGATGTGGAAAGAAGGAACATTATAGGAATGAATGTAGGGAATCGTAGAACCGAGGAAATCAAGGATCGGGTGGTAATGGGTACAATCATGGAAACCGTGGAGTTGGAGGAAACCGTGGACGACAAGATAATGGGGACCAACGTGTGGAAGCTGGAACTGCTCATGGAAGAGTGTATGCACTCAGGAACGAGAGAGGAGAAGATCCGAACATCGTTACTGATACGTTCCTTCTCAATAATCGTTATGCTTCCATACTATTGGATACTGGTGCCGATAGAAGTTTTGTGTCCACTACGTTTGTACCCTTACTAGAGAAAACCCCGATGGCCTTAGGAATTGGTTATGATGTAGAGTTAGCTAATGGGAACATAGAAAGGATTAAGACTATCATTCGCGGTTGCACGTTAAATTTCTTGAATCACCCTTTCAACATAGATCTTCTACCCGTCACACTAGGAAGTTTTGATGTCATTATTGGTATGGATTGGTTGTCGAAGTATCGTGCCCATATACTTTGCGATGAGAAGATCGTGCGAGTGCCTTACGGCAAGGAGATTCTGAACATACCAGGAGATCAAAAGGAATTAAGAGGCCCATCTAGATTAGCGGTCATATCTTGCACTAAATTACCGAAGCTAATGGAAAAAGGATGTTGCCTTTTCTTAGCTCAAATTTCTGAGAAATGAGGGAAGGAGAATAAGGAAAGGTGCATTGGAGATGTGCCTATAGTTCATGATTTTTCGGATGTGTTTCCCGATGATTTGTCGGGAATCCCGCCTCCTAGACAAGTAGAGTTTCAGATTGAGTTGATACCTGGTGCTGCACCTGTAGCACGAACGCCTTATCGTCTTGCACCTACTGAATTGGAAGAGTTGTCGAAACAATTAGCGGAGTTAGCCGAAAATGGATTTATAAGACCAAGTTCTTCACTTTGGGGAGCCCCGGTCTTATTCGTGAAAAAGAAGGATGGATCGTTTCGTATGTGTATCGATTATCGAGAGCTGAACAAGTTAACGGTGGAGAGTAGATACCCGTTATCGAGGATCGACGACTTGTTCGACCAGCTCCAAGGATCGAGTGTGTATTCAAAGATCGATCCGAGATCAGGATATCATCAGCTTCAAGTTCACGAGGAAGATATTCCGAAAACGGCTTTCAGAACCCGTTTCGGGCATTAAGAGTTTCAGGTGATGCCGTTTGGGTTGACTAACGCACCGGCGGTATTCATGGACCTCATGAATCGGGTGCGTAAGCCTTACTTAGATAAGTTCGTGATTGTGTTCATCGATGACATTCTAATTTATTCGAAGAATGAAAAGGAGCATGAGGAGCATCTAAGGCTTTTCTTAGAATTGCTCAGGGGGGAGAAACTGTATGCTAAATTTTCTAAATGTGAAATTTGGATTCCGACGGTACAATTTCTGGGTCATGTGATTGATAGACAAGGAGTTCATGTAGATCTTGCTAAGATTGAAGCGATTAAAGATTGGGCTGTACCTACGACCCCAACAGAAGTTCGTCAATTTTTGGGATTAGCCGGTTATTACCGAAGATTCATTGAGGGATTTTCGAAGATAGCAAAACTGTTGACCAAATTGACTCAAAAGAGCGTCAAGTACGAATGGGGAGATAAGGAAGAGGAAGCATTTCAATTACTTAAGGAGATGTTATGTAGTGCTCCTATCTTGGCGTTACCTGAAGGTAGCGAAGACTTTGTCGTCCATTGTGATGCTTCGCATAAAGGTTTGGGAGCTGTGTTAATGCAACGAGAGAAAGTGATAGTTTATGCTTCCCGACAGCTCAAGAAGCACGAGAAGAACTACACCACCCATGATTTGGAGTTAGGTGTTGTGGTTTTTGCTTTAAGGATATGGAGACATTACTTGTATGGAACCAAGTGTGTAGTGTTTACTGACCACAAAGGTCTACAACACATCTTGAATCAAAAAGAGCTCAACTTGAGACAACGACGTCGGATTGAGTTGCTAAGCGATTATGATTATGAAATTCGTTACCATCCTAGTAAAGCAAACGTCGTTGCTGATGCTCTTAGTCGAAAGGAGAGAATTCCACCGTTACGAGTTAGGTCATTAGGAATGACTATCGTATCGCCATTACCGTCTCAAATATTAGAAGCTCAAACGGAAGCGTTGAAAGCAGAAAATCGACCTGCTGAGAACATATTTGGGATGGCAGAAAATGAGAAGGGATTTGTTAAGCGTTCTGATGGATTGTTATGTTTTGGAGATCGGATTTGGGTACCTTTGTATGGAGGAATTCGGGAGTTGATTATGCATGAGTCGCATAAGTCAAGGTACTCTATTCATCCTGGGTCCGACAAGATGTATCAGGACCTTAAGAAGTTCTATTGGTGGCCAAATATGAAGGCAGATATAGCGTTGTACGTTAGTAAGTGTTTGACTTGCTCTAAGATTAAGGCAGAACATCAAAGACCGTCAGGATTACTGACGCAACCAGAACTTCCAGTCTGGAAATGGGAGCGGATTACTATGGACTTCATTACCAAATTACCAAAAACAGCTAGCGGTTGTGACGCTATCTGGGTAATTGTGGATCGTCTGACAAAGTCTGCTCATTTCCTGACGATTAGTGAAGATGATAGTGTCGACAAACTTGCGAGGTTGTATGTGAAGGAAATTATTTCTCGTCATGGAGTCCCGATATCGATTATTTCTGATCGCGATAGCCGCTTTACGTCAGCTTTGTGGCGATCACTTCAAACGGCTTTGGGGACGAGACTTGATATGAGTACTGCATATCATTCCCAAACCGATGGTCAAAGCGAGAGGACCATTCAGACGTTAGAGGATATGCTTCGTGCATGCATCATAGACTTTGGTAAAGGCTGGGAGAGATACTTGCCCCTTGCGGAATTCTCCTATAATAATAGCTACCACACAAGTCTTAAAGCTGCACCATTTGAAACCTTGTATGGCAGAAAGTGTTGTTCGCCTATTGGTTGGGCAGAAGTTGGAGATAGCCAACTCACAGCCCTGAACTTATCTTGGAAACTACAGAGAAAGTAGCTCAGATTCGTGATCGGTTGCAAGCAGCCAGAGATAGGCAGAAAAGTTACGCCGATCAGAGACGTAAGCCCTTAGAATTCCAGGTTGGAGACACAGTGATGCTGAAAGTCTCGCCTTGGAAGGGTGTGATACGTTTCGGGAAACGTGGAAAACTCAACCCACGCTACATTGGACCATTTCTTTTTTTTTTTTGAAAGAATTGGGCCCGTGGCTTATATGTTGGAATTACCACAGGAACTGAGTAAAGTGCACGATGTGTTTCATATTAGTAATTTGAAGAAGTGTCTTTCTGATTAGATGCCGGTTTTACCGATGAAAGATATTTGTGTTGATGAGAAATTGAACTTTGTGGAAGTGCCGATTGAGATTTTGGACCGAGAGATTAAGCGACTCATGCGAAGTCGCATTCCACTCGTCAAGGTTCGTTCTAATTCCCGACATGGACCGGAATTTACGTGAGAACGTGAGGACGAGTTCCGAAAGAGATATCCGAAGCTTTTCACTTCGTAGATAGATTGTTCCGAGAGAAACCCGGGACGGGTTTCTTCTGAGACTGGGAGGATGTGACAACTGGCAAATTAGGGAGTTATTTTGAAAACCCGCATTACATTAAAGTTCGTTTATAAACTTTTATTTGAAGTTTTATTCGTAACGAACTTGTAAAACCTACATTATGGTTGATTATATTTTAAAATCTTTATGAGATTTGAAGATTTATTTTAAGGATACGATATGAATATATGTGGTGATTTAATTATGAAATTCTCATTTGGCATTACGTTGACTCCGGCACTAGGATAACCTAACAAAATTTTATGTTTTGAATTTACGGTTCGACTATATATCTATTTATTTATTGAACGTATCGTGAGATTTTAAAGTATTTGGGAACGAGCTCGGTTCGAGAAAGAGTTGGAGTATTTTAAAAGTTACGGGTTTTGGTCCGTGTAATTTACACCTAGCCACCTTACCCTAAATACAATAATACATTCATCTTTATTATTATTATTATTATTATTAGTAAAAAGAAAAAAAAAATTAATAAGAAGAGTAATATACAAAGCGTCCTTGTGGTCTTCTCCTGGGAACACACAAACAAACACTACATTTATCATCATCATCTTTAATAACTCTCTCTCTCTTTAACACCATAACAGCCGCCACCCTTTAATCCGATCACCACCATCACACCGCCACTCCCACCCACGAAATATTACCACCATCTTAACCACCATCTTCCGATCTATCATTTGGTATACACCACACGCCCTAAAACCCATCTTAACACCACGAAATCTTTATAAATCCAACCCTATTATTGTTGTTTCACTAGATCCGCGAGTTCCAAGGTTTAAGAAGGTGAGAAAACGCGTTTTCACGCGTGGGTTTGACTGAGCCGAGTCAAACTCGGACTAACTCGAAATGGGGTTTAAAGATATATGATTTCTTTTAAAGATTTTGATAAGAAAATAAATTGGGTATCCATTTTGGTGTGGTTTTGACTCGGATTTGTATAAATCCTTGTTGGGGTCTTGCTTGGATTGAGGATTTGCTTGTAGTTTGGTTGTTTTGGGTTATGTCATGATCCTACGAGCCGTTTGGCTTGGTTGTGGTTCGATGGAAATCAGGCCGAGGCCCCCCTATGGGCTCGTGCCTCATGTTTCTTTCGGATCCATGGTTAGCCGCGACCCGTTTGGGTCCGGCGGTGGTTATGTTTTGTTTCCAGATTTTTTTTTTGGTACTCACTTGTGGTGATTTGGTTATTTTTGGTACCTGTTCTTGCGGCTTATATTATTGTTGGCCGAAGGTTTTAGATGGGTCGAGACCTTGTGGTCTCGACAATGAGATTATTGTTACAATTGCGTTGTTGAGGAGTTGTTGACGAATGGTAAATGTGGGGACCGATTGTGAGACGGTCAATTAGAATGACGGAGATAGGTTAGTCGGGTGCCGTAGTCGGACCCTATTGTTGTAGCACGTGATTTGGGTATTGTTGGACGGAGATTGATTACTTGGTTTGACTTGATTATTATTTTTATTTTGGACTTGGACAATGTGCCGAGAGTGATGACTCGGACATGTGACCATTTCGTATGACTCGATAAATATTTATAATCAAACGTAAATAATAAAACTCGTAATAATATTATTGGTAATATAACCGTTTATATAGATATATAGACGTGAATAACGTATATATAGATATATAAATGCGTATATTAATAATAACAAGATCACGAGTAATATTATAACAATAACGTGACTATAAATGTTATACTATGAGAGTAGTGTAATATTATTGGGAGCGTTATTATGATTAAATATTATAAATAACGAGGAAATCTTGATGTTGAGTAAATATTAAATAAAATAATATCTTTTAATAAACGAGGAAAACTATCGAGTTATACGGGGTCGTGGTCACTTGAGTCCAAGTGGATTATTATTTGTGACGTTTGTGTTGTCACGGATATATGACGATTAATACATTCACTTTCGATAACTACGTAACTTATTTAATCGACGGGTTAAATAAGAGCTATTTAGTTATTTAAATTGAGTATATTAATGGGCATCGTATCCTACGACGCCCATAAGTTGTGGTATGTGTACGAGAATAATAAATTACTAAGTATCTCGTGAGGTTGCCAAATTGACGAATTTGGTAAGCTTAACGGCATAATTAGAGAATTTATTAAACTTTGATATATACCATATAGTACTTTATGTGAAATGTGTGACCTAGGATTCGGGTATAATCTTAGAATGGTATATTAAGTAAATAGATATGGGGGATTACCAAATCGACGGATTTGATAAGCTTCGATGATTTATTTAAATAATATATTGGACTAATATTAGACCTATAGATTGTTTTATTATCCTTTTATTGTGACTTCTTGATTTGAGTTGTGTCAACCCACCACCCGTATGGATACCAAACGCCAAACTCCAAACTAATACGAGATTTATACGAGAAATGGATTTTCGGAAGTATAATGGAATACGTTCGGGTTTGGGAATATTCGATTTTGAGGAAATGATTTCTGAATAAGTTGACTTTGTTACGTCGTGCCGAGTCCGTAGTTGCCGTCTTTTGAGTTACTATACATCTTACCTCTACCGATTTCTTATTGTTGATTTCTGGACTTGAGGTGAGTCATAGCCCCACTTTTTACTCTTGAACTATGTTTTCAACGATTGGGGTGAGAAACGTGCAAATTATTTTATGTGGACTATTATCGCTTTCATATTCTTTCTAAAACTTGCTATGCGTATGGACTAGGATGTACTGTCAGCTTTAGTCACATAGTTTTGTGTGTACTATTCAAGGTTGGCTTATTTGGTTATTGATGGATTGTCAGCTTTAGTCACATAGTTTTGTGTGTACTATTCAAGGTTGGCTTATTTGGTTATTGATGGATTGTCAGCTTTAGTCACATATATGTTGTGTGTACTATTCAAGGTTGGCTTATTTGGTTATTGGTGGATTGTCAGCTTTAGTCACATATTTGTTGTGTGTACTATTCAAGGTTGGCTTATTTGGACTGTCAGCTTTAGTCACATAGTTTCGTGTGTACTATTCAAGGTTGACTTATTTAGATACTATAGTGTGCACCTATAGGTTATTAATACTTCGGAGGTTATCCGAGTATTTATTGGTATTGCGGGGGCTACCCGAATATCTATGTTATTACGGAAGGGTATCCGTGTGTTATGTTGAGAGCGGAGGGTATCCGCAGGCTTTTAGCGAATCCTTAGTCTAGCTAGCAAGCATTTTGCGTATATGTCCACTATATTGTTAGATGAATTCAAACCTATGATCTCACCAGCGAAAGCTGACTTTTAGCACGTTTTCTCAGGAATTAAGTGATGCTCTATGGATGCTTGGATTGGAGGCTTGGCAATGGCACCCGGTTATGGATCTATTTTCTAAAACTCTGATAAAGTATTGTGGACCTACGTTTATTTCTTTTGGGCCTGACTCTGAATGAATGTTGGGATAAATGTAAACTTTAAAAACCCGTTTTGGTTGTGTTTTTCTTATGTTTACTTTATCTCGTTCTTTTATGTCTTGTGTTGGATACCAATCCCCGTAGCACCCCGAAAGCTTGTTGAGTCTTCCGCTGTATCAAATTTTGGGGGTGTTACACTCTTGAGCATCCGTGTCCTTCCGTGCCATCCTTGATCGTCATGAACCTGAAATACATGCTTGAGAGGTCAACACAAAGGTTGAGTGATATTCATAGAGTTTGTTTAATGTTTGAACATAATGTGTTGGTAGTTAAATCGTTGAACACAATAATCGTAGTGTTTGTAGTTAAATCGTTTGAACACAATAATCGTAGTGTTTGTAGTTAAATCGTTTGAACACAATAATCGTAGTGTTTGTAGTTAAATCGTTTGAACACAATAATCGTAGTGTAAGCTATAGACTCACACTCATAGTTAGAAAACAAAGATGGGCTACATTGTTATATGCCCGGAAAGGTTATTAATTCACTAAGCTTATGACACCAAAACGTTAACGTGTACCAATATCGATCGGCAGATTTATCCCGGTAGGTACTTTGCCGTCATACCTAATGTCTCAAATATTAATGCATTTGTTTGAACTTAGTCAAAACAAATGGGATTCGTCAATCCCAATAGGCCTATTCACAATATTCGCGCTCACTTGCAAGTAACCCTCGCAAGTGATTAAATGGTTCATAATAAGGGATCTTGGTTTGGCAAGGATGTTACTTAGTGATAATAAAACATAGTCGAATAGCATACAGTAGAAAGCATTGTGTTCGAGTAGAAAAATAATAGCATGTATTCCCCCCAAGGGTTTGTAAAATAGTTAAACAATAGAAAGTGGGGCTATGAACTCACCTTAAGTTGGATAGCAAGTAATGAAGGTGATGGTTGGATCGTGTAGGTTTCTACGAGCAACCTATAATAGAATGTCGCGACTTAGGATTTGAGTAATGAATATAACGGAGTGCCTATATATATATATATCTTGCATTTAGTCCATGATGTGGTATGATGTATATTGTAAGTCTTTGAAAGAAAAGATTCATGAACATGTATGTTTTGTATATCGTTTACTACCGTTCGGGCCGACATAATTCAGAAGTCATGTTAGTAAGCGTTCGAGGAGCCAGGACACTTTAATTCGTAAATCCACAACTCAACTCGACGGCTTACATAATGAACTCCTCACATGAGGCTCCCTACTATTGTAGTAGTTGATAAAATATATAGATATAAGTTTTGATCCGAAAAGTTACATGTCCGATATTTGAATAAACTTAGGAAAGTTTATTAGTACATGAAGATTGTTATTAGGGGTAGTTTCATAAGTCTTGTATGACCATTTTCTCTTTGTAATATCTCATGGTTCCTTTTTAAGTGAAGTAGATCCAAATTGCTTGTTCAAGTTATCGGCTAATTCATTGTTTCATGTTTACACCTATGTAAGTTGGTATGGTCATTTCGTCATGGCCTAGCCATGACCTTTGGTCCTTGTTCCAAGGTCATGAGACACAACCTTGGCTCTAGCCATGGTGGTGGTCTTGATTATAGTTCATAAGACCTCCTGTTCCTTTTAAAGTATAACAATAATATAGTGACTTGTATATATGTAAATAGCTGTTAAGAAACTGAGAAATATCTCACTCAGAAAGCGTTTTCAAGGCTCGAGCCTCTTTAGTCCTGAAGGAAAACGTGATTCCGGACAACTTTCATGTTTTAACTTTTTCATGAAACGGACCAGAAAGGCCTCTTTTTGCATGTTTAAAGTTTCTGTAACAGAAAGTTTTGGCAGCTTTGTCGCAAAGTTTTGGTAATTTCAAATGGGCGTAACTTTTGACTCGTATACTCGTTTTGGGTGGTTCAAGTTGCTACGGTTTCCTTGTTAAGTCCTCTACTGTAATATGTAATGATCAAATATCATATTTTTACCATTTTGATCAGGTCTTACCAAGAAAGTCACTAGTTTGCTTGTTATAGTAACTTGTCTTATCAATCATGTACAATAACTTGTTTTACTCACTTTTATACATCATGGACATGAATACAAGACATAATATAGCACAAATAATATGTAAATAACATGAATATGATTATTTAACAAGAATCATGTTAGGGTTTGGCTTACAACTTTTGGCTTTCAAAGATGAAAGGAAGTTAACATGTAAGGAAAAGGACTTTGATAGACTTGCTTCAACCCACTTCACTTCATGCAATCTTTCTACCCTTGTAATCTTGAAAGAGAGATGATGAAATTTGAGGTGACTTGAGTAGATTCAAACTCAAGAGAAATCACCAAAGTTTATGTAGTTTGGAAGTAGTTTTGATGAATCAAAACCAAACTAGTGTTTCTATGTTGTTGTAGCACTTGATTCTTGGATGGAACTTGGAGTAAATGAGCTAAGGATGAGATGATGGTGTGTTTTTATGTGTGTGGGACGTTGGAATGGCCAAGGAGGGGGAGAGAAGGCTTAAATAAGGTCTTGAGGAGGTTAGAACCTTGACTAGTCAACACTTGCTCACCAAGTTGAACACATGTTCACATCTTAAGGCTTAAAGCATGGGATTAAGCCACTTAGGGGCTGAATCCCCCCCCCTAAGTCGGTTTGCCAAGCTTGGGGAGCAAGGGTGGACTTTTGATGATATTATCCAAGTTATTGAGTTAGTTTTGGCTCCGTAAAATGCTAACCGTAAATGGTTAAGCCACGAAACGTAAAACCGGGTATCGTAAAAATACAAAACTTGGAAGAATGGTTAAACATGTCAAAATACTCCATAATAAAATATAAAATGAGTGGTAGGTTCCATTGGGGTGGTAAAACCCTGCTAAAAACTGGAAACACGGGTCTAAAACGCGTAATACGTAAAACGTACGAATATTGCGTAAAATTGAGAAAAGTAAAATGTTACTTTTCTAATAGGATAAAAATGATTTAAAAAGACTTATAATGTCTAGACTGGGCTCAGTCTAGTGTCGGTTGGTATTAAATGTCTTTTAGACATCAAACCGTAAGCCTAAAAATCAAGGAATGACTTATAAAATCAAGGAATGATTTTTGGTCAATGGAGGAGGGAAAAATATGTTGACTTTTTCTAATAAGTTGAAAACTCAGATAGTCTTAGAAATGCGGTGCAGGTATAGGCTAAGGTTACGGCTGAGTAAAAACGCTTAAAACTGAAAATTTCAGTTTTTCACGGCCGAGGTTTATTTTGGTCATGTTTTTCTCAGTCATGATTTATTCTCAAATAAATCATGAGTGTGTCAAACATTTTTCTGATACGGGGAAAATTAACGCGACCGAATTTCGTTGTGCGTAGAATTTTTGAATGACGTTTTACCCTAAAACGTGTAATTCCGTGTAATTCCTTAATAACTTTCACGAAAATGAGCTTATGAATGTCAAACTTTTAATTTGCCATGGAAATGATTTATCACTTGAGCCCAAGAAATAAAAATCAAATTTCGGGAAAATTTTCGGGAAAAATGAATAGTAAAAGTGAATAGTAAAATTTTCCGGAAATAGTAATTATCCTGAAAAATGTGAATTGTTACAGTCTCTACCCCTTACGGGAACTTCGTCCCGAAGTTTAGTTTATGTCATGGTTTGAAGCGATGTCGGTGAAAAGATAGGATTTCTTGTGGCGAATATAATGTAGGTATCATGCCATACCCGAGCAATGTAATGTAGGTATCATGCCATACCCGAGCAATGTAATGTAGGTATCAAGCCATACCCGAGCAATGTAATGTAGGTATCAAGCCATACCCGAGCAATGTAATGTAGGTTGACTTCATACTTATGTTATTTTGGATACAAATAAGCCCACTTGTTTATAATTCTTTATTTACATAGAGAGGCATCCCAAACAATGTAAATACGGAAATATAAACTTATGGTTTGGTGATTTACAATTTCTTTATTTAAATGAAAAGGCATCCCAATCCATTCAAATAATTACAAATCATCCTACTTAAGAATTCCCAACCCAACATTCATACTTAGCCGGTGAGTTACAAGGTAGTGTATTACAAGATGATACTGGTGTTCCAAAAGTACAAGATGAATATTCAATCTTGTAAAGCTGATGAGGGTACTTGTGGTGTAACTAAGGATGATTTGAGCTTTAAAAGTGCATCAAGATCTGTTAATGAGCTTGTGTTTGCCACAGTTGTGAAGGTAATGTTGTGATATGTTGATGAACAAAAGTGCTTAGTGTATGCTTAATGTTAATATTGGTAGAGATGTCAAGTTTGCTTTAAAATTTTAAAAAATTTTAAAGGTTTATGACGGGATGGTATCCTTAGGACCTAAACAGGATAGTACTTCAACAGGATGAAGAGAATAATTGATAACTATCCTAAGATAGTATTTCGGATTATCTCATAAATGAAAACTTTCAAGAATGAAATTAGGTAGTACAAATAAGGTGTTAAGATTTCGCTGAGTTGTAAGACACTATCGTGTCTCTAGATCATTTTAATGTATTCTGGTGGTTTATCGTGTTCATGTAGGAAATCAACCTAAACATAACCCTATTACAACTATTCTCAGTATTTGAAAATTTTAAGTCGAATATAGTTAGTCAGACTATATTCCACTGTCCCTAGGTTAAATATAGGTGACTAGTCTATATTTAGCCGAGGTTCGATAAAATTTTCAAATACCTAAATTAGGTATACTTGTGATATGTCCGTTGCTTTTGAGAAACTGTCCACTAAACAAAGGCGATGTCAAACCCTTCAGTTGCAAGTCCCGCCCATACAAGACTTGTAACCCATGTTATCACATTCCATCGCATAGAAGATAGTACGGGTAGATACGTGTGTGGAAAGGAAGTTTTAAGTAATTCTAAAACAGTCCATACTTGGCCAGGATCACGAGCTTTTAACAATGATGGTTTCATAAGAAAACTTTGATGAATGTAGAGCTGAACTTCAGCTTTTGTAGGTGGTGGATTAGTTTGTCATTTAGAAATCTCATATTTCTAGTTTGGAAATCGTTAGATTGTGATGGGTTTTTGATATCATATGAAATGATATTGATGAGGTGATGGAATAATTCTAGAGACCATTGCACAAATCACAATGTCTCGGAAGTAGATTAGACCATTGTGCAATTCACAATGTCTAGGAAGTAGGTTAGACCATTGTGTGACTCAAAACATTTGAGAAATGATTAAGACCATTGTATCATACAATGTCCTGGAAAATAGACGAGACCATTATAATCAGTTACAATGTCCGGGGAATAGGAAAGACCATTGTAATCAGTTACAATGTCTTGGACATAAAATGTTGGAGTAGGAACATGATTGGGAGAATCTGGTTGTGTTGTAATGCCCTAGAATAGGCATACGCAGATATGTTTTGTCCATTGTTTAGATAAATGATTGAAAATAAACCGAGTTTATATATCAATATACTAATATGTTCATGTAGTATAAAATGCTTACGGGGAAATGCTCAATTATGTTTAGGGTACATATATCAATATGCAATTATGTTTGTGTAGCATAAAAATGTCTACGGGGAAATGCTCAAAATGGGTATATATGAATATACTAATATGTTTGTGTAGCATAACATGCTTACTAAGTTCATAATCGTCTGGAGGATGGAAGACACGAAGAGCGGAAGGCTATAAAAATGTTTTTGCTTGTGATTGTAGTTATAGTTTAGGTCTCAATTAGACCTGTTTCTCTATAACTATGGCTCTGGTACCAATCTGTAACACCCCCAATTCATGGATGCAGCGGAATTCGAACTGGGTGTTACTTGACGGCACAATAGTCACAATAATAGAAAACGAACTCCAATTGAGTTGTTTTAAAAGATTTATCATTCAAATTATATAAATATCAGAGATTACAAAATGAGGTCCCAAATGGTTCCATGTTTATAAATCACATTAAATGAGTTTTTGAATGATAATAAAATTTATAGCCCTCTTGAGCATCCGTGTCCTTCCGTGCCATCCTTGATCGTCATGAACCTGAAATACATGCTTGAGAGGTCAACACAAAGGTTGAGTGATATTCATAGAGTTTGTTTAATGTTTGAACATAATGTGTTGGTAGTTAAATCGTTGAACACAATAATCGTAGTGTTTGTAGTTAAATCGTTTGAACACAATAATCATAGTGTTTGTAGTTAAATCGTTTGAACACAATAATCGTAGTGTTTGTAGTTAAATCGTTTGAACACAATAATCGTAGTATTTGTAGTTAAATCGTTTGAACACAATAATCGTAGTGTGAGCTATAGACTCACACTCATAGTTAGAAAACAAAGATGGGCTACATTGTTATATGCCCGGAAAGGTTATTAATTCACTAAGCTTATGACACCAAAACGTTAACGTGTACCAATATCGATCGGCAGATTTATCCCGGTAGGTACTTTGCCGTCATACCTAATGTCTCAAATATTAATGCATTTGTTTGAACTTAGTCAAAACAAATGGGATTCGTCAATCCCAATAGGCCTATTCACAATATTCGCGCTCACTTGCAAGTAACCCTCGCAAGTGATTAAATGGTTCATAATAAGGGATCTTGGTTTGGCAAGGATGTTACTTAGTGATAATAAAACATAGTCGAATAGCATACAGTAGAAAGCATTGTGTTCGAGTAGAAAAATAATAGCATGTATTCCCCCCAAGGGTTTGTAAAATAGTTAAACAATAGAAAGTGGGGCTATGAACTCACCTTAAGTTGGATAGCAAGTAATGAAGGTGATGGTTGGATCATGTAGGTTTCTACGAGCAACCTATAATAGAATGTCGCGACTTAGGATTTGAGTAATGAATATAACGGAGTGCCTATATATATATATATATATATATCTTGCATTTAGTCCATGATGTGGTATGATGTATATTGTAAGTCTTTGAAAGAAAAGATTCATGAACATGTATGTTTTGTATATAGTTTACTACCGTTCGGGCCGACATAATTCAGAAGTCATGTTAGTAAGCGTTCGAGGAGCCAGGACACTTTAATTCGTAAATCCACAACTCAACTCGACGGCTTACATAATGAACTCCTCACATGAGGCTCCCTACTATTGTAGTAGTTGATAAAATATATAGATATAAGTTTTGATCCGAAAAGTTACATGTCCGATATTTGAATAAACTTAGGAAAGTTTATTAGTACATGAAGATTGTTATTAAGGGTAGTTTCATAAGTCTTGTATGACCATTTTCTCTTTGTAATATCTCATGGTTCCTTTTTAAGTGAAGTATATCCAAATTGCTTGTTCAAGTTATCGGCTAATTCATTGTTTCATGTTTACACCTATGTAAGTTGGTATGGTCATTTCGTCATGGCCTAGCCATGACCTTTGGTCCTTGTTCCAAGGTCATGAGACACAACCTTGGCTCTAGCCATGGTGGTGGTCTTGATTATAGTTCATAAGACCTCTTGTTCCTTTTAAAGTATAACCATAATATAGTGACTTGTATATATGTAAATAGCTGTTAAGAAACTGAGAAATATCTCACTCAGAAAGCGTTTTCAAGGCTCGAGCCTCTTTACCACTGAAGGAAAACGTGATTCCAGACAACTTTCGTGTTTTAACTTTTTCATGAAACGGACCAGAAAGGCCTCTTTTTGCGTGTTTAAAGTTGCTGTAACAGAAAGTTTTGGCAGCTTTATCGCAAAGTTTTGGTAATTTCAAATGGGCGTAACTTTTGACTCGTATACTCGTTTTGGGTGGTTCAAGTTGCTACGGTTTCCTTGTTAAGTCCTCTACTGTAATATGTAATGATCAAATATCATATTTTTACCATTTTGATCAGGTCTTACCAAGAAAGTCACTAGTTTGTTTGTTATAGTAACTTGTCTTATCAATCATGTACAATAACTTGTTTTACTCACTTTTATACATCATGGACATGAATACAAGACATAATATAGCACAAATAATATGTAAATAACATGAATATGATTATTTAACAAGAATCATGTTAGGGTTTGGCTTACAACTTTTGGCTTTCAAAGATGAAAGGAAGTTAACATGTAAGGAAAAGGACTTTGATAGACTTGCTTCAACCCACTTCACTTCATGCAATCTTTCTACCCTTGTAATCTTGAAAGAGAGACGATGAAATTTGAGGTGACTTGAGTAGATTCAAACTCAAGAGAAATCACCAAAGTTTATGTAGTTTGGAAGTAGTTTTGATGAATCAAAACCAAACTAGTGTTTCTATGTTGTTGTAGCACTTGATTCTTGGATGGAACTTGGAGTAAATGAGCTAAGGATGAGATGATGGTGTGTTTTTATGTGTGTGGGACGTTGGAATGGCCAAGGAGGGGGAGAGAAGGCTTAAATAAGGTCTTGAGGAGGTTAGAACCTTGACTAGTCAACACTTGCTCACCAAGTTGAACACATGTTCACATCTTAAGGCTTAAAGCATGGGATTAAGCCACCTAGGGGCTGAATCCCCCCCCCCCCTAAGTCGGTTTGCCAAGCTTGGGGAGCAAGGGTGGACTTTTGATGATATTATCCAAGTTATTGAGTTAGTTTTGGCTCCGTAAAATGCTAACCGTAAATGGTTAAGCCACGAAACGTAAAACCGGGTATCGTAAAAATACGAAACTTGGAAGAATGGTTAAACATGTCAAAATACTCCATAATAAAATATAAAATGAGTGGTAGGTTCCATTGGGGTGGTAAAACCCTGCTAAAAACTGGAAACACGGGTCTAAAACGCGTAATACGTAAAACGTACGAATATTGCGTAAAATTGAGAAAAGTAAAATGTTACTTTTCTAATAGGATAAAAATGATTTAAAAAGACTTATAATGTCTAGACTGGGCTCAGTCTAGTGTCGGTTGGTATTAAATGTCTTTTAGACATCAAACCGTAAGCCTAAAAATCAAGGAATGACTTATAAAATCAAGGAATGATTTGTGGTCAATGGAGGAGGGAAAAATATGTTGACTTTTTCTAATAAGTTGAAAACTCAGATAGTCTTAGAAATGCGGTGCAGGTATAGGCTAAGGTTACGGCTGAGTAAAAACGCTTAAAACTGAAAATTTCAGTTTTTCACGGCCGAGGTTTATTTTGGTCATGTTTTTCTCAGTCATGATTTATTCTCAAATAAATCATGAGTGTGTCAAACATTTTTCTGATACGGGGAAAATTAACGCGACCGAATTTCGTTGTGCGTAGAATTTTTGAATGACGTTTTACCCTAAAACGTGTAATTCCGTGTAATTCCTTAATAACTTTCACGAAAATGAGCTTATGAATGTCAAACTTTTAATTTGCCATGGAAATGATTTATCACTTGAGCCCAAGAAATAAAAATCAAATTTCGGGAAAATTTTCGGGAAAAATGAATAGTAAAAGTGAATAGTGAAATTTTCCGGGAATAGTAATTATCCTGAAAAATGCGAATTGTTACAATATGCAAGTCAAAGGTTTTGTTATTTATTGTTCCTTGTACTCCATGTGAGATTGCATCCATTGTCAAAGTGGTCAGATGGCCTTCTAGTATTGATATTTTGAATTATTTCTTCGTATCAGTAGTTAGTGTTATTTTGTAGAATTTATGTTATTTGTATTCTCAGTCTTTTATTTCGGGTCCAGTTCTCTTTTAATTATCTTGATTAATCGAGGCGGGGCGCCTTGTATTGTATCTTGATTTCTTTTCGAGGTTCTTAATAATATCTTGGCTTTTTTTAAAAAAAGTTCTAAGTTGATAGTTACCATTGTCAAATTACAAAGTGCAGTCAACTTATATGCAAGATACCCTTTATGCAGCCCCAATACACTAACTATATGTAAGTTACTTCTTAAACAGGTGTGTTGCCGTTGACAAAGAAGTGAAGAACTAAAACTCTATATGCAGCACATATAAAAGGTTAAGATTATTTTTTTGTTTCAAATTAGCACCAGCACGACTAAAAAGTTGCCTAGTATGACGAGACTGACTATTTGATGGGTCTGCAAATTATTGGGTATCTAAAAGCACAAAGGTATTATCAATTTTAATATATTCATTATAGTTTCTAATCACAAAAATAAAATATACCAGGCAAACATAGATTCAAATTTATAACTTTTTTGTATATTAGTTTGAATACCAATTCTCACTTTTCATCAACTTATGCTTTATTATCCATCTTTGTGGTGACCAATTTCAGTTGTTGCATCACTTTAAAGCAAGTAAGCCGTGGGAAAGAGCTTACTTTACATCAAGTGCGCCGAGTAGGAAACCTAGTGAGTTATCACACGACGAGTTAGAGGAGGAGGTTGTCGATCAACTTTTTGCTACACAAAAACAGAAGTATGATTTCTCACTTTCTACCTATTATAATGTGTTTGTACAAAGCTACATGACTCATTTGATTTTTATTAGTTGTTTGGACGACTAGCTTGGATCTAATGTGGTTATAGGAAAATGTTATATTTATGTTTTCTGGTCAAACCGATGTTGATTAGTTTATATAAACATAAAAAAGAGGATCGGTATGTCATGTAGGATTATAATCATGTAGATTCTTTGGGAGTAGAATATTGTAACTAAACCTGTAGGGAGATTTAATTTCAAAGAACGTAATGAAGCTATGAAGGTATCGACCGGGATGACTGAAAATTATAATCATTAAATGATGGAACGAATTTGTTTCTTCTAGCATCGCATTGGTATATTTGTTGGCAATACAACTTTGCTAGTGTTGCTGCATTGTTTAACAGTTGGTAATGTTTTAGTATGGTAGCTAGTAAATCAGGTGATAGTTGGGTGACATTCGGGGACCAATATATCATTTTGGGAAAAGATGATGCATGTATAAATGGGTCAAAAGTGCCACAATCTATTGATTCAGTATGTTTGGTTGTAGATGTTCACTTGCCTTATCAAATGCAATAATTTTTCGAGTTGATCATGCTACCGTGGATGTTCAAAGAATTGAAGACATCCCTTGTCGAGTATACGCTTTTTATATCTTAGTTTGTTTTATGTCTTGCAATTGTTCCCAAAGTTTATTTTACACCATGACTTGTTATGGATAACATGATGAATTTGGGGATGTTTTATCTGTTAAAGATGGGGAGCCAATGATTCATACAGATACGATGGGGTTTATTTCAGAACATTTGGTAATATTGTGTGCGAAACATGTAAATATGTCTTTTCCTGGTTTATTCTTAAGTGTCTAACCTTACATTGTTTTTTAAATTATTTCAAGTTTGTTGATCTTCTCAAGCTTGAGGAAGAATCACTTGGACTACAAGGCACATGAACTTGCATTAGTTACCCGGTAAATGTTTACTGATAATAAATTATTGGTGAACCAACAAATGTTTCCATAAGAGCTTAACTGTTGTTTTCTGCATCGATACCAGTCGTTGCTTATCCAGTGTCGCATCTTCAAAGACGGTTATGCTGTCAATGGAACTCTGCAGTCGGGCTAAACTATGGGCAAATTGATGATAATGCAACTTTTGTAGCAATGATAGGGTCTGGAATTTCTCTGGATGAAGTCTGCAAGAATGAAAGCTCGAGAACAAGATGACCCAAAGGCTACTTTTCCTCTAAAGGTATACCTTGGTGCTCTTGTTAAAGTTGAAATCTTGGATCATCACTATGCTCGCAATTAATATTTATCTAAGTGTTGGGTATGGCTAAAAGAGAGAAGAAAAAAAAAAAAAAAAAAAGGATTAACACTAATCAACAGGTGCTCTTGTTAAAAAAATGTGTGTTGAAAGCTTATCAAATTTCCACATTATAGTTTAGCGTAACACCCATATATAAAAGTTGCTACATTTTATGTGGAGGTTTGCGCTTCAAAAGAGATATCCAGGAGTTCATTACAAAGGATGAAGTTGTAGTTCTCCTAACTGTTTTTAGGCGTTGCGCTTCAAAATAGATTAGTTTTCACTTTATGGTATTCAAGTGACCATGTTGACTTGATTTTATGGATGATTAATAAAAATTGAGTTCAATTTATTTTTGGCTTCTATTGAATTATTATTTGCGCATATATGAGATGGTTGGTTGATACGATACCAAAACCTATTTGTACAGAAAATGATGCTAATACATGTTAGCAACGATTACACAAACCATGCCAAATGGTTTTTATAACAAACGCAAAAGTGTGACAAATGTTTTTGGCAAGGTGGATAAAAATGTGCCAAATATGTTTGGCACAAAAAACTGAAACCGTGCCAAATACATTTGTCACGGTACATAAAATGGTCCTAGTTAATTTTGGCACGATAAATAAAAACTGTACCAAATAGTCATTCGGCACAGGAGATGAATTGGTACCAAATACGTGTTTGGCACGAGATATAAAAGTGTGACAAATGCCCATTTTGGAACGGAAGATTCTCACCTGTGGCAAATACCTCACTCATGGCACCCTAAAGTTAAACCGTCCCATGGACCGTGCCAAATACTATTTAGCACGATTTCAACCCGTCCCAAATGTATTTGGCACCCTCATATTTAGGACGAAGCCAAAACCGTGCCAAATAGCATTTGGCACGGCTTTTTGAGTATTTGGCACAGTTTTCCACCCTCACAAATACCCGTTTTTCTTGTAGTGTATCAAGTTATGTTTTAATAAAACTTAATTTGAATAAGCATTATAAAAAGCGGATGTTTTACGACTCTCGAAAGAAGTGTCATATTATGCTGTATCATAAAAAAAACCATTATGAATAAGCGTTCTATAAAGGTTAACGTTATAAGACCCTATTGTCAAGGGTCCTATTAACTTTTGTTATAATCAAAAACGTTTGCGAATAAGCGTTCCATAAAACTGATGTTTTATGACTCAAATATCAAGTGTCCTATAATGGTGTATAAATCTATGGGACCCAAGTGTCAAGTGTCATATTAAGTTATGTTTTAATAATATGTTTGCGAATAAGCGTTCTAAATAATCAATGTTTTATGACTTATGTATCAAGTGTCCTATTATGGTGTATTGTAATAAAACCATAATGAATATGCGTCCTTTAAGGGTCCTATTAAGTTTTGTTATAATAAAACTTTTACGAATAAACGTTCTAAAATACTGATATTTTATGACTCAAAAATAAAAAGTCCTATTATGGTGTATGATAATAAACCCATTATGCATAAGCGTCCTATAAAGGTTAACATTATAATAACCACGTCTTAAGGGTCCTATTAAGTTTTGTTATTAAGTTTTATTATAATTAAACTTTTGCGAATGTCCTATTATGGTGTACGATAGTAAAACCATTGTACATAAGCGTCCTATAAAGGTTAACGTTATAATACCCACGTGTCAAAGGTCCTATTAAATTTTGCTATAACAAAACTTTTTGTGAATAAGCGTTTTAACTAATTGATGTCTTATGACTCAAAACTCAAGTGTCCTATTATGGTGTATTATAATACAACCATAATGAATAAACGTCCTATAAAGGTAATTTATTAGGATCCATATTTTAAGTGTCCTATTAAGTTATATGATAATAGGACCCCAAATCATCGACCATCCTATTATATACCTTTTTAGGACATCGCCTAAGTAGCAAATATTTAAAAAGGACCCTAAACGCTCATATTTCCTATTAAACAGTTTTTTAGGACTCCATTATCATACCGTCCCACACAAAGGGTCCTAAAAAGCCACTTTTGTTGTAGTGCGATGTTCTCGGATGAGCAGCAAAGTTATTTTTAAGCGAACTTTTGTTTTTGCATTTTCTCATATTAGTTGATATGGTATGATTTTGTTATTCATAAACGCATATGAGGTTCACTTTTAATTGTTACATTAAACGTAAATACGTTGTAATATGTTGCATAGCCACTAAAGTGGGCATTTTAGTCTTTTAGGTAGGCGGCATACAATACTATCGTACACAAATATTGGACAAAATAATGAACCCCGTTAGACAGATACATAGACTTTCACCGGTGCAATGATCAACGACATGGAACAATGCCCCGCCGCAACGCGGCGGATCATTGCACACCTCATTTGTAAGAAAAGATGGTTTTGACTTTTGATTTGTACTTAAAATTTTTTTGTCATGTATTGTTTTCTAAAACCAATATCTACATCTTTAAGGGGTTAAACCATTACTTACATGCATCATTAAAAACATTGACTTATCATAAAAAAAAATTAAAAAAAAAAATAACCTGCATGTTTAAGTATATGTGACGACAGCTCAAACCTGGTAAGTTAGTCATCAAAAAGTTCGAAAATCATGATCAAGAAAAAACTAACCTAAAATAGAATGCCTTCTTATTTAAACTAAGCCCATGACCAACATTAGACCAAAATCAAACTTCAGAAAAGTCCATGATGAGACATTGATACGTACTTTTAGTATTAGAAAAATATCTCATGAAAATATGAAAAAAGATTTGGAGACCTAAAAGATATGACTAATTTTGTGTCTAGCTTATGTAAGAAGTGTGTCCGGTTGATACAACCAATAAATTGTTGTCACACATATTTAGGTACAAAATTAAGCATAACTTTTAGATGTGTAAATCATTTCTTTGAAAATATATGCCTTCTGCAATAGGTTATCAAACAACAATCCACAAGACCACATGCAATGGGCTAAGTATTGAATGACTTTTTCTAAAAGGAAGCTATTCTCTCAAATGTAAGAAAGTTTTTCAAATGTTTTTCTTATAGATTGAGATCCTCTCATTTTCAAATCTCTCATGTTCTTTTCATGTTAAACATGTTGTGAAAGGGGCAACTTTAATAAGTTACATATTTTACTTAATTATAGCCTCGGTATTTGGTTTTCTTTTATATTGAACATTACACAACATTAGATGATCATATGCACCTTTTCTCCAATATAAAATTATATCAAGTCATTCCTCAAATGGCTTGAGGAAGCTCAAATCATTGAAGGAAAAAAAAAATGTCTTCCACTCCAACAACTTTTTCTATCGTACTCAAACAACTTGGTCCAAATAACACATGTTTTCACTTGTGTATGAGCTTAGGATTTACAGACCGTTTACGGAAAAATGGTTTTACTTTTAAGAGAGATGCTTGATTTTTTTTTCTATAAACGTTTGTATTTTAAGTATTGTGTCATTTTTTTTAAACCAATACTTGCATCTTTAATAACTTTGATTTATCATCGAAAAATTGACTAAACTTGTTTATATAAAACTCCAAAGAGGCTTTAAAACTTGTGCTTAAAAATCTTGTGATCTGATCTTGTAGGTTTTTCTCGTACGCAAACAAGGCCATGGAATGTTATAAAATCAAGTTCTACAACATAAAATAAAGAAAAGAAAACAACTGTCTATTAATCTATAACCTCGAAACCGTGTTTTGTCCTTTCTAAATTTGTGATCAGTTCACATATAAGTTCTATGTTGGGTATAATCAGCTTCCCACATCGAAACAATATTGAAAGAAATATCTGTATATATTGTTGGATGACAGCAACTACAAATAAGTTGTTTGGTTGGTCTTATAGTGCATAAATTGTTACAAAGTTCACATAATGACCTTCTCGACAAATTTTTATAATTTTTTTTTCCTTTTTCTAAACTTTTTATATTTTTTTTTTTCCTTTTTCTAATCTCTAGAGCTGTGATCAATTCAAATACGTATATTATCAAATGTAGTTTTAAACCATATATGTTTTTTACTTTAAATTTTTTGGGAAAATTGTCCAGAAATGCATCTAACTTGCCACCTTTTGCTTTTGTATATCATGAAATTTTTTTTTTCCTATTGTATACACGAACTTTCTTAATCTTCCTATTCTATACACGAACTTTCTTAATCTTCTTATTGTATACATGAATCTGACGTGGCATGGAGTTAATTACATAAATTTACATGAATCGTCCCTATGACTCAAAACAATTACACCATTCGTCCTTTAAACAATTACATAAAAGGTCCCTATATCTCAAGAGTTAAAATATTTGCATCGTTAGTCCTCATTGAGTTAAAATATTTGCATCGTTAGTTCTCATTGACTATTGAGTTAAAATATTTGCATCGTTAGTCCTCATTGAGTTAAAATATTTGCATCGTTAGTCCTCATTGACTATTCTTACATTAAAATATTTGCATCGTTACTCCTCATTGACTATTGAGTTAAAATATTTGCATCGTTAGTCCTCATGGAGTTAAAATATTTGCATTGTTAGTCCTCATTGACTATTAATACGTTTTTATCCTTTTTCGTTCGTTTTTCTTACGTTTTCGTCCGTTTTTCTCATGTTTTCATAGGTTTTTATCAGTGTTCGTCCATTTGTATACGTTATCATTCATTTTTCTCATGTTTTTATCCGCTTCTTCCGTTTTTCTCACATTTTCATATGTTTTTATTCGTGTTCATACAGCAGTTTGAAACTTTTTAAAATATAAGTTCTAAAATATTAAGATATCACACTTAATTATTATAGCAAATTTTAATAAGTATAGTTATAATAGCATTAGTTACATGGCCGTCTATCAATTTTTGTAAATTTTGAGGACCCTGGACGAAATTACATAATGTGGCATTTCGAGAAGAAATGTATATATAAAGTGTCACTGTTTATAAAATATAATGCAACTAGTTATCTAAACATTCAGCATATTACTTTAGCTCATTTCGTACCAGTAATTATTATTGTTTTTTTCTTCTAAAACATTCCTGGTTACCTAGTTTGATAAGGAGTGAAACTAATCACTAGGACTCCTTCCATCCCTAAAAAACATGAAATGATGGTGGTGTTGGTGGTAGTGCTGGTGGTGGGTTGGTGGTGGTAGCGGTGGGTGGTGGTGGTGATAGTGGGTGGTGGTGGGTGGATGCGGTGGTAGGGCTGAGCAAACGGACCGGCCGGACCGGACCGACCGACAAAACCGACCGGACCGAGACCGACCGGACCGGACCGACCACATTCGGTCCGGTCCTCGGTCTAAGCTTTTTGCCAAATTCGGTCTCGGTCCGGTCGGTCCGGTCCGGTCCGGTCCGGACCGACCAAAAACCCGAAAAAACTTGCCTAATTGGACCGGACCGACCGAAGACCGACCGGACCGAGACCGGACCGAGACCGGACCGACCATATTCGGTCCGGTCTCGGTCTATGGTTTTCCGGTTCTCGGTCTTCGGTCCGGTCCGGTCTTGGCCGGTCCGGTCCGGTTTCCGACCGATGATCACCCCTATGCGGTGGTGATGGTGGCGTTGGTGGTGGTGATGGGTGGTGGTGGTGGTGGTGGGTGGTGACGGTGAGTGTTGGTAGGTGGCAGTGGGTGGTGGTGGCGCTAGGTGGTGGGTGTGGGTGGTGGGTGGCGGAGGTAGAGATGGGTGGTGGTGGTGATAGGTGGTGGTGGCGGTGGTGGGTGGAGGTGGTGGTGGTGGCGGTGGGTGTTGGTGGGTGGCGATGGTGGGCAGCGGTGGTGGTGGTGGGCGGTGGTGGGTGGCGGTGGTGGTGGCGGTTGGTGGCAGTGAGGACTAACGATGTGTAAAGCCTCGCAAAAATTCATATAATTAAAAATGTTTAATTATATATAAATCTTTGTTATTATTGTAATCACCATTTTTACGGGGAAATTTAAAATTTTCTTAGTATAGTGAAATGGTCACGATTACGATATTGCAAAATTCGTCAAACGACAAAACAAGTTCTCGACACGATTAACAAAATCTTAATAAATCACTAATCTTAATTAATAACACTAATCACAAAACCAAACGGGCCTTGTTCTTTCCTAAGCCCAACCGGCCCAAAACAAAACCCATTTTCCCTTTTTAACATTTCATATAAGTCGACTAATCTAGCTCCAAAACACCTCGCGTATTCTAAATTTTTACACACGACACATATATATTTTTGCACCATCTCATTCCTCACCTAGCCAACTATTAGTGTGTCAAATCCCAAGTTCATTGGACCACGTTTGATACGTTTTTAAGTGGCAAAGTGTTTCGACATATATTCATATCAATCAGTTCATAAATCACTCAAATCTTAACCGTTTTGATTCCCGTTTGTTCCTACTAGTTCCAAATAATAATCTTAAGATGATTTCATGTACAAATGTCAAAAATGATCAGTTACATTCAAGTTATACACGATTTCACAAATCGTGTATAGGTTAAATTGGTTGTCGACATGTATATATGAATCACCAAACAAGTACCTCAAATCTAGCTCTCACATTACTTAGTTTAGTAATATATTTCGTCCTAGAATCTAAGAGTTACTGACATGGAATAGTACATGTGGTTTCCTTGAAAATTTTGCACCATACGATTCATCCAAATGATATATATGTACGTTTCATGCATGCACTTGCTTCTCCTCATTCTCAAACACTTTCACAACATTCTCTTCTCCTAAAAACTACTTCTAAAAGATCAGGAGTGAAACAATATTGTTTGGAAGCAAGAAAAGTGATATCGGGTTTAATATATACGTATAACGTTTGGGTTATACGATTAGACGAGATTTTCTTGTGTTTCATTCGTTCCTACTTGACTCTCCACCACCTCTAAGGTGTTGTAAGTTATTTCAAATCATTTCCATTCAATATCACACGTTAAATATAATCATGCACTTTGTCATTCATTGTTTCGATCGTATATACATTTTACACATATAATTCACGTATATATTGTCATGTAGAACACTAAACGTGACTAGCCTCTATCTTGGAAGGCCTAGGAGTCACGTAGCACACAAAATTCACGTTAGTTTTAACGTTACATGCATTTCACGAACCTATTTTGAACCATGTTTCACACGTACAAAAATCACCTAAACACTTAGTAATATTTTTAAGATTTTCAAATATATAAACGATGCAAACATGTTACAAACGACTCGTATATCATTAAATTTCACTTAACGAGAGTATCATATTTTTGCTCGACCTAATAGACCACCTAGAAAACTATTAATTTCATTTATACAACTTGTAAAAATAATCACGTTTCGACACATAAAATGAGCCAAATTGAATCGGCATTCACCAAGTTTTCAAAACCAAAATTAGTTAAGAAAATTTAATATGTTCGAGTGGGCTTATTTAAGGCCCAATAAGAAATAAAGATCCATAAGCCCACTGAGCCCATATGAAATGTTTATAGAATCACAAAAGTAGCCCAAGTTCAGGCCCAAAACATTTTTCATGCCCTCGCCTCTAAAAATCTTAATGGGCTTTTGTAGTGGCTCGTTAAGGCCCATAAGCTGGAAAATAAGCACTTTTATTAAATAAGCAGTTGAAATAAGCTTATTATGGACTTAATAAGCTACGGAAATTTTTATAAAATTTTTATAATCATTTTTGAAATTTTAGACTAAAAATGTAACGCGACGACACCTAAAAGGACTAAAACTACCAAACCTTAAAAACTTGGACTAAAACTGTCAAAACAGAAAGTTTAGGATAAAAATTGATATTATATGATGTTCCAAGCTTAGATTGTAATTTTGGACAAGTAGAGGACTATAAATGTAAATTAGATACGAAAAGGACTAACGGTGTAACGCTAATGCCGTTAGTATAAAAGGTGTAAAAATTGGAAAAGGACAAGGACTAAACATAATCTATTTGACATTCTTATTTTATTTTCTATTTTACGGCAACCATCACGTCATATGCATTTTTATTACGTTATATTTATATATTATTTATTTTTACGATTAATAATATATATAACGATATTTCAAAAGTTAATATTTGTACTTACGATTAAAAAGGTAAAACTACAATGGATATTTTAAATAAAGTATTTTATCATATCATGCATGGCATAATAATTACACTGCACATCATCTATTCGTCATAACGAATAAATATTATTCGTTATTTGTTCGTATTTACCAAATAGTATTTGGTTATATTCTCAGATAAATTTATTTATCAGGTTCCGTATCAAAGACGTTTCCATAATCGTTCCCATAAATCTCATCCTACTTTACTTTTCATTATTTCCGTATCAATTCAGGTGAGTCATAGCCCATTTCCAATACTTGTTTTTAAACTCATTGGGGATATACTTTGATAAATTGATAAGTATATGAATAAAATACATGAATCAAATCAATTTCCTAATTGATATTTATTTAATATGGTTTGTGATTTAAGATGTGATATATACAATGCTTGACGAAATACTTAATTTAAATACTGATACTTATATGAAAATGCTTCCAATTTGATTATTGTGGTATGTGATATATATATTTTACTGATTAATTACTTGACTGAAATACTGATACTCATATGATAATGTTTCCAATTCGATTATTGTGGTATGTGATATACATGTGTTACTGGCGAAATACTTAAACTGAATTATTGATACTCAAACGATAATATTTTCAAACTAATTACTGTGGTATGATACTTGATTACATGATGTTATTCTGAATGATCCCATTATTACCTTGATATTTCCTAAGTTACTTTATCGCCATAAAGTCCCTCAATCATGAGCCATTAATCACTGTTAAGTGGGCGCGAATATAGTGAACAGATTCGAAACTTGTTAAGGACTGACCTCCTATCCCACTAATATTTGACGGAATGCCATTTGCAAATGGTTAGTCGTATTATTCGTGATACACTATATTCGTAGACAAATAGGAATTGGCAAATCACCTATTATTAGAGGGCAAAATTTATCATTGATTTGATAAAACACCTCTTTTGGTTAAGCTTGTGTGTCATGAGGCTTGGTGCAATATCTATAAAGGAAATGTATGTTTTCAACATATATTTAGATACAGCTGTATAGGAATTTGACCATACGTGAATTGTATATCTGATTAAATTAGCATCATGAGTTTCCAGCTCAAGTTAGGATTATTGATTCCTTATTTGAATGTGATTGAATACTTATATGATTTATTTGTGAATATACTCAATACTTGTTTCATTACTGGTTGTATTTTATTAATACCAAATATTCCTGAAATCTATCAAAATAAAGGGTTTTCCATAAAACTCTATGAACTCACCAACCTTTGTGTTGACACTTTTAAGCATGTGTATCTCAGGTAATTTAACAGAGCAGGACAAGACACGGAGTGGGCATTTATTACTTTGATAAATTAAAATGGTGTAAAAATCAAATTTGTCATTTTTACAAGCCTTTATATCTTTTAATAAGATTTTAAATCAATTTGTTTATCTTTTTATCAAAAATATTATTTGAATGACAAATAACTTTCAAAACGTTTCTTTTAAGCCGTTTTATGAGATTAAAACTTCGATCCTCCTCGTAACACCCAAATTACTTTTCCGCTGCGACAAACTTAAATTTGGGGGTGTTACACGATGCAAATATTTTAACTCAATGAGGACTAACGATGCAAATATTTTAACTTAATAGTCAATGAGAACTAACGATGCAAATATTTTAACTCAATAAGGACTAACAATGCAAATATTTTAACTCTTGAGTTACAGGGACCTTTTATGTAATTGTTTCAAGGACGAATTGTGTAATTGTTTTGAGCCACAGGGACGATTCATGTAAATTTATGTAATTAACTCTATGCCACGTCAGATTCATGTATATAATAGGAAGATTAAGAAAGTTCATGTATACAATAGGAAAAAAAAAAGTTCAGGGTATATAAAAGCAAAAGGTGGCAAGTTAGATGCATTTCTGGACAATTTTCCCTAATTTTCTTTTCCCTTTTTTTAATCTCTAGAGCTGTGATCAATTCAAATACGTATATTATTAGTTGTAGTTTTAAACCATATATGTTTTTTACTTTTACAAAAGTGAAATCACTTTTTTTTTGTAAAGGGGAGTAATCCTGCACCCTTGTAAAATATATTAACAAACCAAACATTGAAGTACATAGGATGAGCGTGAATCCCTCATCTCAGTCCCTTAGGACACTTACAAGCAACTCTATATAAGAATGACATGCCATTCTTATAACTTACAAAATAAAAACTAGCAACCTACAATGACTATGCAAGTGAATAAATATCATGAAATTAACAACTTGCATCACAAGTAGCACCAAATGCATAGTCACTGTAGAACTTCCAATCATCTTCATTATCCCACAAACAAGCTTCAACAAGAATCACGGCTCTCATAAACAAGGAGATGAACATACACAAAGAGACCAAACGGTTAGTAAGGAACAAGCAAGACATTCCAGCACCCTCCCCAATGGCTCAATGACAATCCACAAGTCCCTACCACCAAGTATGAACAAGCACATCGAACCACATTCGGAACCATACTTGCGATCAAGGACTCGTACATACAATCAACAAATCACTATGGACAGCTTTAATCCGAATACAATACCCTCGAGGAAACAAGAGGATCGTCAATAATCCATAACAAAAAGGCTGCCATAGACGACCACTAGGGAAAAAAAAGTGAAAGCACTTGTGATCAATTCAAATACGTATATTATCAGTTGTAGTTTTAAACCAACTATGTTTTGTACTTTTACAAAAGTGAAATCACTTATTTTGACATAATCGAAGGTGGTAATATGTTAATGTTGTGTGGAATCACTAGTCTCCCACATCATAAAAAGATTGAAAGGAATGAAAGGAATGTTTGTTTAGATACTCAGTTGACAGCGACAATATTTTTATATCTGATAATCTCTATGTGAATATATATAACTATGTTCACATGAAGATATATCAACACATTTTTAACACTAATTGTTAAGCGAAAATAATTACACCATTATGATTAGCATTTAAGTATTATCTTTCTATATATTGGCACTTTGATATACTTTCGAAAAAAAAAAAATCATTTTTTTCACGTTTTTATTTTTCGTTACTGAAATTTGCATGAAAAAATCACATGTGATATAGCATATATGATATGTAATATCACATGTGATATTAATGTTAAATCACATAAGATTTTTTTTATGAAAATTTCAGTAACGAAAAAAATATGAAAAACATGAAAAAAAATATAATTTTGTTGAAAGTATATCAAAGTGCTTATCTATAGAAAGATAATTAAATGCTTGTCGTAATGTTATATTTTTTTTTCATTTAACGATTAAAGGTTTGAAAGATATTAATATTTGAAAAAAAAATGAAAGTGGTTTTTTTTCTTTTTTTTCTTTTTAATTTTTGGATTAATCTTATCAATTAGATCAAATAAAGATGCAAGGTGGAGATTAATCCCTTAGTATATAAAAAAGTTTGGTCCACAAATGATCTTAAATCATTGTTGGAATGGTAATTTTGTTCTTATTTCTTTATTCATTTTACTTGTTATGGTTACGGTTTAACTTAAAATTTAACTTTACAGATAATTATATGTTTGCATTTTACAAAATTTATATTACTATGACAATAAAAAGTTTATCTTCAATGTATCGACACAATATACCATCAACCAATTTCGCCTCATTTAACACTTTAACTCATACTTTCACAAAATAAAAAAGTTATAGATGTGGTTTTCTTTTATTCAAGTTTTCTAGAGAAGGTGCGTCTATACATTTGTAAGAGCACCAGGTATGCTAACATGTCCTCAAGTGTGTCAGTTTGCCAGGGGGTGTGGTCTCGCATCATCGCCGAATGGTTCGGCATGCCCGGTGGGATCATTCAGGTCAACCGCTTCGGCCGCGTCCCATTTGGGGTGTGTTTTCAAGATATGCCACGCGTGTTCTTAAGTAAACTTTATATTCACCTTATCCGACTTCTCACTATATATTAGTTTAGCACGTTCCAAAAGATTAACCTCGTTTTCCCGCTTTTAACTTTGGAATGTAGTAAACGGCGGATGATAGCGTCAAAATTTTGACAATTACCATTTAACGTAACTCACTTTCCCGTAATCATATCCTTGGTACGAGAAACCGTTTGAAGCTTTGTTAATATCATCCGTAACTTGCCACCAAAATGATTATTTTGACCGGTCGTTTCTGATCTTGTGATTCTCAAAAACGGCGGCCCAACACTCGGCTAGCAACGTTTCTTCCATCACCGTCCAACGGCGTTGCACCCTTGTTGGACATCTGCCGTCCAATACCTCCACACCTCCACCGCGTCATCGTCATCATACACGTCAATAGTGGTTCGTTTTGCGGTCGTTTTCCTCTACGTTTTGCCTTTAGTTCACAGGTCCTTGGTTTAAAAATGCATTTTGCTATCCAATCCACTAAAGGTCACAAAATGCGTGATGCAAATGCGAGCGCAATTTGAGCGCATTGCGTTTAGTATTAAAAAAAAGTACGAAAATTATTATACATAATATATTCTACAAGTACCAAGTAAATGCAACAAACTTACGAAATAAGTTACTAGCATATTGAAATTAGGCCAATAATCTATTTGTAAAATCAATAAGTCAAAAGCCAAGCTTGACATAAAACACTTAGCAAAACACAAGATACTATATTTTCGTTATTGTGTTTGTTTTTTTTATGTCTTCTAACAAGTTCTATCTTGAAAATCCCATTTAAATATTTGGACCTCTTTTATATGATTTATTTTTGATAAAAAAAGGCCTAAATTCTATATTGCGACCATTGCTAGCATTACATAAATGCGGTAAATTGCGGTCTAATGTGAATTCAATATAGGATGGCCTTGCATTATGGACCATAATGCGAAATTTTAAAAGCAATGCAATGATGCATGCAATTTGCGCAATGATGCCCGCATTTTTAAACCAAGCATGGGTCAATTGTGGTTCTTGTGATGGTGGTTGTGTTTCTTGTGATTGGTACGAGAATAGTGGTGGTGGATTACTTTGAAGATTTTGAAATTGGAGGTGGAGTTGTTGGTGTCTATGATACGCAAGTTGTTGTAAATACGTTATTTGGGTGTTGAGACATATTTTTGTGTGTTGAGACATATTTTTGTTCATGGTTTGTGTGTAGATGGAAGACGATTGTTGCGATGAAGACATGCCGGAAAGAGAATTAATAAACACGTTATTTGGGTGTTGAGACATATTTTTGTTTATGGTTTGTGTGTAGATGGAAGTGATATTGATGTGTATAAAAATGAAAGTACATAAGGATATATATAGTATAAAAAAGTAGGTTTATTTTTTTTTTAAATAATAATTAAAAAGATGCCGTTGGAAAGCCTAACGGCTATTTATTTTGGTTTCTTCCTTCACTAGTAGCACGCTAGTCAACCGGCTATATCTTACTCACTCAACTCACCTCCGGTATGGTGGCACTCAACTGGCAACACCAGTTTTGGTGACACGTTGGACTGGCAAGGGTTAAGTGCCACCATATCCAGCCCTCTAACTCGTGAATTGTGAATGACATTTCAAAAAAAAAAAAAAAAAAAAAAAAAAAAAAAAAAAAAAAAAGGTTAAAATCTCTAAGATATATGGCACTCTAACCTCCATAAGCCGTTGCACAATCATATATCTCTAGATATATAATTTTATTCATTTTCGTCAATTCGTTACTCTCGATAGGAGTTAAAATGGCTCTACCGAAACATATTCATTCTTCTTATAACGGTTGTACCTTTGAGCCCAAAAAATTTATAAATTAATAAAAACAATTAAGCCCAGTTTTTTCAAATGTTACTTTACATAGGCAGCTGAGATCAAAATCCAAGTTGATCCTACGGTTTACGAAAAATTTGTTTTCCTTTTTAAGAATGATGCTTTTTTTAACGGTAATTTGAAATTGAATTTGGGTTTTTCTAAAGGTAGCCATTAACCTGCATAGAGTGGTTATGTTTGAAAAGTGAGTGGTTTATTTATTACAGTAGTAAGGTCTCGTTTATGTTTTCTTTGTAACATCCAAGTAATTTAACCGATATAAAGAAATTTAATAGAATATAGTTGAATATTTTATACAATTTCCACAATCAAGAGATCATTTTTCCCCTCTTAAACTTCAAGAAACATAACCCCATGGTCTGTACGTAGTTGATGCCATTTTAGAAACTTATATTAGAGCTACTATGGACGATCCTTGACTAGCTAGAAGATACTAACTTTTCGTAATGTAGATTTGAAACAGGATACAAGTCTCTTCGCCAGTTACAAGACGGCCATCACAATTCCAAAACTTGAATTTGAATTAACAGTTACATACTTGCAAAGATATCTGCTATACATTTTCTCAACAAAGTTTTACATAACACCCCATGTAAATTCGTCATATACTCTAGAAACCAAAACTACAACACAATCAAGAACACATTAACCAAACTCTCAAGACAATGTGATATGTGGATTTCAATACTTCAATTCAATTTTATCTAGATACCACAATCGGTGAGTAGTTGGTCGTTTTGGACAATGTTTCTTTTAATAAAATTAAGAGAACTCGGCCAATATCTTGAGACATTGTGGTCACATGATCTTGTTTAGTTCATTCAAGTTCTTAATCGAAGAAACGTTACTCGATAAGTCCACCTCACCAAGCAAGCAGTTAATAGTACGAAAGTGATTGATAAATCATGAAGCAACTGTTGGAGTTTATGGATATATATTAATAAACGTATGTCTAGAATCGAACTCGAGACCTCGGGATTGCACACGTTACGAATGAGTATTAAGAAATAAATAATTCATATATATATTAATTGTTACGTGTGTGTGTATATATATATATATATATATATATATATATATATATATATATATATATATATATATATATATATATATTATTTAATCACAAGAATTGACTAACGGTCGTTAGTACTTAACGGAATTGACTAACGGGCAAAGAATAAGGACTAGATTGTAATTGGATGACAAGAAGGTTCCGGAATACCCTCTTGGAGAGGTATGGCCAGCCAACCCAACCCAAGGGGCATCCCTTGCCCTAACTTGTCCACCAAGATTACAATTAGTATATAAACACATCAAGGGTTAAAGGTTTTGGGTATCTCTTGCACACACTAAACCCTAAAGTGTTTTTCTTCTTTTCTTTGCTTCTTAAACATTCGACAAACACCCTTTAGGGTTGTTAGTCGATTTTTGTTAAATCAAAAATCATTCTTGTGTTGTCACTAGCATCACCTTAATACGGTTTAATTCGTGTGTACAAGAACGAGGTAACAACATACTTTTGTTGTTATCAAGGGATCGATTAACAAAACGGTAAGGGGTTAATCATTGATCCATGTAAACCCTAATTAGGGTTCTTCATATTGTTAAAGACAATTGCTTTTGATTCTTGTTCGGGCTAGAATCACCACGGTACGTTCCTATTTAATTTATGTTAATCTCTTATGTGTTATAGATGTTCCTACGCTACCGCATATGTGTTTACCTATTTGTATGATTGTCATGATACTAATATTCTAACAGTGGTATCACGAGCTTGCTATAACATGTAATTGATTACATAAAACACATAAAAAAAGAATTTTGATTGTTTTAGATACATGTTTTGAATCTAGGGTTTTGTTTTTTTTAATTTTTTCGAAACCCTAACCCTAATTTTGGGGGGAGGGGGTCGATTTATTCCATGAACCCTAATTAGGGTTTGTGGTTTTATTAATTAATTGGATTAGAAACCCTAGGTTGCCTACATGTTTATGTGTTATTTGGACGTATCCTTGACCTAATTAGTAATTGTTATGCTTTGATCCGTGACGAAACATGCATATTAGTCATGGGTTATTAATTGTTTATTAATTGTTAAGCATTTTCACATATTTAGATAGATCTAATATTGGGGAAGACCCCATAATTATTAAAATCAATTATGTGCTATGTGGTATGTGATTAGCTTTGGCCTACGCAATTGACTTGTCAATGTATGTGGCTCACTTCCATTAAGAGGTGAAGGCCCTAGTTAATTATATACATATAAAAACCTAGAATTGATTATGTTAGGATCTTTTCTAAAAAGATTGCATGTGGCTAATTGTTTCACCTTTATAATTGTTATGTTATTAGTTGTTTGGATTTGTCTTTATTACTTGTTTTATTGTTTAATTGATTGGACACGTTTGTAAGCAATAAAAGGGTAATTTTTCATAAAGAAAATAATACGGACTAATAATGGTGAAACCCTAAGTGATAAAGATTGAATCTTGCGGAGTCTTATATACCAACAACGGTTCACTTCGCACGGTAATTCGCTCCAAGGCGAGACTAGCAAGATTCATACTTTATTGCATGATTTTGAGATTGAATCCATAAACTTTTGCTTGATTGATGTTTTGTGCAAATATGCTTTTAAAATTAACTCTTTTAAGACTTGATTCATAACCGTGATATGAAGGCTTAGAAAAGAGCCTTAGAGTCTGCCTTGGTTATCACAATCTTGAATATGTCTTAAACGAATTACTTTTAAAATCATAATTGTAGAAAGTCATCTTAGGGTTTATTAAACCTCAAGTAAAAC
Organism: Artemisia argyi; assembly: GCA_030686995.1. NCBI lineage: Eukaryota > Viridiplantae > Streptophyta > Magnoliopsida > Asterales > Asteraceae > Artemisia > Artemisia argyi. The sequence continues at coordinate 7,519,983 of CM060690.1, forward strand.
TTTGTGTATTAATTTCACGAATTAGTAAATTAAAAGTTTTTTTTTTAAAACTTATGCGATAAAGATGAGTGCATGCATCTTTATACATATTTTGATTGACATATCAAAAATAAGAATACCCTTAAAAAAATTTAAGTTACATGCCATCTAACTATAAGAAACACTTGAAGTTACTATTTAGTAAACGTGAGACGCGTGCTAAATTTTAATGACAAGGTAAATTTCCGAGTGTGCGTGAGACCACACATGGAGAATTTGCAGTTCTAAGTTAGACGACTTATTAAGTTGATGCGTGAGACCTAGAGCTTAAGGCATGAGATGGGATGAAACATGCTTACATGACAAATTGATGAATCAATTTGATGTAAATCCCATAATGATCTAGGAATTGGAAAAGTGTTTGCCAATTATTGTTCGACAGATTACCATCTTTTATACTTTCATCACTAGCAGATCAACTGATGTGGTGGAATCTACGTAAAGTTGGATCATAGATTTTCAAGAAAATATGTTGGTTATATGAATATAACCTTGGGTATTATATTTTCTTAGAAATATAAATTATCGAAAATACTAAAATTGAATTTTGTAAATTCTTTAAATGTATTAATGCAACTCAAAACCGTAAACGTAAGTTATTCTTTTAATTGATCTACACCCGTTTGGGTTTTTTGGTTAGAGTCAATATTTACAAAAAGAATAAATATAGTCTTCTTTCCATTAGGAGAAGTGTGAGACTTAATCCTAATCCTTTTCATGAATGAGAAAGGTATAATAGGATGATTAGAATTGTCTAAATTCTAAATACATAACTCATAGCAAAATTTAATAGTAAGATTATTTGCACTTTATGAGTTATTAAATTAGAAGCTAGATTGAGTACTGCACAATGGTAAAAGACGAATTAGATTATTTTATCTAGTTGTTTTAGTTTGACCATTTATAGATACTACATACAATTGTTGGAATGGTAGATCTATACAATTGTTGGAATAGTAGATTACATCCTTTTATAACCTATATATAATTGTTGGAATGGGTTTTCTTAAAAGATGTAGGAAAGTAAACAAGTACACTATTTCCTTTCACTGATTAATGAAACATTTACAATGTTGTCAAATTCAGTGGGAGTATTGTGTTCTTATGGCTGAATAAGGGATTATTATAATGTTCTATAATTCAGTGGGAGTTACAAGACTTATTGTCTTGATTGTAACTTAGATTATCTTTTGAATATCTCAAGGTAATTACTTTCCAAATATAGACACTAATATTTTCAAGGATAGTCATGTACGTTTCCTTGATTAATTGAGTAAACTCTATATCTACTAAGTTATTTTAATGACACAAATCATATTGTTCAAATTAACAAACGCGTGCGTGTTGTTGGTGTTGTACCATGCACAAGTGGGAGAAATCTTCATTATGTGCAAAGTACAACACATAAGAATATGATTTAAAAGATTCTTTTAACTGCAAAGTAAGAGATTATAATTCTAATTAGATTAATACATCTAATCTAAGAAACATTTGGTGTTGAAATTTAGTAAACGTGAGACACAGACTAAATATTAACAACAAGGTGAATTTAATGTATGCGTGAGACCAACATGGATAATTTACAGTTTCTAAATTAGACATCTATTAGAACATTGTGTCAAATAACAATACTACTTCAGCTTTAATATTTATGTATTATTGGAATGACATAAATAATATAATATTACTTCAATAATTATGTATTCTTAGAATGACATAAATAAATAAAGTAGAGTGTTAACTTGAAAATATTATTGAAACCAAATGATGGTGTTCATGATTACTTTAATTATACATGTTTATACTTTATTGTATAGTTATAAACATAAAGTCTTTTAAGTATTACAAGACTTATAACAAAGTAAGACGTTAGCTTGTTATGGTCTTTTAATTAAGACATATACAATAAGTCATTGAGTTGATCAATGATTAATATAGTATAGTGGGATTATAACAAGTTTATGTTTTTATAAGACATAAACATGAAGTGACTTTGTCAAAAGTACTTGTGTTATAAAGCATGCAATTGGTTTGGAAATACTATTATACCATTAAGTTGACTTAGTTGGTAAATAGGTATGCCAATAGGAATATGGTTATCTTATATATATTGTTAGATCTTCTTACAATATTAATTCTAATTGAAGTACCACATATGGATAGTATGTTCAGTTAGGAAATCAAACTCTTGTTAGATTGTTTGATTAAAGATAACTATGATTTCTTTTCTTCTAAAAGTTATCAAGGTTAGAAATTGAGTATGGCTTGAATATACTTAATTAGACTCCTAGAAGATTAATAAGACGTTATTGAATTATGAAATGTGATGAATCACATTAAGTCTTAAAATTGAAGTTCTGAATTTGTTAAGTTACTTATCTGAAGGTTATTAACAAAGAACTATCAATGCGTATTTGTAAAGTCCTAAAAGAGAAAATTGGATTGTTGCTCTAATTGCTAAGTAGTTATAGATAGTCTCTATATTGTTAAAGGCAAGTGGGAGTATTTTATCTTGAAAAGATAGAATTACAAGATACATAATCTTCTAAAACCACACTAGTTAAAATCATGATGAGGCTTAACATGTAAATGATAAACCTCAAGATGATGGAATTATCATTCATAGATCCACTTGGATATCTCAGATATTTAATTAATATGCTGATGATTATATGATGTAGTATTACCAAAATAATGAATTGGGTGAATTACTCATATTATGAATGTTAAAGATGCAGTTCATAAAGATATTCAAATTTAAAAAAAATTTGGTTTATCTTAATTCTTAATAGTTTGAGAATGATGATGAGTTTATTCAAAGATAATGTAACTCTAGTGGTTTAAATCTTTGTGAAATAATCATATGGACAAAATTGTATACATACATTAATGTATGTCTTATTACAAGATTATTAATCATAATTAAGCAATTAACTATGATTGAATACTCTTTCCTAAGCACATTAAAGATACAAAGATGGTAAGTGTCATATTTATATGAATATAAAATTTGACAATGAATATCAAAAACTCTTTCTTGAAAGATTACTTGAGCGAGGACGATAAGTAATCAAAAGGAGTTTATGAATTCAAGCAAATCTTTGGAAGTGTACAAAGTGCAATAATCCATGAATGGATAAATGCATGCATCTAGGAGATTACTCTTATATTTAATTAATAAATCCATGTTTTGATTTATAATTGAAATAAGATAATTTCTAAGTATTCCTGAAAGCTAGTGGGAGTATTATGTTTGATTTACTAAATTATATATGTTATAGAGTAACATTACATATAAGTAAAATTTTAGACTTAGTTTGGAATGAAACTTTATTTGAAAAATTAAAAAAAATAAAACATACAACCTTGGAACAAAAGTTTATTATTAAATAAACATGTGCGGTAAATAAATTCTAATAGAACATAATATATCATTTAGAAAATGGATATATATTATGAAAAGATAGAACATGAATATAAATCTAAGTATGACTGAAGGATTTTCATGTGCATCATATTATTGTTGCATCATGCTTAAATGCTTAATGATTTAACAATATTTGATATCTTGTGTAATGAATAAAGAAATATGTTTAACTTAGAATAAATGATCCTCAGCCTGGAATTGCTCCTAAATTCTAAGTATAAACAATATAGCGAATTGTTGCGTAATTGTTATAGTTGACAATAAATCTTGTAAGATTGAAAGATTGTGGAAAACTAGAAGGGGGGGTTGAATAGTTTTACGTCTTTTTCGTTTTGCTTATTTTATAAAAGATAGTTTCTAAGATGAAACCTTCAAATCACTTTTATACATAAATATATATATATATATATTAGTTAATTTATGATTTTGTGTAAATATTACTTATGTATAATGTACAATTTCAAAACACTTAACTACAAAAGTATAAATACAAGATTTATTAAAGGTTTTATATATACAATGCTTATGTATAATGTTAGGAAAGAATATACAATTTCATATATTTTATGTAAGCATATATATGTGTAGTAGTGTATAGATATAATTTTATGTACTAGGTTGGTTTTTGTAAGATTAGTTTTATGAATGGATTTTAGTTTGATCTTTATGTGAAATCAACATATGCACACTACTATCAATTATGACTATGTATGAAATGCAAGTAAGTAATAAATCAAAGAGTGAGGGATGGAAAGATCAAACCGAGACACAAAGGATTTATAGTGGTTCGGCTACAAGGACACCTTCCTTGCCCTACTCCACTCCCCGAGTCACCTACTCGAGAGTTTTCTTCACTAGATCAAAGACCTCCTTTATGGCGGAGAAAACCGTACACACCAATATACACACCAATTTACACACCAATCTTCACACCAATCTACACACCAATCTACACACCAATCTTCACACCAATCTACTATTTTCTTCACACCAATCTTCTACACACCAATCTTCTATACACCAATCTTGTATTCTCTTCACACCTTCAAAGTACTAATGTCTTGACACCTTCAAGTCATTAATATCTTTGCAACTTCAATGCACTAGTGTCTTGACACCTTCAAGCCACCAATGTCTTCACACCTTCAATGCACTAATGTCTTGACACCTTCAAGCCACTAATGTCTTCACAACTTCAATCTACAAATGTCTTCTAGTCTTCTCCACTAGAGATCCTTAATTTCTTCACTACAAGCTCCTATTGCTACAATCTCCTATCACCACTACTATCTAACCCTTCTTCTTCACTTCAAGTCACACTTCACACTTACAACAATTCTAGATTCTTCAACTAAATCTAGTTAACTAATACATACACCTTATTCACCAAAGTATGAAAGATGTACAAGGAAATGTAAACAAACAACTTAGATAGCAAGATGATACTAAGTTGTAATACTTCTAATAGAAGTATTCTTCTCTTTGCACTTGAAAGAATGAGGCTTTGGATCACTTGGAAACAAAGGCTTATGAAATGATCAAAGGATTTTTAGGATTGAAATGGAGATCTAGAACAGAAACTTTTTGTGCAAAAAGGTGGAGAAAAAATCCAGGTTTAAGGTGGTATTTATAGGCAAATGTTTCTGACAGAGGAGCGTGGCCGGTCCCCTTAAAGCATGGCCGGCCCCCTTAAAATTAAGGGGGCCGCCCAACTGTAACGGCCAGAAACTTTGTCTTTTAGTGGGGAAAGTTTATTTGGTGAAAAACTAACTGATTTTGGTTAAATATTTGAAATCATATATTTAGTATGATTAAAACATTTTTCCTTATTACCAAAAGTGTTTTTCAAAAATATATAATAAGATTATATAATTAAATAAACTTTGTATTAGTTAATTAAATACCCCTTTGATCATGCATTTCACTAAACACTTTGTTTATTCATACCTTAAGTGATTTGTTGGTGAAAGTGATTATTTATTACTAAATACATGTTTACGTCATGATCTTTGGTTTGATTAGTTTAAGTTTTGTGATTATCAAAACATAGAGATATCGGAAGATATGAATAATGTTTTCAGTCAATTATTTATATCAACAAAGGTGTCAAGCATTACACATTGGATATTATATTTACGGATTTCTAAAAGCCATATTGTGATTTGTATACAATGATGCTGGTTTAATTGAGATGACACTCAATAACTAGTCATGGAAGGATTTCATCCTTAGCCATGTGAACTAGTTGTGCTCAACTAAGAGCATAGTTGCATTATACATTAGAGAATTAGAATACTTTAAACTTTAAAACGTTTGAAAGTTTGATTGTTATAAATTGATGGTTGAGGATATCACATCATTTATGAAATATTGTGTGACCATATCAAGATAGTTAGATACACACATACAAGAATTTTGCTAATTAAATTCTTGAAATAAGTGTTCTCAAAATTCGGATAGATCAAAGTTAGTTGAATAATGCCTTGTCAACAAGTATGATTGTCATTACTTGAGGCATAATTGTCAACAAGTTATTACCTGAGACAAAAATTCATTAACTAGAATTATCATGCATTGATCTATTTAGTATTTGGGTAAAGGACATTAAGCAATTATTATTTATAATGAATTAAAGTACTTAGTACGTTTGTTTTCATTAATAATAAATGGTGTCCAATATTTGCATGTTTAGATCCATGAATAACTTATGTTATTATAAATTGTCCATTGTCAATTAATGATATGGGAATATCATTAAACTAAGACAAATCTGAGTATTGGTTAGAATATACTTGAAAGTATATTGATGCGTTGACATACCAATTTCACATGATATCCGATGAATTGAATATAGGACTTATCCCATCTACGTGATTTTACTTTATGGATCTTGTCAGTAAGTAAATCATGAATTTGTTATCCTCAGACTTGAGATACCAGATAAGAGTCATGGATGTAGTGCATTTTGTGAAGCAATCTACCGCTCACCGTAACACGGAGTTATAAGGGTTGCTTTCAAAATTGTTACAAAGTCCATGGGTTGTTCTTGTAGTCAAGAAAGAATTTGTTCCTTCAAATTCGTTTTGAAGCTTAATACTGCTGGGCCTCTCGTAGGGTTGACAAGATGTATGCGTGCGCACGCCCAAAGTCTATCTGGAATACGTTCAGATGTTTTGGTAATCTTGCTCAATCATAAACAACGAGAAACAGAATTGTTAATTAAAGAATGACTAAGATCCATATCTTTATTAACGTGGTATTAGAAACAAAAGGATGATAATAATAATGATGAATCATTATAGGTTTTTCCAGGAAACCTTCCTCGAGTTGATCTAGGGGCATTGGCGTGTTGCTAGACGCTTACCAATGTCATTATGTTATTAATAGATATCCAAGTGGGAGCTGTTGGAGTTTATGGATATATATTAATAAACGTATGTCTAGAATCGAACTCGAGACCTTGGGATTGCACACGTTACGAATGAGTATTAAGAAATAAATAATTCATATATATATATTAATTGTTACGTATATATATATATATATATATATATATATATATATATATATATATATATATATATATATATATATATATATATATATATATATATATATATATATATATATTATTTAATCACAAGAATTGACTAACGGTCATTAGTACTTAACGAAATTGACTAACGGGCAAAGAATAAGGACTAGATTGTAATTGGATGACAAGAAGGTTCCGGAATACCCTCTTGGAGAGGTATGGCCGGCCAACCCAACCCAAGGGGCATCCCTTGCCCTAACTTGTCCACCAAGATTACAATTAGTATATAAACACATCAAGGGTTAAAGGTTTTGGGTATCTCTTGCACACACTAAACCCTAAAGTGTTTTTCCTCTTTTCTTTGCTTCTTAAACATTCGACAAACACCCTTTAGGGTTGTTATTCGATTTTTGTTAAATCAAAAATCATTCTTGTGTTGTCACTAGCATCACCTTAATACGGTTTAATTCGTGTGTATTAACAACATACTTTTGTTGTTATCAAGGGATCGATTAACAAAACGGTAAGGGGTTAATCATTGATCCATATAAACCCTAATTAGGGTTCTTCATATTGTTAAAGACAATTGCTTTTGATTCTTGTTCGGGCTAGAATCACCACGGTACGTTCCTATTTAATTTATGTTAATCTCTTATGTGTTATAGATGCTCCTACGCTTCCGCATATGTGTTTGCCTATTTGTATGATTGTCATGATACTAATATTCTAACAGCAACTACTGTACTACTCCGTATAATTTAGAATTAGAGATACTGAAGAAAGGAAAATTTAAGTTTAAAAGCCAAATGGTGATATAAAATCAATCCTAACTTTTAGGTCCCGTAATTTTTACCAACTTTAAAAACATATAGTTATGAACTTATGTGATTTATATCGACGACATTTTATCGAGTTACATAAACCTCGAAGTGAGCTTAGTAAAAACATGTTACATGTTAAAAATAGAACTAGTGTTAAATGTAATATATGGAGTCTCGAAAATAAGTGTTGAGTTTATCCCACATTGGTGGATGTCCATACTTTTGTCATGTTTATAACTATGAATGGACATGTTTAGATATATTCCCTCTATAATCTTGCACAAATGGGTGTTATAGAGATCTTGAATTGAAATATTTCAAGATCTTTGTAAACAACTATTCCTGCCATATTATGGATTAATTTCAGTCATTTTTTTACAAGTCTGCTAACTAAATATATTCCTTTTCTTTTTCTGCTTCTAAGAGTGTGAAGCCAACCCACTCTGTACATGAATTGATATATTCCCTCTATAATCTTGCACAAATGGGTGTTATAGAGATCTTGAATTGAAATATTTCAAGATCTTTGTAGACAACTATTCCAGCCATATTATGGATTAATTTCAGTCATTTTTTTACAAGTCTGCTAACTAAATATATTCCTTTTCTTTTTCTGCTTCTAAGAGTGTGAAGCCAACCCACTCTGTACATGAATTGATATATTCCCTCTATAATCTTGCACAAATGGGTGTTATAGAGATCTTGAATTGAAATATTTCAAGATCTTTGTAAACAACTATTCCTGCCTTATTATGGATTAATTTCAGTCATTTTTTTACAAGTCTGCTAACTAAATATATTCCTTTTCTTTTTCTGCTTCTAAGAGTGTGAAGCCAACCCACTTTGTACATGTTTAGATATATTCCCTCTATAATCTTGCACAAATGGGTGTTATAGAGATCTTGAATTGAAATATTTCAAGATCTTTGTAAACAACTATTCCTGCCATATTATGGATTAATTTCAGTCATTTTTTTACAAGTCTGCTAACTAAATATATTCCTTTTCTTTTTCTGCTTCTAAGAGTGTGAAGCCAACCCACTCTGACTTCACATTTACCGGATAATTAGCTGAAAACTTTACGGAAGATGAGAGATGGTGTCAGCCTTTGGTGGCAAGGTGGTTTGCTGACAAAGTGAATAGGAGAGAGTACAACGGAATGTAGATCTCGGTGGTTCAACAGTTCAACGGAAGTGACTGCCAAAACGATGTTGATACAAACCAAAACAAAACCAAAGTCGCCAGAAATACTCAACCTGTAACAGGCATCGTTCGACGGAAATGGTTCTATAAAACCATCTCTAAGGGGTAAGACCAATATTTACATGCATCGAAAAATAGACCGAACATACTCCTTTAATTTGTGTAAAGCTGTTCCCAAAGTGGCTTAAAACATTTGATTTAAAGATCTTGTTATCTACTCTTCTACATTTTTATCCTCATACGCAAACAAATTAGTGCAATAAACTGTTATAAGATACAAAGTCTAACAACATAAAATTAAGAAAAGAAAATGTATTTTGTTCTTTCTAAAGTTGTGATCAGCTAACTTACATATAGGAGTATTAGTTGTAGTTATGTTTTGTAGTTTTACAAATTAACGAGAAATCACTTCCTTTAACATATTAGAAAGTGGTAAGTTTTATGTTGGGTGGAATGAGTGTCCCACATCGATAAAAGATTGAATAAAATGTATGTATATATAGCTGGGTGATAGCATCAAGCACTAAAACGGTTTGAGGGTCTTGATTACACAAATTGTAACAAAGTGCACTCATGACTTTACTTTGCCGCTTTTTACACAATTTTATTTTTTATTTCTTTCTAAAAGGTTGATCATTTTATTGCTAAGAAGACAAGGCTCCAAAAAGGAGGACAACACACAAACGAGAACCACAAAGGACTATACACAAACCAATACGCAAAAGAAATACTTATTTTTTTGTGCAAAAAGAAATACTTATTAAATAAACAGACAAAGAATATTTGTCAAGATATTTGATTTAAAGAACTTCTTGTCTGGTGTTTTATGTTTTTCTCATACGCCAAAAACTTGGTCCCAATTCAATAAAATGTCATAAAGTACAAAATTTTATAATGTAACATAAAAAAAAGAAAATACCAATGGATTAATCTCAAAAGTCAAAACCGTTTTTCTTTCATTTGAATGATGTTATACCAAGTGACTAATTTTACCTTAGAGCATTAGGTACATTGCCCTCAAGTTATTCAATAAATCGGTCCACGTCAGCCTCCACAATAACTTGGCAAGTTATTCAATAACGCGGCGGTGTCTTAACTCACAATAACTTGGTAGGCGGTGTGTAAACTTGGCAATAACTTGGATTAGAGTGAATATATATATATATATATATATATATATATATATATATATATATATATATATATATATATATATATATATATATATATATAAAATCCCCAATGCATGTTATAACGCCAAGTTATTCCAATAACATGCTGCATTAACGCGGCAATAACTTGGCAATAACTCGGTCCATATCAGCTTCACGTCAGCCTCCATGTCACAATAACGTGGGTTTGTGGGCAAGACACCCAATGCTCTTATAAACGTTATAAGTGAAACTTCTTGTTTTCAACAAATGATTGTCGCATAATATCTAGTGACAATCATGAACCGTGTTTGCTCTATGAGTAAGTAGCAAATAAAAGTCTTTTTTTAATCTCTATAGTTGTGATCAATATAAAAGAAATGTTTCGTAGTTTTACAAAAGTGAAATCACTTCTTTTGACATAGTCAAATGTGGTAAAAAGGAGAGGAATAAAAAATATATTTTTTATCTTGTGTTCCCGAGTTGGAAAGAAAAGAGAAGGAAGTAACAAAAAAGAGCTTTAAAATCAACCTCACTCAATTTCATCCCAATTTGGGAAGTAAATTAGGAGAGTAATTTTGATATAATTTACTACCCTTTAATTTCCTCTCCCTTTCTAAAAAATCTCTGGAACACAAACATTTTTTATTACCATTCCAAACCTTTCCTTTTCACTCCAGAAAATAAACTCAGGAACAGAGTGTTTTAATGTTGTTTGGAATCACTAGTCTCCCACATCGTAAAAAGATTCAAAGAAATTTTTGTTTATATACTCGATCGATAGCAATAATATCTATTGTCTGACTATGTTCACACTCTCATCTTCAGACATTTTGAAAAGGTATATTTCTTCTTGTTTTTTTTTTCTCAATTGACATGTGAAGGTTACGCGGTTTAACTTAAATTTTGACTTTACAAATAACGATACTAGTTTTAAACTTTTAATATCTATGTACGCACGGGGTTTAGACATAAATTTTTGATAAAGTATTAATTTTTTTATTATGTTTTCGACCAATGTAAGACGGACAACCAAGAATCCTCTACCAACACGAATATAAGGTACAATCCCGGTACCATGTTCTTTGCAAAACAAGATCATAAAATATAAGTTGTTTTAGGAGGACCAAAGGGCTTGTTTCTCAATGATATCCCTTGTTATGTGAGAAGCTACTTAACCAAATGGTTGTGGGTTCAAGTTATGCTTATGACATGTGAGATAGTTGCCGTTCTAAATGAAAAAAAGTTAATTCAACAAACTTTTACGCTACACAAAATGAAACTTGTTGATAATTAATTCGTTACATACATGAATCAACAAATAAGTGCCAACTTCATAAGTTTGTAACTTTGAGCAATTGAGCCCATCTGAGCCCAATTATCTCGAATGATACATTATTTGGACAGTTGGACTTAAAATCCAAAGTTTACTTCTGGTTTTTCACTTTTTCTAATAAGAATTATACATATTATTAAACCATATGCGAAACGTCGCCGTTTTGCTCTCCAGGTTTCCCGCCAAAAATACAAGGCCTGGCCCAGCCCAGATTTCTACTCTTTGTGGTCCGGTGGTACTAACCCAACCCATTTTTTATAGATCACCATATGCGAAACGTCGCCGTTTTGCTCTCCAGGTTTCCCGCCAAAAATACAAGGCCTGGCCCAGCCCAGATTTCTACTCTTTGTGGTCCGGTGGTACTAACCCAACCCATTTTTTATAGATCGATTACTTAATATTTTGTAGATCGATTACTTAATAACGCCAACCCTAGAACCTTCCCCAAATCCTCCACAAACAAAAAATAAATATTCTACTGGTGATGATCATGATCGGAGGATGGGGATGCTCGGAAAACCAAAAAGACGCTGATACGAAAAATGAATAACAAAGGTACCGATTATCTGTTTTGAATTGATAAGTTACGGTTTGGTTGATATGTTTTGTTTGGCTATTCATTGTAAGATTTGATGTGATGAGTTTTGATGCCTTCGATTACAGTGGTCGACGACTTTGGTTATGATCTAATATACCCATTTCGTTGAAAATTACAATGTTCTTTGGGGTTACTTACTTTCTAATATACCTTTTTTGTTGAAAATTACAGGGTTTGCTTGGGTACTGGGATAGCCGTGACTTTAGTTGTATTGGGTCTGGTCGTCTAACTTACTTCGTAGGTTTACTTTTTTTCTTCCTTTTTTCTATTTTTATGAATTTTAATATTAAGAATCAATGTTTTATTTATATATTCTTTTATCATGAATTAATACATGATGTTGTAATATAAATTCAATATTTGGATGATCTTATCTTTAATCATTTGATATTTTTGTTATTCGAAATTTGCAGATAAGGATTAGAGTTGGGTGGGAGGATGGATGTTGAATCCACCAAAATTTGCACTCACTGGTAATATAAATGTTATTATATTTATAGTTATCTTGATTTGAGCTTTTAATTAATTACTAGAATAAATTAGATGATATCTGAAAACTGCCCAAACCTGAAAGCCGAAAAACCAGCTGTATTCATTGCTAAATTTTGGTTGTAGGTCTATACATATGTGAAGTCGTGTTAGGCTGTGAGATTAACATTACTCTATCTTGATTACTTATGTATTATATAGAAACCGGAATACCCATGTACAATACTTTAATTTACTATGATTGATCTCAGTCGAGAGGACTAGAGTTTTTCGGAGTGTGTACTACCATAGTAGATGATGTGTCATATGGATGTTTACAGTTAGGTTGTGATTGCACTTTTTTCCCGTGCCTGGCATTAACAAAAACAAAATTACCCATATATTTTGATCAATACACTGTCAAAATATGAGGTTTGACCAATTTTCCCTTACACTCAAGAGATGATAAGAAAAGGAGTTAAACTGGTGTAGGTACAAAAATGGTCAAAAACTAATATGTTTGATATGTATATAGTTGTTTTTGTTACACCAATTGGGCTTCATTTTATTAACCAGTCTTTCACTTTGTTATAGCAATTGGCCTTCATCTTCTAAACAACAGTCAAAGATTGGTTAGAAGATGAAAAAAAATTATAAGTTGACGACCATTTGCTGATGCATTTGTGACTGTCAGGTTGTATCAGAAACAGTAAATAAGCCTAGAAATATCATTTACAAGGCTGTAACTCATTTGGTTATGCCGTGTTGATTGTGTAAAATTCGTGACTTGGCTACAAACTATGTACAATGACCTTAGGGTGAATGAGTTCATACGTTTTGGTTGAGTGTTTGAAACCATTTGTTGTTACTTTCAGTCACAATAACCTATTTACATGTACATCCAAAAACCCCGTTAGTGTTGATTGACTATGATGATATCATCACGACCTCTAGGAGTCCAGATCCTTAAGAACCAAGTTGTGTGTATAAGTTTAGTGATTAGAAGTATTCTGATATGTGTTATGTTCATTAAATGAAGAGTAATATAAGTTAGATGAATTTTATACATCAAATATATATGAGTTGTGATGTCATTGATGGTTCCGGCTTCTTACATAACATATTTGAACCAACACACTATAACATTTCTTGATATTGCCAATTGTGAAGTTGCTTTAACAGTTACAGTATGCACAATTTATGTAATGATTCATTTTCTTTTTACGACTTTCCATATGTTTTTGTAGAAGCTGCAAGAGAACAAAGGAAGTGGGTACTTGGTGACTTTGACATTAGCAAGCCGCTAGGAAAAGGGAAAATTCGGTCATGTCTAAATAACGAGAAAAAAGAGGGTAAGTAAATTTGATCTAATTACCGTGCCTAACATATTATATTTCTGTATTAAGCTAAATTACTATCTTTATCTCTTCACGTTCCAGTACTAGCGTTTAACTTTATTGGAATTATCGACTTTGTTCAACTTTCTATATGTGAGCTGATGAAGTTGGCTACAAAAGTATATGTGGTAAATCATATGAAAATTGTCCAAACTTTTTGATTAACTTTTTGGGCTGATTATTGGGTTTCATTTGTGTTTATTTGCTTATTGTGAAGTAGATATGGGTCTCTGAATGAAACTGTTTATTTGCAGGCCTTATTCGGGGTTCAGACATGCTCGGCTTATGTCGCTAGACAGGGTATTTGTAAGGTATTGTTAATGATTATTTTTATTCGACCTTTTTTCCAAGATATGGATACATGTACAAAAGTATTTACGATGTGTGGGTAGGTTTTCACAAAGGCCCCTTCATATAAAACATAGAAATTGTATGCCTTTTCGCTACAAACAAGACTGTTATACAAATTGATAGCATCTAGAGGGAAACGATGTTGTTATCAGTATACATTAAACAACTAAACTCGAAAGTTTATGGAATTTTAGCGAACATTAAATAACAACGTTTCTTAAATGTGTATGTGGAAACTTTGATTTATCCTGCTTGAATGAGAATAGTGTTGTAAACTAGGAAATTAGTATTGACACATTACATTATTTATATTGCAGAAAATTTGTTGCAGAAATCTTATAATTGGCAATACGTTGTTAGACGGAGGCAAAGCTCCTCGAATTAAAATATCTGACTTCCTGACCGTCACTATCCACTTACAGTTAGACGCCCCCGGATACTAGAAGTTGGTTTTATGGAGATGATGATGCAAACGAAACAAGCAGCTGCGAGCCGAGAGGAAAAGAGCGACTACACCACGCTCAGGATCCCCATACTTCCTGCATACCGCCTTCAACCTACTTTTACTAGCACACGCATGTAAGTTCACCAAACTCTTAGCGCAATTCCTGTCCACACTTTCTGTCAAAAACAACATATTAACCATATTATAAAAAATGCTTGCTTATAGCACATCGAAAAAATGCTTGCTTATAGCACATCGAACTGGTTAAATGACTTCAAATTTACCACATTCCAAATCATTTTAAGACCTATCATATATCTATTAATCTATTATTTGTATATCACTTAAATAGTATTGTCTTATACTTTAGCACTCATTATTATTGAAACACCAATCAAAAGTGTCTGCAGATACTTACGGATGTAACTAAATGCCGTGAATGAAAAGAAATTTTATTCAAATATTTTAAAAAAAGTGCTTTATGTCAGTAAATGAATCTTTATGTTAGTAAATAATGTTCGGCTAAAATGTAGTATGAATGCATAATGTTTAGACGGTGAGTGTTAAAAAAAATCCTGCCCAATGAACGACAACATGAAACATAACAGTTGCCTTTTGTTTATTTGATATTTTGGTAGTTTAAATAATTACAATGTATTGTTTCTTACATGACTTTAAATGTCATAAATTTGCAGAAGACGAGTGACACTATGATGCAGTTAGTGAATATGGAAGGAAGTCTAAGCTGAGATCATGGAGCGTTACAGGCCACGGGCCATGCAGTTGCTGTGAAGAAGATTGAACAGTTGCTGAGATCAATGTATGTTTGTAATTTTATGGCATATAAGTTTTTTAATGATATCCATCGCGTATGCAGTATGGTTATGCTATAATCAACTTCTTTCTATTGTCGTTTGTAATAAGTGTCAATGGTATTGCTGCGGCGGGAATGCCTTCTCCACACCCCGCATTTCATACGTCCACCAAATCCATGAGTGCACCTGTGACACCTGCTATTGGTGCACCACAAACAAATTCGACGCGTGCTCGAACCAGCAACACGATTCCACTCTATGGTAGGCGTACACGCACCTGAAGAGGTACAATTGTTACCTATTCATTATTAGCGCTTATGTGGCTTATTCAAACTTATATTGAAATGTTAAACCAAAAAATTACATGAACAACTCAAAGACGTTCTTCATAGTCCCACTCAACTTACAGATTTTATAGACACAAATCACATGTCATCGTTTATACAACAATTTTCAAGCTCACACCCAGTGCTAACTTCCCCGTGTACGTTAACATATGTAAAGAAGTACTAGAAAGTGATATTTTCATGTGTGCAGGTTATGTAAACGCAAGCCTCAGACAGTCAACCGTTGAGGTTAGTTCACTATTAGTTTTCTCTGTATTGTAAATATTATGGTTCGTCTATGTCTTTGAAATCCTATTTGGTTATTCTTTTCTGCTTTTGTTGCATGCAGGCTGAAAGTGACAGGTCTGTTTGGCCGTCGTCTTTAGGTGAACGGATTGTTTTTTGCTATTGGGCATGAGCTTGCGACTCAGTTTTTGGATAACCAGTTACGGGTTGATCCGGATGGGTATGTTCTCACTAAACCATGGAGTACGGTTACGAGTGTAAAGGGTGTGTTTTTCCTATTAGTGGTGTTCTATATAATAAGTATAGGCAAGCTGTTACTGCTGCGGGTTCTGGTATAAAAAAATTATGATTACTTGCTTGCCACAAAAATCACAAAAGTATATCTCATATTCTAATAAAGATATTTGCGATTTTCAAACTTTTAAAAAGCAAATATTTTTTTTTTTTTTAAATATGATATCTGGAAAAGCCCAAACTACCGGTACTTGCAAGTTATGAATGATTGTTAAACTTTAATACTTGGGTATTTCACAGGTCACAGTAACGAGTTTTAATCTTTCAGATAAACATATTGTTCCTCTGAACCTAACTATTTAAAGGTCAAACTATATTAAGTGATTAACAGTGTGTATTAGCTTGCAATAGACTTGATTATTATAGTGAACAAGCATTTGGCTATTAGTCACCTTCAGTCAAGTTGTTGCTTATGAACTTTATTTTCAATTTGCAGAAGTACTATTAAAGTAGGTCTAGGTGCAAAAGTATCAAAACTAATCGATGAAGTTGGACATGGCGATGATGGTCATGGTGATATCACAAGCAATGGAAGATTGACACGGCAATTAGTGGAAAACAAGACGTTTTGGCTTATTTTGTGCTGTATGAACTTACTTTACAGGTTTCGTCAATTAATAGACATGATTATCTTGATGTCGGGAAACATATTATTTTTTTAGGAAATCACAAAACGTTATCTTTGAAAGAAACAAGATGTTCACAACATAATGGACTTAAATGCTACTAAAACACAGATTAGGTTCAAATGTTACAAGCACAGATTTGGCAAATTTTCCCGAGACATTTTAAATGCTACTAAAACATTTAAAATTATCACTACTTATTTATACAGCATAAACTCGGCTAAAAAACAGGCCCGCCCGCAACGCGGCGGCACGTCGCCAATCTAGTTGACCTTTGATTTGTACTTTAAAATTTTGTGTCATGTATAGTTTTCTAAAACCAATATCTACATATTTAAGGGGTTAAACCATTATTAACAACTACGATTTATCATCAAGAAATAATCTGAACTCATCTAAGTAAAACTGAACCAGACTTTACTAAATTTAAGTTTGTGTGATGAGAGTCATCAAAAAGTTCGAAAACCATGGTTAAGAAAAAACCCACCCTAAAAAAGAATGCCTTCTTATTTAAGCTAAGCCCATGACCAGCATTAGACAAAATCAAACCTCAGAAAAGTCCATGATGAAACATTGATACGTACTTTCCGTATTTACGTAAAATTTTCATTGATAATAACAGAGATTAAATATATCTACTCCATAAATTATTCAATGAATGGATTGTCATTTGTCAATGAACGAGAATGGCTGCGAGCCCCCGCGTTGCGGCGGGCCAGCGATCATTCGATAGTATGCGCATACAGTACGCTTAGCGATATTGTAAATGACAGTTCTACTGTATACTCGCGATATTGTAGATTTTGGACTATATTTTTACGCCAAGATATTGAAAAAAAAAAAAAAAAAAAAAAAAAAAAAAAAAAAAAAAAAAAAAAGTTCAAGATATTGGGCCTAAACAAAAGCAACAGTCCAACCCTTAGAACCCATATTCAAAACGCCAACTCTAGATATATATCAGTTTTATAATGTTTTGGCAACAATGGGACCAACTCCTTTGAGAAAAATGGCAATATCACTCAACTTATGGGCAGCATGTGATCCCCACTTCCCTTAAATAATTCAAGAGGGCGCGTGACCCACTCTTACCACACCACTCAACATACACGAATTATTTAATAAACGGACCAAGCAATTAGGCTATTAGTTGGGCAAGCAACCACCAAAATTGTAAACGGACCAACCAATTAGGCTATCAGTTGGGCCGTCCATGGGCTACGTTTTTTGGCGGGAAAAGCCCACATCAAAACGGCAGCGTTTTGAATGTGGTTTAAATAAATGTATAATGGATGAAGTGACCATTTTGTCATGAATAATATATGCCATGTGCAATAAGTTCAATTAATTATCTTGAGGGGATTATGATCAACTCATTCCCCAAATGACTTGAAAAAGCTCAATTAATTAAGAAAAAATAAAAGTCTTTCACTCCAATGGTAAAAAGTCTCTCAATGACTAATTTGATTAAAAAAAAAAAAAAGTGTCATTAATCAAAGCTTGCATTGGAGATTTATTGAGGAGTTTCTTTTTCTTTTATTCTCACTTAATAAATGGGCTCAAACCCTTATTCCCTCTTATTGAGGAAGCCCACAAAAATTCCTCTCTTAAAAAAAATAAAATAAAATAAATAAAATTCTTCAAGTAAACACTGAGAACAATAATTGCTTAAGATACTTAATTAGTTGAACGTATATGTGGCTGTGTAATGACTGGTTATTTACTTTCTCCATCGTACGCAAACAACTTGGTCCAAATAAAATGTCGTAATTACATAATTCGAAAAGAAAAGAAAGAGCAATCAATCAAATCTCTTACCTTTAAACCGTGTTTTTGCATTTGGAAGAAATGATTTAACGAAACTTTTTGTTTTAATGGTCAAGTATTTTCTACATGTGAACAGTGTTTGCTAAATAGCAGCTGGTTTTTTCTTTCTAGAGTTGTAATCAATTGAAATACATATATGTTTTAAGTTGTAGTTCTAAACTATATGTGTTTTAGAGCTGGGTGGAATCAATATCCCACACCGGTGAAATATTGAAAAATATGTCAATTTTTATACTAGGTTGATAGGAAGTATTATTAATTGTATGAGAAGATTCTGAGTACACATGTGCGATTATGTACTCTACGGTTTTCATACAATTTTTTTTATTTGTTCTTTTCGTATTCATACATTTTTTTTTATTTGTTCTTTTCGTATTCATTTTTTTAAACACGAAAAGGGCCGAAACCTGCAAAAAAATTATAACACATCACTTCTCGCAATGAAGGTAATTACATCTAGAAAACTAACATCCCAAAAAAAGTTTTTGTGAGATCTAAAAGCTATTTTAGCAACAACATGAGCCGCTAAGTTACATTAACGCTTAACCCATTAGAAAGAAATAACAAGTTAGGATGCCCATATTCTAATGTCCGCCACAATAGCATATAATGACCAAGGAATTGAAATTGCATTTTGCCAACCATAAGTAAGAGCTAGACGACATGCGTTCCGGATGGCTAAGAGTTCAGCCCTGAGTGGATTAGAGGTGGAAACTATTTCACTACAACATAAAATAATAGAAGTCTCACACAATGATACCTGAAGATGCTCGGTATGATATGTAGGATGCATCACAATTGAAGGGGATCTACCAAAGTGAAGTCTCATAGAATTCATCACGTTCAACCGAAACACAAGATATGGGTAGCGATGAAGGACAAAAATTAAATTTTGGACAATGTTAGGGGTGCTAGAGACATTATTAATGTGAAGGGGTCTATGAGGTGTTGGCTAAACACTATGACTTCGTGTTTTGTTTTTTCTGAAGTTGTAATCGGTTCACATATATATAGTAGGGAGGTGATTTGCACACTCCTAAAATTGATTGGCACACTCAAATTTTAAGTGTTTTGACATTTATATCCTCACATCACTTTTACTCATTTTCACCCTGTAAGGGTATAAATGTCAAAACACTTAAAATTTGAGTGTCTCAATCAAGTTTAGGAGTGAGCAAATCATCTCCCTATATAGTACTATTAGTTGTAGACTTGCAGTTGTAGTTAAGTTTTGTAGTTTCACAAATTAACGTGAAATTAGTTTTATTAACATATTAGAAAGTGGCAAATTTAATGTTGAGGTGGAATCAGTGTCTCACATCGAGAAAAGGGTTAAAAGAAATATCTATATATATTGTTGGGTGATAGCAACAGTAAATAAGCTGTTTGGTTGGTTTTTAGTGCATAAATTGTAACAATTAAATTCACTTATCCACCAGCCAACATGGCTTTTTACACAGTTATATATATATATATATATATATATATATATATATATATATATATATATAGTATAACTTTCAAATGAGAACCATTTTAAATGCAAGAACTGCGAAAACCATCTTTTTTACTCATATTAATGCTCCATGTACAAGAAATCAATGCAAAATGGTATTTTTGTAAATATAAGTGACTTAATTTAAAGGAAAAGTTTTAATTAGGGGCAAAGTTGGAATTTAATTATCCCTTGAAAATAGCATCACATATTAAAAACTGTCTCACCAAAACCTGTGTTTCATTTTTTTTTCACATCTCTCTCACTATCTCTTTTCCCCTCAAGAACCCTAGCCGCCGATCCCACCCCATATTTTCCAACCCAGATCGAGCATATGTAATCGAATATGATGCCGAAGACGATCCATCACCCTCCGGTATTTATTAATTTTTTCATAGACTTCGTGTTTGTTACTACTTTTGATTTGTTTTAGATCTATTTAATGGTTTTTTTTTGGACCGAGAAGATAGGGTAGGTATGATATTGTTGTTGGTTTATATATTGTTTGTTTACTGTTTTTGTCCTTCTCGTGGTTTACTGTTTTTGTTCTTCTCGTGGATTTGAAGATAGGATAGATCTATTTAACGCATGTCATTGATTTAAGGTTTGTTCTAGTTTTTTTTTTTTTTTTTTTTTTTTTTTTTTTTTTTTTTTTTTTTTTCTCATATTGAATCCTCTTTATTTTATGTTTTTATTACAGTTGATTTCGATTTCCGTTTTTTTTAAATAAATCACTTACAACTTATCTAATTCGAATGATTGTTTTTTGTTTTTTTCATCTAAGATACAAAATAGGTAGTTGAATTCTGGTATTTTGACTTTTTTGTGTTTTTTATTTTGTATAACTTAGTCATGTTTTGGTAATTAATTGATGATTTGAGTACATGTTTGTTATTGTTTTACTACACGATTCTGGATTCAATCATTTTGGCAATGTATAGGTTATGTTTTGGAAAGATTTGTTGTAATTAGTATAGGTTAAAAAAACATATATGTTTCGCGGTTGGGTTATAAAACATATATGTTTTGGAAAGATAGATACTAGTATATGTTTACGTATAAAAACATATATGTTTTCTGTTTTGGATTATTAAACATATATGTTAAAATATGATTGCTTATAAACGGAATGGTTAAAACATGTATGTTTTTTTTATTTAGTAAGTGTTTTGGAAAGATACATACTAGTATATGTTTACGTATAAAAACATATATGTTTTCTGTTTTGGATTATTAAACATATATGTTAAAATATGATTGCTTATAAACGGAATGGTTAAAACATGTATGTTTTTTTATTTAGTAAGTGTAATTATTGTTTTTTTTTCAAAGACTTCATGTTTGCCAAACAAGTATGTTTCCTAAAACATACATGTACTTATGAACATGCATAATTTTTAATAATATTATTGTTGCTAATTTTTGTACTTTTATTTGTATCAGGTGTAATTACAAGAATGTTTGCGGCTACAAGTGTGCATATATGTCCAACTTTTGAAAAAATGTTGACGGCTACTCGTGTATAGATAGATTATATTCATATATTTATGTTTTTAGAAATTTGTATTTTAATTGTATTTCAATTGATATCGAAGTTTGTATATACACGTAACATTTATGTACTTGGTTTGTTATAATTTCAATTTATTAAAATACCTATATGCACCTAACTATTTCTTGAAACATATATTGCAGCAAAAAATCTAGAAATATGTTATCTTAAAAAAAACATGTATGCATTTTGACTATTTAAAAACATGTATGCATTTTGATTATTTAAAAACATGTATGCACCTTAACTATTTGGAGGAAAAAAAAACATGTATGCACCTTTGCCTAAAAAAACATGTATGCACCATTACTATTTGAAAAAAAAATAATAATAATAATTAAAAAAATCCGAATTTTTTTGTGCAAAAAAATAAAAATAAAAAATAAATAAAAAAAATTCCGAATTTTAACATTTATAAAAAACAGGAATTATAAAAAAATAAAAAATAATATGAAAATGTCTTTTACTATTTTACCCTTTTGAATTAAATAAAATTAACAAAATGCTATGGAGTATTAAATGGTGTACATTGTGTATTATTAGTTGTAAAAGGGTAGTTTTCGCAGTTCTTGCAGATAAGGTGGTTCTCATAAGAAATGGACCCTATATATATATATATATATATATATATATATATATATATATATATATATATATATATATATATATATATATATATATATATAGGGTGAAGTTAAAATAAAAAGATAAATATCCGTAAAAAGAATAAAAATAATTTTTTTTTAAAAAAGTTCTCGAAAAATTCCAAAAAAATTTCACAAGATCGGGTATGTTGGTGCATAAAACTTTTGTGAAAGAAGTTTTTCTAATTTTGAGTTTTTATACGTTTTTTTTAATGCACAAAAAATGAATTTTAATGCGCAAAAAAAATTTTAATGCACAAAATTTTTAACTTGTTTTAGTTAGATGCGCAATGTTATTTTGGTGAAAAAAGTCAAAGGAAGTTGGGTCCAGAAACGAATTTTTGATGAAAAAAAAGCGATTTAATGCGCAAACGTATTTTTTATAATTTTTTTTCGGATAAAGTATCCACTTTTAGAAAAACTTCCTTCACAACTTTTTCATGCACCAACATACCCGATGTTGTGGAATTTTTTTGGAATTTTTCTAGAACTTTTTTTAAAAAAAATTCTTTTTATTTTTTTACGGAAATTTGTCTTTTTATTTGATTTTTATCCTATATATATATATATATATATATATATATATATATATATATATATTCAGAATGGTTGATCATTTTATTGCTAAGAAATAAAATGGGCAAAATAAATATTTATTAAATAAACTGACAAAGAATATTTGCCAAGATATTTGATTTAACTTTCCGCAATGTGGATTTGAAACAGGATACAAGTCCCTTGTCATTTACAAGACGACCATCACAATACCAAAGCTTGAATATGAACTGACCATCACGTCCTTTCAAAAATAACTTTTGTGCATTTTCTTAACAAATGTTTACATAACACATACCCCGATGTTTTTAATTCGTTATATACTCGCATAGCCAAAACCACAACACAATCAAGAATACGTTAACCAAGCTCAAGACAAAGACAATGTAATATGTGGATTTCAATACTTCAATTCATTTGTATCTTGATACCACAATCGGTGAGTAGTTGATTGTTTTGGACGATGTTTCTTTTGTTAACATTAAGAGAACTCAATCAATATCTTGAAAACATTGTGGTCACATGATCATGTTTAGTTCATTCAAATTCTTAGAAGAAATGTTACTCGATAAGTCCACCTCACCCAAGCAAACAGTTAATAGTACGAAAGTGATTGATCAATCAAGAAGCAACTACTATAATTTAGAATTAGAGATATTGGAGAGAGGAAAATTTAAATTTAAAAGCCAAATGGTGATATAAGATCAATCCTAACTTTTAGGTCCCGTAATTTTTACCAACTTTAAAAACGTATAGTTATGAACTTACGCGATTTATATCGATGACATTTTATCGAGTTACATAAACCTCGAAGTGAGCTTCGTAAAAACATGTTACATGTTAAAAATAGAACTAGTGTTAAATGTAATATATGGAGTCTCGAAAATAAGTGTTGAGTTTTTCACACATTGGTGGATGTGCAAACTTTTTGACATGTTTATAAGTAAGAATATACACGTATAGATATATTCCCATTGTAATCTTGCACAAATGGTGTGTTACTGAGATTTTGAATTGAACTCTTTCAAGCCACCTTAGTAACAACTATTCCTGCCATATTAATGGTGAATTTTTGTCATTTTTTTACAAACCACAACAAAACCGAAGTCACCGGAAATACTCAACCTGTAACGGGCATCGTTCGACAGAACAGTTCAAAAAGGCAAACAACGAACTAAATAAAATATCTAACACCTTAGTGGGCATCGTTCGACGGAACGGTTCTATACCATTATCTCTATGTCGACATACAAAACAACTAAATTTATTCGTGTTGCTCGCTGTGGTATGGTAGTAACCATTTAAACTCTAAGCTACATCACAAGTTCACGACACTTGAGACATTTGTAGCTGAGTCCAATTATTTTACAAAGAGTCGTACAGAACTAAAATCCACCAAATTTATAACTTGGTAAGTTTTTAGCTTTGGGCTTTGAGCAATTGAGCCCAGTTATTCGGAATGTTGCTTTACGATTGCAGTTGAGCTAAAATCTAAAGTTTGCATTTGGTTAAATATAGTGTTATTATTTTGTTTTAAACCATCTCTAAGGGGTAAAACCAATATTTACATGCGTCGAAAAATAGACTAATCTCGTATATGTAAAGCTGTGCCCAAAGGAGCTTAAAACATTTGATTTGAAGATCTTGTGATCTGGTCTTCTACGTTTTTCTCCAACGCAAACAACTTGGTCGCAATAAAATGTTATAAGATACAAATTTTAACAACATAAAATAAAGAAAAGAAAATAGCAGTCAATTAATCTTTGAATACGAAAGCGTGTTTTGTTCTTCCTAAAGATGTGATCAGCTCACATACATAAAGGAGTATTAATTAGTTGTAGATGTTTTATAGTTATACAAATTAATTAACGTGAAATCACTTCTTTTAACATATTGGGTGGAATGAGTGTCCCACATCAAAGAAATATTGAAAGAAATGTTT
Source organism: Artemisia argyi (assembly GCA_030686995.1). Taxonomy (NCBI): domain Eukaryota; kingdom Viridiplantae; phylum Streptophyta; class Magnoliopsida; order Asterales; family Asteraceae; genus Artemisia; species Artemisia argyi. The sequence goes on from CM060690.1 coordinate 7,545,073, forward strand.
TTATATATAGTTGGGTGATAGCATCAGGAAACAAGTTGTCTGGTTGGTTTATAGTGCATAAATTGTAACAAGTTTTATAGGCTTCCCACGCTTTTTTTTTTTTTTTTTTGAACGGCTGATGACTTTATTGCTAAGTAGATAAGGCTCCAAGAAGGAGGACTACAAACGAGAGAACAACAAGGAACTATGTACAAACCAGTCCAGAAACAAACGCCTAAGTAGTTAAATGGTTCGTTATGTGAATGTAAAGAAATGCTTTATCTATATTAGTTACTGAGAAACAATATTTGCCAAGATACTTGATTTAAAGTGGAAGTTCAAGCTTTTGCTTGAGGTTAATGTGGTACCTTAGCCACATTCAATTGTAACTATTTCTTCTGTGATTAATACAATTTACCGGGGTAACCTTTACCCAAAAAAACAAAGAGCTTGTTGTCGATATGGTGTTTTATGTTTTTCTCTTACACAAAAAATTTGGTCCCAATACAATAAAAATGTCATAAAATACAAACTTTTATAACGGAATAAAGAAAAGAAAACATTGGTCAATTAATCTCAGACCTCGAAACCGTGTTACTTTCTTGGATGATGTTACATGAAGTGACTAATTTTATATTTTTTAAATGTTTAGTGAAACTTTTTGTCTATAATAAATGATTGTAGCATAAGATCTAGTGACTTGTTTAACAGTCATATATTTCATATACATGAACCGTGTTTGCCCTATGAATAAGTAGTAAATAAAAGTCATTTTTCAATCTTTGACCTCGAAACCGTGTTTTGTTCTTTTTAAACATGTGATTTAAACATCTTGTTATCTGGTCTTCTAAGTATGGCAAACAACTTGGTCGCAATAAGATGTTATAAGATTTAAATTCTAACAACATAGAAATACAGAAAAAGAAACAGCAATCAATTAATCTTTGACCTCGAAACCGTGTTTTGTTCTTTCTAAAGATGTGATCAGCTCACAATCCTCGCATACATATAGGAGTATCAGTTGTAGTTATGTTCTGTAGTTTTATATATGAACGTGAAATCACTTCTTTTAACATATTCGAAAGTGTAAGTTTAATGTTGGGTGGAATCTGTGTCCCACATCGTAAAAAGATGGAAATAAATGTTTTAATATATACTTGGGTGATAGCATCATCAGGTATGAAGGTATGATGTAGTATTGATTTTAGGTGCACATATATAACTATGTTTACTCTGATCTCAATTCTTCATTTTTTTTTTGGGTAAAAGGGAATACCCTGGTAAAATATATTAAACACCCAAAAAACCGATAAGAACACTGGAATGTGACTGAGTGACTTGTTACACCTAAATATATCAATTCTTCATCTTTTACACAAACATTTGAATGACTTGTTACTTTTATCTCTTTTCTTTTAGACTTAACCTCACAACTACAGGTGTTAATAGGGTCGGGTTGGCCCGAACCCGATAGAGCTGTATGGATCAGGTAAAAACACTAGTCGTGTTAGTTTGGACTTGATAGAAACGAACTGACCGGACTGCCCCCATATCTTCTTTGAGAATTGTGTCAAGTCATCTAGTCGGCATATCCCGGAGGGCTATTAATCTTTTATACAAGAGCAATTGAGCCCAATTATTTCAATTGTTGCTTTAAGCAAGCACTTGAGCTTAAAATCTAAACTTTGCATTTGGTTAAGATTCACAGGTCGTTTACGGAAAAATGGTTTTACTTTATAGAAATATGTTTGATTGTTTTTTCTTCAAACCTATATACATTCAAAATTTTGTGTTAATTTATTTTATTATTATTTTTTTAACATATCTCTAAGCGGTAAAACCAATATTTACATGCAGTTGAAAAATAGATTTAACTCGTTTATGTAAAGCTGTGCCCAAATTAAAGAGGCTTAACACATGTGATTTAAAGATCTAGTTATCTGGTCTTTTTAGGTTTTGCTCGTACGCAAACAACTTGGTCGCAATAAGATGTTATAAGATACAAATTCTAACAACGTAAACTAAAGAAAAAAAACTAGAGTCAATTAATCTTTGCTCTCGAAACTTTGTTTTGTTCTTTCTAAAGATGTGATCTGCTCACAATCCTCGCATACATTTAGGAGTATTGAATGTAGTTATGTTTTGTTGTTTTACATATTAGAAAATGGTAAGTTTTATGTTGGGTGGAATATGTGTCCCACATTGGAAAAAGATCGAAAGAAGTGTCTGTATATATAATTGGGTGATAACAACTATAAAAAAGCTGCGCTTATGGTTTTGAATATACATAACAAAGTTCACTTTTAACCATAACTACAGCTTTTTACACAGTTTTTATTATTATTATTATTATTATTATTATTTTATAATAATAATAATTATTATTATTAAAGGCAGATCATTTTATTGCTAACAAGACAAGGCTCCAAGAAGAAGGACTACAAACTAGAAACCGAGCAACCAGGAAATTAAGGAAAAAACAAACACCTAAGAAATATTTTCATTAGCAGCTCTAACATATATATGGATGCGCAAAAGAAATATTTTATTAGCAGCTCTAACATATATATGTTTCTTTTATTAAAATTACGAGAACTCGGTCAATATCTTGAAACATTGTGGTCACATGATCCTGTTTAGTTCATTCAAATTCTTAATCGAAGAAACGTCACTCGATAAATCCACCTCAGCAAGCAAGCAATTAATAATACGAAAGTGATTGATCAATCAAGAAGAAACTACTATAATTTAGAATTAGAGAAACTGGAGAGAGGAAAATTTAAGTTAAAATCCAAAGGGTGATATAAGATCAATCCTAACTTTTAGGTCTCGTAATTCTTACTAACTTTGAAAGCATATAATTATGAACTTGTGTGAGACATTTTATCAAGTTACATAAACCACGAAGAGAGATCGTAAAGACATGTTACGTACATGTAAAAAATGGAGCTAGTGTAAATGTAATATTGCGTCACCAAAAGAAGTGTTGAGTTTGTCGACATTGGTGGATGTGCAGACTTTTGACGTGTTTATAATTGAGAATGTACACATTTAGGTATATTCCCTTAATAAACTTGCACAAACGGTGTGTTGCTGAGATCTTGAACTGAATTCTTTCAAGCCACTTGTGCAACCATATTATGTTTTTTTTTTTTTTTTTTTTTTTTTTTTTTTTTTTTTTTTTTTTTTTGCTAACTAAACATATTCATTTTCTTTTTCTGCTTCTAAGAGCATGAAGCCAACCTACTCTTACTTCACGTTTACCGGATATTTGACCGGAACACTCTACGGAAGATGAGAGATGGTGTCAGCCTTCGGTGGCAAGGTGGTTTGTTGACGAAGTGAACTGGATAGAGTACAACGGAATGTAGATCTCGGTGGTTCAGCGGAAGTGATTTCCAAAATGATGCCCATACGTACAAACCAAACAAAACCGAAGTCGCCATAAATACTCAACCTGTAACGGGCATCGTTCAACGGAAACGGTTCTATATATAAAACCATCTCTAAGGGGTAAAACCAATATTTACATGCGTCGAAAAATAGACTGAACGTACTCCTTTAATTTGTGTAAAATTGTGCCCAAAGAGGCTTAAACCATTTGATTTAAAGATCTTGTTTTTTGGTCTTATACATTTTTATCCTCATACGCTAACAAATTAGTCGCAATTAACTGTTATAAGATACAAAGTCTAACAACATAAAATAAAGAAAAGAAAATGTGTTTTGTTCTTTCTAAAGTTATGATCAACTCATAATCCTCATTTACATATAGGAGTATTAGTTGTAGTTATGTTTTATAGTTTTACAAATTAACGAGAAATCACTTCCTCTAACATATTAGAATGTGGCAAGTTTTATGTTGGGTGGAATGAGTGTCCCATATCGATAGAAGATTGAATAAAATGTTTGTATATATAGTTGGGTGATAGCATTAAGCAATAAGTTGACGTGAGGTTTTTGAGTACACAAATTGTAATAAAGTGCACTCATGACTTTCATTGACAGCTTTTTACACATTTTTTTTTTCTTTCTTTGTGAAAGGTTGATTATTTTATTGCTAAGAAGACAAGGCTCCAAGAAAGAGGACTACACACAAACGAGAACCACAAGGGACTATATACAAACTAATGCGCAAAAGAAATACTTATTTTTTTTGGTGCAAAAAGAAATACTTATTAAATAAACTGACAATGAATATTTGCCAAGATATTTGATTTAAAAAACTTATTGTTATGCTTTTCACATTTTTTTTTTCTTTCTTTGTGAAAGGTTGATTATTTTATTGCTAAGAAGACAAGGCTCCAAGAAAGAGGACTACACACAAACGAGAACCACAAGGGACTATATACAAACTAATGCGCAAAAGAAATACTTATTTTTTTTGGTGCAAAAAGAAATACTTATTAAATAAACTGACAATGAATATTTGCCAAGATATTTGATTTAAAAAACTTATTGTTATGCTTTTCACATTTTTTTTTTCTTTCTTTGTGAAAGGTTGATTATTTTATTGCTAAGAAGACAAGGCTCCAAGAAAGAGGACTACACACAAACGAGAACCACAAGGGACTATATACAAACTAATGCGCAAAAGAAATACTTATTTTTTTTGGTGCAAAAAGAAATACTTATTAAATAAACTGACAATGAATATTTGCCAAGATATTTGATTTAAAAAACTTATTGTTATGCTTTTCGCATACGCAAAAAACTCTGTCCCAATACAAGAAAATGTCATAAAATACAAATTTTTATAATGTAACATAAAGAAAAGAAAACACTAGTCACTTAATCTCAGAACTCGAAATCATTTTTCTTTCAATTCACTTGGATGATGTTATACGAAGTAGCTAATTTTATACTTTGTAAACGTTATAAGTGAAACTTCTTGTTTTCAATATTTGACTAGTTTAATAGTCAAATATTGCATATACATGAACCGTGTTTGCTCTATTAATAAGTAGTAAATAAAAGTCAATTTTTTGAATCTCTAAAGTTGTGATCAATTCAAATACATGTATATTATCTTTTGAACGTATATGTTTTCTAGTTTTACAAAAGTGAAATCACTTCTTTCGACATAATCGAAGGTGCTTATTTTAATGTTGTGTGGTATCAGTAGTCTCCCACATCGTAAAAAGATTGAAAGAAATGTTTGTTTACATGCTCTGTCGATAGCAGCAACATTAGATTTTTGGATAATGTTTATGTGAATATGTGTAACTATGGTCATATACAGATCGTGGAATATCAACATAGTTACATATATTCACACAAACATTTTGAATGGTATTTTTTTCGTATTTTTTCATTAAATGCCTATGTAGCAACAACAGATGTGATGTATTCCTAGCATTTTTAGTCTCATCATTTTATTGTTAAGAAGACAAGGCTTCAAGAAGGAGAACAATCTAAGGAAAAAACAAACACCTAAGTAGTTAATTGGTTCATTAGCAGTTGTAACATATATATGGATTTCAATACTTCGTTTGTATCTAATACCACAATCGATATACACTAACTAGTTGCTCGTTTTGGACAATGTTTCTTTAATAAAACTTCTAGTTGCTTGTTTTGGACGTTGTTTCTTTAATAAAACTAACACTCTATTCACGAGTATAAAACGGAGAGAAGAGAAATGAAGAGATGAAAAAAGAGAGAAAAGAAGAGGAGTGGAAATTTTTTTGATTTTCAATCTTGTGTTCCCGAGTTGGAAAGAAAAGAAGAGAGATGTTAAAAAAAAAATGCTTTAAAATCACATTCTCTCCAAATCATCCCAATTTGGGAAGAAGATTAGGAGAGAAGTTTTGGCATAATTTCCTCCTCTCTTCTCTTCTCTTCTTTCCAGAAAAAAACTCGGGAATGCAATCTTTTTTGAATTTTCTCTCCACTTCTCTTCTTTTCTCTCCAAATAAAAACTCGGGAACAGAGTGTAAGAGAATTCAGTCAATATTATTGTGGTCATACGATCCCGTTTATTTCATTCAAATTCTTAATAGAAGGAAAGTTACACGGTTAGTCCACGTGACAAAGCAAGCACTTTATACGAAAGTGCTTGATCAATCAAGAAGCAACTTATATAATTTAGAGACACGAGAGAGGAAATTTAAGTTTAAAAGCCAAAGGGTGATATAAGAGCAATCCTAACTTTTAGGTCCCGTAACTTTTACAAACTTTGAAAACATATAATTTTGAACTTGTGTGATTTATATTGACGACATTCTATTGAGTTACATAAACCCCGAAGAGAGCTTCATAAAGATATGTTACATGACAAAAATGGAACTAGTGTAAATGCAATATGGAGTCTCCAAAAGAAGTGTTGAGTTTGTCCTACATCGGTGGATGTGCAAACTTTTGACATGTTTATAACTAAGAAATAAGAATGTGTGCATCCTGCTCTATTTCCTTTATAACATTGCACAAATGGTGTTTAGATCTTGATGTGAACTCTTTCAAGATTCTTTGCAAACATTCTTCCTGCCATATTATGGGTGGATTTTTGTATTTTTTTTATTTCGTCCAAGATTGATTTACGTTTTCGTGTACAATCTTTATATCTTTGAAGATTATTATTCGCTTTTCGTTTGTTTTCGTGTGTTTCTGAGTATGAATTATTTCCGCACACCATGATCATGCATCGAGGATTTTCACAGCTTTTAACCTTAACCATTTGGGATGCATCATGGTGTTTGTTATGGATAACTTGCCTATCAATCTTCAAAGATAATGTCCAAGTAAAATATATGTTTAAAGAAATTTTAAAAGATTACTAGTCTAGTGGATGACCTTTGGCTAAAAGATGTTAACTTTCAGGGATGTGGATTTGAAACAAGATACAAGTTAGAAAGACTTTTACAAAGAGATCGAGAAGCAACATGCGAAAAAACAACACGTTCGGTTATAGCATAGAAAATCCCAAAAAACACCAAGTTTGTTACTTATGTTATACAGTTTCCAAGGACAACCCAAAATAAAGAAATCACTTCTTTGACCTCGAAATTAATAAAGAAAATCGAACAGCAGTCAATTAATCTTTGACCTCGAAACTCTGTTTTGTTCTTTCTAAAGTTGTGACCAGTTCAAATACATATTGGAGTTGTTACGTTTTGTAGTTTTACATATTAACGTGTAAATCACTTCTTTTAACATATTAGAAAGTGGTGAGTTTTATGTTGGGTGGAATGAGTATATCCCACATTGGAAAAAGATTGAAAGAAATGTCTATACATATTGTTGGTTGATAAATAGACCAAATATGTCGTTGGGGTGGTTTTACCTGCGCAAATTGTAACAAAGTTCACGTAGAACTTCCTTATCGGCTTTTACACAATTACTGATTTTTTTTTTTAATGAAAGGCTGATCGGCTTTTTACACAATTACTATATTCTTTTTATGAAAGGCTTACTAAGAATTTTTTATATATTTAGTGATTTGAAGTCTTTTTTATTGGTTTTAATAGTCTTTTTTTTTCTTAAAAAAAAAAAAAAAAAATACAAGAAAAAATAGATTTTGTAAGCTATCCATGTATCCTTTAGTTCTACAAAATACCATCTCTATATAAACGCTGGTTTATCAAGAAGACGCAAGAAAAGCATTTCGAATTGTTGATTAATCGCCAGAGATGGCTTAGAACAAATCATTCATTATCTAATGGATCTGATCATTACTACCCCGTCCCAAAATAATTGTCCCACTCTGACAAAAAAACACATAGTTTAAGAAAATTGCATTTATTATAGTTTTCTCTTTCTTACTTTTTAACAGAATGACAGTTTTACCCTTAGCTAATTAATTAAGTTATTTTTTAAAGTTTGTAATAATAATTTCAAGTAAGGGTAATATGGTAAACTCGATTAAACTTTCCTATCTATATTTAGTAGTGGACAATTAAATGAGACATCTTAAAAAAGGAAACGTGGACTATTAATTTGGGACGGAGGGAGCATATTGCTAAGAAGACAAGGCTTCAAGAAGGAGGACTACCATATTGCCCTTGCTTGAAACGTGGACAATTAATTTGCGAGGAACCTTACTTCGGTTCATTATGTGAATGCATAGAAATGCTTTATATACACTAGTTGGAGCTATAAGTTTGGCAATAATAATAATAGTAATAATAGTAATAATAATAATAAATGAAATCGATTTGCTGGTTGTTGGTTATTCTCTAACAAAACAAGATGTAACATGCGACCTTACTTCGGGTGTTCAAACGGTCGATTTTCGGTTGACGAGAGTTATTCAATTCAGTTTATTCGTTTTTTAAAGGAAAAAATACACCCAAAAACCAAACTGAAAATGAACAAACCCGATTCAAACAGCCCAAACTAACAATCAGGTTTATCAGTTTTAGGGCCGTTAAACCAAATTGGAAAAGTTAGAGATACAAATTAAGTAAGATAGCTACAATTACGGATTTAACTAACGATTCAAACAAATATACATGTCAATTCATCTTATTATATTACTTCCAGCCCATCAACTTGAAATTTGGTATTCTTGAAGATATATTACTTCTGTTCAAGTACAAAAAACTTATAGAATTTAGGGATAATTACCAAAATAGATCATTGACTTTTTGACTAGTCACTTTTTAGACTTTCAAATTTCACTTTCCAAAATTAGATTTGGGCAACTTAAAAATTGAGCAACTCAATATAAACGCGACACGTGTCTTTAAAAATTTTTAGTCAAGTACAACAATTGTAAGTGTGTGTAAGGTATGTGTAAGGTATTTCGTATAGGGCAACTTGTACTTTTCGGGCAACCGTATTTGGGCAACTATACATTTTTTGTCTTTTAGCAAAAAGTGAAATTGTATAAAATAATAATATAGTACATTTGGCAACTTGTACTTCGGGGCAACTATTTTTGGGCAACTTAATTGGGTAAATATATAACCAGACACACACACAACCCATTCCTCTACCACCACCTCTACCACCTCTCCCACCATCAAATTACATGAGCAGGTTCATTCTCTCCGTCTTCCAAATAAAACCCTAACTGTTACTATTAAACAATAAAGAACCCCTAACGTTTCACAAACGTTTCTATATGGCTAAAGGCAATGATTTCTATACAGTGAAAATTAGTATCAGCTCATCGGTTAGGTTGTTGCAAGATATTAATGCGAAGTTGAAGTCCAATCCAAAGCGTTACTTGTTGTTTAGAAGTACTCTTTTTGGTCCTTGGTTGGATATTCCGTATGCGTCAAATGATAGCCATTTGATGAATTATGTTTTGCAAAATCAGGTCACTATGTCTAATATTTCTCCTGATTGCCCAATTATATACCACATTGGGGATCATTATCTACAGTTTGGCCGGAAAGAATTTTGTTTAGTTACCGGATTTCGATTTGGGAAAGTCAAAACCAAAGCTACTAAAGATCGTCCTCCTTTTTGTGATCGTGTGTTTCCAGAGAAGAAAACAATGGCTGTAAATACTGTAAAGGGCATCGATCTTCTGAAGCTTCTTAAAGATGATAGGTGGTCAACATTAAGTGATGACGATGCTGTCAGAGTCTGACTCTTAATTGCATGTGAGTTAGTGTTTATGGGTCGTGAAGATAGAAATGTTGTTCCTAAGCATATAATGTCGTTGGTCGAGGATTTTGATGAATGGAATGCATTTCCGTGGGGCGAATACATGTGGGACAAATTTTATCGAAGGACTGTGAATGTGGTTCCTAAACACAGCCAATATCATTTAAGTGAGATTCAAAATAACCCACACTACACTCCTACATACAATCTCTATGGATTTGCTTGGGCTTTCAAGGTTAGAATTATTTTGATTTTTATCGTTTTATCTGCGCTGTTATAGTTATAATGAATCGGTAAGTGGTTTATGCATCTCCAATGTATGCTTGTTGACTGTAATACTTTAGACTAGCTTATTTGTAAACATCCAGCTTGTTGATGTTTCTCTGTTTTAGATTAGTTTACGTTTTTATTGTTTATGTTTCTTCTGTATGAGGGTTACATTGTTTGTCATAATAAACCGGAGTATGTTTATATACTACACTTTGAAATTGCTGATGTTGTTATTGATTAGGTTTGTTGTTTATGTAGGTAAAAAAAATTCCTATGCCCTTTGACAGTTGTTTAAGTTTCATACTGTTTATCAGTTACAACTGATTTGTTTTACAATTCTTTAACATACGTGTATCTTAATCATTGGTTGTATAGATATGGATATTGGAAAGTTTCCCCAAAAGCTCAATTTGGTGGGTTAAAAACTTGAATGTCATACCTCGTGGTGTTGCTTGGACCAAGGTTGCAAAGTTTGGGAAGTCAGATTACTCGACTTTATTTGGACATGTATAAAACAAACATCTAGTTAGTTTTATTAAATTCATTGTTGGTTTATAAAGGTACGTATCCTTAGCAGATCTCAAATAAGTATAATGTTTGTGTTTGTTAGGAGATCAATCCAATTGTCGAGCTGTTTCCAACAAAAAAGGAAACGGAGGAACCTTGGTTCATTGCAAGTGTCAAATTTATAGAAGGATTGGGTGATGAAGCTGCAAATGTGAAATTTATAGAAGGATTGGCTGATGAAGCAGACGAGGTGGAATGTGAAAAGGGAGATGGGCTGGAATCTGAAAAGGTACAAAATGTGGATCCTGTAGATGGTGGCGTACAAGACTATAATGGGCATGTTGTTCAAACAAAAGATGTTGCCAGTGAAGATGTACATGTTGATGTTGGTGTACAAGATGAAAATGTAGTTGTTGGCGTCGTCGACAAAGGACATGCTGTCCAAACAAGAGATGTCGATGGTTATGTTGCCGATCAAGATTTACTATATGATGTCCCCATAGAAGATGTCGTTGCCGAGAAAGGACATAGTGTTGAAACAAAAGATGTCGATGGTGGGCGAGTTTTACATGGACATGATGAGGAACCGGTTGACTCATTCAATGTCGAGCAGAGTAGTTGGCCTCAAGTTTTACAACAAGAGAATCATATTCAGGTGGCATCAACAATATCACTTCCTGACCTTTTCCAAGAGGTTGATTCTCTTAAAACAAGATTACAGTTGATTGAGAAACGCGAATGCTGTCATGTTAGTCCTGTCGTTGTTGCCGAGTTTGATGTTCTAAGAAAGAGAGTTCAAGAGATAGAGAGCATTTTGAATATAAAATCTAAGTTTGAGGTTGGTCCCCATCAATCAAATGTACACTCAAAAGATTCAGCAGCTACAGACGACAAATGTCATGACAAGGCCATAGTCTCACATTTAGCACCACAATCTCATGCGTGCTCAAAAGAGTCTGATGTGAAAGGAAATTCTGATTCTGATTATTACGATTCGATGGTTAGTATCCAACTTTATATGGTGATGTTGTTTATAATCATGCAATGCAATGGTAAATACCACAATTTATTTATTTTCTCACCTGTCGTTTATATGCTTTTCAAATGCAGACCACAGTTTCATATTCAGACGGTCATCCGGATGATGGGGAACTTTTACGCGAGTCAGTGAATCCTATGGAAGTTGATGAGGAAGATGGGAAGGGCGATTATAATGTGTCTCAATTGTATAATTCTACCATGCAACTTCTAATAAGATCACCTGATTCTCTCGCTGTTGATCCCTTTCCTCCCGCTGTTTGCACAGCTGTTCATTCGTTACTCAACCTTAACAAAGATGTCCCCGTTTCAAATTGTGAAGTATGTAAATATATTTAACTCTTTTACATTGTGAATACATTAGTTAGTTTAGGTATCCTTACAGTGACTTTTGCATTAACGGATATGTATATTTGTTCAGGATAGTCATTTTACGGACCAATACCTTAACCTTGAAAACGGTGAAAAGAATCCAGCCGAGTATTCCTTGGATGATATCATGGAAGATGATGCTATAAATGAAAAGGAGGATGGGAAGGAAGTGTTTGCTGCAGAATTGGTCGTTCCTGGAAGTAATAATGTGAACAAAGAAGATAAATCAGTCTTCAAGCAAGCTTTTGAGGTACATACCAGTTTATGCTTGCTATTTAAAAAGGCTTTATGTTTTATCTTGTAACACATTATGTTTTTAAAACGCAGAATCAAATGACAAAACCTGAATACGTAAGTGTTGTTAAACGAAATCAGAAACCTTGTTTACAGAATGTATTTGGACCTGTCATTGGAAAGCAGATGAAAAATAAGAAGAAGTCACCTAAGGTTATCAACTTTGAACGAGCTATGGTTAAGACTATCAAGCTAAGCAAGAAGAAGAAGAAGAAGTACGGTGCACTGATTACATCGGTTGTTGATGAGCAACCACCTACTGGTCCACACGTTCCACAAACAAGGTCGATGACGCTTAAGGGGCCTGTTGTAACTCCTCCGGTTGAAGAGGTATAGCACTTGTAATATTGATATGGTAATTTATACGGCCTGTGTCCATGTATAACTTGTATGTACCTAATTTTAGTTTCAGGATAAGGAGGTGATTATCCAAAAACCGGTGACAAGGTCTGCTAAACCCAGTACAACGTCTCTCCAACCTTTTCAACTGACAAGGACGGGTCAACCCAATATAATGTCTCTGGAACCTTTTCAAGAAGTAACCGACAACATAACTTTATTTCTAAGTCATTATAGAATTTGTTAATATCACTTTTGTATTTTCAAATGCTGAGAAAAGTAGTAATTATTATTTTGTATTTAGGATCTTTCACGACCCAATAAGCGCAAACAGGTAAATGTGCCGGAACCTATCAGAATGTTTTTAAAGGAGTTCAAGCCACCTAAGTATTGCTTTCCATGGGGTCGTTGTGACATTCATGTTGACCGCCGGTTTTGGATGGCGTTATCCGGTCTCGACACTTTTAAAAGGGGCTGGTTGAGTGACATTGTACGTAAATATATCCCTGTTAACTTTTAAAAAGTGCTGGTTGTGTATTTAACTTTGGTTTTTTGTTTAATTTGACTATACAGCACCTTGATCTATGGATTGACCTACTATGGCGTTTTAGACCAAAAGAGGCTGATTGGGCTGCTGTAAGCCCTCATTTCTGTCAAGCTATACTTGGTGGTATGATGCCTACTTACTTTTTTGACGTGTCGAGGTACCCAGTTCCATGGATTGATGTTGAAAAGGTTTCTACATTTATGGTTCCTATACCTTTTGCATATATTATAATCTTTTATTATACAAACACAGTTTAAGATTGAATTGTGTATATCAGGTCTTATTTCCTGTTAACGAACCAGATAAACATTGGTGTTTAGCTCAACTTCAAATCAAAAGTCGTGTCGTTACGTTTTATGACTCGCTTGGTTTGGCAAAGACAAACAGAAGAAGCTGGTGGAGGACCATGAAAGGAGAATTGCCATTGCGTCTGACTTCGTATTTAAAGGACTCTGGGGTTTTGAAGAGTAAAGGCATATCAGTTGACAAGTATCAAATCTCTTTTGATTATGCGAGTGTTCCGGTTCAAGGGGGTCTATTTGGAGACTGTGGTGTGTGGGTTTGTATGTGGTTATACAGGTTGTGTCATAACCTACCATTAGAAGTGGCCGACCCTGTGCAAGCAGCGTTGGCGTACCGTGAACGTATGCTCGAGTACTTTTGGAATCATAGAGTGGAAGTTAAATGATATGTAATCGTTGTTGAACATTTGCTGAATTTGGTTATTTTTATTATGTCACCTAACTATCCCTAGGAAAACCTATGTCACTAGTTGTAACAGATGATTTGTATTAACGTATGTCATTTTCATACCATCGATACATGGTTTTCTGTTTCGTTTTTTCTTTGCTTACATAAACTATAATGTCTTGTTTACATTTCATATATACTTCATGTTTCTATCAACCTCATGTTTTTTTTAAGGTCATGTATCTAAAATTTAAGCACAAAGTTTAACACATAACATACCATCCCATTGATAATGAAGCATAAAACATTACAACAGAAACTAATGTAGCTAAAAAACAAGCACAGTTGTTTCTAAATCATACGATATGAAAGTATCACAGCAAGGAACACTACAACCCTAGTTAACAAAGTAATTGTTGACTTTATGGAAACAATCTCTTCCTTCATCTCCACCATCGCCAGCTGATTATTCGGATCATCTTTCCCAGTCTCTTTGCTTGTCTGGCCGTTTAACCTATAGTTACCCACATACATTTTGAAAAGAAAATCCTTGTAATAAGCTGAAGGTAGTTCGAATCAATGAAACCATAGAAGCCACATTTTTTTTTGGTCCTAACAAAATAATGAATACACACATGAGTAAACGAAAACAGTGTGTTCTTGTAAAAGTAACAATTGATCAGACAAGTACTTACATAGATGGGACAGGCTTTATACCTTCTACCAGGATTACCTGTTGACCAAGAAACTCGCTCCTCAACTGGTAGAGGTGGATCACAATCACAGTGGGTTTTGTCAAGTAATTCTTCGAAAGTATAACGCCTAGATCTGTATGAACAAGATGAAGAAGATGGCATGTGTGTGTGTGTGTTTTCCACATCTAAAAAATGGTAATTAAAGGCATGTGCTATACTTTGTTTGGGCGACTGTTAGGCCAATTGGGCAACCTGTACTTTCAATACTTTATTTGACACGCCTTGTGGATCTTGTATTCTATAAGTATAACCATATAGTCAAACACTTAGATACAGTGTAAACATTATTGCTCTTTCCTTGTAACTAGTTATACCAACATTTCAACACAAGTTACTTATACACAAGAACATGTTTAAAAAAACATTGACAAAATAAGGCTTCATATAAGTCAAAATATTCGTAGGATTATAAGTTCCAAATAGACATTAATAACATACCAAAATATGGCTTCATGGAAGTCCAAATATTCCTACGATTAAACCGTTCATAAACATGGAACCCTACTTAACAAATCAGTTTAGACAATAAGTTTTTACACAATTAAAAGACAGAGTTTAGTATCCTAGCAAACATGAAACACAGGAACCCGGTCCTCTGAACCAGCCACATATCGTGTTTGAATACGCACAAGTTTCAGTCGCATCATTCTACCATCATCGAAAGCACAATCTTTACCAAATTGTAACCAGTTCCCCTTAATGTTCAGCACATCTTTCATTGTTTTCTCGTCATGTTTGAAAACCATATCTGCAGCCATCTGAAAACCAACGCCCATAGCATTCATGTGTACAAGTTTCGCTCTGCTGCAGCTGCGCAAGTGTTGCGTCTCATCGAAATCATACACTAACTTCTGCATACACAAAATATTTTTTTTTGTTTTATATGCTTCATCACGCGTATACAATACATATACAAGTTTCATGTTATTATATAATTGAATAATACCAGATCCTTTCCAGTAAATCTAGTGTATAAAACGTGATCCTCATTAACATGATCCTCGTGATGTCCCCAGCTGCAAAGGTGCTACAACCTCAAGTCTGGTAAAATAAAACGAAAATAAATTAATGACTTAATATTTCACTGCTTATCTGACAGCTATGGAAGGACTGTCTTAATGTGTTGTAAAGTTGCAATCGCAGAATACGTATTACCAGTTCGGTCACGGAAAAAAGCGGTTCGTGGGGTCCTCTTTGGCAACTGATACCGAATATCTTCTTTGCTCAAGCCCATGCCATCTCCTCCGAGCACAACAACCGATAACCTGTACATTTCAAGGTTCGTAAAGGCAAGCCTCTGGCCAGATTCAATACCACTAGTCTCAATAAAATCATCCCACCCATCTCCGCTGAACGAGTTCATTCTGACAACCCGATCCGCGTAAGGTTTAACTCTCTCGTTCTTAACATAGAATACCATATCAGTAGCATATATTAGTTTGTAGCTCGGTTGCCACATATCTTGAATAAAATCTCTAGCCAGTAACTACACGTACAAACATATTATGAAATTTATTTTTTTGTTAAATATAATGGAACTCATATATTCTGGCAATAAAATACAAAACAGAGTTTATAAGTCCATATAACAAATGTATTTACCGTTTGCCTACTGGGATCGTAGGTTGTTAAACAGCGTATCATCCTTCGCCCTATCGTACGCCTGTCGTACCCAGCGCACTCAGAATCATCCTTTGCATACACTGTAACATAGTATTCATCTTGTCCCTACTTGATAAAATGAATGTCTGCTGTTTGATCAGGGACATTTGCAGAAACAAATGTCTGCCATTCTAAGTCCCACACAACCCATCGGCCATCTTTGGGTGACAGCACTGTCTTGTAACGCAACCTGTCGTTGCCTGTCAAGTACATGAAATCATTTTCGGACTTGAAATAGTCTTCAAAATACTCGGGAAGAGCCTGTTCCAACATTTAGTATGTAAACAAAATTAGTTTCATCCGAGGTTGTTCAAACTGACGTTTACCAACTAAAAGATTAATATAGGGAAAGCGTTTAACGTTGCTTAACTACCATTACCTGTTCACATAGAAAGGTGTTGTGGACGTATGGTAAAACAAATTGTTGCGCCATACTGTATACCTACAAATACATCTATCAATAAATGCCTTTCAAGTTTTTAACAATCTTATATCACATCTAAATACTTTATTGTTACACTAACCTTGTGATAGACTAATACAATCAAATGTGCCCTAACACCACAAACTTAAATTTCCTCATTTTTTTAACCCATTCAATGAGTTCATCAAACATTTCAATGGTTCTGACTTATTGACTAACATTTGTTTTGCTTCAATAGCCCCTGAATTACCATACTTAACACTAGTACTTATAGTAACCATGTAATTTTAATATCCAATCGGTACAGTATACATGTACTTAAATTAATAGAATCACATGATTATTTACAATAACGATAAGAATATACTATACGTAGCATATACTGTACTTCAGTACCTTCGGTATCCTATTTTCAATTCAAAGATTAGCACTATCATACAACAATCAACCTCCTTTTGCTATGAAGAAAAAACCGAAAAAACAGTGTCGCACTACATGTTTCAGAAAAAATGCAAGCTTATCAAATGTATCAGGTTTTTGGCGTGAGGATTATATCATACCAAAAGAACAAGAACGAAAAAAAGTGGGTAATTAAAGAAGAAATTAGTTGCAAGAACAAACCGTATATGGAGAAGAGATAAGATCAGTGTGAAGATCAAGTGTTGGTTGAAACTTGAAAGTGGTTTAATGTGGAAGTGTTATGTATCTTCTCCCAATAACATGATGTAACAAACCGGAATTTTCCAAACTGATTTTAAATAATAAATGTCAATTTATTACTACCCAACTATTTATTTGAGCATTCATGAGCTTACATAACTATTTCGGGAAGCAAACCCGCACATTGTAGCATACAGTGACTCACTACATAGTTTATTTCATCTGAAAATGTGAATATTTCATTTTCTGACTGTTACTGATTTATTTAGTATTAGAACGAGAGAGTATCTTGCACACAATACCACGCGCGTACCGACACAACCTTAGTAATGGCATGAATTCTATTTGGCTATTGTGTTTTATACTACTTAAACATCCTCATAAATTATGTATTTTCGTGCTCACGTCAACCTGAAAAACGCAAAATTACACCCGAGCTCAATGGGACACGGAATATATCTAAACCCACTAATCAAATACTCACTTTTATTTAAATTAACCTTACTTTTATTTACACTCACTTTTTATTATTTACCATCACTTTTAAATAAAAATCAAATAAAACAAAAATAAAAATAAAAATAGAAATAGAAATAAAAAGGATAAAACGTTTCTTGTTTTCATCTCCCTTATCCCCACATCGCTGCAACTCTCTCTCTCTCCCATCGATACAGCCAAGAACAACAAAACCTGTCACCCTACTGCAGCGCTTCAAGATGACCCCCACCTCCTCTTTTTCATCTCGGTTTAGCCATGAGGTGGTCACAACAAACCTCAGACCCTTGTCTTTTTGGGTGTCAGCGAGGCAGTGTGGGGCGTGGTGGGGAACGACTACTCTTTTTAGTTACAAATCGACTGCCAACAAGGATGAAAGAATCAACCACACCATGTGTATCTTGTTATAATCCCACTTCGTTCACACAAAGTTCCACACACCTAAACAAATTATCAAAGCAGAAATAGAAACGTGGTAATCGGATTCAAGGTGGGAACGAGTGAATGAATCAAGGGTGTGTGGGAGTTTGCTTGCTGAATCGGGGTTGAAGCTTGTTTCGTGTCCTTCTTGGCTTCCTTGTTAAATCGGCTCTATCCTTTGTAAGGTTTCAAACTTTGCTTGCTTGCTTGTTTGTTCATTCGAATCTGGGTTTACACATCTGTAATTATTTAGTTTTAGTTGATGTCCTCGTTTGAATAAGTATATGTTTCTGTAACTCTTTTTGAAATCTTGGATTGTTACTGATTTCTGAGTGATATTGAATCTGAGTTTCTGTTATAAAATCTGTGATTCGATCAGTTGTAAACCTTGAGAAATTATGATAAACCTTTGTGTTATTATTGTGTGGCGAAATCTTTGTGTTAGTCAAAACCAGAATTTGTGTGGCTAAGGTTAAAAGTAAAAAAAAAAAAAAAAACTGAGAAATCGAAACTATGTTGGCTATTATTAACTTGGAAGTGTTAACTTGTTTGGTCTATTTTGGATTTGAGTCCGTTTGGGTATGTTTCAAATCGAGTAGCGAACTCGTAGAGCTTCCAATTCATATGTATTAGTCTCTATAAAACCGTTTGAGTATTCTCAGTTTTGGATTGGTCATAATCCTGTTTATTTCACCGGATAGTGTTTGGCTCGTGTTCAATTTGTAGACTTTGCGTATCAAGTCCTTTTCTTGTTGTCGTAGTCTTCGTTGTACACTTGAATTCGAGTTGTTTTAACTTACCCGTAGTTTTCATGGGATCCTTGTGCCTCAGAACGTTTCATTTGAAACAATCCCTGTCGAGCCGTATTACGGAAACCGAACGTAGGTCTAAAAGTGGTCAACCATTTGGTATGTTTTGTGACTATGTCAAGCTCAAAAAGCACACTGGGAACGTTTCCTGTTCTTTCTTTTTACAAACAGTTAGTAAAAGCACTTGGGCCTTGATGGTGCCAAGCTACTGTGGGCCGAAGCCCATTTGATTCAAGCTTAAGGATGCGTTTGGTTTTCTGTATTGCTCACGACTAATTTCAATTTACTCGAGCACGAGTTTCGCGACATGATCTATAATGAGTCCTAAAACATACTTTATACTCAAAACTACGTATATCCAGCCTATGCAACTATAATCCATAATATACATTTAAGACTTATAACAACTAGTCTAAACTAAAAATTTTAAGTTTTAAATTTACTTCTGATAGTATTGATATCACCTATTTTAACTTATATAAACTTAATGTGGTTTGTTTTAACTTCTAAAAACTTATTTAAAGTTTATAAATTATATGAAACGACTACTAAAACAAACATTTTGTAGCACCTAGTTACCACGAGACGCAATTTATTACAAAAACTAATAGACGATATACACATGGCTTGTCACTTAACAATAAAACTTGTACCATGTATTGATCACATGGAACTAAGACCTATACACGGATCATGCCCGTCTTTCGTCAAAATATATTTAACTTGTATGGCATTTTTTTATATAAACACACTTACTACTTAACGATAATGTTTTCTCAATCGTCAACACGTGATAAGCAATCGTTATTACTCCCCGTACTACGACTTCCGAGTCATCGTCGAATCACTAGTTATTCATCTTTTATATTCATTGCGGACTAAGTTTACTCTTCCACACTTCCAATAGCCAATACACACAAACATTTAGAAAACTGTTTTTAAAATGCTGCCACACAAGCAACAGTAACACAACACTTTAAAACTCTTAAGTTTAATTAAATCTCGTTGAGTCTTGAACTCAAACTATGAACTAAATCATGCCTTACTAATCTAGGTCGCGTGTTGGTGCCACACTCTATTTGACTCACTTGGTTTACTGCATACTCCATTGAGGTGAGTTCATGACCCCTACTTTTACTTGTTTTATAACTGTTTTGGGGGAGAATACATGCTCGTTCTTAACTAAACTCAATGCTTGTTTTATTTGAATGCGCAATTGCTTTTATGCAACACACTTTATGAAGTATTGCTTTTATGCAACGCACTCTATGCACTATTGCTTATATGCAAAACACTTTACAAATCATTGCTGTTACGCACTATTGAATGACAATTGCTTTTATGCAAACACTTTTATGGACCACACTGAAACTTATGCTTTATTTAAACTATTACGCGGATTAGCCTAAGCCCTTGAATCCCATTATGCCCAAACTCATGAACCGTCAATTCCTGCTGGGAAGCGCGAATGTTATAAATAGATCTATTGGGGGTAACTCCCCCGTTCGGTTTGACCGGATAGGCAAACGCGAACGTATACCATGTCGAAACACAAGTGTCTGGGATAAACACTTGCCGGGCCCCTATATTTGATTACATGCTCTTTGAGCATGCACACTGTTATAGCTTCGGTTGCATGAACTTAGTGCTAGCGTAATAGACTATTTACTATGTGACATTATATTCGTTGTAATGATCACACACTCTACTTATGGTCCACAATTCTAATTTTACTGTAAGGTAAACACTATTTTTCATGACAGTGTGAGCCACACAATGGTCACAAAACTCTCTATTGAACTCACAATACTACTGTTTTATCATAAACTTATGAACTCACCAACCTCGCGTTGACACTTTTTAGCATGTATTTTCAGGTTAAGGCGATAGCTAACTATTGAAGGCTTTGGCATGGCATGGTCATAGACAACTCTGACATATATTTGGGACCGCTTAAACTCTTATATGGGCCTGTATCTCCGCACTGTTTTTAAACGATGTAAATTAGAATATTTTTTTAATGAAAGTTATTCTAAATGGTTGAGATAAAAACCGTTCTTTGTACTTGTGTTATGATACCGATTGAGTAGCACCCCAGTAACATGTATGCTTCCGCTGGACCCGAATTTCGGGGGTGTTACAGATTGGTATCAGAGCCTTGGTTATAGAGAACTGGGTATTTTTAAAACCTAGACTATAACTACTTTTACAAAAACTTGACCCTATGACCGCTACATGCCTGCCTGCCAAGCCTGCTGCCTTACTTATTATAAAACTTTTTCTTTTAAAGTAAAGGACATATTACTAGTGTAACTGAGCTGACTATTTCAAAATTCATTGAACCTCGGTGGAATATAGACTGATCACCTATATTCGACCAGGGACAGTAGGACATGGCCTGATCACCTATGTCCGACTCAGAGGTGAATTTTGAGATACTGAGAATAGTTATACTAGAATTATGTCCAGATTGATTTTCTACTTGATTTTTGAAAGTTTTAAAATTTTCTGTGTGTGTACATAACCATTGCATAACATGAACATTAACATCTACACACAACACATTGGCATCATAGTATTTTTTTCAAATGGAATACTCTTTTATCACAATATGGTCGTGTTACAGTCACCTCCACCTCAAACCCTACACTTAATCAATGTTCTACCTTCCGCGTTAAGTACTAAGTACACTACTGAGACAACCAGCTGATTGCTAGTAGCAATCAACACCCTCCTTCAGAGCCAAACTCTAAACTAGCCAAACTCCACATTTAGCAGAGATCATACACCAAACAGAAACGTTAAAAACTTTATGTAGTAACCCAAACCACTATCCTTGGAACACCTAACACTACACACATAGTCCATCACTTATCCCTTGGAAATAATTGTTGTTTACCTTGCTACCCTCTTATAAGATAATAAATTGTATCACTATTAGCATACAAACTGTTTTTGGTTATTCTACAGACCATTTTGCGGTCATCCTACAAAGTGTCTTACTGCTATCAAGATTTTGACCCTACTACTACTTTATAAACAATAAATTGTTTTCCTACTGGCCTATAAACTGTTTTACGAATCATTTTTACAACTATTTTATCGTGATTTAATAAACCGATTCATTACCTCACTACCATCCTATAAAACAACAAACAGTTTTGCTTGCATTTCGTAAACAATATTATAATTATCTTACAAGTCTTACTACACTTTACAAACTATTATACTCCCCTATGAACTGCTTTGCTACTAAATCATAAAACTAAACTACAATTTTGCTACAATTTTACAAATAATAAATTGTTTTCCTATTACTTTATAAACTATTGTACAACCCGTTCTATAAATTTTTTTGCAATCATCATGTGAGCTATTTGCCCAATTGAAAAGCACTTTATGTTACTACCTCTTGGTACTGTTAAAGTAAATTGAGTACTTATGGTTATGAAATTCGCTTGATATTAAACATTGAACCACATTCAGGTTTAACAACTAGACTCCGTCATTAAGCACCTCAAATTTGTTGACACAAACATGCCTGGCTACACCTTTTTCCTTGGCAATTTTTTAGGACTTCCCTTTTGAAAATACGCTCATAGAAATCACAAAGCTCGTAATATTATTTTTCCCGAGATACCCATTTTGATGTGCCAAAATTCCTCTGGTCAAACTTTATTGAGACTTTCGTATATTAAACGGGTGACTAAATGCTAACTTTTGAGACATGGTTTTACCTACACCACGTTTAAAGACTGTTTTAATGAAACTATGAGTCTTTTGAAGTCACATTAGTTTACCTAACTCAAAATTTTAAGCAAAGAACCAAAACCTATACCTATCGTCAAAGTTCGTAGAAACTCGCAAAAAGAACCTGAATTCACGTGGAGAACGTAAAGATGAATTCTCGTGCGTATATACTCATCTCTTTTTGACCTTAATGGGTAACTTGAATTGAATCGCGAGGACGCGATTCCGTTTAAGGAGGTGTGACTGTAACAAACCGGAATTTTCCAAACTGATTTTAAATAATAAATGTCAATTTATTACTACCCAACTATTTATTTGAGCATTCATGAGCTTACATAACTATTTCGGGAAGCAAACCCGCACATTGTAGCATACAGTGACTCACTACATAGTTTATTTCATCTGAAAATGTGAATATTTCATTTTCTGACTGTTACTGATTTATTTAGTATTAGAACGAGAGAGTATCTTGCACACAATACCACGCGCGTACCGACACAACCTTAGTAATGGCATGAATTCTATTTGGCTATTGTGTTTTATACTACTTAAACATCCTCATAAATTATGTATTTTCGTGCTCACGTCAACCTGAAAAACGCAAAATTACACCCGAGCTCAATGGGACACGGAATATATCTAAACCCACTAATCAAATACTCACTTTTATTTAAATTAACCTTACTTTTATTTACACTCACTTTTTATTATTTACCATCACTTTTAAATAAAAATCAAATAAAACAAAAATAAAAATAAAAATAGAAATAGAAATAAAAAGGATAAAACGTTTCTTGTTTTCATCTCCCTTATCCCCACATCGCTGCAACTCTCTCTCTCTCCCATCGATACAGCCAAGAACAACAAAACCTGTCACCCTACTGCAGCGCTTCAAGATGACCCCCACCTCCTCTTTTTCATCTCGGTTTAGCCATGAGGTGGTCACAACAAACCTCAGACCCTTGTCTTTTTGGGTGTCAGCGAGGCAGTGTGGGGCGTGGTGGGGAACGACTACTCTTTTTAGTTACAAATCGACTGCCAACAAGGATGAAAGAATCAACCACACCATGTGTATCTTGTTATAATCCCACTTCGTTCACACAAAGTTCCACACACCTAAACAAATTATCAAAGCAGAAATAGAAACGTGGTAATCGGATTCAAGGTGGGAACGAGTGAATGAATCAAGGGTGTGTGGGAGTTTGCTTGCTGAATCGGGGTTGAAGCTTGTTTCGTGTCCTTCTTGGCTTCCTTGTTAAATCGGCTCTATCCTTTGTAAGGTTTCAAACTTTGCTTGCTTGCTTGTTTGTTCATTCGAATCTGGGTTTACACATCTGTAATTATTTAGTTTTAGTTGATGTCCTCGTTTGAATAAGTATATGTTTCTGTAACTCTTTTTGAAATCTTGGATTGTTACTGATTTCTGAGTGATATTGAATCTGAGTTTCTGTTATAAAATCTGTGATTCGATCAGTTGTAAACCTTGAGAAATTATGATAAACCTTTGTGTTATTATTGTGTGGCGAAATCTTTGTGTTAGTCAAAACCAGAATTTGTGTGGCTAAGGTTAAAAGTAAAAAAAAAAAAAAAACTGAGAAATCGAAACTATGTTGGCTATTATTAACTTGGAAGTGTTAACTTGTTTGGTCTATTTTGGATTTGAGTCCGTTTGGGTATGTTTCAAATCGAGTAGCGAACTCGTAGAGCTTCCAATTCATATGTATTAGTCTCTATAAAACCGTTTGAGTATTCTCAGTTTTGGATTGGTCATAATCCTGTTTATTTCACCGGATAGTGTTTGGCTCGTGTTCAATTTGTAGACTTTGCGTATCAAGTCCTTTTCTTGTTGTCGTAGTCTTCGTTGTACACTTGAATTCGAGTTGTTTTAACTTACCCGTAGTTTTCATGGGATCCTTGTGCCTCAGAACGTTTCATTTGAAACAATCCCTGTCGAGCCGTATTACGGAAACCGAACGTAGGTCTAAAAGTGGTCAACCATTTGGTATGTTTTGTGACTATGTCAAGCTCAAAAAGCACACTGGGAACGTTTCCTGTTCTTTCTTTTTACAAACAGTTAGTAAAAGCACTTGGGCCTTGATGGTGCCAAGCTACTGTGGGCCGAAGCCCATTTGATTCAAGCTTAAGGATGCGTTTGGTTTTCTGTATTGCTCACGACTAATTTCAATTTACTCGAGCACGAGTTTCGCGACATGATCTATAATGAGTCCTAAAACATACTTTATACTCAAAACTACGTATATCCAGCCTATGCAACTATAATCCATAATATACATTTAAGACTTATAACAACTAGTCTAAACTAAAAATTTTAAGTTTTAAATTTACTTCTGATAGTATTGATATCACCTATTTTAACTTATATAAACTTAATGTGGTTTGTTTTAACTTCTAAAAACTTATTTAAAGTTTATAAATTATATGAAACGACTACTAAAACAAACATTTTGTAGCACCTAGTTACCACGAGACGCAATTTATTACAAAAACTAATAGACGATATACACATGGCTTGTCACTTAACAATAAAACTTGTACCATGTATTGATCACATGGAACTAAGACCTATACACGGATCATGCCCGTCTTTCGTCAAAATATATTTAACTTGTATGGCATTTTTTTATATAAACACACTTACTACTTAACGATAATGTTTTCTCAATCGTCAACACGTGATAAGCAATCGTTATTACTCCCCGTACTACGACTTCCGAGTCATCGTCGAATCACTAGTTATTCATCTTTTATATTCATTGCGGACTAAGTTTACTCTTCCACACTTCCAATAGCCAATACACACAAACATTTAGAAAACTGTTTTTAAAATGCTGCCACACAAGCAACAGTAACACAACACTTTAAAACTCTTAAGTTTAATTAAATCTCGTTGAGTCTTGAACTCAAACTATGAACTAAATCATGCCTTACTAATCTAGGTCGCGTGTTGGTGCCACACTCTATTTGACTCACTTGGTTTACTGCATACTCCATTGAGGTGAGTTCATGACCCCTACTTTTACTTGTTTTATAACTGTTTTGGGGGAGAATACATGCTCGTTCTTAACTAAACTCAATGCTTGTTTTATTTGAATGCGCAATTGCTTTTATGCAACACACTTTATGAAGTATTGCTTTTATGCAACGCACTCTATGCACTATTGCTTATATGCAAAACACTTTACAAATCATTGCTGTTACGCACTATTGAATGACAATTGCTTTTATGCAAACACTTTTATGGACCACACTGAAACTTATGCTTTATTTAAACTATTACGCGGATTAGCCTAAGCCCTTGAATCCCATTATGCCCAAACTCATGAACCGTCAATTCCTGCTGGGAAGCGCGAATGTTATAAATAGATCTATTGGGGGTAACTCCCCCGTTCGGTTTGACCGGATAGGCAAACGCGAACGTATACCATGTCGAAACACAAGTGTCTGGGATAAACACTTGCCGGGCCCCTATATTTGATTACATGCTCTTTGAGCATGCACACTGTTATAGCTTCGGTTGCATGAACTTAGTGCTAGCGTAATAGACTATTTACTATGTGACATTATATTCGTTGTAATGATCACACACTCTACTTATGGTCCACAATTCTAATTTTACTGTAAGGTAAACACTATTTTTCATGACAGTGTGAGCCACACAATGGTCACAAAACTCTCTATTGAACTCACAATACTACTGTTTTATCATAAACTTATGAACTCACCAACCTCGCGTTGACACTTTTTAGCATGTATTTTCAGGTTAAGGCGATAGCTAACTATTGAAGGCTTTGGCATGGCATGGTCATAGACAACTCTGACATATATTTGGGACCGCTTAAACTCTTATATGGGCCTGTATCTCCGCACTGTTTTTAAACGATGTAAATTAGAATATTTTTTTAATGAAAGTTATTCTAAATAGTTGAGATAAAAACCGTTCTTTGTACTTGTGTTATGATACCGATTGAGTAGCACCCCAGTAACATGTATGCTTCCGCTGGACCCGAATTTCGGGGGTGTTACACATGAAGTAGCTATAGGTACTTCATGATTAAAATCAACTTGCATGTATAAAATCTTTTGGTATACCTATACAAAATATGTTATCACATTTATTTAAAGTTTAAGTATTATTGTCCTTTTTAATTTTCAATCTGGTTCTCTAAAAATAATATAATTAACTAAAGGGACAATTAATAACGTTAGGTGTAATTTGGCCGACTATTAGGTGTTGATATTTGTTAAAAGAAATAATATATTATTTAAATTATTTAAATATTCAACTGATGTATTTGACTTATTTAATATATTTGTATATTATTATAATATTTTAGTAAATGACAATTTTAAATAGTATTATTACTTTTGGGCAACTAGTTGGTACGCATTTTTTGGAAGAATTAATTATTTTGGGCGACTGTTAGGTGTTGCTATTTCGTGTAAAAAAAAGTTGTATATGATCATTATAAAATATGTAAAAATCCAAGTTCCTTTTTCTATAAGTTTCATTTCAAATATTTTTGAAATGAAACTATTATAATATTGAAGAAATAGTACAAGCAATAAATGTACTTGTACTATGGGTGACTTGCTAGTCCGGTATTTGGGCAACTATTGCTTTGTTTGGGCGACTGTTAGGTGTAGATAATTGGTAAAGTTTTATGTTTATGGGTTGTAATTTACTTCTACCATTTCTTTTGCAAAACAAGTTAAAATGAAGGGACCCTCCATATTCAAAGTTTTTTTGGTTTATCAGGGGTCGAAATTTCTTGTTCAACTTCCACATCATATTGATTACGCAACCCTAGTCCGCTGTGTAAAGAAAAAGTTTAAGCTTTCCGCTAGGTTGTCAATGATTTTGTTATCATACAAAATAAATGTAAACAAGGTGTCCATAATTGATGACGCTGACTTGCTATGCTTCATGAAAGACGTCGAAGAATGGAAGCCAGAGGTTAAAAGCTTGTTCATCGATATCCGCAAAGAACCAGTAAAGGTAAGTCAAAGTTCATCTTCAGAATCCTTAGGGTTTGATCTTAATGTTAGCTTAGGTGATGAACCACCCAACCCCGAAACCAACAACTTTGTTAACCCAAATGATGAACAAGTAAACACAAATCAAAATACGAATTTTGAGCATACATGGAAAAGAAACACATTCAACTATATGCCTGTCACACCAAGTCCTCCTAATTTTGTTAAACTCCCAAAGTTCCAGAACGCTGGAGATGGACGTGCGTTTAAGGTATTTGACGAATTTGTCGATAAGGAAGAATGCATCAAAGACATAGCGGTCAAATGTATAAAAGAAGGTTATCAATATAAAGTTGTGAAATCTTGTCAGCTAGCTTACCGTGTTAGATGTAAGGTGCCCGAATGCAAATGGTATGTGTTCAATCGGGCTGTTAAAGGTACTAAAAAATTCAGGATAACTAGCATCAACGATGTTCACACATGTTCCAAAACAACCATAAATTCTAATCATTGCAATGCCACATCAAAAGTACTGAGTCATATGCTAGTACCGAAAATGAGAGACACTTCCAGAGTGTATAAACCAAAGGAAATACAACTAGATTTCAATTTAGCTTGGAATATAGACATTACTTACAAAAGAGCCTGGAAAGGGAAGCAACTTGCAATACTGGCTACTCAGGGATGTCGTAAGGCTTCTTTTGAGCAGTTATCGTATTATTTCCACTACTTAAAGCCGGCAAACGAGGGAACAGTAACACACATTGACACGGATGATGCAGGACGCTTTAAGTAATGTTTTGTAGCCTTCGGTGCTGCGGTAAGAGTAATTTGAAATATCTGTTGTTGATATTCTTTATTATTTATGTTTGAGTGGTTCAAAATGTTTAAGTATTTTAAGTTATTACCCAAGAATTGATTTGTTATTAATCTAACAGGTTAGGAGTTTTTTATGCTCTTTGCGGCCGTTGATAATAATCGATGCGGCGCATCTAAAAGGCCGTTACCTTGGCACCAATCTTGCTGCAGTTGGAATGGATGGAAACAATCAAATAATACCCATTGCAACCGGTGTAACTCAAGGTGAGACAGGGGAGACATGGAGCTGGTTTTTGACAAAGCTGAAAGAATGCATAGGTGAGGTTTCTGAATTGGCCATCATATCGGACAGACATTATGCAATTAGCCTTGCGTGTAAGAATGTTTTTCCAAACGCCTTTCATGGTTTTTGCTGTCGCCATATGATGATGAATGCCAATATGCAAAGTGATTCTTTAAAGAATTTGTATTGGAAGACATGCAAGGCTTACACAATGGCGGAGTTTGATATGTGTGTTTGTGCTATTCGTGCCACTAAACCCGAGGCGTACAAAACACTAGAGGAAGCAGGGTTTGAGAAATGGTCCAGGGCATACTGCCCTGCAAACAGATACAATTACATGACATCGAATAGCGTGGAGTCAATCAATGCTTTAACAAAGGAAGTGCGCAGAGTCCAAATTACGATGCTCATGGATTGGTATAGATCCCTTCTTCAACGGTTGTATTTTGAACGTCGGGCAAAATACGAAGGTAAGCTTGTAAAAAAATGTGCAACCTATGGTTAAAATATTATTATTACCTAATTAGATGTGATTTTTTTTTTCTTTTCATATTTTTAAAAAGTAAGACAAGTGACTATAATGATGTTAAGCTTTTTAATGTTAGATGCAATGGAGGAAGAAATTTCAGACTGGGCAACATCTAAAGTTCATGACAGAATCATCAAGAGCGTTAATTGGATGGTTAAGGGCATTGACAAAATGAAAAAGTATGAAGTGAAAGACAACCGAAGAGGCCATGTTGTTGATTTGACAGAAGGGACATGTACTTGTCGCAAATGGGACCTTTCGGGTCTACCGTGTGGACACATATGTGCTGTGGCTAGAGTAGCTGGTTTAACTAGTGTTCAAGGATTGGTCCAACCTTGGTTTTTCAGAATAACACTGAAAAAAACATACGAGGGTTTGTTTAATCCTGTAGAAGATGTTTCGCAGTGGGAAGCTCCCGATGACTTGCAAACTGTATTGCCACCGGTTATAGTTAAGAGGCAGGCAGGGAGGCCAAAAAAGAAAGATCGCATCCGATCTCAAGGGGAGGAGCCTAAAAGGAAGCAATGCACCAGGTGTGGTGCAACGGGACACGACCGAGGTTCATGTAGCATGTCATTGGTGACAAAAAAAGTAAGTCTCGTACTCGTAACAAATCAGTATTTTGTGTGTAGCCAGAATTAATGTTTTCGTGGTTATTATATGACAGAGATGTCCAAAAACAAAACTGAGGTCTCTCAAGGATATATGTGGTGGTGTTACCATTGGTAATGAAAACCTGGGATGTTCTACTACAAATCAATACTTGACCAATGAGGCACATCACGATTCAAATATTCAGACACCCATGAATGAGAGAGACCCGGCTTCATCCAATCGCATCATCAACCGTCTGTCACAGCTTTCCACTCCACAAAACTTTTTAGTGTAACTTTCAGCTTATTTGTATGTTTTTAAGTAACGGAATAACTTCTTATGTATGACATTAATCAGGCTACTTTCAATCGTGTTTCTTAAGACATGTTGCATGTAAAAACTCAACCTTATCGTGTACAATACTTGTTATGCTACAGCTTATTCCGTATTAAACAGGGTTGTGTCACTTATGCAACAAATTGTGAATGTACAAACATTTCCCGTATTTTGTTCACTATGCCTGTTTTTTCAAAATAATTAAATAACCACCTACGCAGTGTTTGTGATGTCAACTACAGAAGTACTAGTAGAGAATAAACATGTTAACCAAAATCCAAAAGATGTGCAAAGATGTGATGTCAACTACAGAAGTACTAATTTGAGCAACAACTGGAAAGTTAATACGATTATACGAGTAGAAAACATACAACGTTTGCCACATAGTTTGCACAAGCTACACAAAACCCAAAATATGTGCAAAGATAATCGTAGCTACTACACAAAACGTTATAAGACAATTGCTACAACCACAAAATGTTTACGAAAAAACATTGACAAGTTTTGTGGATGTGTTAACGAAAACATTTTATGGCTGTAGCAAAGTCAACCACCACATGGAACATGACTACTTAGGACTTACACATGGTCCATTATCCTGAACCTGATCATCGTTCAACCCAAACAGAGAAGTCAAGTTGCCACATCTTCGAGCGGTTGCAAGTCTTTTCAAAACACGGCCACGCAATAATTTCCTTCGTAAGCCTTTGGTTGCCCAGATAGAGTTGCCCTTCCTAAAACAAAACCTCTTTCTATTAAACTTAACAGTATTTGGGCGCACAGTCTTTTTACCCTTTTACATAAGTGGAACTCCCAAACTAGACCCGGTGTCACCTGTCTTACTAGAAGACGCCCCAATATCTGGGGCATTAGACCCTCCCACATCTAGGACAACATCATTTGCAAAACCATTTTCACCCACATCCGGTAGTGTATCAACATCATAACCAAGCGCCAAATCAAGCCAAGGATCCAATACGTTAGTCGCTCCAACATCAACCCAACCTTTTTCATCGATCGCTCCTTCTAACCAACCTGGAGGACCGTCTAACTCATCTCCTACAGAACTACTATGCAAAAAATCTTCAAACAAGTTCTTTCCTTGAAAGTTAACGCCTTTTCTTCTAGCCTTAAGGGGGGTGTCCTAAGGTAAGGTGAACGCGATTCTTCCTCTGCCCATGCTTCAAGCTGTTCAGGTGACATAGAGGCAGCATCACCCTTTCTTTTTTCATGGCTTTTTAGCCTAGAAATAACCTCATCATCAGACGAGTCGAAAGGCAAGTTATTATAGTAGTATTGGGCTAGGTTTTGAGGGTCATGAGCAATATACAATTGTAACAACCCATAAGATGAAGCCACATCATACATCTTTTTTATCTCAGCATCTGTTTCAACAATTGTCAACCCTTTTTCAAGACTCCTTCTAGGAATACAATAAAACAAAGACCATATCTTGCATTCTAGTTTGTAAACCAACAAGTCACAAAAATCTTTGAACGACATTCTTTTTGACCGAGATACCTTAAGTACCAAGATGTTTGGATAATCATAACTTAAAGGAAAAGGATGTACAATGAATTCACCATTATGGTAAACTTCAAACACCATAAAATCCTCATCTTTTTCTTCAATCCTGTATACAGAAAACAACATTTTAATACGAAAAATGAAGTAATGAAGATAAAAAAAAATAGTGGTACACTACTCACATTGGAGTGTTAAAAGGAGTCGATAATTGTTGAGTGTTGGATGAATAGTTTGATGAATCCGAGTAGTGTTGATCCATCCTCACTTTCACAGTTACTATTCCTATCTCACTAACCAATGTAGGTTTGGTGCCTTTTAAACTTACATTATTTTGGCTTATATACTCCACATATAGTATATAATATAAAACAATTGTTGGTAAAGAGACATTGCATGTCACTTCACGATAGTACGTCTTCCATTTGCATTCCAACTAGAAAATTCACTTTATTTGCTTAATTGGGCAACGTGTACCTTTATTGGGTAACTTCGTTAATTTTTGGGCAACTTTGTTAGTTTTTTGGGCAAGTGACGTTTTTCAACATGTTTATGTGTCATGTTTGAACCATATGAGACTTATTGTTTGTCTAGATATATTCGTTAATGCAAATTATTAAACATGGAGTATGTGCACGTTATGCAATTTGACGTCCCAAAAAAGTATACAAGTTAGTCACAAAACGTTATGGCTGACATACATATACGAGTAATGGTATCAACATTTATGTTTAAAAAAAAAATGAGCCATCTTCTCACGATAAGCTAAGGCCGCGTCAACCGGGTCATCAAGATGCAACGGTATGCCATGTGCCAAACGATATAAAAATATACAAGCAAAAACACCACAATCACCAAAGATACCCCCCTGCTTAGGAACTTTGTCCGCTAGCTTAAAGGTAATCTTATAGTCAGTAGGATGTATCCCTTTCATTTCGAATACTTTTGCTTTCTGTAAAACGACTGGTAGATGAGCCTGTACAAAGAAGTAAAATAAAATAAACGTTATCATAAATAAGAATGGAAGCTGTATGTCCCAGTTTGTGAAACAACAATTAATAGTATGTCACTGGTCTTGCGAGTCTAACTAGTCATGAGTTGGTTTATAGAGTAGTAAAAAAAATTAAAAAAATACCCCACTTCCAATACAAGGTCGTGTTAAAATATTAGCAGGGATCCAAATAGAGAATTACCTTCTATAAACCCTTAGTTTGTCAAAGTAGTACTTGTATATGTCTGTCGTTTTCTGACTGTAACACCACTCTATTGTTGCTTTACTAGTATAAATATTGATCCAATAACAGCATCAAATACTTTATGGTTACGTGTTATTATATAATTTGTTTGTTTTAAAATGGAACAACTGAAATGGTTTATGGTTGATATAAATTAGTATTCATAGGGTTTTTTTTCATGATTATGGAGTAACAAAGATGATTAAACATAAAATAAACATTGCATTCATTAGTGGTAGACTGAAACAGGTACAAATTATTACATGATAAAAACCCCCTTAATGTACAAGACAACATGACCAAACAAAAGACAACATGACCAAAAGTCAACATCACCAAACATAAAGACCTAAAAGACTGAAGCTTAACATGACAGAATGCAAGGTCGAGACCACAAAGGACACCATCATAGCAGAACACATCACATTTTACACATTAGAGAAACAAAAGAAATTTTTTTGAGGACCCTGAGCTGTGTCTCAGTTATGAACTTCATCAACCCCCTTGACTTTTCCAAGTCAGCATCCTGCAATTCATGAAGTAGCTTGAGGCTATCACGAGCTACACCAATAGTAGGGAAACTTTCAAGATGCTTAATAACCTCAGCCCGCTCCTTAACACGGTTACAAAGCTCTTGGCATAGAGTATGAGTTTCTTGCATCAGCTTAAAGTCCTTATCATTATCTTGTTCAAACAAGAGGAGCATCATATCTTTGAGTGATGGTGACTTAGTCTTAAGTGAGAGTTCAGTTAGGGCAGCCATAGCAGTAGGAGAGGTAAGGTAAGTGTGATGTAGGTAATTTTTTTGAGGATGGAGAGAGAAAGTGTGGTATGTAAAAGTGTACTTGTTAGCTTACTTATATAGGAAGATTAAAGATTGGGCAACATGTCCCTAGGAAGCTAATAGTTTGGGCAACTTGTGAATAGTAGATGTCATGTCAATGTTCAATACATGCCAAAACTAATTAATGTGATTTGAAGGGGGTAAGTGTTATTAAATCGGTAAAATAAATTGTGGACACAATTTCTAAGATATAATTTACATATAAGACTTAAAAAAATACAACTTAAGAATACAACAAAAGAAATTACCAATACATCTAGTTACAAACAAAGTAAATAAACTCATAGGTATTACAAAAAATCCTGAAAATATATTAACACATTAAGTTGCATAAGTTAGATTATTTATTTACAAAAAACATCAACTAAATTGAACAACTAGAGTATGTACGTAATGGTGTATCGAACAGTTTATTGTTTAAACTTATAGTTTTAATAAAAGTACACATATATTAGTTGATGATAGCAATTACCTAGTGGCATCGTAATCATAATAAGCAATCATAATATACTCGTACCTGTAAACAATCCCTCAGCCGGACATACCAATCACGGCATTCATAGTCAATTGTGTTCCCGCTATCATAGAATGTGACCAATCCGGAAAGGATGTCAAATTGGGCAACACACCAATGTCTTTCAGTTTCATTGATCGGCATAAGAACCTACAAGGTTTTGGTAATGATGGATAGTTATTACAGACAACCATAATTATGCAAATAACGTTGTGTGTTAATAACAAAGCTTTTACCTGATCAACATTGGCCCATGGAATGGGGTACCTTCTACCATCAACATAAACAAGGGAATGGAGTTTTGAAGGAGAAGCTGAACGAAGTATGTACTAACCATTGCCCAGTTAGAATTCTCGGGTCTCACATGCCACATGTAGTCCACCCATAAGTCTATGTGCTGTTTAAATACGTAAAAGAAAAACAGTTTGTAGTGAAGGCTAAAGTACATATTTAGTATTCAAAATCTAATATTGCGAAATCCATAGTTTTTCTCACCTCCTCCGTTAGCCACCCTTTCCTTGCAGGGTCTAGGCAGACTAATCTAAGCCAGAATATTCGATTCACATTAAAATCGTCAGACCAAGGAAACTTGAATGTAGCCGTACCCGCCTTGGAAAGAAATAGCTCAAAATCATCACTCAACCAAAGAGTGTCAACAGTATGAAACCATCGGGATAGATCCTACACAAGATTATAAGGCTTTAACGGTATGAAATAAAACACACTATTATTTTTTAAGTTTGAACATATTTGATGTTATTTGATACCTCTTTCCAAGGTTGCACATCTTTTAGACGTTCTACCAAGAACGGATTATTAAGGTAGCCACGATGTTTTTTCAATTTCACCCAAGAAACTTTCCAATCACTTTCTGATGTAAAAGCATCTACGTGAGTCCTTTT
Organism: Artemisia argyi; assembly: GCA_030686995.1. Taxonomy (NCBI): domain Eukaryota; kingdom Viridiplantae; phylum Streptophyta; class Magnoliopsida; order Asterales; family Asteraceae; genus Artemisia; species Artemisia argyi. The sequence continues at coordinate 7,580,214 of CM060690.1, forward strand.
ACTAAGTCTTGCGTCTTCCAAAGCTTTTTTGAAGTGAGCGGAATTCAGAAGCACATTACCCTTTTTCTTCTTCTCCGCATCCAACTGCCGCATCTTCTCTTCCTCAAACCTCATCTGTTTATACTCTTCCACCCTAAACCGCATCTCCTCTTTCATCATCTTCTCATCTTCCATTTGCAATCTATCATCCTCTTCCAACCGCAATCGCAAGTCCTCTTCACGAAGGTACTCCTGTGACAAGTTATGCTTGTTTAAATAGTGTTTGATATACAAAATGTTGTATAACGGGGTTACAAAGATGTCACAATTTATAAGTTACCAGACAAATATCTTCATCAGTATCATGCAAGTTGATCAGATCATGGTAAAGATTATTAAGCGAGTCACGAAAATCAGAGGGCATATTGGAAAAACAGTCATCAAAGTGGAGTTTGGCCTGTCAATGTAATGATATTTGGTTGAAATAATACAGTATTTAAAAGGATGTCGTATATTACCACAAGTATATTACCACAAATCGACCATTTGGTTCACCATGTAGAACCTCAATAATTGACTCAAGCTTGAAAACCCGAATATTCAACTCTTCAATCACACAATCCTTAAGACTCTTTTCCCTAATACAACTGTAACTACTTCTAGCAGTCGCCATTTCTAATACATCTGTTATCCCACGTTTACGTGCCTTTTCCAACTTGGCAAGATATGTATCCAAAAGGAAATTTTGTCATGCTAAAGGAGGTCGTCTGGGAATGTGTTGCTGGAAAAAATCATTGCTGTGTATCCACCAATTTGATTCGTACTCAGCTCTAGTAGGACGGATATCACAAGTTGGTTTTGAGTCCTAAAAAAAATACTCACTATAAAAGAAGTAACATAAAAAATTGAAATCAAATATAAATAAAAAAGACCTATTTTGAAGAAATAGCCTTTCCAAAAAGCTTAGAACAATCTGATTTCTTAAATATAGTTTTTCTGGACCAAGCCACAGCTCTTGGTATCACTGGCGCGAGCTTTATCCACCAAAGCTTACTTATTTCATAAGTCTCAAGAATCCAAATCTAAATATGAAAGTCAAGGATAAATCAATAAGATTTAGGTGCGAAAACAAAATACATAAGGGATTAAAAAAAATAATGTGGAAGAATAATATATACCTGGAAAGCAAATACAAAGCCCCCAAGCGTATATGTCGGAACATACATGCGATCTTTCTTGAGATGTTGAAGGTGCTTTTGACTGTGCTTACTTATTACATCCACGATTTGATCGTACAAATTAGTCCATATGTGCTCACCCCATGGAAACGCATTCCAAGCTTCTAGACTTTCAACCAATCTCATTAACTTATCATCCACTTCATTAGTCAGCAACCTACCCATAAAGATAACTTCTAAAACTAACAGTAGACATACACGGACAGCATCTTCATTAGATATTTTGCAAAACAACTCTTCATCCTCGATAACAGCAATAAGATCTAAGTTGGTAACACGTAACCCTATCCGGTGAGGAAATATCCTATTGCGAAATTTAACTTCACCGGAGTCATATAACCGGAAAGATACAGTTCCAAAATGGAACCCGGTTATAAGAGCAAATTCAGGACGACCAAAATGTAGACTTTGACCTTCGACATAATAAATTAAGGGCATATCATAATGGGCATCATCAACCTGATGCTGTTTTGTCAGCATATACTCTATGACATGTGGTTCATGTTCAAAGTACAAAAGATCCAACCATCTTCCAAAACATGTACGCCTAAACATGTTCCGTCGTTTTGCATCTAACTTGCGTTTTATTAACAGAAAGTAGTTCACTTTACTTCTAAAGATGAATTTAGTTTGATACTCCTTGCATGGAAATAAAACACAAAGAATCTGTTGAGGACTACATCGGCAAGCTGAAGTTTGCAGACAACTCTAACTTGGTGTCGACAATACAAAACAGAGGAAAAAACAGGGGAAAAAACAGGGGACCAAAGTTAGAAAGTAAACTTATCAGGTACAGGATTCCTTCCTTGTGATTGGAACTAGGTCAAGTATAATCATGAATTTTTCGGGTACAAGTTATCAAAAACAAACCATTTTATAAACCAAAGGCATGGCAATTTCCAACCTCTTTGAATAACGCTTAAACACCAAAAACTTAGCCAGTAAAAGTACAGAAACAAACTGAATCAAATAACCACTTCAAGATAAAATACAATTCAATTTGGACATGTCCACAAATGAGATAGAAAGCATAAAACCATACCTCCTATATCAGTTACACAACTACACCAAAGTTAGAAAGTAAACTTAACAAAACCTTATAAATAAGTACAGTAACCAATTCGGATAATTAATAACTACAATAAGCAGTAGCAAATTAAAGAGAAATCATAAAATATATAATACATAAACATTCCATTCATTAATGAAAAAAGGAACATCATACACAAAATCCTATCCCAACCCATGATACACCAAAACTACCCATACATAAAAGAAAAGAAAACTAAACCAACCCATAAAGACACCGAAAAGCTTAACGCATAAGCCCAAAAACCCAAAAGACCCCAAATACGCACAACAAATCGGTAAACCTAAGGGTATCCTTATGCATACACTGCCTAAGATACTTTGCAGTCTCCATCGCCTCTACCCTACACTCAGTAACAGAAAGTTCCTTAATAAAACCATCAGTTCCTATGATGCAATCAGCTAACTTCGAGCAGACCTTACTAATGTCACTATGTGGATCCTTGTCTTTAGCTATAGACCTCGCTAAATAGATATCTAACTGACGTTCCAACAAGGTGGAACCGGAACAATTAGCAAGTTCATCAAAACGTTCAAGACACGCCATTGGTGTTTCCAGAATATTTGCTTGTAAATTAAATGGAAAACTGAATGTGTTTGTTGTGTGTGTGAGATTGTGTTAGGAGGAGCGCCTATATGTAGATGACTTCGGTAAATGTGTAGACTTTGCTACAGCACCGCCGGTTGGCTAGTACAACAAATACTGTTGGTGCATTTACTCTCAAAACAATGAAGTTTAACATTTTTGAAACACACATAATCATATTTATACAAACTATGAAACAAATGTACATACCCTGTTATACCACTTTGTTTTGACAATATTGTTCATGGGCTTCGAGTGTGTTTAGTTGATGGAGGAAAATTTGTTGGAGATGATGAAGTGTATGTTGGAAGGAAGTGTATGTAAATATTTTAAAAACAAATATAAGTGTTATTATTTATTAAAATACATATTTTTTTTTATACAATTGAAATACATTAATATTTAATTAAAAAAAATACGCAAAACGACAAATTAAATTAAGTTGCCCAATACATGTCGCCCGATTAGTACAAGTTGCCATTTGCAAAAATACCTTAAACACTTACACATACCTTACACATACATTCTCTATACATTCTAGAAACCGTACTATATTAATAAAATAATGGACACGTGTCGACAATATATGAGGTTGCTCAGTCGCCAAGTTGCCCTGATCCGCTAGAGGAAAGTGATTTAAAAACATCTATTCAAGGAAAGTGTTTTTGGTGACTGATCCGTTTTGGTAATTATCCCTAGAATTTATTCATTTCAACACTAATAACATATTCAGTTATTCGGTTGCGGCCCAATCACTGATTTTAAAAACCAAACCCAAGCCAAAAACCGTAATTTAATTTCGGTTAACCCAAATTGACCAAAATCAAAATAAGCTAAACCAAGCAAACTGAATAACTTTGGACCAGTTGGATTTCTGATTGAAATTGTTTAATGAACAACCCTGGTTCAAACCATAGATGCATATGGAAAAGGGAAAATGACACAAAAATCTACCAAACTTAGGGTCTATTTTCAATCTAGTACCCAACTTTTTATCTGGCACAAAAAAGCAGTGAAGTATTTGTATAGCTCATTTAGGCTAATTTGTCACATATCCCGTTAAAATTGGATGCATTAACCTCAAAGAGAGTTTCGTAAAGACATGTTACATGTCAAAATTGGAGGGAGCCTCCAAAAGAAATGTTGAGTTTGTCCCACATTGGTAGATGTGCAAACTTTTGACATTTTTATAAGTAAGAATGTACACCTTTAGTTATATTCCCTTTAAAATCTTGCATAAATGGATTGCTTGGTAAGAACTTGATTCGAACTCTTTCAAGTTACTTAGCAAATGAACCGTTCTTGCAATAACATGGGTGGATTTTTGTCACTTTTCTTCATTTTGTCGAAGATTATGATTACGTTTTCAAGTAACTTGCAGAGATCTTGATTTGAACTCTTTCAAGTAACTTGGCAAATTATGATTCCTACTATAATATGGGTGGATTGTTGCCATCTTTTTTTATTTCGTCGAAGATTATGCTGTAATATGGGTGGATATTTGCCATCTTTTTTTTATCAAACAACTATATATTCAATCTTGCATAGGAGAAACACGACAACATATGACTCAAGCGCAAGCAATGGCTAAATTCAAGAACTCATGCTTTAACTCAATGCAAATGCAGCATATGGGTCCTTTTCAAGATTAACCATTTGAGATGCAATGGTAATTTGCATCAAAATGTTCTCCTTCATAGCCTGGTCGAGCAAGAAGTAATGATAAAGGCGTCAAAAAGCTCATTCTCACCGCTCATAGCCCCAAAAAGCTTCAAAAAGCTTTACGCCAAACATAGCCATAGATATAGATATAGTTTAGTTGGAGGCTTGGAGCTATAAGTTTGTATGTATGGATTTCAATATAAAATGTTGGGTTGAATCAGTGTCCCACATCGAGAAAAGTTTGAAAGAAATTACTGTTTATATTGTTGGGTGATAGCAAATATAAATATTCAGTTATGTTGGTTTTGAGTATGCAAATTGTAACTAAGGTTCACTTAAAACTTGCATTGCTACTTTTTACACAATGTTTTTAGAAAGGCGAGAACCACAAGGGACTATATACAAACCAAGCCAGAAACCAGGAAAAGGAAAAAACAAACGCCTAAGTAGCTAAAAGGTTGTTGCTTATTCTGAAACAATACAAAATGTAACTGGGCTGCAATGTGGAATTGAAACAGGATACAAGTTCATTCGTTATTTACAAGACGGCCATCAAAATTCTAAAACTTGAATTTGAACAATTGACCAACACATATTTTCTTTGAAATTGTGCTAAGTTATCATGTCAGCACAAACTCCTTTATCCGCGAGGGGTATTAACCTTTTATATGCTACAAATTATTATGCTACAAGAAAGGAAACTTATCAATAACTAATTTGTTACATACACTTGTAGACAAATAAACGATCTAATCGATTATTCATAGGTTGTAAGTTTATAGCTTAACTTTTGCAGCGGTTTGACCTCTATGAGTCGTTGCATAATCATATACTTATGAAACACCATTATCTCTATGTGGACATAAAAAGCGACTAAATTTATATGTGTTACTCACTATAGTACCGGTAGTAACCATTTAAACCAAGGTTGTTAAACTCGCGAGTTTACACGTAAGATCGTACGATCTTACGTGCACACCAGTCAAAATCGTGTAAGATCGTGGTAGGATTGCATCTGAGGTAGGATCGTAAGTAAGATCGTAAGATCGACACACGATCCGAGTTCTTTTTTTTTTTTTTTTAACCTCGAAACAGTGTTTTGTCCTTTCTAAAGTTGTGATCGGTTCATGTACATATAGGTGTATTAGTTGTAGTTATGTTTAGTAGTTTTATATATTACCGTGAAAAGACTTTTAACATATTAGAAAGTGGTAAGTTTTATGTTGGGTAGAATCAGTGTCCCACATCGGAAAAAGATTCAAGGAAATACTTGTATATATAATTGGCCGATAGCTACAACAAATGTGATGTTGGATTGGTTTTGAGTGTACAAATTGTAACAAAGTTCACCTAGGAAAAACAAACGCGTAATATATATATATATGTATTTCAATAATTCATTTGTATCTGATACCACAATTGATATACGCTAACAGCCGCTTGTTTTGGATGATGTTTCTTTTATTGTGGTCATATGATAAACGGATGTGTCTTTTAATAAACTAAGTGAATGTGGTCATATGAATACCGTTTGAGCAATTGAGCCTAATCATTTAGAATGTTGGTTTACTTGGGGAGTTGATCTTAATTAAAATCCAAAATTTTGCATTTGGTTAAGATTCAAATACCGCTTGCGGAAAAATGGTTCACTTTTAAGAAAGATGTTTGATTTTTTTATCTTTTAACGTATATATTTTAAGTTTTGTCTCATTATTATTTTTATAAACAAATGTCTACACCTCTAATAAGGGGTTAAATAAATATTTGCATGCATCTTTAATAACTTAGATTTATCATCAAAAAAATAGACTGAACTCGTTTATGTAAAACACCAATGGGGCTTAAAACCTGTGCTTAAAGATCTTGTGATCTGGTCTTCTACGCTTTTTCTCGTACGCAAACAACTTGGTCGCAGCAGGATGTTATAAGATACAAATTCTAACATAAAATTAAGAAGTAAAAAAACAATTAATCTTTGACCTCAAAACGGTGTTTTCTTCTTTCTAAAGTTGTGATCAACTCACATACTTATAGGAGTATTATTAGTTGTAGTTATGTTTTGTAGTTTTACATTTTAACGTGGAATCACTTCTTTTGACATATTAGAAAGTGGTAAGTTCTATGTTGGGGTGGAATCAGTGTCCCACATCGAAAAACGATTGAAAGAAATCTATGTATATATACTTGGGTGATAGCAACAAACAACAAGTATTAGAATTGTGATTTGGCTTCCCATTCGATAAACACACCATTACAATATATAACTCCTAATAGATGGTTCTAGATACAAAACATTAAACGGGCTAGGCCTATCACTTAAAACAAAGCCCAAAGGCTCTAATAATAATACTCGTCTAATACTCCCCCGCAGTTTGAGCGGGAGAGAGGCGAACACTCAAACTGGAACGAAACTCCTCAAATAGCGCAGACGGTAAACGCTTGGTGAAAATGTCAAGCATACTGGTAACGTGATGGCACATGAAGAACACGAACCTGACCACGAGCAACCATATCACACACAAAATGAATATCGATCTCAATGTGTTTTGTTCGTTGGTGCTGAACCGGATTAGAAGTCAAATAAATAGCACTAACATTGTCACAATAGACAATGGTGGCAGAAAATAATGGTGTATGAAGCTCACGAAGAAGATTACGAAGCCAGGCAGTTTCAGCAACTGCATTTGTAACACCTCTGTACTCAGCTTCGGCACTCGATCTAGAGAGAGTATGTTGTCGTTTAGAAGACCATGATAGAAGATTATCACCAAAGAAAACACAACCAGAAGTAGAACGTCTAGTAGTAGGACTCTGGACTTTGGGCTCCAACCAGAGAACGAGTAAAAGAAGCATAAAGTTGGAGCCCAAAGTCCAACGTGCCACGAACATAACAAAGAACTCGCTTGAGAGCTTAAAAGTGAGGCTCTCGAGGATCATGCATATGAAGGCACACCTGCTGTACTGCATAAGATATATTTGGACGAGTAAATGTTAAGTACTGCAAACCACCTGCAAGACTACGATATAAGGTAGGATCAGAAACATGATCCCCTTCAGAATCAAGCTTGGACTTTGTGCCAACCGGAGTCCGAGTTGGATTACATGTAGCCATATGTGCCCGGTTCAAAAAGCTCCAAAGCATATTTCTTCTGAGAGAGGAACATGCCTTTAGAGTCACGGGTAACAGAAGTCCCCAAAAAGTAATTAAGGACCCCCAAATCAGTCATATCAAACTCCTTATGTAGAGAAGAGATAATACGATGAAGTAAATCTATAGAGGAAGCCGTTAGTACAATATCGTCAACATAGATCAACAAATATGCAACCTCAGTACCACGCCTATATGTGAACAAGGACGAGTCACATCGACTTGACAAGAAACCAACCCTTAGAGAAACAAAGCCCAAAGGCTCTAATAATAATACTCGTCCAATAGTAAGTGGATAGTATTGAGTGCACAAATTAACAAAGTTCACTAAACCCATCCTACTTACATTTTACACAATTTTATATATATTGAAAGAAATACTTGTATATATATTGGGCGATAGCAATAACAAATGTTATGTATTCCGAGCATTTTTTAGGATCATCATTTATTGTTAAGAAGACAAAGCATCAAGAAGGAGAACAAGCTAAAGAAAAAACAAAATTTAAGTAGTTAATTGGTTCATTAGCAGTTGTAACATATATATGGATTTCAATACTTCGTTTGTATATCTAATACCATTATCGATACACAAACTAGTTGCTCGTTTTGGATGATGTTTCTTTAATAGAACTAAGGGGTGCTTGGTGGGATGTTTTAAAGGGTAAGGAATGACAAAGGTAATTAAAAATGATGGTTGGTTGCATATAATGCAATCAATCATTGCTTGAAAGTGGGTAATACCCCATTACCTAATAAATTGGAGGTATTGGAAATTCATTACCTTGTTTCACTCACATGATCCAAGTCCTACTCTCCTATTCCTTTATTTGAACCAAGCAACAACAACGTAATGGAATGCTTCGTTATATTCCTTAGTATACCGCTTTTCCTTTTCCTATTCCTCTATTTGAACCAAGCGCACCCTAAGAGAATTTTGTCAATATCATTGTGGTCATACGATCCCGTTTATTACATTCAAATTCTTAATAGAACGAAAGTTACGCGGTTAGTCCACGTGACAAACCAAGCACTTTATACGAAAGTGATTGATCAATTAAGAAGCAACTAATATAATTTAGAGACATGAGAGACGAAATTTAAATTTAAAAGCCGAAGGGTGATATAAGATCAATCCTAACTTTTAGGTCCCGTAACTTTTACAAACTTTGAACACATATAATTATGAACTTGTGTGATTTATATGGATGACATTTTATCGACTTACATATCATAAAGACATGTTACATGTCAAAAATAGAACTAGTGTTAAATGTAATATATGGAGTCTCGAAAATAAGTGTTGAGTTTGTCCTACATTGGTGGATCTACAAACTTTTGACATGTTTATAACTAAGAATGTACACGTTTAAATTGTATTCCTTTTATAATCTTGCACAAATAGTGTCACACCCTCGCCGAAGACGGAAACACGAGGTGCAACGAATCAATATACATTGCCAAAGAGAAATAGAACAATACCATAATTTACATTAAAGGAAAAATATATCATTACAACATTGTTATAGCTGACCTTGGCAATTTAAAACATAAAGTTTGGTTTCCAAAAGATAGCATTTTAGTACATAATGATCCGTAGTGACATGTGAAAACTTCATTATGCAAAGACCTTGGAGAAAAGCTTACTAACGATCACCTGAAATGCATGAGAGAAAACGGGTCAACTATGAAAATAGTTGGTGAGCACACACGTTTTATATAATATGAGAAACCATTTGAGAAAGTTCACAAGCCAAAGGCATTATAAAGTATTATGTCTTGTAGTCAAGCACCTGCGGTCATAATAAGTCACAATATAAGCACCACGTATATATAATAATGTATGCCAGGCAAAGCCCCTAATTAAATAATATGCGTCCCGTAACATAGTGAACGAGAGGTTGGCCGACCTCTAATAGCGCTATCCATACTACTAATAGGTGATGAACAATGCGAATGTACGAACAGTACATCATACAACTATTATATACGATTAAGAACGCTCCAAATATGGGAGACTTAGCACGCTCCACCAATAAGGCGAGACTTTAGGGTTAAGAACGCTCCACCAATAAGGTGAGACTTTGCACGCTCCACCAAAAATGGCGAGACTTTAGGTCATAGTACGTATGATACATTAAGTTCAAAAGTTCAAGTCAAGTTCAAGTCAAGTTCAAAACAAGTTATAAGGTCAAGACAAGTCAAAAGAGTTCATAATAATCAAAGGGTTCAAAACAATGTTCAAAGTGTTCAAGTAATAATTCATGCATCCACCCCGAAGCGATTAAAATAGTTAGAAAAAGGGGTTCGTGAATACTCACCTGTTACAAGCGATATGATGACAAAATGTATGAACTGAAATAAGGCGCGTACACTAGCCGCAACCTAATATGAATGATATGATCTAAGGTAAGCAATGATACAATGCTATACATGCAAGTACGTATGTTATCGATACCACTCGTTAGTTTTGAAAATAATGCTTATCGTCGAAAAATACGTTTTTGACGTCTCGTAAGGTTAATAAACACTTTCCATGAAAATAGGTTGAAACGGTTCTCCACGATCCTCGTTTGGTGTTCTATCGGCAAATATAAGGTTTTCGACGTTAAATAACACTTTTCATAACTTGAAAATATGACCAAAATGGTCTAGTAAAACTAGCCGCAAATTAGTGAATATTGAGAGTTAGGAAACAATCTTAGTAGTTTTAGGAAGACTTTCACCTTATCTAAAAAGTCATAGAACTGAAGTTTGTCCATACGGGTCTCGATCATAAAGATAAATAGCCACGAAGTGAGGTGTTTGGGCTGTTTTGGCAGATTCTGGGCAGTTTTCGGGAAAGTTTGGAAGGCCATAAGTTATTCGTTATAAATCCTTTTGATGAACGGTTGGATGTTTTGCAAACTAGGCTGGGTGAACTAACTTATTGTCTAATATGTAAATCTTCCAGAAATGGGTTTATCAATAAGATAAACGGCTCTCAACATGACATATTACAAAAACTGTTTTTCTATACTTAGTAATATTTCGCTAAAAAGCTGATGGAAATAAATAGAGTTTCGTCGATTTTGAAACGTGTATATCTTGGTCGCTATAAGCTTGTTTTCTACGTTCTTTATATCCCCGGAATCGTGGGACAACATACTAATATATTTTTGATAAGTCGGGATGGCTAGATCAAGTTTTACACCTCAGATTGGCCCTTGAAAATCGTGAGACAGCAAGTACAATTTTCAGAAAATAGTTTTCGTCGTTAAACTTGCAAAAATCATATCTCCTTCGTTATAAACTCTTTTTAATCCGTTCTTTCGCCAAAAGCTTCGTTTTTGAAAGTATTTTCTAAATCCTTAGCCCAAAGTTACCCGGAAACCCCTGAGTTTTCTGTATTTTACAAAATGAGACAGCAACTATTTATATTGTGAGAAAAATAGATTTTCTAGTTTAATACTTGTCCAAATCCACTTCAATCAACTTCAAAACAACTCTTAACCTACCATACACCTTCTTAGGGTGTCATGGGGTCCTAAACATCACCAACCTTGGTGGATTTCATGGGGATAATCATAGGCTCTATATATATTCATATAATTAGAAAATACTTGAAAAGTGGTATGAATAACATAAATACTTGTATGCTTTGCTAATAAAACTTGAAAATATATCATGTAATTAGTGAAATGAAAGTATGAGATGATGAAAAATAACACTTGAAGCTTACTTGAAGTTTTGATGATTTTTGAGCAAGAAAACTTAATAATCTTGAGGTTTTTATTTCAAAACCTTAAACTAGATTACTAATACTTGTTTAGACACTTGATTCTTGAAAAACTTTGGTTTCTTCTTCTTGTGTTTATGGCCGTGCACCATGGAGAGAGCAAGAGAGAATTATTTTGGTGAAAATAATGAAATGTAATCTAGTTATAACTTTATATAGTCCAAGGGTATTTTTGTAATTTCATTGAAAGGGTATATTGGTAATTTCAAGTGTTTAACAAAATATCTAGATATTTGTTAGATATTTAGGATGAGTATGAAGGAAGTTTGATAATATCTCGTTTACGGAGTCAGTTTTGGTTCCGATAATCGCTAACCGTAAAGTGTTAAACCACGAAACGTAAATCCGGGTATCGTAAAAATATGAAACTTGAAAGAATGACTAAACTTGTCAAAATACTCCATAATAAAATATAAAATGAATGGTAAGTTCCATCGGGTTGCTTAAACGTTGTTAAAACTGGAAACGCGGGTTTAAAACGCGTAAAACGCTGAACTGGAAAACGTAAAATTCCAAAACTTTTAAAATTGTCGTAAAATGAGAGAAAATCATATTTCTATCGTTTATAGTGTTTTATGGACATATCGGGATGCTGGAATGACGTTTAAACCTAAAAGTAAATCTCGGACACGGCTTCGTGATTTTTGCAGAAATGATCCGACGAGCGTCAAACTCTCGGATTATCATTAAAATAGTTTAACTTACGAGAATATGAAATAAAAATTTTCAGAAATGAATAGTGAAATGATGAATAGTAATCAGTGAATAGTAAATTGTCGAAGTTTGGAAATAACTGAAGACGTGGAAAATTACAGGTTGTTACAAATAGTGTGTTACTGAGATCTTGAATTGAACTCTTTCAAGACTATTCAGTAGAAACTATTCCTGCCATATTATGGGTTAATTTTTGTCATTTTTTATACAAGTCTGCTAACTAAACATATTCCTTATCTTTTTCTGCTTCTAAGAGTGTGAAGCTAACCCATTCTTGCTTCACGTTTACCGGATATTTGGCAGGAAACTTTAGGGAAGATGAGAGATATGGTACCAGCCTTCGATGGCAACGTGGTTTGCTGACGAAGTGAACAGGAGAGAGTACAACAGAATGTAGATCTCGATGGTTCAACGGTTCAGTGGAAGTGACTACCAAAATGATGCTGGTACAAACCAAAACAAAACTGAAGTCGCTGGAAATAGTCAACCTGTAACGGGTATCATTCGACAGAAACGGTTCTATATATAAAACCATCTCTAAGGGGTAAAACCAATATTTACATGCGTCAAAAAATAGACTGAACGTACTCCTTTAATTTGTGTAAAGTTGTGCCCAAAGAGGCTTAAACCATTTGATTTAAAGATCTTGTTATCGGGTCTTCTACATTTTTATCCTCATACGCATACAAATTAGTCGCAATAAACTTTTATAAGATACAAAATCTAACAACATAAAATAATGAAAAGAAAATGTGTTTTGTTCTTTCTAAAGTTGTGATCAGCTCACTTACATATAGGAGCATTAGAAAGTGGTAAGTTTTATGTTGGGTGAAATGAGCATCCCACATCAATAAAAGATAGAATAAAATGTCTGCATATATAGTTGGGTGATAGCATCAAGCAGCAAGCTGTTGTTATAATCTTAAGTGCACAAATTATAACAAAGTTCATTTTTTTTTTTGGTAAAGGGTTTATACCCGGTGAATATATAAAAAATAAATAACCATTAAGAACACGAAGAGTAGCAGTGAACTACTCTTAGAAAAACAAACCACATGGCTTGAACACACTCAAGCCACGAACAGCCAAATACATCTACTTAATTCCATAACTGAAATTAATCAGCTAATTATTTCAGAACCACTCGAAATCTTCCAAATTTGCATTAGCTTGGCGGCCCGCACATTCCTCTTGAACCTTATCGACGCTAGCTTCAAACGAACCGTGTCCAAAATGATTTTCACAACATCCTCATATTTTTTAGGTGGCTTACTATGAATTTTGTTGTTCCGTTCCCGCCATATAAAATAAGAAGTAGCTGCAAGTACAAGTCTCCCCACAATACTCGTTACCTTGTTACTCTTCGAAATAGGAATTAGCCAATCAATAATATCTTTCCAAATGGGGGTTAAGTTTGGTAGATCAGCTTCCTTCAAGACCATAGCCCATACCTTTCTCGAGAAGGAACATTCGAAAAATAAGTGCCCATGAGAATCGGGTTGCCCTTTACACAACGGGCATTGAAGCAAGTTTAAGTCGACATTACCACCGACGTCCCATTGCTTCAATCTATCTTGCATTTTAAGACGTCTTCTCATCACGAGCCATAAGTGAATGGAATGACGAGGGATCCCATATTTAGACCAGACCAAATGGTACCACTCAACAACATTGCTATGCTCCCTAATCGCCTGCCATACCTCATCAGTAGCAAAAGAATTCAGCATGCCATCATGAGTTTTCCAAACTAACGTATCCTCCTGATCATGCAAGAGAACAGGAACACTAACCTCTTGTAAAATAGGAAATCTAGAATACCAGGTATGTGGCCACATCCATGCATTATTGACCACAACATCAGCTATCATTGTTTGATTACTAAGCCCCGCACTAGTTATAGCCCGGTTTGTAATATGATACATTAACGGGCAGAGGTTGTCCCATTTATCAAACCAAACAGACGTTTTCCTACCGTTACCAATCTTGTGCCAAATGTGATGCCGAATTAAAGGTCGGATACTCAACAATTTCCTCCAACCCCAACTTATGTTAGCACCAATTGGGATATCCCAAAAGCTTCTATTCTTCGAATGGCATAAGCTGCAATATAGATTGTTTAACATGATCTAGCACATTGCAAAAAAATACCGTACTTTTTGGGATACTGGGAACCAAGCCCGAAGCACATTTAAACTCTTCCAAAGCCTTTTTAATAATGTTGGTTGAATGTAATTCACCACGAGCAAACATAATAAGGTCATCCGCAAAACAAACGTTGACAATTTCTTGTTTATCACATCTGTTATGGTATTTAAAATCACCATCTTGTCTGACCCTTCGTTTCAACATAAGCGTTAGAATTTCCATAACCATAGTAAAAAGATATGGGGACATAGGGTCGCCTTGACGAAGGCCACGCTTCCCTCTAAAATAACCATGAAGATTGCCATTGATGTTAATGGAAAATGATGTGCTAGTGACACATGCCATAATACATCTTATCATAGTTACATGAAAACCGAAACCGATAAGAATATCTTCCAAAAAATCCCAACTAACCGTGTCATACGCTTTTTGAATATCAATCTTGAACACACATCTCGGTGGACCTCTATTCAAGTGATAATTATGCATCAACTCCTGAGTAAGAAGAATATTATCTGAGATGCTACGCCCCGGAATAAACGCCGATTGATTGTCACTTACCAAATCGTTCAACCCCTCCTTGATTCGGTTAGTAATAATTTTGCTTATGCACTTATAAATGACATTGCAACAAGAAATCAGACGGTAATCATTAACACGAGAGGGGGTAGATACCTTAGGAAGCAAAGCAATAATAGTGTGATTAAGTTCCTTCAAAAGCTGCCCATTAATGAAAAAATCTTTAATAGCATTACACACATCGAGACCCACGACATCCCAAGCTTTTTTAAAGAACACCAAGGTGAAGCCATCCGGACCCGGCGCTTTATCATTGCCAATGGAAAACATAGCCTCACGAATTTCAGTATTCGTGACCTCACGAATCATTAACTCAGACTTTGCATTGCTCAAACGATTACAAAAGAGGCCTTCCGTGTTTAAAGGAGTAACTGTTGAAGCAACACCAAGAAGATCAGTATAATGATTCACAAAAACATTCGACACCATATTTCCTTCGTGTATCACATCATGTTGGTCCATGATACAATTGATCCGACTCCTACTAACTTTCGCTTTAACAGATCGATGGAAGTACGCCGAATTAGAATCGCCTTCTTTCAACCAATCAATCTTCGCCTTCTGTTTAAGAAATCTTTCTTCGTCGAGAAGAGCTTGAGTATACGCAGCCAAATAAACAGCTTCTTCATCTCGAAGATCAGTAGATGATGGGTTCCTATCCAACGCTGATTGAACCTCGTCCAATTCAGTACCTAGTTTGACAACCCGATCATGCAAGTTACCATGCCGATGTAACAACTTCCGCATATGCTTTTTCATTGACCGAAGTCGTTTAACAGTTTTAAACATGTTATGACCTTCAACCTCCATGTTCTAGTTCTGTTCTACAATCATCATGAATTCAGGTTTGTACGCGAGAAAATTAAAAAACTTGAACGGTTTAGGAACATCTTTCGAAACCTTATGCACCTTTAGGATCGCCGGGGCATGATCCGAAATGCGATAGGGCTGAAAAATGGCGTATGAACCAGGATAATCGCTTGTAAAACCCATATTGCACATCACACGATCGATCTTCTTCAACATACCTACTTTAGCATTTGGTTTCTGATTCCACGTATAATGCAACCCCGTACTATTAACATCAGACACCTCAATGTTATTCACACAATCCTTAAAATCACGCATTGACGTATTTATATTTGACGAGCCATAATACGTATCCCCGATAAATAAAGCCAAGTTAAAATCTCCCATAAGAATCCATGGACGCCCTTGCACAACCTGCTTATGAGCACCAAGCATATCCCACAATTCCCTACGTTTAATATAGCAATTTGATGCATAGATAAATGAGCAATAAATAGCGTTTTGGTCAGCCTTCAAGATGACTTGTGTGTGTATAACCTGGCTAGAACAAAACAACACCATAACATCTACAACGTCTTCATTCCATCCTAAGATAATTCGAGTGCCTTTGTTACAAAAGCTGCCATTTGATGTCCAATTCCACCTAGTACAAACTTTAGCACATACACGTTCCAACTTTCCAATATCAACATGTGATTCCAAAATAGCACAAACATTTAAACAATTTTCATTTATAACTTGCCGAACCTCATTCTGTTTTGGGGTGCGGTTCAACCCCTTATATTCCACGAAGCAATGCTATACATTGGAAACATCAATTACGGGAGTGCTTGCCCCCTCAACAGTAACATTTGGATCATTATTCATGAGCGACTCGGTTTCATCATAGACATCCTCGACATCCTCACTATCAGAATCACCATGTTCACCTATTTTGTTTTTCAATTTACCCCCATTCTTACTTGTTCCAGCCCCCTTCTTACTTGTTCCAGCCCCCTCATCACAATGTGTACTTTCATTAGATAATACATAATAAGGATTCGACGTTTTAACAATCCCAGCCCCACGTTTCTTAGAAGAATCAGCCCCTTTGTTCATACTAGAGACAGGTTTATAAACGAGATTACTTTTCTGTTTAAACAACCTAATACCATCAATGTGTGGCTTAGACAACTTAATACCATCAATGTGTCGCGTTGGCTGTTTAGCCGGTTTCTTTCCTTTCCCATTTTTGCGAGTAGCTTCGACGAAACCATCATCGTTAACCACATTAGAACTAGCAACTTAGCCTTCTTAGGGCATTGTTCATTAGTGTGACCAAAAAGATTACAAGTACTACACCTGGGCGGCTGCCATTCATACTCAACTTCTATAGTTTCTTTTGTAAACCCCGAGCCATCAAGCTTTGGAATGGCCACAACCAAAGATTCCACAAGGTCGCGTTCAGATGTGATCTCGATAAGAGCTCTCGCATAACTGTTTCGACCCCACGATTCAAGACACATGGTACTTGTATAGGCATCAAGCATAATGGGTCGACCAATTTTGGTAGCCATCAAGCTAAGACCGTCTTCAGTAAATGCAACTAGAGGGACATTGCGAAATTTCACCCAAATAGGCACACTTGTGAGATCTTCCTTCGTTAGGTTCATGCTAGGGGACCATATATTCAGAATCATGGGGACATTACGAATGAGCCATGGCCCGTTTTCCAAGACTTGTTCTAACCCCGTTCTTGACGAGAACTTGAAAAAGAAAAATCCACTCGAGTTCATCATAACACGAGTAATACCATATTTCGCCCACGTGTTCTTCACATATTTTTCAACGATTGGAAAAGCAAGTCGATTCCCAATGAAGTACCCATACAATGTATTTGCGAACCTGTTATTAACTTCCTCAACGGTGGCCATAGGTAGCGTGAAATCCGCGTCTTCAACAGTTTCATTGCTAAGAGGGCGAAAATTTACCTTCCTTTTAGGTTGATCTTCATTAAGAACCGTAGCATACGAAACTGGCTTCGTGTGCACATCCACTTCAACATTTGACATCTTGTAAAGTTCACTTAAGACTATCAATAGCAGCTTTTTTTACACGATTTTTTTTTTCTTTTTTCACACGATTTTTTTTCTTTCTTTATGAAAGGTTGATCATTTTTGGGCAAATGATTAAAAAAAGTATCATACTTCTCACCATTTTCTCTTGTGAGTAGCGAACAAATTATTTTTGCTTTTGTGGGTACTTTTCTTTTAAATTCATCTTTTTTAGGGTACTATGTGACATTTTTGCCTTTCGGGAAAAAAAATTTATATTAGCTAAGAGAGGCAAAAATGTCCAAAAATTTCACAAAATGCTCTAAAAAAGATGAATTTGAAAGAAAAGTACCTACAAAGGCAAAAAAATTGTGTTTCCTAGCCACAAAAGGAAGTGGTGGCAAGCATGATACTTTTTTTTAATCATATGCCCATCATTATAATGCTAAGAAGACAAGGCTCCAAGAAGAAGGACTACATACAAATAGGGGTGTTATCGGGTCGGGTTATCGAGTTAACAGGTGTTATCGGGTCGGGTCAATTCGGGTTTTGCTTAAAAAATACTAACCCGCAACCCGACCTGATAAGGAATCGGTTTATCGGGTTCGGATTATATCGGGTCGGGTTGTCGGGTTTGTTTTTAATTCCAAGTTTCTAACAACATGTTACAACTGTGTGGTTATTTCAACCCATTTTTATTTTGAACTTTTTATACGTAACTAACAAATATATTGTACCAAATAATAATCTTATTTAATTCGACAAAGCCATTTGTCTACCGCCAAACATTTTGTCAGACCTTGTTATATTCTATGTGCTAAAAATTACGAGAGTCAGTTGCAACATATATTCTTAGTCGAAGAAACGTTACTTGATAAGTCCACCTCACCAAGCAGGCAGTTAATAATAAGAAAGTGATTGATCAATCAAGCAGGCAGTTACTCAAAAACTCCAAAGGTTAATATAAGATCAATCCTAACTTTTAGGCCCCGTAATTTTTACCAACTTAAAACACATATAATTACATTTCAAAAATAAACCTTGAAGTGAGCTTCGTAAAGACATGTTCCATGTCAAAAACAGTACTAGTGTTAAATGTAATATGGAGTCTCGAAAATAAGTGTTGAGTTTGTCCCACATTGGTGGATGTGCAAACTTTTGACATGTTTATAAGTAAGAATGTACACATTTAGATATGTTACTTTATAATCTTGCACAAATGGTGTGTTATAGAGATCTTGAATTGAAATATTGCAAGATCGTTGTAAACAACTATTCCTGCTATATTATGGGTGAATTTCAGTCATTTTTTTACAAGTCTACTAACTAAATATATTCCTTTTCTTTTTCTGCTTATAAGAGTGTGAAGCCAACCCACTCTTACTTCACATTTATGGAAGATGAGAGATGGTGTCAGCCTTCGGTGGCAAGGTGGTTTGCTGACAAAGTGAATAGGAGAGAGTACAACGGAATGTAGATCTTGGTGGTTCAACAGTTCAGCGGAAGTGACTGCCAAAACGATGTTGATACAACCCAAAACAAAACCAAAGTCGCCGGAAATACTCAACTTGTAACGGGCATCGTTCGACGGAAATGGTTCTATAAAACCATCTCTAAGGGGTAAGACCAATATTTACATGCATCGAAAATTAGACCGAACGTACTCCTTTAATTTGTGTAAAGCTATTCCCAAAGAGGCTTAAAACATTTGATTTAAAGATCTTGTTATCTGGTCTTCTACATTTTTATCCTCATACGCAAACAAATTAGTCGCAATAAACTGTTATAAGATACAAAGTCTAACAACATAAAATAAAGAAAAGAAAATGTATTTTGTTCTTTCTAAAGTTGTGATCAGCTCACTTTCATATAGGAGTATTAGTTGTAGTTATGTTTTGTAGTTTTACAAATTAACGAGAAATCACTTCCTTTAACATATTAGAAAGTGGTAAGTTTTATGTTGGGTGGAATGAGTGTCCCACATCGATAAAAGATTGAATAAAATGTATGTATATATAGCTGGGTGATAGCATCAAGCACTAAAACGGTTTTGCGGGTCGTGATTACACAAATTGTAACAAAGTGCACTCATGACTTTACTTTGCCGCTTTTTACACAATTTTATTTTTTCTTTTCTTTCTAAAAGGTTGATCATTTTATTGCTAAAAAAACAAGGCTCCAAGAAGGAGGACAACACACAAACGAGAACCACAAAGGACTATACACAAACCAATACGCAAAAGAAATACTTTTTTTTTTTTGTGCAAAAAGAAATACTTATTAAATAAACTGACAAAGAATATTTGCCAAGATATTTGATTTAAAGAACTTCTTGTCCGGTGTTTTATGTTTTTCTCATACGCCAAAAACTTGGTCCCAATTCAATAAAATGTCATAAAATACAAAATTTTATAATGTAACATAAAAAAAAGAAAATACCAATGGATTAATCTCAAAAGTCAAAACCGTTTTTCTTTCATTTGAATGATGTTATACCAAGTGACTAATTTTACCTTAGAGCATTAGGTACATTGCCCTCAAGTTATTCAATAACTCGGTCCACGTCAGCCTCCACAATAACTTGGCAAGTTATTCAATAACGCGGCGGTGTCTTAACTCACAATAACTTGGTAGGCGGTGTGTAAACTTGGCAATAACTTGGATTAGAGTGAATATATATATATATATATATATATATATATATATATATATATATATATATATATATATATATATATATATATATATATATATATATATATAATCCCCAATGCATGTTATAACGCCAAGTTATTCCAATAACATGCTGCATTAACGCGGCAATAACTTGGCAATAACTTGGTAGGCGGTGTCTTAACTTGGCAATAACTCGGTCCATATAAGCTTCACGTCATCCTCCATGTCACAATAACGTGGGTTTGTGGGCAAGACACCCAATGCTCTTATAAACGTTATAAGTGAAACTTCTTGTTTTCAACAAATGATTGTCGCATAATATCTAGTGACAATCATGAACCGTGTTTGCTCTATGAGTAAGTAGCAAATAAAAGTCTTTTTTTAATCTCTATAGTTGTGATCAATATAAAAGAAATGTTTCGTAGTTTTACAAAAGTGAAATCACTTCTTTTGACATAGTCAAAGGTGGTAAAAAGGAGATGAATAAAAAATATATTTTTTATCTTGTGTTCTCGAGTTGGAAAGAAAATAGAAGGAAGTAACAAAAAAAGAGCTTTAAAATCAACCTCACTCAATTTCATCCCAATTTGAGAAGTAAATTAGGAGAGTAATTTTGATATAATTTGTTACCCTTTAATTTCCTCTCCCTTCTTAAAAAATCTCTGGAACACAAACATTTTTTATTACCATTCCAAACCTTTCCCTTTCACTCCAGAAAATAAACTCGGGAAGAGAGTATTTTAATGTTGTGTGGAATCACTAGTCTCCCACATCGTAAAAAGATTCAAAGAAATTTTTGTTTATATACTCGATCGATAGCAATAATATCTGTTGTCTGACTATGTTCACACTCTCATCTTCAGAAATTTTGAAAAGGTATATTTCTTCTTGTTTTTTTTTCTCAATTGACATGTGAAGGTTACGCGGTTTAACTTAAATTTTGACTTTACAAATAACGATACTAGTTTTAATATCTATGTACGCACAGGGTTTAGACATAAATTTTTGATAAAGTATTAATTTTTTTATTATGTTTTCGACCAATGTAAGACGGACAACCAAGAATCCTCTACCAACACGAATATAAGGTACAATCCCGGTACCATGTTCTTTGTAAAACAAGATCATAAAATATAAGTTGTTTTAGGAGGACCAAAGGGCTTGTTTCTCAATGATATCCCTTGTTATGTGAGAAGCTACTTAACCAAATGGTTGTGGGTTCAAGTCATGCTTATGACATGTGAGATAGTTGCCGTTCTAAATGAAAAAAAGTTAATTCAACAAACTTTTACGCTACACAAAATGAAACTTGTTGATAATTAATTCGTTACATACATGAATCAACAAATAAGTGCCAACTTCATAAGTTTGTAACTTTGAGCAATTGAGCCCATCTGAGCCCAATTATCTCGAATGATACATTATTTGGACAGTTGGACTTAAAATCCAAAGTTTACTTCTGGTTTTTCACTTTTTCTAATAAGAATTGACTTTTGATTTGTACTTTAAAATTTTGTGTCATGTATAGTTTTCTAAAACCAATATCTACATATTTAAGGGGTTAAACCATTATTAACAACTACGATTTATCATCAAGAAATAATCTGAACTCATCTAAGTAAAACTGAACCAGACTTTACTAAATTTAAGTTTGTGTGATGAGAGTCATCAAAAAGTTCGAAAACCATGGTTAAGAAAAAACCCACCCTAAAAAAGAATGCCTTCTTATTTAAGCTAAGCCCATGACCAGCATTAGACAAAATCAAACCTCAGAAAAGTCCATGATGAAACATTGATACATACTTTCAGTATTTACGTAAAATTTTCATTGATAATAACAGAGATTAAATATATCTACTCCATAAATTATTCAATGAATGGATTGTCATTTGTCAATGAATGGATTGAAGTGACCATTTTGTCATGAATAATATATGCCATGTGCAATAAGTTCAATTAATTGTCTTGAGGGGATTATGATCAACTCATTCCCCAAATGACTTGAAAAAGCTCAATTAATTAAGAAAAAATAAAAGTCTTTCACTCCAAAGGTAAAAAGTCTCTCAATGACTAATTTGATTTAAAAAAAAAAAAAAAAAAAAAAAAAAAAGTGTCATTAATCAAAGCTTGCATTGGAGATTTATTAAGGAGGAGTTTCTTTTTCTTTTATTCTCACTTAATAAGTGGGCTCAAACCCTTATTCCCTCTTATTGAAAAAAATAAAATAAAATAAATAAAATTCTTAAAGTAAACACAGAGAAAAATAATTGCTTAAGATACTTAATTAGTTGAACGTATATGTGGCTGTGTAATGACTGGTTATTTACTTTCTCCATCGTACGCAAACAACTTGGTCCAAATAAAATGTCGTAAATACACAATTCGAAAAGAAAAGAAAGAGCAATCAATCAAATCTCTTACCTTTAAACCGTGTTTTTGCATTTGGAAGAAATGATTTAACGAAACTTTTTGTTTTAATGGTCAAGTATTTTCTACATGTGAACAGTGTTTGCTAAATAGCAGCTGGTTTTTTCTTTCTAGAGTTGTAATCAATTGAAATACATATATGTTTTAAGTTGTAGTTCTAAACTATATGTGTTTTAGAGCTGGGTGGAATCAATATCCCACACCGGTGAAATATTGAAAAATATGTCAATTTTTATACCAGGTTGATAGGAAGTATTATTAATTGTATGAGAACATTCTGAGTACACATGTGCAATTATGTACTCTACGGTTTTCATACAATTTTTTTTATTTGTTCTTTTCGTATTCATTTTTTTAAACACGAAAAGGGCCGAAACCCGTAAAAAATTATAACACATCATTTCTCGCAACGAATGTAATTACATCTAGAAAACTAACATCCCAAAAAAAGTTTTCATGAGATCTAAAATCTATTTTAGCAACAACATGAGCTGCTAAGTTACATTCACGTTTAACCCATTAGAAAGAAATAACAAGTTAGGATGCCCATATTCTAATGTCCGCCACAATAGCATATAATGACCAAGGATGATAATCTTCAGAAGAAGCAATTGAAATAGCCACTTTACCAATCCGACTCAACTATTGCATTTTGCCAACCATAAGTAAGAGCTAGACGACATGCGTTCCGGATGGCTAAGAGTTCAGCCGTGAGTGGATTAGAGGTGGAAACTATTTCACTACAACGTAAAATAATAGAAGTCTCGCACAATGATACCTGAAGATGCTCGGTATGATATGTAGGATGCATCACAATTGAGGGGGATCTACCGAAGTGAAGTCTCATGGGATTCATCACGATCAACCGAAACACAAGATATATATGGGTAACGATGAAGGACTAAAATTAAATTTTGGACAATGTTAGGGGTGATAGAGACATTATTAATGTGAAGGGGTCTATGTGGTGTTGGCTAAACACTATGACTTCGTGTTTTGTTTTTTCATCAGTTCACATACATATAGGACTATTAGTTGTAGTTAAATGTTGTAGTTTCACAAATTAACGTGAAATCAGTTATATTAACATATTAGAAAGTGGCAAATTTAATGTTGGGGTGGAATCACTGTCCCACATCGAGAAAAGGGTTCAAAGAATATCTATATATATTGTTGGGTGATAGCGATAGCAAATAAGCTGTTTGGTTGGTTTTTAGTGCATAAATTGTAACAATTAAATTCACTTATCCACCAGCCAACATGGCTTTTTACACAGTTATATATATATATTTTTTTTCTGAAAGATTGATCATTTTATTGCTAAGAAATAAAATGGGCAAAAGAAATATTTATTAAACAAACTGACAAAGAATATTTGCCAAGATATTTGATTTAAAGAACTTCTTGTCTGGTGTCAAATCAGACCAATCTATTGGATTATCCTTGATTAGAAGATATTAACTTTCCGCAATGTGAATCATATACTTGCACGAGGCATGCAGAACCCGTGCTGCGCACAGACTTTTAATTTAATTGTTAATCGCGCGTATTGTTTTTGTGTATTGTCGAGTGGATTTGTATTTTTAGTTTAGTATGTTGTATGAAACGTTTTTAGTTTGTTGTTTAAAAATATAAAAATGGCTGATATTGTTTTGGTTTTTTGGTCTTTATATCTTCTAAATGGGGTTGTCGTTATTAAATTGTCATACGCTTGATGTAATTTCCTTTGATTGTTTTGGCCTATTATGTAACCCAACAATAATTTTGCATTATATGGTTTTTGCATGGTAATACGAAGCACACTGGCTTTTTCTTATTTGTTATAGTGTAAATTGCGTTAATTATTTTTGTTATTAGGTTCGTAAGTTGTGATTGTATTACATCTGTTGTAAGTATGCCATTAGTTGTTTGGTGATTTTTATATTTAATCTTTTTATAACATATTAGTATTTATTTATAAAGTTTATGATTAAAAACTAAAGTTAGCTTCATCTCATTTTATTGTACAACTAATTTCATTGAAAATTAACATTGAAGTCTAACTAATAATAATAAATTTTATCAATAAACTCAATTCCAAATAGCTAACCAAATGAATATTAATTAACACACTATTAATAATTCCTAAAACCTTTTGGACTCCACTATTATGTCTTAAACTTAATTTTTTTAATTTACAAATGGGTTTGAGCAAAAATTATGTACTTTTCCTTTTATATTCATTATTCAAGATGCATGCTTACATATACTAATCACGCTAAAAAGTATCATTTAATCATTTAAATGTTGCTTTACATATATGCTCGTGCACATTTTCTTGAATCAATTCGCACATATGAGCTACATCAATAGAAAACACACATAAATTACTTGTATATGAAAATGCATTAACATAATACATATATCTATATATATTGCATTAGGTTAAATCAACAATTATTCTTGCAACCTTTTCAACTTCATCTCAATCCATAACCGACTTTTAATTCTCTAATAATTACTAAATATCATGTGATCAATTCCGCCAAGCCTTGCACTTCCATCTCGATGTTGTATATACTTCACATTAAATGCACCGGTTTTGTTTTTCGATAAAAGTTTGAACTTTTGCTTATGTTTAAAACTCAACTTTTTTATTTGATATTATAATTTACAAATGGCTTTAAGTCAAAATTATGTATTTTTAACTTTCTATTCGTTACTCAATGTGATATTTTTAATATGTTATATTTTGCTAATATGGCAAACTTATTTAATTGGCGTAAATATTGGTTTCTTACTAATGATTCTACATATAGAAAAAGAAAACACTTTACGATGCGCGGACCTTATTCTTTTCAATAATAATTCAATTGCACACAATAAATTCATTCTAATATTTTTCAAAGAGCATTCGAAAGCAACTACTTACATAAACTAATCACGCTAAAAAATATCATTCAACCATTTAAATGTTGCTTTACATACATGCTCGTGCACATTTTCTTGAATCAATTCGCACATGTGAGCTACATCAATAGAAAACGCACATAAATTACTTGTATATGAAAATGCATTAACATAATACATATATCTATATATATGCTTATCTATAACAATCACTTAATATGTATGAAACAAAGAAAATAGTTGGTATCCCAGTCTTTGGTTCCATTTATCTGAGCATGCATTATCTTGTGTGAGTTTAATGGTACCTTCGTATGATAACTAAATTAAGAAAAAAAGAAGGCCGAGTTAATTACAAAGATCTAAAAGATGTGTGAATCATTTCCAAAATGTTGCAAAAGAGAATTTACATACCGCTACCAACAATCAAAGATCTAAAAGATGTGTGAATCTGTACATACTAAATGTAATTTTGGCCGGTTTATATAGGCATGAATTAGGTTATATCATTAATTATTCTTGCAACCTTTCGCAACCCTTGCACTTCATCTAACCGACTTTAATTCAATACTAAATGCCATGTGATCAATTCGGACAACCCTTGCACTTCATCTTCTTTCATCATTGTATAGTTATTATGAGGCTGCATTGAATTTCGAGCATTAGCTATATTGTACTATATGCAATGGGACTCCATCTTGAGTATCTTTATTACTCCACATTAAAATGAATTCGATACAAAAAATGGAGCCTAAGATTACCCCTTCTCACTAATTATGACACATTCTCACTTTCATGTCCCTACCAATATACCAAAACTCATCTTTTCATAAATAACAACATCAAATTTTATACATTTTTGTAAGATCAAAATTAAAACAAATAATTTGTGAACTTCAATTAATACCATATAGTAACCATTGGTAAAGAGACTTTCAAATCCCCATCAAAAAACATAGATTAAAATAAAT
Source organism: Artemisia argyi (assembly GCA_030686995.1). Lineage (NCBI taxonomy): Eukaryota > Viridiplantae > Streptophyta > Magnoliopsida > Asterales > Asteraceae > Artemisia > Artemisia argyi. The sequence goes on from CM060690.1 coordinate 7,606,935, forward strand.
TCTTAAAATATTAATTTTGTCTAGTTATACTTTCCATCAATTCAACTTTGATTTTGTATTAATTCTAATGTCATGGGGTGGATACATTGCAACCTCTTAAACCGCTTAAGTAGAAGGGAAAAAAATAAAAGCAAGATTCAAGCCACCATTAATATTCATCAAAGCTTTGTCACACTAATTATAAACCTTGTTTACATATGATTTTCATTTTCTTGCATGCCTAATTTTTTGACAGTTCTTTCATAAATGTGGAGATATTATCCAATCCGTCTCCATCTTCCACTTTGTTTTGTTATCAACATCTTGATATACCCCGTTAGCATCACTAACCACTTATCAATACCTGCAAGAATAACATTAATAAACTACTAACCAACCCAAAATTTTAAAATATGTTAGCAGATCTAACTGTCGGTTCCTTCTTAAGCAACAACACATCCATTTGTCTTCCATAAACTTCAAAGCTGGACTATCAACCGACTTCACATGCAAGAAAGTTAACCATTTGCTTACCTTTGCACGTATACCCCCTTGCGTTAATCAAGTCAATATTTCTACATGAACCATTGCACGTAACAATAATATGCATAGTACACTTTCATTGGACGGAGAAATTTTACATTAACCAACTAAATTCAATTCCATAGGTGAGAAGCTACACCAAAAAGAACTTTATCACACTATAAGGAAAAATATGGAAAAACTATTGACTGAAAAAAATGATCATGTCAATATATATTTCAAAACTATTTATCTAATTAGTAAGCTTGTTAATTCACAGATCTTAAGCCATAAAAACAGATGGGGTACATACCAAGGTTACGGTTATTGATGCCAATGAGTTCAATGCCATCAATTGCTAGCATGTGATCCATTTCATTCTCATCATGTGCCTAGAAACAAAAAGTAAAGATCAAAAGGAAATTGGTTAGTTGGTGTTGCACTGAATTTACACATAAACAATAATAAACTAACAGCAAACATGTGATTCATACAAAATCATCAAACTACACACAAATTAAAGTTTCACACACACACACACACACACACACACATCATTAACAAAGACCAAATCGTGTTATTTATAGTATTCAATGATGGTGGTTGAAGGGTTTGTACATTTATTTGAAGGCCAATGAAAGGAGCAAATGATTAAATGAAAATAAAGGCTAGCAACACTTCGTATGGTTTCAATCATTTACATTTGAAACACTAAATACAGCTCATATGTACTTACCACTTAAGCATGAACATTAAATCAAGGTACTTACGCATGAAGCCTCCGCATAATGAAACTCTATTTTCTGCATTTAATTCCGAGCATTAGGTAACTTGTAATCTATGCAATCTTGACGCCTCCACATTAAATTTTAGGGCTCAATCTTATATGTTTATAGATTTTAAAACACGCTCTCTCTCTCTCTCTCTCTCTCTCTCTCTCTCTCTCTCTCTCTCTCTCTCTCTCTCTCTCTCTCTCTCTCTCTCTCTCCTAACTCTCTCTAAATTTCTTCCAACCAAACTCCACCATACCTAAATAATTCCGGCGGTCAATTTCGGCCGGCCGGCTAGACCTCTTTTGTGTTTTCCCTTTCTTTCAATAAAAATCTTTACCCACAGATCTGTCATCTCCCATCTGTCGCTGCTCGCTGCTGCCACTGCTGTTCTGCTCAGATCAGTTGCCTTCCGGACTCCTCTGCTCAGATCTGTTGTGGTCCGTCATCGATGGCTTGATGCTGCCTTGGGTTTTGACTTTTGATCTGTTAGGTTTAGGTCTAGCTCCTTTAAGGATGCTTAGTTTTATCTTATTTGTATGTTTTATGTACTTTATGTATTTTTGTCAAGCTACACCTTCATATGGTTGTGTCTACCAAAAGCTCACTCTATTGATTCCCCCCACCCTTGTATGGTGTTACTGTAGGCTGTCACAACTATTATGGTGTATGTCTTTTTTTGGCTTAACTTGTTATGTTCGATGTAACTTATTGTGTTCAAATTTCCTCCATTTGTGAAGCGTGAAATGAAATCTCTGTTCAAAATAATAATAATAATAATAATAATAATAATAATAATAATAATAATAACTTTCCGCAATGTGGATTTGAAACTGGATACAAGTCCCTTGTCATTTACAAGACGACCATCACAATACCAAAGCTTGAATATGAACTGACCATCACATACTTTCAAAAATAACTTTCGTGCATTTTCTTAACAAATGTTTACATAACACGTACCCCATGTTTTTAATTCGTTATATACTCGAATAGCCAAAACTACAACACAATCAAGAATACGTTAACCAAGCTCAAGACAAAGAAAATGTAATATGTGGATTTCAATACTTCAATTCATTTGTATCTTGATACCACAATCGGTGAGTAGTTGGTTGTTTTGGACGATGTTTCTTTTGTTAACATTAAGAGAACTCAGTCAATATCTTGAAAACATTGTGGTCACATGATCCTGTTTAGTTCATTCAAGTTCTTAGAAGAAACATTACTCGATAAGTCCACCTCACCAAGCAAGCAGATAATAGTACGAAAGTGATTGATCAATCAAGAAGCAACTACTATAATTTAGAATTAGAGATACTGGAGAGAGGAAAATTTAAGTTTAAAAGCCAAATGGTGATATAAGATCAATCATAACTTTTAGGTCCCGTAATTTTTACCAACTTTAAAAACATATAGTTATGAACTTATGTGATTTATATCGACGGCAATTTATCGAGTTACGTAAACCCCGAAGTGAGCTTCGTAAAGACATGTTACACGTGAAAAATGGAACTAGTGTTAAATGTAATATGGAGTCTCGAAAATAAGTGTTGAGTTTTTCCCACATCGGTGGATGTGCAAACTTTTAGTAAGAATATACACGTATAGATATATTCCAATTGTAATCTTGCACAAATGGTGTGTTACAGAGATCTTGAATTGAACTCTTTCAAGCCACCTTAGTAACAACGATTCCTGCCATATTATTTGGTGAATTTTGTCATTTTTTTACAAACCAGAACAAAACCGAAGTCACCGGAAATGCTCAACCTGTAACGGGCATCGTTCAACGGCACTGTTCAATAAAAGGCAAACAACGAACTAAATAAAATCTCTAACACCTTAGTGGGCATCGTTCGACGGAACGGTTCTATACCATTATCTCTATGTCAACATACGAAACAACTAAATTTATTCGTGTTGCTCGCTGTAGTATGGTAGTAACCATTTAAACTCTAAGCTACATCACAAGTTCACGACACTTGAGACATTTGTAGCTGTGAGTCCAATTATTTTACAAAGAGTAGTAGAGAACTAAAACCACCAAAATTTATAACTTGATAATTTTGTACCTTTGAGCAATAGAGCCCTATCATTTCGAATGTTGCTTTACGTTTGCAGTTGAGTTTAAAATCTAAAGTTTGCATTTGGTTATTGAGTTATTATTTTGTTTTAAACCAGTGTCTACATCTCTAAGGGGTAAAACCAATATTTACAAGCATCAGAAAATAGACTAAACTCGTTTTTGTAAAGCTGTGCCCAAAGAGGTTTAATAATAGTGATTTAAAGATCTTGTTATCTGGTCTTCTATGCTTTTCTCGTACGAAAAAAACTTGGTTGCAATAAGATGTTATAAGATACGAATTCTAGCAACATAAAATAAAGAGAAAAAAAAAATTCAATTAATCTTTGAACTCGAAACCGTGTTTTGTTCTTTCTAATGTTCTGATCAGCTCACAATCCTCACATTCATATAGGAGTACTAGCATGGTACTCGCGCAATGCAGTGGCGGGTACCCGGTGACTAATTTTGTGGCGGCGGATACATTTTTCTAACAGTAACTTTACGAATGAATAACAACTTTTAATTAAAACAACTATAGGCAATTTTTCAACTCTTTGACTAATAACAATATTTTTCATTATATAATTACTATATATATAACGTACGGGCAAAAACGACGACACATCTGTCGTTTTGATTTTGCGTTTGTTTAGCCCAGCCCATTGTGTCTGCCCAAGCCCATTTTTCTTTTCTTTTTCTCGGTTTCATACTCGTGGAATCTCGACACACACAAACACTGATCTCACCGCCTCTCTCTCTCTCTCTCTCTCTCTCTCTCTTATCATAAAAACAGAATTGGGTTTACCTTATTTCAAATCATTGGAAGGGTTGTTAAGGTTATCGATGGAGAAGAACAACACATGACTGCTAGGATGTTGGTATATTTTGTTTTTGTTTTTGGTGTTTTATGTTAGAATAAACCTCTGTTCCTGAGTCTGATTATTCCTTCATGTTTTGTGAATCCAAGTATTATTTCATCCTTTTTTTTTTTTTTTTTTTTTTTTTTTTTTTTTTTTTTTTACATTGAAATTATCGAATATTAGGTGTTAATTAGAGAATTTATAGTTTATGGATGTCAAAGTTTGAAATTAGTTATAACATACTGTTATAATTAAGGTTATCTCTCTATAATTAATTCCAAATTTTATGTTGTTATAAAATTGCTTATTTATGAAGTTACTTTTTAATACAATTAGTTAATGATGATGATGATGATAAGTGAATAGGTAAAGTTGGCCGATGTGATAAAATAGCAGTCGCCCAAGTTTAAGCTTTAGGTTATTAGTATTCATTGCTTTATATATCTTAATAATCAAATTGCTTTTAATTCTTTATGGATAGTAATTGGTAAGAAATTACATATGTTTCTCTGCAGCCATGGATGGGAAGGTTACTGAAGGCTTAGCAACTACTTTTGGCACACATGGGTTGGGTACAAAAGTAGATCAGAAGGTCATAGAGGCTCCTAATGGTACTTTAAAGTTTTAATGGCAATTTCAAATCGCAACACTAATGTTTGTTATTTTCCTTTGGTGATTTGATTTCTGCTTGAGAAGCTTCAACGACTTGCAGTAGAAAGAGAGACGACCTAAGCTCCTTTTGTTCCACACGTCGTACGTTCTTTCATCAATGTAATATATTTGAAAGTTCTTTTGATGTGAATATGTTTCAAGTAATGCTTTTAGAAATTTGAATAAAAAATTTATTGTCGTAATTGTTAAACTTATATTTTGCAGGTTTTTGGAATGACTCATGCTGATGAGGCTGTTAAGATGCCGAAAGGGTTTGAAGCTGCGGTCACAACTGACCAGGGTGTGATTGCACCTCTGGAGTGTGCCGGGAGGCAGTTTTATGGGTTCCGATATCATTGTCAGGTATAATATTTCCGATTCTGCTTTTGGTGTCGAAATTCAGTGATTTGTGTAAACATGTTAGTTTGCGTGAGCGAGTGATTTTGGACTAGCAAGTTTGGACTTTGTGAGCGTATTGGGACTTAAATGCGATGAGCAAAAAATAATGCTTATAGTTATACAACCAGAACTCTAACTGATTCGTTGCAAATTATTTTGTTTGGATTTGTAACTTTTAAACATCCATAGCCATGAGTGGGCAATCAGCAAGCTAACAAGATACCCCCGGGTAATGAAAAGGTTACAACAGGGGGGTCAGGGCCTCTCGGAGAAACAACCAAAAGCTGATTATACACACCACCAGAATGAATAAAAAGATCTCTTCTTTTTTCTTTAAAAAATATTTTCTGCCTATAAAAAATGGTTAACAGAACTTATAATGTAATGTAAAAATGTATTTTTTCTTTGTTAAAAAAATTGATTTCTTTATATAGTTGAGTTTGTTTAATGTTTGATTTATTTTTTCAGCCATATCTGAAGGGAGTGATATTAGGTTGCAGAAAAGGTTAAATTTAGAAATGGAAATGGAAGTGGAATCGAAACCTGGATGAAAAGTAGGATGCTTTTGTTAGTGACTCTTGGACGGTGTCGACATCTGAAGGCGCTACTAGCTATTTTCCATCAGGTAATCACTCAGTGATTGCATTTGTCATCGCAAATAGGTGGTTTACAAAGATTCTTCTTTATCGATGGTGATCGGTCATGGTATCCATAAAGTTGCTTCTTTTTCGGCCAAATACTACAAATAGTTTTTGATTGGATTAATTAATTTTGGTATTTTTGGTGTTCTGTAGCATATGAAGTTATGTGGATGGGGATGGGAGTAGGAAAAGGAAGAGGGATTCGGATTATGGGTACCCGTCATGGGAAATCGTCACAGTGTGGCATGTGAAGGTATGTTGAATTGTTTACTGTTGATCAATTCTTAATTTTTAGTTTTTTACGTTTTGTGCAAAGTTGATCACTGTTGTTAAAAACTGTACAGGTGTTCCGTTCGATTTGCTCCAACTCCGTTAAAGGTTTTCCAAAAGACCCTAGGGATGCCGGTCCGCTACAAGCAAGGTATGGCTATTATCCTCAAAGATTTATAGTTATGGCGGACAAAAATTCTTAATATTTTGTTCAAGCTCAAAATTGTATAAGCTAGTAGCATATAAAGGGTTCAGAAAGAAATAAACAGCAAAACATTGTCCCAATATGTTATTATATAAAAAAAAAAACATAATATATGTTACCCTTCGTTGGTCGGGAGCTGCAAATTCATAAAGGATCGATCTTCCTCTTGAGTGGAAATGGACCCGATCATCAAAAACTTGGTATATCATAACATGAACCTCAAGCTAAATATTACAACATAGAAATAGAATCCAGCAAACAGGACATTAACTTTACCACGATGTTCTGCATAGTCCAATTCATATTCTTCATTTTCGTCTAATTGGTTGTTGAATTTAACATCATAAAAGGTGACTACTTTGACCGATTGCAAAAAGTTGTAAATGCTTGAGTTAAGCAAACACAGTTTAGGACTTCGCCTCTTGAAAAATAAGTTTAGGAATTTTGCTGCTTATTGTATTAAAGACTTAAATCAGTATGTTTGTTAATTTGTTTTAGTCCAGCATATTACTGCATAATCATCTGTATCAGGGCCTGTAATGTTTTGCGAATTCTACTCCAACAATAATAAAGCCAATTACCGAAGTTAAAATACCTGTTAGGGGTGTTATACTAATGATGCCTATGGCTTTTTAGTTTATTTGTGTTGCATTGTCATAACTGTTTGGTATATGATAGGCAAACTTGGTCAATTGAATTTAATGCAACTCTTTTAGCTACTTTTCTGATATGAATGACATATTAGGTAAAGTATGCCAACATAGCTGTTATTACAAATAAATAATCACCAATGCCCATAAATAAATGATTATACTTTTATAGAGCATAAGGATACTTATATGTCATAACATTGCCTTTATATAATAATGTTATGTAGGTAGAACCAGAAAAACGTGATCGAAAGTTACAATGGTGTTGCTGCAACTAAATAGAAAGATGACTCAGCATAAATCAAATGAAGTAAGATTTGGTTTTCGTACAACTAATTTGCGAAAAATGATGTATTTGACAATCTACTAACCCTTATTATTATTTTTGTTTTTACAGTGAATTTAAATTTCCTAGACCATAGGTACCGGGATCATGAAGAGTGTCTTCGACCCGTATCTATGGGTTTGGATCCAAACCCGTATCTATGGTTGCAGCCACGACGGGTTTGGATCCCCTTTGTGCATTTAAATTTCCTAGACCATAGGTACCGGATCATGAAGAGTGTCTTCGACCCGTATCTTGGCAGGCCAATCCAACCAAAATAGTGTTTGCAGCCATGGGTACCGGATCATGATGGATGTAACATCCAAACGCTATATAGTGTAGCACCAAGCCAAACCACCCCTCTGAGATCTGGTAAGCGATTATCCAAATGATTGTTATATTGGTTTCCTTTGTTTGATATTTCTACTGATAATCAACGTTTTCATTTATTCTATGGAAACTGTAGGTGTAAGAAGGAGCAAATGCTGCAAGAAGGATCAGCTCGGCTTATAGATATGCGCTAATTTACATGAACAGTTGATTCCAACGCGTGTCAAAAGCGAGAAATCAGCAGGAGTATAGGTGCCCTACTACGAGCTGTTTACTTCTACGTCGGTAATTAGCACCTATATTTGTCATATTAATTTCTGATGTGTGCATAAAGGCCATCATGACAATTAGCATTAGATGAAAAATTTGTGTTAATCAAAGATGTTATAGCTTAGTTTTGATTACGGAAACAAAGCTGGTTAGCATTAGTAGCATATAGACAATTTCATTGGATTATATATGTGGTGCATTTATTTTCTGATGGATGGCAGTAAACATTTTTGTAAAATTGAAAACAAGGAAATGTTCAATAGGCAAAATGAGAAGCATGCCACAGTTGTATGTCAAAGGCTCAAAGCTGGGCGAGCATATGATTTAAGAGGTATTTAAGCGGAAGGCAATATTTGAAGATTGTGATAAGGGTCAGCTAATGAAAAAGTTTTAAGCCCAGATGGTAGTGAAAAAGCTGGTAGTACTAATAAGACTTTGCGGTTAGATATACTTTTCGGGTTTTGGTATTTTCAAATAACTGTTTAATATTTGTAATAGAAAGGCTCAAAAATTCCGTGCAATGATCAATGACATGAAACATCGCCCCGCCGCAACGCGGCGGCCGTCGCCCACCTCGTTATAATAAAAGGCCGCCTATACTTATTCAGATCCAACTAATAAAATTTTGTCGGTCTAAAAGATATCGGTGTTTAGGCCCAACTTTAAATCTAATAATGCAATTAGCCCAATAAACCAAACTCTAAATTTTAGCTATTTAATAGTACATGAACTTGCGCTAATTTCACTCTCTCTAACACTAAGCCACCACACACAAATTTCTTTCACTTCAACAACAATAGCATCCACTGTACAAAAATTCGTCCATGTGATTTTCTTTATTGGCAACCAAATAACCAAAGACTTAAACAAGTCTGTCCTTTGTGAACCTGTTTAAACCAAACAATATAAGCAACAAATATTTCTTTGATTCTTATATTCCTTGTGGTTTGAACGTGGATAGAAAAAATATTAGGCTTCAAGATCTTAAAAGAGGTCTCAGGTAAGGTGTAATTGTTGTTGTTGTGTTTTGTTTTAACCAAACCGAACAAAAATAAAAAATGAAAACTGGAATTTTTGTTTTCTTTTTAAGTTTTCGGATATTAACAAAAAAGAGAAACCTGAGATCTTTATTTATTTTTTTCTTTTTACCTTTTTAGTATCGAATCTTGTTTGTTGGATTGAGGAGTTGAGATGGTGGTGGTTGTTTATCAAAGATGAGATGGAATTGATATTATTGTAGCTGATTGTTGAGTTTTCATTTAGCACGCTTTTTTTTCCCGAACAAAGGTTATGGTAACCATTTGGTCATTTGTAATCTTGGTTATACGAGATCCTACAGATTTATGTGTGTGTGTTTATTATTTATTTGTAAACGTGTGTTGTTTATGGTAATCGGGGTTTTATATATGGCAGGCTCGGGAGTATGTTAGATGTGTGAATTTAAGTTTGGAGGGAGTAACGATGGCTATTACAAGTCCTTATTTAATTTGTGGTAATTGAGTGTAAATGGCGTGTTACAAGTCAATGTTGATCTAATATTAAAACTAATACAATATTGTTTAATCTACACATAAAGCGTATTTAATTTCCAAGCCATAAAATCAGGTGCACATAAAGACCTTTAAATTTTAAGTTGTAACATATGTGTATGTATTGAGTGCAATATTAGTACAAATATTACTTGACTTAATTGTTTAAGACTTCTTTTTTATAGAAATATTTTTGGTCTTACTTTTTAAGACTTCTTCTGAATAGAATATAGATGTTTTAAATACATTATAAGATTGTAAAGAAGTAAAGATAAGGATAGATAGTGGAGATTGATCCTTTATTATATAAATCTAATAGGAGCCCCTAATGATAATGGCCATGTACATTTGGTCACATGCACAGCCGCACAAGCCAAATCCGGCCTTGTTCTCAAACGACATGAGTATTATTATTATTTTTTTTTAATAGAACTATTTTAACTTGGTGATGAAAATATACTTAATGTTCATCACTATTTTTTTTTTCAATGGAACTATTTTAACTTGGTGATGAAAATATACCTCATTATTTTCAATAGAACTATCCTTCTTACGTGATATATTACCATTTGCTTTTTATTTAACTGAATCAAAGATGCAAATTTATCAAGAAACAATTGCTACCTCCGTCCCATTTAAAGTGTCCACTTTCATAATGCACAAAGTTTAAGAAGATTCCACTAACTAAACTTTCCACCAATCAAATATTACTTTTACCCACTAAACTCTCATCTTATTGGTTGGAAGGTACAAGTGGACACTTTAAATGGGACATGCAAAGATTCCATTGTGGACACTTTAAATGGGACGGAGGGAGTACTTGTTTTTTGTAGACTCAGAAAAGGTTACAATAATCTGACAACTTGATTTGAATTCAATCGAGGAAAAAAGTAGTGTCACGTCGCATCTTTTTTTTCTTTCAAAATTCTAAATCGTTGTATCCTTTTTTTTCAAAATTCAAAATGGTGCTCATGTTTTTCGTTTCTAAAGTTATTCAATCTTGTTAATTGTAGTCTCAAATTTCTTAAACATACAAATTTCTTTTTTGCGTCTAATATTTCAAATTACGACTATGTTTACCACAACCAATTTTGAATTTTTATATTAACTTTGCTACCCGTCTGTTTTCTACACCGGTCTCAATCACAATTAGGTAGCCCATGAGAGCAAAAAAAAAGTATTAGGTGTTACAAAAATATAAAATGTAAACATAATATCTTATGATAAAGTTGTAATCCATCATACTCCACTGACCATGGTTGTCACTTGTCACAATGAAAGAAAAATAAGGATTCTTGTGTCTCACAAGGTTGATCTAAACCGACCATGGCGCGAGTGTGTATGGGTTTTTATAATAGATAGGTTGCTCGGTTTTAATGGGATATTATAGGCTTTTAATGGGCTTAATGGGCTGTTACAATTATGTATTAATATCAGAGGGTGTTACAAATACCAGAATTTAAGAAAAGTTATGGGCAATTAAAAGCTTTTAAGAAAAGTTATCTAGCCCTTTTTATTGTGTAAGGCATGGTTGGAGGCTATTTTGCATGGCTTTTAAAGTCATAAAGTATGGGTTAGTAACAATGTAACATATAAAACGTATTGACCATTTGTCATTTTTGTATTAGTCATAAAGTTATTAACAAAGTGTGTTAAATGGCTTGTTATTAATAGTCATAAACGTATTAACATGTATTCAAAAAATTATTATGGCTTGTTAAATGGCTTGTTATTTCTTATTTGAGAAATGTTTTTGGTCTTAAAAATTTTAAAACTTCCACTTATAGAAGTCCTAAATGCATTAGTATGTAGTATAGATTAGTTGTAGGAAGATTTGTATGATGAAATTGTAGGAGTGTGTAGCAAAGCTCTTACTTGTAGTTTTACGTATTAACGTGAAATCACTCCTTTTAACAATATTAGAAAGTGGTAAGTTTTATGTTGGGTGGAAGTGTCCCACATCGGAAAAAGATTGAAAGAACATGTCTGTATATATTGTTGGGTGATAGCAGCAGCAAATATGGAGTTGTGTTGTTTTGAGTGTACAAATTGTAACAAAGTTCACTCCTTATCCTCACAACTCTTTTTTTTTTAAAGGTTGATCATTTTATTGCTAAGAAGACAGGCTCCAATACAAATGTCGACTAACACTACTGTGTATTTTCACAAGAAAAAAAAATGCATTTTTCTGAAATACCTCTGGCTAAAAGATACTCTGTATTAACTTTTAACGATGTGGATTTGAAACAGGATACAAGTTCATTCGTTATTTACACGATGGCCATAACGATTCCAAAACTTGAACTTGAACAACTTACCGACACATACTATCAAGAACACGTTAACAAAAGAAACTCGTTTCAGAAAAACCTTATTTTTAGGTTACGACTACTAGACACTAACAAAGACATCAAGATACCAGTAATTATGTTGTTTTTTACTGTTATAAACTGGTATAAGTTCGGTCCCCACTCCAACATAAAGGGTTTCATCATCTGGACAAAGATCGTATACTGAAAAATGGTTTTACTTAAAAAAAAAAAAAAAAAAAATCTTGATTGTGTTTTCTTCAAACCTATACATTTAAAATTTTGTGTCATTATTTTTTGTTTTAAACCAATGTTTTAAAATTTTGGATCTGACCGGGGTTTCTCCTCTCGTGAGGTTAAATAGTCGGTGTTTTACAGCTAGACATGCCGTTTTGAAAGCCGCCTTGTGTAAAGTGACAAAACACGAGAAAGCATGCATTGAAAATCAACACGTGTTTATTCCTTTCGCGTTTGATACATTTGGTTTCCTTTTGGTGAAACTACTCCACAGAGTCCAACGAGTTATGAACAGTAATGTTATAACACATAGATTCACGAATGTAGTTTCAAAAGAGTTAGCTTTGCAATCCAAAAAGGGCTAGAGGCGTAGCTTGTTGCTCGTTTGCCTTCAACCACTACGTAAGTTCTATTTTGATGAAATAAAAAAGTGTATTATTTGAACCAATGTCTACATCTCTAAGTGGTAAAACCAATATTTACATGTATCGAAAAATAGATTGAACTCGTTTATGTAAAGTTGTGCCTAAAGAGGCATAAAACATGTGATTTAAAGATCTTGTTACCAGGTCTTCTATGTTTTTCTCGTACGCAAACAACTTAGCCACAATAAGGTACAAATTCTTGCAACATAAGATAAAGAAAGGAAACAACAACAGTCGGGTCCCCTTTGTAAAGGGTAAACTGGTATGAATGTACCATAAAGTAGGGTCCCATTTATGAAGGGTAAATGGTCTAGGAGGATGGTGTATGATGAATGGAATAGAGATGTGTGAAAGATGAACCTTCTTGGTCCATTCAATACGCCATCACAGGAGGAAAGGCTGGTCATCATGGAGGGTGAGTGTTCCCAAACAGTTGAAGCCTTCCATTTGAGAGGGAAATGTAGGCTGTTTGGCAGAGCCCTCCCATGAATGGGTTATGGGTACCTAGTGAAGCCTCACTCCATATCTACTTCTCTACTGTGGTAGCAGGTTGAGTGGTCAAGTAGATTGGAGATGAGGAAATGTAGCTAGATAGTTGGTGCTTTAATGGTGTATTAATGTCTGAGATTGGATGCAGAAGACTGATGAAGTATGCTCTGTTTGTTTGTACTCTGTTTTGACAGAGAATAGTTTGGGCTGAGATACCTATTGTATTGTCTGATATTAGACAAGATAGAGTATAGTTTGTGATTGTTTTAGATGCAGTATCCAATCCTGTATCAAGCCTGGGTGATGTCCAGTGCAAATTTCTATCCTTATGATGTAAAGTTTGTCGGAGTTAATATAATTCATTCACCATTGCACCAAAGAAAACAATAGTCAATTCATCTATGACTTTGTGCTTTGTTCTTTCTGAAGTTGTAATCATTTCACATATATACATAATATAAGGGTATTAGTTGTAGACTTGTAGTTAAGTTTTGTAGTTTTACATATTAAAGTGAAATCACTTTCATTAACATATTAGGAAGTGGTAAATTTAATGTTGGGGTGGAATCGCTGTCCCACATCGAGAAAATGGTTGAAAGAAATATCTGTATATATAGTTGGGTGATAGCAACAGCAAATAAGCTGCTTGGTTGGTCTTTAGTACATAACAAAGTTCACTTAAGTACCGATCCATGCAACTTTTTACACCACCTTTTATTGTTATTGTTATTACTTCATCCGTCTCAATTTATTTGTCCACTTTTGACTTTTTGAGTCTTTATTTTTCAACTTTGATCTTAATTACTTTTCTTTGTGTTATAGAATATTTGATGAACATTATACCAATGAAAATACATTTAAAAACTCAATCCATTCGTATATTTTATATCAAGTATTAGATAACATAAAAGAAGATAATTAAGGTCAAAGTTGTAAATAAAAGACTTTAAAAATCAAAAGTGGACATATAAATTAGGACGAAGGTAGTACGGAGTATTATTTTTGAAAGGCCGATGATTTTAAGATATCTATACTACTTATAAAGCATTTTGACACTTCCCTCTTATTAATTTTTTAAGATTTCTTAAAATAGATTTTTAAGTAAATACAAGTAAAGAAGCATTATTTACAAGTATTTAAAGCACAAATAAAACTAAATAAAACACTATTCAACACATATAATTAATACACAATTTAATTCACTCTTTCACCAAAATATACAACTATTTAACCAAAATGTACAATCTAATTAAGCTTCCAAAACAAAAGCCAAACTCTTAAAAATAAAGCCATCATTTCAATTCCAAAACATAAATATGAGAAAACTTTTGCTTCCACCAACTTCAAACAATTTCGAATCATAAAAAAGAGCACATATAAAATAGAGTTTAAGTAATACATTCGATTAAACCATGTGTACAAACATTTAATACACAAAGTCTATAGAAGTTGCATGATTTTTCTTTTGCCATGCTATAGCAGTTGCATGTTATTGTCGATCAACTGGTTAACATAATAACATTCATTCAATAACCATGCACAACTCATAACAGTTGCATGTTACTGTCTCATATCCACAACAAAAAGTAGCCAACAGAAAACAACTGCAACAATATCACGGTCAATCTCTTTAGATACAAAAACCCAAAAAAAAAAAAAAAAAAAAAAAAAAAATCCTTCTCAAGATCTTAAACGAAAAAAAATCAAATAAAAAGATCTCGGGTTTGGTTTTTGAATTAATCATATCTTTAAAGATCCAACACAACCAATCATCGATCTATTGAAAACAAGAACCAACAAAACCATAATTACAAAGCCACAGTTCAAGCCTTGTGTCATTGATTTGTGTGGTTCCGGATCTTGAAGCCAACACATAGACGAAACAACGGGATCTTGAAAAGGGTTTGTGTTTCGAAATCAAGATCTCGGGTTGATTTTGCACTGTTGACCTTGAAATACAAAATTAAAAATCTCGGTTTTGGTCATCAACTCATCATCGACATTTTTGAATCAAACCAAAACGAAAACTAACTCACACTCACATGGTTCGTGACTTATATCGCATGAGTGCATTAATATTTTTATATGAAATAGTATCCGATTGCTTAAAGATATTACAACAAAAAATATATCCTTTTCTATATGGTTATCGTCACGGTAATCATATAATAGCAAAATATTATTTGCTAAAATTGGCAATCATACGGTACCCGCCGCCGCAACGCGCGGGTATCTTGCTAATTTGATTTAAGGGAAATGCTTGAACCACAAAAATAAATCTACAAAATGATGTGTGAAGAGAGAGAAACTATTAAATAATAAACCAATCACATAGGGACAACTCTCTTTTGATGGTTTTGTGGATTTGTTTTTATGGGTCTAGCATTCCCCTTGACTTAAAGAACTTCTTGTCTGGTGTTTTATGTTTTTCTCATACGCAAAAACTTTGTCCCAATACAATAAAAATGTCATAAAATATAAAATTTTATAACGTACCACAAAGAAAAGAAAATTACAGTCGAATAATCTCAGACCTTGAAACCGACTTTCTTTCATTTGAATGATGTTATGCAAAGTGACTAATTTTATACTTTATAAACGTTAAGTGAAACTTCTTGTTTTCGATAAATAAGTGTCACAAAATGTCTAGTGACTTGTTTAACAGTGATATATTTGATATGCATGAACCGTGTTGGATGTAGTTTTCAACCATTTATGTTTTGCACTTTTATGAATTAAAAGTGAAATCACTTATAATTAATGAAGGTGGTAATATTTTAATGTTGAGTGGAATCGCTAGTCTCCCAATCGTAAAAAGATTGAAAGAAATGTTTGTTTACATACTCGGTTGATAGCAACAACATTTGTTGCCTGATAATGTTTATGTGAATATATATAACTATATTCACAAGAACATCACACACTTTTTACGCTAACATTTTGAAATCTATTTTTGTTTTATTTTTTATTTCATTTTACTTGCGACGTTTACGGTTTAACTTAAGTTTTTGATTTTACAAATAATTATACTAGTTTTAACTCATGAGCACGCTTGAGGTTCGGACATGATATTTCAGGGGAAATTGGCCAAAAAAGGCATCATATTTACCACTTTTTGTCATTGTATGTAGCGTACTTTTTTTTTTGAATGTAGCACTAACTTTTCAAATCCGTGTCATTGTGTGTACTGGTGACCTGTTTGACCAGTGGAACAGGTTGAGTTAACGACCGTTTATTTTATTATTGCAGCGTTAGTCCTTTATACTAACGACCGTTTATAAATAATTAATTTTTTATTTTTCAAAAAAAAATTATTTTTTGAAAAAAAAAATAATTTTTACTTTTAATTTTTTGAACAAAAAATTAAAAAAATTTTGAAAAAAATAATAATTTTTTTATTTTTCAAAAAAAAAAATTGAAAAAAATTCAAATTTTTTTAAGACATTTTAAAAAAATGTAAAAAATATTTTTTCGAAAAACAAAAATTAAAAAATAAAAAAATTTAGAAAAAAATAATTTTTTATTTTTCGAAATTAAAAAAATTTGAAAAAAAAAATTTGAAAAAAAATTAAAATAATTTTTTATTTTTCAAAAAAAAATTAAAAAAAATTATTTTTTATAAGAAAAACAAACGAAAACGTGTAAATACGGACAAAAATGTGCGTAGACAGACGAAAACGTGAAAAAACGGGCGAAAACGGTCGAAAACGAACGAAAACGTGTAAATACAGACAAAAACGTGCGAAGACAGACGAAAACGTGAAAAAACAGACGAAAACGTGTAAAAACGGTCGAAAACGAACGAAAACGTGTAAATACGGACAAAAACGTGCGAAAACGGACGAAAACGGATAAAGACATGTAAAAACGGTCGAAAACGAACGAAAACGTGTAAATACAGACAAAAACGTGCGAAGACGGACGAAAACGTGAAAAAAGGACGAAAATGTGTGAAAACGGTCCAAAACGAACGAAAACGTGTAAATACAGACAAAAACGTGCGAAAACGGGTAAAACGAACGAAAACGTGTAAATACGGACAAAAACGGAAGAAAACGTGCGAAAACGGACAAAAAACGGACGAAAACGTGTAAAGGACTAATGTTGCAATAATAAAGGACTAACGCTGCAATAATAAAACAAACGATCGTTAACTCAACCTGCTGCAACAGGTCAAGCAAGTCACCGGTACACACAATGACACGAATTTGAAAAATTACTGCTACATTCAAAAAAAAAAAAGTACGCTACATATAATGACAAAAAGTGTCAAGTATGATGCTTTTTTTTGCCAATTTCCTATATTTTAGTAAAGTACTAATTTTGTTATTAAGTTTTTGATCAATGTAAGACGGACAACCAAGAACTCTCTAACAACACCCATGTAGCTATATTTCTTAGCAAACTTATTGTTAACCCCCAAATCAATATTAGCTGATTCATTGTTCCTATCCAAATGTGTAATTAGGTAGCTTTATATCAAAACTTTTCAGCGGAAAGGTCGGATTTTACATGGGACAATGGAGTAGATTTTCTCTTACGAACATCGTGGATTCGAAACATGATACAAGTCCCTTCGTAATTTACAAGACGGCCATCACAATTCCAAAACAGGAATCTGAACTGACCATCACATACTTTCAAATATATCTGTTATACATTTTCTCAACAAAGTTTTACATAACACTTCAAGTTTTAATTCGTCATATTCTCTAATAGCCAAGATCATAACAATGTAATATGTGGATTTTTTTATGGGTAAAAGGGTGAAAGAAAATTTATGTAATATGTGGATTTCAAGACTTCAATTCATTTGTATCTAGACACCGCAATTGGTGAGTAGTTGATTGTTTTGGACGTTGTTTCTTTTATTAAAACTAAGAGAATTCGGTCAATCTCTTGTTTAGTTCATTCAAATTCTTAATCGAAGAAATGTTAATCGATAAGTCCACCTCACCAAGCAAGCAGTTAATAATACGAAAGTGATTGATCAAGCAAGAAGCAATTACTATAATTTAGAACTAGGGATAATGGAGAGAGAGGAAAATTTAAGTTTAAAAGCCAAAGGGTGATATAAGATCAATCCTAACTTTTAGGTCCCGTAATTTTTACCATCTTTAAAAACATATAGTTATGAACTTATGTGATTTATATCGAAGACATTTTATCAAGTTACATAAACCCCGAAGTGAGCTTCGTAAAGACATGTTACATGTCAAAAATGGAACTAGTGTTAAATGTAATATGGAGTTTCGAAAATAAGTGTTAAGTTTTTCTCACATTGGTGGATGTGCAAACTTTTGACATGTTTATAAGTAAGAATATACACGTTCAGATAAATTCCTATTGTAATCTTGCACAAATGGTGTTACTGAGATCTTGGCTTGAACTCTTTCAAGCCACCTTAGTAACAACTATTCCTGCCATATTAATGTGAATTATTGTCATTTTTTTAAAACCAAAACAAAACCGAAGTCACCGGAAATATTCAACCTGTAACGGGCATCGTTCGACGGAACAGTTCAAAAAGGCAAACAACGAACTAAATAAAATCTCTAACACCTTAGTGGGCAGCGTTCGACGGAACGGTTCTATACCATTATCTCTATGTCGACATACAAAACAACTAAATTTATTCGTGTTGCTCGCTGTGGTATGGTAGTAACCATTTAAACTCTAAGCTACATCACAAGTTCACGACACTTGAGACATTTGTAGCTGAGTCCAATTATTTTACCAAAAATGATAATTGTTTTAAAACGGATGAGGTATTAATTTACCTTATATAATGAATTTAGGGTGCGTTTGGTTTGACATTTTGGAATGGGTTTTAAGTTTGATTTGACATAATTTGTTGTTTGGTTCAATCTTTCAATAAAATGGATGATAAATTCAATTAAATTTCATTCCACATTAATTTGAAAGGTTTTATCAAAACCTGTGGGACCTACCACTTTCTACTCTCACATACAACTTTTATTTAAATTTTAAATATTATTTTATTACTATAATTTTATTATAATATACATTTAATAAATATATTTTTTCTTTCAAAATTCTAAATCAAATCCAAATCCTATTCCAAACCCACCTATAAACCAAACGGCCCCTTAGTCATTTTTGTTTAACTATATCCAAAACTAGCTATATTAAATTTACTTTTGACCTGATCATTCGGATAAAAAATTCTAGTTGTTTTATTAACAAAAAAATGGACAAAATATTACTCGTGATTTAATAGTTGTTGTACCATTTAATTGAATATTAAATTTTACTTTCTCTCTCTCTTATAAAAACTATCACCTTCTTCATAAAATTTTAACTACTATGTAATTTTGTATACTACCACTACAGCTTCAAAAACAATTCTCAACTTCAGTTATCTTCTTCAATCAAACTATATTTGATGCCCCCTATTTATGTGATGCCCTAGGCGGTTGCCCAGCTCGCCCACCCCTAGGGCCGGGCCTGCCATGACCAACATTAGACAAAATCAAACCTCAGAAAAGTCCATGATGAGACATTGATACGTACTTTTAGTATTAGAAAAATATCTTTTGGTTTGTCATTTGTCATGAAATATATATGCCTTCTGCAATAAGTTATCAAACATCAGTCTAGCTAACAAAACCCATAACTAAGAGCATGAGCAATGCAAAAAAGCTTTGATAGCTTTTTGCATTTAATGCCTTAAATGCATACCACATTTAAAGCATACCACTTTGAAAAAAGGCTTTTAGTTTGCTAAGTCATTTTAAAAAGCTTTTCAAAAAGCTATGTATCCAATGCACAAAAAATCTTTCAAAAAGGTTATTGAAATAGTAAAAAGCTATTCAAGCTTTATGCATCGGGGATGCTCTAACAACAATCCACAAGACCACATGCAATGGGTTAAGAAGTATTGAATAACTTTTCTAAAATGAAGCTATTCTCTCAAGTGTAAGAAAGTTTTTCAAATGTTTTTCTTATGCACCTTTTCTAATATAAAATGATATCAAGTCATTCCTCAAATGACTTGAGGAAGCTCAAATCATTGGGAAAAAAAAAGTCTTCAACTCCAACAACTTTTTCTATTGTACTCAAACAACTTGGTCCAAATAAAATGTCGTAAATACATAATTTAGAAACATAAAAATAAAAAACAAAAAGAGCACTCAATCAATCTGAGACCTCTAAACCATGTTTTTGCATTTGGAAGAAGTGACTAATTACATTCATTATAAACGTTAATGAAACTTTTTGCTTTCAATAAATGATACTCGCATAATATCCGGTAACATATTTAATGGTCAATTCAAATACATATATGTTTTTGGTGGTCAATTCAAATACTCGCATAATATCTTGTCTCTCATCCACGGTTCAGCATCCTTAAAATCACCATATTCCTCATAAACTGCATGACCAAAAGTTAACATAACTTCATTAAAGAGGAGCTCGTGTGACAAGATTTTTGAGTACTCCTCTTCAACTGTGCAACCACGTCAAGTCATGTGTGTCTTGTAAGAATTGACGATTGAATTATTTGTGAGATGTGTAAAATGAGACGGAAATAATTTTGTGAGAATGTATATATTGGTAAAAAAAATGAGACGGGAATGTATTTGAGAGGATATATAAAGCCTGATTTTTGAAGATATATTCCCGTCGACATGTCGATTATGAAAAATTCAACGCAGTGGGGCTTGGTCAAACGTTTTTTTTGTCGTTTTCTGCCTTATGCCGTCGACATAATGTCGACAGGAAACAACTCGTCGCCTGTTCTCGTGATCCTTGTAGTGCATATGTGTTTGTAGCCTAAGATCTGTTCTTTTAGCATATTAGAAAGAGCTGGGTGGAATCAGTGTCCCACACCGGTGAAAGATTGAAAGAATTGTCTCTTTAAATTCTAGTTTGATAGTGAGAACTACAGATGTTGCTAATGGTTTCGTTTTGGTGATACGTAAAAGCCTTTCAAATACTTTGCCATAACCTTTATATCCCGTTGTGTCCTTTTTTTTTTTTTTTTTTTTTGCCTGCACATATGTGTGTGTCTTTTTTCCAATATGAAAACCAACGCACGCTACCCACCTTCTACGTCGGAACTTGCGGTTTCTTCTGCTACTGCCAACGAGCGTATCACTAATGCTTTGACCGGTGAAAATAGAACTGCTAGCAGCCAACAACGTCCGTTGGTGGATTTAATGGCAGGTTACGGTACGTCGAAGGTTTTTTCCGTCATTTCTTTTGACATGCATGTTTATTATTAGCTATTTTTTTTGTTTGTTTTGATGGTGAATGTAGGTGCTGTCGTGCTGATGCCAGCCTTTCCTGTGACGCTGGACATCTATGTGCGTCACTAACTCACTGTACAATGCTGAAGAGCTACCTACACCAGCTAGAACGGCCAGCGTTGGTATTCAGAATCCATGTCGCCAGGGTATTCTTCGCACTGAAGTTCACTGCAGTGAAGGTCAGAAACGGCCATGGCTTTCGCTGGTAACCCATATCGATCTGAGTTGTGTTTTATTCCATCAACATACTATGTTGAGGCAGCTAATTAATCAGTATTGGTATGTGTTTAACATAGGTGTTGGCAGTACGCCGTTACAATATTGCGTCCCAGTTGAAACAACCGGACGTGTGACTGCTCGGATGCATACCAGTGAGACATCTAGGCTACGTAAAGCTAAGTGTCCCAATATTTGTTTTCACATTCTGTTGTTTATTAATATGATAGGTTTCTAAAAAAAAGTTTATTTCCTACTAATGTTTGCAGCTGTGTTACGCAGGGGCGGAACTAAGAGCCAAGTTTAGGGGTAGCGAAATACGAAAATTTGTTTAGGGGTAGCGAAAATTTGTTTCAGGGGTCGCGAAATCGCCAAAAAATGGCCAAAAATCGCCAAAAATCGCCAAAAATTCCACTACCGGGTAAAAGTTCAGGGGTAGCGACCGCTACCCCTGGCTTGCATGTACATCCGCCCCTGGTGTTACGTACCGTTGCCCAGCGCTGTCACAAATGCAGGAATGTCTGCATAATTTTTTATCACTTAATTAGTTGAACTAATATAACGACAGCCTTCAACAATGCAACCTTTTGTAAATGCCCCCGCCGCAACGTGTCGGGTTACTGCCACTCGTTATTATTATTATTATTGTACTATTGTTCCGACTTTTATACTACTATTGGTCCGCACGTGTGAATGTAAAAGTATTTCCACGGTCCCTTAGAGCACAAGGTGCAAACGACGAAGGGTGCTTCGCCGTCCGATGTGGCATGGACAACGGCGAGCCGTTGCTCGCCGCCACACCGGAGAAGCCTCGCCGTTGCTCGCCGTTGGCCAACTCGTCGTGGCCACGGCGAAGCAAAGTTTCTGACAATGTGCAGGTTAACGTTTGGATTTGTTTGTTTTATTTGTGAGAAAAAGAAACATAACCGTTTATACACCAACGGTTGTGTTTGTTTGTTTATTTTATTTTTTTTTCTACCCTCTTTTACAACTATAAATACAACTTTCTTCTTCCATTCTCTTCACTACATTGAACAATCTAAACTATAAATACAACTCAGAAATACCAAAATCTCGACCGCGAAGATGACGAATAAAATGTTTTACTTTTCCTATTAGTATCGTATGTTTTTTTTTCCGTATCATATTTTTTTTCCATATTGTATGCGTGTTTTTTTTTCCTCGTATCGTATTTTTTTTCCGTATTGTAACTTTTTATTTTATGAAATAAAATTAGTATGTTTTTTTATTTTTAAGTATTTGTGAAATTAATTTAATTTATTTAAAGAAATGAATAAAAAAATAAGTGTGTAAGAGGTGGGACCCTAATGGGGAAGTTGAGGTTTGTTGTTTGGTGAGGGGAGGTTTGTTGAAGTTGAGGTGTTTTGATGATGTGGCATGATAGGGCCCGAATGGGGAGGCAAATACTTGTTGTTGCACCTTGTGCTCTTATTATTACTTACTGTTCTGTTATTTATAGTATTATCCTAGGAAAAAAAGGAAAAAAGATTAAACAAATGCAAGTAGTATCTACCGAGTCCCACCCTCCATACGTGTCTATCTTTCCATCATTCCCTGATACGTGTCTTTCTTCTCTCTCAAACATCATTGATTTATCAAAGGGATGCCCTATTAAAATGGGGTCTAGATGGGCTCTGCAAACCCTCCCTATACATTAGGGAGGGACTTTTTACTGTTTTTTACTGTTGGGGTCAGGTTTTGCAGCTTTTTTTTTTTTTTTTTTTTTTTTTTTTTTAAATCTTTAAGTTTTTTCTTTTTTTTTTTTTTTTTAAATCTTTAAGTTTTTTCTTTTTTTTTTTTTTTACTACAAGTGTTTTAATTTATTTTTTGAAGTGTTTTTTTTGACAAGTTTTTTTACAAATGTTTTGTCCAAATGTGCAGATTCACACAAAAATAAGTCCAAAGTCCAAAGTCCAACCAAAGACCAAATGTGCAGATTCACACAAAAAAGTAACTCCAAGTCCAACCAAAGACCAAAAGTGCAGCAACCACAAAGTGCAGATTCATGTTTAGACAGTTCACACAATCAACACAAAGTAAACACAAGAAATATTCGTCATCGCCTTATCGGCTCAGATTTTTAGTAAGGCTCGGATAATGAAGGCTGCAAAGTGATAAAAATATCACTTTGCCATGCCATTCGGTTTTAAAAACCATTCGTCATCGCCTTAGTTACAAAGTGATAGTTACACAAACCTGTAAACAGCATAAGTAATCTGTATCAGAATCACAAGTACTATCACATGTATAAACAAGAACGGGGGCTATTTCGTTATGGACTTAAGGCTCGGATAATGAAGGCTGCAAAGTGATAAAAATATCACTTTGCCATGCCATTCGGTTTTAAAAACTATTCGTCATCGCCTTTGTTCCAAGTGCACCTAAAGTGTAGCCCCCGTTAGTCTAAAAAATGTACCCCCGTCCTTATAAAGCACATGTTACATAACCTCAACAGCATCCACAAGCCATTCCAAAAAACATCACAAGCATGTAAACAGCAAGATTCTCACAACAAAAGCCTGCAAGTAAACAGCAAGATTCTCACTTGCTTTTGCAGCTTTCCTCAAGCAACCCTCAAATCACCAAGAAAAGTAGTATCAGAAGCATGTGAAATACTCACAAGCTCAACAGTTACAATCAGCTTTGCTCCACTATAAACAAAGCTCAGATTATCACAACAAAAGGCAAGCATCACAACAAAAGCTCAACAAGTAACAAGTAACAAGGATTGGGGCAGAGTATCACAACAAAAGGCAAGAGCATCACAACAAGGGTTGGGCCAGAGCATCACAACAAGTAACACCAACAAAAGCTCAGATTATCACAACAATAGGCAGAGCATCACAACAAAAGCTCAACAAGTAACAAGTAACAAGGATTGGGGCAGAGTATCACAAGGGTTGGGCCAGAGCATCACAACAAGTAACACAAAATGTCTAGGTCACGATTTTCCACAAATGAGGTAACAACAAGTTTTACACTTTTACATTAGGCTCAGATTATATGGCTGCAACTTCAAATGTTGCAAAATCAAGTTTCTATTGCCATCCATTTGGAAATGCCACGCCAATATCAATTTTTTAAAAAAATCATCATTGCCTATAATATGCTTAAAACTAGAGCCTGTGGACTGGGGATAGGCCAGAGCAGGTATTCATACCACTCAAAGGTGGCAGATCAAGGTGTTAACCTACCCACATCCACAGGTTAACCACCACCATAGACCCCGTTCTTATAGGCATTTAAGTAGTATCATAATAAGCAGTTTTTTTATAAAAGTACACCTAAAAGGCATGAGATATAAAGACGGGGGCTACTTTTTTATTCTAACGGGGGCTATACAGAACCACCACCACATAAGAACACAGAACCACCTACACAGAACCACCACCACATAAGAACACAGAACCACCACCACATAAGAACACATAACCACCTACACAGAACCACCACCACATAAGAACACAGAACCACCACCACATAAGAACACATAACCACCTACACAGAACCACCACCACATAAGAACACAGAACCACCACCACATAAGAACACATAATCACAATAAACATCACAAATCACCCAGAAACAGATGACTTTTTTCCCAAACCCTAATTAAAAAAATTGGGCGTTTTTTAATAATCAAATAAATATGGCTAATTAAACATGAAACAAACACATAATGACAATAAACATCACCAAATCACCCAGAAACATATAAATTTTTCCCAAACCGTAATTAAAAAAATTGGGCGTTTTTTAATAATCAAATAGATCTGGCTAATTAAACATGAAACAAACACATAATCACAATAAACATCACCAAATCACCCAGAAACATATAAATTTTTCCCAAACCCTAATTAAAAAAATTGGGCGTTTTTTAATAATCAAATAAATATGGCTAATTAAACATGAAACAAACACATAATCACAATAAACATCACCAAATCACCCAGAAACATATAAATTTTTCCCAAACCGTAATTAAAAAAATTGGGCGTTTTTTAATAATCAAATAGATCTGGCTAATTAAACATGAAACAAACACATAATCACAATAAACATCACCAAATCACCCAGAAACATATAAATTTTTCCCAAACCCTAATTAAAAAAATTGGGCGTTTTTTAATAATCAAATAAATATGGCTAATTAAACATGAAACAAACACATAATCACAATAAACATCACCAAATCACCCAGAAACATATAAATTTTTCCCAAACCCTAATTAAAAAAATTGGGCGTTTTTTAATAATCAAATAGATCTGGCTAATTAAACATGAAACAAACACATAATCACAATAAACATCACAAATCACCCAGAAACAGATGACTTTTTCCCAAACCCTAATTAAAAAAATTGGGCGTTTTTTTCTAATCAAATAGATCTGGCTAATTAAACATGAAACAAACACATAAATGTAATAAACATCATAAATCTAACCCAGAAATTAACAAAAACCCTCAAAAAGTTATCATAATCTAACCCAGAAATTAGATAGAGAAAAGAGAGAGAGAGAAAAGAGAGAGAGAGAATAACACACACACAAGTGAGTGGGTGAGTGTGAGTATGTGAGGGTGAGGTGTACGCGTAAACGCGTTTTTACGTTTTTATTATTTTTTTTTTTTAAATGTAAAATGTTAAATGTTAAATGTATAAATGTAAAAGGTTTAAATGTTAAATGTAAAAAATGTAAAAAAAAAATGTTATAAAAAATGTTATACAAATGTAAAAAAATTATAAAAATGTTATAAATGTAAAAGGTTTAAATGTTAAATGTAAAAAATGTAAAAAATGTAAAAAAAATGTAAAAAAAATGTAAAAAATCTAAAAAATGTAAAAAAATGTAAAAAAAAAATGTTATAAAAAATGTTATACAAATGTAAGAAATAAAAGTTATAAAAATGTAAAAGTTGTAATAAAAACTAAAACCAAAAGTATTAGTAAAAAATGTTATGTATTTTCAGGTTTTCGGTTCTCACGAGGAAGTAACTGAGTGGGCGCAAAATATAGCTCGTGAGCTCGGTTTTGTAATTGTTAAAGATAGAACCAAATCAGAAAATGGTTATATGAACGAAATCAATTATAGGTGTACAAAGGGTGGGCCGTATATACCTCAAGGTAGTGGCAGACGGAAAACCAAAACATGCAAAACTGGTTGTCCATTCAGATTAGATGCGAAATATCATCGAACAAAAAATTATTGGGTATTGAGGGTGAAGGATGATACGCATAATCATGATATGCTAGAGTCGTTGCATGGTGTGCCATATGCAATGCGATTAAAGGATGATGAGTTGGGCATGGTCAGAGAATTGACAGATTATAACGTACGACCACTTAATATACTTTCGACAATAAAGGGTCGTAATCCGGATAACGTGTCTAGCGTTAGAACTATATATAACGCACAAGATAAGTTCCGGAGAGTCAGAGTAGGTGATAGAACTCCAATTCAAGTCCTTTACTCGCATTTGCAAGAATCAGGGTATACATGGTACCCGAGGGTAAATGAGCATACCAACGAGCTTGAGGAGCTATTTTTTGTGCACCCCACGTCGTATGCTATATGGTGTACATTCCCTGAAGTCATGCTGATGGACTCCACGTACAATACCACGGTGTTTAAATTGCCGTTGTTGGAAATTGTTGGACTAACTTCAACAAACAAAACATTTTCAATGGCGTATAGCTTTTTATCCAGTGAACAAGGGCATAATTTTAGATGGGTATTTCAACGTGTGAAGCAAGTGATTGGCGAAAGATATTACCCACGTGTTATCGTCACTGACAGAGATTTAGCGTTAGTTAGTGCAATAAGAGCAGAATTTCCTGACGCTCACCAATTACTCTGTCGATGGCATATACAGCAAAACATACTTAAGTTTTGCAAAAATAAATTCACAGGTGGGGATATTGACTATGACTCCGTTAAAAAACGATGGGATTGGATGGTTAAAGCTCCGACCTTCGAATCGTTCGAGCGACGTTATCGACGCCTACAAGAGCTATTGGTCGACCATCAGGGTACTTAATTATTAATTGATTGTTTTTAAATATGCACCCGAATGACCTTTAATTAATTCATTGTAGATGTCGCTTTGTATCTGCATAACTGGGTGCAAGATTACACACCCATGTTTGTCTCGTATATTACCGACCGATATAAATCCTACGGCCAGACAACAACGTGCAGAGTTGAGGCTCACCACGCGTTGTTGAAATTATATTTGGACGGCACACAGTCCAAATTAGACAGGTTGTTGAGGTCGGTCGATAAGATTCTCATGACGCAAGAAGATGCGATAAAAGAGACTTTCAACAGAAGCATGAACGAGAAACTAATTAAGTGTGATGTACCACTATTTTACGAATTAACGTATAAAGTTTCTAAGCATGGTTTGAACCTCATGCACAAAGAACTCCACCTGTCGATCGCCCCAGAAGACTGTAGCCATAATAATCGAGCAATATACGGACTACCATGCTTTCACGAGATGCGAATCTATGTTATTCAAGGTAAGTATATTAAATTTATAACTATCAAGTTGTTTTCCACATTAATATCAGTAATTTATACAAGTCACTTTAATTGAATTCAGGAGTACCCATTCCACTGGAACGAGTTGATATTTTTTGGAGAACCCTATCTGTTCCGTGGCCTGTTATCAATAGGCCCCCGGATAAAGATGGCTCTTCGTTTAACGATGATGATGATGGTGGTGTTGTTGTTGATGATGATGATGATGATGATGATGATGATAATACTAAGTTTAACGATGGCATGCGACAATTCAAGAATATTTTTAGCAAATCAACATCGTTTGTCAAGAAGAATATGTTAACGAAGTTAAAAGATATATTCCAACCTGAATCTGCTGACACACGTGAACCAGCTATTCAAAAA
Organism: Artemisia argyi; assembly: GCA_030686995.1. Classification (NCBI taxonomy): domain Eukaryota; kingdom Viridiplantae; phylum Streptophyta; class Magnoliopsida; order Asterales; family Asteraceae; genus Artemisia; species Artemisia argyi. The sequence goes on from CM060690.1 coordinate 7,635,286, forward strand.
AATACCCGTGGACGTCCGAGCGCAAAGGACAAAAAGGGCAAGGCTACACAAGTCCCGGACTTGAATGAAGTTCCGGACTTGAATGAAGTCCCGGACTTGAATGACTTGAATGATGTGCTAACCATGAATCACCGAAGAAGCACAAATTCAAGATCCACGAAAGTCCCGAAACGCGCCAAAGAACCTGCGAGACATAGTTCGTACACGGGTCAAAAAATAAGACACAGATTTTACGTTGGAGATAAGGATAGCGAGGATTTTATTGATCGCATTCCAGAGATTTTCCGTTCACAGGTAATAAGTATAAATAATGTGGAGGGTGACGGAAATTGTGGGTTTCGGTGCATTGCCCATTGGATTGTGCATGACCAAAATAGGTGGGCCGATGCTAGAGTTATGTTAATGGAAGAGTTACAAAGACATAGTGTAACTTACGTGAGTATGTGGGGGGAAGAAGACTTTTACCACCTTCGTGAAACATTAAACTGGTTTAATGGACCAGCGCCTGAAGATTACTGGATGACGATGCCACATAACGGTCTGGTCATCGCTTCAGCTATTCGCCGACCTCTTGTATATATAGACCGTCATGGTTGGTTCACATGTTTACCCCTATTTTCTGCTCCAAACTTATCACATGGAATTGACCCCATTGTGATTGCGCGTGTGGGGGAGAACAGTGGTGCTCATTACATTTGTCTCAATATAGACAGAGATTTAGATCTACCACATTACCACCCACAATGGAGGTGGTTCAAACAGCCAGTTGCAAACGAATGGGATGCAATATATAACAATCGATGTATTTTGTAAATGTTGTAAATGATTATTCATTTATTAATTGTTTGTAAATGTTGTAAAGGATTATTCATTTATTTAAATGTAAATTGTTTGAAAATGTTGTAAATGATTATTCAACATCGTTTAAATGTAAATTGTTTGAAAATGTTGTAAATGATTATTTAACATCGTTTAAATGTTAATTGTTTGAAAATGTTTAAATTAGTAATAACATTATTGATTGCTGATGTAAATTATTATGCAAATTCTTTGGTCAGATGAGCCAAAGAAATCCTTTCTGGTGCCGATGTAATAAAGGATTTATTGTAGAACGGAAATCCTGGCAAGATGGTAGTCGTGGGCGACTGTTTTATGCATGTCCTCTTTCAGTGATAAATAATCATACGTTTGTTTAGTTATGTAAATAATTTGTTTGTTAAAAATAAATTTCTTATTATTTTCTTAACATGTAACAGCCAGGTACACAAGACTATGGGTGTCGATACTTCGCGTGGAAAGGTGAATTTGAAGCAGAACACTTTAATCAACCCTCTTCTTCAACGCATTGCTCAAACTGCGTTGCTACAAAAAATGAGTGCGTTGCTACAAAAAATGAGAACAAGTTGTTGAAGGCAAGAATAAAGGCGCTGGAAATGGAGTTAGAAATGGCAAGGAATCCTGAGGATCACGCTTGTCAGTCAAGTGCCCGGCTCCATGATCTTTTAAATGAGATGAATAATCTTCATATGTCGTAGATGTTGTTGTTTTTAAATAATATGTATAACGTTGTCGTTTAATTTAATAATAACAGTTTTTGTTGCAGTTATTTAACGTGGTAATATTTAACGTGCTATTATACAAAACATTACACATATACAAAACATTATTAAACACAAAATATTATACATATACAATACAAAAAAAAAAAAAAAAAAAAAAAAAAAAAAAAAAAAAAAAAAAAAAAAAAAAACCGGCGCTAAACGACAAAATAGGGTAAAAGTCAAAAAAAAAAATATAAAAAGTACACCTAAAGTGTAGCCCCCGTTAGACTAAAAATTCTACCCCGTCCTTATAACTCATGCCTTATCAAAAACCTAATCTGGCACAACACTCTAGAGAGTGTGTACCCGTTATTTTCTTTTTCTATAAAAACCGTTTGCTTCTTTGCATATACACACTCTATAAAAACATTGAGCTTTAAAGGAGGTTACCCTTCATTTGGGGTATTCTCTTAAAACATACTGTATCATAATTCTTTAAATCAAAGAAACATACAAAATGATTCTTCACACAGTCTTTGGTGTTTTCGGTGCGTGTTCTTTATCTACTTTTTATCTATGACATTTTGATTAATTGTGTGTATGTAATAGTAATATTGGAAATTAAAACAGGAGATGCTACTGGTTTGTTCCTCTTCTTGGCACCAACGTAAGCTAGCTAGCATTTACATTAATTTCAGCATCTAACCAACAATAATTTTATCATCCTCGTAAAGCAACTTTAAAAACATATGTAGGATAACGTTTAAGAGAATATTGAAGAACAAATCAACTGAACAATTCTCAGGGATCCCATACCCTATGACCTTACTCAACGGTCTACTTTCTGCCTGGTAACTTACTAATTTCTAGTGACCCATGCATGCATGTCGTTATATTTTGTGAGTAGTTTCTAATTTGTATATAGGTACGGGCTACCATTCATACCAGAAAACAATACACTAGTGTCGGTTATCAATGGTACAGGTGCGGGAATTGAAGCAATTTATGTGTTGATCTTTCTAATATATGCACCTAAAAAGGAGAAAGCAAAGGTGTTTGGGTTGGTCACGTTTGTTCTCGCTGCCTTCTCCACTGTTGTCTTGGTTTCCGTCTTTGCTTTCCATGGAAAAACCCGTCGCTACGTCTGCGGTCTCACTGCAGCCATTTTCGCCGTCATTATGTACGGCTCGCCCCTCTTTATCATGGTAAGTCATCGTATTCTACTCTTTGGTTTATTAAAACTGCATGCAAACCTATAGTATTTAATTTGTTTGTACTTTTGCCAAGTAACTCTTAATAATAAGATAAAATGATTGATAATTAACGAGACATGTGACACTTTGTACCAAAGTTTTCAGGATATAGGTACGAATAACCAGACAATATAGACTGTTGGAGTGTATGTTTGGTACTGCTACTAAAAAAAAGTTTCAAAATTTTACGGATTCTCATTTTGTTTTGCAATTTGCAGAGGACAGTGATCAGGACCAAGAGTGTGGAATTTATGCCATTTTTCCTGTCGCTGTTTGTTTTCTTGTGTGGTACTTCCTGGTTTATATTTGGCCTCCTTGAGAATGATCCTTTTGTTTATGTAAGCCCTTTATGTTTAACCTTATCAAAATTAAACCATCGTTATTGTTACATAGTAACCTATGTAAGTATAAAATTTTAAACCAATTACGAGAGTGAACGTTATAGTGACTGGTTAAACCGGAATGAACCCTTTTTACATCGTTTACTAAATTGACTAATATATGTCACAATCAACTTTTACACTTTACATTCGCACAACATCATCGCACAAATCAATAAGATTCGCCCGGCCCAAAAAAAAGTTGCATATTATATTTGCAGTGAGCGAATATTTTTTGTAGTAAAGTAATAATGTAACAAAAAGTGTTTGAAGCTTTCTAGTAGAGTTTGAATCTAGTCGAACACTTAGCATATAACAAAGATATCTTTGGACCAAAACAAAATCAAACAATTATTTCTACCAGTAAATAGTAAATATTGTTTCAAATTACCAAAAAAGACAATTTTAGTAAAATATAGAAAACTCGTGATTTATTTAAAAAAACAAAGAAAAAAAAACACTATTTGACCAAGAAGATACACAAAAATACACAGTAGAACAATAGCAGTACCACATGCATGTGACTTTAACCCCAAAGTATATGTGCTCTCACCCGAAGGAATTGAGAAGGTGGATACCAGAATAAGATGTAGATAAAATATAACTACATATCACACGTAGTTCCAGGTACATTCTTATTTAACAAACATTCAAACCGCAAGACCAACTGCATGTACCTCGCGATCATCCTCTCCATGAAATCTTCGGATCACCACAACTCCAGAATACTCACCTCGCTTGTCAACTTTTATATTTGTCACCTCGCTCATACTCATCCTCACTCAGAACCTCGCTTAGAACCTCTCCCACCTCACTTAGAACCTCGCTCAGATACCAGTCCCACCTCGCCTAGATCCTGCCACCTCGCCCAGATTATCCATACATCCACGCCAAATGCTCCCCACAACCTCGCGTAGAACCTCGTCCAGATCCACGCCCAGATCACAACCTCGCGTAGAACCTCGCGTAGAACCTCGCCCAGATCCACGCCCAGATACTCCCCACTACTCGAATTAACCCCTCTCGCGTAGATCCTCGCCCAAGACAATTTTCACTCGCCCCTCACCTCGCCTACACCTCGCCTAGGCCTCGCGTAAACCTCACCTCGCCCAACATTTCCTGAATGATATATATCCTCGCGCATCTTTTCGCCCGGTATTCCTTTTATACATGTCACTAGATCTAACGGTTAGGAACTAATTTAGTATTAGATCTAACAGATAATATCTAACAAGTTCATTTTCAATAATTTTATGTGCCAGGTTTATAAATGTAAAATAGTTCTATAAATGGTTCATTTAAGTAATTTACTCTAAAATTTTAGGTGTGCAACGGGTTCGGAAGCTTATTGGGTGCACTACAACTGATTCTGTATGCCATATACAGAAAGAACAAGGGACAGAAAGATGAGAAAACTGCCGCGATTGAGATCGGGTCAGCCAATGGTAACAAACATGTAGAGAAAGGAAAACCCACACCGGAGAATATCAATCAAGTGTAGTGATTTGTTATGTTCTAATTAATCCCACGAGTTTAAGCATTTTTCCCTTTATGATGAAATTTGTCTAGCTTTGGTTACTTGTTTTTTAATTCAATTGAGTAAACATCTTTTTTGTTGTTGTTGTTGTTGTTGTTGTTGTTGTTGTTCTTGTTACCATTATTACGCGTCAACCCCGTTACACACTTTCCTAACTGCGCGTGGTGGGGCATCTAGTTGTAGTATTGTGGTACATACCACTGAACCTATGACATTTTTTATATGGTATATTGTGAGGTATAAAGTGAAGTGATTTATATATTCATTTGAGTAAACATTAAAATTAAATGGATTCATAGCTTCTTTGCAATTTTTTTATTTGTCGTTTTGTTTTGTATTCATTTGAGTAAACATCTTTTTTGTTGTTGTTGTGGTTGTTTGTTTTTGTGACCATTATTACGCGCCAACTCTGTTACACACTTTTCCCAACCGCACACGGTGGGGCATCTAGTTGTAGTTTGTGAGTATGAATAATTTCTGTACATCATGATCATGTATCAAAGGATTTTTGCTGCTTTCAACCTTAACCATTTGGGATGCATGATGGTGTTTGTTATGGATAACTTGCGGATGTGTCTTCATAGATAATATCCAAGTAAAATATAGAGTTAATTGCATAAATGGTCCATATGGCCTGTCAGGTTTAATGAAAATAGTCCATAATCTTTTTTTTCCTCGGATCCTCTCCCTATGGTTCTGACCCGTATCGCGTTTGATCTCTTGACCATTTCGTTAGTTTGGTCTCTTGACCAATATTTCCCGTATCGCGTTTGTCTTCATAGATAATATCCAAGTAAAATATAGAGTTAATTGCATAAATGGTCCATATGGCCTGTCATGTTTAATGAAAATAGTCCTTAATCTTTTTTTCCCCGGATCCTCTCCCCATGGTTCTGACCCGTATCGCGTTTGATCTCTTGACCAATATTTCCGTTAGTTTGGTCTCTTGACCAATATTTCCGTTAATTTGACCGTCAAACTAACATAAATGACATAAATACCCTTAAAAGTAAAGACCATGTGGTTTGTGGGGTATCATGAATTTAGTCCGTATTCTTTTTTGTTATGTTTTTGTTTCTTTTCACACATATTTTTATCCGTTGTCATCCGTTTTTATACGCTTTCACCCGTTTTTATCCATTTTCGTTTGTTTCTATAGGTTTTTATTCATTTTCGTTCGTTTTTATAGGTTTTCGTCCGTTTCATATGCTTTCAACTATTTTTATACGTTTTCGCCCGTTTTTATATGTTTTCATCCGTTGTTATACGTTTTCATCCATTTTTATATATTTTCATCCGTTGTTATACGTTTTCATCCGTTTTTATATGTTTTCTTACTTTTTCATCCTTTTCTATATGTTTTGTTCACTTTTATACGTTTTCGCCTGTTTTCTAAAGTTTTCATACGTTTTCATCCGTTATTTTAGGTTTTCGCCCGTTTTCTTAAGTTTTGCATACTTTTTCGTACATTTTTATACGTTTTTGTTCATTTATATACGTTTTAGACCATTTCTATTTGGTAAAAACGTATAAAAATAGACGAAAACGAATGAAAACATAAGAAAATGGGTGAAATCATATAAAAACGGATGAAAACATATAAAACGTTAAGTGAAACCTTTTGATTTCAATGAATGATATGATTGTCACAAAATATCTAGTAACTTGTTTTCACCCATATGTTTTTGTAGTCACAGTTTTAGGCCTTATATGTTTTGTAGTTTACAAAATTTAGATGGGTTCTTTTACCATACTAGACGAGTATCCGTGCATAGCAACGGGATTTTATAGCGAAAGATAGTTTATTGATAAAAAAAGTTTATAGGTTATGAACGAAAATTAATAAAAGTTTGAAGAATTGGGAATTAAACATAATGTTTTGAAACCCGGTTCGACCCGGGTGGTACAACTAGTTGAACCGTTCCGGTTGAAAAATGGATCGATTTAAACCGGGTCAACTTGCTAGGTTGGGTCACGGGTCAAATTAAACCGGGTCAACCCGGTTTGTGATTTGTATTAATCGTTTTAATTGGTTGTATTTAATTTGTTAGATATATTTTTAATTGTTTGTACAATGTAAATAAATCATTGTACTTTTAAATAATTGGGTGTTTTGATAAGAGTATTAATTACATTATTTTTTTCTCTTATATGACCAAATGTTGAAAACTCTACTTTTCACTTTGACTGTTTTTCCTTTAAAAATAGTATAGATTAGAAAGTGGTAAATTTTACCGAGGGTGTAATCAGAGGAGAGGGAGTGGGTGCGGGGAGAATGCGGGGAAGGTGGAACCCCGCACGGGAACACCGCCGCCTCGCGGGGAACCCCGCACGGGGAGGTGAAAATCGGGGAAATGTCACGCATGCGGGGAGAGGAAGAAAAGAGACGTTGGAGGTGTACGTTGCAAAAAAAACGGCTATTATTATTTTTATTTTTATTTATTTATTTATTTTTTTTTTATATACCAGCAGAACCAAAGGGAGATAGCACAAAACCAAAAAAAAAAAAATCCTTCCTTCCCCTTGCTACCTTCAACTGCTGCAATTCGAAAAAAAAAAAAAAAAAAAAAAAAAAAAAAAAAAAAAAAAAAAAAGAAAAAACAATCTCATTCAAAAAATATGGAACGTGGTAAAAATAGAGATCCAAGAAGAGGTGGATCGAGAGGCGGATCGAGAGGTGGATCGAGAGGCGCAATTCGTCCTCGGATTCAATCACAACCCGGTCCCGAACCATCATCTCTAGCACAACCTTATCACCCCCCAAATGTATCCTCAATCTCCACAAATTTTTTTCTCCCAACAACAATCCCTCCCGCAAATTCCCACAAACTTCGACCCGTTTGAGTCGAACTATACTCAACAATCTCCACCGCCAAATCCTAACTTCAACCCGTATGCGCCGCGTTATTCCCAAGAAAAAAGGCGTGAACGGGTTAGTGAACCGTTACCCATTCCATTTGATACCGATGAAGATGAAGATTTCGACAATGTTGACGTGGTACCCAAGACACAACCAAATGAAGATTTCGAAGAGGAGGAAGATGTCGAAGAGGTTGTTGTAAAGAAAAAAAAACCAAAGACTTGGACGCCCGATGAGGAGGAAGCGTTAGCTAAGTCTTGGGTTAAAATTTCGGTTGACAAAGAAATTGGCGACCGTCAACCCAAGAAAGGATTTTGGCAGCGAATTCTAATACATTTTAGAACGCTTGTCCCAAGAACCGAACGTACTCATCATCAATTGAATTCGAAATGGAGAGATATACATCCTTTGATCGCAGCGTTCAATGGTTACTACACACAAGCGGTATATTTATATATTTTTGATTTTTTTAGTTCTAAAAATGTTATATATATATTTATTTTTTTGGATATTGTTATATATTGTATATTGTATATTGTTTTATAATTATGTAGAATCGCTTGAGAGATAGTGGTTGCAACGATGTTCAAGTCCTTGAAAGAGCCGAACGTGATTTTGCGAAACATTATAAGAAAAGTTTCGCGCATTATAAAGCGTGACAGATTGTCAAAGATCAACCAAAGTGGAAAGAACAACCAACTTATACTCAAGAATCCACGGGATCGAGCAAGAAAAGAAAGTCGTCGGAATCGAGTAGCGCTCAAACGCCGGTGAACGTGGAAGATTTCGAGTGTGAGTTACCGAACCTCAACGAGAACCCAACTCCATCACGTCAACCAAAAGGCAAAAAAAAGACGACTTCAGGAGATTCAAGCTGAAGCTCGATGCGTGATGCCTTTGAAAGTTACACCGCCGAGAAGAAAAGTTTATTGCAAGCGCAGTTGGAGTCTCAAAAGAAAAAAGACGATGAATATTTCAACTTTATTAACGGGGAGGTTTACAATCGTGACATGAAGTTCGTTATGGACCCGCACGACCAAATCCCGGACCCGACTTTTAAAGATTTCGTCATCAACAGGAAACGCGAGCTATGCGCCAAATACGGTTGGCCATGTGGTTTGTAGGATTTAATGTTTAAGTTTTAAGTTTTAAAATTTTAATGTAACTTTAGTTATTTTATGGTTTTTAATAATATTATGTAATGTTAATTAAATTTTAATGGGATTTTTGTTTTCAAATACATTTTTTAATAGAATTTAAAAAAAAAGAAATAAAAAATAAAAAATAAAAAATAAAAAGTGAGTAAAGGGTGAGTGAAGGTGCCGCCTCCAAAAATGAAGTAAGTGAAGGGTGAGTGAAAGAAAAAGTGGGAGATGATGTGGCGGAATGAGATTGGTTGTGAGTGAGTGAAGGGAAGGGGATTGAGTGGAGCACTCCCCCCACCCTCAATGTCCCACGTCAGAGAAATATTGAAAGAATTGTCTATTTATATACTCTCATCGTCTCAAAATAGTAATCCAAGTTTTTTTTTTTTTTTTTTTTAAATGTCCCAATTTAATTATCCACTCTTAAGTCCTAAATATAGATAAGGAAGTTTGATCTAATTTACCATATTATCCTTGCTTGAAATTATTATTACAAATATTAAAAAAGATATTAATTAATTACTTAAAACTAAAACTCATTCTCGTAAAAGTATGAGAGAAAAAGCATTTATTATTATTATTATTATTATAAAAATCACTTTATTAGAAACTCAAAGAATTTACAAGAAGTTAGTGGGGAACCAAGATACTAATTGAGAGAGTACCAGATTTATAGCAATAATTTTAAGACAAAGGGAGTACCAGATTTATAGCAAAAATAGATAATCGATTAAGTAATGTTGGGTGCACATTTACATTTGTTCATTCCACGGTGCTAAACACTTTTCTAATTGCTCTTTTCACTATCGAGTAATATTAAACTTAGATGTTTAAATTACTCAGTACAAGTTTTACAATTAAGTAATATTATATTCTTAACTAAAAGTGGTAACATCTACTGCTAAGCTAATATTTTAATATTATTTAATCCTTCAAATTTTCTTATTTTCGTTTAGATTTTTTTATCGTAATGATTACAAATTAAACCCGTAAATTTGCATTAAGTGTCAAACCAGAATCATAATTTCTCAAGTATACTTATTTGTCGCAATACACCGTTGCATTGCGCGATGTCCGAAGGACCCACACCGAACAACAAACGATATACGTGTCCGAAGAACACTTGCCAAAGAACTAACGGCGTCTATACCTTTTATCCAGCTACACCTTTTTACCCCATTGCAAGAACCGGACTGCGCCGCCAAACCCGGATATCATGGGATCGTGTTCCCAACGTGACCGACACTTAGCAACTAGGCTAGGTATATCTCGATGTGTTCCATCCCAAAACGAGACATGTATGATGGTTGGGTAGCATAAATACCCCATCTCATTTACTCCCAAACCAACCAACTTACACACACTTACTCTGCCATTTATTACCCAGCCTATCGGCTTTTATCACACATGTATTCTCATGTTGGAGCTTGGTTTTGGGATCAAACTCAAAGCGAGGCTAACACATGTTTTCACTAGTGTATTTACGGAAATATGGTTTTACGTTTAAGAAAGATGCTTGATTTTTTTCTTTAAACGTTTGTATTTTAAGTTTTGTGTCATTTTTTTAAACCAATACCTACATCTCTAAGGGTTAAAACAAATATTCGCATGCATCTTTAATAACTTTGATTTATCATCGAAAAATTGAGTGAACTCGTTTATGTAAAACTCCAAAAGGGGCTTTAAAACATGTGCTTAAAAATCTTGTAAGCTGGTCTTGTAAGTTTTTCTCATACGCAAACAAGGCCATAGAATGTTATAAAATACAAGTTCTACAACATAAAATAAAGAAAAAAAAAACAACAGTCCATTAATGTCTAACCTTGAAACCGTGTTTTGTCCTTTCTACAGTTGTGATCAGTTCACATATAAAGGCCTGTTTGGTATCTGGTATTTCATTTTTAGATTTGGCATCAAAGTATAATCCATTGTTTGGTACACTTATATGGGTTTTGATAATAGTCATCATGCCTAGATATATGGGTTTTAACAAATCCTTACCCCTTAGCCTCTTTTTGGTAATGATATTCATTTTTGTTGGTTCATTTCAAATTTTAACCACTACATTTCTTTCTTTTATTTTTCTTATCATATTTTAACAATATAAATATTAATATATCATATTTTAATAACATATATATACATTATTTTATTATATTTTTTTCTCTCCTCATTTAATTCAAAACTTATACTAAACTCAAATCCTAATCCAAATTTAAATTCTAATCTAATTCAAATCTTAATCCTAATCCCATCTACAAACCAAACGGACCCTAAGTTCTATGTTGGGTATAATCAGTGTCCCACATTGAAACAATATTGAAAGAAATATCTGTATATATTTTTGGGTGACAGGAAATGCAAATAAGTTGTTTGGTTGGTCTTTAGTGCATAAATTGTAACAAAGTTCACTTAACGACCCTCTCGATAATTTTTTACTCCTTTTATTTATTTATTTATTTTTAAAGAGGACTACAAACGAGAACCACAAGTGACTATATACAAACCAATGCGCAAAAGAAATATTTATTAAAGAACTTGGTCTCAATACAATAAAATGCCATAAAATACAAATTTTTATAACGTAACATAAAGAAAAGAAAACACTAGTTGATTAATCTCAGACCTCGAAATCGTTTTTCTTGCACTTGGATGATGTTATAATTTATAAACGTTAAGTGAAACTTCTTGTTTTCAATAAATGAGTGTCGCATAATATCTAGTAACTTGTTTCAAGCACACAATTATTCTTGAATTAGTAGTTTTTTAGCTTATTCATATTGTCTACGGGTTCAAACAACTTAATTTGTGCTTATTAAATTCGAAATTGGTGAAAGGTGACGTGAAAGTGCTTATAAGGTTGGGTTTTTTGATTTTACGGTTCAAATTTGGATCTTTATTGAATCAAAGCTTTATACGTGATAATGGAAGCTTTCTAACAATTTAGAATAGCTTAATTCATCACATTTGAGGACGTTTTGAGGATTTTAGTTGCTAGAAAATAAGCAGTTTGATAAAAATTGGGTTTACACTAATAAAAGTCATGTCGACAATGATAAAGATTGTACCTTTTGTAAAATCATAGAAGTGATATCCTAAGATAACTGAAATATCATATCGGAAGTTGATCTAGTTGGAATGTCATACTGAAGTGTTGGTTTATTAGAATTTCATATTGGTTAAGACAAAATGGCTAAGTGTTTGATCCGAGTTTCTAATGTCCTGCCTAAATAGTCCACTTCATAGTGTAGTGTGTTCTTGTGTACAATTATATTTTAATTTTCGTTATATAATGGTTGGGATTAGTAAGTAGCAAAGAGATCTAGTAAGAAGAAAAACTAAAATAAGAAAAATAAAAAGAATTTGTAGCTATACATTTTAAACAGGAAGGAGAATTTTAAGGGGAGATGTATCTATTTGGGTAAAGTGCAAAAATGGTCCTTAAGGTTCCACGAAATTGCAAAAATGGGACCGAGATAAAAAGTAGCGCAAAAAAGACACCAACGTTCCACATTTTTGCAAAATCGCCACCGAGAGGCCTTTTCCGTTAGTTTCCCCGTTAAGTGCCATATCATCAAGGGCATTATCGTCATTTCATTGCTACTGTTGATTCAGGGACTAAATTTGCAATTTAAGTTTGATCTTTTATTTCACTTCACTACCACCACCACCACTCTCTACCACCGCCGCCACCCTCTACCGCCACCACCACACAACCAACACCACCACCCTCTACCGCCGCCACCACCACCACCCTTGCCCTCCCTAAACACTATTCATCATTTTCCCCATTGCAAATTAAAACTTAACTTCCTAAAACACTATTCATCGTCTTCCCTATTGAATTTTCTATTAAATTTTCGGGTTGTTGTGATCTTCCATAAGCATTGAGTATAATGACGTGTAGTTGTCTCACATTTTGACAGCTGCAAACAGTAGAAAACAGAGTTCCCCTGTTATATGGTTCCTAAAGGTGTACTAAATTTAAGTACAGTTACCATTAACTTGGGGATCAAAGATACAAATATAGTCATTGTGATGAAGGCATTGTATTACGATTCCTAAAGGTGGCAATATGGGCGGTCAGGATAACGGGTCAAAAATGTATCATTCACATAATTATCGAAATGGGTTGGGTCAGATGGGCCAACCTGCAATCAAAGTCTTCTACCACTAATGATATGTTATTTTCATTTCATTTAATGCATTCACATGTTAATATTTAAATGTTTTGATGCACTTTCATTTAAATATATAGATTGGCATGTGACAGCTAATGATATGTTATTTCCATTTCATTTTAGTTCATTGTGTTTTTATGCTTCCTAATTTGATAAAAAAAAATGTCCTTCTGCAGATTACTTATGTGCATTGTGTATGATGTTGATCATGTGATATTCACTTTTTTCTAAGGATGTCCTCCTACCTAACGCAGCATGGATGTGCCTGCATGGAAAAGGGGCCTGCAGTTATTGCAGCTAGCTAAAGAAAGTACTCCGGCTGCTGTTCACTCCATTGTTGGAAGTTCTCATTTGCTTTTATCCTTTACATTTGTCACCCTATATTTATATTTGTCTGTTTGCGAAAAAACTTGACTACAAATCTTTATATCTTGTATCCTTGTTCATAAACTACATTATTTATTGAGGATTCAAATTCATTAATGATCTCAAGAACACAAAAACGAGCTTATTTCCTTAAGAGCTGAGTCATCTGACCAGTTTAACTACATCATGTACTCCGTAGTACTTAATGACTGCTGATAATAATTCAAGCGGAATCTTCGTTTGCAGTAAAAGAGCAATGGGCTACAACATTTTTTACCCATTTACCAGTGTCTTCTATAAGTCTGTTAAATGCTCATTACTTTATTTTACCAGTGCCATCAATGCTACATTTGAGAGACTCCAAGTTGTCTGAATTCGACTTTTAATAACACTATGGCAGTCACTGATTGGTTGTGTAGTGGCAGTTAGGCCATCACTTCTGTCTTCATGTTCCTGTTCAGCAGTCATGTACAAGCTATCTTCATTAGCAGCAGCGAAAGAGTTCGAGCTACCGGAAGCAACTGCAAAACTAGTGGTGGTGGCAGGATTTGTGGTAGTTGCGATCGTGGTGGTGCTGCTACGTGATACAGAGATGTACCTCAGGTGTGATTTGAATGACGGAAGATTAGGGATCGGCCCACAAATACCACCCGCAAGTGCTTCTATGATCCATCTCATATTGGGACGTGATTTCGGGTTATGGAGAGTGCAGAGTAACCCGATACTAGTAATGATTCCTCAACCAATGAAACAAATACAAATGATGTACAAAAACATATCTTCATTGGAGAATTGAAACCTGGCGAAAGTATTCCACTTCCACTTTTTGGACTTATCCATTCTGGATATGTTCTGCAATTAAGACCTTCAACACTGAATGATCGCGAGGAATATTCGTGGAGCTCTGTCATGTATACACATGTGTTATCAGAAAATGTTAATACCCCTAGACAAACTTCTTCTGGTATAAATGTCTCAAGTCTTGAAATGCAAACAACTGGCCATTTCATTGCAAGCTCCAGAGGTATATTTACTCCAGGAGAAACTGTAAAAGTCATGAATGCAGATATTAGAAATCCCTTGTACTTCTCACTGCTACCACAACGGTGTTGGCTGCCTATGCATGTGAGATTTTACATTTGGTTCATTTTCATTATTATCTCCGCTTGCTTTCGGTTGGTGCGATATCAGCTAAAATGGCAATTTAATTGCAATTAAGCGGATGATTCTGTTTTATGAATAAAGTGAATGCAGCATAGTATTAAGGTTAACTATCTTGTTTACGGAGTAGTTTGTAAAATATGTGGCATTTACTAAGAAATCACTATGAATTTGTTTTAATGAAAACTACTGGCGTGAGTAATCACTATGAATTTGTAAAATATGTGGCGTTTACTATTGCGTAATTACACCACCTAGCAGTTTAACGAGCACACAAAAACGATCGTGGCCAGGGGAGATAGAGTTGTAAAAATAAAACCGAATTGGCACGTAGCCAAAGGTACCCGATCCTTTAGAAAGTGAGTAGAGGGTGGTGGTGTTGGTTGTGTGGTGGTAGACGGTGGTGGTGGTGGTGGCGGTAGAGGGTGGCGGCGGTGGTAGAGAGTGGTGGTGGTGGTGAAGTGAAATAAAAGATCAAACTTAAATTGCAAATTTAGTCCCTGAATCAACAGTAGCAATGAAATGACGATAATGCCCTTGATGACATGGCACTTAACGGGGAAACTAACGGAAAAGGCCTCTCGGTGGCGATTTTGCAAAAATGTGGAACGTTGGTGTCTTTTTTGCGCTACTTTTTGTCTCGGTCCCATTTTTTCAATTTCGTGGAACCTCAAGGACCATTTTTGCACTTTACCCTATCTATTTTTATAGATACATCTGAAATGAGTGGTTGTGGTTTTTTTTTTTTTTTTTTTTTTTTTTTTCATTCTTATTTTAATTTTTATTCATCCTAACTCTTAGTAAGTAATCTTCATAAAGTGAGTTTCCTGTTTCGTGGAAGATAATATTGACTAGTGAATGGTTCGTATAAATTGAAGTCCTATTAAGAGGATTATGGTTTACAGCATTATATATAAAGGTGCTTTGCAGGATGCTAAAATGTCATGTAACTTTGTATCTTTAGAACATTAGTAATTTTTCACTGAAATTCAAAGGCTGTGTGAAAAGTGATGATTAAATCAGATTGCTATTGTTTCAACTCGTGAAGCCTTCCAACGTGTGTAGCTATTTCTTTGTTTTGGTTAGTTATGAAGGGACTTTCTCACATGGTTTTGGTTATACACATTAGTTTCAAGAAAATGTAACTAATTTTTTTTAGCAAAAAGAAAATGTAACTAATTGATACTTGTTATTTATTTATTTTTTATTTTGTGTCTAGAGGAATGTCAATTGTGAATTGCTTATTAGATGTCAAGGCTTTTATTGTATTTATTTTGCTATTCACAAATGGGACATCAACTGGATGGAAAAAATATTGTTGTTTATGAGATGTCATGTTGTGAATTGTGATGTCTGATCTGTTGGTGATAAAGAGTAAAGTAAAACCTCTATAAATTAACTAGATGAGTACCCGTGCATAGCAACGAGATTTTATAGCGATAAATAGTTTATTGATAAAAAAGAGTTTATAGGTTATAAACGAAAAATAATGTTTTGAAACCCGGTTCGACCCGGGTGGTTCAACCGGTTGAACCGTTCCAGTAGAAAAATAGGTCGATTTAAACCGGGTCAACTTGCTAGGTTGGGTCGAAAATGGGTCAAATTAAACCGGGTCAATCCGCCGGGTTTGAAGCGTCCCGGGTCAACCCGGTTTGTGTTTTAATTGGTTGTATTTAATTTGGTAGATATGTTTTTTAATTGGTTGTACAATGTGAATAAATCATTGTACTTTTAAGTAAAGGATAATGTTTTGAAACCCGGTTCGACCCGGTTGAATCGTTCCGGTCTAAAAATGGGTCGATTTAAACCAGGTCAACTTGCTAGGTTGGGTCGAAAATGGGTCAAATTAAACCGGGTCAATCTGCCGGGTTTGAAGCATCCCGGGTCAACCTGGTTTGTGTTTTAATTGGTTGTATTTAATTTGGTAGATATGTTTTTAATTGGTTGTACAATGTGAATAAATCATTGTACTTTTAAGTAATGGATAATGTTTTGAAACCCGGTTCGACCCGGGTAGTTCAACCGGTTGAACCGCTCCGGTCGAAAAATGGGTCGATTTAAACCGGGTCAACTTGCTAGGTTGGGTCGAAAACGGGTCAAATTACCGGGTCAACCCGGTTTGTGTTTTAATTGGTTGTATTTAATTTGATATATATGTTTTTAATTGATTGTACAATGTGAATAAATTATTATACTTTTAAGTAATGGTGTGTTTAATTAGAGTGTTAATTACATTAATTTTCTCTCACATTTGACTTTTAATACTCAACTTTTCAAGTTTGACTATTTTTCCATTATAGATAGTATAGATATTCGATAAATTAATAACCTCGATAAAATAATAAGATAATAATTTTTTAAAAACCCTTGTGTATATATATTAGTCACAACGAAACTATAAATTAATAATTACTATAAATTCCATATCTTTGTATATATGCATGTGTGTAAGAGATACACTTCAAAATCATAAGATTGTTTAGTAAAAAATTAATTAATTGTCACTTGTTATTTTTTTGTTGAACTTTACATCTATATTGAGTTTATCTCAAAATCTTTTTATTGCACTAAAGTGTTGGTGTTTTCTTCTCGTATTGCAACAAAAAAGTGTTAATTTTATTTTCATAAAGTGGGATTATGAATTCATAAAATTTTAAGTGGAACTTGTTTTTCAAATTTATTTTTCATCTCTAACGAGTATACGTTGTATATAATATACTACACTTGAAAATTTAAATGTCATATGTAAAACCTCTTTAAATTAATTAATTATTAATTTATCGATATAATAATATCTCGCTAAATTAATAAAATATCCCGGTCTCAATACTATTGATTTATAGAGGTTTTACTGTAAATGATGGTTATCATTAGTTTTTGAAAGATTATTGCTATATGGTTGCTGGTATAGACAGTAGTTTTTATTTGCTTTTGAGTTCTGTTGCTTTTTCATATGTGCAGGTTTCATAGATCACAAAAATGTAAGAGTAAGTATATGATCGGAGAAAACAGGGTTCGACATGGTGTTCTAAAATTCACGCGTAAGTGGTCAAAAATCAAATCAAGTATTTATATAACTAATATTTGTATAAATAGAATAGTGATGCTCTGAAAATAGCATGTCCGTAAAAAGTCGAATTTGCTGAAAAAGATAACTCAAGAAGTAGCAACAACCCAGCCATTGGTTAAATGAGAATAAAAATTCCAAATAGTCAATGATACAAATTGAGAACGGATTGTAAAGTTTAAATAACCAAAATGAAACCAAAGGAGTGGTTCAAAATAAAGATGGTCTATCCAAGACAAATAGTAACACCAGACTTACCAAAAAAATAGTGATAGATTACTGTTTGACATGAAAATTAAACTGCAGCACTAGAGAAACAAAACCTACATAGGCCCTCTTAACAAAAAAAGTATATTAAAACCCTTGATCCCATACTTTGCCACAATTTATCAAAACCAAAATATTCAAAGTTAAACAACTATAGTTATAAAGTTACAAAAAAAAAATTAGTACTTACAAAGTTACCTAACCACATTCTATTAACATTAAGACCAACAAACTTGATAGTTAAACAATAGCCAACATGTTAGCCAAACCTTACAACCTTCGCTGCTCATGATATTCTAAACTAAACTATACCAACATTAGGAGATGTGGTTTACAATATCCATACCATGCCAACTTTTAATTTTTTTATTCTTATTGAAAGCAATT
This sequence comes from Artemisia argyi, assembly GCA_030686995.1. Lineage (NCBI taxonomy): Eukaryota > Viridiplantae > Streptophyta > Magnoliopsida > Asterales > Asteraceae > Artemisia > Artemisia argyi. The sequence continues at coordinate 7,653,431 of CM060690.1, forward strand.
TGAGAAAGATGAACTCAATACTGCATAGGATAAAACTTGAAATCAAATATACCTGAACAAATCCAAACATCAACTTTAAAGAATATAACCGTTCTCAGTTCACTCTATAGCTAAACTCATACTATTAATAGGACAATAGTGGTTCCTAACAACAAAATGAATATGGCAGCAAACTATATACTTCATTGGTTGCCCGTTTGTTAACACTACCGCAATTGTTTTTTGCTCTAACTTTAGAAGAAAATTTTAATGGATACTACTTATATGAAACGTTGATTTTTTATTTATTTATTTTTATTTTATTTTTTGGGCTTAGGTTTTATTGTGTATAGCAATCATTTAAGCATCGAAAGGGCGTAATTACATAGATGAAGTATCAAAGAATCAAAACATACCATTATGCGCCTTTCGCAAGATGCAATCAAAATAAGTTACATACTTCAGCCGATGATCCGAGCAACTTGATAGCTTCCTTCATCTCATTCAGTTTAAGTTCATTAGGATTAGCCATTGCTAGTGTATAAAATGATATTGATGGGATAAAGGAACTGAAAATGGTTCTATATATAGAAATTGTTGGAGGAGTCATGAACACACATAAAGAGTAAAAGGTTTCTCACGTTATAAACATAGTAACAGAAAGTAAACATAATAAATTAATGACAAGCCCAAAAGGTAGCATTTTGCTTAACAAAAGATACATTACAAACTATTGATTCAAACCATACTATAGGCTAAACCTTTACAACAAAAGCATCTACTACAACTATTTCACTAGCAAAAGATATATCCCATATCATCGATTCCAACCATCACGCAGGTTGAATCACTACAAAACCGGCACTTCAAGATGCAGCCGGGACTTACAACTAGGTACACACTTGAGCAACTTACATACCACCGATTTAAGCCACTATATAGCTTAAATTGTCACATAAACAACCATTACTAAGGCAGCCACAGGCATGCTACCAAACAACTAAACCTAAACAGTACCATAACATAACACATCATTCTTATCGCATCCCCTAGGTAATCCATAAGAAGAGTAGCAACTCGACCCGTATCAATAGCACTGCGCCCATACAAGCGTATAAGTTGCTCCTCCACAACAATAACTGCACAAAGAAGCACTAAAGTATGAGTAATCAAGACAGAAGGTTCGACTCCTTCAAGTTCCCTAATAAAAACCTGGAGTTGCTGCAAGTACACCCTTTCACACGTAATGCGGCGCCTAGCACTACGCTCCTCGCACAAATTAAGAGCCTTATATCGTTCAAAGGACAAAAAGAATTGTCTCCCCCTATCCTGAGAACGGGCCAACTGAGCTAGCCTATCACTGATCGAAATTATAATGATGATTATGATCTCCAATGATTTTGAGATATCTCATTACTAGAATATATAATGATTACATTAGGGTTACAACAAATAACTAGGCTTTAATGGGCCACTAATAATAAGTCTAATCACAAGCCCTATAACTAAACATTGTGCACAGATGATGTACTACTAATACCCCCCCTCAAGCGTGGAGGAGGGAGACCAACACAAAGCTTGGAGCGGAAAAATTCAAAGAGTGGACGCGGTAGACTTTTGGTAAAGATATCTGCCACTTGATGATTGGATGGAACAAAACGTGTCAGAAGACGTTTGGAGGACACAAGCTCTCTAACGAAATGATAGTCGATATCAATGTGTTTTGCGCACTTGTGAGCAACTGGATTCTGGCTGAGAAAGATTGCACTCTTGTTGTCACATAGCAAGGTTGGCGTGGACGGCATAGAAACATGTAGTTCACGTAGAAGAGAAGTAATCCATACAACTTCCGAAGCAGTGTTCGCTAATGCCCTATATTTAGATTCACAACTGGAACGGGAAACCGTTGGCTGCTTTTTAGCACTCCACGAGACTAAGTTGCCACCAAGAAAAATAGAGTATCCATACATTGAACGACGTGTTTCAGTACATCGGGCCCAATCAGCATCTGAATAAGCTAGAAGCGATGGGTGTACATTGCGGTTGAAAGTAAGACCAAAAGCCAGTGTGCCTTTTACATAACGTAGGATTCGTTTGACCACTTGGAAATGAGCACTAGTTGGAGCATGGAGAAATTGACTCACCTGATTGACCGCGTAAGACAAGTCGGGTCTAGTAATCGTCAGATATTGAAGAGCACCGACCAATGAGCGATAAAGAGTAGGGTCAGAAAAAGTATCTCCATTAGATGTAAGATGAGCATAGGTGGTTAGAGGCGTAGACAGTGGTTTAGAATCAAGAAGACCAGCACGAGAAAGAATCTCATGAGCATATTTTGTTTGACTAAGAAACAAACCAGTATCTGTATATGCAACCTCAAGCCCCAAGAAATAACTTAACTTGCCCAAGTCCTTGATTGCAAACTCCTTGTGTAAACGAGAGATAAACTGCGTAATAAATTTCGGTTGGTTACCTGTAAGAATGATATCATCAACGTACACAAGAAGATACAAGATGCAAGACTCCCGTCTGAATATAAACAAAGAAGTATCGGTACGACTACATGTGAAACTAAGTTGAGTAAGAAATGAACTCAATCTTTGAAACCAAGCTCGGGGTGCCTGCTTAAGGCCATAAAGGGCCTTTTTTAAACGGCAAACATGGTTTGGATATTTAGCATCAACGTACCCTGGTGGTTGTTCCATGAAAACAGTTTCTGTTAAGTTGCCATTTAAAAAGGCGTTTTTCACATCGAGTTGATGAAGGGGCCAATTGTTTAAGACAGCCAATGAGAGAACAATACGAACCGTGGAAGCCTTAACAACAGGACTAAACGTGTGAGAGTAATCCAAGCCTGGAACTTGTGTGAAACCTTGAGCAACCAAGCGGGCTTTATGGCAATCAATGGAACCATCAGATAAATGTTTAATGCGAAACACCCATTTTGATCCGACAACATTTGATGCAGCAGGTTTAGGAATTAATTCCCATGTGTCATTGGTCCATATGGCCAACATCTCCTTATTCATTGTAGCAACCCATTTGGAATTTTTAGCAGCAGACTTGTAGCCTTTAGGCTCTTTTTGAGAAAGAAGAGCAACATGAAGAGCACTTTTGCTAAGCTCAGCGAGATCAACAATGTGTTTTGTTTTAAAAATTCCTGCTCTTGAACGAGTTGTCATAGGATGGGTATTGGTAGCCGGAACTACTGGTGGTGGTGTAGGAGTTTCCGGAGTTGCTAAAGGCGGCGTATGAGCTTGTGGAGGTGGCGTAGGAGCTGCAGCAGAAGGGGCTGGTTCAGCCATAGGTGCAACTGATGGCGAGGAGACGGTCTCAGGACAAAGAGAGCATGGTGGCGATGATGAAGTTTGAGCACTTGAAGGGTCACTGGACTTTGATTGGGTTGGCAGTGACAAGGATGGCTCCTCAAAGTGAGTAAAAAGGAGTTTGCCAAGATTTACTGAAGAAAGTGTCCTGGAAAAAGGAAAATTTGTCTCGTCAAACTTAGCATGCCGTGTAGTATAAAATTTATATGTGGTTGTATCGAGACAACGATAACCTTTATACTGAGGACTATACCCAATAAAAACACAAGCAGCGCTCCGTGGTGCAAGTTTGTGAGCCGAGTAGTTCCTTAAGTAGGGAAAAACTCGACAACCAAAAGCCCGAAAAACATTATAATTCGGTGTGCAATTAAAGAGCAGCTCAAAAGGGGACTTGTCATTCAACACCTTTGTGGGCAAACGATTGATAATATAAACGGCTGAAGTAAAAGCATCAACCCATAAAATTGCTGGAGCATTAGCATTAAACAACATTGCAAGACCTGTTTCTGTGATATGTCTATGCTTTCATTCTGCCCGACCATTTTGTTGCGGAGTATATGGACATGAAACACGATGATGAGTGCCATTTTCAACCAGCAAGGATTTAACCCGGTGATTTAGAAATTCCGTGCCACCATCACTTTGAAATGCCTTTACCTTGCATGAGAATTGTGTTTGAACAAAACTCAAGAAGGCATTAGGAACTTGAAAGAATTCAGACTTATGTTTCAAAGGATAAAACCAAGTAAACCGGGAGTAGTCATCAACAAATATAGCATAATATAAATAGCCATCAGTAGACATAACCGGAGAAGGCCCCCATAAATCACAGTGAATCAAATCCAAAACATGCAAAGAGCGTTTTTCATTAATAGGAAATGGTAACTTCTGACTTTTAGAAAGCTCACATGAAGGGCAAACAGTAGGTCTAGGCAAAACAGAAGTAACAAACAGATAACCAAGTTTATTTAATAAAGAAATTGTGTCAAAGGAAACATGGCCTAAACGAGCATGCCATAGTTCATAGGACACACGAAGCCGATTGGAATTGAGTCCTACAACAAGAGCTTTATGACCTTGTTCTAGCACGTACAATCTGTTTTCACATCTGCCCTTTGCTAGGATGTCCTTTGTTCGTCGATTCTGAATGTTAAAAGTATTATGAGAAAATAAAACATCAACTGGTGAGTCTTCAGTTAACTTACTAATAGAAAGAAGGTTTTTCGTAAGTTTAGGAACAACAAGAACATCCAATAAATCAATATCTTTGGTGATAGAGGCATTTCCAATACGAGAAATATTTAGAATATTACCATTACCAACAATGATGTGATCATTTCCGGTATATGGCATGGATGAATCAAGAGAAGCCGATGAGGTTGCCATATGCGTGGAAGCCCCAGAGTCTACAAACCAGTCTGAAGAGTTGTTGGGAACATTACATTTAGCATGAAATGCTTGAGCCAAATTTGCATCCATAGAAGACCCACGTTGAGCAAAGGTAGAAAGATCAGGACACTTATCAGCATAGTGTCCGGTTTGGCGACAAAGTTGACAGTGGGGTGGGCGGCGACCTCTACCTCGTCCACCAGACCGACCACTACGACCACCACGTGATGGAAATTGTTGGTTTGATGAAGAGGAGCGGCCAGATTCAGCCACGAAAGTAGCCATCGCAGGAGACGATGAGGACCCATGAACTGATTGCAAAAATAGTTCGTGTCCCTCAGCCTGAGATATAAGATCTCGAAACAAGTGACGAGGTTTGACAGTTCGAAGAGCCGTAGAAAAAGTCTCAAACGAAGAACCAAGACCACAGAGAAACCAATGGTTTTTATCAACATCATCAACCGGGTGACCAATTGCAGCAAGTTGATCACAAATTCCCTTAAACTTACGACCATATTCAGAAACAGAAGATGTACCTTTTTGTAATTGACGAAGAGAATCCCGGAGGTTTTGCATACGCTCAAGGGAATCATGGCTATAGGCAGATTCCAATGCACACCATACATCACGGGCAGTGGAGAGACCGATGACTTCTGCCATGGCCTCTTCAGTGAGCGAGGCTTGAAGAATGAGAAGAGCTTTTTGATCAGCTTCCTTCCAAACAACGAATTCAGGGTTTAGAGAAGACTTGTCGGCGACTGTGATGGTGGGTGAATGAGTGTCCAGCGAGCCATCAACATGATCAGTTAACTTCTGATAGGCCAGGAGTGGTAGAATTTGATTTTTCCACAGAAGATAGTTAGTGGAGGAGAGTTTGATGGTAAGCATGTGAAGAATTGTGGAAAGAGACAGGGAAGATTCAGTAGCCATGATAGGGAGAAGAGAATGGCGGCAGTAAAGAAATTAGGGTAGGGAGGTGGGATTGATTAAAGGCTCTGATACCATATAATGATGATTATGATCTCCAATGATTTTGAGATATCTCATTACTAGAATATATAATGATTACATTAGGGTTACAACAAATAACTAGGCCTTAATGGGCCACTAATAATAAGTCTAATCACAAGCCCTATAACTAAACATTGTGCACAGATGATGTACTACTAATAGAAATATGACCATTTGCAGTATGGTTAGTCATGATTAATCAGGTACTCAAAGACAATGGTACAAATGACGCAACTACACAAGAAACAATATTTATAGGCACAAAAGAAAGTAAAAAAACAAGATCATTAATTAATGGATAAGCGAATGCATACCTGTGTCAGATTGGATGGCATCGAAAAAGTGAAAGAATGATGAAGCGCCGCTATTTCAGGGCGTTGGTGAATCTACCAATATGTCAGGAATAATCAGCGTCCTCGAAAGCAAAGCCCACACACCTACTAAATTATCGCTAAGCTTTGGATAATCACGATCCGAAACTAGAATTATCTAAGATATAGGATTTAAATAAATCAGTTTTTTTAACAACGATTTAAATAAATAAATAAACAAAGGTTTTTATTACCCAAAAATGTCCTGCTACATAGTGTGGCCAAAAAAAAAAAAAAAAAAAAAAAAAAAAAAAAAAAAAAAAAAAACGCTAAAAGATAGTAACTAAATCCGATAACAAACGACATAGGCCTAAGAAAAAAAACTTAACTAAATCCGATAACAAACGATATCGAAAAAGAAAAAAAAAAAAAAATATATATATATATATATATATATATATATATATATATATATATATATATATATATATATATATATATATATAGTATTGTATTATACTATTACCTGCTTAGTCATTAGTAACGCCAAAGTAAATGGAGGTACAATAGACCCGTTCAAACAATAAAAAAATGATCCTACATTACGCCTAAAAATATATCCAGTGTAGTTTTTTTACAGAAACTGCCAAGTACAATATGGATCGGGACGTTCCCTGCCGCAACGGGAAATTTTTAGCCGTTTGTACATGACTCTGATAAATGCAGCAATCCGTGAAAGTGGCCAATGCCACAGTTATAATAGATTAATAAATAATATGTACAAAAGACAATACCACTTAGCATTATACACATGTCAAATTATTGGTAAAGGAATTTGATACGTGTTATTCACAATATACATGTATGACACAAGCACATTCCCTTTAGAAACTCTATTCCATCTAATTTATAAAAAAGACACATGGCAACATCTAAACAAAACATACGCATTTTTCTTTAACAGGTAAAAAAAAAAAAAAAAAACTCAGCAAAACTTATTGAATCACAGTCAATCAGTGGCAACGACATGCCTAACAATTTAAGATGAGGTTAGTTTTACGGTGAACAGTTCGTTACTGCTGACTGTGATCTAGTACGCTTTCATTGAAAACAAACCAGCATAAGATAAACCAGCAATCTAAACGTAATATCACACGCAGGTACAGTCGAATGGCTGCTGACCCGCCGCAACGCGACGGCCCGCAGCCGTCCTCGTATATATAAAAAGAGAAAACACATAGCCAGCCCGTCAAACACATAACACATACAGTAGTACATCTCTATCTCTTGTTAATATACATCATACACCTACACATTTAGCAAAACAAAACCAAACACACATCTTTTAAATGTGAGTGGGCTTCGGCCCATGTTAAACCAAACGTACCCTTTAAAATTTTGTGGGCTCTTAGCACATTATACACAACCAAACACAACCCAGTCTAAAAATCAGACAACACACTTTAACGCACAACATACCAACATTTTTACCTTTGCACAACAAAATCAAACATGTCTTTTTGTTTTCGTTAAACCAAGACAAACACACTCTTGATTTTTCTGTTTTTGTACCGAAGCAAAACCAACACCAAAGAGTACGCCCTTGTGTCTCGCTACTCTAACCGAACCAACAAAACACCACACACCCTTGACGACTCGTTGAATTAACCGAACAAGCAAACACCACTCTTGTGGTGTCCTCGTCGGACCAAACACATGAACGAAACAACAAAGTTAACACTTGTAAACAAATCCACAAACAACGACAATCAAAGTAACTTAACTAAGCAAATCCAAATTTAGTCCGAGACTATTCAAAATAAATAAGCAAGTCCAAACCCGAGTCGAGTATAAAACAACAACATCAATTAGTCAAACCCATATCTCAAATCCGGAAACAAATTGGGGTCCGGGTCTTAGCTGGAATAGCCGAATCTTTTCCGGGTATAGCTGAAATAGCTGGGTCTTGACTGAAATTGGCATGTTTTATTCGTATTGCGGTTGTTTACATCTTAAAAGTTGTGGTAGAATAATACAGTACTAATATAAAAGAAATGGTCAAAAGTCCATGTTGGCATCAAAAAATAATTTAGAAGTATTTATTAACCAATAGTGTTAAACTAAAATTTTCTCTAAAACACCAAAACAGATATACCTTCAGGTAGCGTAGAGTTACTCATAATCAATAGTGTTAAACTACCGAAATCAAACATCCCTTTTTTTTTCATATTTTTATAAAAAGAAAGTATAAAAAAATAATTTAGCAGTACTTAGGGCCCGTTTAGTTTGCGAGAGGATTTAGATTTGGATTTAAATTTAGTTTTGAATTTGGATTTGAGTTAATTATTTTAAAATATATGGAGAAAGAAAAAAATTATAAATTATTAAAAATAATTATTTTATAAGGATGATATAATAAAAATAGGAGAGAGACACACACAAAAAAGAAATGGACCCATTAATTTCAGAAAACGTGCCATAGAGGTATACTTTTGAAGAAAGAAAATTTTGTGTATTGAGACCAAATTATTTAGAGTACCTTTTTAACCAAACATGGGTTTTAATATTTGAATCACAAACTCATGTCAAATGACCCAAACAAACGGGCCCTAAGTGTTTGTTTGAGGCAAATGGGTTTAGTGGGTTTGTCAAAAGTAAGCTCACATGAGAGGTTTATAAATACGTGGGCCTATTTTTCTTTTATCTCTTTTTAAATATTATAAATCCTATATTAAATTATAAAAATGATTATTTATTTAATTAAATATAATTTTTATATTTAAAAAATAAAAATTCTCTCCTACATTAAATCAAAACCCTAATCTAAATTCAAATCTTAATTCTAAACCTACCTACAAACCAAATGTGCCCTTAATCAATTGAAGGTGATTTGCACATTAAATAAATTGATGTGACACCGTAATTATGCTGGTATGTTGTAATATATGTGGATTAAAAGTGTCAAAATTATCTTTCCTTAATCAATTCACCCAACTGGAGTAGTTCAAATTAGTTAATGGAAGTCAAGCACAACCAGGAAAATGTCAAAAAAAAAAAAAACAGTCAAACAGTTCACTTTGTTAATGATCTCTGCCGTCCACTTCAATGATCCGAAGTCACACATTCAAATAAAGGGCTAGGATCAATTTTAAGGAAACACAAATATCCAAAAACAAACACAGTTACCCGGTGGTTAAAAGCATTTATCCTCCATTTATATACAGCACCAAAATACACGCAAAACACACAAACACTTTGCCTCTCTAGATCTACCACCACCAGAAATATTTTTCGAAGTTGTCTCAACAGCATGTACTATGTCGACTACGACAATTTACCACCAGCATGTCGCCTTTTTCGTCTCGACAAAAGTGGCTTAGACTACATTCATAATATTCGGTTAGTTAGTCATTCCTTTGAACTTTTGCTTTTGTGTATTTGATATGTCTTGTGAAACCTTCTCATAAGCAGTTGAAGTTTCTTGTTTATGTGTTTTGTTTGATTTGATTGTTTTTGTGAATACAGGTAAGTTAATCCCTAATTATTTGGTTGCTTATTTGATTGCTTATTTTGATTTTTTTGAGTTATTTGCTTACTTGATTGCTTAGTTTACTTGCTTACAATAGTGTAGAATTTATGTATTTTGCTCATGACTAGTTAATTTGGCGATTAAGCTACACTAGGTTTTATTTTGATTGGGCGATTGATGCGTTATAGTTAAAATTGTGCTTGTAATCAAATTACTCCACTACTTTTGTGACAGTAGAATTATTTTGATTGATCTACACTAGGTTTTATCAACAGTATGTTAAGCTGTTTTAGATATAAGTTATACAACCAGAGTATGTTAAGCTGTTTTACAGATAAGCAGATTAGTTAATAAGCAATCCAAAAACTATCTTCTATATTGTGTATCTGATGCAACATAAACTGTTTTTTGTAAATTAAGCATACTGAGCAGCTGAACTAACTTAGTACTAATTAACATAAACCTAAATACCAAATATACGATCATCCGTATATTAACATAAACATAAACCTAAACTGTTTTTGCAACATACCTTTTTGAATTGGTTTGTGGCGTTTGGCACATATCATCCGTATACACAGTTAAAAAAAAAATTAATAATAATAAAAAAATAAACTGTTTTTTGAATTGGTTTGTGACGTTCCAGTTGGCAGGCGCGTGGGGGAGACATATTTCCCCCATGTGTATAAGTTTCTCATTTGGCTATGAGAAAAAAACTAATGTGTTAGGTGTAAACGAGCCGTTGAAGTTAATGAGTGAGGTTTTGGTGTTGTGTGATTTTATATACAAGTGATTACTTTCTGTAGTTTAGGTTATTTTGAATCGTGATTTAATTGATTGAAGTTGTTCCAGCGTATTATTTATTATGAGATGCTTGATCATTGTTTAGGACGTGTTTGCTAGTTACAAGCTGTAAAAGAGGAAGAGTTATGTGTTTATTGAAAAACAGGTTTTCTGCTATTTCTGTTAATTCTGTTATGATTATAGAGTACAGCAATATACAACTCTGAGTATATATAATTGTGCTTTACTCCTTTGTAAATGTCTCGACCATAATTGTGCTTTACTCAATGTCTCGACTAGCAGTGGCTTAAAGACATTTCTAGCCTTTGATGTAGATAATGTCAACATTTGGATGTATGATGGATTGCTTTACAAGCTACATTACTCTTTTATTGTGAAAAGATAACTTTAGGCAGGGTGTAATGGTCATCTGGTTGACAACACGTTGTGGGGTGGTGTAGTAAGGGACTACGCGTCCTAGGGGCTCTTCATCCGTTGAGCCAACACCCACTACACATACTCTTACAAGCTACATATTTCTAAAAATGCCAACAGATTAGTTATACTGCTCCCTACAAAAGAATGTAGTCATTTGTATAGCATGTCTCTAATTTAGAGCAGTGAACCTGTCAACTGAAGCCATCTTGACTTATTAGGTGAGGTCAACATTCTTTTGTTAGCAAACTCCAAGCTTAATTCGTGTTTGATTTTTTCGGACAATCGACGTGAACAAGTCATTCCATACAAAAAGTTTCATTTGTCTCGTCGATGTTATATTATTATATATAGGAGAAAGGAGACCAAAGAGGTCTCACAATTCGCAAACTTAATTCAAGTGAGAGAGTAATGCCGTTGCAATAAAAATATTTTCAAATAGGATTGTATCTTTGCCATGACTGGAAAAGAATGCTGTAAAAGTGGTATACTCTTGTTTACAACTAACTTCTGTAAAACTATGTTTATTAGGAGTCTGTTAGTATCAGCTTTAATAATTATTAAAATTGTGAAAATTATTAAAACCCTAACCCTATTCAATTTTGAACAATTGTTGTATATTGTGATTGATGAATGTGAAAATTATTAAAACTATTGTTGTATATTAAAATTTTGAGCAATTGTTGTATATTGTGATTGATGAATGTGAAAATTATTAAAACTGATACTCTATACTGCCACCAGACAAGAGGCCACCATCTTCAAGTTGGGGGGTCTTACATGCTTCAGGTGCACCAGATTCTAGTGTGCAAAGCATTTGAAAAAATACGACAAGAGCACCAGAAATGGCCCGCCATCCGAATGGCTCTGTTATTACTGTTGCGGATGCTGTCTCTACTCAGAGTGCATCAAACTAATACCAAGATTGAGAAAAGACCTAAAACGAAAACCAAAGCCAAAAGAAAACCATGCTCAAACATCATACTTTGACGACGTGCCAACAAATTTGTTCAAGACCATAGATCACGAGGGCTCCATTGTCAAAACTATGGATTTCATCCGCTTCAACAGACATTGCTTCTTGGTTAGTTCGTGTTATAACTAATAATTAATATGTGTTGTTTCTGATTAAAAAAAATAATTAAATTGTTGTTTCTGCTTGTGCTTGGAATCACTCATATTATCTTTGCCTGCTCTTGACTAATGTTAGATGGAACGAGCAATGGGGAATTACACCTTTGGTATCTTTTATATTTTCGACACTTGCTTTGGACTCAGGTTGGTATCTTTTATTTTTCGATACAGATGTTCCCTTATATAAGCATCCGTCTTTATTCTCGTGCACCTTCTGTTTGTAATAGGCATCCTCCATGAACCGTGCAGTGGTTAATCGTGTCATCTGCCCAGATGGAAAACTTTTTGGTAAAAATATTTTTTTCCGTTTAGTATTACTTAATGTAACTTGTAATTAGTTGGATTTTTTTTTGACATTTACATTCTTATCTTGGAACTTCATTTAGGTGTTGCATACTCGAAGCACTTGGTACACATTTTCTCCTTTTTTGGTGGTGCTGATGTGCATCATCCCCTAGTGGTGTGTAGGCATATCTTCTTTATTCTTCAATTAATATATCTTATCATTAATATTGTCCAACAACTTTTACTTGTTTTGGCTGCACAGATTGATTCTCATGTTGGCATCAACGATATTTGCTTCATGAACACCAATACTTTTTTGTCCTGTGGCGATGATAGACTGATTAAGGTCTGACTAAAACTCCTGTTAAATGATACGCTTTTGGATTTCTTTTTCTTTTTTCTTTCTGTATTAACAGAAAACATTCTACAGGTCTGGGATGCAGTAGCAGGGACAAAACTTCATACTTTTGAGGGACATGAAGCACCTGTTTATTCTGTGTGTCCATGTTTCAAGGATAGTTGTGAGGTATATATAATCAGATATATTGCCTTTGAATGTTTCTGGATTTTGGGTGGTCTTTCCTTTTCAGAAAATGTTAATAGTAAAGAGTATTTTCTGTTTGCTGAGTATTCGTTGAAACTGTAATGAACAAACTCACTCATGATTAATAACTTATTATTTTTCTCTGGACCAGTTCTTCTTGTCATCTTCAAGTGACGGAGTTCTCAAACACTGGGATTACCGTCATAAGGCCTTAATAGCCGATGATAATGCTCCTGGGCATTCATCAACCACTATGGCATATAATGGTGATGGAACAAGGTTAGAGAAGTTGTTGCTTTCACAATTTTACAAGGTTATGAGGTTCAATATCTAGTCACTATCTATCTGACGTTATTTGTACAACTAACAGGCTATTTCTTAGTGGAACGTATGAAGACGGGGAAGCATATTTACTGGAATACGACTTCAATTTAAAAGGAGTGAGGAGAAGATATGATTGTTCTTGGAGTCATCAACCATTTGGCCAGTTTGATACCACCAAGAACCGGTTTCTTGCTGGTGGCGGCGATCGATCCATGGTAAATGTTTGGAACATGGATCAGACAGCACCAATGACTGCCATCGGGCCTGAGGGGTTAACGGTATGAATTGATTCTTTGGTTTTGACTTTGTTCACTTTTGGGAAAAATAGATGGATTGGGCAGTTAGTTAACACTGAAACATAAATATAGACGGGACACGCACGCGGCACACACACACACACATACATACATACACACATACCTACACACACCCGCTTGAGGCAGCCCCCCTACCCTCATAACCCGCCGTGGCGGGATTGGGTATTGATGTTGTATATTGAAATGGGCCTACTCGGGAACACCATTATTCCAGAATTCTTGTAACCTGTATCTGGGTAATAATCTTTTGTTCATGGAACAATAGTTTAGTATATTTTATGCATTCAAATACCATTTTGGTGACTTTTAACCCGTTAAACAAGTTCTTCAAAGCTCTTTTTTGATTTAAGCTGTTAGAGATGAAAGTTAACCTAAATTAATCTAGTCCTTATACAAATGGATCCAAATGTTTAGTATTCAAAAGTAAATGGATTTTTGGCTCTTGATGTATGCGCAGGCTTATTGTTGCAAATTCAACAAGAATGGATCTTTGCTGGCCGTGTCTACGGATAATTTGATTCTGATTTATGGGACTGCTGAAGGGGAGAAACTTCTAGACTGCATGCGGTTCCCAAGCTCTGCTATAAGAAGACTTCAAGAAGAACTATCTTTGAAAAATAGTCGTATGACGGAATTAAAAAAAGCTCTTGAAAAGATGGAAGTAGAGCGAAAATTGCTTACAAATAGAATCTTGGTAAGAAATATCTTCAAGTTTTTTTTGGATATCATGTTTATTTAAGGGCATTAAAAAGTCAAAACACTAATAAAAAAAAGCATCTTTAACGGCAGTAATGTAATACCTTTGTGCGCCCAAAAGGATTTATTACCTTCAATTCAAAGTTTTCAAAACATGGAATTTTCTTGGGCTGCCCATAAATGGTAGTAGGACATGAGAAAACCAACTGCACACAAAAGAATCAAATGTAAGTAGGGGGAAATAGGGTGTCCATGATGAATAACTTAGATATGAATATCATAAAAAGAATCCTCATTAATCACAAGCTGAGATTAGGTCACGACAACTCTGTTAATCTAGCATTTAGGATGGACCAGAAGACAATATTTCAAACCATTCATATATTAGTACGAACCTTCTTGTAGTTGTATTTAGCCATGACTTGGTACAGAGTGATATTGATCTAATCAAGTTATCATCAAAGTAATTGAATTGGTGAGCCATGCTTTCACCCACAGCTTTGAGCCCCCATAAGTGTATGACATCATCAAACCTAAATTACATGCTTTCACCCACAGCTTAAAGTCAATGATGTATTATGTATTCCCCTTACGAGTTTTTCTTTTTTGTTTTTTTTGTGTGTGTGTGTGTCTGTGTGTGACAGGAATTGCAAGGAAACATACGGGTGTTCTGTCGGGTTAGGCCACTTCTGCCTTCAGATGGAAATGCAAATCTAGAGTTTCTCAAAAAGAGAGTACTTTTTGGGGAATCAATCATTTTGCAAGAAAAAGGTAGTGGTCTATATTCTATTAATTAAAACAAGTCAACGTTGATATGTGTTATATAATCACCCTTTCATTTGTTGAACAGGGAAAATGCCTATATCAAATAAGTTTGATAAGGTATTTTTAGAAGATTCGGGGCAAGAAGAAGTCTTCACAGAAATGGCAGATATGGTCCAAGGTGCCCTAGATGGTTTTAAGGTGTTTTGTACTTATTATTTTTTTTTTTTTCTTTTAATTGTCTTCCCTTCTTTGGATTTTCAGTTTAGAGAGAATTTCATATATGTCCCTCTTTTGCTTAAAAAATCACTAAAAAATATGTAATTTTGAAGCAAAAGATGGACATATATGAAATTCTCCCTTAAATTTATAATTGTTGTAAAATCACACAAACTACATTTGATATATTATTAGCTAATTTTTTTATTAAAACGCTTGTGCCTCTAAAAAGTAGCTTTCTAGCCATATTAAGTACTACTTAAACTTAACTACTTTTGCAGGTCTCACTTTTCTCATATGGACAAACAGGCTCGGGAAAGACCTACAGTATGGTAGGCAAAGAAGGCGAGAAAAGAGGAATGATACCGCGTGCTATTGAAAAGATTTTTGAGCATGGAGAAAAAATGAAAAATTTAGGATGGACCTATAATTTTAAGGTTTGTAATTGAAATTCTCCTCTCCTCATATCTATTTTTATTTTTAATAAATTATTACATGCTTTTGTTGGAAAAACCTCGACAACAAACCAGTTTGGTTGGATCCTTTGATTTTACAAAGATGAAAAAAGTACACAAGGATAAGAAAATGGGGGCATGTAAAATAGAAGGGTCCAGAATCGGAAGTCCCATGTTATGATGTCGTGATGGGTTGGTTTCTTATTTAGTGTTTTAGCTTCCTAACAGTGTTTTTCTTTCATACCTTTTCTGTGTTTGGGTTTCTTGTTTCTTTATATTGTCTTTTTTGGTCTTATATTTTCCTGTGCTTTTTCCTCTTTTTATTTTTGTGATGGTTCTTTTTCTTTCGTTAGGTGGTGTAATCCTGCCTTGTAAATCTAGATCGAGTGTACAATAGTCTCGTAGGAGTTATTGTTTTGTGGTTTGTACTTCGACAAACGAGCTAGAAAAGCAGGGTGGGAGATAAGGTGTTTGCAATACAGGTTTCTTTCAAGGTTTTAAGATCAGATTAGTTGTTTTACTGTGTTTACTGGCTTGTGGTTTGTGCCTTTATTCCATTTGAGAATTTTATACTCTCATGTGTGTATTGGTTGGCAGTTGTCAAAATCACTGTTTGGTGCACATATATATTTGGTTGTATAAGTCTAGTGACAGCCATTAGTAGTTGAACTTCAGGATGGTATCTTTGTCTTAGTTTTATTTTGTTTTTGGGTCTCATCCTCGTTTAATTAACTTGTTAATTGTGGTGGGGCGCCATATATTGTATCTTTTTTCTTTTGTGGTTCCTTAAATAATGTTGCCTTTCTAAAAAAAAATGTCTTGCCTTCTCTAAAAGAAGTACATTTTTTTATTAATTGTTTTCAATTATTTTTTTTGTAGGTATGTATGATTGAAATTTACAGAGAAAAAGTGTATGATCTTCTTAAAGAAGCAAGGATGTCAAAAGTCGGTGATAAACGAGAGCCGTTAGACATTGTGAATTTTGGTCTCCCGGAGTCAGTTTTTGAATATATTGGAAGCAAAGAAGAATTTCATGAATACCTAAATATGGCAAAAGAAAGAAGGTCTTCTTGCTCGACACAAATGAATGAAGAATCCTCCCGTAGTCATTTTATTATCACTTTGAGTTTGCACGGTCAAAATGGGGTAAGGTTAATTTTGGAAAGTTAACCGTTTGTATGGGTATTATATCTTGTGTCTACATTCTGCAACCTTTCTAACTCTCTGCAATTTGGTATTCTGATGATAAACTTTTTATTGTGATTTTAGACCACAAAAGTGCAAGGGGTGTTAAATATGGTCGACCTTGCGGGCACTGAACGGGCTTCCAAAACTGGCTCAACGGATTCTCAGCAACAAAAGGAAGCAATTGTATGACGTTAAACGAGTTCTTTGTTTTCTTGAGTTTTAAATTGTTTGTGGGTTTAAGCGTTAAGTGTGATAAATTAAAGAGTAAACTGCAAAATATCCTTTCGGTTTCTATAATTTGACACCAAGCATCTCTTGCTGATACTATTTGACAAGTATCATCATGTGAGCTATGTTCAAAGATCCCTGAAAAGATCCCTTTTTTTACTTGTTTTTTGTGAAATAAATATTTATGAAGCTTTTTTGGTTTTGTATGAATCTTAAAAAGTGGAAGCAGTTCTTTCACATTATTTGTAGAAAACCGAAACCCGGGAATTAGTGCCAACTTGCTCTAAACGTATATATATGCAGCAGATCATGCAGCTACTGAGGTATCTGCAATAGGAAGAAAAAAAAGACAATAGATAATTTATACCTGAACCTGTATATATTATTGTGTAATAGACTAATAGTGTGATAGCTATTTGCAATACATTAGGTGCCTTTGCCTATTATAGTAGCATGATTAGAGTGTTGCAGCATCCCTTATAGAGTTCAAGGGAATTAAGTAGCTCGACTCTTTTCAGAATTAACTACTCTGTATCTTAGGTTCCCAACTTTAGTTTTTTTGTTAAATACTCTCTCATACACAGAAAATCTTACACGATGAGAATTAACATCTTAAAGGGTGTTTGTTTTAGCTTGTTTATGGGCTTATTAAACTTTGAGAAGCTAATAAGCTCAGAACTTAGAGCTTAGGCTATGAGCTTATGGCTTATTTAAATTGATAAGCTCATGAGCCCAATATAGCTTATTAGCTTTTTTAAAGCTCAATAAGCCCATAAGTCAGCAAGAAAATAAGCTTAATCCACTGCCAACTTAACCATCGATAAATTAAAACTTTCACATCAATAACAAATAAGCCACTAAAAGTTTGGCCATCTAAAGTCTAGTGTCAAGCAGGCATACCTTCTTTATCCCAATCATGTTCAATCTATCATCATTTCCAATGGCAATGACAGCATCCACGACCATCTTTGCAAAAAAGTCTCTCTCCTCCGATTAGCTTTGATGAAAGCGTCGTAGCAGCACATTTAGCTAATAAGTTTCTCTTTTCATCTAAACTTTTTCCCTCGATACTTGCAGCCAATTCTTTAACCTTGTCGATCGCCTGTACCATTAAGCCTACCTCAGAAATTAACATATATCTCACACCTAAGATACAATACCAATAAAATAAAATAAAAATCTACCTTACTGCAGCGGTTCTGTAACTTCGTATCAAATTTTGAGGATGAACACCATCTTCAATAAACGGTTTAGCCTCTCTCAAAAACTCACCAGCAAGAAGAACCACAGAAGTAGTTCCATCAATCTGCACATAAAAGAAAATAAGAGAGTCAACTTTTAGTCCGCAACTATATGAGGCGCAACTCTAATTTCTGTTATGTACCTAATGATCTATGAAAAGAAAACCTAAAGTTATGTACAAGAGTAAAATAGTCGAGCATATATTAAGTCCAAAAAATCTTATTAACGTTCTGATTCAGTGATGCATGATCCCACACATTTATCATCCGTGTTTGAATCTCAATACAGGAACAAAATTAGCTAATGAGTTTTTGATGAAAATCTTATTCACAGCCAAATAAGCAAATAAACATAATGAGTTTGTTCCTATCCAAGCCCACAAAACTACTTTATTTGTTTCATCAAAACGCAATTAGCATATACATATTTTAACAATTAATATTCAGCAATCAATATTTCACACTTCGCCTTAAACAATCCTCATTCATACATCATAACTAATAATCAATAAACAGCAACAAATACAATAAAAATAAAGCTAACCTTCTTATCGTTGATCTCGCTAGATGCCTAGGCTGTAAGCCTGTAACCATGTCTTAACCTCATCTTTGTACCTTTGAAGCTTCTTAATCTCCTTCAAATCAGCCTCGTATACCTCCCATGCCTCATGCAACTCTGTCTTCCTTGCTGCTGGCCTAGCCAACAGTCGGTTCTTTGTTTTGCTATCTAGTACATCCACATCATGTCTCCTACCTTCTCCTGAAAAATAGCATAAAATTCAGTGAGGTAATACTTTCAACAACCGAACATCTTTTTTTCTGTCATGATGACAACTTCACAGTTAGCTTGAGTTTCAAGTTAAATATAGAATACAATAGATGCCCAGAAACCAATTCTGCAGTCGGTTTCAAGAATGTGATATTTTGTTAGATATGCTATCAAGGAAGGTTACGCCAAACAACACGTTAAACAAATTCTTTTCAAACTCCAAACAGCCCAAGAAAGGTGCTTCAAACAATATGGCCATGAACCCCAAAAGAATCGATCTTTTATAAGCTCAAAGATACGGAAGTTATCAATAAAAATTCAGCTTTTAAGCAACCTAACTAAAACCCGTAATTCCAAAAACCCACAAAATTAAACACAAACACACAAAAACCCCTTAATTAGCACAAAATTATAACCAACAATTTACCACACCTCAATTTCAATACCCAAATTTCGATTTAATCAAAGTCTAAAAAAAAACCCCAATTAAATATTCCAAATTTAAAAAATAAATTAAAAATTAACTAACCATATTGATTTCTGGATCTGTTGCTGCAAATTAGTAGATAAACAAAAAAATGAAACCGTTTAAAGAGATTCGTTTACCATATTGAAACCGATTAGCATGATACTTCTCCATCTTGATGTGTAGATCTGTTGTAACCTTTACTTCAGATCTTTAATCTTGAATTTAAAAATATGGAAAATAGATTTAGGTAGAATAAGTTACCTGAACTGAAGATATTCAAGATGGTTTTGATCTTGGATAAATGGGGGTTTTGCATATCATGTTTATGCATGCACAAACATGATCTTCCACGGAGCTGTGAGTGTGTGTCTGTAGTCTTCTTTAGATAAAACATGCAGATTTCCCATGCTTCAGTACACATTTAGGTAACACTTGTATGGTTAATATTCAATTGTACACGCGTTAGGTCTGCTATAGGTAGATAATGAGGATATTAAGCGTATTACAACACTCATTAGGGAAAACCATACACGAATAGTTACAGTAGCAAAGTTTGTAAGCCAATGGGCTTATGCCAAAGAGTCCAGGAACTATTATTTTTGCTAATGACAAAATCTCCACCAATGACGTGCAAGATTACCAAAAAACGGGGACCTTGAGATTCTTAGTAACTGCCCTTTCTTTTTTCTTTGTTAGTATATATTATAATATGTTTTTATTTCCATGTTAAGCAGCCATACTTATCTTCAGCAAGGTCAAAAATGCTGATGATGGTGAACGTAAGTCCCGCATTATCGTCGGTTTCTGAAACAATGGAAGCTCTTAGGGTTGCTGAGTGGGTGAATAAATGCACCCCTGCCCCTAACCCAAATACCACAAGCCCGAGAAAAACCCCAAGCTCAGCCCCAAAAGATAAACATCAGCCAAAGACTACTGTCAAGCCACCAATGTACTACAGTCAAAAGAAGCCTTCCAGCCAAACGAGACTCCGATTGGACGGACAGGGACGCTGAATTACCTGATCATTTTCAACCATTATTAAGACAATTGCAGTTTGGAAGAAATGTTTCTAAGATGATTTGATTGTGCTTATCTGTGTGACACCCACCTGTCGTAATCTCATTGGCACTTGCAAGCCACACAGAATACGTATTAGATAGTAATTACTAATTAGGATAGCAATTTGGTGGTATCATTCATTATACATACATGTTACTTTTCAGCACTGGATTCAGTTGCGACGAGTTAAATTTCATATCCATATATTCTTTTTGTTTCACGACAGGCTTTGTTCTGTATCTTATTTTGCCTCATGTTGGGTCTGTGTTCCATTCATGTCTTTTGAAACGTGGTTTGTTTTATTTTGATCAGTTGGTCATAATTTTTTTTCTTTGAAACTTTTATAGATAAAAGTTTAGAGAGAGTTTTTTCAGATTCATGTGTGGGTGTGTGTGTGTTTTTGAGCAAACAGATTCATGTGTTTGGAAATGTGTTTTTGGCTAGCAAGTGTTCTTGGGTCAAAAGAATAATAAAATGATAGGAAAATTAAAAGGAAAAGAGGTTGAAGATGAAAGTGTATAAAATAGGGTTGAGCAAAATCACCAGAAAACCGACTCAAACCGACAAACTGACCGAAATCGACCTGAACCCAACTGTACTTATTTTATTTGGTTTGGTTTTCGGTTTTGTATAATTATTTCGGTTTTACTCGGTTTAGTTTAGGTTCGATACGAGTCAACGCACACTTACGGTTCGAACTAGGTAAACCAACTTGAACAAATCTTATTTGGTTTGGTTTCGGTTTTGATAGTTTTTATTCGGTTTGGTTCTCGGTTAACTTTTTACCCTTTCGGATCGAGTTGGGTTTGGTCGGATTTAACCCGTTTACATTGATAAATAAACTAACAAAATGTTTTACATTGATTTCATTTTAGAAAATCCATTATTTATACTAGTCATATGAATCGTTCAAATTATTTTCTTATTAACTGCTTTGTGTTGAAAAATCTTAGTCGGTAAAGTAACTTTGACCAACAATAAACACAATTATCTATGTAACATTAAACACAATGAATCCGGCAGGCAGGATCGATTGAGAAAAAATCTTCATCAAACCAAACTTAAACAAGCTTATATTATCTTTCATATTTAAAATTTTGAAACTTATAACTTTGATATTTTACAGTTTTATGTTTTTCTCTTACGCAAAAACTTGGTCCAATACAATAAAATGCCGTAAAATACAAAATTTTGTAACGTAACATAAAAAAATGAAAATAACAGTCGATTAATCTCAGACCTCGAAATAGTTTTTCTTTCATTTAGATGATGTTATACGAAGTAGCTAATTTTATACATTGATGATCTTTTCCTTCCGCATCAAGCTGCCCCGACTAGATGGATCAAATACATCCCTATTAAGATTAACATCTTCGCTTGGCGAGCTTGGCAAGATTATTTACCGACTCGAGTTAATCTGATTCTCAGAGGCATCACCATTGAGTCGTCTCTTTGTCCGGTTTGTTCAGTCTACGAGGAAGATGTTTGCCACATCTTATTCCGTTGTGATTTGGCTCAGCTTGTTCTTCGTCGCATATGCAGATGGTGGGGCTTAGATCCTCATGACTGGTCATCGTTCCAAGAGTGGCAGTCTTGGATTCTTTCGATTCGGTTATCCTCTAAGGTCAAAGCTATGTTGGAGGGAGTGTTCTTCGTATCTTGGTGGTTTATCTCGAACTTTAGGAATCGGATCATTTTTTAAGAATCTCCTTCAAGACGTTCTGAGATTTTCGATGCTATAGTTTTTTGTGCTTTCAATTGGTGTGAAAGTCGTTGTCATACGATGTTTTCTTGGGACGATCGGTTAAAAAATACCCAATTTATTTCCTTGTAATTGTTTTCTAGCTCCGTGCTAGCTTAATAAAATTTCGCCGTTCAAAAAAAAAAAAAAAAAAAAAAAAAAAAAAAGAGTTAACTACATTTTTGGTTCTTGTGGTTGTATCAAAATCCCACTTTTTGTTCAATTTTTAAAACACATGCGATTCCAGTCCTATAGTTTGCGTTTTGTTCCACTTTTGGTCCAATTTTCTAACGGAGTTAGTTTAGTCGTTAAGTCAAATTGTAAAGTGGCAACATTAGTCCTTTAACTTAATGGTCGTTTGCAACGTTCGTCCATTATACCAAAGATCGTTTACAATGGTTGCACCGTTAGTCCTTTCAGTTAGTTAGTCTTTTAAAAAAAAGAGTTAACTACATTTTTGGTCCTTGTGGTTACCGGGTGTAACGATTTCGGTCCAATAGTTTGAAAAGTAACGGATCCAGTCCAGAATCCGACGACCGTAACACTTTTGGTCAAATTTTTCTTTGATTGTTAGTTTGACCTGTTAGAATGAGTAAAGTTACTAAAATACCCACGTCTTATGAGAGGAAATGACTAAAATAACCTCCCATTCATTTTTTTTTCTATTATTATTATTATTATTAAAATTAAATCACTTTCACTAACACATACAATTCACCTCACATGTACTTCCAGATCTAGCATTACAATACCATTCATTTTTTTTTTCAAATTCATTTTATACAACATCAAATCCAATTCATTTTCAACAAACAAAAACCAAAATTCAAACAAATCTACCATCTTTATCTTTTTCTTCAAACTCATCAAATCAATAAAAAAACCCAATTCAAACAAAACTACCAGAAGTTAAACTAAAATACCATCTTCTTGTTTAATCATAACCATTTTTCTCATCACCACCATCAACCTCTTTTTTCTTAAACACATAACCTTAATCTCATCAAAACCCAAATCAAAGCCTTTCATTTAAAACACATCCTTCAATCTTCTTAACCCAACTAATCAGTGATACCAAACACAAGACTATGGTGGTTGTGATGGAATCTTTAAATATATATCAAAAAAACCTTACTCATTTTTCTGTAAACAAAAAAACACCAAAAAACCCATCTCGTTCAACCAACAAAAACTTTACTCATTTTTCTTCGATTTATTCACATACAAAAAAAAAAATCAAAAATTAAAACACAAATATACACTCGAAGCTAGCACTAAATCTGGTGGTGGCGGTGCCCGAGGTGGTGGGCGGATGGTGTTTGGTAGTGGGTTGGTGGTAAGGATGGTGTGTGGTGGTGAGTAAGGTGGTTGAAGGCAAGATTCCGGCGACGGTGGTCGGAGGTCGTGGTGGTCGGCCAGTGGTGAAAAGGATGTGTTTTAGTTTTGTTTGTGTATGAAGAAAATAGATAAGGTGTGTGTGGTATGGAATCTTTAAATATACCAGCTGCCCGCGCTATGCGGGGCGGATTGTTGGGGTGAAGAGGAGGGAGGTGGGGTGGTGGAAAGTGGTTGTTGGGGTGGTTGTTGAGGTGGTTATAAATTGTTGAGGGTGGTTGTTGAGGTGGTTATAAATTGTTGGGTGTGGTTGTTGAAGTGGTTATAAATTGTTGGGGTGATTGTTAGGGGTGGTTGTTTCTATAATTAGTAAGTAAAAGTCTGAATTTTTAAGCTTTTCTAATTATAGAATAGTACCAAATACATTATATAGTAGTATAGATATCACAAAGTTTATAAAAAGAATAAAAATACACTGTATACAGTAGTATATCACAAAGGTGAGTGAGTGGTTGAGTCAAAAATGACCGAAATACCCTTCCTTTTAACGGTCAAACTAAGTCTGACTAACGGTGTTAGTAAAAATGGACCTAAAGTGTTACGTGTCGTCGGATTCTGGACTGGATCCGTTACTCTTCAAACTATTGGATCAAAATCGTTACACCTGGTAAACTACAAGGACCAAAAAATGTAGTTAACTCTTAAAAAAAATCGAAAAAAAATTAGAAAAAAATGATTTTTTTTTGGAATTTTTTTTTTCAAAAAAAATAATTTGAAAAAAAAAAATAATTTGAAAAAAAAATTTATAATAATTTTTTTTCTTAAAATTTCAAATATAAGTTTTTGTTAAAAAAATTCTTAAAAAATTCTAATTTTTTTTTAAATGTTTTTTATTAAACAAAATTTTTTTCTAATTATTTTTTTTGGAAAATTTTTTTTTCGTTATTTTTTTTTTAGAATTTTTAAAGAAAAGGTTTTATTAGAATTTTTTTTTCAAATTATTTTTTTCGAAAAAAATTTTTTCCTGCCAAATTTTTTTTTAGAATTTTATTCGAATTTTTTAACAAAAAATTTTATTAGAAATATTTTTTTCAAATTAATTGTTTCGTCAAAAAAAAAATTTCTTATAATTTTTTTAACAATAACTTTTATTAGAATTTTTTTTTCAAATTAATTTTTTTGGAAAAAAAAATTTCGTCAAAATTCTTTTTTTGAATTTTTTTCGAATTTAAAAAAAAAAATTATTAGAATTTTTTTTTCGGATTATTTTTTTTTGGAAAAAAAAAATTCCAAAAACAAAAATCATTTTTTAAGTATTTTTTTTTTCTAATTTTTTACGATTTTTTTTTTAGATTTTTTTTTAAAAGACTAACTAACTGAAAAGACTAACGGTGCAAACATTGGAAACGATCTTTGGTATAAAGGACGAACGTTGCAAACGACCGTTAAGTTAAAGGACTAATGTTGCCACTTTACAATTAGACTTAACGACTAAACTAACTCCGTTAGAAAATTGGACCAAAAGTGGAACAAAACGCAAACTATAGGACTGGAATCGCACGTGTTTTGAAAATTGGACCAAAAGTGGATTTTGATACAACCACAAGTACCAAAAATGTAGTTAACTCAAAAAAAAAAAAAAAAAAAAAAAAAAAAAAAAAAAAAAAAAAAAAAAAAGTGAAACTTCTTGTTTTCAATATTTGACTTGTTTAATAGTCAAATATTTCATATACATGAACCGTACGTGTTTGCTCTATGAATAAGTAGTAAATAAAAGTCACTTTTTATCTCTAAACTTGTGATCAATTCAAATACATGTATGTTATCTTTTGAACATATATGTTTCGTAGTTTTACAAAATTGAAATCACTTCTTTTGACATATTCGCTATCCCATATCGTAAAAAGATTGAAAGAAATGTTTGTTTACATACTCGGTTGATAACAACAACATTTGTCGTCTAATAAACTTCATTTGAATATATTATAACTAATATGTTCAAATTACTTTTGTTGGACTTTTTACACTAACATTTTAAATGGTATTTTTTTTCTTATTTTTTCATTCATTTTACTTGCTATGGTTACGGTTTAACTTAAAATTTTCCTTTACAGATAATTATATGTTTGCATTTTACAGAATTTATATTACCATGACAATAAAATGTTTATCTTCAATGTATCGACACAATATATCTTTAGCGAATTCTGCCTCATTTGACACTTTAACTCATACTTTCGTAACATAAAAATAATAGATGATTTTTTTTATTTTTATTATTATTATTTATTTTTATTATTTTTTTTTTTTAATTCAAGTTTTCTAGAGTAGGCTAGTGAACATAAGGTTTTACTAATGACATCCTTAAAGGTTGTGGTTAAAAGTTTAATATTTCTTACATAATAGCTAGTGAAATGATTCTTAGTCAGGGCCGTCCCGTGGATTTCGAAGGCCCTGTGCCCCGATACAAAGTAGGCTCTTCAATAGAAAATTTTAGCTGCGTTATTAAGAAGCTCTAAGTATAAAAAAAAGGCCTAAAAGTAAGCATATCACAATATGCTAATAAATCTGCACCCAAAAAAAAAAAAAAAATCCGTATGCTAATAAATATTTTCAGTTTAGATCCATTTCTCAAAATCCCAATAGGGTTGCATAATATTATTTTTTGAATCCTATAGATATTGATTCTAATATAACAATTATATCACATAATATTAATCTCTATGTGCTCTTACAATTTATATTATAAACTTATAAAGTCTCAAAAACATGGAAGATGGAAACAAATACGAGTACTAGACCAAAACGAACGTCGAATAAATAAAAGAAAGTCACGTCTTCTATTGTTTTATCAAAAAACAAATTGGACTGGGCTTGCTGCATTAAGTTAGGCCTTATAACACTTCACTTGTTTGATCAAAATTTGAGGCCCCATTGTGATATTGTGATATTGGGCCCTGTGCATTGATCACTCTGCACAGGCCCATATCCGGCCCTGTTCTTAGTGAAAGACATTTAAAAAAAAAATTGGATAAAATCGCTAGATATATGCCACTCTAACCTCTGTAAGCCTTCTTTTTTGTTCTTTCTAAAGATGTGATCAGCTCATAATCCTCATATACATATAGGACTAATAGGAGTATTAGTTGTAGTTATGTTTTGTAGTTATACATATTAACGTGAAATCACTTCTTTTAACATATTAGAAAGTGGTATGTTTTATGCATGTTGGGTTGAATTTGTGTCCCACATCGGAAAAAGATTGGAAGACATGTATGTATATATTGTTTGGTGATTGCAACAAAAAATAAGTTTTTGTGTTGTTTTTAAGTGTACATTGTAACAAAGTTGTTCACTTAAACACCAAGGCGAAGAAAAAAAAAACGCCTAAGTAGTTAAATGGTTCATTATGTGAATTCGGAGAAATGCTTTATATATATATATATATATATATATATATATATATATATATATATACTATCTATAATAGAAAAATGGTCAAAAGTGAAATGTTGAGTTTTCAACAATGGTCAAATGAGAGAGAAAGTGAAATGTAATTAATACTCTTATTAAAACACTCCAATACTTAAAAGTACAATTATTTATTCACATTGTACAACCAAATTAAAGCATATCTATCAAATTAAATACAACCAATTCAAACCCAAATCGGGTTGACCCGGGACGCTTCAAACCCGGCGGGTTGACCCAGTTTAATTTGACCCGTTTTCGACCCAACCTAGCAAATTGACCCGGTTTAAATACAATCAATTCAAACACAAATCGGGTTGACCCGGCGGGTTGACCCAGTTTAATTTGACCCATTTTTGACCCAATCTAGCAAGTTTACCCGGTTTAAATCGACCCATTTTCCGACTAGAACGGTTTCAACCGATTGAACCACCCGGGTTTCAAAACATGATCCATTACTTAAAAGTACAATGATTTATTTACATTGTACAACCAATTATAAACGTATCTACCAAATTAAATACATCAAATTAAAACACAAATCGGGTTGACTCAGGACGCTTCAAACCCGTTTTTCGACCGGAACGGTTCAACCAGTTGAATCACCTGGGTCGAACCGGGTTTCAAAACATTATGTTTAATTCTCAAATCTTCAAACTTTTATTATTTTTCGTTTATAACCTATAAACTTTTTTTATCAATAAACTATCTGTCGCTATAAAATCCCGTTGCTATGCACGGGTACTCGTCTAGTATATATATATATATATATATATATATATATATATATATATATATATTAGAGTAAATTGCAAAAATCGTCCCTAAAGTTTGGCCCGTTTGCATGTTTCGTCCCATACATTTCGAAACTGCAAGGATCGTCCCTAAATGTTACCTTTGGGGCATATATCGTCCTTTTTGGGCATATATCGTCCCAAATATTTTGAAATGTTAGGGACGAAACATGCACATGGGCCAAACTTTAGGGACGATGCATGCAAATCGGCCAAACTTTAAGGACGATTCTTGCAGTTTCAAAATGTGTGGGACGAAACATGCAAAATGGCCAAACTTTAGGGACGATTTTTGCAATTTACTCTAATATATTAGTTGGAACTAGCTATAAGTTTGGGGCAAAAAATTAAAATAGAAATAGAAATCGATTTGATGGTTGTTGCTTACAGTATTTTGTAACAAAACAAGATGTAACAGTGCAGCCGGCCTTATGATCAAACCGTAGATGCATATATATGCAAAAAATGTGTATTGATCAAAGAAATATCATGAAAGCTTGTGGATCCCATTTTTTGAAAATCTTTTTAATAAACCACGTCAATTGTCGAGCCATAGAATTGGGCTAATAACAAAGCATGCTACATTTAGCACAGGCTCTTGCTTCCCATCTGATATTGATGTATACTTTTGGCGTTGTGTGTATAAGTTGAAATAAATATATCATCTAAGAAATGTATGAGTATAAATACGTACATGCATGCTGCCTCGTCTCGTTGCCAAAAGTAAGGAACGTCGTGACAACAACTAGCTAGCATAATCGATAAGATATGATGAAGTCAATATTCATTTTCATCATCGTCTTATCCATACTCTCAATTTCCTCAAGCCAATCCGCAACTCCTGTTCAGGCACCAATTACTATATCTTGCCCGCCAACCGTGGCAGTGGCGGGGGTATAACTTTAGCCGCTGGAAGAGACGAACCATGCCCATTTGATGTCGCACAAGAAAATAACGAACTAAATAACGGGTTACATTGGCCCTTTGACTCCGCCAACCCCAACAAAGAAAACACTATTTACGAATCCACGTATCTTAACGTTAGGTTTTCACGTCCCGGTCAATGTCTTCCAAACCCGGTTTGGAGGTTCGAGTATTATGAAGAAGGAAGGATCGTGTCTAGCCATGGGATGGTAGGAATTAAAGCCCGGGCAAGGAAACAATACGTAATTGGTTCAAGATACAAAAGTATGAGGATCACTACAAGTTCATCTACTACCCTTCGTGCCAAGATTGTCGACCATATTACGCGGATATTGGATCTACTATTGCCAAAATTGGACGTAGAGTTCTTGTTCTAAATAAAAAGCATCTTAAGGTCAAGTTCAAGAAAGCAAAATGACCTTTTATGTGTTACTTGTTCTTTTATGTGTTTGTGTGAATATATATAACTATGTTCACATAATCAAGTTCATACACCTTTTACACAAACATTTTGAAAAGTATTTTTATTTTTAATTTTTTATTTTATTTTATTTGTGAAGGTTACGGTTTAACTTAAATTTTGACTTATAATTATACTAGTTTTAATGTTTGTGCACTCACCGATGTTTGAAACCGGGTCTCTAATCGACCCAGTCGAGTGACCGGGTTTCCGAGTTACCGGTTTAAGTGGTTCGACCACCGAGTCAACACAGTTTTTCAAAAAAGAAAAAGATTATTTCCAACGAAAGATGCAACCCAAAGTTCTCCATAGAGACGGTGCCTGCACTTTCGAAATGTTAAGGACGAAACCTGTGATTTGGCCAAACCACAAAGACGATTTTTGCAGTTTACTCTTTCTACAACGAAATGGTCAAATTATTATAAGTAATCTTGTCCAAACGTAGATGTATATGCAAAAATTTGATGTGTATTCTAATAACACTTGATATGGAACCTGAAACGATCATTGATAAAGTGATGTAATAAACAAAACACCATCGAAGTATTCTAGTGGTCTGTCCAAACCGATATTTGAATACATCGAAAAATAGATTGAACTCGTTTATGTAAAGTTGTGCCCATAGAGGCTTAAAACATGTTATATACAGATCTTGTTATCTAGTCTTCTACGTTTTTCCCATATGCAAACAGCTTGGTCGCAATAAGATGTTATAAGATACAAATTCTAACAACATAAAAAAAAGAAAAGAAAAGAACAATCAATTAATCTCTAACCTCGAAACTGAGTTTTATTCTTTCTAAAGTTGTGATCAACTTATATACATATAGTTGTATCAGTTGTAGTTAATTGGTTCATTATGTGAATGCTTTAAAAATTTAGGGAATAAACACGATTTAAACTTAATGAAAATAATATTGGTTATTAGTCATAAACGAAAATAATAATAAAAGATTATGATTTTCATATACAGTTTTCTTAATTTTTCACTTTAAAAAATATGGGTTTTTCCTTTTTATATAGTATAGATATAGATATAAATATAGATTAGTTGGAGCTATAAGTTTGTCAAAATCTAGTATCTTCATTAGTAGTTGTAATATATGTATGGATTTCAATAAAATATGTTGGGTTGAATAAGTGTCCCACATCAAGAAAAGATTGAAAGAAATTACTGTTTATATTGTTGGGTGATAGCTACAACAAACATGCTGTTATGTTGGTTTTGAGTGTACAAATTGTAGCTAAGTTTCACCCAAAACCACAATAATTGCTTTTTACACAATTTTTTAAAGAAAGGCTATCTCAATTATAAAACTTGAATTTGACAAACACATACTATCAAAGATAACTGCCATACATTTTCATAACTAAGTTATACATAACACCCCATGTCAATCAAGAACATGTTAACAAAAGATATTCGTTTTAGAAAAACCTTATTTTTAGGTAGGAAAATGATTAGGGACCTAAATGTATGACTAATTTTATGGCTAAAGTGATGTGGAAATGTTTTATTGGTTTGTGAAGTAGTGGGTCCATCTACTGTCACCAATAAAGTGATGCCACATAAGATTAGGCATGTATTTAGGCACACGAGTTAGGCATGCCAATCAATGCTCTTTTTAGGTAACGACTACTAGACACTACACAAACCCGTACTTATGTTGTTTTTTTACTGTTACAAACTAGCATAATTAAGTTCGGTTCCACACTCCAACATAAAGGGTTTCATCATCTGGGCTTAAGTGACACTCCCGATATTTCACCAAAGAAATCAATTTCATTTCTCTTTCTATAGTTTTTGTTGGTTTCATAAACGACTTACGAAATCTGCAGGTTCAACAACCACCAAAAACTGCCCATTTGAAGAGAAATGAACTGACCGGACTGCCCCCATATTTTCTTTGAGAATTGTGCTAAGTTATCGTCAGCAGACACTCCTTTTTACCCTCGAGGGCTATTAACCTTTTATGTATGAAATGGCATTTTCATAACTGAATATGATGGTTTTCAAGAAAGTTACTAATCAACAAACTCTTTTGCTACACGAAAGGAAACTTGCCAGTAACTCACCACTTACGTACGCGTGTTGACAAATAAATGGTCTGATCGATTATTCATGGGTTGTAAGTTTATAGCTTAACTTTTGCACCAGTTTGGCCTCTACGAGTCGTTGCACAATCAATCATATACTTACGAAACACCATTATTTCTATGTGGACATTCAAAACGACTAAATTTATTTGTGTTGCTCGCTATAGTACGGTAGTAACCATTAAACTCTAAGCTACATCACAAGTTCACGACAATTGAGACGTTTGTAGCTGTGAGTCCAATTATTTTACAAATAGTCGTAGAGAACTAAAATCACCAAAATTTATAACTTGATAAGTTTGTACCTTTGGGCTTTGAGCAATTGAGCCCAACTATTCCGAATGTTGCTTTACGTTTGCAGTTGAGCTTAAAATCTAAAGTTTGCATTTGGTTAAATATATCGTATGTTTGGCGAAAGGGGCTGGAGCTGGGGCTAGAGCTGGGGCTGGGGTTGGGCTTATATTATAAGCCGAAATTAAAATTTGTATTTTTATAAACTCGTTTGGCAAATGAGCTGGGGCTTGGGCTTATTATTACAAAATTACTAAAAAAGACATAACTAAATGAGTTTTTGTGTATGTTAGATATTTTTGTGGGTAAATAAATAATTTATTCTTCAAAAGCCTTGGGCTTAAGTTTGTAGCTTCTTTTATTGGGCTAAAGTTTATAGCCGGCTTATTTTATAAGTTCTTCCATAAACCCCATTACAAACAAACGAGACCTATTTAATTAACCGGCTTATTTTAAAAGCCCAAGCCCCAATAAGCCCCTTAAAAGCCCTCCCCAAACATAGCCATAGTGTTATTATTTTGTTTTAAACCATCTCTATGGGTTAAAACCAATATTTACATGCGTCTAAGAATAGACTAATCTCGTATATGTAAAGTTGTGCCCAAAGAGGCTTAAAACATTTGATTTAAAGATCTTGTGATTTGGTCTTTTACGTTTTTCTCCAACGCAAACAACTTGGTCGCAATAAAATGTTATAAGATACAAATTTAAACAACGTAAAATAAAGAAAAGAATATAGCAGTCAATTAATCTTTTAACGTGAAATCACTTCTTTTAACATATTGGGTAATCATGGGGCTTGTGGTCCAATGGGTAAAATGGTCCAATAGGTAAAGCTTATTCAGTTAAGCGAGCCCGGGTGAGAGTAGTACCGGTTTGGGTGACTGACCGGGAAGTCCTCACTTGGGGACCACAAGCTCAAATGATATTAGTCAATGAAGAGGAGAGCCTGTGAGCCATTAGATGCGCAGGTTCGAATCCCAGCCGGCCCCGGTTTTCATCCGACCGTTACTCCAGCGAGAAAACTCGTGTGGATGCGGTACGGTTTCCGGGCGAAAGCCGTTTATAATCCCCACTCCGCCAGCGTGGACCCGGTTTAGACAACATAGTCTGGGTATGTGGTGGATGAGGGCCTGCCGATGTGGTGGGTGCGACTCTAAACCAAAAAATTGAAAGTCGCCTTCCAAAAAAAAACATATTGCGTGGAATGAGTGTCCCACATCGAAGAAAGATTGAAAGAAATATTTTTATATATAGTTGGGTGATAGCAACAGGAAACATGTTGTGTTGGTTGTTTGTGGTGCATAATTGTAACAAGTTTCACTGATTCTGCTGATACAACTTTTTACACAAGTTTTTTTTTTTTTTTTTTTTTTTTTTTTTTTTTATTATTATTATTATTATTATTTTTTTAATTTTTTGAAAGGCTGATGACTTTCTTGCTAAGCGGAAAAGGCTCCAAGAGCCATAAGGAACTATGTACAAACGCCTAAGTAGTTAAATGGTTCGTTATGTGACGAATGTAAATTAAGAAATGCTTTATCTATATTAGTTGGAAATATAAACTTAGAAAGAATATTTGCCAAGATACTTGATTTAAAGAGCTTGTTGTCGATCTACAGAGCCGGCCCTGGGCATGGGCGAGCTGGGCGACCGCCCAGGGCATCAAACAAACAGGGGCATCACATTTTATGATGTTTTGAATTGGTTTTGGGGCATGGATTTTAGCAGAAATACAAACTCAATTATTTAATCTTATGAAGTGTTATGTCGGAGAGCATGTCTTCTATTTGCATAGAAACTAGAGAGAATTGCAAAAATCGTCCCTATAGTTTGGCCAAATTAAACATTTCGTCCCAGATGTTTGGAAAGTGCAAGGATCGTCCCTGTAGAGAAATATTTGGTGCAAATATCGCCCTATGAATAAGTAGTAAATAAGTCATTTTTCAATCTTTGACCAGGAAACCGTGTTTTGTTCTTTTTAAAGATGTGATCAGCTCACAATCCTCGCATACATATAGGAGTATTAGATGTAGTTATGTTCTGTAGTTTTATATATGAACGTGAAATCACTTCTTTTAACATATTTGAAAGTGGTAAGTTTTATGTTGGGTG
The DNA here is from genome assembly GCA_030686995.1 of Artemisia argyi. NCBI lineage: Eukaryota > Viridiplantae > Streptophyta > Magnoliopsida > Asterales > Asteraceae > Artemisia > Artemisia argyi. Next base: position 7,687,112 of record CM060690.1, read on the forward strand.
GAATCTGTGTCCCACATCGGAAAAAGATTGAAAGAAATGTTTTCATATATACTTGGGTGATATCAATTCTTCATTTTTTACACAAACATTTGAATGACTTGTTACTTTTATCTCTTTTCTTTTTAGCTTAAACTCACAACTAGAGGTTTTAATACGGTCGGGTTGGCCCGAACCCGATAGAGCCATATGGGCAGTGGTGTAGCCAGAAGTCATGATTACAGGGGACATCGAACGATAAATAGTTTTAGCGTAACTTGAACAAATCGGGTCGGGTGGAACAAACGGCAACAAACGTGCTCTACTTTATGCAATTAACACTGACCATATGTGTGCACGTCTATAACATAGAATTTCATTGGTAATTTTAACTAGTTTATCTTAAAACAAATTGACTTAGATTTTTTGTTAATCCGTATGTTAATCACAAAGACTTGCAAAAAATTTAACAAACAAAATCTCATGTAAACTATATTGAAGCGCTAGCCATTTCGAAAATAATTTGATCTAAAGAATGTTATTAACGCCGAAAAAGTTAATTAAAAAACCTACAACAACGTTAACAAAAATCATACTAAATTTCACACATACATATACGTACAAATTATATAGTCAAAAACTTAAAAATTTCCACATTACCTATTATTAACCGTAGAAACTTTAATTTTTCTAGATTATATAAAATAACATCGCTACTTCTGTAGAGCAAATACAAAATTTTATTATATACTACGTAATATTTTAGTACTTCAAAGCAATGTTTTGAAAACCGGGTTCAAAATCGACCCGGTTGAGTCACAGGGCACCGGGTCAACCCGATTTTGAATTTATCATTTTTTTATTTTTTTTGAACGGGTCAACCGGTTCGACCACCGGGTCAACCGGTTCGACCGCCGGGTCAAACCGGGTTTTTATTAAAAAATTTTGAAAAAATGAAACCCGGCCGGGTTTTGAGAACCGGGTTGACTCGGGTCACTCAAAACCCGCCGGGTCACATCGGTTAACCCGGTTTTAGAAACCCGGGTTTTTTTGACCCGTTTTTTTGCCGGAACCGGTCGAACCGGTTAACCCGGCTGGGTCGACCCGGGTTTCAAAACATTGCTTCAAAGAATATTTATAGTGAAAAGTTTTTGTTGTTTTGTGATGAGTGGCCCACTCAACCAACCCAATCCGCTTTCTCCCCCAATCTCACTTAGGCTACCCACAGTAAGGGGATTCAATCCCTCTACTTTTCCCTGCCACGTCAGCTTTCTCTCTCCAGCGACCTGCAGGCGATTGGGTGCCCCAGTAAGGCGACCTACACTACAAAAAACATACCCCACAAAAATACCTTTTATATTTAATACTACACACACATGAAAGGAAAAAAAAAAAAAAAAGAAAGCAAGTAACACTAGATCGTGCCTGCGATCTATTTCGTTTTTTGTCGTCCCTCGACCGACTAACCACAATAATGGAGATCGAGTGTAATCGATCACATAACTCGATCGTGGTCTCCTTCTGCATGCAGCCTTACCACTATCATTTAAAAGTTCTCTTCTCCATTTTTTCTGATGAACGAACCTACCGGAATATGATATTTGCATTAAAAAATGATATCATAGTTGGAAATGTGAGATTGTGAGGGCACTGAAAATATTTTCATGGGGGCACTGCACCTTTTTTCTTCTAATTCGATTTTTTTCCCTATATTATTTGTGTGACCGCGAGAACTTTGTTGGGGGCGACGGCCCCCACTACCATACATGTCGCTCCCCCCTGCATATGGGTCAGGTAAAAACACTTGTCGTGTTAGTTTGGACCCGATAGAAACGAACTGACCGGACTGCTCCCATATCTTCTTCGAGAATTGTGTCAAGTCATCTAGTCAGCATATCCCCGAGGGCTATTAACCTTTTATATATGAGCAATTGAGCAACTGAGTCCAATTATTTCGATTGCTGCTTTAAGCAACACTTGAGCTTAAAATCTAAAGTTTGCATTTGGTTAAGATTCACATGTCGTTTACGGAAAACTGGTTTTACTTAAAAGGAATATGTTTGATTGTCTTTTCTTCAAACCTATATACATTTAAAATTTTGTGTTAATTTATTTTATTATTATCTTTTTAATATATCTCTAAGCGGTAAAACCAATATTTACATGCAATCGAAAAATAGATTGAACTCGTTTGTGTAAAGCTGTGCCCAAAGAGGCTTACAACATGTTACATACAGATCTTGTTACCTGGTCTTCTACGATTTTCTCGTACGCAAACAATTTGGCCGCAATAAGATGTTATAACATAAAATAAACAAAGGAAACAACAACAGTCAATTCATCTATGACTTCGTGTTTTGTTCTTTCTGAAGTTGTAATCAGTTCACATATATACACATAGGAATATTAGTTGTAGACTAGAAGTTAAGTTTTCAAATTAACATGAAATCACATTTATTAACATATTAGAAAGTGGGAAATTTAATGTTGGGGTGGAATGAGTGTCCCACATCGAGAAAAAGGTTGAAAGAAATATATGTATATATTGTTGGAGAGATAATTTCTTATTTACCCAATCTAAATATGAAAATGTCATATATACTCAAAATACAAGTTTTGAATGCATGATGTACAATACAATTAAAGCATGTTTTGGGTAAAATGTCATATATACCCAAAATAAGCTGTTTAGTTGGTCTTTAGTGCATAAATTGTAACATAGTTCACTTCACGACCTTCTCGACAACTTTTTACACATTTTTTTTGAAAGGCTGATTTGCTAAGAAGACAAGGCTCCAAGAAAGAGTGCAAAAGAAATATTTAAACTGACAAGAATATTTGCGAACATATTTGATTTAAAGAACTTCTTGTCTGGTGTTTTATGTTTTTCTCATTCGCAAAAAACTTGGTCCCAATACAATAAAATGTCATAAAATACAATTTTTTATAACATAACATAAAGAAAAGAAAATTCGAGTCGATTAATCTCAAAACTCGAAACCGTCTTTCTTTCATTTGAATATTATGTTGGGTTGGTTTTGAGTGTAGAAATTGTAAGAAAGTTCACTCGATATCTCGGCCCAGTATTTTTAATGCTGATCATTTTCTTGTTAAGAAGACAAGGCTTCAAGAAGGACATAACAACGACTAAATTTATACGTGTTGCTCACTACTGTACGGTAGTAACCATTTAAACTCTAAGCTAGCTACATCCCAAGTTCACGACACTTGAGACGTTTGTAGCTGCGAGTCCAATAATTTTACAGAGTCGTAGAGAAATAAAACCACAAAAAAATTTAACGTGTTGAGTTTGTACCTTTGAGCAATTGAGCCCAATCATTTAGAATGTTGGTTTACTACTTTACTTGGGGAGTTGATCTTAATTAAAATCCAAAGTTTTGCATTTGGTTAAGATTCAAATACCGCTTACGGAAAAATGGTTCACTTTTAAGAAAGATGTTTGATTTTTTATCTTTAAACGTATATATTTTAAGTTTTGTCTCATTATTATTTTTATAAACAAATGTCTACACCTCTAATAAGGGGTTAAATAAATATTTGCATGCATCTTTAATAACTTAGATTTATCATCGAAAAATAGACGTAACTCGTTTATGTAAAACACCAATGGGGCTTAAAACCTGTACGTGCTTAACGATCTTGTGATCTGGTCTTCTATGTTTTTCTCGTACGCAAACAACTTGGTCGCAGCAAGATGTTATAAGATACATTCTAACAACATAAAATTAAGAAGTAAAAAAACAATTAATCTTTGACCTTGAAACGGTGTTTTGTTCTTTCTAAAATTGTGATCAGCTCACATATATATAGGAGTATTAGTTGTAGAGTTGTAGTTAAGTTTTGTAGTTTCACAAATTAACGTGAAATCACTTTTATTACCATATTAGAAAGTGGCAAATTTAATGTTGGTGTGGAATGAGTGTCCCACATCGAAAAATGATTGAAAGAAATTTATCTATATACACTTGGGTGATGGCAACAAACAACAAGAACGTGATTAGTATTTGGTGCACAAATTATCAAAGTTCACTAATACTATCCCACTTCTTTTTTACACAATTTTTTTTTTTAAAAGGCTGATTATTTTTTTGCTAAGAAGACAAGGCTCCAAAATGGAGGACTACAAACCAGAACCACAAGGGACTATGTACAAACCAAGCCACAAACAAACGCCTATGTAGCAACAACAGATGTGATGTATTCCTAGCATTTTTTAGGCTCATCATTTTATTGTTAAGAAGACAAGGTTTCAAGAAGGAGAACAATCTAAGGAAAAAAGAAACACCTAAGTAGTTAATTGGTTCATTAGCAGTTGTAACATATATATGGATTTCAATACTTCATTTGTATCTGATACCACAATCGATATTCACTAACTAGTTGCTCGTTTTGGACAATGTTCTTTAATAGAACTTCTAGTTGCTTGTTTTGGACGATGTTTCTTTAATAAAACTAAGAGAATTCAGTCAATATCATTGTGGTCATACGATCCCGTTTATTTCATTAAATTCTTAATAGAACTAAAGTTGCGTGGTTAGTCCACGTGACAAAGCAAGCACTTTATACGAAAGTGATTGATCAATCCAGAAGCAACTAATATAATTTAGAGACACGAGAGAGGAAATTTAAGTTTAAAAGCCAAAGGGTGATATAAGATCAATCCTAACTTTTAGGTCCCGTAACTTTTACAAACTTTGAAAACATATAATTATGAACTTGTGTGATTTATATGGTCGACATTTTATCAACTTACAAAAAACCCGAAGAGAGCTTCATAAAGTGGTAAAGATATGTTACATGACAAAAATGGAGCTAGTGTAAATGCAATATGGAGTCTCCAAAAGAAGTGTTGAGTTTGTCCTACATCGGTGGATGTGCAAACTCTTGACATGTTTATAGCTAAGAATGTAGGCATCCTGTTATATTTCCTTTATAACATTGCACAAATGGTGCTTAGATCTTGATGTGAACTCTTTCAAGATTCTTTGTAAACATTCTTCATGCCATATTATGGGTGGATATTGATTTACGTTTTCGTACTATCTTTATATCTTTGAAGATTATTATTCTAGATATCTTTGAAGATTATTAATCGCTTTTCGTGTGTTTCTGAGTATGAATTATTTCCGCACATCATGATCATGCATCAAGGATTTTCACAGCTTCTAACCTTAACCATTTGGGATTCATCATGGGCTTTGTTATGGATAACTTGCCAATCAATCTTCAAAGATAATGTCCAAGTAAAATATATGTTAAAGAAATTTTAAAAGATTACTAGTCTAGTGGATGACCTTTGGCTAAAAGATATTAAACTTTCAGCGATGTGGATTTGAAACAAGATACAAGTTAGAAAGACTTTTACAAAGAGATCGAGAAGCAACATGTGAAAAAACAACACGTTCGGTTATAGCATAGAAAATCCCAAAAAACACCAAGTTTGTTACTTATGTTATACAGTTTCCAAGGACAACCCAAAATAAAGAAATCACTTTTTTGACCTCGAAATTAATAAAGAAAATCGAACAGCAGTCAATTAATCTTTGACCTCGAAACTGTGTTTTGTTCTTTCTAAAGTTGTGACCAGTTCAAATACATATTGGAGTTGTTACGTTTTGTAGTTATACATACTAGACGAGTACCCGTGCATAGCAACGGGATTTTATAGCGACAGATAGTTTATTGATAAAAAAAAGTTTATATGTTATAAATGAAAAATAATAAAAATTTGAAGATTTGGGAATTAAACATAATGTTTTGAAACCCGGTTCGACCCGGGTGGTTCAACCGGTTGAACCATTCCGGTCGAAAAATTGGTCGATTTAAACCGGGTCAACTTGCTAGGTTGGGTCGAAAATGGGTCAAATTAAACCGGTTCAACCCGTCGGGTTTGAAGCGTCCCGGGTCAACCCGATTTGTGATTTGTATTAATTGTTTTAATTGGTTGTATTTAATTTGATAGATATGTTTTTAATTGGTTGTACAATGTGAATAAATCATTGTACTTTTAACTAATAGGGTGTTTTAATAAGAGTATTAATTACATTTCATAATTTCCTAATTAACACAGGAGCAATTTCGGGATTGACCGAAAGTTCAGTTTTTCACATTCCCCTTTGACCATTTTTGCTTTATAGGTAGTAAAGATTAGAAAGTGCAAATCACTTTTTTTAACATATTAGAAAGTGGTAAGTTTTATATTGGGTGGAATGAGTATATCCCACATTGGAAAAAGATTGAAAGAAATGTCTATACATATTGTTGGTTGATAAATAGACCAAACGAGTTTGGTACCCGCGCGTTGCTGCGGAATTCTTTTGTTGCCGTTAGCTAATTAACATGAAGTTAGTTACCTAGGACTGATTTTGCAATTGATTTATAACATGAAGGACCATTTATGTAAATTATTTGATGACTAAATTTGCAATGAAGAAAGACAAAGTGCGTACAAATTTTTTTTAAATGTTAAAGATAACGGTCGTTAGTTAACAGCCGTTAAATAACTAACGACCGTTAATACTAAAAAAAAAAATAAATAAAAAATACTGTAGCAAGTACTGTAGTAAGCACAGTACTTGTTACAGTAACCTCTTACCCTTTAGTATATTATATAATATGTCGTTGGGGTGGTTTTATGTGCGCAAAACGTAACAAAGTTCACGTAGCACTTCCTTATCTGCTTTTTACACAATTACCGAATTTTTTTATGAAAGGCTGATCGGCTTTTTACACAATTACTGTAAATTTTTTATGAAAGGCTTGATCATTATATTGCTAAGAAGACAAGGTTTCAAGGAGGACTACAAACCAAGCGAGGAACCTTATGTGAATGCATAGAAATGCTTTATATACATTAGTTGGAGCAATAAATTTGGCAAATTAAAAATAAATAAATAAATAAATAATGAAATCGATTTGATTGTTGTTGGTTATACCGTAACAAAACAATATGTAACAGGCGACCTTACTTCAGGTGTTCAAACTAGGGCTGAGCAAAATCGACCGAAACCGATTAGTCCCGACAAACCGACCGAACCGTTTAGTCCCGAAACCGAACCGACTAGTATCGGGTCGGTAGTCGGTTTTACAAAATACCATATATCGGTATTGGGACGGGATCGGGATAAAACCGACATAAGCCCGAATTAAACCCGACAGCTCGACAGAAATTAGGTTTAGTAGAACAAAACGTGAAAGAAAAATCAATACGGACTAATAGTCTAATATGTTTATACGAAATATACCACAGCCAAGACCAAGTCCTAAACCAACATCAAAATTTGATGATCAAATCCTAATATTAATCACAACCAATACCCTCACATCAAACAAACAATAATCTAACAAACTACAAAATGATCTTTGCTTCGTTTATCATCATCATCAAAACTTGTATCATCATCGACCCACACTGTTGAGGCTTACCTTCTTTTATATCCGAAATTAAAGAATATTCACCTACCCGTCTTCTTGATGCCTTGTCTGTGAGTTCTCTTTCGAACTGAAATGAAATAGAAGGATTTGATGAGATTTTATTTGATAGTTTTTGTCGAGATCTGAGTTTTGGGAGAGAGAGAAAAGTATTACTACCTCCGTCCCATAATAATTGTCCACTTTGACAATTTTGAGTCTTTTTTGTTCAACTTTGACTATTAATATTTTTATTTGTGTTATATAATACTTGATGAAAATTATACAAAATGAAAATACTTTTAGAACCCAATCTATTCATATATTTTTCATCAAGTATTATATTACACAAATAAAAATATTTATGGTCAAAGTTGAATAAAAATGACTTAAAAAGTTAAAGTGGACAATTATTATGGGACGGAGGTAGTAGTTGAGATCTATTGAGGCTTACCTTCTTTTTAGGGTTGTGTTATTTTATATTTTCGGGCTGGGTTGCTTATACCCGACAAACCGACCGACTGAGCCCGACTAAAACCGAACCGACCCGACTTCTGTCGGTTTCGGTATCGGGATGGGTTTTTTTGTTTTGTCGGTATCGGTACTTATCGGTTCGGGTCGGGTCGGGTCGGGATCTGGCCCGATGCTCAGCCCTAGTTCAAACGGTCGATTTTCGGTTGACGGGAGTTATTCAATTTAATTTATTCGTCTTTTAAAGAAAAAATATACCAAAAACCAAACTGAAAATGAACAAACCCGATTCAAACAACCCGAATCGAACCGAATCCCGAAACTGTACCGAAACGATACCGAGTCCCGATATACGGTACGGTACCGGGACTACTAAATAAGGCAAAAAAAAAAAAAATCGGTACCTTTCAAACACCTTTTACACTAACATTTTGAAAGCTATTTTTGTTTTTATTTTTTATTTCATTTTACTTGCGAAGTTTACGGTTTAACTTAAGTTTTTGACTTTACAAATAATTATACTAGTTTTAACGCACATGCACGCATGAGGTTTGAACATAAAATTGTAATATAGTATTAATTTTGTTATTAAGTTTTCGACCAATGTAAGATGGTCAACCTAGTAGCAAGTTCTTTGCAAAATTACAAGTTTAATTAAAACTGGAAGGAAACTACACCGTTTTGCACACTGTGGATCTACAGTGCACTTTCACTGTGGATCTACAGTGTCTTTCCCGCCATTTTTTGGCCCGTTCTCTCGGCCTATGTTCCTGGCCCAGCCCGCTCTCTTTAGCCCTGGTCCATTTTGTATATACAGAAGATAGGTCGCTAGATAGTCGTATATTTGTTCCGGTAGGGTTTGTTCTATACACAATACACATTAAGCTTCCAGACACACACATACAGATCCTACTGCTATTGGTGTGATGGTGTCGGTGAGGTCTTTCATCAGAATGGTTGGCATCTATCATTCTTAGAGGTGGCAATTTAAGACCCATGGGTAAAAGTTGGGTAAAGTTGGGTAAATATTTTCAATGGGATGAGTTTAGTTGGGTATTGTCAAATAATTTAGATGGGTCAAGATGGGTTTAGTGATTTTAATTAATAAATATTGATGGGTCTAGTTGGGTAAAATAACACAACAACATGGGTCTAAGTTGGCTATTTACTAAAATTCTAAAAAAACTCCTAGTTTTTGTCTATTTTTTACATTTTCGACCTTTTTTTACGTTTTCATCCGTTTTTTACGTTTTCGACCATTTTTTTACGTTTTCGTCAGTTTTTTTACGTTTTCGTCCGTTTTTTTACGTTTTCAATCCTTTTTTACGCTTTCGTCAGTTTTTTTTACGTTTTCGTCATTTTCTTTACGTTTTCGACCGTTTTTTTAAGTTTTCGTCCGTTTTTTACGTTTTCGTCAGTTTTTCTACGTTTTCGATCGATTTTTTACGTTTTCATCAGTTTTTTTACGTTTTCGACCGTTTTTTTACGTTTTCGTCCATTTTTTTACGTTTTCGTCCGATTCTTTACGTTTTCGTCCGATTCTTTACGTTTTCGTCAGTTTCTTTACGTTTTTGTCAATTTCTTTACGTTTCTTTACGTTTTCGTCTGTTTTTTTACGTTTTCGACCATTTTTTTACGTTTTTGTCCGATTCTTTACGTTTTCGTCAGTTTTTTTACGTTTTTGTCATGTTTTTTACGTTTTCGTCAGTTTTTTTTACGTTTTCGTCAGTTTTTTTACGATTTCAATCGATTTTTTACGTTTTCATCAGTTTTCTTTACGTTTTCGTCAGTTTTTTTACGTTTTGGTCCATTTTTTTATGTTTTCGTCTGATTCTTTACCTTTTCGTCTGATTTATACGTTTTCGTCAGTTTTTTTACGTTTTCGTCAGTTTTTTTACGTTTTCAATCGATTTTTTACGTTTTCATCAGTTTTTTTTTACGTTTTCGTCAGTTTTTTTACGCTTTGGTCCGTTTTTTTACGTTTTCGTCTGATTCTTTACCTTTTCGTCAGTTTCTTTACGTTTTTGTCAGTTTCTTTACGTTTTCGTCTGTTTTTTTACGTTTTTGTCCGATTCTTTACGTTTTCGTCAGTTTCTTTACGTTTTTGCCAATTTCTTTAGGTTTCTTTACGTTTTCGTCTGTTTTTTTACGTTTTCGACCATTTTTTTACGTTTTTGTCTGATTCTTTACGTTTTCGTCAGTTTTTTTACGTTTTCGTCATGTTTTTTTACGTTTTCGTCAGTTTTCTTTACATTTTCGTCGGTTTTTTTTTACATTTTGGTCCGTTTTCTTACGTTTTCGTCTGATTCTTTACCTTTTCGTCAGTTTCTTTACGTTTTTGTCAGTTTCATTACGTTTTTGTCTTGTTTTTTTTTTACGTTTTTGTCAGTTTTTTAACGTTTTCATTAGTTTTTTTAACGTTTTCAATTGATTTTTTACGTTTTCATCAGTTTTCTTTATGTTTTTGTCATTTTTTTACGTTTTGGTCCGTTTGTTTACGTTTTCGTCAGTTTCTTTACATTTTTGTCAGTTTCTTTACGTTTTCGACTGTTTTTTACGCTTTCGTCTGATTCTTTACCTTTTCGTCAGTTTCTTTATGTTTTCCTCAGTTTTTTTACGTTTTCGCCAGTTCTTTTTACGTTTTCGTCGGTTTTTTTATTTTTTCATCTGTTTTGTACATTTCCTAAAGTTTTTTTTACGTTTTCCTTTGTTTATTTACGTTTTTGACAGTTTTTTTACGTTTTCGTCTGATTTTTTACGTCTTCGACCGTTTTTTTACGTTTTAAACTGCTTTGTAACGTTTTCGTCTGTTTTTTTTTACGTTTTCATCGGGTTTTTTTTTTTTATGTTTTAGTCTGATTTTTTACTTTTTCATCAGTTTTTTACGTTTTTAAAACCTAAAAAAGCAATCAAAAAGGTAAAAAACTTGACGAAAAAGCAATAAAAAACGGACGAAAACATAAAAAAACAATCGAAAACGTAAAAAATTGACAAAAACGTAATAAAGCGAACTAAAACGTAAAAAAACCGATGAAAACGTAAAAAAATGGGACACAAACATAAAGGAAGGTCAAAAATGTAAAAAAAACTGACAAAAACGATAGACAAAAACGTAAAAAAGCAGATGAAAAGGTAAAAAAAACGTTCGCAAACTTAAAAAACCTAACGAAAATGTAAAAAATCGGACGAAAACGTAAAAAAAACTGTCAAAAATGTAAAAAAAAGGACGAAAACGTATAGAAACTAACAAAAACGTAAAGAAACTAACGAAAACGTAAAAAAACGATTGAAAACATAAGAAATCGGACGAAAACGATAAAAAAACAGTTGAAAACGAAAAAAACGGACGAAGATGTAAAAAAACTGACGAAAATGTAATAAAACAGACGAAAACGTAAAAAAACTGACGAAAACGTAAAAAAAGGGACGAAAACGTAAAAAAACTGACGAATACGTAAAGAAACTGACGAAAACGTAAAAAAACAGACGAAAACGTAAAAAAAGGGACGAAAACGTAAAAAAACTGACGAAAACGTAAAAAAACGGACGAAAACGTAAAAAAACTGACGAAAACGTAAAAAATTAGACGATAACATAAAAAAACGGTCGAAAACATAAAAAAACTGACGAAAACATAAAGAACCTCTCGAAAACGTAAAAAAACGGTCGAAAACGTAAAAAAACTGTCAAAAACGTAAAAAAACTGACTAAAACATAAAGAAACTGACGAAAACCTAAAAAAACGGTTCAAAACGTAAAAAATGGACAAAAATGTTAAAAAACAGTTGAAAACGTAAAAAATCGGACGAAAACGTATAAAACTGACGAAAACGTAAAAAATCGGACGAAAACATAAAAAAACAGTCGAAAACGTAAGAATACTGACGAAAATGTAAAGAAACTGACGAAAACGTAAAAAACGGTTGAAAACGTAAAAAAAACTGTCGAAAACGTAAAAGAACGGACGAAAACGTAAAGAAACTGACGAAAATGTAAAAAAACGGTTGAAAACGTAAAAAAGTTGTCGAAAACGTAAAAAAATTGACGAAAACATAAAGAAACTGACGAAAACGTAAAAAACGGTTGAAAACGTAAAAAAAACGGACGAAAACGTTAAAAAACAGTTGAAAACGTAAAAAAACGGACGCAAACGTAAAAAAGACGAAAAAAGTAAAAAAAACGGACCAAAATGTAAATAAAACGGACGAAGCGTGAAAAAACGGACGAAAACAAAAAAAACCCGAATAATTAATGATGAATAAAAGGATAAAGGTGAAATACCCAAAAAAGCCCGACCCGACCCTACCCAAGACTCATTTGACCCAAACTCATCTAGACTCATCCTTCCAAGTGACCCATGTATACCCATACCCATCTATACCCATACCCATCTAATACCCACGACCCAACCCAACCCAACCCAACCATTTTGCCACCTCTAATCATTCTTCAATCAGTAAGTTAGTGTGGTGGGTTTTGCTTTTGTTAATAATTTTATTTGCTATTTTTTCCTTTCCTTCATATCTTCAATCAGTAAACAGTTTAGTGATCTTTAGCATATTATAAGACGTGGTTTTGAAGGAATTGTAAATCCAACGTATAGATTTTTGCATATTGGGATTAATAGGATTAGGGTTTATGTGTAATTGGGGGTTTGTGATTTTGTGTCTTAGAGGTTAATTAGTGTAGTGGGTTTTAGGTATTTGGTAATCCTAAACATGTTTTTAGCTCTTAATCGTTATCTGGAAAATCAATTGTTAGGATTTGCGGCTTTGGTTTTCGTTGCGCAATTCAGTAGTTTATGCGAAAATGTTAGTTTGCGTGAATGAGTGCTTTTGGACTAAGGTTGTTACGATAGTAATGTACTAATGTTATTGGTCTCGAACTCCTGCATTTTTCGTTAGCAATAAGTGAGCCTTTCGGCTTGCTAATTTATTCTCCTTACGCTTATCCGTACAGATAAGTCTTTACAAGTTGCTTGACATATGTTCATGAAAATGTTGTTTGGATTTGTTTATTGTGTAAAAAGTGTTCGATTATTATAAAAATTTAGTTATTTGCTGAAAAATGTAGACCAAGATAATTTAGTAAACGTTTTAAGTTAATTTTAGGATCCTTTTTTAGGCTTTAAGTTCGTATTTATAACTTATTTTTGTTCTTTCTTTTATGTTCTTGGTGCAGGACATGGTGGTAAAGAAGGCTGATTTCCTATGATGAAGCATTAAGAAAAACGGAACACTGGTAAGTTTTTCTAACTTCCAATTCTTCTTCCATATCTATTCCTTTACCTGATTTTTTGGGTTCTGCAGGGTGTGTTTGCTTCATGCTGGAACAAGTGTTCATACATGGGCATTGAGGTTAAAAGGGCCATTATATTTGTAGCCATGCTTAAGCTTTTGTCGATTGCCACATATATGTTGCCTGTCGGGAAACTAAGGTACATGAATATGTGTTTATATTTAACCCATGGTATTTTTTTAGTGCCTCCTTTTGAATGTAAACCACAACTCCAAGAGGTTTATTATCAATGCGAATCACATATATGTAGCAGGATCTTATGCTCTTGGATCAGCCGCTGCAACTGATCGTGGTATGGTGATTGAAGAGGAGCCGACAGTTTTGGATGCTCAGACAGATTCTACTGTCGAAGAATTGTCGATTGGTGGTCTCTTTTAGGTGAGATTTGTTTTTTATGATAATTGTAAGGTAGTAATCTCCATTCTCCCTTGCATTTTGTTTTTTATATGAATTTGTGTGTGTATGTGTGTGTGTGTGTGTTTTCCTTCAACGTATGCTAATTTGAATGTAGTTGCTTTAGTCGCAGATAAGGCTCGGAAACAATGGAATGAGTTTTTTGCTACCAGAAAGATGGGCTCAAGGTCAGGTAAGACTTATGTCTTATGAATAAGCTCATCTGTTTGATAGACCACTTAGAACTGCTGAGATGGATCCTCAAAGACTCAGAACCGAACTACAAGTTTGCATGCCTAATTACACAATTGACTGTTGCTACTACTAGACTTGCCTTTTGAATTGACTAATAGGAAAAGGACAGGTTTCATAGTTGATTAAATGTCAGAGCTTTTAAGTTAAAACAAACACGCCATAAGATTTCTAGATGTTAATACAGAAATCGCTTCATCACTCACATTAGGCATGGTTTATGTCTGTGAAAGTAGTTGTTTACCATTTGATATAGTTACTTACAGTTACCCCATGGCTAGCTACAATCAAATGATTAATAGAATGACTATTTGTTTTGTTTAGGATTTGTCTTGGATCCTCATTCGGGGACTCCGTTTAAGGTTACTCTTGGTCAAGGTAAGTTGCATTAAATATTTTTTATACAACTCATCTTGAGGGAGACGAAGCTGCCTAAAAGTCAATTTCATTCAGTCCACAACATATTCAGGTTTCACCGTGTGTGCTTCAGTGGAGTGGGTGTGTTCAGGGTATGTGATCAGGGAATGTGGGGTGGGTGTGTTCACGGGCTGCGTGTGAATGCTGCAATGTGAGTAGGAATTGAATCTGGTCGCACTGTTTCTTTTTGCATCTTAGATTTGATTGTACATCTGAATATGCTATGCTAGAAGTAGGCCAGTCACGCTTTCGATGCAAATCTGAATATGCTATGCTAATTCAGGGCCAGATATCTTTGCATCCAAACCATCACCAGTTCCAGCTGGTCAGGCCTCCACTTCTGGTGTGAACCAGGATACACCTTATATTTTTCAAACACCTTGCCTTTTTAATCTTCTAAAAAACTTTCTCGCACGTATTTTCGCTAACCCTTTAACAAATTAACTGTAGGTTCGGCGCCGACGTATGATGATATGGGGGAGTGTGATCGGCACTTCCATCATTATGGGACTGCCTTCTGGTATGAAGAAAGGCGTAAAGGTCACGGCCGAAGCAAACAAGAACGACGGCGAAAAATGCACCTTCATATACAAACAGATTGAAAGAGATAGAGGCCAAAATTGAAGGTATTTTCCATCATTTTTTCTATTGAACTTTAGCCTTAGACAGTTACCTCGAAAAGTGATTAGTTAAAAAGTTACTAATACTATGCGTATCAATTATCAATTGATTATAATTCATCTTGGGTAATCTTAAAAATTAGGTATGGTACTTTCAGTACTAGAATGGTAGAGATTAAACTACATTTAATAAAAAAGGTTTTCACTAAGATGCCGTACTAACATATGTGTTTGTGTACCACATGATATGATATGAGAAAGTTACCTTTGATCAATTAAAGCAAAGTTA
Organism: Artemisia argyi; assembly: GCA_030686995.1. Classification (NCBI taxonomy): domain Eukaryota; kingdom Viridiplantae; phylum Streptophyta; class Magnoliopsida; order Asterales; family Asteraceae; genus Artemisia; species Artemisia argyi. Next base: position 7,702,259 of record CM060690.1, read on the forward strand.
ACTTTATTTCTCATTATTGGTATATCAAAAGAAGTTAATACTTTTCGCTAGAACAGGAATATATATTGTGATCAAGCGTTCAGCAAATGCAGATATTTTGCCTGAATATATATATATATATATATATATATATATATATATATATATATATATATATATATATATATATATATATATATATATATATATATATATATATATATATATATATATATACACGGCTCAGGTTTTACTCTTTATAATGCATACTTGCACCAGTGGTTTCTTAAAAGCTTATTGAAGGCCTTTTCACGTACCTATGCAGACGACCAATCATCCTTATCAAACAAACTTAACGTACCGTGGTCGCTGTATTTGCAGAACTTTCATACTGTGAGAACTGTGGTGCATCAGCTGGATCCAGATATGATGACCAATCTTTTGGGACATCTTCGGTTAACGCTATTAGCCACAGTATGTGTAAGTTGCTATCGCTCAATCTTATAGAGGGTGTTTGGATATATGTTTTAGCTCTCATAATGTTGCAACAAGAAACAATATTAATAATTTTTAAACTTTTTTGGATTAGTAGATCAAGTTTTGCGCATCTCTTTCCAAAAAAATGTGGTTTTTAATCACATTAGCTTTTTTTGAACAATCAGATTTGCCAAACGCTCTCGGATTCACGTACAAGATCACGGGATTTGGAGGACATTTTTAGCAGATATAGAAGGTTAATAATTCAACCCTCAATTTTTTGGTATAGGTTGTTTATATATAACTTATTGAAGCTTTATTTGCTAATATTTTGTGTCAGGAGGAATTTGACTTGGGCTTTTATTTACAAAGATGTATTTGGCTCATTTTTTGTGATCTTAGATGTGTTGTCCTTATAAGTTAGCTGTGTATAAAGTCTATGACCATGTTTTTACATCGTTTTAGTTGGATTGTATATCGAGTGGGTATAGTTCAGTACTTTAGTTTTCTTGAGATGTTATGTATAGAGCAATTGATTTCTGGTACAGAGTTGTCTAAGATCGAGAACTTTTAAGCTAAATTTTGTTTAAAGAAAGTAACTTAGTTGTGCTGGAATATAGATCAGTTTATGAGGAATTGCACCTTGAGAACGTATAGCGGTATAGTAACTAGAAGTCTAAAAGGGGGACATATGTAAGCTCCTTTTAGTGGATTGTGTCTTTGATGGTTGCCAAATTCAATAGGACATGTTGTAGTTCACTGGCCTTAAGAGTGTCATACTCTCTTCACATATAGTCGCATATGGACAAAATATACCATCTCATTTTCATACAAGTTCATTGTGTTTCTTTGATGTACTTGATATATCGGTAAGCTGCAATGTCATGTTTTATTTTATTTGGTGTTATGAGGGAAATGTGTAGTTTACGACAAAGTAAAACCTTTTTTATCTGCCAAAGGGGTTGTATGAGCAGGTAAATCTTTTTAAACATCTAATTCAGAAGTTTGAGGTGGTAATTACATCAGATTTTCGCTTTCATAGTACTTATCAGTTGACATGGGTAAGGGTGTGCAGTTTTATATTATGAGTTTAACAAATACCGGGGTTGACTCCAACTATAGCTTATATGGTTTACTTATTTTTTTAGGTGCATCAGTCATTAAGTCGCAGCATGAGGATAAATAATAATGAGATGGGTATGAACCGACCCTCTTTTCAGACCAGATTGTGGCCAGGAACCAGTTCAGCGGTTATGATCCAGATCTTGGTTACAACAGGTCAATCTGCTGAAAGATCTGGATCTGCTGAAGAGACAGACAGATTCTGCTGAAGAGACAGACAGATACAGCGGTTATGAATCTGCTGAAGAGACAGACAGATTCTGCTGAAGAAGTGAATCTGCTGAAGAGACAGATTTGGCTTATCATAATTGGTGTGAACTGTAATATCGCCTTAAGTTCCGATAATAAGAGTTAATACTGGTCTGAAAAGAGGGCCGGTTAGAAGGTTCCTTCTCTTTTTTCTGCTACATGACATGCCACTTGGTTTGTAATTGTTCTGAACTCTGAGTCTAATTATAAAACTATTCAAGATGTCTTCTTAGCCTACTTGATCCTCCATCCTGTTTCATCTTTCAGTAAACTTTGCATACGCTTTATGGCGACAAATGGCCTGCACTAGAGTTAAATTATTTTCTATCTCTGTCACATGTTATGAAATCTGTTGACCATTGGCCTGCACTAGAGTCGGGAAGAGGTTTTACCATTGTGTGATTTGTTCTTTATGTTTACCATCCCTTTGTCCTATTGATAATGCAGCTTTGCCTGATACACAGTGATTGTTCAAAAATTTCATAATTGAGATGCTACTTTTTTAACCGCCAAAATATTGTGCTTTTAAACGCGCTCGCCCGCATCGCGGCGACCAGCGCCAATCTCGTAGACCATAAAATGTAAGTTGTTTTAGGAGGTCTTTGCTATTGCAAGTATCGGCAAAAGCTTATTTCCTCTAAAAGTAACAAAACAAAACTATTTTTTCTACATCCTAAAATTAAAAAAATATATATATATATATTTTTATGAATTGGCATGCCAACGTATATAGTGTCCCTTATATTTAACTCAACAATATATGGAACACCCATGTAGCTATGTTTCTTAGCAAACTTACAGTTAACCCAAATCAATATTAGCGGATCCATTGTTCATATCAAAACTTTTCAGCAGAAAGGTCGGAATTTACATGGGACAACGGAGTAGATTTTCTTTTACGAACATTGTGGATTCGAAACATGATACAAATCCCTTGGTCATTTACAAGACAGCCATCACAATTCCAAAACATGAATTTGAACACGTACTTTCAAAGATAACTGCTATAAATTTTCTCAACAAAGACATAACACCCCATGTTTTAATTCGTCGTATAATCTAGTAGCCAAGCTCAAGATCTAGACAATGTAATATGTGGATTTTGAATACTTCAGTTCTTTTGAATCTAGATACCACAATTGGTGAGTAGTTGGTTGTTTTGGACGATGTTTCTTTTATTAAAATTAAGAGAATTTGGTCAATCTCTTGAAACATTGTGGTCACATGATCGTGTTTAGTTCATTGAAATTCTTAATCGAAAAAACCTTACTCGATAAATCCACCTCACCAAGCAAGCAGTTAATAATAAGAAAGTGGTTGACAAAGCCGGTGTTGGACAAGGGCAGGATGGGCCATCGCCCAGGGCCTAAGATTTTGGAGGGCACCATTTTTTGCGGTCCATTAATATATAATAGCTCCAATAAGCCTTTTTTTAGCCAAAGTTTAAAAGCAGTCACAAAAACCAATATTTGAGACCCTTTTCCACTCCAACTTCAAAGTTTATCAACACTATAACGTTTAGGGCCTTTTTTTCAGTTAAATTCAAATTCAGTTGCATCATTGTATGCCGCTACTAGTCCTATCATGTCTTTTATTTTTATGGAAAAAATAAAACAATTACATTTTTATATGCTAGACAATCGACGTTAAACAAAATGACGTTATTGTGATATGAGTGACTATTTTGGCTATAATCAAGGGGCCTATTGTTTCTTATTGACCAGGGCCTCCGAAATCCACGGGACGGCCCTGGTTGATCAATCAAGATGCAACTTTAAGTTTAAAAGCCGAAGAGTGATATAAGATCAATCCAAACTTTTAGATCCCGTAATCTTTACCAACTTTGAAAACATATAATTACGAACTTGTGAGGTTTATATCACGACATTTTATTGAGTTACATAAACCTCGAAGTGAGCTTCGTAAAGACATGTTACATGTCAAAAATGGAACTAGTGTTAAATGTAATATGGAGTCTCGAAAATAAGCGTTGAGTTTTTCCCACATTGGTGGATGTGTAAACTTTTGACATGTTTATAAGTAAGAATATACACATATAGATATATTCCTATTGTAATCTTGCACAAATGGTGTGTTAGTGAGATCTTGAATTGAACTCTTTCAAGCCACGTTAGTAACAACTATTCCTGCCATATTAATGGTGAATTTTTGTCATTTTTTTACAAAAAAGAACAAAACCGAAGTCACCGGAAATACTCAACCTGTAACGGGCATCGTTCAACGGCACAGTTCAATAAAAGGCAAACAACGAACTAAATAAAATCTCTAACACCTTAGTGGGCATCGTTCGACGGAACGGTTCTATACCATTATCTCTATGTCGACATACAAAACAACTAAATTTATTCATGTTGCTCGCTATAGTTCGGTAGTAACCATTTAAACTCTAAGCTACATCACAAGTTCACGACACTTGAGACATTTGTAGCTGTGAGTCCAATTATTTTACCTTTGAGCAATAGAGCCCTATACCATTATCTGTATGTCGACATACAAAACAACTAAATTTATTCATGTTAAATAATTTTTTTATTATTATTTTTTTTGAAAGGCTGAATAGAAGTGGGAAAAAAAAATACAGTATAATATTTAAGCTTTTGCTCTCATTACCATATAAGAGTGAATTCTATATTGCATTAACTAAAAGGAACGATACATAATATAGAGTATGAATGAATATTTTAAAAGTGGGCTTGAGCACAATAAACTAATCCAATACAAATGTCGACTAACACTACTGTGTATTTTTACAAGAAAAAAAAAATGCATTTTTCTGAAATACCTTTGGCTAAAAGATACTCCGTATTAACTTTCAGCGATGTGGATTTGTAACAGGATACAAGTTCATTCGTTATTTACAAGACGGCCGTCACAATTCCAAAACTTGAAATTGAACAACTTACCGACACATACTATCAAGAACACGTTAACAAAAGAATCTTGTTTTAGAAAAACCTTATTTTTAGGTTACGACTACTAGACACCAACAAAGACATCAAGATACCAGTAATTATGTTGTTTTTTTTTACTGTTTCATCATCATCTGGGCAAAGATCATATGCGGAAAAATGGTTTTACTTTAAAAAAAAATAAGCTTTGATTGTGTTTTCTTCAAACCTTATACATTTAAAATTTTGTGTCATTATTTTTTGTTTTAAACCAATGTTTTAAAATTTTGGATCTGACCGGGATTAATGCCTTATGTTCTTCTGTATCGTTTTTATTTGTATTTCCGTATTGTGTGTGTTTGTATTTTCTTTTCGTTTGTGTTTGTATTTCTGTATCGTTTTATTTGTATTCTCGTATCGTATGAATTTGAATAAAAGGCTTAACGGCTAGTTTCTCCAATAAAATTCTTTAACGGCTAGTTTCTCCAATAAAATTCTCTAACGATTGTAAGTGCTCTTACTAATTTTTCTCTTTTAAATTTGGTAAAATTTCGAAAAAAAAACGAACCGGTAAATAACCGATAAAAAATCCGAATCCGAACATTTTTAACCGAAAAAAAAGAACCTGTAAAAAACCGATTCCGAAAATTTATAACCGAAAAAAACCGATTCCGAACATTTATAACCGAAGAAAACCGATTCCGAAAAACCGAAACCGAACCGAAACTGGTTATTAGAAAAACCGATTTTTTTAAAACCGGTTTTTCTAAAACCGAAAACCGAAAAAAACCGATTTTTTTGCACCTCTACTTTTAAAGACAGCTTCTGTATATTTACTTTACAAAGTTTTAACACCCCATGTTTTAATTTGACATATACTCTAATAGCCAAAACTACAACATAATTAAGAACACGTTAACCAAGCTCAAGAAAATCTAAATGTGGATTTCGATACTTCAATTCATTTGTTTCTAGATACCACTATCGATGAGTAGTTGGTTGTTTTGGATGATGTTTCTTTTAATTTATTAAAATTAAGAGAACTCGGTCAATATCTTAAAACATTGTGGTCACATGATCTCGTTTAGTTCATTCAAATTCTTAATCGAAGAAACGTAACTAGATAAGTCCACCTCACCAAGCAAGCAGTTAATAGTACGAAAGTGATTGATCAATCATGAAGCAACTACTATAATTTAGAATTAGAGATACTGGAGAGAGGAAAATTTAAGTTTAAAAGCCAAATGGTGATATAAGATCAATCCTAATTTTTAGGTCCCGTAATTTTTACCAACTTTAAAAACGTATAGTTATGAACTTATGTGATTTATATTGACGGCAATTTATCGAGTTACGTAAACCCTGAAGTGAGCTTCGTAAAGACATGTTACACGTCAAAAATGGAACTAGTGTTAAATGTAATATGGAGTCTCGAAAATAAGTGTTGAGTTTTTCACACATTGGTGGATGTGCAAACTTTTGACATGTTTATAAGTAAGAATATACACGTATAGATATATTCCCATTGTAATCTTGCACAAATGGTGTGTTACTGAGATTTTGAATTGAACTCTTTCAAGCCACCTTAGTAACAACTATTCCTGCCATATTAATGGTGAATTTTTGTCATTTTTTTACAAACCACAACAAAACTGAAGTCACCGGAAATACTCAACCTGTAACGTGCATCATTCAACGGAACAGTTCTATAAAAGGCAAACAACGAACTAAATAAAATCTCTAACACCTAAGTGGGCATCGTTCGACGAAACGGTTCTATACCATTATCTGTATGTCGACATACAAAACAACTAAATTTATTCATGTTGCTCGCTATAGTTCGGTAGTAACCATTTAAACTCTAAGCTACATCACAAGTTCACGACACTTGAGACATTTGTAGCTGTGAGTCCAATTATTTTACCTTTGAGCAATAGAGCCCTATACCATTATCTGTATGTCGACATACAAAACAACTAAATTTATTCATGTTAAATAATTTTTTTATTATTATTTTTTTTGAAAGGCTGAATAGAAGTGGGAAAAAAAAATACAGTATAATATTTAAGCTTTTGCTCTCATTACCATATAAGAGTGAATTCTATATTGCATTAACTAAAAGGAACGATACATAATATAGAGTATGAATGAATATTTTAAAAGTGGGCTTGAGCACAATAAACTAATCCAATACAAATGTCGACTAACACTACTGTGTATTTTTACAAGAAAAAAAAAATGCATTTTTCTGAAATACCTTTGGCTAAAAGATACTCCGTATTAACTTTCAGCGATGTGGATTTGTAACAGGATACAAGTTCATTCGTTATTTACAAGACGGCCGTCACAATTCCAAAACTTGAAATTGAACAACTTACCGACACATACTATCAAGAACACGTTAACAAAAGAATCTTGTTTTAGAAAAACCTTATTTTTAGGTTACGACTACTAGACACCAACAAAGACATCAAGATACCAGTAATTATGTTGTTTTTTTTACTGTTTCATCATCATCTGGGCAAAGATCATATGCGGAAAAATGGTTTTACTTTAAAAAAAAGTAAGCTTTGATTGTGTTTTCTTCAAACCTTATACATTTAAAATTTTGTGTCATTATTTTTTGTTTTAAACCAATGTTTTAAAATTTTGGATCTGACCGGGGTTTCTCCTCTCGTGAGTTTGAGTAGTCGGGGTTTTACAGTTGGACATGCCGCTTTGAAAGCCGCCTTGTATAAAGTGACAAAACACGAGAAATCATGCATTTAAAATCAACACGTGTTTATTCCTTTCGCGGTTGATAAATTTGGTTTCGTTGCGGTGGAATTACTCAACAGAATCCAACGAGTTACGAACAATAATCGTAGATCCACGAATGTAGTTTTTAAAAGAGTTAACTTTGCAATCCAAAAAGTGCTATAGGCGTAGCTTGTTGCTCGTTTGCCTTCAACCACTACGTAAATTCTATTTTGATGAAATAAAAAAGTGTATTATTTGAACCAATGTTTACATCTCTAAGTGGTAAAACCAATATTTACATGCATCGAAAAATAGATTGAACTCGTTTATGTAAAGTTGTGCCCAAAAAAGGTTAAAACATGTGATTTAAAGATCTTGTTACCAGGTCTTCTACGTTTTTCTCGTACGCAAACAACTTGGCCACAATAAGATACAAATTCTTGCAACATAAAATAAAGAAAGGAAACAACAACAGTCAATTCATCTATGACTTCGTGTTTTGTTCTTTCTGAAGTTGTATTAGTTGTAGACTTGTAGTTAGGGGTTGGCAACACATCACTCACTCCATCCCCTTCACTCACAAACAACCAATCCCCTTATGCCACATCACCCTCCCACTTTTCCCTTCACTCACTCATTTTTTGTTGGCATCACATCACTCACCCTTCACTCACTTCTTTTTTTTTTTCCTTTTTCTTTTTTCTTTTTTAAATTCTATTAAAATTTATTAAAAACTAAAATTCATTAAAATTAAAATAAACATTACATAATATTATTAAAAAACATAAAATACCATTACATAATACTAAAAATCTAAACTTCATCGTCCACCTCGAGGTATGCTAATTGTTGAGCGTGAACATGCTCCATAAGATCAAATCTGACACGAAAATGTGTATCCTCATCTCGTATCTCGCCTAAAGCTGCTTCGTCAAACACCGGTTCAATTGGAGGATCCCGAATATGAACTGACGAGATTGCGTTACCGGCGTTATGTATAATCATGTTATGCAATATGACACACGTAAAAACTATTTTTCTAATTCTTTCTATCGTGTGTGGCCGTAAGGGTCGATTCAGTATACTCCATTTACCCTTGAGAACACCAAATGCCCGTTCAACATCCTTTCGAGCCGACTCTTGTAATTTGTTGAACTTTTTTTCCTTCGGGTCGGTTGGATATTTGAACGCTTTAACAAACGTAGACCATGCCGGATATATGCCATCACAAAGATAGTAGCCACGCTTGTACGTATGGCCATTCACAACAAATGGGCACTTAGGTGCCGTACCATTACGCTCGGTGAGGAATAGCGGAGATTGCATCACAATGTTTATATCGTTGTTTGAACCCGACGGTCCAAAGAACGCGTGTCATATCCACAAATCTTGAGACGCCACTGCCTCCAACATAATCGTGGGGTATTGATGGTCACCCCTTTTATATTGACCCCTCAATTCCATTGGACAATTCCTCCAAACAAAATGTGTGCAATCTAGGCTACCCATCATACCCGGAATGTGATGTCGGTCTTCGTGCGCTTCGTACAAACATGCAACATCATGACTTGTTGGCCTACGTAGAAAATCTCGAGCATATAACTCAATAATAGCATCACAAAAAAATTGAAGGCATTCACGTGAAGTTCTTTGCGCCATTTCCAAATATTCGTCAAACTCATCCGGTGGTGCACCGGTTGCGAGTTGTTTAATGGCAGACGAACATTTTTGTATGGTCGTGAAACTTTTTTTCATTCTAGCATCGTAACCTTCCTAAAAATACTCGAATCTAGCCTCAATAGCTTGCGTTATTTTTAAAAATAAACTTTTAGGCATACGATACCTATCTTCAAAAAATTCATCGTCGAATTTTGGATCTTCACAAAAATAATCACGATGCAATCTTTGTGCAGTAGAGATCCGATTGCGTTTCACTGATTTTCGTGTCGACCCAGCCGTATCTTCTTCATCTTCGTCAATCGCGTCAGCAAAAAATTCGAGACTAGTATCGTTAGACCACTCGAACGGCTCATCTAGAAAAAAAGACGAACCAATTTTTTTATGCTCCATATACTTGCGGTTGAATCGGATATTTTTTTGGATCGGATGTTTTTTTTTTTTTTTTTTTTTTTTGGAATCGGATGTTTTTTTTTAATGGATCGGTAGTGTTTTTTTTTTTTTTATTATTATTTTTTTTTTATGTTGTGTCTTTGTTACCCAGCCGTATATATACACAAAAAAAAAAAGTATCCGTTGCTCTCTTTTTTAATGCCCAACGTTGAAAACCTTTAATGCACAAATGGCTACTTTTGATCGTTAAGGTTTCCCGAACTTCATCTCTACCGCACGGTAAGAAGGGGAGGGCGGCGGTGTTCCTGTGCGGTGGGGATACCGTACCGAGCCTCCCCGCATGCATTGCCAAGGGCCTTAAGTTTTGTAGTTTCACAAATTAACGTGAAATCACTTTTATTAATTACCATATTAGAAAGTGGCAAATTTAATGTTGGGTGGAATCAGTGTCCCACATCGAGAAAAGGGTTGAAAGAAATGTTTGTATATATTGTTGGGTGATGGCAGTAACAAATAAGCTGTTTATTTGGTCTTTAGTGCATAAATTGTAACAAAGTTCACTTAATGACCTCATAGTCAGCTTTTTACACCATTGTTTTATTATTATTTTTTAAAAGGCTGATCATTTAATTGCTAAGAAGACAAGCTCCAAGAAACTTGGTCCGAAAACAGGAAAATGTCATAAAATACAAAATTTTATAACGTGACATAAAGAGGAAAAAAAAAAAAAAAAAACATTCGATTAATCTCAGACCTCAATCGTTTTTCTTTCATCTGGATGATGTTATATGAAGTAACTAATTTTATACTTTATAAACGTTATAAGTGAAACTTCTTGTTTTCAACATTTGACTTGTGTTTAATAGTCAAATATTTCATATACATGAACCGTGTTTGCTCTATGAATAAGTAGTAAATAAGTCAATTTTTATCTCTAAATTTGTGATCAATTCAAATACATGTATATTATCTTTTGAACATATATGTTTTGTAGTTTTACAAAAGTGAAATCACTTCTTTTGACATAATCGAATATGGTAATATTTTAATGTTGTGTGGAATCACTAGTCTCCCACATCGTAAAAAGATTGAAAGAAATGTTTGTTTACATTCTCGGTTGACAGCAACAACATTTGTGTGTCTGATAATTTTTTTTATTATTACTATTTTTTTAAGGGTTGTGGTTAAAAGTTTAATTTTTCTTACATAATAACTCGTGAATTATTCATGTAGTCGTTAATTCTTTATACTTGGATTCTATAGTACCGAGCATATTCATTCATATAGGCCGTTAATTCGTTACACTTGATATGAGTTTAAAGGGCTCTACCTCTTCTTATAACGTTGTGATATGAACTTCTACGCTTTTCTTGTTTGGAAACAACTTGGTCGCGGTAAGAGGTTATAAGATGCAAAGTCTAACAACATAAAATAAAGGGGTTTTTGCATATATATCCTTCCGAAAATACATAATTGCATATATATCTAAAGCATGCATAAAAACCATTGTACTATGTGAATCAAAAACTTGTACAAATGATATATATGCAGTTAATTATTCACTTTGTGAGGGATATATATGCAATTCTGCCTAATAAAGAAGAAAAAAAAAATTAATCTTTGACATCGAAACGGTGTTTTGTTCTTTCTAAAGTTGTGATACGCTCACATATAGGAGTATTAGTTGTAGTTATGTTTTGTAGTTTTACACTTTAACGTGGAATCACTTCTCTTGACATATTAGAAAGTCGTAAGTTTTGTGTTGGTAGAAATCAGTGTCCCACATCGAAAAACGATTGAAAAAAATGTATGTATATATACATGGATGATAGCAATAAAAAGTAAGTAAATGATTAGTATGGGTGATATTAACAAAGTTCACTAAGTCTATTTCATTTGCTTTTTACACAATTTTTCTTAAAAGGCTGATTATTTTTTGCTTTTTACACAAATTTTCTTAAAAGGCTGATTATTTTATTGCTAAGAAGACAATCGCTTAAGTAGTTAAATGGGTGGAATCAGTGTCCTACATCGAAAAAGATTGAAAGGAAATGCTTGTACATATAATTGGGCGATAGCAACTACAAAGGGTTAATTACTTGAAAATATATCATATTTGTCATTTTTTATTATTATGTGTATTGAACTTTTTTTTTTTTTTTTTGATTATGTGTACTAAACTTTCAAATTTCGATTATTGTGTGTATTTTGTGATTAAACACAATAAGAAAAATAAGAGTTCAATGCACACAATAACAAAAATTGACAAATATGATACATTTTCAAGCAATTACCCCAGCTACAAATGTGTTGTATGCCCAACATTTTTTAGACTCGTCTTTTTCTTGTTAAGAAGACAAAAGGCTTCAAGAAGGAGGACAAGCGAAGGAAAAAACAAACGCCAAAGTAGTTAATTGGTTCATTATGTGAATGCTTTATATAAATTATAGTTGGAGCTATATAAGTTTGTCAAAGAGTAATATCTTCATTAGCAGTTGTAACATATATATGGATTTCATTACTTCATTTGTATCTGATACCACAATCGATATTCACTAACTAGTTGCTCGTTTTGGACAATGTTTTCTTAGTTGCTCGTTTTGGACAATGTTGTTAGCTGTAAAATTAATGACACTTGATTTGGTCGTATCGGTATTGCCGAGATTGATTGTAATTGATAGTGTGATTAGCTGTAGATTAGAATGACTTTAGTACTTTCCTAATATTCCATTGTATTGTACCCATTATTCAACCAATACAAATCATTCATGTTATCTCTTACAAATGTCTCTTTAATAAAACTTCTTGTTGCTTGTTTTGGATGATGTTTCTTTAATAAAACTAAGAGAATTCAGTCAATATCATTGTGGTCATACGATCCCGTTTATTTCATTCAAATTCTTAATAGAACGAAAGTTACGCGGTTAGTCCACGTGACAAAGCAAGCAGTTTATACGAAAGTGATTGATCAATCAAGAAGCAACTAGTAATATAATTTAGAGACAAGAGAGGAAATTTAAGTTTAAAAGCCAAAGGGTGATATAAGATCCAGTGACGGAGCTAGGATTAATCATTCGGGTGGGCCAAAATATATGAGGAGTGATTTGCACACACACTTTTTTGATTTGCACACCAATATGTACAAGCAGGTAAAACTTGATATATATACAGTACAACTGTCTAATGCACTGATGGGTGTGTATGAATCAAAAAAATTGGTGTGCAAATCAATTCCCAAAATATATACTAAGATGTTCAAACTTAGACAAATTATTAATTTAATAAAAATACTTCAGCTTTACATGAACATTATTGCTTATTGCATAGTTAAAATAAAATCATGATAATTGACAACTTACATTGTTCAAAATCTTTAATTGTGATGCCAATGTATACGTGTTACCTTGTGGGACGACTTGTTTAAATATAAAAAAGTGAAAATATAATACCTAAAAAGAGTTTTCTCAGTAGTAATTAGTAAAGCTATTTGTTTTGACATTTTGGATGTGATTTAAGTATTTTGTAGAGCAAACTAAATATTATAATATCTATATGTTTTATACAAATGAAAGATATCATGGGTTGGCCATGGCCAATCCCAAGCCTATAGTGGCTCCGTCACTGATAAGATCAATCTTAACTTTTAGGTCCCGTAATTTTTACCAACTTTGAAAACATAAAATTATGAACTTGTGTGATTTATATTGACGACATTCTATTGAGTTACATAAACCTCGAAGAGAGCTTCGTAAAGACATGTTACATGTCAAAATTTGAGCTAATGTAAATGCAATATGGAGTCTCCAAAAGAAGTGTTGTGTTTCTCCCACATCGTTGTATGTGCAAACTTTTGACGTGTTTATAAGTAAGAATGTACATGTTTAGTAATATTCCCTTTAAAATCTTGCAAAAACAGTACATTGCTCACTGATTTTGAACTCTTTCAAGTTTATGAGCAAAGTGTGGCTTATGCATTATTATGGGTGGATTTTTGTCAATTTTTTTTTTTTTTTTTTTTTTTTTTAAGAAGAATATGATTTACGCGTGTACTACATCTTTCTATTTTTAAAAATTATGATTCGCATTTTCGTTTGCTTTTTTGTGTTTCTGAGTATGAATTATTTCCGTGCACCACAATCATGTATCAAGGATTTTCACATTTTTTAGCCTTAACCATTTCTAATGCGTCATGATGTTTGCTATGGATAACTAGCTTGCCGATGAATCTTCAAAGATAATGTCCAAATAAAATGTTTGTTGAAAGAAATTTTAAAAGATTACTAGTCTACTGGATGACCTTTGGCTAAAAGATATCAACTTTCAACGATGTGGATTTGATACAGAATACAAGTTCATTCGTTATTTACAAGACGACCATCACAATTCAAAAACTTGAACTTGAACAATTGACCAACACATACTATCAAAGATAACTGCCATACATTTTCATAGCAAAGTTATACATAACACCCCATGTCTTAATTTATCATATACTGAATCAAGAACACGTTAACAAACGATATTCGTTTCAGAAAAATCTTATTTTTAGGTAACGACTACTAGACACTACACAAAGGCATCAAGGTACCCGTACTTATGTTGTTTTTTTTACTGTTACAATCTAGCATAAGTTCGGTTCCACACTCCAACATAAAGGGTTTCATCATCTAGGCTTAAGTGACACTCCTGATATTTCACCAAAGAAATCAATTTCTTGCCTCTTTCTATAGTTTTTGTTGGATTCATAAACATACGAAATCTGCAGGTTCAACAACCACCAAAAACTGCCCATTTTTCTTTGAGAATTGTGCCAAGTTATCGTCAGCAGACACTCCTTTTTACCCTCGAGGGCTATTAACCTTTTATGTATGAAATGGCATTTTCATAACTGAATATGATGGTTTTCAAGAAAGTTACTAATCAACAAACTCTTTTGCTACACGAAACTAAACTTGTGGTAACTAACCACTTACATACGCGTGTTGACAAATAAACGATCTAATCGATTCTTCATGGGTTGTAAGTTTGTAGCTTAACTTTTGCAGCAGTGTGGCCTCTATGAGTCGTTGCACAATCAATCATATACTTATGAAACATCATCTCTATATGGACATAACAACGACTAAATTTATACGTGTTGCTCACTACTGTACGGTAGTAACCATTTAAACTCTAAGCTAGCTACATCCCAAGTTCACGACACTTGAGACGTTTGTAGCTGCGAGTACAATAATTTTACAGAGTCGTAGAGAAATAAAACCACCAAAAAATTTAACGTGTTGAGTTTGTACCTTTGAGCAATTGAGCCCAATCATTTAGAATGTTGGTTTACTGATCTTAATTAAAATCCAAAGTTTTGCATTTGGTTAAGATTCAAATACCGCTTACGGAAAAATGGTTCACTTTTAAGAAAGATGTTTGATTTTTTATCTTTAAACGTATATATTTTAAGTTTTGTCTCATTATTATTTTTATAAACAAATGTCTACACCTCTAATAAGGGGTTAAATAAATATTTGCATGCATCTTTAATAACTTAGATTTATCATCGAAAAATAGACGTAACTCGTTTATGTAAAACACCAATGGGGCTTAAAACCTGTACGTGCTTAACGATCTTGTGATCTGGTCTTCTATGTTTTTCTCGTACGCAAACAACTTGGTCGCAGCAAGATGTTATAAGATACAT
Organism: Artemisia argyi; assembly: GCA_030686995.1. Classification (NCBI taxonomy): domain Eukaryota; kingdom Viridiplantae; phylum Streptophyta; class Magnoliopsida; order Asterales; family Asteraceae; genus Artemisia; species Artemisia argyi. Next base: position 7,717,493 of record CM060690.1, read on the forward strand.
TCTAACAACATAAAATTAAGAAGTAAAAAAACAATTAATCTTTGACCTTGAAACGGTGTTTTGTTCTTTCTAAAATTGTGATCAGCTCACATACATATAGGAGTATTAGTTGTAGAGTTGTAGTTAAGTTTTGTAGTTTCACAAATTAACGTGAAATCACTTTTATTACCATATTAGAAAGTGGCAAATTTAATGTTGGTGTGGAATGAGTGTCCCACATCGAAAAATGATTGAAAGAAATTTATCTATATATACTTGGGTGATAGCAACAAACAACAAGAACGTGATTAGTATTGGGTGCACAAATTATCAAAGTTCACCAATACTATCCCACTTCTTTTTTACACAATTTTTTTTTTTTTAAAAGGCTGATTATTTTTTTGCTAAGAAGACAAGGCTCCAAAATGGAGGACTACAAACCAGAACCACAAGGGACTATGTACAAACCAAGCCACAAACAAACGCCTATGTAGCAACAACAGATGTGATGTATTCCTAGCATTTTTTAGGCTCATCATTTTATTGTTAAGAAGACAAGGCTTCAAGAAGGAGAACAATCTAAGGAAAAAAGAAACACCTAAGTAGTTAATTGGTTCATTAGCAGTTGTAACATATATATGGATTTCAATACTTCATTTGTATCTGATACCACAATCGATATTCACTAACTAGTTGCTCGTTTTGGACAATGTTCTTTAATAAAACTTCTAGTTGCTTGTTTTGGACGATGTTTCTTTAATAAAACTAAGAGAATTCAGTCAATATCATTGTGGTCATACGATCCCGTTTATTTCATTAAATTCTTAATAGAACTAAAGTTGCGTGGTTAGTCCACGTGACAAAGCAAGCACTTTATACGAAAGTGATTGATCAATCCAGAAGCAACTAATATAATTTAGAGACACGAGAGAGGAAATTTAAGTTTAAAAGCCAAAGGGTGATATAAGATCAATCCTAACTTTTAGGTCCCGTAACTTTTACAAACTTTGAAAACATATAATTATGAACTTGTGTGATTTATACGGACGACATTTTATCGACTTACATAAACCCCGGAGAGAGCTTCATAAAGATATGTTACATGACAAAAATGGAGCTAGAGTAAATGCAATGTGGAGTCTCTAAAAGAAGTGTTGAGTTTGTCTCACATCGGTGGAGGTGCAAAACTTTTGACATGTTTATAACATTGCAAATATGTGCTTAAATATTGATTTGAACTCTTTCATGATTCTTTGTAAACATTCTTCTAGCCATATTATGGGTGGATTTTTGTCATTTTATTTTTTTATTTCGTCCAAGATTGATTTACGTTTTCGTGTACTATCTTTATATCTTTGAAGATTATTATTCGCTTTTCGTTTGTTTTCGTGTGTTTCTGAGTATGAATTATTTCCACACACCATGATCATGCATCGAGGATTTTCACAGCTTTTAACCTTAACCATTTGGGATGCGTCATGGTGTTTGTTATGGATAACTTGCCTATCAATCTTCAAAGATAATGTCCAAGTAAAATATATGTTTAAAGAAATTTTAAAAGATTACTAGTCTAGTGGATGACCTTTGGCTAAAAGATGTTAACTTTCACTCTTTCAGGGATGTGGATTTGAAACAAGATACAAGTTAGAAAGACTTTTTACAAAGAGAAGCAACATGTGAAAAAACAACACGTTCGGTTATAGCATAGAAAAGCCCAAAAAACACCAAGTTTGTTACTTATGTTATACAGTTTCCAAGGACAACCCAAAATAAAGAAATCACTTCTTTGACCTCGAAATTAATAAAGAAAATCAAACAGCAGGCAATTAATCTTTGACCTCGAAACTGTGTTTTGTTCTTTCTAAAGTTGTGTCCAGTTCAAATACATATTGGAGTTGTTACGTTTTGTAGTTATACATATTAACGTGCAAATCACTTCTTTTAACATATTAGAAAGAGGTAAGTTTTATGTTGGGTGGAATCGGTATATCCCACATCGGAAAAAGATTGAAAGAATTGTCTATACATATTGTTGGTTGATAAATAGACCAAATATGTCGTTGGGGTGGTTTTACGTGCGCAAAATGTAACAAAGCTCACGTAGCACTTCCTTATCGGCTTTTTACACAATTACCGAATTTTTTTTATGAAAGGCTGATCGGCTTTTTACACAATTACTGTTAATTTTTTATGAAAGGCTGATCATTATATTGCTAAGAAGACAAGGTTTCAAGAAGGAGGACTACAAACCAAGCGAGGAACCTTATGTGAATGCATAGAAATATGTCGTTGGGGTGGTTTTACGTGCGCAAAATGTAACAAAGCTCACGTAGCACTTCCTTATCGGCTTTTTACACAATTACCGAATTTTTTTTATGAAAGGCTGATCGGCTTTTTACACAATTACTGTTAATTTTTTATGAAAGGCTGATCATTATATTGCTAAGAAGACAAGGTTTCAAGAAGGAGGACTACAAACCAAGCGAGGAACCTTATGTGAATGCATAGAAATGCTTTATATACATTAGTTGGAGCTATAAATTTGGCAAATTAAAAAAAAAAAAAAAAAAAATAATTGAAATCGATTTGATTGTTGTTGGTTATACCGTAACAAAACAAGATGTAACAGGCGACCTTACTTCAAGTGTTCAAACGGTCGATTTTCGGTTGACAAGAGTTATTCAATTCAATTTATTCGTTTTTTAAAGAAAAAATATACCGAGAATGAACAAACCCGATTCAAACAACCCGATTCGAACCGAATCCCGGAACCGTACCGGTACCATACCGAAACGGTACCGAGTCCTGATATACGGTACGGTACCGGGACCACTAAATAAGGCAAAAAAAAATCGGTACCTTTAGAACATAAAATATATGTTGTTTTAGGAGGTGTTTGGATTTTACATGGGTGAACGGAGTAGATTTTCTCTTACGAACATTGTGGATTTAAAACAGGATACAAGTCCCTTCGTCGTATACTCTAGTAGCCAAGCTCAAGACAATGTAATATTTGTATTTCAATACTTCTAGGGGTGAGCAAACGGAACGGATGGACCGGACCGACTGACAAATCCGACCGGACCGGACCGGACCGAGCACATTCGGTCCGGTCCTCGGTCTAGACTTTTTGGTTAATCCGGTCTTCGGTCCGGTCGGTTCGGTCAGGTCCGGTCCGGTCCGGAACCAAAAAACCGAAAAAACTTGCCAAATCTTGCCTATTTGGACTGGACCGACCACATTCGGTCTCAGTCTCGGTCCCGGGTTTTACCTTATTTCGGTCTTCGGTCTTGTCGGTCCGGTCCGGTCCAGTCTCAGACCGATGCTCACCCTTAAATACTTCAATTCATTTGAATCAAGATACCACAATTGGTGAGTAGTTAGTTGTTTTGAACGATATTTCTTTTATTAAAATTAAGAGAATTCGGTCACTATCTTGAAACATTGTGGTCACATGACCCTGTTTAGTTCATTCAAATTCTTAATCGAAGAAACGTTACTCGATAAGTCCACCTCACCAAGCAAGCAGTTAATAGTACGTAAGTGATTGATCAATCAAGTAGCAACTTACTCAACTATAATTTAGAATTAGAGATACAGGAGAGAGGAAATTTAAGTTTAGAAGCCAAAGGATGATACAAGATCAATCTTAAGTTTTAGGTCCCGTATTTTTTCCAAACTTTGAAATTATGAGCTTTTGTGATTTATATTGACGACATTTTATCGAGTTACATAAACCTCGAAGTAAGCTTCATAAAGACATGTTACATGTCAGAAATAAACATGTCTAAAATAGAACTAGTGTTAAATGTAATATGGAGTCTCGAAAATAAGTGTTGAGCTTGTCCCACATAGGTGGATATGCAAACTTTTGACGTGTTTATAAATAAGAATGTACACTTTTAGTTACGTTCCCTTTATAATCTTGCACAAATAGTTTATTTCTGAGATCTTGATTGGAACTCTTTCAAGACTCTTGGTAATAGCTATTCCTGCCATATTATAGGTGAATTTTTGTCATTTTTTTTACTAACTAAACATATTCCTTTTCTTTTTTTGCTTTTAAGAGAGATGATTGATTGTTTTTTCTTCACACAAATACACTTACAGATTTGTGTCATTATTTTTTTTATATTTACATGCATGGAAAAATAGATTGAACTCGTTTATGTAAAGGTGTGCCCAAAGAGGGTTAAAACATGTGATTTAAACATCTTGTTATCCGGTCTTCTACGTATGGCAAACAACTTGGTCGCAATAAGATGTAATAAGATTCAAATTCTAACAACATAAAAATAGATAAAAAGAAACAACAATCAATTAATCTTTGACCTCGAAACCCTTTTTTGATCTTTCTAAAGATGTGATAAGCTCACAATCCTCGCATACTTATAGGAGTATTAGATGTAGTTATGTTCTGTAGTTTTATATATGAACGTGAAATCACTTCTTTTAACATATTCGAAAGTGGTAAGTTTAATGTTGGGTGGAATTGTGTCCCACATCGGAAAAAGATTGAAAGAAATGTTTTCATATATACTTGGGTGATACCATCATCAAGTATGATGTAGAATTGATTTCAGCTGCACATATATAACTATGTTTACTCTTATATCAGTTCTTCATTTTTTACACAAACATTTAAATGACTTGTTACTTTTATCTCTTTACTTTTAGACTTAAACTCATAACTAGAGGTGTTAATAGGGTCGGGTTGGCCCGAACCTGATAGAGCCGTATGGGTAATTTTATCTCTTTACTTTTAGACTTAAACTCACAACTAGAGGTGTTGATAGGGTCGGGTTAGCCCGAACCCGATAGAGCCGTATGGGTTCGTAAAACCACTAATCGTGTTAAACATTTGAATGACTTGTTACTTTGATCTCTTTTCTTTTAGACTTAAACTTACTAGTAGAGTTGTTAATAGGGTCAGGTTGGCCTGAACCCGATAGAACTGTATGGGTCAGGTAGAAACACTAGTCGTGTTAGTTGGACCCGATTGAAACGAACTAACCGGACTGCCCTCATATCTTCTTTGAGAATTGTGTCAAGTCATCTAGTCGGGCATATCCCCGAGGGCTATTAACCTTTTATATATGAGCAATTGAGCAATTGAGCCCAATTATTTCGATTGCTGCTTTAAGTAAGCACTTGAACTTAAAATCTAAACTTTGCATTTGGTTAAGATTCACATGTCGTTCACAGAAAAATGGTTTTACTTTAAAGAAATATGTTTGATTGTTTTTTCTTCAAACCTATATACATTTAAAAGTTTGTGTTAATTTATTTTATTTTATTTCTTATTTTTTTATTATTTTTTTAATAGGGTAAATCGTACAAAAATGTACCAAACTTATACCCAATTTCAATTTAAGATACTGCATTTTTTTTTTCTTTTCAATTTAATGTACCCAACTTTTTTTTGTCGTAATGTTAAACGATTTATAGGTTACCAAGTTACCACCGCTAATCTTCATCTTCTCCGACCAAATTCCGGCAAACTTCCGTCTAGGTTTTTTTTTTTTTTTTTTTTTTTTTTTTTTTTTTTTTTTTAATATATATATATATATATTAATCACATAAACACATCAAAAAGATCTTGCTGATTCCTTTACTCTAGCATATCCTCATCATTGGTCTTTAACCTCATCATTTTCTAGGTTTTCATTGTTTATAAGATTTTCATTATCTATATTAACATTAACCTTGTCATTATTTTGTGCAACAATATTATTATTCTTTTTTGTTTTGATTACAAACCGGTTCATAGAACCGTGTAAAGCTCGCTCAGATTCTTGTTGATTTTTTTTTCATTTTCTATTTTGGGGACCTGACGGTTGTGAACGATGCAACATGATAATCTCGGGTGTAAATTTATCTACTAAAGCAAGAGTGATAAGTAATTAAGTATGGAACAATATCACCTGATCAAAATTGTCGAAGAGAAAAAAAGATGACCGCTTGGTTCGTTTGATGCCTTGACTATTTCGAATTTGACTCTCATTATTTTTGTTCGTTGGAAACTTTGATGGCCTGATATGATTGGTTGATGAAGACAAAAAAAAAAAAAAAAAAAAAAAAAAAAAACCTTGAATAATGAATACTTGAATGTGAATAATGATGCGTATGTTAAAAAAGAATAACAATAACTGATGCGTGATTGCGTGATGCCTTATTCATACGTCTTTATTACGTCTTTATTGTTTTGAATAAGTCAAACTACGTTATTAACATTGACTACTAATAAGGCTACTGGACTTTTATAAAATGGGCCCTAAATGAGACTAGTATAGGCAAAGATGGACCGGTAAAATGATGCCCCTTCTCTTGGGCTGCCCTTGCCCATAGCCAAATCCGGCCCTGGTAAAACGGACAACCAAGAATCCTTTACCAATACGAATATAAGGTACAATCCCGGTACCATGTTCTTTGCAAAACAAGACCATAAAATATAAGTTGTTTTAGGAGGACCAAAGGGCTTGTTTCTGAATGGTATCGCTTGTTATGTGAGAAGCTCCTCAACCAAATGGTTGTGAGTTCATGTCCTGCTTAGGACATAGTTTATGGTTATATATGAAACAAACATGTAGATATATTTCTTAGCATATTTACTGTTAACCCAAATAAATATTATCAGATCCATTGTTCCTATCAAAATGTGTAACTTTTTATATCAAAACTTTTCATCAAAAAAGTTGGATTTTACATAGTTGACACGATGAGATCAATGTCATTGTCTTCCAGTTTCACAACTGATGCCTTTTACAAAAGTTAATTCAACAAACTTTTACGCTACACGAAAGGCAACTTGTTGATAATTAATTCGTTACATGCATGAATCATCAAATAAGTGCCAACTTCATAAGTTTGTACCTTTGAGCAATTGAGCCCATCTGTGCCCAATTATCTCGAATGGTTTTCCACTTTTTCTTATAAGAATTGACTTTTACGTATATGTTTTAAGTTGTAGTTCTAAACAATATGTATTTTAGAGCTGGGTGGAATCAATATCCCACACCGGTGAAATATTGAAAAATATGTCAATTTTTATACTAGGTTGATAGTAAGTATTATTAATTATGTGATCACATTTTGAGTACACATGTGCAATTATGTACTCTACGGTTTTCATATAATTTTTTTATTTATTCTTTTCGTATTCATTTTTTTGTTTTCATATAATTTTTTTATTTATTCTTTTCGTATCTATTTTTTTAACACGAAAAGGGCCGAAAACCGCAAAAAAATTATAACACATCATTTCTCACAACGAAGGTAATTATATATAGAAAACTAATATCCCAAAAGAAGTTTTCATGAGATCTAAAAGCTATTTTAGCAACAACATGAGCCGCTAAGTTACATTCACGCTTAACCCATTAGAAAGAAATAACAAGTTGGGATGCCCATATTCTAATGCCTGCCACAATCACATATAACAACAAAGGAGGATCGTCTTCAGAAAAAGCAATTGAAATAGCCACTTTACAATCCGATTCAACTATTGCATTTTGCCAACCATAAGTAAGAGCTAGACGACATGCGTTCCAGATGGCTAAGAGTTCAGCCGTGAGTGGATTAGACGTGGAAACTATTACATTACAACATAAAATAATAGAAGTCTCGCACAATGATACCTGAAGATGCTCGGTATGATATGTAGGATGCATCACAATTGAGCTTCACACGATTACAGGTAGGGGATCTACCGAAGTGAAGTCTCATGGGATTCATCACGATCAACCGAAACACAAAATATGGGTAGCGATGAAGGACAAAAATTAAATTTTGGACAATGTTAGGGGGGTGGCAACCCTTCGGCAAAAGGGTTTCGGCAAGAGTTGCCGATCGGCAAATCCCACCGCCACTCAATCGGCAAAGTGAATTCGGCATGAGTTGCGGTTCATGCTACCGATTCGGTATTGTGTGAATCAAGAACATTTCTAGCCGTTGGTCATTAATGGGGGGAGCGTGTAGTATTGCTTGAAAACAAACAAAAAAAAAAAAAAAAAAAAATTCCCTATAAATATACAACATATTATTTCAAACACACAAACCAAATCAAAATCACAAAACAAATCACAAATCGAATAAAAAAAAAACAATACACAAATTATTTAACCATGTCAATGTCTTCTTCCTCATCGGACGAGATCATTATTCCCCCGGACTCGTCCGAAGAATGGTTATCCGGAAGTACGTTTGAAGCATTTTTAGCCGCAATCGAAGGTCTTGAAGATACGGCTACCTCTACCGACACCCGTGGTTATGTCCAACGTTTTCGTGAAAAAGCTTTAGAAACTCTTTTGAATGATTATTTTGTTGAACAACCAAAGTTTAACGAAAGCGTTTTTCGTGATCGTTTTCGTATGAGTAAAAATTTGTTTTTAAAAATTGTTGATGATATTGAAGCCCAATTCGAATGGTTTCAACCGGGTCAAGATGCGATGGGCCAAAATAGTTTTACGGCATTACAAAAATGTACATCCGCAATTCGACAACTCGCAACGGGTGAACCTCCGGATAGATTTGATGACTATCTAAACATGGCACGAAGAACGTCAGGTTGTTATTTTAATTAAATTATCGTTTTTAAATTTTTTAATATTTCGTTTTTATTATTATTTTTTAAATTATTTCGTTATTATTTTTTTTTTTATAATAGTTTAGTTATTATTTTTTCATTATATATTTCGTTATTATTTTAGGAGAATGCCTTGATAAATTTTGCGATGCGATTATAATGTTATATGGTCGAGAGTTCTTACGTAGGCCTACAAGCCATGACGTAGCATGCTTATTCAATGTACATGAAGAAAAACATCATATTCCGGGAATGCTTGGTAGCATTGATTGTACGCATTTTGTTTGGCGCAATTGTCCTAGACACTTAAGAGGCCAATATAAGAGAGGTGATCACCAATACCCGACTATTATGCTTGAAGCGACTGCTTCATATGATTTGTGGATTTGGCATTCGTTTTTTGGTCCTCCCGGTTCGAACAACGATATAAATGTTTTGAATCAGTCTCCATTGTATGTTAATGAACGAAATGGAACAGCACCAAACAGTTCATTTTTATTGGGTGGAAGGCTTTACAAATGTGGATACTATCTTACCGATGGAATATATCCAAAGTATTCAACATTTGTTAAAGCATATCCGTATCCAACTGACCCAATGGAAAAAAGATTCAAGAAATTACAAGAGTCTGCAAGAAAGGATGTTGAGCGAGCATTTGGTCGTCTAAAAGGAAAATGGATGATTCTCAGTCGACCTCTTCAAGCTATGTCGGTTCAAAAGATTCGGCAAGTAGTTTATACGTGCATTATATTGTGCAATATGATTTTGAAAAACGATGGTATGGCAATATCACCGGTTCATATAATGGATCCTCCGGTAACTCCAGTTTACGATGATACTGTGCTACATGAGTTACTCGACGAAGATATCCATAATCGTCTTCGATATGATCTTACGGAGCACGTAGCGGCTCAAGACTTGTCATACCTAGATGATTAGTGGTTTCCTATTTTTTGTTGAATTTATGTTTTTTTAAGTATTATGTAATAAGTATTGAATTATTATTAATAAAAAAGTTGTTTTTTATTTATGTTTTTTTAATTTAAATTTTGTTATGTAATAAATGTAATTAATGCTTGACTAGGCAAAAATTTAGGCAAGGTTGCCACTAAAAATGAAGGTTTAGGCAAGATTAGGCAAAAATTGAGTTGGACAAGTTTGATTGGTTATTTGGTTTAAAAGAGGAGGCAACTTGAGGCAAGGTTGCCACCCCCCTTAGGGGTGATAGAGACATCGTTAATGTGAAGGGGTCTATGAGGTGTTGGCTAAACACTATGACTTCGTGTTTTGTTTTTTAGAAGTTGTAATCAGTTCACAACTTCACATACATATAGGACTATTAGTTGTAGACTTGCAGTTTTAGTTAAGTTTTGTAGTTTCACAAATTAACGTGAAATCAGTTATATTAACATATTAGAAAGTGGCAAATTTAATGTTGGGTGGAATCAGTGTCCCACATCGAGAAAAGGGTTGAAAGAATATCTATATATATTGTTGGGTGATAGCAACAGCAAATAAGCTGTTTGGTTGGTTTTTAGTACATAAATTGTAACAATTAAATTCACTTAACCACCAGCCACACGGCTTTTTACACAGTTATATATTTTTTTCTGAAAGGTTGATCATTTTACTGCTAAGAAATAAAATGGGCAAAAGAAATATTTATTAAATAAACTGACAAAGAATATTTGATTTAAAGAACTTCTTGTCTGGTGTCAAATCAGACCAATCTATTGGATTATCATTGATTAGAAGATATTAACTCTCCGCAATGTGGATTTGAAACATGAAACAAGTCCCTTGTCATTTACGAGACGACCATCACATTACCAAAGCTTGAATATGAACTGACCATCACATACTTTCAAAAATAACTTTTGTGCATTTTCTTAACAAATGTTTACATAACACGTACCCGATGTTTTTAATTCGTTATATACTCGAATAGCCAAAACTACAACACAATCAAGAATTCGTTAACCAAGCTCAAGACAAAGACAATGTAATATGTGGATTTCAATACTTCAATTCATTTATATCTTGATACCACAATCGGTGAGTAGTTGGTTGTTTTGGACGATGTTTCTTTTGTTAATATTAAGAGAACTCAGTCAATATCTAGAAAACATTGTGGTCACATGATCCTGTTTAGATCATTCAAGTTCTTAGAAGAAACGTTACTCGATAAGTCCACCTCACCAAGCAAGCAGTTAATAGTACGAAAGTGATTGATCAATCAAGAAGCAACTACTATAATTTAGAATTAGAGATACTGGAGAGAGGAAAATTTAAGTTTAAAAGCCAAATGGTGATATAAGATCACTCCTAACTTTTAAGTCCCGTAATTTTTACCAACTTTAAAAACGTATAGTTATGAACTTATGTGATTTATATCGACGGCATTTTATCGAGTTACATAAACCCGAAGTGAGCTTCGTAAAGACATGTTACACGTCAAAAATGGAACTAGTGTTAAATGTAATATGGAGTCTCGAAAATAAGTGTTGAGTTTTTCCCACATTGGTAAATGTGCAAACTTTTGACATGTTTATAACTAACAATGTACTCACTTTGTTATATTCCCTTTATAAAACAGAAGTGGGCATCGTTTGACCGAACGGTTCTATAAAAGGCAAACAACAAACTAAAGAAAATCTCTAACACCTTAGTGGTTATCATTTGATCAAACGGTTCTATACCATTATCTCTATGTCGACATAGAAAACGACTAAATTTATTCGTGTTGCTCGCTGTAGTACGGTAGTAACCATTTAAACTCTAAGCTACGCCACAAGTTCACATGACACTTGAGACGTTTGTAGCTAGCTGTGAGTCCAATTATTTTACAAAGAGTCGATGAGAACTAAAATCACCAAAATTTATTGAGAACCAAAACCACCAAAATTTGTAACTTGATAAGTTTGTACCTTTGAGTAATCGAGCCCAATTATTTCAAATGTTGCTTTACGTTTGCAGTTGAGCATAAAATCTAAAGTTTGCATTTTGTTAAATATAGTGTTATTATTTTGTTTTAAAGCAGTGTTTACATCTCTAAGGGGTAAAACCAATATTTACATGCGTCGAAAAATAGACTAATCTCGTATATGTAAAGGTGTGCCCAAAGAGGCTTAAAACATTTGATTTAAAAATCTTGTTATCTAGTATTCTACGTTTTTCTCGTCGAAAAATAGACTAATCTCGTATATGTAAAGCATAGACTAATCTCATATATGTAAAGCTGTGCCCAAAGAGGCTTAAAACATTTGATTTAATATTTTGTTATCTGGTCTTCTACGTTTTCTCGTACGCAAACAACTTGGTCGCAATAAAATGTTATAAGATACAATTTTAACAACGTTAAAATAAAGAAAAGAAAATAGCAGTCAATTAATCTTTTAATGTGAAATCACCTCTTTTAACATATTGGGTGGAATGAGTGTCCCACATGGAAGAAAGATTGAAAGATTTTTTTTTATATATAGTTGGGTCATAGCAACAAGAAACATGTTGTGTTGGTTGTTTGTGGTGCATAAATTGTAACAAGTTTCACTAACTGCTGATGCAACTTTTTACACATTTTTTTTTTTTTTTTTTTTTTTTTTTTTTTTTATTTTAATTTTTTGAAAGGCTGATGACTGTATTGCTAAGCAGACAAGGCTCCAAGAGGAGGACTACAAACGAGAACCATAAGGAACTATGTACAAACGCCTAAGTAGTTTTACGCTAACATTTTGAATGCTATTTTTGTTTTTATTTTTTATTTCATTTTACTTGCGAAGTTTACGGTTTAACTTAAATTTTTTACTTTACAAATAATTATACTAGTTTTAACTCATGTGCACGCATGAGGTTTGGACATAATATTTTAGTAAAGTACTAATTTTGTTATTAAGTTTTTGACCGATGTAAGACGGACAACCAAGAACTCTCTAACAACACGAATACAAGGTACAATCCCAGTAGCAAGTTCTTTGCAAAATAGACCATAAAATGTAAGTTGTTTTAGGAGGTCTTTGGTATTGCAAGTAGCAAAAGCTTATTTCCTCTAAAAATAACAAAAATATATTTTCTAGATCCCAAAACTTAAAAAAAATAAATAAAAAAAAAAATAATAAATAAATAAAAAAATAAAATAAATTCTATGAATTTGCATGCCAACGTAGATAGTGTCCCTTATATTTAACTCAACAATATATGGAACACCCATGTAGCTATATTTCTTAGCAAACTTACTGTTAACATAAATCAATATTAGCGGATCCATTGTTCATATCAAAACTTTTCAGCAGAAAGGTCGGATTTTACATGGGACAACGGAGTAGATTTTCTCTTACGAACATTGTGGATTCGAAACATGATACAAATCCCTTGGTCATTTACAAGACGGCCATCACAATTCCAAAACATGAATTTGAACACGTACTTTCAAAGATAACTGCTATAAATTTTCTCAACAAAGTTTTACATAACACCCCATGTTTTAATTCGTCGTATAATCTAGTAGCCAAGCTCAAGATCTAGACAATGTAATATGTGGATTTTGAATACTTCAATTCTTTTGAATCTAGATACCACAATTGGTGAGTAGTTGGTTGTTTTGGACGATGTTTCTTTTATTAAAATTAAGAGAATTCGGTCAATCTCTTGAAACATTGTGGTCACATGATCGTGTTTAGTTCATTGAAATTCTTAATCGAAAAAACCTTACTCGATAAGTCCACCTCACCAAGCAAGCAGTTAATAATAAGAAAGTGGTTGACAAAGCCGGTGTTGGACAAGGGCAGGATGGGCCATCACCCAGGGCCTAAGATTTTGGAGGGCACCATTTTTTGCGGTCCATTAATATATAATAGCTCCAATAAGCCTTTTTTTGGCCAAAGTTTAAAAGTAGTCACAAAAACCAATATTTGAGACCCTTTTCCACTCCAACTTCAAAGTTTATCAACACAATAACGTTTAGGGCCTTTTTTTCAGTTAAATTCAAATTCATTTGCATCATTGTATGCCGCTACTAGTCCTATCATGTCTTTTATTTGTATGGAAAAAATAAAACAATTACATTTTTATATGCTAGACAATCGACGTTAAACAAAATGACGCTATTGTGATATGAGTGACTATTTTGGCTATAATCAAGGGGCCTATTGTTTCTTATTGACTAGGGCCTCCAAAATCCACGGGACGGCCCTGGTTGATCAATCAAGATGCAACTTTAAGTTTAAAAGCCAAAGGGTGATATAAGATCAATCCAAACTTTTAGATCCCGTAATCTTTACCAACTTTGAAAACATATAATTACGAACTTGTGAGGTTTATATCACGACATTTTATCGAGTTACATAAACCTCGAAGTGAGCTTCGTAAAGACATGTTACATGTCAAAAATGGAACTAGTGTTAAATGTAATATGGAGTCTCGAAAATAAGCGTTGAGTTTTTCCCACATTGGTGGATGTGTAAACTTTTGACATGTTTATAAGTAAGAATATACACATATAGATATATTCCTATTGTAATCTTGCACAAATGGTGTGTTAGTGAGATCTTGAATTGAGCTCTTACAAGCCACGTTAGTAACAACTATTCCTGCCATATTAATGGTGAATTTTTGTCATTTTTTTACAAAAAAGAACAAAACCGAAGTCACCGGAAATACTCAACCTGTAACGGGCATCGTTCAACGGCACAGTTCAATAAAAGGCAAACAACGAACTAAATAAAATCTCTAACACCTTAGTTGTCATCGTTCGACGGAACGGTTCTATACCATTATCTCTATGTCGACATACAAAACAACTAAATTTATTCGTGTTGCTCGCTGTAGTGTGGTAGTAACCATTTAAACTCTAAGCTACATCACAAGTTCACGACACTTGAGACATTAGTAGCTGTGAGTCCAATTATTTAACAAAGAGTAGTAGAGAACTAAAACCACCACAATTTATAACTTGATAATTTTGTACCTTTGAGCAATAGAGCCCTATCATTTCGAATGTTGCTTTACGTTTGCAGTTGAGCTTAAAATCTAAAGTTTGCATTTGCTTAAATATAGTGTTATTATTTATTTTTAAACCAGTGTCTACATATCTAAGGGGTAAAACCAAGATTCACATGCGTCAAAAAATAGACTAATCTCGTATATGTAAAGCTATGCCCAAAGAAGCTTAAAACATTTGATTTAAAGATCTTGTAATCTGGTCTTCTACGTTTTTCTCCAACGCAAATAACTTGGTCGCAATAAAATGTTATAAGATACAAATTTTAACAACGTAAAATAAAAAAAAGAAAATAGCAGTCAATTAATGTTTTAATGTGAAAACACTTCTTTTAACATATTCGGTGGAATGAGTGTCCCACATCGAAGAAAGATTGAAAGATTTTTTATATATATATATAGTTGGGTGCAATTTCGCTGCAAATGGAACTCGAAATTCATGTTTTTTCTGTTTTTTATTTGTAGAATTAAGGAGAGAAGGACACGTGTATGTTTTGCAAGATTGCAGCGAAATAAGTGGCCTTATAGGGAACGAGAAATAAACCAACCATCTGCGAGACAACCTGTTTCCACAGGTGCCTCTGCAGTAATTTTCGCCTTTCTTGGATGATGTAACATGAAGTGACTAAGTTTATATTTTTTAAACGTTTAGTAAAACTTTTTGTCTATAATAAATGATTGTAGCATAAGATCTAGTGACTTGTTTAACAGTCATATACTTCATATACATGAACCGAGTGTTGGAATTATTATATCATGACATGCATATAAATAAACCAATAACATCAAGTAAGCATATGCGGAAGCATTATAACAAGATCATATAACATGTAATTAATTAATCAATAATAAATAGTAAACGCACATTTGTGATTCTAGCCCGAACAAGAATCAATTAAAGCAATCTTCAACTTATGAACCCTAATTAGAGTTTGTGTGGATTGTAAAAATAACCCCTTACCTTTTTGTTATTCAATCCAAGATATAACCAATAGTGTGGTTATATCACGTTCTTGTACACACGTGCTAGTTCTTGATCAAGAATAAAGCACAAAACAATGTTTTGCTTTTAATAAAATAAATCGGGCCAAACCCTTTTATTTTATATATGTTGTCGATCCACTATTATGCAAGGAAGTAATATATTAATATATACATATACATGACAAGATTCATGCATATATCTAATCAATATCACACCAAGTATAGTACATATATATTCACTATCAATTCATCAATACAGTAAATAATGAAAAGGATTAAAACATGTATGGCATGACATGCATAACACTATTGCATGTATGTCACAAATTATGACAATCTGTCATAATAGTAATAAACGATTCATGTAATCTTTAAATTCAAGGATTGTGTGTCGCATATATTTGTGAGGCTAATAGGGTGTTTATATAGCCCTCAAACTTGTTCTCCAAGTTAGAGTCTATCACCTCCTCAAGTTCCATAAAGTGACACTCGGACCCCTCCATTCCTTTTCTTGCTCGACTAGTCTCATCCAACACCCCATGGGTTTGGATTTCGTACTAATAAGTCTCTCATGTATTAGTTACTTTATTTGTGATTTAATAATTAAATATAACTTTTATATATTAATTATTTAACATTGATTCTCATACGTAAAGTGTGCAATCCCGTGATCTCGAGTTCGATCTTAACATACGACTACTAAAATAATGTCCATAAACTAACAGCTCCCACTTGGACATATTTTAATACTGTAATCACATCGGTTAGCGTCTAGCAACACTTCGATGCCTCTAGTACAACTCGAGTAAGGCTCCTGGAAAAACCTTTTAATGATTTCTCATTATTATTATCCTTTTGTTTCTAATACCACGTTAATAAGGATATGGATCAAATTCATTCCTTAATTAACCATTCTATTTCTCGTTGTTTGTGATTGATCAAGATTACCAAATCTTCTGAACATATTCAGAGAAGATATTGAGCACGGCCATGCAAACATCTTGACAACCCTACGAGGGGCCCAGCAGTATTAAACTCCAAAAATAAATTTGAAGGAACAAATTCTATCTTGACTACAAGTAAAACCCACAAACTTTGTAACACTTCCGAAAACAACCCTTATGACTACCAGTTAAATATAGCGTTAAGTTGTTCCACAAAAATGTACTACATTTATGACACTTATCTTGCATCTCAAGTCTGAGGATAACTTCTTATGATTTACTTAATGACAAGATCCATAAGTAACATCATATAGTTGGGATAAGTCTTATATTCGGTATCATTGAATATCATCTGAAATGGCATGACTACGCATCAATATACTTTAAGTATATTATACCAACCTTCAGATTTGTCTTGATTTAATAATATTCCCATATTATTAACTGACAACGGACAATTTAGAATAACATTTATTCATGGATTAAACATACAAATATAGGATACAATATATTATAAATTAAACATACCATGTATTTAAATTTATTATAATAATTGTTTAATATCCCTTATCCAAATACTAAATAGATCAATGCACGATAACTCTTGTTGATGAATTATGTCTCAAGTAATGACATTCATACTTGTTGACAAAACATAAATCATCCAACTTTGATCTATCAGAATTTTGAGAATACTTATTTAGGAATTCAACTAGTGAAGTTCTTGTATATGCATACTCAACTATTTTGATAATGCCGTATAATATTTCATAAAATGTGTGACATCCTTAACCACCAATTTATGATAATTAAACTTCCAAACATTTTAAAGTTTAAAGTATTCTTATTCTCTTAATGTATAATGCAACTATGCTCTTATTAAGCATAACTAGTAATAGCCAAGGATGAAATCCTTACCATAACTAGTATTGAGTAATATGCTTTTAAAACCTTCCCGTAAACCTTAATATCTATTGTGTAATGTTTGATGCCCTTCAAACTTTCAAGTGTGTTGGCTATGACAATTTTCACAATAATTGAAAAATTGTTCATCTATAAAATTTTGAAGCTGTTCCAGACTTAGGATGTGATTCTATAATCAAACATATTCTTATAGAATATTACACAAGTTATCTAATAACTTTTTAATTAGATATTAATATTGCCAAATCATCTTATAATCAAGCATGATACAACAAAACATGATGTTCATGAAAAATCTTTGAGTCATACTTAGATTTTATTCATGTTATACATATCCATTCAGACTTTCTAAATGATATATCATGTTATATTAGATTCATTTACCGCACATGTTTATAAACTTTTATTCCAAGGTTGTATGTTTTATTTTCTAAATCTTTCAAGTAAAGTTTCATTCCATTCTAAGACTTAACATTTACTTATATGGAATGTTACCTTTTATATGTTCTACAACATATATGATTTAAGAAATTAAACATAATACTCCCACTAGCTTTCAGGAATACTTATAAATTATCTTATTTTAATTATAAATCGAAACATGGATTTAATAATTAAACATAAGAATAATCTTCTAGATGCATGCATTTATCCATCAATGGATTATTGCACTTTGTACGCTTTCAAAGATTTATTTAAATTCATAAACTCCTTTTAATTACTTATCGTCCTCGCTCAAGTAATCACTCAAGAAAGAGTTTTGATATTCCATTGTCAATTTCATAAATATGACAATCATAATCTTTATATATTTAATGTATTTAGAAAATAATATTCAATCACAGTTAATCGTTTAAGTGTGATTAATAATCTTGTCATAAGACATGCATTAAATACATGTACAATATTGTCCATATGATTTCTATTCAAAGATTTAAACCACAAGAGTTACTTTATCTTTGAAGAAACTCATCTTCAATTTCTAGTCTAACTATTAAGATAAACCAAATTTCTAAAATTGATTATCTTTATAGACAACATCTTAATCATTCATGTCATGTGTACTTTACCCAATTTTCATATTTGGTAATGTATCCGGATGATTATCAGGTTTACAATAATCCTGTAAATCTTAGCTCTCAGTATATTAATCAAATATCTGAGATATTTTGCTATTCTATGAATGAGAATTCCATCATCTTGAGATTTAACAATTTAATGTCAAGCCTCATTATGATATTTACTAGTGTATGGAACAAATAACCTTGAGTTTGCTTTTGAAAGAAAAGAAAGTCATAGTTATCTTTAATCAAACAATATAACAAGTTTTTGATTTTCCTAACTGAACATACCATAAACATTTGGTATTTCATTAGTATTAATATTGTAAGACAATCTAACAATATTTAAGATAACCACATTCCTCTTTTGGCTTATCTATTTACCAACTAAATCATTACAATGGTATAATGAAATTTTCAAGCCAATTACATGCTTTATAACACAAGCACTTTTTACAAAGTTACTTCATGTCTACGTCTCTACAAGAAAACATAAACTGTTATAATCCCACTATACGTTATAAGTCATTTAACAATTTAATGACTTCATGTTTATGTCTTAATTAAAAAACCTAACAAGATAACGTCTTACTTTATTATAAGTCTTGTAACAATTAAAAGACTTTATGTTTATATCTTTACAATGAAACATAAACATGTTTAACTAAAGTAATTATGAACACCATCTTTTGGTTTCAATAGTAATTTCAAGTTAAATTATTACTTCATGATAATGTAAAACAACATTATTTCTTCATTTATTTATGTCATTCCAAGAACACATAAATATTCAAATTAAAGCAACATTAGATTACTTTAATAATTTATGTCATTCCATGAATTCATAAATATATAATTTAAAGTAGTCTTAATATCATATTGACACATGTTCTAATAGGTATCTAATTTAGAAACTGCAAATTCTCATAGTTCAATTACATCAGTTGATCTGCTAGTAATGAAAATATGAAATTCACCTTGTTGTTGCAATCTAGCTAAGCTCTCACATAACATAAATTGTAACACCAACTTTTCCTTGAATTAGATAAGTATAATACATATTAGAACGTTATTCTCTTACCTTGTAGTCAAGAGAATCCATTAAATCATATCTTTATGAGTTGTTTCTTGCACACAATAAAGATAACATTTCTCTCACTTGTGCATGGAACAACCTCATATAGTTGATAAACAACACGCCATGCATTTGTTTATGTGATCAATATGATTGTGTCATAGATTTTAGCATAACAAGTAGATGTAGAACAACAATGTCTAATAAGGAAACGTACAAGACTATCCTTAAAAGTATGAGTGTCTACATTTGGAAAGTAATTATATTTAGCTACCAAGATGTCAAGCTTGTAACTCCCACTGAATTAAAGATCATTACAATAATTCATTATTCAGTAATAAGTACACAATACTCCCACTAAATTTGACAACATTGCAAATGTTTCATATCCAGTGAAAACAAATATTGTGCTTTTAACTTTCCTACACCTTTAAATGTCCATACGTAACAATTACTTATGCACTAAAGAGTGTATTCTACTACGTAAATGATGGACTATCCACCAAATGCGATTAACTTGAAAAATTGGGCATGCAATTTCTTCCTTAATAGGTCTACCATCCAACAATGTATGTAGCACCTTTAAAATAGTTAAAACAACTAGTTTGTCTTTAAACATTTTGCGGTAATTAGTCTAGCTTCTAATTATAATAACTCATAAAATGTCATACATAATTTTCTGTTAACCAAATATCATATTTGTTATTAAGAATTTAACCATCGAATGAGGATGATGAAATCCCTATGGAAAATATTCGCAATTTTCTTAATTATTAAAAAAAATTGCTATGAGTTAATTAGAATTTAGACATATCTAATATTCCTATTATCCTTTCTCATTCATGAAAAGGAATAGGATTGTATCTCACTCTTCTTTCATAGAAAGGAGACTTCTTTTGTCTTTTAAGTAAATTATTCTTAATCAAACATTTGTTTGAAAACAGAAAAAGATCAATTTACCAAAGCCCAAAGTGCGTTTACGGTTTGAACGTTGCATTAATACATTAAAACGAATTGCAAAATTCAATTTCAGTATTTTCGATAATTAGATCTTTAAGAAAATAAAATACCCATTGGTGAATATTCATATAGACCATAGTACTTTCTTAAAGCTAGGATCCTTATTGACATAATACCATTACATCAGTTGATCTGCTAGTAATGATAGTATTCAACAAGGTAATTGTCGAACAATAATTGCCAATTTCATATTGCAATTCCTAGATTTATGGGATTTACAATCACAAAACTTTTGTATTGTAAGCATGTTTGATCCCCATCTTAATGCCTTGAGTCCAAGATCTCACTTCCTACTCAATTTAAGTCGTCTAACTTAAAAACTGCAAACTCATAAATTCATCACATCAGTTGATCTGCTAGCAATGAAATTACGAAATTTACCTCTCCATTGCAATCTCGCCAAGTTCTCACATGACGTAAATTACAACTTCAAGTGTTCTTAATTAGATGGCATTTGACTTAATTTTATAAGGGTATTTAATTTTGACGTGTAATCAAAATAATGTATGAAGAAGCATGCATACAACTTCATAACATTGGTTTTATAAAACAATTTTATTACCAATTCACTAAGAGTAAAATAACAAAGTTTTGATTGAGGTATCGGGTTCACCAATTAAAGAATTACCAACAATTATCGTCCACTTATATCGTACTTTTGCATAAGCCCTAAAGCTTAGTGTTTCGGATAATCATTGTGGAATTGTGGTGAATTCACCCTTAAGATGACAATGTACGTAATATAGTGATATAGGTAAGTCTAGAGTCGGCACACAAGCGGTTGTAGAGAACCGGTAGGTACATGGTCTTTAATAACCCCTCTCTACAAGCACATTGTATGGCAACCTTCGGTCCGCCTTTCGCACACTATGTACAAAAACATCAATCAACCAATCCTTTGAAATTTTGACTCTTAAAACCAAAACAATTTCGCCATTTATTTAGTCCATATTATTTTTTTATTAAAAAATTACCCTTTTCGTTTATAAACATGTCTAACATAATAATAAACAAAAACAAGTAATATATAATAAAAAATAAAACAACTGATGAGGCGAAAAATGATCCGTTTTTAGGGGGTCATTTAAGCCCGAATCCGACTTTATTTGATCAAATATTGCCCTAAATCGTTCCTTTTGTGATTTTAGGTGTTTGGAGAGTGAATTCTGGAAAAGAAGCTATTTTGGACGTTTTTGGAGCATAAAAGTAAAGAAAACGGCAAAGTACCAAAAATCCATGCTGAAGATACAAGGTGACGGCGTCAAGACTTCCTTCTTGACGGCGTCAGACATGGAGAATTAAACACCGTAGCTGGTGACGGCGTCAGATGGCTATATGACGGCGTCAAAGTGGCAAAGAATAAAATACCGAAGGTGGTGACGGCGTCACATAGGCCGTCACAAGTGGATCTAGGGTGTCCGAGGAAGTATATGGCGGCGAGTTGACGGCGTTAGAATTAACTCTTGACGCCGTCAGAGTGTTTTTCCTATATATAGTTTTCTAGTTTTTTCATTAAAAAGAGGAGAAGTTTTGGTGAAACCCTAAAGACGATTTTGGTGCCTCTTTTACAGGTTTTTCAAGGGTTCCAAACCCTTGAGACCTTGCATTGTAATTGAGATAAGTATACTCTTAATTCAATCAATATGTCTATGTGTTGGTTGTTTATCTTTTGTTCTTATCTTAATTCTACTATGCTAGGCTAGATTTTCTTTGTGTTTGCTTAGATCTAATGAAACCTAGATGTTGATTATGTGTTGATTACTTGTCTATTCTTGTTTTGGGTGAATGATATTATATGTTAGGCTTAAGAAAACTGGCAGATCTCCAATGGTAACATGCTTGAACGTCTTAAGAAACATGAACCGAGGCGTACTAGGTCTTTATTGGTTGTATTTAATGCATGAGCCACTGTTTACAATCCCTATAGTTGTGCTGGGTCATGGTGTAGGAGGAGATAAGAGCTCATAGAGTTGGGGAGTTATGTATGCCACCCCACGAATGGTATTAAGGAATACAATCCGTCATCCATACAAGTGTAACAAGTAATTGACATGTAAAAGATATCTAGGGAGTAATGAAGTCTAAGTAAACACAATTTCTCCAAATACTGCTCACAACCTTAGTTTAATTAGTTTAATTTCATTTTTATTATTTTATTTTGATTGCATCTTAATTTTGGGTTAGTTGAATAGCAACTAATTCCGCCCTATCTTCCAAAACCCGGGATTTTACTTGCTTTCATAAAATATAAAAACACAAAAATAATCATCTTTCATCTCTAGAACTATTAATTAGGCTTTCTAATCCTAGCGACACTATTCCTAAGCTGAACGATCAATCCCCCGGTACTTGTCACTATACTATACTACAACGATCAGGTACACTGCCTGGTGGGGGTTGTAAGCCTCGCGAGATCCCTCGAGAGGTAAAGCAAGGTGCGATTCCCACGCATCAACAACCAAATAAACATATACTTAACATAACAATTAAATATGTATAAAACATGTAGCCACATGCAAATCTTATTCAATAGTCCTATTAATAATCAAGTCTAGGTGTATAATGCATTTATTCAATTAATGCTTTCTTCTTTATAAGAAAAAGAGCCACATACATCGATAAATCGATTGTGTAAGCCAAAACTAAACAAATACCACATAGCACATAATTGATTACTTAATATTGGAGTCTTCCCCAATTCGACATCTATTAATAAATTTACATGTACATCAATTTAAACAATTTAAATATCCACATAATTAAATCCATGCAAACATGCACTTTTCATGGATTATACTTAACAATTAACATATTGCACCAAGATCGTTTACTAAAACGCATAACAAATTACATGACATCCTAGGGTTTCTAATCATATTAAAAAAAATCAAAACCAAAACCCTAAAAGGTCTAAATCGACCCAATTAAAAAATTAGGGTTAGGAATCAAAAAACCCTAAAAAACATGTAACTAAACGAATCAGAATTCAATTTTTATGTGTTTCGATAATTAATTACACATTATAACGGCTCTAGATGCCTCTGTTGGAATTATTATATCATGACATGCATATAAATAAACCAATAACATCAAGTAAGCATATGCGGAAGCGTTATAACAAGATCATATAACATGTAATTAATTAATCAATAATAAATAGTAAACGCACCTTTGTGATTCTAGCCCGAACAAGAATCAATTAAAGCAATCTTCAACTTATGAACCCTAATTAGGGTTTATGTGGATTGTAAGAATAACCCCTTACCTTTTTGTTATTCAATCCAAGATATAACCAATAGTGTGGTTATATCACGTTCTTATGCACATGTACTATTAACGATTCGATGTGAATGCTGGTTCTTGATCACGAATAAAGCACAAAACAATGTTTTGCTTTTAACAAAATAAATCAGGCCAAACCCTTTTATTTTATATATGTTGTCGATCCACTATTATGCAAGGAAGTAATATATTAATATATACATATACATGACAAGATTCATGCATATATCTAATCAATATCACACCAAGTATAGTACATATATATTCACTATCAATTCATCAATACAGTAAATAATGAAAAGGATTAAAACATGTATGGCATGACATGCATAACACTATTGCATGTATGTCACAAATTATGACAATCTGTCATAATAGTAATAAACGATTCATGTAATCTGTAACACCCTAGGCAAATCCCACATCGGCTGTGGCCTGGAGTGATGCTGGGATATAAGGATAACATTCGCCTTATCAGACACAACGCGTTTTGTGGTCTACTGCGTGTGGGGTTCTTAGGAACTGGCAGTTAAGCGTGCTCATGTGAGGGTAGCACTGGTATGGGTGACCTGCCGGGAAGTCTTCAAATGAGGCCACAAAAACAAAGCCGTGAGCCTGCGGGCAAAGCGGACAATATTGTGATCTGCGTAAGGCGGGGTGTTACAAGTGGTATCAGAGCCACTCCTGAGCCGTTCGGGATGGTGGGGCAAACCTCATCGAGGACGATGAGTCCCTAAGGGGGGGGGTGATTGTAACACCCTAGGCAAATCCCACATCGGCTGTGGCCTGGAGTGATGCTGGGATATAAGGATAACATTCGCCTTATCAGACACAACGCGTTTTGTGGTCTACTGCGTGTGGGGTTCTTAGGAACTGGCAGTTAAGCGTGCTCATGTGAGGGTAGCACTGGTATGGGTGACCTGCCGGGAAGTCTTCAAATGAGGCCACAAAAACAAAGCCGTGAGCCTGCGGGCAAAGCGGACAATATTGTGATCTGCGTAAGGCGGGGTGTTACATAATCTTTAAATTCAAGGATTGTGTGTCGCATATATTTGTGAGGCTAATAGGGTGTTTATATAGCCCTCAAACTTGTTCTCCAAGTTAGAGTCTATCACCTCCTCAAGTTCCATAAAGCGACACTCGGATCCCTCCATTCCTTTTCTTGCTCGACTAGTCTCATTCAACACCCCATGGGTTTGGATTTCGTACTAATAAGTCCCTCATGTATTAGTTACTTTATTTGTGATTTAATAATTAAATATAACTTTTATATATTAATTATTTAACATCGATTCTCATATATAAAGTGTGCAATCCCGTGATCTCGAGTTCGATCCTAACATACGACTACTAAAATAATGTACATAAACTAACACCGAGTTTGCCCTATGAATAAGTAGTAAATAAAAGTCATTTTTCAATCTTTGACCTAGAAACCGTGTTTTGTTCTTTTTAAAGATGTGATCAGCTCACAATCGTCGCATACATATAGGAGTATTAGATGTAGTTATGTTTTGTAGTTTTATATATGAACGTGGAATCACTTCTTTTAACATATTCGAAAGTGGTAAGTTTAATGATGGGTGGAATCTGTGTCCCACATCGGAAAAAGATTGAAAGAAATGTTTTAATATATACATGGGTGATAGCATCATCATGGATGATGTAGTATTGATTTTAGGTGCACATATATAACTACTAGCTTCAAAACCCGCGATGGGCGGGCTAGCTCGATAATTTTATTTTAATTAATATTAAACAATTAACTTTTAAATTTGATTATCTCAAAAGGCCATAATAATGAATTACACAAATAAATTATACATTAGCATAAACAATGTGTTTAATAAAAAGAAAAACCTTGTATCAATACCGAAAAAATGTAAATGTTTAAAGACTACGATATAATTCCGTGTATACGACATTAGTGGTTTCATTAGTATAGCCGTCTGTCTTCTTTTTTAAATAATGCACGCAACATTTTTTTTTTGATATGTCATTAAACAAAATTATTGGCCTATTATCTCATATGACATAATAATTATTTTGATTCATTTGTGTCCATCATTGGAAGAGTAACGGATACTTGTACATGCGATAGATTATTACAAAAAAAAATGTCATAATGCAATACTTCCTTGTATTAACAGGTAATACAATGGACATAGTTGTTAGCATTGGTGAAGATCATACACTTATGTTTTCAAACAATGAAATTCACAAGTTTAAAAGAACAATGGTATTACTTGACAAAATTTAACTGGACGTAAATAAATAATAAATAACGACAAATATGTTAAACACAAAAATTGCATTGTTAACATTTGACTTGTTAGTCATTATAATTATGTTAGGCTACGTAGAAATATATAAGAAAAATTTAAATAAAAATGTACTAACTCTATAAGATTATGTAACATGTTGATACATGTAAATTAAAATGTTAAAATGTATTCAAAGTGCCACCAATACTAATTGGTCATTTTAGTTGCCCATACATCTACGAACAATCTCCACGCTTAAACTTTGATTAGCTTCATATACCCGCTATTTTCTAGTTTAATGTATGTGCACATATAAAAAACTTCATTTACAACCTTAATCCCATTTCACTACATGATTCTCCACCATGGGGATCTATTTCTAAAATCCGCCATGTTAAAGAGATCAACATTGCTACATACCTATAGACGAAAGAGATAATGTGTTAGGAGATGATATAACATGTTAAGCATGGCAATTAGAATCTAGTTGCTTATTTATTATTATTATTATTATTATTATTATTTTTGCTAATAGACATGACTAAATTCTTCCCTTCACACCGGGTTTCGTCAGAGCTAGTAAGGGTCTACCTTTCTTTTTTTGGGTAGTCTCCGTAGAAATCTATAGAAATCAAAAATATATATATATATATATATATATATATATATATATATATATATATATATATATATATATATATATATATATATATATATATATATATATATATTATAGCACATAACCCATGCATGCTCTAACTGTGCAACTATTAAGCATCAAGACACCTAATGGTCAGTTTGTTCAATGATTTTATAATTATCCATGTAATTTTATTTAAACTGCCATCATTATGTTACAACTTATATAAGTAACCTTTACTATTGGGTTTAAAATTAAAAATTAAAAATAAAAAATGACTAATATGAGCACCATTAGTATCCTTTATAAGAAAATAATCACAACTCCTAACTTGGTCACCACAATTTACAATTCACACACCAATATATGCTAAATATTTATACTTGTACTTAATCACAACTCCTAACATATCTATATACCCCTTGCTTTCAGTTATTAAAAAAGTTTGCAAAAGTAGTTTTTCATAATGTCTTATAAATCTCACAACTTCGATATGAGTAGATTGCCCATAATTGGATTTCCTCTTTTCGTAATCTTCATTTCTTTTACATTTCTATGTAGGGCCTAAATCAAGAACATGTCATTTTTCGGTAATAATTTATTGCACTTGCAATTAAATAAGCATCAAAGCACACTAAAGCATATTCAAGAATAAATCATAAAGTAACTACATAAACATGCGCTACAAATCCTGCTAATGTTTACTTATCAAAATGATACATGATCTCTAATTCTCATCCATTAAAAGTAGTCTAAGACACAATGATTTCAGCTTAAGATACTTCAAAAAATCCCTGAATAAATATATACTTACAATAGTCCCAAAACACCTATTAATTCAGATATTAAGATAGTTCAAATACTCCTGAAGTCAGTTGTTAAAAGTAGACATAAACACAATGAATTCTGCTACAAAAATAGTCCCAAATACTTCTTAATATTTAAATAGTTTTTAAAAAAGTCACAATACAGCAAGTCCTACTTTAATGTTATGGCTTACAACATCCAAAATATATATTGGTAAGCCATAAGATGGTAGTAATTTTTCAAGAAGCAGTAGAAAGAAGATGGTTGTGTGTGTTTTCATACTCAAATTTCATACAATATATAGGTGCAAATGACTTAGATAGAACAATTGTCTTATAAAGGTCCCTATTTAACAATGTTTGCTTCATGAGGCTAACATTAAACACTTGTTTAACGTACAAAAGTATATGCCTGCATGTTTTCATCTTCTTCCTACCCAACAAGTTCTTATCTAAAAAGATTTTTTTGTGCTTTATGGCTGCTACCTTAAAAGGAATTCAAACCTCAAAATTTAGAAGGATGTGGGTCAGATACAGAGTGCAGGGGGTCAGCTTCAAAGTGGCGTAGCGAGGATTTCACTTATGGGTAGTCAAAAAGAGGAAATCAATTCAAACTATTGTGAACCTCAGTGAGCCAATCCACTAAGATAGCTATCATTTTCGCATTAATGTCAAGCTGGGAACCAAACACTCACAAATACGAAAAAAATCAGCAAACTTAAAATTTTAATTAAATTTAATCATGCTGGA
This sequence comes from Artemisia argyi, assembly GCA_030686995.1. Taxonomy (NCBI): domain Eukaryota; kingdom Viridiplantae; phylum Streptophyta; class Magnoliopsida; order Asterales; family Asteraceae; genus Artemisia; species Artemisia argyi. The sequence continues at coordinate 7,745,800 of CM060690.1, forward strand.
CATACTGGCATACTCCTTTCCCGGTTTTGGGATACATGTTGTGCACAAAATACATCATAAGTAACGAGATTTTTAGTATCCCATGGTTTTGCAGATATCTCAGGTTTTAAACAGTTTATTCTTAAACTAAATTTCCTGAAATTAGTGATCCTTCAATTAGACCAGTGTAATGTAGCATTTTGTAAGGCTAGAGATAAATACATATACTATTTTTTTCTCTTTAAAAACGCATGATATGTTTGGTATAAAATTCAACAACATTACATTTTTAACAAATTACAAATACACCTCCAGCAGAACCAATAATTGAGAAAAGAATAACAAAGTTACATTTGCAGAACCAATAATTGAGAAAAGAATAACGAAGTTTCATTTATAAGATAGAAAAGTTCACATTTTAACCTATATTCGAATAAATACTGAAGTAACATTATAATTCATCTAATGGATATGTGTCTATGGGCATGCCACATTTCACCATTTGGTTTTAAAGTTTATAAAGAAAACTCATATCAGTTTTGACTTTGTAAGTTTGCAACATTTTAACTAAAAAGTCACATTTAGTTTTTCGAATAAACACTAAAGTAACATTCTAATGCATCACCTAGTTATGGGCATACCACATTTCACCATTTGATTTTAAAGTTTCTAAAAAATAATTAAAAAAAACCTTATACCAGTTTTTTGACTTTGCAGTTTGCTGCATTTGAACTCAAAAATCAAAGCATGTATGTTGTAATTGATGACATTACATTTAAAGGAGTGTTCAAAGATGATGACACTAAAAGTTTGTAATGAATAGAAGTTAAGACCTTGTATTCCTTTGAAACTTCTTGAAATATTTTCTCTGCTTTTGGGTCATCATTGTTTGCATTTGGATGACACTTATTTGCTGAATATAAAAGCCACCGCAAACACTGACTTGAATAAACCCAAAGCCTTTAGAATCTCTGGTTTTAATATCCGTTGGTGATTGCACTAACTCCACTGGTCCAAATGCTTCAAAAATCTGGTGATGAATCATAAATAAACAAATAAAAAAAACAAAATACTCACTCGCTTTCGAGTATAACTGTTGCAGCTTTTAAACTAATCTTCAAGATTTTTGCCTAAAAATTTAGACAAGTAGTTTACCTGCTTTTTACCTAATTAGTCCATAACAAACTTAAAACTAATCTTCAAGGTCGATGGCTTTTGGTATGCGATCTCATAGTCACTGTTGTTCTGTTTTTGTTTTTGGAAAGAATAAGCCCAATGCAATGCAATGTAAGAAAACCCAAGACACTCCCATTTGTGATATACACAACGTATTTCACATCACATTTATATCAATATTTCACAAAGTTGACTCAAAGTTTTAACACAATGAAACACATACCCTCCAACCAAACATACATAGATTGACTTCATAATAGTTATGCCTCTTAGTTGTTTGTATACTTGTATATAGAGCAGAATACAAATGGTTAATATACTTACCACTTTGATATGCTGATTGTCAACTCCATGTTCCTTGACCAAGCCAATGTCTGCAACTATCGTGCCACCTAAAGATGATTCAAATATAAAAGAAAATATTAGAATGGCAATAAAAATGAATATTATGAACTATTATATAAAGTACTTCGACATAGAATGTTTAGGCTCCATTTTCTTTGAATTATTATAAATAGGCATTTGAAATGCAGTAGATAACAACAGATTTACCTTCCACATCACTTCCTTCCAAGAATGATGATTCACCGAGCTTATTTGATATTTCGCACCTTGCCTTTGAGCTAGAAGAAACCGTGGGTCCTATTCAAGAATAATACACTATAGGTAAGAAAAAATGCACTTATAAACTAAGCTGATGTTTGGATATGAGTTTTCAAAGTCATAGTTATATAAATGTTTGTTTATTTATTTATAAATCAGCCAGGTCTTATTTAGTTATATGCATGTTTATTTATAAATAATGAATACCCAAATTTGTGAATCATGACAGTATCATTCCAGCAGGGAACAACATTTTCTTGACTTTCCTTTTCTAATTGCGTCAGAAGCTTCAAATATAGAGATCACCATGTACCTGCATACCTGAAAAAAAATATATCATAAAGTAGTAGTTAAAATGGGCAAGAAAATATGTAAGAGTTGTAAAAAAAACTCAGATCTTTAAAAATCATTATGCCCTTCTTTCATGTTTATACACCCTCCCATTGCAAAAAATAAAGTTGGGCAAGAAAATATGTGATAAAGAAACCTCCTCCATCTGCAAATAAAAGCCAAGGTCATATCAGAGGATGACAACTTGAATAAACATTATAAAAAAACTAAAAATCCGTACAAATAGCATACATATGCTGGCACACTGCCACACGCCTCATAATATTTGCCTAATGCGGTTCGATTCAGGTTGATCATCTGTAATTGGCTTCATAAACCTCGATACACCATCATGTCCATTGCACTGCATTTTCCTAGTCGGTAGCTTAGCAGCCTTGGTATAAATTGCAAGAAAAATATTTTAGATAAGCAATTCATTGACATTATATGAAAGTGCCAAACTGAGCTAAATATTTCATTAGGCTTCCATTATAAAAACATCTGGAGATTATTCACATACAAATTTAGTCTTAATTAAATTGTCAAGCAACTACCTTAATATGAGACATTACATCAAACACCTAGTAGGCATTACCAAGGCATCACCCAAAACACATATATTAAAACCAAAAATTCGAATTGGGATTATTATATAAATTCTTTAAAACATGAATCTTGAAAATCATAACTTTTGGTTAAGTTAATCGTATGCTCATAACAATTTAAAAGAGAATTGGAAACTGTACATACCTGAACATTGAGGATTCCATTTATTATGAAAACCCTGATTACAAAAGCATAATCGAATTAGAATTGTGGTTAGTATCACAATCGATAAATCGTTGATTGATCATTCAGCATTATCTCTTAAAACACCAAGTACATTAAAGTAAAATTAGAATTTGATGATCGGATCTTCATAACAATATACATGGTTAGAAGATTTTGAAAGGATATGATACTGAATGAATGAAAAGTAAACAATCAGTCATATAAATTATGATATAGTTCCTTGTTTTGAGGGATTTTTCCTTAAATTACTGAACAGATTTTGATTTTGAAAGTTGCCTCAACCATTTGGTTGACTATTTCATCCGAGAATATTTGCAAAATATTTCCAATACATGCTATTTTGGTATTAAATGCCACGTGTAGTTTTTTCATAGTTTTGAGGGATTTTTCTTGATTTTTGCCTTCTAAAATTAGAAATCAAACTTGTGATTTATATAGGTTAGGAAGATAAGAAAGCTTTGTCTATTCTCTATCACATTTGTCTTTTTGCATGTCAATGGTTACGTGAAAAAAAAAAACAAATATCTAGGATGTTTGTTACGTGGGTTTTTGATTCAAAGAATACAATCATACCTAAAGGATAAGGAATTAAATCATTTAAAACCTCATTTCCTACCATTTTGGAGGGTTTTGTTTGATATCAACTGACAATTTTCTCTCCACCATACAATTTCACCTTTTTCTATTATTTTGTTTGTCCTTTTCCTACTAATTTTAAAAGTTAAATAATTACTTTTCATAATTAATTATAAACTAATATACATATATTAATAAAGGAATATATTAGTAACAATTTTTTTTTAGCCAATTGGCTTTAATTTTGTGCTTTAAACATGGGTCACTGATCATTTTTGTGGGTACTTTTTTTTTTTTTTTTTTTTTTTTTTTTTTTTTTTTTTTTGAGTCTCTGATTCAAAGCTTGTGTATTTAAGCTATTCTCTATTAACAGGGTCGTCTCATTGATTTGGGTGGTCCGGTGCGAAATCACGAATGAGACCCCTATAAATCACGAGAAATTTTACTATTATGAAAAATAAAAAGTTTTTTAATATGTGACCATCAATTTTGATAATATTTAACAAAGAGACTAAAAATTCAAAACATTATATACCTAAATATGTATAAAACTATAAATATTAATTGATGTATACTAAATTGGAGGCCCTTTACAATGGGAAGCCCTGTGCGGTTGCACCACTTGCACATGCTAATCGCTACCACTGCCTATTAATAATAATAATCAAATACTACCTTCTTTCTCTTCCTTTTCATTCATACTTACAAAATCCAAATATTAATCATAAACCATCAACAAACCAAACGGGCCCCTTCTCATCTACATTGAAGTAAATCGTTTACTTATTTTCTTTTCTTCTTTGAACTGAAGATGATGGTCACTTACCAAACACTTAGTTTCGACTCTCTTCATGCTATAGCTAATTAAATTTTCATATTGTCATAACCAATATATAGTTAATTGAGTATTACTCGTAATATTTATGCGGTTTTAATTGTGTCATAGATCATTGTCCGATACTAACCTTTAAAGCAAGATCATATAATGATTGGGAAGGTTTCGATTTGATTTTTCTGATCTCGAATGATTGTCATAATAACCAATAGTCAATTAAGTATTGCTCGTAATATTTATGTGGTTTTCAATTGTGCCACAAATCACTGTTTGATATTAACCTCTAAAACAAGATCACATCATGATAGGGAATGTTTTGATTTGAATAGTTGATTTTCGAGAGGAATTGTCATAACCAAATAGTCAATTAAGTATTACTCGTAATATTTATGTGGTTTTTAATTGGGGGTTGCTATAGTACAAAAAATACACTGGCGATGCACATCATACAACACCGCTAATGCATAAAGAGGTGTGTATATAGGATATTAGGGGTGTTTGTATAGAATAACACTATTTAAGTGTGCCATAAATCACTATCTGATACTAACCTTTAAACAGGGACGGAACCAGGGGTTCCTGCGGGTGCCCGGGACCCTTATGAATTTTTTTGATATAGTGTTAATATTTGGAAAAAAAAAAAAAAAAAAAATCATTTTTTTCTGAATAAATCTAAAATACACACGGTCCATCGAAATGTGTTTCCATATCACTGTTCCAAAAAAAATTGTGCACACAGTCACACTTGATTCTAGTTCCGTCCCTGGTTTAAAACAAGATCAAATCATGATCAGGAAGGTTCGATTTGGATCATTGATTTTCCTGATCTCGAATGAACTATACTCGATTTGAGAACATGCGAACTAAATCGCAATTCATGAGCTTTTTAGCGAATTAGGTGACTATGATATTGATTTTTGATTAACACACATCACTATAAACACAACCATGAATCACAAAGGGGCTATGTTAAACAAACCTTCTTTATATTGTCACATCAGAGGGTTTGGTCAAACCATACATCAGGAGGTTTGGTCAAACCGTAAAACTCAATCCACACAATATTTTGCTACTGTTAAACAACTTTTGGTACACTATGTCACTTCGTTATCAAAACCCTTGATTTTGTCCAATGCGTATGTCACTCGTGCCGTTATCATCTAGAAGCAAGGCTGTCAACTTCTTTCATGACCAAATCTTTACCGACGTGAACAATAATACTCCGGATCTAGTGAAAACAATAATACTCCGATCGGATTTATAAAGATTTCGTGATGTTAAAATGTGTTTTAGAGCGCGTGTTATATGTCAAATGAAAGAGGAGAAGATAAGGGTTAAGATGATGGTGGTGGTTTTGTTGTGGGGGCGGTGGTGCGGCGGTAATGGCCGGAAAAAGGGGGCGGCGGCTAGGGTTTAATCAAGAAGGAGAAATGAGAGAGAGAGAGAGAGATGTGTGAGGGTGATGGTGTTTGTGTGAGAACCGAACCAAACAAGACCCTTTGTAGTTACTCTTTCTCTCTTTTTTTTTTGTTAAATAATAATAATAATAATCATAATAATAATAATAATAATAATAATAATAATAATAATAATAATAATAATAATAATAGTAATAATAATATTACTAGTAGTTTTGAGTGGGTACAAATGGGTAAACGTAAAACATACGGCCCAAAACCCGAACTCATTTCAAACTTTCAATATCTCCCGAAAACATTCTGTAAATAATTAAATATAGTCGGACTCGTAAAACGAATCATAAAATTTCCCGTTAGGTAAACCTAGTGCCGGAGTCAACGTAGTACCAGTGAGAATTTTTAAAGAAAAATACATCATCAAGTAAATTCCATAATGAATTATTAAAATAATTCTCGAATCCCATAACGTCATAAAATATAATTATCCATAAAATTGGTCTTACAAGTTCGTTGCGAATAAAAATTCTAAATAAAAATTATAAACGAACTTTAACGTAATGCGGGTTTTCAAAATAGCTCCCTAAATTGCCGGTTGTCACATCCTCCCAGTCTCAGAAGAAACCCGTCCCGGGTTTCTCTCGGAAAAATTCATCTACGAAGTGAAAAGCTTCGGATATCTCTTCCGGAACTCGTCCTCACGTTCCCACGTAAATTCTGGTCCGTGTCGGGAATTCCAACGAACCTTGACGAGCGGAATGCGACTTCGCTTGAGTCGTTTAACTTCACGATCTAAAATCTCAATTGGCTCTTCCACAAAATTCAATTTCTCATCAATACGAATATCCTTCATCGGAATAATAGGCATCTCATCAGAAAGACATTTCTTCAAATTACTAACGTGAAACACGTCGTGAACTTTACTCAGTTCATGTGGTAATTCCAACCTATAAGCCACGGGCCCAATTCTTTCTAAAATAAGAAATGGTCCAATGTAGCGTGGGTTGAGTTTTCCACGTTTCCCGAAACGTATCACACCCTTCCAAGGCGAGACTTTCAGCATCACTTTGTCTCCAACCTGGAACTCTAAGGGTTTACGTCTTTGATCGGCGTAACTCTTCTGCCTATCTCTGGCTGCTTGCAACCGATCGCGAATCTGAGCTACTTTCTCCGTAGTTTCCAAGATAAGTTCAGGGCCTGTGAGTTGGCTATCTCCAACTTCTGCCCAACCAATAGGCGAACGACATTTTCGGCCATACAAAGCTTCAAATGGTGCAGCTTTAAGACTTGTGTGGTAGCTATTATTATAGGAGAATTCCGTAAGGGGTAAATACTTCTCCCAGCCTTTACCAAAGTCTATGATACATGCACGAAGCATATCCTCTAAAGTCTGAATGGTCCTCTCACTTTGACCATCGGTTTGGGGATGATATGCAGTACTCATGTCAAGTCTCGTCCCCAAAGCCGTTTGAAGTGATCGCCACAAAGCTGACGTAAAACGGCTATCGCGATCAGAAATAATCGATATCGGGACTCCAAGACGAGAAATAATTTCCTTCACATACAACCTCGCAAGTTTATCCACACTATCATCTTCACTAATTGCTAGGAAATGAGCAGACTTTGTCAGACGATCCAAAATTACCCAGATAGCGTCACAACCGCTAGCTGTCCTCGGTAATTTGGTAATGAAGTCCATTGTAATCCACTCCCATTTCCAGACTGGAAGTTCTGGTTGCGTCAGTAATCCTGACGGTCTCTGATGTTCAGCTTTAACCTTAGAACATGTCAAGCACTTACTAACATACGATGCTATATCTGCCTTCATGTTTGGCCACCAATATAATTTCTTAAGATCCTGGTACATCTTGTCAGACCCAGGATGAATAGAGTACCTTGACTTATGCGACTCATGCATAATTAACTCCCGAATTCCTCCATATAAAGGTACCCAAATCCGATCTCCAAAACATAGTAATCCATCAGAACGCTTAACAAATCCTTTCTCATTCTCAGCCATCCCAAATATATTCTTCGCGGATCGGTTTTCCGCTTTCAACGCTTCCGTTTGAGCTTCAAGTATTTGAGACGGTAATGGCGATACGATAGTCATTCCCAATGACCTAACTCGTAATGGTGGTATTCTTTCTTTTCGACTAAGAGCATCAGCAACAACGTTTGCTTTACCAGGATGGTAGCGAATTTCACAATCATAATCGCTTAGCAACTCAATCCAACGTCGTTGTCTCATATTGAGCTCTTTTTGATTCAAGATGTGTTGTAGACTTTTGTGGTCAGTAAACACTACACACTTGGTTCCGTACAAGTAATGTCTCCATATCCTTAAAGCAAAAACCACAGCACCTAACTCCAAATCATGGGTGGTGTAGTTTTTCTCATGCTTTTTGAGCTGTCGGGAATTATAAGCTATCACTTTCTCTCGTTGCATTAACACGGCTCCCAATCCTTTATGTGAAGCGTCACAATAGACGACGAAATCCTCGTTACCTTCAGGTAACGCTAAGATAGGAGCACTACACAACATCTTCTTAAGCAATTGAAATGCTTCCTCTTCTTTATCTCCCCATTCATACGTAACACTCTTTTGAGTCAATTTGGTTAATGGTTTAGCTATCTTTGAAAATCCCTCGATGAATCTTCGATAATAACCGGCTAAACCTAAAAATTGACGAACTTCTGTTGGGGTCGTAGGTGCAGCCCAATCTTTTATTGCCTCAATCTTAGCGGGATCCACATGGACTCCTTGCCTATCAATTACATGACCCAAAAATTGTACCGTCGGAATCCAAAATTCGCATTTAGAAAACTTGGCATAGAGTTTCTCCTTTCTGAGCAATTCTAAGATAAGTCTTAGATGCTCCTCATGCTCCTTCTCACTCTTCGAATAAATCAGAATGTCATCGATGAACACAATCACAAACTTATCTAAGTAAGGCTTACACACCCGATTCATGAGATCCATGAATATCGCCGGTGCGTTAGTTAATCCAAACGGCATCACCTGAAACTCGTAATGCCCATAACGGGTTCTGAAAGCCGTTTTCGGAATATCTTCTTCGCGAACTCGAAGTTGATGATATCCCGATCTCAAATCGATCTTCGAATACACACTCGCTCCTTGAAGTTGATCGAACAAGTCGTCGATCCTCGGTAACGGGTATCTATTCTTCACCGTTAACTTGTTCAACTCTCGGTAATCAATGCACATACGAAACGATCCATCCTTCTTCTTCACGAATAAGACTGGGGCTCCCCAAGGTGAAGAACTTGGTCTTATGAATCCTTTTTCGGCTAACTCCGCCAATTGTTTTGACAACTCTTCTAGCTCGGTAGGTGCAAGACGATAAGGCGCTCGTGCTACAGGTGCAGCACCAGGTATCAACTCAATCTGAAACTCCACTTGTCTAGTCGGCGGGATTCCCGGCAAATCATCGGGAAACACATCAGGAAAATCACGAACTATAGGCACATCTCCAATGCACCTTTCCTTTTTCTTCGTCCCTTCTTTCCACACCCATAACAAGTAACGTCTGCCTTATTTCTCATCTCAGGAGCAGCTTGAACCATAGCAAGAGGTCGAGCTCTACAATCCTTAGCTGTGTGTCCTTTCCTTGAGCAGTTCTGGCATTTCACACTACACCATCCAGTATGATGCTGGTGGCAACGACCACACTTGGGTGCATCACCGTTCTGGTTCTTCTTATCTCCATTCCTAATAGCATAAGTCTTAGCTTGTCTCTTGCTTCGGTGATCATTACCCTTAGAGTGCTGGTCTCTCTTTCTCTTCCCTTTCTTCTCCTTATCAGCTCTTTCCAACTCCAACGAATCCATAAGTTGTTGAGCAATTGTGATTGCCTCATGGATGTTTGCAGGCCTAGCAGAAATCACATCATTCCTTGTAGCTACAGGCAACCCATCAGTATACCTTTAGATCTTTTGAGTCTCAGTTTTTACCATATCTGGGCAAAGCAAGGCCAACTCCTGGTAACGACGATTGTAAGTTGTCATATCATTACCTTTCACCTTGTGGTTCCAAAACTCAATCTCTAGCTTCTTAACCTCATTCCTTGGGCAATAAGTCTGAATCAGCAGAGACTTAAATTGCTCCCAAGTCATGGCATAAGCTACATCACTCCCAACGGAATTTCGGTAATTGTTCCACCAAGTTAAAGCCTCATCCTCGAAAGTAAAAGAAGCAAAATTTACCTTTTCATTCTCCGCACAACCACTGACATTGAACACTGACTCCGTCTTCTCAATCCATCTGACTAAGTAAACCACTCCTTCAGTTCCACCAAACTCAATGGGTCCACAAATCTTGAACTCCTTGTATTGACATCCATTAGCACGAACAGGTGGAAAAGTTCCAGCAGAATTGTTGGAATGATTTGACTCAGCTAGTAGTTCAGCAACTCTTTGCTCCACAAGTTGATTGATCATTGCTTGATCCACAGTAGGATTAAGTGGAACATGATCATTGTCTCCCTGAACATCAACATTTTGATTCCTGTTGTTGCGGTTAGTAGTGTCCAGGTTGTCAGGAGTAGGGGTTTCAACATTTCGAGTAGGTCGGCGTCCTCGGCGACCAGGGGTAGTCACTGCAGGACCAGTTCTGGTAGCTCTAACAGGGTTTCGTCGTGGGGCCATTGATCTGAAACATCATACAAGTTCATGAGTCTCCAATAGAACTTATCAATATGCTCAACAAAAGTAATTCAACGAAGCCAAGTCATGGAAAGAATAGCAACAATACACCACGTAACATCAATAAAGCGGATAGGGACTCAATTTCCATAATACCCAAAATCACATGATACCGTATATTAATAACCATCAACCATACAATAGAGATCTAACATCGTTCCAACTACTGGAAAACACAAAACATACTAATCGTTCCAAACGAGACGAATACTGAACAAAATACATCAAAATATGATAACTAGCTCTTCTAACCGAACCCTCCTCGGTGTAGAAAGCAACAAGACAACATAACCCAAGCAACTAGCCACGCTGCTGGCGAAGGCTCCTCAACTCCTGCCTCAAGCCATCAAGATCTCTCCATAAAGATCCTAGCTCCACGCTATGGGTGTCTCGGTCTCTCTTGAGGTCAGCCACCTCCTTCTCCAGCTCGGCATTCCTTTGCCATAGCTTGCGATCGGCCTCTCGAGCAGTAACAAAACCTCGCTGCAAACTATCGATATGCTCGTGAACCTCCATCAAAACTCTCCTCATCTCAGTAGTCCTGCCCACAACCACAGTCATATCAACTCTCAGATCCGCTATGAACTCTCCAATAACCCTCTCAAGTCGATCAGATACACGTGCAACTCTCTCGCCAAGCTCAGTAATCTGAGCCCATAACCTGCCAATCTCACCTAACTCTGCATGCTCAGCAGAAACCTCAGAAGATGCATCCGACTCATCGGGACTACCAGGTGGCAACTCAACCAAAAACGGATGATCAGGTGAATCAGGCTCAATCAGATGTATAGGTGAATCAGGCTCCTCAGCCTGAGCTAGTGGTACTAACACATCATCATCATCAGGCATCTCATCCTCCTGAGGGTCATCCTCCTCCTCAGTGTCATCATCATCACCCTGCTCAGCCTCCTGAGGGTCATCTTCCTCCTCAGGGTCATCAGCCTCATCCTCACCCTCGTACTCCTCCTCCTCCTCCTCGGAAGAGTACCTCATCAATCGTCGTCTCCTAACAGGTGAACCATGTGGAGATGTGGTAGGTGATCTAGGACGACGACGCAATGATGTGGGTGGCGCCTCTGACAGAAGAGAGTGAGCATCAATCTGTAAAGGTGATGGAGTAGGGCGTACCGACATGCGTGCCGTAGCTCGGTGGGCAAAGCGTGGGGCCACACGAGCCAAAGCCTGATGAAGAATAAGCTGCCTCGATGTACCAGGGAGCCCTAGAGAAGATGAGGGTCCCTGCGTAGATGCAGCAGGTGGTGCTGAAGTAGAAGCTGTCTGCGGCACAGTAGCTGAAAGCAAGGCAATCTGGCAAGGATCATCAGATGCCATAGTGAACTGTGCTGGTAATACCGGTGCAGTAAGAATATCCTCGACAACATCGGGCATATGGGAGGCCATGGTCTGTGACAACGGCGTAGGGTAGGTGTAAGTGTTTCAAAACAACTAAATCACAACTCAAAATACCATACCAAAAATCCTCATCATATAATTCAATCATATAATCTCATTAAAGAGTTTCAAATACCGCATTACTAAAATATTTATAAAACATTTAGACCATATAATTCCTCGAAACGCCATCTTATTACTAAATCCATAAACCTCAAATCATCTCAAGAAATCCCAAATCTAATAATCATCTCAAATATCTCATAATACCTCCAAATAATAGAAGATGCTTCGGCTTGGCGGGCTGGCGGGCGGTGGTCAAGGATCATTTTCTATAAAAATTCGGTTATAGTTTAGGTGTTTATTTACCTAGTTCTCTATAACCTTGGCTCTGATACCAATCTGTAACACCCCCAAAATTTGATACAGCGGAAGACTCAACAAGCTTTCGGGGTGCTACGGGGATTGGTATCCAACACAAGACATAATAGAACGAGATAAAGTAAACATAGTAAAAACGCAACCAAAACGGGGTTTTAAAGTTTACATTTATCCCAACATCATTCAGAGTCAGGCCCAAAATAAAATAACAGTAGGTCCATAATTCAATATCAGAGTTTAGAAAAATAGATCCATAAACCAGGAGCCTTAGCCGAGCCTTCCAATCCATGCATCCATATCATCACTTAATTACCAGAGAAAACGTGCTAAAAGTCAGCTTTCGCTGGTGAGATCATAGGTTTAAATTCATCTAACGATATAGTGGACATATACGCAAAACGCTTGCTAGCTAGACTAAGGATTCACTAAAAGCCTGCGGATACCCTCCGCTCCAACATAGATATTCGGGTAACCCCCGCAATATCATAAATACTCGGATAACCTCCGAAGTATTAATAACCTATAGGTGCACACTATAGTATCTACATAAGTCAACCTTGAATAGTACACACGAAACTATGTGACTAAAGCTGACAATTCACCAATATCCAAATAAGCCAACCTTGAATAGTACACACAAAACTATGTGACTAAAGCTGACAATCCATCAATAACCAAATAAGCCAACCTTGAATAGTACACACAGAATGTGTGACTAAAGCTGACAATCCACCAATAACCAAATAAGCCAACCTTGAATAGTACACACAAAATGTGTGACTAAAGCTGACAATATATCCTAGTCCATACGCATAGCAAGTTTTAGAAAGAATATAGAAGCGATATAGTCCACATAAAATAATTTGCACGTTTCTCACCCCAAGTATTGAAAACATAGTTCAAGATTAAAAGTGGGGCTATGACTCACCTCAAGTCCAGAAAACAGCAAGAAGAAGTCGGTAGAAGTAAGATGTATAGTAACTCACAAGACGGCAACTACGGACTCGGCACGACCTAACAATATCAACTCGTTCAGAAATCATTTCCTCAAATTCAAAATATTCCCAAACCCGGACGTAATCCGTTTTATTTTCCGAAAATCCATCTCGTAAGAGTTTGGTGTATTTACGTTTGGTATCCATACGGGTGGTGGGTCGACACAAAACAAACCAAAAAGTCTCACAAAAGAATAATAAAATAAACTATGGATCTAATATTAGCCCAATATATCATTTAAATAAATCACCAAAGTTTATCAAATCCGTCGATTTGATAATCCTCATATTTATTTACGTAACATACCGTTCCAAGATTACACCCAATCCTAAAGCACATAGCACATAAATACTATATGGTATATATCGTAGTTTAATAAATTCCTTATATACATCGTCAAATTGGCCAGATTTCCCGATATATATATACGCAATTTATTACCCTTTACATATACCACAACCTATGGGCGTCGTAGGATACGATGCCCATTAATATATTCATTTCGTATAGCCAAATAACCCGGTTCAACCCTTCGGTTAAGTAGTTATTTAGTTATAGAAAACGCTTATATTAATCGTCATATATCCGTGACAACACGAAAGTCACAATCAAAACTTACCTGAACTCGAGTGACCACGACTCCGCATAACTCGATAGATTTACTCGTTATATATATAAAAGACATTTTATTTAATATTTAGTAATTGTCGAGAGTTTCTCGTTTTATAATACATTTTCATGATAATACTTCCAATAATATTACGCTACTCTCGTAGCCTAATATATAATTAGTCGTATTATTATAACATGACTCGTGATTTTTGTTATTATTAATATACGCATTTATATAATTATATATCCGTTATTCACGTCTACATATTCATATAAACGTTTATATTACTAATAATTATTATTACGAGTTTTATTATTTATGTTTTAATTGTAAATAGTTATCGAGTTACACGAAATGGTCACATGTCCGAGTCATGACTCTCGGCTCATTGTCCAAGTCCAAAGTAATAAGCAAATGTCATAAAAATCAATACATCTCCGTCCAACACAATCCCAATCCACGTGCTACAACAATAGGGTCCGACTACGGCACCCGACTAACCTATCTCCGTCAATCTACGTGACCGTCTCACAATCGGTCCCCGAAACCACTTCTCGTCAACACAACTCCAAAATCAAATAAGCCACAATAATGGTAACCAACAATAATTAAATAACCATAAAGTAAACTTAGCCGAAATATATATATTTCGACATCACAAACGGTTCTCAAAAATAACCGTATTCGGGTCAAATACCAAGTTAACCCGAGTCAAAATTTCACCACAACTCGTGTGGGTCCCACCCGAGACCTTTATGGTCTCGGCTAGCTCTAAACGAGCCAAACTAACCACACGACCCACTTGGGTTGTCGGCCAAAAATCCAAGCGACAACAAGGGTCAACCATGACCAAACAAGAATCGGTCAAACAACAAAATGAGAATCCAAACATCCTCAATCGAACACCAAGAATCAACAAGAATCAAATAATCGGCAAAAGGCACAAACCAAGGGTATTACCCTCGGGTACGCCTCGACCCAACTAGGACAAGCCAAACCCGGATACCAAACGAATATATATATATCAAAACCATTAGTTTCCCAACATTTTTAATCCGTATTTCATCAAAACCCGTTAATTTAATCCATGTTTCCACGGACTTAGGACCATATCGAGGTACCCAAGGTGCCAAACCATCGATACTCACCTTCTTGAACCTCGAGACTCACGGATCTAGTGAAAACAATAATACTCCGATCGGATTTATAAAGATTTCGTGATGTTAAAATGTGTTTTAGGGCGCGTGTTATATGTCAAATGAAATAGGAGAAGATAAGGGTTAAGATGATGGTGGTGGTTTTGTTGTGGGGGCGGTGGTGCGGCGGTAATGGCCGGAAAAAGGGGGCGGCGGCTAGGGTTTAATCAAGAAGGAGAAATGAGAGAGAGAGAGAGAGAGAGAGAGAAAGAGAGATGTGTGAGGGTGATGGTGTTTGTGTGAGAACCGAACCAAACAAGACCCTTTGTAGTTACTCTTTCTCTTCTTTTTTTTTCTTTTTTTTTTTTTTTTTTTTTTGTTAAATAATAATAATAATAATAATAATAATAATAATAATAATAATAATAGTAATAATAATATTACTAGTAGTTTTGAGTGGGTACAAATGGGTAAACGTAAAACATACGGCCCGAAACCCGAACTCATTTCAAACTTTCAATATCTCCCGAAAACATTCCGTAAATAATTAAATATAGTCGGACTCATAAAACGAATCATAAAATTTCCCGTTAGGTAAACCTAGTGCCGGAGTCAACGTAGTACCAGTGAGAATTTTTAAAGAAAAATACATCATCAAGTAAATTCCATAATGAATTATTAAAATAATTCTCGAATCCCATAACGTCATAAAATATAATTATCCATAAATTGGTCTTACAAGTTCGTTGCGAATAAAAATTATAAACGAACTTTAACGTAATGCGGGTTTTCAAAATAGCTCCCTAAATTGCCGGTTGTCACACAATAAATGTTGTTGATACAAAAGTTGGGCTTACCTTGTTTGGACTTTGCTCTTGTACCAATTAGAACTTTAGTGCTTGTGAAACCTGCGCACTAAGAAAGCAAACAACACCGTTAGACTTATCGTGGGATTGTCTCCCACGATTAGACTCCGGCGTGAGAGTAAGTAATCGGTTTAGGGTTTAGTTGAAGAGTTAGGGATTGTGTAAATCGTACCTTTTAATGAGAATATATGATTCTATATATAGGGCGCAGAAACCGTGTAGGTATCTTGCTCCTTACTCTTCGCATTCGTGGTGCTTATCCAGGGTAAGGATATCTATTCCGTAAATAGAGGATCCTTATTCTTTGATCATGCGTTTTGGTTGGGCTTTGGGCTTCGTGAGTCCAAGCCGTTGGTATTTATGGCCCAAGTCACTTATCATGATAGCCCACTCGTGGTGGGTTTGGGCTTAGTAATGTCTATAATTTGGGCTCGTGGCCCAACTATAGGCTATACGTCATCATGTCCCCCCAGTCTAGTGTGCGCGGTGCGTAACCGCGGATACTAGACTAATGAACTTAGCGGCAAGCGTGGCGGGAAGAAATTGTATACTTCCCGCCCAAAAGGTAGGAACAATGTATCAAGTCCTAAAATATCCCAAAGGATGCTTCGAAAAACGGGGAGGCTATCCATGTGTGCCTCGATAGAAGGGGAAAAGTGCTTGTACTTTCCACCTCCCAGCCACACGTTTGTGAGTGGGATCCACGTGGCATCCCATTTAGGGTTACTTGGCTTCTTATATAAATCACCGCCCCCTTTTCACTGTGTTTCACACAGTCAAACGTATTTTTCACCATTTGCACAATTCTAAAAGCTTTGTCTTTCTTCGATCCTCTGTTTTCATTAGGTAACTGCGCGTGCGCAATATTTTAGCAAACCTTATTTATAAAATGGTTGCTCAGTTACATGACTTCCGCTCTAAGTTGGATGAGGATGACATACGTCAGTTTTCTTCTGACTTCTTCATTCCTCTCGACATCCATCCTGAAGTGCCAGATGTGGATGCGTGTATTGCCGATTTCCCCGATGGGAAAATCGGTTTGTAGACACGCTTTTTTGATTACGCGAATTATCGCGTGCCCATTTCTGTCTTCTTGAGCAACGTGCTCAATCATTACCAACTCCATATCTCACAGCTGCACTGTATAGGTGAGGCTAAGATATCAAATTTTAAGATCAATTGTACGTTATTGGCTATCAATCCGACAGTTGACCTATTTCGTGCGTTTTACCACACCACGTGGTCGCACGGATGGGTTTTCTTTTGCTAAACGCGCAGGGCGCCTTCAGTGCTATGAAGAGAAGGTTGATTCCTTAAGGCATTGGAGAGAGTACTTCTTTTAGGTAGACGATGTTGTATTTCCGTCCCGCTTTGAGTTTTATACTCAAAGGTCGTTGCCGAGGGATGAGCGTCTGATCCCTGGTTCTTACAGTGCCGCAGATGCGGACATAATTGATGCTAACCGCATTCCCATTAACTCCTATCCTGAGGAGTTCTTGGTGCATATGGGGCTGAGCCGTAATTATTTTGATGGTGGGGACGAGGTTCCAACCTTCATCGATGAGAACAGCCAGGGTGGGTGCTCATCCTTTTACTGCCTCTATTAATGTAAGTATTTTGCTTTTTTATCCCTTGAATAACTAACTTTGTTCTCTGTTATTTGTCTCTTGTCTATCGCAGAAATGGATTTGTTCGCTGTGATGAAGCTGAAAGAACCCAAGCGCGTGACAGTGGGGGTGCGTCCCCTGAGGGAGGGTGAGCAGCCCATTTTGCAGGCCACGGCGGGGCACCTGACTGCGTTTGCGGCTGTTGAGCGTCAGGATTCTCCCCCTGCAGCTGTACTTGTCACGCCAGTGCAGGTTGTCCCTCCTACTGAGGAGAAGTCCCCTGTGGAGGAAGAGACGCATGTGGAGTCGTCCAACAGTGTGGAGATTGTGGAGGTTCGTAGGGAGAAGCGCAAGGAAGCGTCTTCTGGTGGTTATGTTGGTACCTCCAAAAGGAGGCGCCGCTTGATTGGCGAGGATGAGTCAGATGCGCCAGATGAGATGTCGGCCACTAACGCGCAGAAGAACCAGGACAGATCTCCACCACTTGTGTAAGTTTTTATGTTTGTAGTTTTCTTTATTTGGCGTATTCGCGTATTGATTGCATCTTCTTTGTTTCATAGGGACCATGCTGCAGGGGGTGATGCGGCTTTTGCTGATCATGCCGCATCGCCTAAGGTTGCAGATGTGGAGGAGCCTTTGAAGGCTGTAGCGCAGATGTCTGCGCAGGAGTTAGTAGAGGAGCTTGCTGATGTTGCTGCTCGTCAGGCTGAGTTGGTCACTCAGCTGAAGGCGCGAACTGTTGTTGAGGGAGGTAGCCTCGCTCAGAGGGATGGGCAGATTGCGCAGCTCAAAGCGCAGTTGGCTGAGGCTCAGGCGGAGGTGTTGGCTGCCGATGAGCGCGCTAGGAAGCGACTGAGGAAAAACTAGTAGTTTTGGCTGAGCTGCACCGCGAACGTGGGGAGTCGCAGCAATATAAGTCTGACCTCGCATGGGGGGTAAAATACTTGGAGGAGAAGAAGAACGAGCTCTGCGGTCAGCTTGCGCAGTTTGGCAAGAAGGTAGAGGACTCTGTTGAGGCGCAGGAAGAGAAGCTGCGCAGGCTGAGTATAGAGTACGATGAGGAATTGTATCCTCATCTGATGTCGACCATTGCGGAGCGCAGGTACTTGTTGTACATTTCTTCTTTACTTCTTTTATAGTTTGTGTTTCTTTTCTAATGCCTTTCTCGTTGTTTTCGCAGGTGGTTGATCAGCCATGGCTTGCGCCTGGCAGCCGTGGGTACATTGGAGTCCCCAGAGGTCGTGAATGCCTTTGGGAGGGTGGTGGAGTGCGCCGTTGCTCGTGGCAAGGCGCAGGCTGTGGAAGAGTTGGCTGAGGCGCAACTGCTCAAGGTTTCTCCCTCTGAGGTTCCTGAGTATAAAGCTGATGCCTACGACGAGCTTGTGCAGGCGATGGAAAAGATGAGGCTCTTTGAGCTTCCCCACATTGCGTAGCTGGAGCGCGACCAAGATTATCCCATCCGAGTGATTATGCAGGGATTAACACTTGGGAGGCATATAGCCGAGAATGCAGAGGCCGAAGCTGATTTCTTCTTAAAGCCTGATGAGTCCCAACTGCAGGTTCCAGTGTTCGCGCGCCCGCGTGCCATCCTGAACCCCTTCGCATTTGAGACGGAGCTGCCACTGAAGGAAGTTTTAGAGCGTCATGCAGAGAGGGCGGCCAAGAAGAAGGGTCTGAAGGGGAAGGCTACTCTTTGCGGTGTGGGTGCTGCACATCTTCCTAGGTCAGATGGTGTTGCGGTCAGCGTGGCGACCGTGTCACAAAAAGATGCGCTGTTATTGAGGAAGCTGCAGGAAGCGGGAAGGTCAGCTGTGCCGGAGTCTTCCACGGAGCGTGTCCATAGTGTATAGATGTGTATAACTCGTAGTTATAGCTTTTGTAAAAACTCGTAGTTTGTGGTAAATAAAATTATTGAACTCTTTTGTGCACATATGTTGTTTTTGTACTTAGATTTTTCCCTTGTCTTTATTACGTGAAAGACTTATCTAGAGTAACAAGCGTGCTAATGAGCCCAGAATGTGTGCATTAAATTCGTAACTTAGGAAACGTTTGCGGTCCATAACCTTAACAAACGTGCGAGTAGATGTGTATCGTACCACGTTTATCATTTATAGTAACCAAGTGTCTCGGTTTATTAGTTCGTTTTATACTTGTTGTTGCGCATTCATTGTGAGATGCGTACTAAGATCATAATCTTGTATGAAATTAGTGTACGAACTTAGGAGTCAGTTGTTTTGAATCCATGTGGTGGGGGGCAGCGTACTGCGAATTCCACTATGTAAGAATCAATTGTCTTGAGTCTAAGTTTTGTTAAACGCGCACAGTGTGCGATAAAGTGTATCCATCGTGGGATGTACTTGTGAAATTACTCCAACGTCTTGATAGTAAGGTGTTTAACAGGGATTCGTGACCCGGTGTTGATGGGTTTGCAACCCTCTTACTCAACGAGTACTTTAGTAGGTTTACTCATCCTGTCCGCCCTCGTGTGGTCTTAATATGTGCATGCACGCCATGTAGGCAATAATATAAACAGAATTGAGACATAAATAAATAATGTAAGCAATAATGTTGAACTGTGTTGTGGAGTTAGCTAGAAACCACAACGTTTTATTAATTGTTGCAAGTGCAAAAAGACAATTTCCTAAGAAAAAAAAATAAATAAATACACCAACATCTATTGAGCGCTTACTAAAGTGCAGAGTTGTCAGTGTGTGGGCCGTGGCCTAAAGGTAGCATCTCTTGAGATTGCAAATGTTCCAGGTGCGTGGTAGCTCGTGGCCTTTCATGTCGCGCACTCTGTACGCACCGTCGCCTAATGCTTCTGTGACCTCGTAAGGTCCTTCCCACTTGGGTCCAAGCTTGCCCGTGTCTTCTGCGTGGCTTACATCATTGGCGCGGTATACAAAGTCCCCTGGTTTGAAAGAAGTGTTTTTGACTCGTGCATCATAATACTTCTTCATCTTTGATTTAGCTTTTGCTTCGCGGATAGCCGCCCTTTCGCGTCGTTCTTCCAACAGATCTAATTCAATACGCCGTTCATCATCGTTTGTTGTTATGTTAACTTCCGATGTGCGGATTGTTGGCATTCCAATTTCTGCTGGTATAACAGCTTCTGTCCCGTAGACAAGAGAAAAGGGTGTATCGCCGTTGCTGACTTTGATTTCTGTGCGGTGGGCCCACAAAACATGCGATAATTCGTCCACCCATCTTCCTTTATGTCTGTCCAAGCGCGCCTTAATTCCTTCACCCAGGCTACGATTCGCGTGTTCTACTAATCCATTTGTTTGTGGATGTTTAACTGACGCGAAGTGCTGTGTGATGTTTAACTGCGCGCACCAATCTTTGAATGGGTTATCACAGAATTGTTTTCCGTTGTCCGAAATAATTTCCCCAGGTAGGCCAAAGCGGCATACAATGTTATCCCAAACAAATCGTTTGACCTGGTTGCCTGTGATACTTGCCACTGCTTTTGCCTCGATCCATTTGGTGAAGTAGTCAATGGCGACAATGAGGAACTTGAGTCCTCCTGCCGCGACTGGAAAGGGTCCAGCAATATCAATTCCCCATTTGTGGAATGGCCATGGTGAGGTGATGGGTGTTAGCTCATGTTGTGGTCGACGCGGAATGGGTCTATGGACTTGGCAGTCGTTGCATCTTCTAATCATGTCTCGCGCGTCGCGGTGCATGGTAGGCCAATAGTACCCGGATCGCAAAGCGCGCGCTACAACAGACCGTGGTCCTGAGTGCATGCTGCAAGATCCAGCGTGGATTTCCCGGAGTACGTAATCTGCCTGAAGGGGTCCGACGCACCTGAGCCATGGTTGTAGGAATGAACGCCGATATAGGATACCATCTCGTAGTTCGAACCTCTGCGCTGTGCGCCGTATCCGTCGAGCGTCCTTTTGTTCCTGGGGGAGTGTTCCCTTACTGATAAAATCCATGATGGGTGTCATCCATGTGGGATTTTCTTCCTCTATCACTGTGGATACTTCCATCTCAGAGATGGATTTATTTTTCAAGGTTTCCACCAATACCTGCTTTGACAGGTGTGCAAAGCTTGTGGATGCGATTTTACTTAGCGCATCTACTTTTTTGTTTTCTCCTCGTGGGATTTTTTTGATGGAAAACTTGTCAAAATTCTTGATTAAGGATTTGGCTTTATCGAGGTATTGGATCATGTGTTCTTCTTGGGCCACATACTCGCCTAACACGTGGTTAGCTACTAGTCGTGAATCCACATTAGCTTCTAAGTTGCGTACGCCCATTTGATTTGCTATGCGTAGTCCAGCCAGTAATGCTTCATATTCTGCCTCATTGTTTGTGGCTATGAATTCAAAGCGTAGTGCGTAAGTGTGCTCTGTTCCGTCTAGGCTGGTAAGGATAAGGCCTGCGCCTGATCCTTCTGCACACGAGGATCCATCTATAAATAGAACCCATGGCTCTTGTAGTGGTGCGTTAACCGTTGGTGATGGAGTATCAGCATCTGGTTTCTCGATAATGAAATCAGCCAATATCTGTCCCTTGATCGCGGTGCGAGGTCTGTAAGAAATGTTATGCTCACTTAATAACATGCTCCACTTTTGTAGCCGCCCTGATGCATCAGGTTTAGAGATAACCTGCTTGATGGGTTGGTCTGTAATTACAGCTATTGGGTGCGCTTGGAAGTATCTGCGCAGTCTCTTAGCCACAAATACTAAAGCCAGGACAAGTTTCTCCATAGCGGTGTAGTTAGTCTCTGTCTTCTTGAGGGCTTTGCTTACGAAGTATATAGGTGTTTGAACAGAGTTTCTGTCTGTCAGTAGCACCGCGCTGACTGCTCCATGCGTCGCTGAAAGATACATGATCAATTCTTCCCCTTGTCGGGGTGCGACAAGCTTTGGTAGCCCTGCTAAGTTTTGTTTTAGCTGCTGGAAAGCTTCTTCTGCTTCTGGAGTCCATCGAAAATCTCCCTTCTTTGTACACTTCGTGAGTGTTTTAAAGAGGGGAAGTGATTTGTCGGCAGATTTGGAGAAAAATTGATTTAGCCCGGCTAATTTGCCGTTTAATGACTGGACTTCTTTTAGTGTGCGCGGTGAAGGTAGTTCGATGACCGCTCTTGTTTTTTCTGGACACGGTTTAATACCATCGGGTTCTATTAGGTATCCAAGGAACATGCCTTCTGTTGCTCCGAAAGTGCACTTCTTTGGATTCAATTTCATGTTTATTCTTCCCAATGTTTTAAACGTCTCCTCTATGTCACGCACCAATTCCTCTTCGGTATGGCTTTTTATGACTAGGTCATCAACATAGACCTCCAAATTGCGACCTACTTGCTTCTCAAATGCGTTGTCCACTAACCGTTGGTATGTGGCTCCTGCGTTTTTTAAGCCAAAGGGCATTTTTGTGTAGCAATACACCCCTTGACTCGTGTGGAAAGCTGTTTTTTCTTCATCCTCCTTGGCCATTTGGATTTGGTGGTATCCTTTGTATGCATCTAGAAAGCATTTGAAAGGATATACGCACAAGGATTCTACTTTCCAATCAATTTCTGGTAGTGGATAGCAGTCTTGTGGACATGCTTTGTTGAGATCGGTGAAGTCTACGCACATTCTCCAGCTACCATCGCTTTTCTTTACCATCACTGGGTTGGAAAGCCAATCGTGGTAATAAACTTCTCGCATGATCCCTGCTTCCACAAGCTTGTGTACTTCCTCTAGGATAGCTTTTGCACGTTCTGGTGCCTGGCCGCGTTTTTTCTGCCGTATTGGAGGGTATCCTTGTCGGATTTTTAGCTTGTGTTCCGTGATGGCTCTTGGCACTCCGGTCATGTGTTTGGGTTTCCATGCGAAGATGTTTAGGTTCTTTTGCAATAATGCGCACACAGCTGCTCTGCCCTTGTCGGACAGTGATCCCCCAATTGATATCTCTTGTTCAGGATAATCTGGGTGAATTGCAACTTTCAGGTTTGTCACCTTGGTCGTGTGCTGTTCTGGAGCGCGCGGAACTTCATCTGCCACTATGTTGCATTCTCTTGGAGATGCGGTAGTGTTGTAGAGGGTGACGATTCCTCCTTCCACTGGGAACTTGAGCATCCCATGTGTTGTGGATGGGACTGCGCGCATAGCTGATATCCCTGGTCTCCCAATGATGCCATTATATGACGAGGGAGACCTGATCACCATGAAGTTCATCCAAGCCGTTGTGGAATGGTATTCATTACCGATGACCACGAGTATGCGTAATTTCCCCATGGGCCAAATTTTTTCACCTGTGAATCCAGTCAGCGACGTCGTGGCCGTAATTAACTGGTTTTGTATCTCAGGTTTTAGCCTTCTGAAGCAGTGTTCATACATGATGTCCGCAGATGCCCCTCCATAGACATACATGCGGTGGATCTCGTGACCTCCTGCTTGTATCTCAATGGTGAGTGGTTCTATTACTGCGTTGTCCGCAGTGAGAGTGGGGAAAGAGATATGGTTTCCCTTGGAAAATCTTTGGCTGACTTTTTGTTTCGTATTTCGCTGCCATGATTGTATCATGTATATCGTATCAGCCTTATTTTTTGGTATTTCTTTTTTGGCCCCATTTCTTTGTCTATCTTTTCCCTCTTTGATGTTTTTAACGAGGTAGTGGTCCATCTTTCCTTCTCTTACTAATTTATCAATTAGTTGACGTAGTTGAACGCACTCGTTAGTAGTGTGACCGTTCTGTCCATGGTATTCGCAGTATTCTCCTCCGATGCGCTTTTCTTCTGGGGTCACCATGGGTGGAGGTTTTGGAAAATTTACTCCCTCTGTCGCGAATATTTCCTTAGGGGTTTTTGTGAGTGGGACGTACTTGTCGTTATCCCTTCCACTACTTTGGTTGCGGTAACTTCTGTTGCGGTTGCCACCTTGGTCATTGTATTGTCTCCTTGACTGTTCTTGTGGTTTAAAGGTTGAGTAACCTTTTTTACTGTCTGCTGCTGCCGCTTCCCCTTGAATGAAGGATCTAGTGCGCTTTGTTAGATCATCAAAGCTTTGTGGTACTTTATCGTTTAGCTTCCGTATCAGCTCTGGGTTATTGATCCCGTTCATGAACCCTGAGATTTTTAGTACCTCGGGGCATGCCTTGACTTGCATGCATTCATCCTTGAAGCCCTCCATGTAAGCGCTTGTGGATTCCCCTTGGCGCTGTTTTACTCTGGCTAGTTCCACCGGGTTCTTTGCGCACTTTTTTCGTTGCGTGAAATTTAGGCGGAATGCTTTCCGCAGCTCTTCAAACCCATTTATGCTTCGTCGTGGAAGCTTACTGAACCATGTTCGCGCATTCCCCACTAAGGTAGAGTTGAACATATGGCACCACACAGGTTGTGGCCAGTTTTCTATAGCAGCCGCCGACTCAAAAAATTTTAGGTGATCATCACGATCACCCGTGCCATCGTATGTTTTAACATTGGTTGGCATGCGCATTTTCTTGTCATCTGAGAAATCGCTTATGCGTCGCGTGAACGCATCAACCTTTTGGCGACGCCAAGGAAGGGAAATATCCTCGTCCTCGTCGTACCGGCGTCGGTTCTTAGATTTCCAATCTCCCGTCTCTCTGTCCTCGTTGTCCGAGGAGCTGCTTGAGAGGGAGGTGTTTCTCCTGTGGCGCTTACGCCGTTTTTCCTCGGAGTCCGAATTTGAAGGGCTTGTACTTGGG
The DNA here is from genome assembly GCA_030686995.1 of Artemisia argyi. Taxonomy (NCBI): domain Eukaryota; kingdom Viridiplantae; phylum Streptophyta; class Magnoliopsida; order Asterales; family Asteraceae; genus Artemisia; species Artemisia argyi. The sequence goes on from CM060690.1 coordinate 7,770,884, forward strand.
GAGTAGTGTTTCCCCAGTCTATCTTGGATTCTTCTGCTTCCTGATCTTGAGGTACTTACACTTGGTGAGCATTGTCGTCCAAGTCTATCTTGTATCCTGCGGCTACCAAGCCTAGCATGGAGACTGGTGTGCCTCGCATTATCTTCGTAATCCTCCTAGTATTGAGAGTTAGATGTTGTACCAAGTCTATCTTGGACGTTGGTGCGCCTCTCACTGTTTCTGCGCTCATGGTGGCGCGGTGGAGATTTTTCCTGATTAAAGTTTAGCCGATTTTGCAGGTTGCGGCTTGACCTTTTCCTTGCCTCCTCTTGCATGAGACTAGTTAAAGTCTCATAATGTTGGGACACGAAATCGTTTAATGTCACCTCAGGTGCCTCCTCTTCTACTGCGAGGAGGTCCGTCTCCGCATGAGGTTCCTTCTCTCTATTAGGTGCTCCTGGTGGCACAGTGTTGTCCACTATGGATGCCACCTGGTGGGGAGTGGTAAAGAGAGTGTGCTGAATGTCCTCAGCGCTTGAGACTACGGTAGTAGTTCGGGTTGTCCCCAAAGGTAATTCTACCGTGGTAGGGATTGGAGTTACGTTCGACTCACGATGACTAGGCGCACTGGTTGTTCCAGAGGTCGGCTTAGGAGTCGAATCTTGATGTTTCTTCCTATGTGAATCATCACGTGTTTTCTCCGGCTGCGGAGTCCGCTGGCCTGAGTTCTTGTTTTTCAGCATTCTGGTCTTGAATTCTTAGTGTAGGGTTCCACGGATGGCGCCACTTGTTGATACAAAAGTTGGGCTTACCTTGTTTGGACTTTGCTCTTGTACCAATTAGAACTTTAATGCTTGTGAAACCTGCGCACTAAGAAAGCAAACAACACTGTTAGACTTATCGTGGGATTGTCTCCCACGATTAGACTCCGGCGTGAGAGTAAGTAATCGGTTTAGGGTTTAGTTGAAGAGTTAGGGATTGTGTAAATCGTACCTTTTAATGAGAATATATGATTCTATATATAGGGCGCAAAAACCGTGTAGGTATCTTGCTCCTTACTCTTCGCATTCGTGGTGCTTATCCGGGGTAAGGATATCTATTCCATAAATAGAGAATCCTTATCCTTTGATCATGCGTTTTGGTTGGGCTTTGGGCTTCGTGAGTCCAAGCCGTTGGTATTAATGGCCCAAGTCACTTATCATGATAGCCCACTCGTGGTGGGTTTGGGCTTAGTAATGTCTATAATTTGGGCTCGTGGCCCAACTATAGGCTATACGTCATCAAATGTCATATACAAATAAGTACTTCAATGTCTATGATCAAACTTCAAGAGGTGTTTAAAATACACACGTTCCTTTTTCTTTATCATATTCTCAATTATAATATTTTATCAGTCACAACATGCTTTTACTTACATCATCTATGGACTATTAGGTGTGCACGATATGGACATTGGGTATTGAATCGATAAGCACTCACACACATCCTTTTCTATTCAAGATAATCAATTTTAGAGACGCCAACGCTTGGACGTTTATTAGTTTAATTGTAATAAACTCAATTGCTTATCGGATAATTGACGCATTGTCTCATTCTTTTCTTTCATATATTAAATGGAACATGTTTACGTTATTACTTTTCTTATCATCTCATTTTCTCTATTTCTTTAAAACATAATCCGGTGTCAACGGGTCTATAAGCTAGTAATTTATAAATGAGATTTGCTAAACAATACACGTTAAATAATCTGCTCTTTTAATATTTAAAATAGTTATGTATTTATTCCATAATAAATAAACATAAAAATTAACTTAAATACATGTAATTTTAATTTAACATAGTCCAAAGTTTTCTTTTATATTCATATTAATAAGTTGCCTTAAGCATAGCCCAGTGACATTGTTTAGCAAATCCCTTTATAAATTTGTAAATTTTTACTCCTACACTAAAATTTTCGTCATTGAATTACTTATTATCAAGGTCATGCAACTTTTCAGATTTATAAATTTATATTAATGTAATCCTATGTTAACTTATTATAATGCACCATATAGTACTTTAAAAATACATATATCAAAAGCAATAGTAAAATAAAAAGTTACCACTATTCTCTCAAAATATGAGAAAATAACATTTTCACCTCTCTTGGATATTCCGTTTTTCCAATCTTTTACACTACCAGTGAAAATAATTGACAATCCTCGAAAATCGTTATCCATCAGTACTAAATCTCAAAAAAATAAAAAACCGTGTTAAACTATCTGTTTTCCGCTGCTTTAAGCGATTACTATGTTATATTCTCTTAAGTCCCATATAGGTTTGTGAGCCGTAATTAGTGGTGTCGAATAGGAACATGCTTTGTTGTGGGTATTTAGGTTTCAGAATGGTTGATTTTGGTAAGTTTGGTTGCCGTAAAAGAACGATTATGGTCGGAAGTTGATTTTTTGGTTTAACGGTGGAGTATTTTGGGACGGAATGATTCTTCGGGTGTTGGGGGAGTTTAGGGTAGTGTTTCGTTGTTGAGATTTTGTGTTTCGGGGAGTGTTTTTTTTAAACACTTTGGTAGTAAATTGAGAAGTAGAATGGTATTAAGAGTATGAAAGTATATAAAATGATAACCGCGTTTAAAAATGTTGAAATTTAGGGTATTTATAAGTAAAAAATATGATATTAGAATTATTTTTTTATGCAAGGGATACTTGAAATGGGGGGCCCACTTTGCACAATTCCTTATGAGGTGAGAACCTCACCGTTCGTTCCCTTGGTTTTCGTCCCTCACGCATGAGTTGGGCAGGCATCAGCAATGGTGGTGCGTGACCAACGAGTTTTAGTTGAGATTGAAATCTCAATTGTCTGTTGAAACGAAGACTCGTTTCTGAATAGAAGATTATCTATCCCACTAATTAATCAATCACTAAAAGAAACCCACCAACGATTAAATTAACCCTCCATTATCATCCACTATCATTCATTCCAATTCAATTGAAATCAAATTCAACGAGACATGTTGAAAAGCAAAAGCAAGCCACTATCCACCCTACTTTCCACCGCCTTGATGATGCTTTGTATTTCTGATGGAAATTGCTGAAATTCTCGTATACTTGTTCCGTCTGTGTAAATCGTGTCTACTAGTCCATGAACAAAGTATTCATGAATGTCTGTTGGTGCTGCTCCTGGTAGGAATATTACTTTTGGTCCTACTGGTATGTCGCTTAGATAGAATGACTTGGTAGCTTGGACTTCATTATAGTGTATGACACTATCCCAAAGTCTTTGGAATTTCTCGACCGTCGATTTCTTCATTTCTTCTCTTTCTTTTGTAGTTGGAATTTTTCTGATCAGATCGATTGGATTCATTTTATGTGATCCTTCTCGTAGTCTTTCTTGAAATCCTTGATTTAAAGAGATAAATCTCTTCGATCTTTGAACTTCTTCTGTTGTAACTGTCTTGTATGCTTCCTTTAATGCTTGCTGTGCTTCTTCTTGTGAAGTGTAACTTTTATGACTGACACTTTGCCCTATGATGTGTGGACTTGCAAGTGCCCAATCTGTGTAGATGCCTCTGAATGGTACATTGAAAATAACGTACCATTTCTTTTTTCCAATGCTTGATTTCTGAACTATTTCTTCAACATCTTCTTCTATTTTTATGAATTCGGCTTTAGATGATGGTAAACCAGATGTTTGGGTTTTTGAAGTAGATGGCTTTGATTTTACTGGAGTGGATGGTTTTGATGGTGAAGGTGTGGATTCTGTGGTTGATTCTGAATTTTCTGTTTGGGCTAAATATTCTACTGTATTGGCTAGTTTCTCTTCTTCTTGTCTGATAATGGCTAGTTGTTTTTCTAAAGAGATACGTTGTTCTCTTTTTTGTTGTAATTGATGTCTAGCTGATTTCAGTAATCCTTCCATTCTCTGGTGAGGGTATCTGCAAAAGTGTTATTGTTGCTTTTGATGTATGGATGGAATTGGTGTAGTTGTAGTTGCCAACGGATTAGTCGACCTCTACTATAGTCTTCTTGTAATTTGTATCTCCAGAATCCTGTTACATATTTTGAGTCTGTTCGTAACTCAAATCTTGTTTGTAAAAGATCAATTTTCTATTTTTTCAAAGTTTTTAGACACGCGAGTGTCTCTTTTTCATGAGTACTATAATTTTGCTCAGTTTCTGAAAATGTTCCAGAAATATATTTGCATAGCTTAGAATTGTATTTTTCTGTTTTTAAAACAGATTCTGTCTTTAATAGTCTTTGATCAGATTGAGGAATTTGACTTCCATCAATACTTTGTATTTTTGATAGATTAGATTGAAGGATTGGAATTCCATCAATGTCTAACCCTAGTAATTCTTTCCCATTCTGAATCGCTTTCATACATCCTGCCCATGTGTCGTCAGATGCATCTGTTTCAATAATCAAAAAATCTTTTGTTTCCAGGTTATATAATTCCGGTAAACATTGTACATTAGCTTTAATATTTTGTACAAGTTGGGTGTCGGATGGTGTCCATTCCCAACGGATTTTCTCAGAAATTTTCTTTTGTAAAACCCTTCTTTCTTTTGCTAGATTTTTCAAAAATCCTTGCTCTGCTATATAATTCAAACATCCTAAAAATCTTTGAATTTGTTTTCTATCTTCTAGCTTATCTGGAAAAAGTTTTAATTTTTCTTGTGTATTAGTCGTCAAAGAAATAATTCCATTTTTTGCAATTTTGAATCCTAAATACTCTACGTCACTTTGAAGTAATTTTGACTTCTTTTGTGATAAAATTAAACCTTTTTCTTTTATTCTTTGTAAGACAATTGATACTGCCTTTATATGATCCTGTTCATTTCCTTTTGTAAAAATAATAATATCGTCAACGTATGCTAAACAAATATTTTCTAATCCTTGTAAATTATTATCCATAAAACGTTGATAAATCAATGGTGCTTGTTTTAAACCAAAAGGTAATACATTCCACTCATAATGTTTTTGTGGAGGACATGAAAATGCTGTTAATAATTTAGTTGATTCATTAAGTCTTAGTTGCCAATATCCTGATTTAGCATCGAATGTACTAAAATGTGTATTTCCTTTTAATTTTTCTAAAATATAATCCTTTCTTGGTAATTTATAAGAATCTCCTATAGTTGCTTCATTCATTTTTTTTATAATTTATAACCATTCGTCGTTTTCCTCTTTTAATTTCATTTTTATTTTCAACATAAAATGCTGGTGCTGAATGTGGACTTGAACTCTCTCTTATTATTCCTTTATCTAATAATTGTTGACATTCTTCTTTGAATTCTTTAACGTCATTCATAGTATATGGTATTCTATTAGGTACATTTATTTCTGCTAATGGATCCTTTAATTTTATTAAAATTAACTGATTATTAGTGTTTATATCGTCTAATGGATTTTCACTGCATACTTCTTTTAACGCTTTTTCTATATGTTCTTTTTTCATTATTAATAATACTTCTACTTGAAATTTTATATTTCGTGTTATCATTCGTATGTACTCTATTCGTGTAACAATTGGTGTTGTTACTAATTCTCCTGTTTCAATATGTTTTATAATGACAGATCTATCAGTCTGTGTAAATGGTTGGTATAACTTTAAAAAACTATTTCCAATTATTAAATCTATACCTGAATCATGCATGTAAATAGTTGGTGTTATAAACTTTCTTTTATTTATATATATAGGTACCATTTTTCCTACATACCATATTTTGTGTACTGATTTGTCTGCTATAACTATTTTTTATGGTTTAGTTAATTTTTCCCAATTTTTTAGTATTTTTCTCTTTCCAAAGCATATTGATGCTCCAGTATCTACGTATGCAAATACTTTCTTATTTTTAATTGTTACTTCAATAAATGTTGCATTTGGATTATCTCTTGATTTTTTATTTTTATTCATTTTTGTCCTTTTATAGAAATACTTTTGTAGTAAAAAGATGACTTAATCTGTTTCGTAATATGGTTTTCCAAAATAATCGAAATCATTATCATCATAGTAATCATTTAGTTATTCTGATTCACTTTTATATTATTTTTCCATTTTTTTATTATAATCCAAAAATTGTTTTTTTAATTCTTCTTCGTCAGTTGCATCTAGACTATATTCATTTAAGTACTCAACAATTCTCATTCTTGAAATCATAAAAGCTAACGGATTTTTTATTTCTTTTGGAAATGGTGGTATAAAAATAACTTCAGATGAATTAATTTCTTCGTATTCCCATATACTTTCCCATGTAAGTTTAGTGGTAGCTAATCTAGTTCTTTTTTCTTAGTATTCAAATAATATCTTAAAAACTAAATATGAATTATGGTCTTCAAAATCTAATTTTAACTCAAAATTTTCTTTTGTATTTATTTGAATTAGTTGTTGCCATATTTTGTTTTGGAATCGTTTTCTTTCTTTATTGAATTCTTTATTATCATTATCCTCTATCTTATTTGTTATAGCAACGTATAATTGTTCCAATTCTTCTTTATTATAACTACTTGGATTAATATATTCTAATTGATAAACACATGTTTCAGTGTTAATAATTTGTAATTATTGGTTTAACTTTTCTTTCAATGTTTCACTCATCTTATTTAATATATTTGTTTTATAATACTTCTAAGATTTTCTTCACAAATTAATTTTGTACTACGAAGTGCTCGCAATCTTTTCATAAGTCGTATTTTTTCAAATACGTTTACTTCATTTTTTAATTTTTTTTCAGTTTCCTGAATATGTATTTTAAACTGTTTGACTACCTCTTTTTGCTCATTTATTGTTTTTCGAAGTTTCTCTTGATAAAGACTCATATTAACAAATAATTAATTTTGATCTAACTTCTTGTATTACTTTCATATTTTCTCTTAGCTTATTTGTTAGCGTTTTGAAATACCAATTTATATCAATATTTTGAAAACCAATATATATTAATTTCTTATTTCTTTTTATTTTGCTTTTGATAAATTTTATCTCTCGTAACGTAGTTTTTCTTTGTGAATATAAAAATTTTAGAAAACGATTATAATATTTATTACGATTATTATTCATTTGTATTTTTGTATCGCTCATATTCTCAGACTCAATGATCGTATCATTTCTTTCATCTCTTTTATTTCTTCATTAGTATTGGAAGATTCTCCATTTGTTACTGAAATTGGTTTTTCAATTGTTGGTATCCATACAGATTGTATTTCAGATGTTGAATTTCTTCTTTCAATATATTTATGTTTTGTAAATAAATTTGGTGTTTCAAGTCTTAATAGTGGTTCAAAAAGTTTATATACGTGAATTCTATTGTCTGTTTTAAAAGTGATACTGTGATGTGAATTAGTGAGTGCGTAATTTATTTGATATGTTATTGTAAAAGGATGATTTCCTTTATACATAAATGATCTTCTTAATAATTCATATCTTACAGTAATACTTTTATTTATATCTTTATCTTTTAAACTTATTCCTGTTTGTATATTAACATCAAATTTTATTTTTCCTTCGGATAAATTTCCTTTTCCTTTAGCAATAATACTTTCTTCTCTATTTATTATTCTATCGTCTCTTAATTCTAATTCAATAGGTGTGTTACAACCCATAAAAGTACTTTTTAATATTACTTGTATAGTTGATATATGAATATATGCTATTTTACATCTATCTTTTTCATTCATTTGTTTTATTCTTTTGTTTATTTGTTGTATATTAATTATAGGAATAACAATATTTCTTTGTGTTTGTTCAATAGGAACTGGTTCTTCTCCAATAATTTTTCCAAAATATATTATATTTTTTCTTGAAAATAATTCTCTAAATGATAGTGAATAATCAAAATTATGTTTCTCTTGATAACGTAAATTTAGATCTTCTTATAGATGTTCTATTAATCATAGTATCTAACATGAATCCTGAGTCATCTTCTTTTTCTTCAATAATAGATATATCTTCTTTATCTATAGTTGGTAAATCTGACATATTTTAATCTATGTATTCTTAAACTTTATAGTTTTAAAGTTTGAATAATTATACCTTCTTTATGGCTGCTTGTAATTTATGAAGTCTAAAAAGCCTTCATAATTATTGTCTTTAACATGGTTCGTACTTTACTTGTTCTTTTGCATCGTCTTCTTGCCTCTTGAATCATTTGTAAGTTCTTTTAATTGTCTTTGAATCGTCTACTTGCTCTGATACCAGAATGAGATGAACGCGGAATACCTGAAAATAAATCATTTGAAATGAAAACAATAGTTAGTGGCTCATGGTGGAAAGTATGGGTGGATAGTGGCTTGCTTTTGCTTTTCAACATGTCTCGTTGAATTTGATTTCAATTGAATTGGAATGAATGATAGTGGATGATAATGGAGGGTTAATTTAATCGTTGATGGGTTTCTTTTAGTGATTGATTTTCTCAGGGAGCTTGATGGGAGTAGCTTAACAAATCGACAACTACAAATCTGCAATCACATAAAGATTCTTGCTTTTAATAAGACAAACGAAGTTCAAATACTTGATGGTTGAGTATTTGGAATAGGATTTGTATCAAAAGCAGGCATTTGGTTAGGTGGTTTAGGATTCTAAAATGTGATACCTCGGTATTAGCTTTAGACAAATTCTTATGGCCCGTTTGGTTGAGGTCCTTGGACTGGGTTTTCATTTGACAAGATAGCATGCAATTGTTTGGTTGAACATTCGACTTTAGAATATAGGATTTGGATTAAAGAAATGGCACTGTTTGAAATCTTGGGTACTATGGTTACTTTCCTGACATTGTGGGGCCAGTTTAGGTACTCTCTCTATATTTCATCTTTTTTTATAATATAAATTAATAAAAATAATTTTAAAAACTTTAATTAATTATTAAAATATATATTTCTAATTTAATTATATTATTTTCTCTTACCTCATTTTTTTTCTCTCTCCTACATCAAATCCAAATCCAAATCCTAATCTACAGCTTTACATTTAAATCCAAATCCTAATCTAAACCCGTCTACAAACCAAACGGGCCCTTAATGGTTCGGTAGGTTTTGAAAATAACTTAAGCTTTTGTCTTCTCTAAAGTCGTATATTCCATTATTAACCACATATATTTATCTTTTTATGATTTAAAGTTCATTATTTTCCATTTTCCATTTAAAGCAATATATTTCTACACATTTTCCTTTTCATATTTTTCTCTTAATCCAAATCTAAATCTATATTTAAATCTAAACCCAAATTCAAATCAGCTCAAACCAAACGGATGTTTAGTCACACTTTAATAGAATTTATGACCTAACTGTTAGTAAGATCAGTGTACGATTTGGTTAAATTAATATTTTCTCTTTGAAACTTTATCATATTATATTTGCCACGTATATATACCCTAAATACCGACTTAAAACAGTCTTTCAGATCGAACAAGATGTGAAAGACTAAAAATGAAACTTGCTTGGGTGACCTTTTTAATTTTTTATAATTAAATGATGACATGTTTTAGTCATTTTAAGCTTATTATTTTTTAGAAAAGAGAATTAGGACTAAAAATTAGATTTGTGGGTATAAATGTTTTTAGAATCTTAGATCCACTAATCTCCAGGATTAATTTACCACAATAGGTAAGCTCAGAGAGTTATGAACAATACACAAAGAGTAACTAGCAAATTGAAAGCCAACGTTGGTCCATTATTGAACAGGAATAATTGAAATTTCTAAATCTTTTATATAATTTAAAAAAAAAATATTATTTTCTTATTAGGTAACATTTTATATTTATCCATAATACAAGTAGAAGATAAATACAAAAAATATAGATAAGATGCAATTAATAATATGATTAAAATTTTTAAATAATTATTTTTAATAATAAAAAATTATAATTAAACATCATAAATCAAAAAAACAAAGATTAAATTATTTGTTTTTTAATAAATAAAAATATATGATTCAAAAAATTAAAAAAAAACTCGCGCATGCGCGAACATTATAACTAGTAACGATTACAAGAATGAAAGAAACATTGTGGATATATATGGCTTCGAAACACCCCTCCAATTAATCCTACTTATTGAAACGGGTCCTACTATTCTAACCCTAAATCCACTATTTAGACCCACTATTTGTTCATGTTTCATTTTCATCATTGATTTTTTTTATTTTTTATTTTTTATTTTTTTTCATGTTTTTTTTCTTTGTTCATATTTTGATTACCGAGTGTTCAAAAAGTATACAATATGTCAATTCATTACAAATTTATTGAACTATTTTATCTTTTATTTTATTTTATTTTATTTTCACTATTTTGGATTGTTTTTAACCCAAATAAAATAGTTTAAGCGACATGTAATAATTACATAATTAAAGTAAACAGTGCATTTTAAAACTATTTGTTTTTGTATTGTGCAAGAATTTATTTTATGAAATGATCACGTGTGTATTATGTTGACTTTATGACTTAAAAATTCGGGTGCATACACGGGTTTGTTGAATATTTCTTCTGTCTTAAAATTATTGTCTACCGAAAAAATAAATACATAAATTAGTTTTATATTTAGTTGATTTATTGATTTTATATTCAGGAAGAGCCAACTTGTGGGTAATTAGTTTTCTTCTTACTTTTCATATGGATAACAATTACCAGAGTATATATTAAGTTATTTGTTTAAAACAAATTTACTATAATAAAATAGAGTATGCCTTAATTACTCCACTTACCAATGCTCAATTCGCATTAAAGGAAGTTCAAAACTAATTATTAATTAATAATTGCCTATAGCTATAGGTTTAGTAATTAAATTATATGGGTTCATTTAGAAGCACCCTTGCTGAAGAAAAAAAAAATAGAAGCACCCATTGAAGCTGTTAGAAGTTAACAACCAATTAATTACCACTTTACCCCATAAGTTTTAACTCAATAAAAATATTCTCAATTTTCCAAATTTTCTTTAAACGGCATAGGTATAACAAAAGACTAGCGAAAAAAATTTACTGTACGTTAAACTAATCAAACCACAGATCAATATTAACTCGTGAATCATAAGAGTTAAGTGTTAGTTCTAAATGGCCATGCATACCATTAAAGGTGCATAAGTGGTATGAAGCATTGTTACAAGTCTAAAGTTCAAGTTCAGTTTGATGCAAACAGTCTAACCCCAAAGTGGTGACGGCAAGTTTTCAAAAAAAGTTGAGCTTTACTCGATTGGACTTTGTGCGGCGATAATTTGAACCTCGCGAATGAGTCAAACAAAAAATTCAGAATACATGACCAAATTCAATTGAAATCTAAATTATAGACAAAAAGGATCTGGTGAGAAGAATTGTCGAAATAATAAGAGTAAGAAAAATTTTAACCAAATATTTCAAATAATAAGAGAGAAATAATAAAGAGATGCATCTATTTTTATATATGCATCAAATTTGTAAGAGAAATGATACATGAACTTAAAAGTTGACCTAATTGTGAACCTAAAAACAAGTAGGGGTGAGCAAAACCGCCCGAGTCCCGAATCCCGTCCCGATCCCGAGTCCCGAATCATGTCCCGAAACCGAACCGGCAAAATTCGGGTCGGGAGTCGGTTTTAATAATTAGTGAAACTCGGTTTCGGGTCGGGTCGGGTTGAAAACCGACATTATCCCGATATAACCGATTGTCCCGATTACCTTTTATATATAGTATACCCTTTTGACTTTTAAGCACCTAGCAACTTAGATGACAGATCTATTCTGGCCCCATATCTCTCCCAACTAACTCAGATCTCATTGATCTCATCTCCATCTCTACAACACAGCTCAATCGATCTCCATCTCCATCTCCACAAATCAGATCTATCCTGCCCCCATATCTCTTCCAACCAACTCAGTCACTCAGATCTCATTGTTGTTGTGAACTTCTTATAGATCGAGTGTACTAATATTTATCTTGGGCTCAGATATCATTGTTGTTGTGAACTTCTTATAGATCGAGTGTACTAATATTTATCTTGGGCTCAGTTTTTGTGTTGTTTAGCATGGGCTCAGTTTTTGCGTTTTTTTTATGGTCTCATTTTTTGCATTCGGGACAATATTGCTTATACCGACAACCGACCCGATAGAACCGAATAAAACCGTCCCGACCCGACTAATAATCGGTTCGGGATTCGGTATTGATTTTTGCCTTGTTTCGGTATCAGGATTTTGCGGGACGGGTCGGGTGGGGTCGGGATCCGGCCCGATGCTCAGCCCTAAAAACAAGTGTCATCAATCCTGAGGACCTGCTTATTTTACAACCCATCAAAATCATTGCACATGTTTTTAAGTTCACAATTAGGTCTACTTTTAGGTCTATGTATCATTTCTCAATTCGTAATTATTACTTGAGTCCGTAGTTACTCTCATTTTTTTCTATCTTAATTATATTTGTCTCCTAACCCAAATTGTACAAGGCATCACAGCTCCACTTTTTACATAATAGATACGTTTATATGACTATGTCATTAAACTATATACTTGGGCTTATATATTTTACTTATTTCTATAACTAGAAAACCTAAAATGTAAACAGCAAGACTTTGCATGCAAAATTTCATCAAAAAATATAATTTGATGTCTTTTTGCTCTGCATGGATTTTCCTGAACCCACTTTAATTACCACCCACAAAAAAGAAATGATACTAGTAATAGTATAAGGGCATCTACTATGATGGTTTATGAAAAGGTTTATAAAATTATGAAGAGGTTTAAAAATTTGTAAACCATAGTGGACATCTATTTCATGCTTATGTGTCATGAAGAGGTCTAGGATATTGGATCTTTTCATAATTTAATGCATTTGAATTATGTGAGATGTTGATAAAACTTGAAAAGGTTTATACATAGTGGGAAAAGGTTTATAAAACAAAAAGGTTTATAAATTAATATCATAGCACAATTATAAACCTTTAAAAAGTTTTACCATAGTGGATAAAATCATCTCAGTCTCGTTAATATTATTCAAGATACGGGTTAAGTAGTTAACTCTCATTAACAGAGTTCAACATCATAGTTCTTCTATATACACCAAGCTAAAAACCCTACCAAAACTAAACTACTAGCTTCAAAAACTACCAACATGGGACAAATGACTAGATGAAAGTCCCGTAAATACCGGAGCATGGCAGTATGGACACCAACACAGTCAGAATGGAAGACGTGACCGCACCTGCTGAGCTGGCAAAGCACGTCTTCCTTGTCATAATCTGCCGAACAGATGAAACACATCCGTTCGACAAATCCGTGTCTATGGATCTGAAGATCATCATATCTGATGATCGGGAGATCCACTAGACAGACGTCTTCTTGGTGGTATCGAGGATTGATACCACCATATCCCAAAAAATATGAGACCGAATCTTTCATGAGATTGAGTAGCTCGTATCTTATTCGAAAGATGGGAAAGAGTAGACATATCTATACTACATATAATGTAAAAATGGTCAATGTGGAATGTTGAGTTTTCAACAATAGTCAAATGAGAGAGAAAGTGGAATGTAATTAATACTTTTATTAAAACACCCCAATACTTAAAATTACAATTATTTATTCACATTGTACAACCAAATTAAAGCATATCTATCAAATTAAATACAACCAATTCAAACACAAATCGGGTTGACCCGGGACGCTTCAAACCCGGCGGGTTGACCCAGCTTAATTTGACCCGTTTTCGACCCAACCTTGCAAGTTGACCCAGTTTAAATACAACCAATTCAAAGACAAATCGGGTTGACCCGGGACGCTTCAAACCCGGCGGGTTGACCCAGTTTAATTTGACCCGTTTTCGACCCAACCTAGCAAGTTGCCCCGGTTTAAATCGACCTATTTTTCGACCGGAACGGTTCAACCGATTGAACCACCCGGGTCGAACCGGGTTTCAAAACATTATCCATTACTTAAAAGTACAATGATTTATTCACATTGTACAACCAATTAAAAACATATCTACCAAATTAAATACAACCAATTAAAACACAAACCGGGTTGACCCGGGAAGCTTAAAACCCCATTTTCCGACCGGAACGGTTCAACCAGTTGAACCACCCGGGTCGAACCAGGTTTCAAAACATTATGTTTAATTACCAAATCTTCAAACTTTTATTATTTTTCGTATAACCTATAAACTTTTTTTTATCAATAAACTATATGTCGCTATAAAATCTCGTTGCTTGCGGGTTGCCCCCTCATTGCTTGCGTTTGAAAATAGGATGCCCGATTATTCTTTTAAGGAATCTCGATCCGGAAAATGGATTATGTAATGACACGAGGTTGATATGTAAACGTTTTGACCCTAATGTCATCAACGCCGAGATTGCTGTCGGGCAACACGCTGGAGTTAGAGTGCTCTTGCCAAGAATTCCTCTTGCTCCATCTGAAGAAGACATGTTCCCTTTCAAACTAAGGAGAACACAATTCCCTATTCGCCTTAGCTTTGCGATGACTATTAATAAAGCTCAAGGCCAAACAATTCCAAATGTGGGTGTCTATTTGCCTGACTCTGTTTTCTCCCATGGCCAGCTTTATGTGGCATTGTCTAGAGGGATTTCCCGTAGAACAACAAAGGTATTTGTTAATCCAGTCAAAGAGTTCCCTCAAACAGGAATCTACACCTCGAATGTCATTTATCAAGAAGTTTTATGCGAAGAGTAACGTGTGTTGTTAGTTTTTTTTTCATAACTGATGTAATGTTTTACTTTCAATTTCATTAAATGTTTTTATATGTTGTTTTATAGATGTTAAGAATTTTTTCTATATTTTAGTTATCGTGTAGTACAACCGTTTGCAATTACATTCTGATCGGTTCACGTTCTATTTTGAACTCTACACAAAACACTCACCACAATATCACAAATCGTTAATTATCTGCCGCTAGAAATTCCGTTGCTATGCACGGGTACTCGCCTAGTGTAGAATAAAGTGTTTATCAACATTTTTTTTTTAGCTTCAAATGTTTTTAGTTTTTGTTTAATTGGATTTAGTTTCAAGCTTTGAGTGTGTGGTAAATGAATTTGTTGGGATTTTTATAGGTGATTTTGGGTGGTTCGATGGCCCGTGGATGGTTTTCGATATGATATAAATGTGGACGTTTTATGTCTTTTTCGTTAATTTAATAATGCAATGTTATTAGCTAGGCTTTAATTTAATAATGCAGTGAATATGTCATTTTGGTTAATTTAATAAGGGCTAATATCAAATTAAATCATTGTCAAAAAAAGCTCTTTTGATTAGTGAACTTTTTTTTTCCTCATTTGTGTACCAAACTTGTATTTTATTGTCAAAAAATACGTATTTTGTACTATTTTTTGACTTTTTTATGACATTTTTGCCCCTGACTTTTTCGTAACTTGAGGGGCAAAAATGTTTAAAGTACTTATTTTTGGCAATAAAATGCAAGTTTAGTACACTAATGAGGAAAAAAAATCGCTACTCAAAAGAGTTTTTTTTTTTTTTTACAAGTATGATACTTTAATTTGGTATTACATCATTTAATAATGCAATGTTATTATATATATACTAAAAGGCAAGAGGCAAGGGGTTCACAAATAACGGGTTGCTACAGTGCTCTTACGGTTGCTACAGTGTCTCACCACGTTTCCCATTCCGTTCTTTTCCTTGATATTTTCCCCCTTCTCGACCTTTCTTCACATTTCTTCTCCACCTTCACCCTATGAAACACACACACACGAAATAGTCAAAGATCCAAAACAGTCAACGATAGGCCAAACTTTATCAGGTATCATCTTAGTTTTCATCAAAATTAAACCCCAAAACAATCAAAGATCAAAACTTTCTAACCTACTTGACATTCACCTTAATAACATAACCCAGATACCAATTTCATTAATTTACACACAAATTAAAACCCCTAAAATTCATCAATTTCATAAAACCCAATTAAATGTGAAATAAAATTTCACCCTCCAAAACAGTTAAAGATCAAATTTTTATCACAAACCCACTTCAGAATCATCATTTGCGTATTACATTTCGGGTAGCCGTCGTGATGTTGACAGGGTGTTTAGGTTGTTGTTGGCAGTTTATCATCCTAGGAATAGGTATTTGTTGCATATTGGGACTAAGGGTAGTGAAGATGAACAGTTGAGATTAAGTGGGTTGGTTAGGTCGGTGGGCGTGATTAGGGCGTTTGGGAATGTGGATGTGATTGGGAAATCGGATATGATGACGTATATGGGTGCGAGTAATGTGGCAGCGAGTTTGAGGGCTGCACGATTTTTTTGAAAGTTTGGGGTGATTGGGATTGGTTTGTTACTTTGAGTGTTGCGATTATCCTTTGCTCACGCAAGATGGTATATTTTTCATATTATATGTGCATAGTTACATTTACATTGTTGTTTTGTAATACTCCGTAAAATCACAGGTCATTTATTAATGCTAAATATCGACACTATTCTAAACTAAGCCATTTTTGCGGGCTAATTTGAAATTTTTATATGAGACACCGTTTGTTTAACACCCGATTGATTTGATCACCGTTTGTTTGACATCCGATTATGCTTTGTCACCTGATTTTCACCCGAATGTCACTCTTGGATATCACCCAATGAGGTTAACACCGGTAACTCCCACTTGCGACCTGACACCCAAATTTGGACACCGATATAATTATTAATATATATAACAATATAAATATATATTAATTATTACAAGTTATTATCACTATGTATATATACGTATGACGACACCGTTTATATTTTCATGGTTTTCACGAACCGACACCGATACCGAAACTAAAGTCACGATTATACTAATCACCGATACACCGTTATATTTTTGGGCCGGACGTCACCCTTAGACCAATGCCATTTCTTCTTTTGCCCTACTGTTGGGCCGAACACAACCATAAGCCCACCCAATTCATTCTGTTTCTTCGGTCCGTGTATTCACTAGCCAAATGGTTGTTTATGCTTTTCATTTGCGTAGCATATCACTCAACAAATGCAACTCGTGTACTACATGGATAATATACACACGTTTACTTTGGTTCCCCCACAACTCGACAGGAAGCATGCAAACCTCTTTGACTTTGTTTCATTTACTTGAGGCCAACCAAACCCAAAACACCAAGCTGACCAAACAAGCTGTCAAACCCGTGGTTAACCATATTACACACTAAGTACTCTTTAACCACTAGATCATGTGTTTCTTAGACCCTCAACACAAACATTAAACTAAGTTTTATTGAACACACATGCCTAAAATCCTCTAAGTCCTAGCGATAAAATAAGTTTGTAGCCCTTCAAGCTCTTACAATCGACAAGACCACACGAGAGAAGCATAGACAACTTTGTCAAGAAAGGAATGACCGCTCGGAGTGTGTTGTGTCCCAAGGAAACATTCGAACCACTCAAACCATACTATATAAACCACATTAAATGCAATTTATCTCACACTTCCAAGTTTCACAAGAATCTCATATCACAAACACTCTTTTCTTCTTTGCTTACTAACGAGAGGGTCAGATACACAAGTGAGGTTTTGGGTTAAGAACTACTTGGGTAACTAATCATTGGAACGAGGGTCACTACACAAAGGAGTACTAAGTCGCTTGTTTACTTGCCTTGTGTCACGCGAACTTCCCACCATCTTATTAGTGTTGAAAGTTATTATCTCCCTTTTCAATTCATACATTGTTCATTTCATGCATTACACGCTCTACACCCTTCGTTTGTCACATTGAAAGCACCTAAGCAAATATCATATGTTGTATAACACATGGACTTTAAATTACACGTAACACTAGCACCTCGACACCCTTGAAGAAAGGGCTCGTATACTTGTTTTTCCTACGTACAAAGTATATATATTTCGTGGCACACTAATTCTTTGAACCAAGCTTAACCAAACTAACGAAACATGCATAAGGAACGCGACATTATTATACGAAAACTAAGCCTAAATCAAACCTATGTCGAGCACCCTTTTGAACAAAATAAGATTTCGTATGGGCTTAGATTGGGCTAACGAGCCCGTGCGGTATTTCAAAAGGGATTTTCGGTTGAAAAGTTGAGATATGGCGAGACGTGTAAAAACTGATTCTAAGGATTTTTACAAGTTGTAATTACTATTTTTGTTGTAACAAAAGTTTGTGTTTTTCAAAAACTTAACCAAGGTCTATTTTTGCAAAAGTTACCGTTAAGGGACTAAAACCGTCAAAACCACAAACTTTCGAACTAGTTTTGACAATATCGATTTCTGATGGAAGTTGAGGGTGGAAAATGTATTTTTCAAAAGTTTGGGGAAATAAAGTGTAAAAAGTACAAAAAGGACTAAAATGTAGTATTTTTGATCAAAGGGTAAAAAGTGTAACTTTAATAAAGTTAAGGGTTAAATATGACAAAGTATTTTATAATTAATTATTTTGTATAATTTGATTTTATATATAAATATGTAACCTTAAATATATATATATATATATATATATATATATATATATATATATATATATATATATATATATATATATATATATATATATATATATATATATATATATATATAACTTTACTAAAAATATTTAATTATAAATATTTTTAAACAATATTATTTTCACAACGAGTTAATATTTATCGAACACCGGTTCGTAACAACGATACAAATAACTACGTGAAGTTATTTTGGAATATATTAAGACACCCGAACAGATATCACCGTACACGAGACATATCACATGTCATTTACAACACGAATCTAAAACACCGATCACTATGTATTATTTAGGTCGCAAATCGGAGGAATTTCATTGCTAGTCATAGCAGTACACTATCACTTTTGAGCACCGTTGTAATTCGCACCCACCTGTCAGGTGAGTTCATGGTCCCACATTTTTAATTGTTTTTAAACCCCGTGGGGAGATACATGCTATAAATCGAACACAAGTATTTTTCTGTATGCTGTTATCACCTGATATTGCCTAAGTTGACACCTGTGCTACAAGTCCCTCATATCACGAACTTTAATCACTTGCGAGTGAGCGCGAATATAGTTGATAGATCTATTGGAATGGCAGCCCACCTCTGTCAAGGTGATCACTTGGCAGGAGGTGTGCTATATTCGAGGTATTATGGAAATTTGGCACATTTCCTGTCACCGAGGCCCTTTGTCATTTTACATCCGCTGTGGTGTAGGTGATTGTTATTATCTTTATGATATGTCAAATCGATGTTAAGGCTTGCGTTTCGTGAGGCTTAGGAGCAATATTACACCAATTTAGTCAAGACCTGTCTATCTTGGCTTGTTTATTTCAAATGCTTGACTTGTGTTCACACTATTACTATTTAAACTACTATGGATTCACTCAACCTTTGTGTTGACTTTTTAAGCATGTTTATCTCAGGAAATTAGCAAGCATGGCGGCACGGAGCTGGCAAAGGGCACAGGACCTCCCTTTCATTTCAATAATTATGTCATTCTTTACAAACTCATCACTTCTTTTGCGAAACAATTAACATTTTGGAAAAATGTTTGTAACTCTGACTATTTGAGTTTTCATGGAATGACATTGACTATCGTTTGAATTTTTTTCTATGAGTATGACTGTGTACTAAACTGTAATGACCCCGATTAGACTTCCGCTGCTTATCAAAATTTCGGGGTGTTACAGATTGGCATCAGAGCCATGGTTATAGAGAACCAAATGATTTTTCAAAACATTGGACTATAACCTCACCGGATTTTTAAACAAACTATTTATCACCAAAGTGCCCTCTGTGCCAGCGCTTGCCAACGTCATGTTTTAAGGTTTAATTTTTAGCACCCATTGCATTTAGCTCACTATGACACTATGATCACTGTGCATGTAGCATTATGTAGACTAAATGACTTATATTACTGCTATTTTTGGGATATTACAGTACCATGTCGCCCCCGATTATTATTTTGTCCGACAGTGACGACGTCGTGCCGGCATCATCCACTCACCCTACTATTGACCTATCTGACTATGACACCCATGACACCCGAGACACCCATGATTCTGACCATGACACCCAACCTGTATCACCTGCCATACCATCTCCTGTTCCATCTGGAGAGCCCTCTGCTGATACTGAGCCCTTTGAGGAGGGTGAGGTTGCTTCTACACCTATTGATTCTTTTGCTATTCAGCCTCTCTTTCGTCCTGTCTGTGGACCTATGACACAGGAGCAGTACCTTTATGATCAGTATTTGACATCTCAGCAGTTTCTTGCGGCTGATGATCGTCCTACACCACCTGCTAGTCACCACACCGGTTCAGATGCTGATGACGAGTCTTCTGACTCCGATACTTCTGACGAGTCTTCTGACTCCGATACTTCTGACACTGCTACTTCTATCCCACCACCATCCCCGCCTGCACCGATTCGTCGGCGCAAGCGAGTGAGGATTCTTGAGCCCTATGAGCCTGAGCCTTTTGGAGAGTTGTTTCGATATCATGAGGGAAACTATACCCGCAAATGCACGGATCAGAAACGAGTCTATATTTTGCCTGCTTCTACTGTTACACCGCCTGTACCTTCACCTGTATCATCACCCATATCTGTACTACCACTTGTTTCTATGCCAGAGCTAATACTTGTGGCATCACCAGCACCTCCACCATCACCTGTATCACCCCTACCTGAGCCACATCCTTACATGTTACCTACTTACACCGCACCCCACACCTCTGAGATTTTGCCACCCATGCCACCACCTACAGTTTTCTACTCACAGACTACTACCGTACCAATACCATCACCTACTACATCACCTGTACCATCACCTGCTCCCGCCGAGACCCCCACCTCACCCGGCATTCATAGATTGGTTGATGCTCGTCGATGGTCGTTTTTGTTAGACTACATTCATAGATGGAGATTGGTTGAGGGATCGCCTAGGGCTGCTGAGCTTGGAGATGGCTCTTCAGCGGTGTTACCGGTCACTAGGGAGCCGATACACCATACTATCCCTCTTTTGGCTGCTAGATTAGTGAGAAATAAGGATCGTCTTGATGAGCTGTTGAGCGTTATTGAGGATATATCCTTGGAGAGGATAGAGTGTATGCAGGAGGAGGTCACGAACCTCGTGGTACATAGGACAGCTTTAGAAATGGTATTTGAGATGATGGGGACAGAGATCGAGGAGGCACAGGCTACCATCACTGAGTTTGGTCATCGACTAGATGTTCAGAGGCATGAGATAGATGATTTGAGAGCGATTGCGGCCATCACACAGGAGATGATGGAGCATCAGACACAGGAGTTAGCCGCATCTAGTTCTACCATACACACACTTTCAGCCACCATTGAGGAGATTCAGGTCCGCGAGAGATCCAGAGATTTGGAGATGTTGGAGATGACCAGGATCATCAGAGAGCTGGAGAGGAGATCAGGAGGCGCACCTGGACCTTCATAGATCTATGACATATCATTACATTCAGAGACATCTTAACTTGCCGCCTGTGGCATTAATAATGTTGTATCTTATTGTTTTATAACAATGAATTCAAAATTATTAAAACTTTATGTTGGTTATGATTGTACTGTATTGATATTGATTTATGATGTTCTAGTTGTCTGATCTTTTATTATGCTCCCATATTGAGATTCATTATAATTTCCATGTGTGTTGTTACATGTCGTGATGTTTATTTATGAATGATATGGTTTATGTTGATGTATGTATTCATGGTGTGGTTGTGACATGTACTTTGTGATGATCTCGACTATTATGAGTTTGGCTACATTATTTCTCTTGATGTTTGGGATTTGTACTTATGCACTTGCGATTTTATAGAATTATGGCCCCAAGGAAAACCGCTACTGCTACCTCGTCACCCGCTATGACCCAGGCTGCTATCAGAAAGTTGGTTGCCGACAGTGTTGCTGCAGCTTTAGAAGAGCAGGCTGCTGCAATGGCACGAACTAGTAGCAATAACCGAGCCACTGCTGAGAGCGAGTCTGCTGCGACTCGGAAGTGCACCTATAAGGACTTCATAGCTTGTAAACCATCTCACTTCAAAGGGACCGAAGGAGTGACAGAGCTTGCTCGATGGTTTGAGCGAACTGAGACTGTGTTTGTGAGGAGCGGTTGTGCCGCTGAAAGCAGAGTCTCGTTTGCTACTGGAACATTGTTGGAAGACGCGTTGTCTTGGTGGAATGCAACTGCTCAGAAGATAGGTGTGGAAGAGGCCTATCAGATTACCTGGGCTGACTTTAAGGAGAAGATGTTGAAGAAGTTCTGCCCTAGAGGCGAGATCAAGAAGTTAGAAGATGAGTTTCACACGTTGGTTGCGAAAGGAAATGATCTCAGGGCTTATGATAGGAGATTTCAGGAGCTTTCCACACTTTGCCCTTCAAAGGTTTCCGATTTGGAAAAGTTGTTGGAAAGGTACATTGAGGGATTACCCAGGAGCATTGAGGGAAACGTCACCTCATCTAAGCCTCAATCTTTGGAAGAAGCAATGACTATTGCCCAAAGACTGCTAGACCGGGAGATTAAGCGTAACTCTGCTCAAGGGAACAACGATCACAAAAGGAAATTTGATGATCGAAGGACAAACAACAACAACAACAACAACAACAACAACAACAGCCGTAACCCCAACCGTAACTATCACCATGACAGGAACACCCACCACAACCAACAGAACCGACGACAGGAAGCTGTCAGAGCTTATGTCGCCGCACCAGTTAAGGATGCTAGGTATGCTGGACCTCTTCCATTCTGTGACAAGTGTAAGATGCATCACACTGGACCCTGCTATGCTAAGTGTGGGAAGTGTTCAAGGACTGGACATAAGACACAAGATTGCAAGGCTACAGGAGCCAACTTGCAACCCGTGGCTGTAGTATGCCATGCTTGTGGAGAGAAAGGACACTACAGGCGTCAGTGCCCAAATAAGGACAACAATGCAAGTGGGAGAGCATACGTGCTGGGAGACGGAAATGTCCAGTGATTTACTCGTTTTAAAGTATAGGTTTATTTTCCGAAGAAATACTGGTAAAAGTATGTTCCCCGGGTCGTTATGTCCCAACGAAGGTAAGACGGTGATTGAGTCGGCTTGAGTC
The DNA here is from genome assembly GCA_030686995.1 of Artemisia argyi. Taxonomy (NCBI): domain Eukaryota; kingdom Viridiplantae; phylum Streptophyta; class Magnoliopsida; order Asterales; family Asteraceae; genus Artemisia; species Artemisia argyi. The sequence continues at coordinate 7,793,893 of CM060690.1, forward strand.
GCGTGATTGTGAAGTGAATGGGGTTTTAAAAGAGATATTTTGATTGGTTTTTTATTACACTACTAAAATGATTTAAAACGCAGTTAAAGTAAAAAGAAATAATAAAACGACGCAAAGGAAACAAACAAATAAAACAAGCATTGGATTAAATAACTAAAGAAAACGAGATTTAAAACGCGAAAAGAAATTAAGACGGGAAATGAATTTAAAAACAATATGTTTGCTAAGCGACGTGAATAAGTTCATCAAGTGTGGGTCAAGGATTGATGACGAGTTATTTTCTTTAAACAAGACTATTTTCTCACAACGTTGGTTTATTTTGAAAATAATCATTTAAAAAGAAAATAATTACTAGATGCGTAATTTGATTATTCTCCTGCTTTTGCCCTTCAAATAATAAACTACAAATCTAAATAATCTCACTAATTATTAATCACGACCCCTTTTAAGTAATCCACACTTAACTCACAAACTCGTGCCACCAAGCAAACACAAATAAACTACTCGAGACTCATATTAAATTTACTTACTTGATAAAATAAAGAGACTTGATAAAATAAACAAACAAGATAAACTAAACTAAAATTCGGCAGAGTTTCGCTTAAGCATAAAGCATAAGAGAACCTCACTCGATAAACGATGAGGCAATGATTATCGTACTCGATAATCTTGGCTAACTCGCCAAAAGAAATGAAACTTGGTAAAATCAATACTCGAAAAAAAAATAAAAAAAAAAATAAAACAAACACGATAAAAAAAAAAAAAAAAAAAAAAAAAAAAAAAAAAAAAAAAAAAAATCCCAAACTCGATAATTGAAAAATTGCAAATTGGTCCCTAGTTTAAAAATCTCAAACTTGATGAAAATTTAACAAGTAAACTCGAAAAAAAATATAAAAAAGTAAACTCGAAAGAAATTTTTTGCAATTATGTAACTCGATAAAAAAAATTTGCAATTTAGTCCTTGACTAAAAATTCAAACTCGATAATACTTAAATAAAAAAAACGAAACTCGATAACTATTTTACATTTCAAACTCGATAAAAATAAAAAAAATCTAACTCGATAAATTTTTAAAATTAGGCTCCTAACTCGAAAATTTCATGTAGTAACTCGATAAAACCGTAACAAAACACCATTTTCATCCAAAATAAAGTCTAAAAACTAATGTTTTTCACCAAATTTAACACTAGACTAACTAGTTTAACCATAAACTTTAATTCCCACCAATAAAAACAAGATTTTAACAACTACAAATCATAAAATTTAGAGAGAGAAAGCTTTAGAGAGAGAAAGTAAATAAATCTTAACATTAATTCATTACACCACTCTTATACTAAGAGGACCAACCCTCAACAACCCACCTTTCAAAGTTGGTGTTTAAGGGGTATTTATAGGTTAGGGGCTAGGGCTTCTCTAATCTTTGACATTGTTGAATAATTAGCCCCTAGACCTTTACAAAACATGAAATTCAAGCTTAAAATATTATAAAATGTAACTAATACAACTTAATATTAAACGTAACGACCGAGAACGATCCTAATGCATTTCTTGTAACTTGGAGGATGTGAGTTGACTTTTCTTCCTAAGTTCTTCAAAGGATCAAAATCGACAACTTGTGAATACTTGGAGTATTTTTCTTGTTAATATCTTCACGCTTCCACTAAGGGTCTCTTTTGTCATTCTTTGAATCTTTAAGGATTTGAATTGTCATTTTGGGCTTTTTCGTATATAGATTGCTTTCCTGGTTTCGACTTTTGACACTTTTCCAAGTCTCGTGCTCGTTTTTGTCGATTTTGCTTTGTTTTTGTTCATTTTTCACATATCTGTACCTGCACATACACAAATACAAAAACATACATTCTCTTGGCATATTTGGTTAGTATTTGATCATTTTGGTCCCTAAACTAAGGTCAAAAGTATGTGTAAAATAACACATACCAAAATTCCCCAGACTAAGGTATTGCCGTGTCCTCACGCAATGTGATCAATTCACGCTTTTAGGATAAATAATTTCGATACTCTTTCTACTAACTTTGAAAAGTAGTAAGGAGGTTCAAAAGAGATAATAAAATCATTTATTCTCGAAAACGCTCCGTTTTCCAAAAATTTTCCTTTATTCCCCTTTCACTTCTATTTTTGTACTTTTCATACTTCATATTTGTGACGGTTTGTTGAACTTTCATTATTTTGCAATAATTATTAGGGTCAACAAGTAGAAACACTTCTATTTAAAAAGTGACCGTACGGATAAAAATCGTCATCCTTGATTTTTCACGAGTCCCCAAACTAAGCGTACAAACGAGATCACAGCTTATCTACAAATTAGATGCTAACACTACTCATAATAGTTACTTGTGAAAACTCCTTACTCCTATGTCCTAAGTTTTGTATCTCAATATTTTATTTTTGTTGAGAAATGAATTGCTTCATATTTTCTCGTTTCAATATTTTTAAGTCCGATAGTGACACCTAAGTTTAAACGATAAGTAGTTATCCATTTTCTCTTAAGAACCACTGCAATAGAAATTCGGTCCACATCAAGGAATTTTGGTACATACAACATCATAAATATAAGTTACGGAGTACTACACGTGCACCTCATGTGTCCAATTCAGAATCATTCACATGCACCTCACGCACCAACAACTTATTTACATTCAAGCTCTTATTCATACAACTTTCGACTTTCACTTTTTCATTTTTTCACTTTTTTCACTTTTCTCATCTTTTCATACTTTTCACTTTTTTTCTTTCTTGACTTTTCTCATAACATCAATAGAAGCTTATCGGGTAGCTCCAAAACCACATACATAATCAACTTTTGACTTTTGATTTTTCACTTTTTGCTCTTATTTTTGATGTTCCTTGATATGTACCCAACTTCTAAAGCAAAAATTCTCTTAAGAAAACAAAGAACTAAATATTATTCAAACCGAAATACCACTAATTAACCTAGAACATCTATTATATATGGGTGACGTATCTGATGGGAGTAAAAAGCCACAAGTACCTCTCATGAGCTCTAAAGAGAACCACTACTCCACGTTTAGCATCTAACTTCTAAATAAACTCTATCATTTCTCGCTCTTCGCAATTTAAGATTCCAAATAATGAAACCCGCGAATACTTAGCCGATAATCAGCCACGCATATATAAAGTCAGTTACGGAAAATTGCAAATTCTAGAAGAAGAATTCGCGTTTTCTAGCTCCTTATGTAAAAGACTAGCGAAAGCTTTTAAGCTGCGCATGTATAAAGTCAAGTACGGAAACTTGCAGATTCTTAAGAAAGAATTCGCATTTTATAGCTCCTGTGTACAAAAACCAGCACAAGCTTATGTGATCATCATTGGTTAAGGGAACAAGCTAGGGCTCAACACGCCCGGTCAAGTCAAAATATTTATTCCTACTCTCGCCAGCAAGAAAGTCAACGCAGAAAAGATTCAGATTTTTGTATAACTGGTGATGGGGTTATTTTAGTTAATGTGTATTTACTATTTCGGTTTTTAGTCCACATAGTATATGCATTTTGAAAATCATCGTATCAAGATTGTAATGGTTGAAGATGCTCCAAAACATGCTTTTGAATATGCCAAACGCAGATGCCTTGTTTTTGGAAACACCTTGTTTGATATGCCCCCGGTGGAGTGGAAAGAAGAAATGATGGTATAAGTATTCCCGCCTGTCACGCGGGTGACCCGGGTTCGATCCTCGGCAACGGCGCCATTTTGATTTACTCGTTTTAAAGTATAGGTTTATTTTCCGAAGAAATACCGGTAAATGTATGTTCCCCGGGTCGTTATGTCCCAACGAAGGTAAGACGGCGATTGAGTCGGCTTGAGTCGCGTGATTGTGAAGTGAATGGGGTTTTAAAAGAGATATTTTGATTGGTTTTTGATTACACTACTAAAATGATTTAAAACGTAGTTAAAGTAAAAAGAAACAATAAAACGACGCAAAGAAAACAAACAAATAAAACAAGCATTGGATAAAATAACTAAAGAAAACGAGATTTAAAACGCGAAAAGAAATTAAGACGGGAAATGAATTTAAAAACAATATGTTTGCTAAGCGACGTGAATAAGTTCATCAAGTGTGGGTCAAGGATTGACGACGAATTATTTTCTTTAAACAAGACTATTTTCTCACAACGTTGGTTTATTTTGAAAATAATCCTTTAAAAAGAAAATAATTACTAGATGCGTAATTTGATTATTCTCCGGCTTTTGCCCTTCAAATAATAAAACTACAAATCTAAATAATCTCACTAATTATTAATCACGACCCCTTTTAAGTAATCCACACTTAACTCACAAACTCGTGCCACCAAGCAAACACAAATAAACTACTCGAGACTCATATTAAATTTACTTACTTGATAAAATAAAGAGACTTGATAAAATAAACAAACAAGATAAACTAAACTAAAATTCGGCAGAGTTTCGCCTAAGCATAAAGCATAAGAGAACCTCACTCGATAAACGATGAGGCAATGATTATCGTACTCGATAATCTTGGTTAACTCGCCAAAAGAAATGAAACTTGGTAAAATCAATACTCGAAAAAAAAAAACAAAAAAAAAAATCCCAAACTCGATAATTGAAAAATTGCAAATTGGTCCCTAGTTTAAAAATCTCAAACTCGATGAAAATTTAACAAGTAAACTCGAAAAAAAATATAAAAAAGTAAACTCGAAAGAAATTTTTTGCAATTATGTAACTCGATAAAAAAAATTTGCAATTTAGTCCTTGACTAAAAATTCAAACTCGATAATACTTAAATAAAAAAAACGAAACTCGATAACTATTTTACATTTCAAACTCGATAAAAATAAAAAAAATCTAACTCGATAAATTTTTAAAATTAGGCTCCTAACTTGAAAATTTCATATAGTAACTCGATAAAACCGTAACAAAACACCATTTTGATCCAAAATAAAGCCTAAAAACTAATGTTTTTCTCCAAATTTAACACTAGACTAACTAGTTTAACCATAAACTTTAATTCCCACCAATAAAAACAAGATTTTAACAACTACAAATCATAAAATTTAGAGAGAGAAAGCTTTAGAGAGAGAAAGTAAATAAATCTTAACATTAATTCATTACACTACTCCTATACTAAGAGGACCAACCATCAACAACCCACCTTTCAAAGTGGGTGTTTAAGGGGTATTTATATGCTAGGTGATAGGGCTTCTCTAATCTTTGACATTGTTGAATAATTAGCCCCTAGACCTTTACAAAACATAAAATTCAAGCTTAAAACATTATAAAATGTAACTAATACAACTTAATATTAAACGTAACGACCGAGAACGATCCTAATGCATTTCTTGTAACTTGGAGGATGTGAGTTGACTTTTCTTCCTAAGTTCTTCAAATGATCAAAATCGACAACTTGTGAATACTTGGAGTACTTTTCTTGTTAATATCTTCACGCTTCCACTAAGGGTCTCTTTTGTCATTCTTTGAATCTTTAAGGATTTGAATTGTCATTTTGGGCTTTTTCGTATATAGATTGCTTTCCTGGTTTCGGCTTTTGACACTTTTCCAAGTCTTGTGCTCGTTTTTGTCGATTTTGCTTTGTTTTTGTTCATTTTTCACATATCTGTACCTGCACATACACAAATACAAAAACATACATTCTCTTGACATATTTGGTTAGTATTTGATCATTTTGGTCCCTAAACTAAGGTCAAAAGTATGTGTAAAATAACACATACCATCCAGCAAGATCCGAACGTAGTCACGGGTACGTTCTTTCTAAACAACCGCCTCGTTAAAGTTTTATTTGATTCCGGAGCCGATCAAAGTTTCGTATCTATTTACCTTGCACTCCTGCTTAATATTACACCGACCAAATTAGACACCACGTATGAGATTGAACTAGCTGATGGAAAGCTAGTGAGCACTAACACTATACTCCGAGGTTGCACCCTACGACTACTAGACACCCCATTTGTCATTGACCTTATGCCTATTAGACTTGGTAGTTTCGACGTCGTTGTAGGAATGGATTGGTTATCCGAGAACCGCGCTAAGATCATTTGTGACGAAAAGGTCGTTCACATCCCCTTGAATAACGAAACCCTGGTTGTTCGCGGCGAGCGAACTAAGACACGTCTGAGCATCGTTTCTTGCGTCAAAGTTGTGAAGTACATCGAACGAGGATGTCAAGTCTTTTTGGCTCAATTCACCGAGAAGAAGTCGGAAGAGAAGCGACTCGAGGATGTGCCAGTAGTCGGAAACTTTCCAGAAGTTTTTCCTGAGGACTTGCCTGGCCTTCCGCCGATTCGTCAAGTGGAATTTCAAATTGACTTGATGCCAGGAGCAGCACCCGTAGCACGAGCACCCTATAGGCTAGCACTGTCGGAAATGAAGGAGTTATCTGGGCAATTACAAGAATTGTCAGATAAAGGATTTATTCGCCTAAGTTCATCACCGTGGGGAGCCCGGGTGTTGTTTATAAAGAAGAAGGATGGAACCTTCAGGATGTGTATCGATTATCGTGAGTTGAACAAACTTACGGTGAAGAATCGATATCCGTTGCCAAGGATTGACGATTTGTTTGATCAACTGCAAGGATCGAGTGTCTACTCGAAGATTGATTTGAGATCAGGTTATCACCAACTGAGAGTTAGGGAAGAAGACATCCCTAAGACGGCTTTCAGGACAAGATACGGTCACTACGAATTCCAAGTAATGCCATTCTGTCTAACAAATGCACCCGCTGTATTTATGGACTTAATGAACCGAGTGTGCAAACCCTATTTGGATAAGTTTGTGATTGTATTCATCGATGATATCCTTATTTATTCACGTAGTAAGGAAGAGCACGCAGAACACTTGAAGGTTATACTAACACTGCTCAGAGAAGAGAAATTATACGCCAAATTTTCCAAGTGTGATTTTTGTATTGAGAAGGTACAATTTCTTGGGCATGTTATCGACAGTAAGGGTATTCATGTTGATCCTGCCAAGATCGAAGCTGTTAAAAATTGGGCGTCACCAACGAGTCCTACTGAGATACGCCAATTTTTAGGTCTTGCCGGATATTATCGAAGGTTTATTGAAGGTTTTTCAAGGATTGCTAAACCTTTGACTGAGTTAACACAGAAGAAGAAGAAGTTTGACTGGGGAGATGAGCAAGAATCGGCATTTCAGTTCTTGAAGCAGAAGCTTTGTGAAGCACCGATATTAGCACTACCCGAAGGAAGTGAGGACTTCGTGGTAAATTGTGACACATCAATCCAAGGTTTAGGTGCCTTATTGATGCAAAGACTTAAAGTAATCGCTTACGCTTCTAGACAACTTAAACCCCACGAGGAGAACTACACAACTCATGATCTAGAATTAGGAGCGGTGGTATTCGCTCTTAAGATCTGGAGACACTACCTATATGGAACCAAGTGTACGGTTTTCACCGATCACAAGAGTCTTCAGCACATTTTGGATCAAAAGGAGTTGAACATGAGGCAATGTCGATGGCTAGAGTTGCTAAGTGACTATGATTGCGAGATCCGTTATCACCCGGGGAAGGCAAACGTTGTAGCAGATGCCTTGAGTCGAAAGGAACGACTTAGACCCCTCAGAGTTAGATCATTGGGTATGACAATTAGATCACCACTTCCATCTCAAATTCTTGAAGTTCAAGCTGAGGCCCTTTAGGAAGAGAATAGGCTGCACGAGAAGATTTACGGCATGCCAGAAAGCACGAATGGATTTGTCAAGAAACCAGATGGAAGGCTGTGTTTCAAGGACAGAAGTTGGATTCCATTGTATGGAGGAATACGAGACCTCATCATGCATGAGTCTCATAAGTCTTAATATTCCATTCATCCTGGCTCGGACAAGATGTATCACGATCTAAAGAAGTTGTATTGGTGGCCAAACATGAAAGCTGACATTGCAGAGTATGTCGGTAAGTGTTTGACCTGCTCAAGAGTAAAGGCTGAACATCAAAAACCATCCGGTCTTTTGATTCAACCCGAGCTACCAATGTGGAAATGGGAAAGGATTACAATGGACTTCATTACGAAATTACCCAAGACATCGAGTGGGTTGGACACTATTTGGGTTATTGTCGATCGTCTCACGAAGTCAGCGCACTTCTTGCCAATCAAAGAGACTGATGATATGGACGTTCTTGCACGTTTGTACCTAAAGGAGATAGTTTCCCGGCATGGAGTGCCGATTTCTATTATCTCCGACCGAGACAGCCGTTTCACGTCTAACTTTTGGCGATCTTTACAGAAAGCCTTGGGAACTAAGTTAGATATGAGTACAGCTTACCATCCACAGACTGATGGCCAAAGTGAAAGGACTATACAGACCCTGGAAGACATGCTTAGGGCATGTGTGATTGATTTTGGAAAGGGCTAGGATAAACACCTACCGTTAGCAGAATTTTCATATAACAACAGTTATCACGCTAGCATTAAGGCTACACCGTTTGAAGCACTTTATGGAAGAAAGTGTAGATCATCAGTTTGTTGGGTTGAGATTGGAGAAGTACAACTCTCAGGTCCCGAATTGATTCTTGAAACCACTGAGAAAATAGCGAAGATTAGGCAATGATTACAAGCCGCTAGGGATCGGCAAAAGAGTTATGCCGATGTGCGAAGGAAACCAATAGAGTTTCAAGTTGGAGACAAGGTCATGCTTAAGGTATCACCTTGGAAAGGGATGATTAGGTTTGGAAAACGTGGAAAGTTAAACCCAAGATACGTTGGACCCTTCGAGATCATTGAAAGGATCGGTCCCGTGGCATACAAACTTGAACTACCCGAGGAACTCAGTAGAGTACACAACACCTTCCACGTGTCAAATTTGAAAAAGTGTTTATCGGATGAAACACTCGTGATTCCGTTGAAAGAGATCAGAATCGATGATAAGTTGAACTTTATTGAGGAACCCGTTGAGATTATGGCTAGGGAGGTCAAACGACTTAAGCATAGTCGCATTCCCATTGTTAAGATCAGATGGAACTCTAAGAGATGACCCGAGTTCACCTGGGAGCGCGAGGATCAAATGCGTGCCAAATACCCACAACTAGTTGATGAGACAACCCCGAGCACCGATTCAACTTTGGATTCCGGGACGAATCCAATCTAACGGGTGGGTACTGTAATACTCCGTAAAATCATAGGTCATTTATTAATGCTAAATATCGACACTATTCTAAACTAAGCCATTTTTGCGGGCTAATTTGAAATTTTTATATGAGACACCGTTTGTTTAACACCCGATTGATTTGATCACCGTTTGTTTGACACCCGATTATGTTTTGTCACTTGATTTTCACCCGAATGTCACTCTTGGATATCACCCAATGAGGTTAACACCGGTAACTCCCACTTGTGACCTGACACCCAAATTTGGACACCGATATAATTATTAATATATATAACAATATAAATATATATTAATTATTACAAGTTATTATCACTATGTATATATAAGTATATATATACGTATGACGACACCGTTTATATTTTCATGGTTTTCACGAACTGACACCGATACCGAAACTAAAGTCACGATTATACTAATCACCGATACACCGTTATATTTTTGGGCCGGACGTCACCCTTAGCCCAATGCCATTTCTTCTTTTGCCCTACTGTTGGGCCGAACACAACCATAAGCCCACCCAATTCATTCTGTTTCTTTGGGTCGTGTATTCACTAGCCAAATGGCTGTTTATGCTTTTCATTTGCGTAGCATATCACTCAACAAATGCAACTCGTGTACTACATGGATAATATACACACGTTTACTTTGGTTCCCCCACAACTCGACAGGAAGCATGCAAACCTCTTTGACTTTGTTTCATGTACTTGAGGCCAACCAAACCCAAAACACCAAGCCGACCAAACAAGCCGTCAAACCCGTGGTTAACCATATTACACACTAAGTACTCTTTAACCACTAGATCATGTGTTTCTTAGACCCTCAACACAAACATTAAACTAAGTTTTATTGAACACACATGCCTAAAATCCTCTAAGTCCTAGCGATAAAATAAGTTTGTAGCCCTTCAAGCTCTTACAATCGACAAGACCACACGATAGAAGCATAGACAACTTTGTCGAGAAAGGAATGACCGCTCGGAGTGTGTTGTGTCCCAAGGAAACATTCGAACCACTCAAACCATACTATATAAACCACATTAAATGCAATTTATCTCACACTTCCAAGTTTCACAAGAATCTCATATCACAAACACTCTTTTCTTCTTTGCTTACTAACGAGAGGGTCGGATACACAAGTGAGGTTTTGGGTTAAGAACTACTTGGGTAACTAATCATTGAAACGAGGGTCACTACACGAAGGAGTACTAAGTCGCTTGTTTCCTTGCCTTGTGTCACGCGAACTTCCCACCATCTTATTGGTGTTGTAAGTTATTATCTCCCTTTTCAATTCATACATTGTTCATTTCATGCATTACACGCTCTACACCCTTCGTTTGTCACATTGAAAGCACCTAAGCAAATATCACATGTTGTATAACACATGGACTTTAAATTACACGTAACACTAGCACCTCGACACCCTTGAAGAAAGGGCTCGTATACTTGTTTTGCCTACGTACAAAGTATATATATTTCTTGGCACACTAATTCTTTGAACCAAGCTTAACCAAACTAACGAAACATGCATAAGGAACGCGACATTATTATACGAAAACTAAGCCTAAATCAAACCTATGTCGAGCACCCTTTTGAACAAAATAAGATTTCGTATGGGCTTAGATTGGGCTAACGAGCCCATGCGGTATTTCAAAAGGGATTTTCGGTTGAAAAGTTGAGATATGGCGAGACGTGTAAAAACTGATTCTAAGGATTTTTACAAGTTGTAATTACTATTTTTGTTGTAACAAAAGTTTGTGTTTTTCAAAAACTTAACCAATGACTATTTTTGCAAAAGTTACCGTTAAGGGACTAAAACCGTCAAAACCACAAACTTTCGAACTAGTTTTGACAATATCGATTTCTGATGGAAGTTGAGGGTGGAAAATGTATTTTTCAAAAGTTTGGGGAAATAAAGTGTAAAAAGTACAAAAAGGACTAAAATGTAATATTTTTGATCAAAGGGTAAAAAGTGTAACTTTAATAAAGTTAAGGGTTAAATATGACAAAGTATTTTATAATTAATTATTTTGTATAATTTGATTTTATATATAAATATGTAACCTTAAAATATATATATATAACTTTACTAAAAATATTTAATTATAAATATTTTTAAACAATATTATTTTCACAATGAGTTAATATTTATTGAACACCGGTTCGTAACAACGATACAAATAACTACGTGAAGTTATTTTGGAATATATTAAGACACCCGAACAGATATCACCGTACACGAGACATATCACATGTCATTTACAACACGAATCTAAAACACCGATCACTATGTATTATTTAGGTCGCAAGTCGGAGGAATTTCATTGCTAGTCATAGCAGTACACCATCACTTTTGAGCACCGTTGTGATTCGCACCCACCTGTCAGGTGAGTTCATGGTCCCACATTTTTAATTGTTTTTAAACCCCGTGGGGAGATACATGCTATAAATCGAACATAAGTATTTTTCTGTATGCTGTTATCACCTGATATTGCCTAAGATGACACCTGTGCTACAAGTCCCTCATATCACGAACCTTAATCACTTGCGAGTGAGCGCGAATATAGTTGATAGATCTATTGGAATGGCAGCCCACCTCTGTCAAGGTGATCACTTGGCAGGAGGTGTGCTATATTCGAGGTATTATGGAAATTTGGCACATTTCCTGTCACCGAGGGCCCTTTGTCATTTTACATCCGCTGTGGTGTAGGTGATTGTTATTATCTTTATGATATGTCAAATCAATGTTAAGGCTTGCGTTTCGTGAGGCTTAGGAGCAATATTACACCAATTTAGTCAAGACCTGTCTATCTTGGCTTGTTTATTTCAAATGCTTGACTTGTGTTCACACTATTACTATTTAAACTACTATGGATTCACTCAACCTTTGTGTTGACTTTTTAAGCATGTTTATCTCAGAAAATTAGCAAGCATGGCAGCACGGAGCTGGCAAAGGGCACAGGACCTCCCTTTCATTTCAATAATTATGTCATTCTTTACAAACTCATCACTTCTTTTGCGAAACAATTAACATTTTGGAAAAATGTTTGTAACTCTGACTATTTGAGTTTTCATGGAATGACATTGACTATCGTTTGAATTGTTTTCTATGAGTATGACTGTGTACTAAACTGTAATGACCCCGATTAGACTTCCGCTGCTTATCAAAATTTTGGGGTGTTACATGTTTGATTAAACTGATTAGGCGATTTGAGGTTGCGGTTTTTGTTATTGTGTCATTGGGTTGTGATTAGGAATTAAGTGACTAGATAGAGGAAAACTGATTGTTAGTGAATTATATTATTATGACTATGGTTGCTAAAGGTGAAACGATCATGTTAAATCGTAGTTACGTATAGTTTATCGATGTTGGATGATGGTTTTAATTATCTGGAAATATATTCCCAATGATAATTGTTCTTGAATTTGCTAAGTAGATATGGTTGTTTAGTAACATATATTTAGAAGATCATGTACTCATTGTAGGTAATCCTATAAACCGGAAAAATAGATAATCCAAATGATAACTCTTATTGAATTTGCTGAGTAGAATAAAGATTATTACCTTTGCAATTATAGGTACCAAAAAATAGATAATCCTAATAATGTCTCCTCAACATAACCGATCAACCTGAACCTAACCTAAATACACCCGGTAACAAGATTCTACACCAGTTTTAATATTGTTAATTAATCGTGGCTAGCTCATGTTATTGTGTTTTGCGAATCTGTTGTGTTTTAGTTCTGAATTTGCATGTTTAATCGTGTTGTAGATCAGATTCAGACCATGCGAATGTTAAAACGTGAATTTATGGCTTATTTGGCCTTACTCTTATATTTTTTGCCTATAGGTAATAGGTAACAACATTATTCTTGGAAAAACTAATTTTGGGTTGTCAATTTGTGTTCAGATTTTGGTTTGGTTTTGGGCGAGCATCACGCGCCTTCTGAGGTGTGTACTGGAATCGCAGATCACCTAGGAGAGGCCAGCATCGCTCAGGTTGTGATTGAGGTGATCATCATAGTTGTCTGCATTTATGTATTTTATGAGCGTAATCTACCAATATCACATTTGAGTGTTGATGAAGAAGAATGTGAAACAATAAAACGACAAATGTGTTCTCTGGAGCTGCTTCATGACTTCCCTCTTAGTTTCTCGATGGAGACTCCTTATCAGGTAATTAGTTTATGTAGCTAAACTATACCAAACAGGCCAGACGTTTAGGAAAGTATTATCACCTAGATGATTTGTAATTGACCCATTCTCTGGACTTCGATCATGGTACATCATAGCTTAAAATTTTATTTTCATCGATTTTCTTAACCAACTTCAACGTACTCATTTGGTTGCATTAAATTATGATGATTAGGTGATGGCCGCGCAAATATAATGGAGCATGCTCTGGATAGAGCTACTCCTAGAGTTCAGCCAAGAACAATGGTGCTCAAGAAATGTTCACAAAAACAATTTACTATGCGCTAATTGAAGGATTTTGTAGGTCAGACGTTGTTTTCACAAGCCCTTAAAATTGCAGTTTCTTTATTTTACATGTAGTTCCGTAACCGTACTTAGTTGTTAGCCAAAAGTCTAGAGTAACCTTTAGTAGTCATAAAAATACGTAATTTTTCGACCAAACACGATACAAGTTTTAAGTATATAAGTGGTAGTATATTTATCTTTATTTTGTGCTCTCACCAGATATATGCAACTGGTATATTGGTATATGTGAAATGATAGCGTAGTTGTACCTCATATAGTTGCGAACTAAAAGTTAATTAATTCTCTCTTATTTTATTTTATGTGTAGATAAGAAAAGGATACGTGGGGAACATTGTTATTGGATTACCAATTGATCTCTCATCGGAAAACCTACAAAAGAATCTGTGGGGGGCATTGTGGTGGTTCATGGTTGTGGCTTAGTGGTGCATTTGGTCGAGCATGGTCATGGTTCAGTTGGTCCGCGTTTAGCAATCTTTGGGAATTCTTTAAACTTTCTTTGGGAGCGACTGTCATGCTTTGGTATTTCGGATTTGTTCATTACTCTTTTCATTAAGTTCAAAATTATATAATCCATTTGCATGCAATTTAGTTTTTCCTTCACAATACCCTTCTTCATCTTGAAAATGGATTACTTTATTTTGATTTATAATGCCCCATATCAATGTATTACTCCGCATCAGTTTTGTTTTTACCGGGTTTGACGAGCCATTAGGTATTAAATATTTAAAAGACACATGTTTAGGCTTTATAAACAGAAAATTTGGGTCTGTGATCATCAACTCTAAGAGTTTACGAACAGAGCTATCACCGTTACACATAACGTAGGGACTAATTTAGAGGATGTCTTTTCTCCGTGCAAATAGCGCTATGCTGATGCTTGACTGCATTTGTTGATATTTGCGCATTTATGCTGATGTAGTTATTATAAGGCCTGAGTATTATGAGACATGTTGGTTTGGACTATGAGGGACTATTGCGGCTTGCTTGCCGATGCTAAATTGATTTTTGTTTTTCTGAATTATGTTCTGCTACAAAATACATTTATGAATATAAAAAGTTTCATTTTTATATTCTCAGATGAATGAATATTCGGTTCTACAATGAAGCATTATGACTTTTGAATATGTTTTTAGCTTTAGATAGCTCTTCAAATTTGCTTTCATTCTTTTATGAAGGTCTATTTTTTTCTTCAGTCTGGGAAATTGCTTCTAATATTATTTGTTTCTCTTCTCATGATTCAATAGGGTGAAGTTTAGATGGAAGTGGGACTATATATAATTGCTTTCATTCTTTCCACCACAACCGACCTACGACGCCCCCTAGCTACCACTATAGCTCATCCTCATCACCACCAGACCCTCCATGACCACCCCTAGCCATGCTTACTCCTCCCCTCCACTGCTCGACACCTACACCCCGTTTTCACCCTAACCACCTCTACGCGGGCTATAAATACCCTCCTCCACCCTCATTTCTTCTTCACACCTCTCCCTCTCCTCTCTAGCTCACATTTCTATAGTACTAAACCTTTAGAAGTAGTAGAAGTCGGGTAACGAAGCCTTGGTCGAGTTGTGTTGTGGTTTGAAGTCGAGCGAGCCCTAGAAAACCCGAACCCTAGTTTAAACCCACGTAAAACCTTCCCTAACCAAGTAAGTCTTACATTTTAGTCTATTTAGCTTTAGTTTAGTCTTAGGATAGTATTAGGATGCCTTAGATACCCTAGGAACACTTGCATGAGCCTTGAACCATTTCATTTACTAGTTTACATTTTAGAACCCTAGATTGAGTCATATACTTGCATGCATGCTATAAGTCATTTCTATAAGTCAAACACTAGTTATAAATAACTTAGATAAGCTAAAATAGGTAAAACATAAACTAGAAAACTTAGTTGATCGATAAAATATAAGTTACATGCATTTAGGACTAGTTTTGCAAAACTTTACATGCATAAGGGTATATATCATAAATTCCTGAAATTATAAAGTCTAGGGACTGTTTTTGACATTTCCTAGAAGTTATAAGTGTAAGGACTAGTTTTGCATAATATTAAAACCCTAGGATAGATATTAAAATAAGTTATAAACTAAAAAGGACTAAATACGTAAATATTATAAAGTTAAAGGTCTAAATGGTAAATATAGAAAACTTAAGAATCTAAAGTTAGTTACTTAAAATATAGAAGTCTAGGGACTAGTTGTGTCAAGTATATATAGTTATTAGTATAAATAATATAAGTATTATAAGAATAGGGTAGAAAACGTAAATATATAAACTATAAGGGTATAAAGTGAGAATATCATATAAGTATAAAACCTAAATAAAGTTAGAAGCATAACACAATACTAGGGAGCTGATGTGCTCATGGTGTGTACAAGTTTTAAATTTATAAACACGATTACCGGATCTAGAAATAACACATACGAGCAAGTTAACTCGTCCGTTATAGCAAGATTGAGTTGGTAAGTCGGGATCGTTCGCAGGGATTTGTGAGTGAATCTAACCGTAAGTTTAAAAAGTAAATCTCTAATACTAGCGATAATGATTATAAGATAATTCAAATGATTAAAAACTACACTTGCTTAGACTAGTTAACTACTCATAAGAAAAGCATGATTGTCATAACTTCCGTAACATGTTGGTAATTAGAATTAGTTGGTGTTTTAATCTATTGTTTCTACAAGTTAAACCTTCGTCAAGATTTTAGTTTATAAAAACAAGCATTAGGTCTGGACCAATCAATTCAAGGTTCATAAAGTTGATTTAACAACCTTAAACACAAAAATAGTTTCTTGTTTAATCAAATACTCTTAAGAAATGGTCAATACAAAAGGTAAACTAATCATAGACAACAAGGTTACAATTGATTATAAACTACTAAAACTTTCGACCAATTAGGTGTTTACAACCAATCCGATTTGATTAACAAAAAGTATTCTCATTACAATTACACCTTAGTTCCTTTGTCTAGTCAAGAATAATTATGGTGAAAAACAATATTTCATAGACAAAAGATTATAACTAGTTGAATGATAACAACCCTTTCGGCCAATGATATTATAAGCAACTAGTTAAACTTGACTCAACAAATGTCACTATGAAACTTTAGTCTAATTGGGTTTTAGAATTGACTTGAAATTGAATTAAAACATGTTATCACAATCATAGGCTAATCATTAAGTAATTAACATCATCTAAGCAAATGCAAAAGGTTACTAGCCACTCATAGCAAACATGAACATCAACTCAGAATATTGAACATTAGAAATCATAATTAAAGTCTTACAAATGTTTGGAATATGATTACAAATTAATAGGAAATGATTTCCTAAGTGTTGGTGTTGACTTCTTGAGAATTTGACCTCCGGATGTTGACTTTTTGGACTTCCAATGCTTCTTGAACTTTTATGGACGAATTTGGAACTTTGAGACTAGTAAAGAACTATTTGATAGTTGCTTTGTTGATGGTGTATTGAGTTGTAATAGTTGTGTGTTGAAATGAGATTATAAAGCCTCTATTTATACTACTCCTCAAGCATAGGCTCATCAATGCAACAACTTGGCCTCCAAGGTGAATAGAAAGACCTAGAATAGCAGAGAGAAGGGACTATAATCGGGTAGAATGAGATAGAAAACATCTTGCAAAATTTTAACGAGCTGACCAACCATTCGGTATCAGGCTCTGACCGATCGGTTGGTTGTGACCTCTGCGACTAACCGGTCGGTTGGATTCATGACCGATCGGTTGGATGTGACAATTTCCTCTAACCGATCGGTTGCTTGTGTTCTGATAGCAACAAACTTGATCTTTAACTTGGCTCTTTGTTCTTTGTCCAAACTTGATTATTCCTTGTCAACGTTCTTTGGAATGATGAAAACTTGGATTCTTCTTTGTGAAATGCTTGAACGAATTGAATCTCGAGATGGGAATGACAAATCCTTCATTTTCTTCACTTTTTCTTCCTTTTTCCTGTTTTTGGCTACAAATGCTTGCAAACATGATGCGTGGGAATTGCACCAGGCTTTACCTCTCGAGGGATCTCGAGAAGCTTACAACCCCCACCAGACAGTGTACCTGATCATTGTAGTATAGTGTAGTGACAAGTACCGGGGGATTGATCGTTCAACTCAGGAATAGTGTCGCTAAGATTAGAAAAACTAAAAACTAGGTCTAGAGGTGAGGGATGATTCTTTTTGTATTTTTTATATTTTATGAAAACAAGAGAAATCTCGGTTTTTAAGAGGATGGGCAGAATTAGTTGCTAGTCAACTAACCCAATAACAAAGATGCAATCAAAATAAAATGACAGAAATGAAAATAAAGCTGATTAAACTAATGTGGAGTGAACAATATATGGGAGAATTGTGTTTACTTAGATTTCACTACTCCCTAGATATCTTTTACAGGTTAATTACTTGTTACAGTTGCGTGGATGACGGGTTGTATTCCTTAATACCATTCATGGGGTGGCGTACTTACTTCCCCAATCCTATAAGCTCCTACTTCACTCCTATGTCGAGCCGGCTAAGAAGCTCCTAACATGGGATCACTAGAATTCGCTCATGCATTAAATACAACCAATAAAACCTAGTACACATCGGTTCATGTTTCTTAAGATGTTCAAGCAAGTTACACAATAGAGATCTGCCAGTTTTCTTAAGCCTAACATTGAAATCATTCATCTATTACAACTATAAACAAGCAATCAACCTATAATCAACATCTAGGTTTCATTACATCTAAGCAAACACACAAAAGATCTAGCCTAGCATGTTAAAATCAAGACAAGCATAAGATATATTCAAACAACACATAGACATATTGAATAAATTGAAAGGAGACTTATCTCAATTGAACATGAAAGGTTTCAAGGGGTGAAAACCCTTGAAAATACTGTTACAAACGACCTAGGGTTTGTTAGGTTCGGCCCTAGAATTCTCCACACAAGTTCCTCTTTTAATGAATGAAAAATAGAAAAGTATTTATAGATTTTGTGAGGTGACGGCGTCAAGAGGAAAAATCTGACGCCGTCATCTCGCCGCCAATAGAGTTCTCGGACTGCCTAGATCCAAAGTTGACGCCGTCATGTGTAATCTTACTTCAGGCCGTCACCAAATTTTACTCTTGGCGCCCTTGGCTTGACGCCGTCATATCTGTACTGGACCATCACCAACTTGTGCTCTTGACGCCGTCAGAAAATCCTTCTTGACGCCGTCAGGTACTGTTCACAGCAAGGAAAATTAAGAATTTGCCGTTTTCTTCACTTTTATGCTCCAAAAACGTCCAAAATGCTTCCTTTTCCAGAATTCACTCCCAAAGTACCTAAAATCACAAAAGGAACGATTTAGGGCAATATTTGATCAAATAAATTCAATTCCGGGCTTAAATGACCCCCTAAAAACGGTTCATTTTTCGCCTCATCATATACCCTTACACTTGAGATTTGCTTGTCCTCAAGTAAATGCGCTTTTATTCTAATCAAAATACAAGTTAGGGGTCATTTAACAATAATATAAAAGTAATTACAACAAATAATTGTTCCACTAAAGACCAAAGACAAGCGCGGAGGTCATACACTAGCACCTCACAAATAGTGTTTAGATACTCACATCTCTCGGGTGTAATAAAGTTTATATCACAATATGGAAATGAAAAACATCTCTCACTACCTGTCATAGCAAAATAGATTACCATAGGCTTGGGAAAGGATCAAACCTCCACCACATAGCGTAAGCACCTAGGATAAACTATCAAAGAGGTCTTTTAAAAGGGTTGTAACGTTAGGTGTAGGGATATGGAATACACGGTTTTGTTGGATATAGGCAATCTTTACTGGTGGCGAGTTAATCATCTTGGTTAATTACATGTACAATATGGCATTGCTAAGCCAAGACTAGACTCTACTTAAGCTAATAAATCAAAAATAACAAAAACGTAAAATAAACATAGAATGAAACGGGATGGTAGTCCGTATGTTTTTCTCTTTTCTTTTTCTATTTTTTTTTCGATTTTTTTTTTTGCATACACTCTTACCCTACCATCCAAAATAATACATCATAGGGAATGAACATTCCCCTTACACTTGAATTTTTACATACTTTACAATAAACTAATCTAACGACTCGAATTAAGATAATCAAAACACTTGGAGTACTTTTAAGATTAATGCACATATGGGGGTAATAATATGATGTTCTTTCCGATTACTCCATAAAATAAGTACTTTACCCATGAGTCTCAATCGTCCCAAAATAATATGTACAAGGATATGACTCGACTTAGCAACCATGTAATCAATTAGATAATTAACTAAGGGTTTAAACATGAAACAATAATGCACTAAAGATGAGTGCATACACGGAAGGCTAAGGCGATTTGGGTGTACATTTAAGTGGGGTGTAACAAATTCTTCCTTTAAGTAAGATGCTTAAAGGTAGAAACGAAAAGATAGGCTCGGAGGGGTGTACTAGGGGTTTCGTGTACTAAAAATGAGTACAACGCTAAGGTGTGGGAAAAATTAGTTGACTTTACTAGCCAAGTAATATGACTTAAATGGTCAAGTAATTATGATACGGGTTTAACACAAGGGTGATCCTAATGCCTCTTATTATGTAGTAAATCCTACTACACGAATGTAGTCTCACTAGCGGTCTCGGGATGCATCACTAACGCAAGTTCTAGAATCTAAATGCTACCGGTACACACATAAGCACTAATAATCAATGCTTTTCCTATCAAATCTAAAGGCGAACCTCACATATTTGGGTGGGAAATTTTTTAAGTGGTACGGTTTTGTGCTAGTCATACAACCTCCTATCCATGAGACGCTTGCTATGGCTAAAGTTTCACTCCTAAATGTTATAAAAAATTTTAAATTTGGCGCTAAAATTACACTAACAAGTATTTCTCATAGTTTTATTACACACCTACCATCAAACAAACAAACTCAAGCGAAAGTGTATACTATAAGGTATCATCATTTTACCCTCCCCTTACACTTAGGATGAACATTGTCCCCAATGTTCAAGTAAAGAATGTAAAAGTAAAATAGGTAAAAGAATGAAATCAAATACTCCCCTGATTCGCTCGGTATGGATAGCATGGTAACAAGGTTAGATCTTCCTCCAAGAAAATGAACAATCAAAGCTTCCCTTCCAGAATATAAATCATCTTCTTGTCATATATAACCTGTTAAACCTGAGAAAACAAATAAGGCAACCTCGCGTAAAATCGGCGGCAATCTATATATACTAATAAGTCCTAGAAAACAAAGTAAGATATAATGCTTGTTGAATGATGTTTACAGGTTTCCTAGAGATTATAAAACTAAAGATTCAACAAAAACCTTAAGACTCCGTTAGAAAAACAAAACTGGTAAAATTTCAGATTTTTACACGTGACGCCGTCAGGAATTTCTTCCTGACGCCGTCAAAAGTGGCCTGCAGAAATTCTTATGTTAAATTTCCGGAAAATTTCTGGAAAAACTTTGTCCTACTTCCTGGAAAATCCTGCAAAACATCATTATGACTCGATACAAGCATTTGACTCTAACAAATACGAATATACATGTTCACTTTATATTGTGGAGAATCATGATCAAGTTTGTTTCTTAAAAACATATTTGGAGTTTCCCCTTACACTTATCTTTTGCGAAATACCTTTATATGTAATTAAGACGAAGTTAAAAACAAAATAAAGCATTTTCACAAGTTTATTTGAAACATGATCTACCAACAATAAAAATAAAGCATGCATACGGAAACAAATAACAATCAAACAAAATAAAAATCACACAAAACATGGGTTGCCTCCCAAGAAGCGCTTTTCTTTATTAACGAGTCTTGTATCTAGACTCAAGGTCATGGGTTACTACGTGACCTCATCGTTGGTTTCACTCTCTTGGTCGTCTCCTATATTGGTATCGCTTTCATAGTGTAGGTATTTTGGGTCTTCGAACTCAAAGACATCTATTCGATACTTGGACCCAAGCTTACTAACATCCTTAAAGAATCCACATGATAAATCCGAAGTGTTCTTACATCCTCTCCGAACATCATCATCACATAAGATGAGTTGAGAACTTAGCTTATCCAGCCCTTCACAATCGATTTCTTTGAGATCTCTTCTCTTGTATGGCGTTTGGTATGACACCCTCCTAATTCCATCAGTGAAGGTCATGATCCCGTTCCGGTCATCAATTATTAAATTAGTGATTTCACAGAAAGGTGCTCCGAAAACAACTTGTGACAACCTTGGGTCAACATAGTCTTCGATGTTGTCCACAATCGTAAATTCCATAGTGAATGCCATATTTCCTACGAATACCTGGATTTCATGATCTCTACCAACCACATTCTCTCCCTAATAAATCATTCCCCATCTGCAGATATTGTTATAGTGAAATAGGGACATAAAATTCTTATGTTGGAATACGTTAATGTAGACACTATCGAAATACTTATGACCGATCATGCAGGGGATTTTGAGATTATTCGGATCACGTCGCATTATTCTCCCCGATCCTCCATCCTTTGATCCATATAGATTCCCTTCCAGTGATGGACGGTACTCGTACACCTCCTCATTACCCCTACGGAAGATTACCTTCTTGATGCCATTGGTGAATAATGCACTACCATCCTTCTCATCCAGGATTACTCCCGATTCATCGATAAATGGTTTCCCGAGAACAAGATTAGTTAATCTCAGATTAGTGATGGAGTCTATGTCATCGACCACAGTGAGGTCGATGTTGTAGACAAGTTCTCCAATCATAACTGACACGTCTTTCATTATCCCTGCGTTGTTGATTCTTTTATACGCCGTGCGTTCAGGGAAGGCTTCATGGTAAAGGGAAAGGGGGATTATGTTGACAGGGAGGCTAGGATCTATATGAGTATTGGTAAAGAGCTTTTTCCTAAGAGTGCATGAAATCTTAAAAACTTTAGAGTTGCTTCCCTGAGTCCTATCACTAATCCTATTAACCATACCCACCAAATCTTTCTCGGGTTCCTCTATAATAGATTTTCCTGAGATTGATGGATTTCTCGTATGCTCTTCTGTCCTCTCTCTTACTTCATCCAATTGGCCAGACTCTTGAGTGACGGAATCCTCGGGTGAGTTGGTAGGGCTTTTGGTCAATTTGTGGTCTAACCTTGAGGTTTCATCCTTAGCTTTATGATCCATATGTTCAGCTGGTTGTTGGCTCTGGTTAGGTGTGGAAGCGGATATTGTGGTGATGGTATTTACAAAATGGATTGGTCCTAGGGGGTTAACAGGATCTTTTACTTTTGGTGATAGATGTTTAAATAGCTTACTAGGACTTTTTATTTTCACAGGAGAAGTTGGCTGATTCATGACGGTAACAGATTTGACCTCTTCAGCTTGAATTGATTTATTAACAGCATGCTCTTTAATAGCAGTTAACAGATTACAAATCTTGTTATTCAAATCGGCTTGCTGTTGTCTAAATTTAGCCTCGAGCGTAGAGAGCTGTAATTCTTGAGATAGAATGAACTTTTGCAAGGCATCTTCACAGCTTTGCCTAGGAGTGCTCTGTGATGGAAAATGCTCGGACCATTCGAGTGGGGAGGAGTCATTGAAGGATACGCTCCGTGTTTGGTACCCTCTAAAATTAGGTTTATCCTTCCATGCCTCATAGGCCTTGTCAAAGTTTCGAGGACCTCGACCAACGTGTGACGATGTGAATTCGTTATAAGCGCGTTTTGGAAGCTCCATGCAGTTATGAGTTTTGTGAGGGCCATTACACAATTTACATGAAGAAGCGATTTTGTTCACTTGGCTTGAAGGCTTAGGAGCTTCGTAAGATTTCATGAGAAACTTGACTCGACCTTCAAGTTCCATGATCCTACGGTCAGGAGTGCTAGAATTGTTTGAAGTCAAAGATATTGCCTTGACCGTTTTGTTCAAATCACGGGGATCATTCCAACTTTCGTTGTCATAGAGAGCAAGATCTTCTATGAGTTCCCATGATTCTTCCACACTTAGATCACGTAGCTTGCCACCGGCCGATTGGTCAATGGTTCGCCTTGTGGAGAGATCGATATGGTCATAGAAGATTTGGACTTGGAGCCAAAGATCTATGCCATGATGAGGGACTTTTTGGAGTAAGTCCTTGAAACGAGTCCATGCTTCATATAGTGTTTCACCTTGACGTTGTTGGAAGATCAAGATATCATTTCTAAGCTTAGTAGTTCTCCCCGGTGGGAAAAATTGAGCAAGGAAACGAGTGGTGAGATCATCCCATGAGGTGATGGATCCCGCGGGTAATTGTTCAAGCCATTGACTAGCTTGATCACGTAGAGAGAATTGGAATAGGCATAATCGGGTCGTCTCTCTAGTTGCAACATCTAGGTCTATGGAATCTACGATTTTAAGGAAGTCCTTGAGATGTTGATTTGGATCTTTGGAACGAATTCCATGGAATGAACATCCGCTTTGCACCAACCGGATGGTGTCGGATCGCAAAAGAGACACATTGGCTCTTTGGGTGAGCTCAATGGTGTTTCGGTAGCCTTGGTGGCTAGGACGGGAATACTCTCCTGAGGTTCGGGGCCTAGGAGGTTGGTTTGCTAGTAGTAGGTTTTGTGGGTGGTCTTGAATTGGTGGGTTGATGGGTTCAAAGACGTTACCACCTTCCATGATGTCGGATGGTAAGAAGTTACGAACAAAAACACGAAGAAATAAGATAGACTAAAGAGAACCTAAAAATAAAAATAAAATCTTACTAGAAAGGAATCTAACAAGTAGACCTAATAAAAAGAAATCCTAACCTAGACAATAACTATTCCCCGGGCTGCGGCGCCAAAAACTTGATGCTTGGGAATTGCACCAGGCTTTACCTCTCGAGGGATCTCGAGAAGCTTACAACCCCCACCAGGCAGTGTACCTGATCGTTGTAGTATAGTATAGTGACAAGTACCAGGGGATTGATCGTTCAACTCAGGAATAGTGTCGCTGGGATTAGAAAACCTAAAAACTAGGTCTAGAGGTGAGGGATGATTCTTTTTGTATTTTTTATATTTTATGAAAACAAGTAAAATCTCGGTTTTTAAGAGGATGGGTGATGAGTGTCTAAATACTCATCATTTTATACCAATCTGAACTGCCAAAACATACAAAAACACTCAAATATGCATCAAAATACTTAAAATATCTTAGAAGTGTGTTTTATATGTTTTAAATGCAAAATATGCAAAAACAGATGAAAAACGTACAAAGTTTGCATAATTGGCAGTTTCAGTCCCTCAAGTTTCATAAATTGGCAAAACTAGTCCTTGGTTATTCTAAAAACATGAAAAAGTCACCAAAGGTCCTTTTTAATCATAAAATTACATATTTAGTCCTTTGGTGCAAAGTTTCATAAAATTACAAGTTTAGTCCCTGTACTTTGGAAATTGACAGAAATGGTCCCTGGGATGTAAAAACTTTGAGAAAAATTAATTTTGGTCCTTATACTAATAATCTTTTGCAGGAATGGTCCTTGTTGTGAAGTTTGGTGAATTTACATGATTGGTCCTTCAAGTTTGGTAAATTGACAAAAATAGTCCCCGGGTATTTAAAAGTGAAAATTATCAAAACATACCCGTATACTATTCATTATGGCAACTATAACCCTTGTGATAAAATTGGAAAAATGCCACAACCCCACCCTTAACTTTCACCAAATTACATTTTTGGTCCTTGTGATTTTCCAAGTAATAAACCAAACGGATCTTAATGTTTTAATAAAACCAAAACCAATCCATACCACAACCCAAGCCCATCCCCACTTTTCTAGCCCAACACAACTCCCAACCCACACCTTTTAAATAAAACCTGCCGTTTGACTTGCGTTGACCCCGCCAAACCAGGGTCACTGTTCACCCTCCCTCACAAGCCAAAACCGCCCTCTACCTCCATGGTTTCACCACTCCACTTGACTTCTCCTTTTCCCACCTTATCTCCCCAGCTCACCACAATCAAACAAACACCATTTAAAGCCTTAAAACCCTCACCACGCATAACACTGACACCCTTGACCCTTTGGCGCCAAGAAACGATTTAAACGGCCATGATTACTCAGACCAATCCAATGGTCCTAAAGTGGTGGGAAAGGTCAAGTGGGTCCCACTTAACTCAGAAAGGGGCTTTAAAAGAGGAAAGAAGCCAGAAGGATGAAGTATTAGTTTAGGTTTAGTTAAATTAGAGTCGTATAGTGTAATTTTAGTCTCTCTGTGTAATTCTGAGCTTGTAAGCAATCAATTAAGTTGTTTCTATGTATCCTTAAACTTTTTAAGTAATCAATTTCAGTTTTCAAGTGCTCTCTCAGTTTATGCCATTTATTCTTAATTTCAAAATCACAAAAAGCTCATCTGTGTTGTTAGTTGTTGTTAAGTTAACTCATAAGCCCATATAAGCTCTGACAAAGCTTATTTAAGCTTTTAGAAGTTTTAAATTTCAGTTTAGAATAGAAAAGCAAAAATACCAAAAATAATTAATAAAATATAAAGAAAATAAAAAATATAGTGAAGAAAGAATTGAAGCTGAGCAAGTTGTGGTTCTGGATTGCTTTGGTATTAAAGCTTTGTGGAAAGCATATAAGTTTGGTTTCTGTCCTTGGTTCATGTTCTTTTAACCTACACAGTTGTAAGCTTAAATTCTTGTTTTTGTATTAAATTCCATACCACTGTATCAGTGCTTATCTTTAGCTTATTATGTTATTTTTCTGCTTATTGATAGTTT
The DNA here is from genome assembly GCA_030686995.1 of Artemisia argyi. NCBI lineage: Eukaryota > Viridiplantae > Streptophyta > Magnoliopsida > Asterales > Asteraceae > Artemisia > Artemisia argyi. The sequence goes on from CM060690.1 coordinate 7,820,270, forward strand.
ATAAGTATAATTCATCAGTTGTATCAGTAGTTATATAGCTTTTTCTTTATTTCTCTTTAAATCACTTAAAAAAACCAAAAATAGCCTTTTATAGCATAGCTTAATCTACTGCTTATTCATAGTTTAAAAGTTGTTAATTATAGTCAATATAAGTTAGTTAATCAATAATAATCAGATTCATAAGTTAGTTATTTGATTTGGTTCATTAAAACTCAAAACAGTTCACTATAGGGGTGTTTGGTTTTATTGATTACACACTGAGTTTGTTGGTTTCTGTGGTTAGGTTTGATTGATACATGATCCATTATGCATAAGTTGTTCATTTGAATCAATATTTACCTAAGTCTTGTGTAGAAAGTCAAAAAAATCACTCACCTCACCTTAACAGTTAACTGTTAAAAGAATTAAGGTCCAAATCTCACCATATTATCACATAAGTTAGTTATCTAGCTCAATTTAGCCTAATCATAGCTTAATACATCTTATTTGATCAGTAAGATTGCTTAGAATCTCAATTTAGTCAAACTAACAAGTTTTCCTCAAAAGTCAATATTGCACTTATCAGATTTTTCCAAATATTGGGAGATTTGTTTAGAATTTAGGAAAGGGATCCAAGGTTTGAAATTTATTGTACTAACACTCTACCACCTTGTCTTTAAGATCCAACAATCTTTATATTTTTAGGATTTTTAGTGTGGGCCCCAATCAACTCCAAACACAACTGCAGGGCAAGATCTTGCCCTGCTACAGCAGACCATAGCCAAACCTCCCACTTTGTGGTGGTTTTGTGACCAACCCAGTGGGCCCCACACCCTCTAAATAGTTTCTTTGAACCCCCCTCCTACCAGAGATTAAAGATTGACTCTTGGTTTGACCTGAGTCACTGTGGACCCCACCTAGAAATAGCCATATACTTTGTCCCATTTCTGTATTGAATTAAGGTTTTGGATTAGCTTATTGTGGCTTACCTGCTTTTCTACTGAGCTTATTTAACCAACTTAAGCTTTGACAAGTCCATCTATCTTATTAGAACCAGAAATATCCAAAGTGGGTCCCACATAAGCTCATTTGAGCTTATTTTCCATCTCAGTCAACCAAAGTCAACTGTGGTAGCAATAAGCTTCCACAGTGCTTATTATTAAGCTATAAATTTATTGTTTTTACAAAAGTTGCTTATTTTTATATATAATATAGCTTTGTAAAATAAAAATCCAGAAAAGACCATATAAAAATAAGTGATAGTTTCTATTTAATTTAATTTAATTTTAATTTTCATTTTTACATTTTTATTAAGTAAGTTGTGTTTTTATATTTTTATTAATTTCCTTATAAGTTAAAGTAATTTAAATAATTTTCTTAGATTTTTATATTGTCATTTGATATTTATTAGAATTAATAATAGTTTTATTAATAATTAAATAATAAGTAAGTTATAATTAGCATAATTAGTTTTTATATAGTAATACCTATATTTTATATTTTTCCTAGCTTTTATAAGTCATAATATAATTTTAGTAATTTTTCTAGAATTTTTACTGTTCATTTAATAGTTTTCATAATTTAAATAGTTTAATTAGATATTAATTAATAAATAGAATAATAATTAGTTAACTAGTTTAAAAATATATAAAATAAAGTTTTTATAATTTTTTAGGATTCCCATGATGGTTAATTAGATATATAAAATTTTTCATAATTTTCTAAGTTAGTTTAATATTATTTTTAATTTAAAATAGTTTAAATAGTTTAATTAATATAAATAGTTTTTAATTAATAGAAAATTCATAAAAAGACAAAAAGATTTATTTTTATTTTTTATACTTTCTTCAAGTTCTATTTTAAGTTTATAAAATATTTTTATAAATTTTTAGTTTAATTTGTAGTATTAATCATTTTTAGTTTTTATTTAAGTTAGTTTTAATTAAATAGTTAAATAGTTTTTATTTAAATAATTAATAATAAATAATATAATAATCTAAAAAAATAGTTTTATTTTTAGTTTAATTTTATTTCAAGTTTAAGTTTATAGAATTTTCATTTTTAACCCTTGTAGTTTATTTTTCTTAAAACTCACCTTTTTCTCAGTACGCAGTCGCGTCTGATTTTTAAATTGGTGTACGTTTTAAACGTTTTAGATACCTAGCTTTTACATAATCATTCTAATAGTTATTTTAAGTTATAAACCCTAGTCTAATCACACACACACACTTCTATTCCATTCCCTGTTCAGATTCACTCGATCACAGATTCGTTTATAATAAAACATCGCACACCTCGTTGGGACATTACGACCCGGGAAAACACTGTATTTCACGGAAGCATTTGCCTTAGCTGTTTGACTATTATAACTGACCATTCACAAGTGGTTGACCAATAATTATCTGACTGTTTGAGGCGAATCAAAATTTGGCGCCGCTGCCGGGGAGGTTGTGCGCTTATTTTAAACGATTTTGCGTATTTGTGATTCTGGATATACATCCATTGTATATTTACCATCTTTTATCCATATTTTTATAAAACAAAAATACAAAAATATTCACCTTTACACCCCTACCTATTTGATTCTTCATTTCTCATCCCCAAAACCCTTTGATTCTACTTTCTTCCACTTGTCCCATAATTAATTCTAATGGCATCTCTCGATGACGATTTCTTTAAACAAAGGGCCTGTAAAAGCAAAGTTGAGAAACTTGTGGCCTTGTCAAAGATATCGAGATGTCATGTTGATTATGATAGACCATTGATTCATATTCCCTCTCCAGTGAGGGAAATGGAACGAGAAACCGGGGTGACAAAGGACCTTGTACTTTCCTCTGACGATGGAGGTGCTAAATACGTCCAAACCACGGTTGTCCAAAAACCTGAGCTCACAAATGCTCCTAAACCTTCAAGAATCAATCCTGATCTTTCACGGTTTACGGTTAAAAGTTTGTCAAGCAAACGTACAGAGCTTAGGGTAGTGACTGAAAAGAACGACTTACCTGATCTTCACGTTTATCAAAAACAAAAACCCGAGACCATAACGGAAGTGGTGGAAATTCCTAGCTCTAAGAGCACACCACTTGTCCCACCTCCAGATTTTGTTCCTTGTGACGGTTGTGGTGAGCCGCTTTTCGGTTTTCCATGTCATTGGTGTACATGTAAACAATGTGGTAATGATATTCAAAACGGGAGTTGTTTGTTTTGTGGATCGAGTAATTCATTTGCTTATGATCCTAATCAAAACTCATTCAACGACTCCTCAAATTTTTCAAACTACCCATCACATTCATACGAGCAAGAATCATATTATCCAAATATCAATGATGCTTCGTATCAAAATACACCAAACCAGACTCAACAGTTTTACTGTTGTGAGTACTGTGGAGGTCCACATTTTAGCTCTGATTGTCAAACAAGGAATCTATTTCCTTGTAACAATTACGACTATTCGTTTCAAGACCCACCTCCACAATACCAAATGAACCAAGCAACTCCTCAAAACCAGCAAGACCCTTGTCTAGAGGTTCTTGAAAAACTTAAAAACATTAGGGAGGAGTTAGCTAATATGTCGCTTCGCCATGATCCAAGTTCTTCTTGTGTATATTGTGGGGGTCCTCATAATGATGATCAATGTCAACCTTCCGGTTTTGACACATCCACACCTCCACAATTTCCACTCATTCAAAATTCTCGTGATAAATCTATCGCAGAATTACTTGCTGAAGAACGAGATTCTGGGAAAAGCATGGAAGATTTAATTGCTGAGCAAAGAGTAGCCAAAATACGTGCCAATATTCGCTATGCTGCTTTTTATGAGGACGATGATGACAGTGATGATGATGATAACATTGTTATCATTCAAAAAGAATCATCAAGTTCATTAGTTGAGACTCCTTCCATGCATATACAGGGAGAAAAGAATATAACTGAATCACCAGCAGTAGAAATAATGGAACTTGTAGACTCCATTACTGCTAGTCCTTCTCAACTCCCTGAGTATGATGTTATCACACCCGAGGTTTCCACTCACTCTCTGAACATGGGGGACGAGCATCTTGACACTGTTCCTGCAAAGGAATCGGACGAATTCATAAAGTCTAGTGTTGAGAACCTTGTCCCAATCCCAAGTGAGTCACAGGGAATTCTTGATCATGTGTGTGATATTCCTTCCCCTCTTGTCCTTCCAAATGATCATATTGAGATGTTCTCTGATTCTGATGAGAACTATTCTTTATCTTGTGGAGACATAAGTTATGTGGGGGAATTACCTTCTGAGCTTGTCAACTCAGAAGAAGAGAATGAGGAAGAAATAATCCAAGACGAAGCTCTTCGTCTTACTTTACTAAATGCTAATCTTCTCATTTCTAGAATCGAGGCTTTTTATTAAAAGCCTATTTCATCTCCTATCCCCGTCATGGATAGTGAGCTTATGATCAGTGATTCTATTCCGGAATTGCAAACGTTCCATTTTGATCAAACAGAAGAGAAGATAAGTGGTATCACCACTTCTCATTCTTATAATTCTCTTCCCGTTTATGAATCATTTACTATTGAGGAGTTCCCCAATGAACTCACTCAATTCAATCCCGAATACGAATCATTCACCTTTGAGGAGTTCTCCTGTGAACTCACTCATATCATATCTCCTCCGGAGTATGATAATTTTTATTTTGATCTAGACATACCCATAATATGTCTTGATCAAACGAGCTTAAAAGAGGAGATTCATGAAACAATGAATTCTCCTATTGAAGATGAGGAGTTAATCATGATTTTCATCATGACTTTCTTTTCTTCATATATCCCGTGGCTTATCCTATTCTTCACTCTTTCGGGAGTGAAGACATTATCTTTGATCCCGGCATTCTCATTTCTAAATTATGAGCCGGTTACTTGTCTCATCGGTGTGGAACTTTCACGTGCTTCAAATGTTTATCCAAACATCTTGAATGAAAGACCGATTGAGATTGTCTCTTCCACTTACTTCCCCATAGATTTTTAAATTGCTTTTTCTCCAGGTCTGTTCAGGACTTCTTTATTACAGTTAACCGTTCACAAGCGGTTAGCTTGCGTGATAAACCTGACAGTTTGGGAGAAAAGGAATCAAATACGGGGTCGAGTCAAGTTAGTGACTCGGTAATCAAAAACATTAGCATGTATATAGGTTTTCACCCGTGTACCACCCTAGTGTGGGGGAGATGCCCCACATGTTGTATATATATATATATCCTCTAAAAAAAAAAAAAAAAAAAAAAAAAAAAAAAAAAAAAAAAAAAAGTACATATAGTGATAGCTTCTATTTAAGAAGTTTTATCTAAAAAAATAATTGTATGTATATACATCTTAAATAAAGGCTATGGAATATTTTCTTCTTACGTTCTAAGTTCGGTTTAACACCCGGTACTTTGAATATTGAGGACAATATTCAGTTCTAAGTGTGGGGGGAGATTCGTTATTCTAACGAATTTAAACACATGTTCCATCAAGAACCCCCATTTTAGCCAAAATTTTAAAATTTTTTCTCACTTAGAACGCAATAAATGGTATCAATCCTCCATGTCTAACCCACAACAGGATTGGCTAATCCAGGAGCAAACGGTTCTTGGTAAAGATAACTCAAACCCGTTTATGGCTTGCAATTTGCCAAAAAATTGTATGGTTCCTCAACTCCCCATTATCCTCAAAAGCTAATGAGTTGGCTAGCCCGCAAGATTATGGCTTGTGGTAAAGGCCGTGGAAAAACCATAATTGGTAATCAGCTCACCAAGATGTTGACTATTCCATCAAGAGTTGGCTAGTCCAGAAGCAAACGGCTTTTGGTAAAGACTAATCAAATCCGTTGACAGCTGGTGATTTGCTCAAAATCACACGGTTATCAGGTGTGCCACAGTTCTTACACCTGGCTACTCCAGAAGTGACGGCTTTTGGTAAAGAGATAAAATCCATTAATTTTTCATAAAAGATTGCTAGGGACTAGCAATAGTTTAGTGTGGGGGATTGATGAGTGTCTAAATACTCATCATTTTATACCAATCTGAACTGCCAAAACATACAAAAACACTCAAATATGCATCAAAATACTTAAAATATCTTAGAAGTGTGTTTTATATGTTTTAAATGCAAAATATGCAAAAACAGATGAAAAACGTACAAAGTTTGCATAATTGGCAGTTTCAGTCCCTCAAGTTTCATAAATTGGCAAAACTAGTCCCTGGTTATTCTAAAAACATGAAAAAGTCACCAAAGGTCCTTTTTAATCATAAAATTACATATTTAGTCCTTTGGTGCAAAGTTTCATAAAATTACAAGTTTAGTCCCTATACTTTGGAAATTGACAGAAATGGTCCCTGGGATGTAAAAACTTTGAGAAAAATTAATTTTGGTCCTTATACTAATAATCTTTTGCAGGAATGGTCCTTGTTGTGAAGTTTGGTGAATTTACATGATTGGTCCTTCAAGTTTGGTAAATTGACAAAAATAGTCCCCGGGTATTTAAAAGTGAAAATTATCAAAACATACCCGTATACTATTCATTATGGCAACTATAACCCTTGTGATAAAATTGGAAAAATGCCACAACCCCACCCTTAACTTTCACCAAATTACATTTTTGGTCCTTGTGATTTTCCAAGTAATAAACCAAAAGGATCTTAATATTTTAATAAAACCAAAACCAATCCATACCACAACCCAAGCCCATCCCCACTTTTCTGGCCCAACACAACTCCCAGCCCACACCTTTTAAATAAAACCTGCCGTTTGACTTGCGTTGACCCCGCCAAACCAGGGTCACTGTTCACCCTCCCTCACAAGCCAAAACCGCCCTCCACCTCCATGGTTTCACCACTCCACTTGACTTCTCCTTTTCCCACCTTATCTCCCCAGCTCACCACAATCAAACAAACACCATTTAAAGCCTTAAAACCCTCACCACGCATAACACTGACACCCTTGACCCTTTGGCGCCAAGAAACGATTTAAACGGCCATGATTACTCAGACCAATCCAATGGTCCTAAAGTGGTGGGAAAGGTCAAGTGGGTCCCACTTAACTCAGAAAGGGGCTTTAAAAGAGGAAAGAAGCCAGAAGGATGAAGTATTAGTTTAGGTTTAGTTAAATTAGAGTCGTATAGTGTAATTTTAGTCTCTCAGTGTAATTCTGAGCTTGTAAGCAATCAATTAAGTTGTTTCTATGTATCCTTAAACTTTTTAAGTAATCAATTTCAGTTTTCAAGTGCTCTCTCAGTTTATGCCATTTATTCTTAATTTCAAAATCACAAAAAGCTCATCTGTGTTGTTAGTTGTTGTTAAGTTAACTCATAAGCCCATATAAGCTCTGACAAAGCTTATTTAAGCTTTTAGAAGTTTTAAATTTCAGTTTAGAATAGAAAAAGCAAAAATACCAAAAATAATTAATAAAATATAAAGAAAATAAAAAATAGAGTGAAGAAAGAATTGAAGCTGAGCAAGTTGTGGTTCTGGATTGCTTTGGTATTAAAGCTTTGTGGAAAGCATATAAGTTTGGTTTCTGTCCTTGGTTCATGTTCTTTTAACCTACACAGTTGTAAGCTTAAATTCTTGTTTTTGTATTAAATTCCATACCACTGTATCAGTGCTTATCTTTAGCTTATTATGTTATTTTTCTGCTTATTGATAGTTTATAAGTATAATTCATCAGTTGTATCAGTAGTTATATAGCTTTTTCTTTATTTCTCTTTAAATCACTTAAAAAAACCAAAAATAGCCTTTTATAGCATAGCTTAATCTACTGCTTATTCATAGTTTAAAAGTTGTTAATTATAGTCAATATAAGTTAGTTAATCAATAATAATCAGATTCATAAGTTAGTTATTTGATTTGGTTCATTAAAACTCAAAACAGTTCACTATAGGGGTGTTTGGTTTTATTGATTACACACTGAGTTTGTTGGTTTTTGTGGTTAGGTTTGATTGATACATGATCCAGTATGCATAAGTTGTTCATTTGAATCAATATTTACCTAAGTCTTGTGTAGAAAGTCAAAAAAATCACTCACCTCACCTTAACAGTTAACTGTTAAAAGAATTAAGGTCCAAATCTCACCATATTATCACATAAGTTAGTTACCTAGCTCAATTTAGCCTAATCATAGCTTAATACATCTTATTTGATCAGTAAGATTGCTTAGAATCTCAATTTAGTCAAACTAACAAGTTTTCCTCAAAAGTCAATATTGCACTTATCAGATTTTTCCAAATATTGGGAGATTTGTTTAGAATTTAGGAAAGGGATCCAAGGTTTGAAATTTATTGTACTAACACTCTACCACCTTGTCTTTAATATCCAACAATCTTTATATTTTTAGGATTTTTAGTGTGGGCCCCAATCAACTCCAAACACAACTGCAGGGCAAGATCTTGCCCTGCTACAGCAGACCATAGCCAAACCTCCCACTTTGTGGTGGTTTTGTGACCAACCCAGTGGGCCCCACACCCTCTAAATAGTTTCTTTGAACCCCCCTCCTACCAGAGATTAAAGATTGACTCTTGGTTTGACCTGAGTCACTGTGGACCCCACCTAGAAATAGCCATATACTTTGTCCCATTTCTGTATTGAATTAAGGTTTTGGATTAGCTTATTGTGGCTTACCTGCTTTTCTACTGAGCTTATTTAACCAACTTAAGCTTTGACAAGTCCATCTATCTTATTAGAACCAGAAATATCCAAAGTGGGTCCCACATAAGCTCATTTGAGCTTATTTTCCATCTCAGTCAACCAAAGTCAACTATGGTAGCAATAAGCTTCCACAGTGCTTATTATTAAGCTATAAATTTATTGTTTTTGCAAAAGTTGCTTATTTTTATATATAATATAGCTTTGTAAAATAAAAATCCAGAAAAGACCATATAAAAATAAGTGATAGTTTCTATTTAATTTAATTTAATTTTAATTTTCATTTTTACATTTTTATTAAGTAAGTTGTGTTTTTATATTTTTATTAATTTCCTTATAAGTTAAAGTAATTTAAATAATTTTCTTAGATTTTTATATTGTCATTTGATATTTATTAGAATTAATAATAGTTTTATTAATAATTAAATAATAAGTAAGTTATAATTAGCATAATTAGTTTTTATATAGTAATACCTATATTTTATATTTTTCCTAGCTTTTATAAGTCATAATATAATTTTAGTAATTTTTCTAGAATTTTTACTGTTCATTTAATAGTTTTCATAATTTAAATAGTTTAATTAGATATTAATTAATAAATAGAATAATAATTAGTTAACTAGTTTAAAAATATATAAAATAAAGTTTTTATAATTTTTTAGGATTCCCATGATGGTTAATTAGATATATAAAATTTTTCATAATTTTCTAAGTTAGTTTAATATTATTTTTAATTTAAAATAGTTTAATTAATATAAATAGTTTTTAATTAATAGAAAATTCATAAAAAGACAAAAAGATTTATTTTTATTTTTTATACTTTCTTCAAGTTCTATTTTAAGTTTAGAAAATATTTTTATAAATTTTTAGTTTAATTTGTAGTATTAATCATTTTTAGTTTTTATTTAAGTTAGTTTTAATTAAATAGTTAAATACTCCCTCCGTCTCAAATTTATTGTCATGAGTGAGAAATCACAAAGTTTAATAAAAGTGGGGACACTTTAATTTTCAGCCACTAAAATAGAATATTCCTCCACTTGATTCTCTAGTTTTTACTTAATAAGGAAAGTGGACAATTATTTTGAGACATCCTAAAATGGAAATATGGACAATAAATTTGAGACGGGGGTAGTAGTTTTTATTTAAATAATTAATAATAAATAATATAATAATCTAAAAAAATAGTTTTATTTTTAGTTTAATTTTATTTCAAGTTTAAGTTTATAGAATTTTCATTTTTAACCCTTGTAGTTTATTTTTCTTAAAACTCACCTTTTTCTCAGTACGCAGTCGCGTCTGATTTTTAAATTGGTGTACGTTTTAAACGTTTTAGATACCTAGCTTTTACATAATCATTCTAATAGTTATTTTAAGTTATAAACCCTAGTCTAATCACACACACACACACACTTCTATACCATTCCCTGTTCAGATTCACTCGATCACAGATTCGTTTATAATAAAACATCGCACACCTCGTTGGGACATTACGACCCGGGAAAACACTGTATTTCACGGAAGCATTTGCCTTAGCTGTTTGACTATTATAACTGACCATTCACAAGTGGTTGACCAATAATTATCTGACTGTTTGAGGCGAATCAATGGGCGGAATTAGTTGCTAGTCAACTAACCCAATAACTAAGATGCAATCAAAATAAAATGACAGAAATGAAAATAAAGCTGATTAAACTAATGTGGAGTGAACAATATATGGGAGAATTGTGTTTACTTAGATTTCACTACTCCCTAGATATCTTTTACAGGTTAATTACTTGTTACAGTTGCGTGGATGACGGGTTGTATTCCTTAATACCATTCATGGGGTGGCGTACTTACTTCCCCAATCCTATAAGCTCCTACTTCACTCCTATGTCGAGCCGGCTAAGAAGCTCCTAACATGGGATCACTAGAATTCGCTCATGCATTAAATACAACCAATAAAACCTAGTACACATCGGTTCATGTTTCTTAAGACGTTCAAGCAAGTTACACAATAGAGATCTGCCAGTTTTCTTAAGCCTAACATTGAAATCATTCATCCATTACAACTATAAACAAGCAATCAACCTATAATCAACATCTAGGTTTCATTACATCTAAGCAAACACACAAAAGATCTAGCCTAGCATGTTAAAATCAAGACAAGCATAAGATATATTCAAACAACACATAGACATATTGAATGAATTGAAAGGAGACTTATCTCAATTGAACATGAAAGGTTTCAAGGGGTGAAAACCCTTGAAAATACTGTTACAAACGACCTAGGGTTTGTTAGGTTCGGCCCTAGAATTCTCCACACAAGTTCCTCTTTTAATGAATGAAAAATAGAAAAGTATTTATAGATTTTCTGAGGTGACGGCGTCAAGAGGAAAAATCTGACGCCGTCATCTCGCCGCCAATAGAGTTCTCGGACTGCCTAGATCCAAAGTTGACGCCGTCATGTGTAATCTTACTTCAGGCCGTCACCAAATTTTACTCTTGACGCCCTTGGCTTGACGCCGTCATATCTGTACTGGACCGTCACCAACTTGTGCTCTTGACGCCGTCAGAAAATCCTTCTTGACGCCGTCCGGTACTGTTCACAGCAAGGAAAATTAAGACTTTGCCGTTTTCTTTACTTTTATGCTCCAAAAACGTCCAGAATGCTTCCTTTTCCATAATTCACTCCCAAAGTACCTAAAATCACAAAAGGAACGATTTAGGGCAATATTTGATCAAATAAATTCAATTCCGGGCTTAAATGACCCACTAAAAACGGTTCATTTTTCGCCTCACCAAAACACACTTTGATACGATTATGGGACAAAAGCATATAAAAATAACCGAAAAACATACGAATAACACCACTAAAAACATGCACAATTTGAGCGTTATCAAATCCCCCACACTTGAACTTTGCTTGCCCTCAAGCAAATCTAGAAATAAAATATCATCCACATGGTACTTCAAAGATGTTTTGGAAAAATGTGATGCAAATCTTCCAAGTACAAGTACAAGTTAGATTCATCATTTTGAGCTTAGATGGTTGAAACATTGAGATGTTTGACAATACCCAAATGATTTTCTTGCTAGATAAACATTACTAATCACCTCACGAAAAAGGAATAAGATATAATTCACTCTAAACACTCATTTTTTGGTGAAGTATAAGAGAAATCACACTCATTGCTCAGTCATGATTTAAATATTATCATAGGCTTGTACAAGAAACATAACTACACCGTCAAGGCGTAAGCACCAAGTATTCATATCAAAGAGGGCTTTTATTCGAGTTTAAGGCTAAAAAGGGATAATAAGGACTTTCGTTCAATCATCTTATGTAAAACAAAATAGATCGCTGGCGCGAATTCTTGTATCAACACAATGGATGGTCACTAAGGATATCCTTAGATTGCTGGCGCATTGTTATTTCCTCAAGAAATCGGATGGTCACTGTATGTCATACACTTGATAATTTCACTTGAGTCAAGGGTAGGAATAAGACATGGGATAAATTTATAGAGTGTAAATGATAAAGAATATACAAAATAGTCAAAGTCTACTAACCGAATGTTGCTAGCTATCTTGAACCACTATCATGTACTCTTAGAACTACATTCTTGAGCGAACAATACTTAACACTATAGCTCATTGGCTATTTTATTCAATATATACATTTTTTTTAACATAAACATACTTGTCACCATTCTTCTTTGATGACTTATTCTCAACTTTGCTTTGATCACTTCTTCAGGAATTACTACTTTCTTCATACTTCATAATTTCCCACATAACCTCCAACTTGTCATATAGCTAGCAACCAACTAAGACTTGACCAAGGGTAAGGCTAGGCTAAAAAGTGTAAAATCTTTTTGTATTTTTTTTCTGGATTTAATCAAAAGAAAAGATAGGCTCAGAAGGTATCACTAGGGGTATCTAGCATTAAAAATGAACGCTAACAAAAAGGTTATGTTGGTGGTTAACTAGTCAATGAAACTAGCTAAAAATTAAAATGGAAGGCTATTTGGGTTAGATCCTAAAATTGCCTCTTATCACATATGCATACTTGTATCACAAGAAATTTGATCTCACAACGGTCTCGAAATGATTTACCAGTACAAACTCTAGAATAAATAAAATCACCGGCACACTCATAACAAAAGATTTAAACATCAAATAGTGTATGCTATATAAGAAATAGGCTCAAATCCTCACAATTTAGTGGAGAGGGTTACAATATGTGCTAGCTAATGTTATCGATCCCAGAATGGATTGCAATATAAATCGGGACACATCACAAATTTCAAAAGTTACCATTTTTACCAGTGGATGGATCCAGTTATTCTAATATATTATCCTAAAAGCGTGAAAACAACTGGATCACAAGGGCAGCAAAATTTAAAATTAAGCTAAAAATTTACAGAATATTCTTATTTACCTATTCACCCCCCCCCCCCCCACACTTAAGTTAAGCATTGTCCTCAATGTGATAAATGAACTTCAAAGTATGAAAATAGGGAAATAAGAAAATGAACCGTATTTTCCTTTTTGATTCTTTGTTCCAAGTGTCCAAGTTTTCTTCATCATTTCTTGTATCAATCTTAAAACAAACAAACACAAGACTATATGTTTTATTAGAATTAGTGAAACACCCCCACACTTAAGTTCAACCAAGTGGTTAAAACTTTGGGGTATAATCACTGAAAATAAACTAAGAATTAAAAATAAAATAAGAAACACACGGGTTGCCTCCCGAGAAGCGCTTGTTTTATTTACGAGTTATCAGCCTGACTCAAACTTCGCAAGAACTACGTTGATGCGGTTTGGGATTTCCTCTTCGGATATTTTGGTATGAACAATACGTTTTCTACCACAATTCCTTCTCCAATTTCGTCTATATCTTCCAATACGACTTTTTCCCATGCTCTAGGAAGAGCATCATAGATAAAACCTTTTTCATGATCCCATGGTATATTTTCCATATGAGGTGCCATGAATGTGATAACTTCGTATTCAGATTCGGGTGGATATTCAATAGAAATTTTGCTCATTTGCTCCTTATCATAATACAACTTAACGCGGTGACCATTAACAATGAAACTTCCACCAAGCTTGTCATAGAGTTCGGCATATCCAGATGGAAATCCATGTTTCACTATATAGGGTCCCATCCATTTGGGTTTGAGCTTAGGAGCTTTGAACTTGTATTTCATATTAAAAAACAGAACTTTATCTCCAGCTTTGAATTCTTTTCTGATTCTAAGCTTTCGGTCATGATAAGCTTTGGTTCTAGCTTTGTATAGCTTGGAATTTTTGTAGGCTTAGAGCCTCAATTCATCGAGTTCATGCAATTGCAAGAATCTTTTCTCTCCAGGTATTTTCAGATCGGGGTTACAATTTCGTAATGCCCAATAAGCACGATGTTCGATTTCGAACGGCAAATGACACATTTTTCCATACAAGAGTCTGTATGGTGTTGTTCCAATTTGAGTTTTATAAGCCGTACGAAAGGCCCATAGAGCGTCATCGAATTTCCTCGACCAAACAGAAGGATTGTCTTTAACCGTTTTTTCGAGTATTCTTTTTAATGTTCTATTAGTATTTTCAACTTGTCCATTGGTTTGTGGATGATATGCTGTAGCAAAACGATGATGAACTCCATATCGTTTCATGATTTTCTCTATTTGTTTATTACAGAGATAGGTTCCTCTATCACTTATAAAAGCTTTAGGGATTCCATAGCGAGCAAAAAGCTTTTTGAGAAAATTGACAACAACTCGTGCATCGTTAGTGGGTAAGGCTTCAGCTTCAGCCCATTTGGAAACATAATCGATTGCAACGAGAATATATTCGTATTTGTGGGATTTAGGAAATGGTACCATAAAATAGATTCCCCAAATATCGAATATTTCGCAGACTTGAATGCTCTTTTGAGGCATTTCATCTCTACGAGAAAGACTACCGGATTTTTGGCACGCATCGCAGTTTTGAACAAGAGTATGAGCTTTGATGAGGCGAAAAGTGAACCGCTTTTAAGGGGTCATTTAAGCCCGAATTCGAATTTATTTGATCAAATATTGCCCTAAATCGTTCCTTTTATCATTTTAGGTACTTTTGGAGAGAAATCTGGAAAATGAAGCATTTTGGACGTTTTTGAAGCATAAAAGTGAAGAAAACGGCAAAGTCTCTATTTTCCTTGCTAGGAACAGTACCTGACGGCGTCACAACTAGGGGTGGAAATGAGCCGAGCCGCTCGTGAAAAGCTCGGGATCGGATCGGTAAAAAGCTCGAACGAGCCGAGCCTAAACGAGCTCGAGCCCAAGCTCGAGCCTAAGTTACAGCTCGTTTATTAATCGAGCTCGAGCCCGAGCTTTATATACAAAGCTCGTTTGAGCTCGCGAGCCTAAATGAAATTATGATATTTTAAATATTAAATATATATGTACGAGCTGAGCTCGAGCTTATTAACGAGCTCAATAAAGAAATATTACGAGCCGAGCTCGAGCTCGAGCCAAGCTTTAAATTTTTATGGTTAAATCGTATAAACGAGCCGAGCTCGAGCCGAGCCCGAGCCTATATAATATACAACGAGCCGAGCTCGAGCTTAATATTTAAAGCTCGAAACGAGCCGAGCTCGAGCTCGAGCCTTTTAAAACTTAAACGAGCCGAGTGATTCGCCTCAAACGGTCAGATAATTATTGATCAGCCACTTGTGAATGGCCAACTGTAATAGTCAAACAGCTGAGGCAAATGCTTCCGAGGAATATAGTATTTTCCCGGGTCGTAAGTCCCAACGAGGTGTGCGATGTGATATTATAAACGAATTTGTGATCAGTGAATGTGAACAGGAAAGGTATACAAGTGTGTGTGTGTGATTAACTAGGGTTTTATAACTTAAAATAACTATTAAAACGATTACGTAAAACCTAGATATCTAAAACGTTAAAACGTTCACCAATTTAAAATCAGACGCGACTGCGTACTGAGAAAAAGGTGAGTTTTAAGGAAAAATAAACTACAAGGGTTAAAATTGAAAATTCTATAAACTTAAACTTAAAATAAAATTTAATTAAAAATAAAACTATTTTTTAGACTATTTTATTATTTATTATTAATTATTTAATTAAAAACTAATTAACTATTTAATTAAAACTAATTTAAATAAAAACTAAAAATGATTAACACTACAAATTAAACTAAAAATTTATAAAAATATTTTCTAAACTTAAAATAGAACTTGAAGAAAGTATAAAAAAATAAAAATAAATATTTTTGTCTTTTTATGAATTTTCTATTAATTAAAAACAATTTATATTAATTATACTAATTAAACTATTTTAAATTACAAATAATATTAAACTAACTTAGAAATTATGAAAAAATTTATATATCTAATTAACCATCATGGGAATCCTAAAAAAAATTATAAAAACTTTATTTTATGTATTTTTAATTTAATCTACTAATTATTATTCTATTTATTAATTAATATCTAATTAAACTATTTAAATTATGAAAACTATTAAATGAACAATAAAAATTCTAGAAAAATTACTAAAACTATATTATGACTTATAAAAGCTAGGAAAAATATAAAATATAGGTGTTACTATATAAAAATTAATTATGCTATTTATAACTTAATTATTAATTAATTACTAATAAAACTATTATTAATTCTAATTAATACCAAATGACAATATAAAAATCTAATAAAATTATTTAAATTACTTTAACCTATAAGGAAATTAATAAAAATATAAAAACACAGATTACTTAATAAAAATATAAAAATGAAAATTAAAATTAAATTGTATTAAATAGAAACTATCACTTATTTTTATATTGTTTTTCTTGGATTTTTCTTTTACAAAACTATGTTATACTTAAAATTAACTAACTTTTGTAAAAAAAAAAATTTAGAACTTATTAATAAGCTAGATATAAGCTAATGACCCTAACAGTTGACCAAAGTTGACCAACTAAGCTATTAAGCTCACCTGAGCTTGTGTGGGACCCACTATGACTAATTCAGATCTAAATAAGTTTAGGAAACTTGTTTAAGCCATAAAATGCTAATTAGATACACTGGATAAGCCAATAAGCTCAAATAAGCTTATGCTTATTTGTTTTCTGAGACAGATTATGGGACAGAGTTTATGGGCTTATTTAGGTGGGGTCCACAGGGTGTTAGGTCAAACTAGTGGTCAATTTAAGTTCCTTGGTAGGAGGGGGGTTCAAAGGTACTAAGGTGGAGGTGTGGGGCCCACTGAGGTGGTCACAAACCACCACCAAAGGTGGTGGTGTGACTGAGATCTGATGGAGCAGGGCAATACCTTGCCCTGCAGGTTACTTGGGAGGTCTGGTGGGGCCCACAAAAAATTCACAAAATTATAAAAACTATGAGACCTTGAAGTTGAAGTGGTATATTATAACTAGAAACAAGTTTCAAGTCAAGAAACCTTATACAAAATTCAAATCAAATCCCTCAATATTTGGAAAAAACTGAGGTCGACCAATTTGACTTTTCACTAAAAACTTGGTTGTTGACTTTGGTGAACTTTTAATGGCTACTACTGATCAAACTTGCTATAATAAGCTATAAGTTAACTAAATAAAGCTGCAACATTCACTTATACATAGATATGATGAACTTGTGGTGTCAAAATTCTCAACAGATGACTGTGGGGGTGATTACAAGGGAAAATTGACTTTTGATGAGAAAACTACCAAGGTGATGTTCAAAATATACTTATGTGAACCTAATGACAGTGAAACATTACACCCTATCTCCTAATGTCACCCATATATTACTACTACTACTTGTTCCAAACACCCCCTCAGTGGACTGATTTGTTATTTAATGAACCAAATGGAACAAATAACCTATTAATCTGATTTCTAAGTATACACTAATCACAGTTAAACTTATAAAAGCAGAATTTAACAACCAAATACAACTATAAATAAAAATCACAAGATAATAATAAGAAACTAAATTGGAGCTTACCAATTGATTTTCAAACTGAGCTTATGAACCAGGGGATCCAAAACCATCACCTACACCTCCCTTGAGGTACTATACCAGAAACCATCCAATTTCCATCAAGCTCCAGCTTCTCCTTCCAATTATACTAATTTTTTTATTTTCTTAATATTTAATTTGATTTTTTAAGTATTTTTGTTTTATGAACTAAACAGAAAAATGAGGTGTATAAAAGCTTAAATAAGCTTTGTCAAGGCTTATATGAGCTTATGAACTCAATAACAATCACAAATAACAACAAACAACAACTTTGAGATTTTGAGAATTTGAGAAATTACACAATCTGAGAAACAGAATTAAACTTGAATTAAACATGAATAAAAGATCAAAGTACATTAAATTAACTGAGCACAAGCTTTTTTAATTGAAAATACAACTGAAAATGTAAATTACAATTCCTACGACCTAATTAAACTAAACCTAATCTAATGCTCTTTCTCTTCAGCCTTTCTTCCCTTTTGTAGATACTTTCTGAGCTTGTGGGACCCACTGGGGTATTTCCCACCATTTTGTAGCCATTGATAAGGTTCCAATCATCTCAGCCGTTTAAATCATTCCTTGGCGCCAAAGTCTCCACAGGGAAACGTGGAGGGTTTTACGCGTATTAATGGGGTAGGGTGAGGTGTGGGGGTAGTTTTAGACAGCTGGGGTGAGAGGTGGCAGCAAGTGGTGGTGAAACCACTGAGGTGGAGGTGGTTTGGGTGATGCAGTTGTGAGGGAGGGAGAGGAACAGTGATGGTGGTTTTTTTTTGCCCGGTTTTTATTTTAAAAAGGGTGTGGGCCGGTTGGTTTTGGGCTTGGGTAATAAAAGTGGGATGGGCTTGGTTTTGGTTTAATATATTACATAGGTCCGGTTGGTTTATTTTATGCACAAGGACCAAAGTTGTAATTTGGATAAAGTTTAGGGGCTGTTTGTGGCATTATCCAAAGTTTATCATAAGGACTTAATTTGCCATATATGAATAGTACACGGGTAGGTTTTGATAATTTTCACTTTTAAAATACCCGGGGACTATATTTGCCAATTCACCAAACTTCAGGGACCAATCATGTAAATTCACCAAACTTTTCACATAAGGACCAAACCTGCAAAAGATTATTAGTATAAGGATCAAAATTTGAATTTCTCAAAGTTTTTAACATCCCAGGGACCATTTATGTCAATTTCCAAAGTTGAGGGACTAAACTTGTAATTTTGTGAAACTTTGCACCAAAGGACTAAATATGTAACTTTATGATTAAAAAGGACCTTTGATGACATTTTCATGTTTTTAGAATTACCAGGGACTAGTTTTGACAATATTTGAAACTTGAGGGACTGAAACTGCCAATTATGCAAACTTTGTACGTTTTTCATCTGTTTTTGCATATTTTGCATTTGAAACATATAAAACACACCTTTAAGATATTTTAAGTATTTTGATATGTATTTGAGTGTTTTTGTATGTTTTGGCAGTTCAGATTAGTATAAAATGATGAGTATTTAGACACTCATCAATCCCCCACACTAAACTATTGCTAGTCCCTAGCAATCTATTGAGAAAAACTTAATGGATTTGAAAAACTCTTTACCAAAAGCCATCACTTCTGGAGTAGCCAGATGTAAGAACTGTGGCACACCTGATAACCGTGTGATTTTGAGCAAATCACCAGCTGTCAACGGATTTGATTAGTCTTTACCAAAAGCCGTTTGCTTCTGGACTAGCCAACTCTTGATGGAATAGTCAACATCTTGGTGAGCTGATTACCAATTATGGTTTTTCCACAGCCTTTACCACAAGCCATAATCTTGCGGGCTAGCCAACTCATTAGCTTTTGAGGATAATGGGGAGTTGAGGAACCATACAATTTTTGGCAAATTGCAAGCCATAAACGGGTTTGAGTTATCTTTACCAAGAACCGTTTGCTCCTAGATTAGCCAATCCTGTTGTGGGTTAGACATGGAGGATTGATACCATTTATTGCGTTCTAAGTGAGAAAAAATTTTAAAATTTTGGCTAAAATGGGGGTTCTTGATGGAACATGTGTTTAAATTCGTTAGAATAACGAATCTCCCCCCACACTTAGAACTGAATATTGTCCTCAATATTCAAAGCACCGGGTGTTAAACCGAACTTAGAACGTAAAAGGAAAACATTCTATAGCCTTTATTTAAAATGTATATACATACAATTATTTTTTTTAGATAAAACTTCTTAAATAGAAGCTATCACTATATGTACATTTTTTTTTTTTTTTTTTTTTTTTTTTTTTTTTTTTTTTTTTTTAAGATAGTAACATGTGGGGCATCTCCCCCACACTAGGGTGGTACACGGGTGAAAACCTATATACATGCTAATGTTTTTGATTACCGAGTCACTAGCTTGACTCGACCCCGAATTTATTTGTCCATGGGGAAACAAGTGGAAGAGACAATCTCAATCGGACTTTCATTCAAGATGTTTGGATAAACATTTGAAGCACGTGAAAGTTCCACACCGATGAGATAAGTAGACACCCGGCTCATAATTTATAAATGAGAATGCCGGGATCAAAGATAATGTCTTCACTCCCAAAAGAGTGAAGAACAGGATAGGGAACAGAATATATGAAGAAAAGAAAGAAGGTCATGATGAAAATCATGATTAACTCCTCATCCTCAATAGGAGAATTCATTGTTTCATGAGTCTCCTCATTTAAGCTCGGTTGATCAAGACATATTATGGGTATGTCTAGATCAAAATAGAAACTATCATACTCCGGTGGAGATATGATATGAGTGAGTTCAAAGGAGAACTCCTCGTAAAGAGAATCATTCACAAGATGTAAATCTGTGAATTCTTGTTCCGCTGTGAACTCATGACAATCCTCATTCTGAATATCATAGAGTGGATTATCAGAAATGAAAGTGAATTCGGATTCGAATTCATATAGAGGATTGGTGAGAGTAGTCTTGACTAGTTCGGGAACAAAGTGATTATCATTCTCTTCTTCTGAGTTGACAAGCTCAGAAGGTAATTCCTCCACATAACTGATGTCTCCAGAAGATAAAGAATTTTCATCAGTATGTGAAGTACTAAGCTCGATGTTGGGATTATTGTTTAAAAGATTTTCAGTTTCTCCCATATCGGCTTCAAAATCAAGAATATCATCATTACTTCCAGATAGAAGCGGAATGATGTGAGTGAGTTCCTCTGTGAAATCCTCAAGAAGAGGATCAACATCAGAATGAGGCAGTGATGCCTCAACATACTCAATGTCTCCATAAGATATATAATCATTACTGGAATTAGAGACATTCTCAATTTGATCATTTGGATTATCAGGGGAGGTAGGAATATCACACATATGATCAAGAGTTCCCTGTGACTCTCTTGGGATTGAGACAAGGTTCTCAACACTAGACTTTATGAATTCGTCCGATTCCCTTGCGAGAATTGTGTCAAGATGCTCGTCCCCCATGCTCAGAGAGTGAGTGGGAACCTCGTGTGTGATAACATCATACTCAGGGAGATGAGAAGGACTAGCAGTAATGGAATCTACAAGTTCCATTATTTCTACTGCTGGTGATTCAGTTATATTCTTTTCTCCCTGTATATGCATGGAAGGAGTCTCAACTGATGAACTTGATGAGGTATCATCACTTTCATCATCTTCATCGAGAAGAGCAGCATTTTGAAATTTAGTACGTGTTATAGCTGCTTGTTCTAAGACTAGTAATTCTTCCATGCTTCTTTCGTCTCTAGCAGCATGTTTTTCAGCAAGTAATTCCGTGATAGATTTATCACGAGAATATTGAGTGAGTGGAAACCGTGGGGGTGTGAATGTGTCAAAACCGGATGTATTAGAACTAGAACAATGTTCAGGTTTATAATACGGTTGACATTTAAAATCATCATGAGGACCCCCACAATATACACAAGAAGAACTTGGTGCATTGTGAAACGACATATTAGCTAACTCCTCCTTAATGTTTTTAAGTTTCTCAAGAACCTCTAGACAAGGATCTTGTTGGTTTTGAGGAGTTGCTTGGTTCATTTGGTACTGTGGAGGTGGGTCTTGAAACGAATAGTCGTAATTGTTACAAGGAAATGGATTCCTTGTTTGACAATCAGAGCTAAAGTGTGGACCTCCACAGTACTCACAACAGTAAAACTGTTGAGTCTGACTTGGTGTATTTTGATACGAAGCATCATTGATATTTGGATAATATGATTCTTGCTCGTATGAATGTGATGGGTAGTTGAAAAAATTGGAGGAGTCGTTGAATGAGTTTTGATTAGGATCATAAGCAAATGAATTACTCGATCCGCAAAACAAACAACTCCCGTTTTGAATATCATTACCACATTGTTCACATGTACACCAATGACATGGAAAACCGAAAAGTGGCTCACCACAACCGACACAAGGAACAAAATCTGGAGGTGGGACAAGTGGTGTGCTCTGAGAGCTAGCAATTTCCACCACTTCCGTTATGGTCTCGGGTTTTGGTTCTTGATAAACGTGAAGGTTGGTTAAGTCGTTCTTTTCAGTAATTGCCCTAAGCTCGGTACGTTTGCTTGACAAACTTTTAACCGTAAACCGTGAAAGATCAGGATTGATTTTTGAAGGTTTAGGAGCATTTGTGAGCTCAGGTTTTTGGACAACCGTGGTTTGGACGTATTTAGCACCTCCATCATCAGAGGAAAGTACAAGGTCCTTTGTCACCTCGGTTTCTCGTTCCATTTCCCTCACTGGAGAGGGAATATGAATCAATGGTCTATCATAATCAACATGACATCTCGATATCTTGGACAAGGCCACAAGTTTCTCAACTTTGCTTTTACAGGCCCTTTGTTTAAAGAAATCGTCATCGAGAGATGCCATTAGAATTAATTATGAGATGAGTGGAAGAATGTAGAATCAAAAGGTTTTGGGGATGAGAAATGAAGAATCAAATAGGTAAGGGTGTAAAGGTGAATATTTTTGGGTTTTGTTTTATAGAAATATGGATAAAAGATGGTAAATATACAATGGATGTGTATTCAGGTTTACTAATACGCAAAATCGTTTAGAATAAGCGCACAACCTCCCCGGCAGCGGCGCCAAATTTTGATTCGCCTCAAACGGTCAGATAATTATTGATCAGCCACTTGTGAATGGCCAACTGTAATAGTCAAACAGCTGAGGCAAATGCTTCCGAGGAATACAGTATTTTCCCGGGTCGTAAGTCCCAACGAGGTGTGCGATGTGATATTATAAACGAATTTGTGATCAGTGAATGTGAACAGGAAAGGTATACAAGTGTGTGTGTGTGTGATTAACTAGGGTTTTATAACTTAAAATAACTATTAAAACGATTACGTAAAACCTAGATATCTAAAACGTTAAAACGTTCACCAATTTAAAATCAGACGCGACTGCGTACTGAGAAAAAGGTGAGTTTTAAGGAAAAATAAACTACAAGGGTTAAAATTGAAAATTCTATAAACTTAAACTTAAAATAAAATTTAATTAAAAATAAAACTATTTTTTAGACTATTTTATTATTTATTATTAATTATTTAATTAAAAACTAATTAACTATTTAATTAAAACTAATTTAAATAAAAACTAAAAATGATTAACACTACAAATTAAACTAAAAATTTATAAAAATATTTTCTAAACTTAAAATAGAACTTGAAGAAAGTATAAAAAAATAAAAATAAATATTTTTGTCTTTTTATGAATTTTCTATTAATTAAAAACAATTTATATTAATTATACTAATTAAACTATTTTAAATTACAAATAATATTAAACTAACTTAGAAATTATGAAAAAATTTATATATCTAATTAACCATCATGGGAATCCTAAAAAAAATTATAAAAACTTTATTTTATGTATTTTTAATTTAATCTACTAATTATTATTCTATTTATTAATTAATATCTAATTAAACTATTTAAATTATGAAAACTATTAAATGAACAATAAAAATTCTAGAAAAATTACTAAAACTATATTATGACTTATAAAAGCTAGGAAAAATATAAAATATAGGTGTTACTATATAAAAATTAATTATGCTATTTATAACTTAATTATTAATTAATTACTAATAAAACTATTATTAATTCTAATTAATACCAAATGACAATATAAAAATCTAATAAAATTATTTAAATTACTTTAACCTATAAGGAAATTAATAAAAATATAAAAACACAGATTACTTAATAAAAATATAAAAATGAAAATTAAAATTAAATTGTATTAAATAGAAACTATCACTTATTTTTATATTGTTTTTCTTGGATTTTTCTTTTACAAAACTATGTTATACTTAAAATTAACTAACTTTTGTAAAAAAAATAATTTTAGAACTTATTAATAAGCTAGATATAAGCTAATGACCCTAACAGTTGACCAAAGTTGACCAACTAAGCTATTAAGCTCACCTGAGCTTGTGTGGGACCCACTATGACTAATTCAGATCTAAATAAGTTTAGGAAACTTGTTTAAGCCATAAAATGCTAATTAGATACACTGGATAAGCCAATAAGCTCAAATAAGCTTATGCTTATTTGTTTTCTGAGACAGATTATGGGACAGAGTTTATGGGCTTATTTAGGTGGGGTCCACAGGGTGTTAGGTCAAACTAGTGGTCAATTTAAGTTCCTTGGTAGGAGGGGGGTTCAAAGGTACTAAGGTGGAGGTGTGGGGCCCACTGAGGTGGTCACAAACCACCACCAAAGGTGGTGGTGTGACTGAGATCTGATGGAGCAGGGCAATACCTTGCCCTGCAGGTTACTTGGGAGGTCTGGTGGGGCCCACAAAAAATTCACAAAATTATAAAAACTATGAGACCTTGAAGTTGAAGTGGTATATTATAACTAGAAACAAGTTTCAAGTCAAGAAACCTTATACAAAATTCAAATCAAATCCCTCAATATTTGGAAAAAACTGAGGTCGACCAATTTGACTTTTCACTAAAAACTTGGTTGTTGACTTTGGTGAACTTTTAATGGCTACTACTGATCAAACTTGCTATAATAAGCTATAAGTTAACTAAATAAAGCTGCAACATTCACTTATACATAGATATGATGAACTTGTGGTGTCAAAACTCTCAACAGATGACTGTGGGGGTGATTACAAGGGAAAATTGACTTTTGATGAGAAAACTACCAAGGTGATGTTCAAAATATACTTATGTGAACCTAATGACAGTGAAACATTACACCCTATCTCCTAATGTCACCCATATATTACTACTACTACTTGTTCCAAACACCTCCTCAGTGGACTGATTTGTTATTTAATGAACCAAATGGAACAAATAACCTATTAATCTGATTTCTAAGTATACACTAATCACAGTTAAACTTATAAAAGCAGAATTTAACAACCAAATACAACTATAAATAAAAATCACAAGATAATAATAAGAAACTAAATTGGAGCTTACCAATTGATTTTCAAACTGAGCTTATGAACCAGGGGATCCAAAACCATCACCTACACCTCCCTTGAGGTACTATACCAGAAACCATCCAATTTCCATCAAGCTCCAGCTTCTCCTTCCAATTATACTAATTTTTTTATTTTCTTAATATTTAATTTGATTTTTTAAATATTTTTGTTTTATGAACTAAACAGAAAAATGAGGTGTATAAAAGCTTAAATAAGCTTTGTCAAGGCTTATATGAGCTTATGAACTCAATAACAATCACAAATAACAACAAACAACAACTTTGAGATTTTGAGAATTTGAGAAATTACACAATCTGAGAAACAGAATTAAACTTGAATTAAACATGAATAAAAGATCAAAGTACATTAAATTAACTGAGCACAAGCTTTTTTAATTGAAAATACAACTGAAAATGTAAATTACAATTCCTACGACCTAATTAAACTAAACCTAATCTAATGCTCTTTCTCTTCAGCCTTTCTTCCCTTTTGTAGATACTTTCTGAGCTTGTGGGACCCACTGGGGTATTTCCCACCATTTTGTAGCCATTGATAAGGTTCCAATCATCTCAGCCGTTTAAATCATTCCTTGGCGCCAAAGTCTCCACAGGGAAACGTGGAGGGTTTTACGCGTATTAATGGGGTAGGGTGAGGTGTGGGGGTAGTTTTAGACAGCTGGGGTGAGAGGTGGCAGCAAGTGGTGGTGAAACCACTGAGGTGGAGGTGGTTTGGGTGATGCAGTTGTGAGGGAGGGAGAGGAACAGTGATGGTGGTTTTTTTTTGCCCGGTTTTTATTTTAAAAAGGGTGTGGGCCGGTTGGTTTTGGGCTTGGGTAATAAAAGTGGGATGGGCTTGGTTTTGGTTTAATATATTACATAGGTCCGGTTGGTTTATTTTATGCACAAGGACCAAAGTTGTAATTTGGATAAAGTTTAGGGGCTGTTTGTGGCATTATCCAAAGTTTATCATAAGGACTTAATTTGCCATATATGAATAGTACACGGGTAGGTTTTGATAATTTTCACTTTTAAAATACCCGGGGACTATATTTGCCAATTCACCAAACTTCAGGGACCAATCATGTAAATTCACCAAACTTTTCACATAAGGACCAAACCTGCAAAAGATTATTAGTATAAGGATCAAAATTTGAATTTCTCAAAGTTTTTAACATCCCAGGGACCATTTATGTCAATTTCCAAAGTTGAGGGACTAAACTTGTAATTTTGTGAAACTTTGCACCAAAGGACTAAATATGTAACTTTATGATTAAAAAGGACCTTTGATGACATTTTCATGTTTTTAGAATTACCAGGGACTAGTTTTGACAATATTTGAAACTTGAGGGACTGAAACTGCCAATTATGCAAACTTTGTACGTTTTTCATCTGTTTTTGCATATTTTGCATTTGAAACATATAAAACACACCTTTAAGATATTTTAAGTATTTTGATATGTATTTGAGTGTTTTTGTATGTTTTGGCAGTTCAGATTAGTATAAAATGATGAGTATTTAGACACTCATCACCGAGCTCGAGCTCTGACAGGCTCGGGCTTGGCTCGGCTCGTTTCCACCCCTAGTCACAACTTCCTTAATGACGGCATCAAGTGTCACAAAGGGGGTGGATGTGGAAGATATCCGTGACGATCCAGTGAGTTTTTGGGCATAGGAGATGACGGCGTCACCCAAGGCCGTCATGGTCCAAGTATTGGTGACGGCCCAGAACAATTTTACACATGACGGCGTCACAAGCAGATCTAGGCAATACGATTTCATTATGGCGGCGAGTTAACGGCGTCACAAATTTCTTCTTGACGCCGTCACCCTGTAAAATCTATATATAGTTTTCCGAATTTTATTCATTAGTGTGCAACTTTGAGGGAAAAACCCTAAGTCTGAATTTTCCAGCTTCTTCTAGGGTTTCAACCTTTTGAATCTTTCATGTTCAATTAGAGATAAGTACTCTTTCAAATCAATCAATATGTCTATGTGTTGTTTGATTATATCTTACGCTTGTCTTCTATTTAACATGCTAGGCTAGATTTTCTTTGTGTTTGCTTAGATGTAGTGAAACCTAGATGTTAATAATGGGTTGATTGTTTGTCTATAATTGTTACGGATGATTGTATTCAATGTTAGGCTTAAGAAAACTGGCAGACTTCCATTGAAAACTTGCTTGAACGTCTTAAGAAACATGATCGGAGGTGTACTATGATTTTTGGTTGTATTTAATGCGTAGGAGAATTCTAATGATCCCATGTTAGTAGCTTCTAACGGCTCGACATAGGAGTGAAGTAGGATCCTATAGAGTTAGGGAATATTGTACACGGCCCTACGACTAGTATTAAGGAATATGACCCGTCATCCACGCAATTGTAACAAGCGATTCACCTGTAAAAGATATCTAGGGAGTAATGAAATCTAAGTAAACACAACTTTTCCTATCATTGTTTACACCAAATTAGTATAATTTGTTTTATTTTCATTTCTTTTATTTTATTTTGATTGCATCTTTAGGTAAATTAGGTTAGTTGGCTAGCAACTAATTCCGCCCACTCCTTCAAAACCCGAGATTTTACTTGCTTTCATAAAAAATATAAAACTACAAAAAAATTATCCCTCACCCCTAGACCTAGTTTAATAGGCTTTCTAATCCTAGCGACACTATTCCTGAGTTGAACGATCAATTCCCTGGTACTTGTCACTATACTATACTACAACGATCAGGTACACTGCCTGGTGGGGGTTGTAAGCTTCTCAAGATCCCTTGAGAGGTAAAACCTTTTGCAAGGTTGCAAAACCACGCACCAAGTTTTTGGCGTCGTAGCCCGGGGAATAGTTTATAACAGGTCATTTAAGCCCGAATTCGAATTTATTTGATCAAATATTGCCCTAAATCGTTCCTTTTGTCATTTTAGGTACTTTTGGTGAGAAATCTGGAAAAGGAAGCATTTTGGACGTTTTTGGAGCATAAAAGTGAAGAAAACAGCAAAGTCTCAATTTTTCTTGCTAGGAACAGTACCTGACGGCGTCACAACTTCCTTAATGACGGTGTCAAGTGCCACAAAGGGGGTGGATTTGGAAGATATCCGTGACGATCTAGTGAGTTTTTGGGCATAGGAGATGACGGCATCACCCAAGGCCGTCATGGTCCAAGTATTGGTGACGACCCAGAACAATTTTACACATGACGGTGTCACAAGCAGATCTAGGCAATACGATTTCATTATGGCGGCGAGTTGACGGCATCACAAATTTCTTCTTGACGCCGTCACCCTGTAAAATCTATATATAGTTTTCCAAATTTTATTCATTAGTGTGCAACTTTGAGGGAAAAACCCTAAGTCCGAATTTTCCAGCTTCTTCAAGGGTTTCAACCCTTTGAATCTTTCATGTTCAATTAAAGATAAGTACTATTTCAAATCAATCAATATGTCTATGTGTTGTTTGATTATATCTTACGCTTGTCTTCTATTTAACATGCTAGACTAGATTTTCTTTGTGTTTGCTTAGATGTAGTGAAACCTAGATGTTAATTATGGGTTGATTGTTTGTTTATAATTGTTATGGATGATTGTATTCGATGTTAGGCTTAAGAAAACTGGCAGACTTTCATTGGTAACTTGCTTGAACGTCTTAAGAAACATGATTTGAGGTGTACTATGATTTTTGGTTGTATTTAATGCGTAGGAGAATTCTAATGATCCCCTGTTAGGAGCTTCTAACGGCTCGACATAGGAGTGAAGTAGGATCCTATAGAGTTATAGAATATTGTACACGACCCTATGACTAGTATTAAGGAATATGACCCGTCATCCACGCAATTGTGACAAGCGATTAACCTGTAAAAGATATCTAGGGAGTAATGAAATCTAAGTAATCACAACTTTTCCCATCATTGTTTACACCAAATTAGTATAATTAGTTTTATTTTCATTTATTTTATTTTATTTTGATTGCATCTTTAGGTAAATTGGGTTAGTTGGCTAGCAACTAATTCCACCCATTCCTTCAAAACCCGAGATTTTGCTTGCTTTCATAAAAATATAAAACTACAAAAAAATCATCCCTCACCCCTAAACCTAGTTTAGTAGGCTTTCTTATCCTATCGACACTATTACTGAGTTGAACGATCAATCCCCCGGTACTTGTCACTATACTATACTACAACGATCAGGTACACTTCCCGGTGGGGGTTGTAAGCTTCTCAAGATCCCTTGAGAGGTAAAACCTTTTGCAAGGTTGCAAAACCACGCATCAAGCTTCTTTGAAAATTGTAGGCTAATAGAATCCAGCATCAAAAACTTTTTTAGCTGTGGTGGTAGGACCGTAATGTCCCCCTGTTGGGCCATGATGGCATTCATCAAGAATTTTTCTTGTTTCTGCTCCAGAAACACATCTTCGGATCATTCCATCGGGACACATTTTGAAAAGAAAAGGTTCTTCCCAATAATTGTTTTTTAAATCCGAAAAGAATTTACTTCGTTGAGCATGAGTTAATCCTTTCTTGAGAATATTTCCACCAAAATAATTTGCAAAATCTGCAAACCATGGTATTTCCTCTTCATCAAATTTATCGATGGTCATAAGAGTTTCATCGAGAAAATAATCATCAATTTCGTCTTCCTTTAATTCTTCCAAATTTGGGTTCTCAAGACGAGACAAATGATCGGCAGCAAGATTTTCTGCTCCTTTCTTATCCTTTATTTCGATATCGAATTCTTGGAGTAGTAAAATCCAGCGGATAAGACACGGTTTTGCATCTTGTTTAGCAAACAGATATTTGAGCGCTGAGTGATCGGTGAAAATGATTGTTTTGGAAAGCACGAGATAAGATCTGAATTTGTCAAAAGCAAATACTACGGCTAACAATTCTTTCTCCGTAACCTTATAATTTTTTTGGGCATTGTTAAGTGTTTTGCTAGCAAAGTATATAGGACGGAAATGTTTTCCTTCACGTTGTCCTAAAACAGCTCCAACAGCAAAATCGTTTGCGTCGCACATAAGCTCGAATGGTAGTGACCAATTAGGTGAAACCATAATCGGAGCACTAGTCAATTGACTTTTTAGTGTTTCAAAAGCTTTAATACAATCTGCATTGAAATAAAAAACAGAACCTTTTTCAAGAAGTTTTGTCATAGGACGAGATATCTTGGAAAAATCCTTTATGAAACGACGGTAGAAACCGGCATGTCCTAAAAAACTTCTAACGGCTTTAACGTTAGTTGGAGGTGGTAATTTGGTGATAACATCAATTTTTGCTTTATCAACCTCCATTCCTGAACTTGATATTTTGTGTCCTAGCACAATTCCTTCAGTTACCATGAAATGACATTTTTCCCAATTGAGAACAAGATGTGCAGCTTCACATCTTTCAAGCATTTTGTCTATATTTGAAAGACAAGCTTCAAAAGAATCTCCAAATACTGAAAAATCATCCATGAAAACTTCCATAGATGTTTCAAGCATATCTTGGATTATAGCAATCATACACCTTTGAAAAGTGGCAGGTGCATTACAAAGACCAAAAGGCATACGCCGATAAGCGTAGGTTCCAAAAGGACATGTGAATGTGGTCTTTTCTTGATCAGAAGGATCAATGGGAATTTGGAAATAACCTGAAAATCCATCGAGGAAACAAAAGTATTTGTTGCCTGCTAATCTTTCAAGCATTTGATTCATGAATGGGAGAGGAAAATGATCTTTCCTGGTAGCTTTGTTCAATTTTCTATAATCAATACAAACTTGCCATCCAGTGATTGTTCTAGTAGGAACTAATTCATTCCGTTCGTTGGTCACTACAGTCATTCCTCCTTTCTTGGGAACACAATGAACAGGACTCACCCAAGGACTATCTTCAATGGGGTATATGATTCCAGCTTCAATAAGTTTAATGATTTCTTTCTTGACAACTTCTTTCATGTTGGGATTGAGTCGACGTTGTCTTTCAATAACAGGTTTAGCACCTTCTTAGAAATTGATTTTATGTTTACAGAAATCAGGGCTAATTCCTGGGATATCAGAAGTTTTCCACACAAAAGCGCGTTTATGCTTCTTAAGAACTGAAATGAGTTTTTCTTTTTCATCATCTTTGAGCAACAAAGATATGACTACAGGAAGAAGTGAATTCTCCTCCAAGTAAGCATATTCAAGATTATTTGGAAGTGGTTTAAGCTCAAGATCGGTGGGTGGTTCTTGAAAAGATGTCTTGATCCTCATTTGATCATTAATGGTAATTTCTTCAAAATTCTCTTCAACTATTTCTCCTTCCTTAACTTCTTCATCATCTTCTTTAACTTCCATAAATTCAGCGAACTCTTTATCAAGATTTGTTTCATTTATTTTCTCAGAAGTGCTTGTGAAAGGATCAGAATCGTCAAGTAATACATCCAACTCTTCCTCAGTGACTTCATCAATTACATCGATGTTAAAACAAGTATCATCACTGGTATATGGATATTTCATTGCTTTGTCGATTAGAAAGGTAATTCTATCTTCTCCAACTCCTAGATTGAGTTCTTTACCTTTAACTTTGATTATGGCATCAGCGGTGTTTAGGAAAGGTCTTCCTAAGATTAACGGTACTTGTCTATCTTCCTCCATTTCTAAGATTACAAAATCCACAGGAAAAACAAATTTACCAACTTGGAGAAGCATGTTTTTGGCAACCCCAACAGGATATTGGTATGTATGGTTGGCTAATCGAATACTCATCTTTGTAGGTTTCAAAGTATTTATGGAAAGTTTAGAATACAACGAATAGGGTATCAAATTAATACTTGCACCGAGATCGGCTAAAGCATCGCATGTGATGTTGTTTCCTAATGTGCATGGGATTAAAAAACTTCCGGGATCTCCCAGTTTTGCTGGAACTTTGTTTTCAATAATGGCTGAACATTATTCATTGAGGAAAGCAGCAGATATTTGCTCTAACTTATTTATGTTATTAAGAAGTTCTTTAAAAAATTTCCCATATTTGGGCATTCCAGCTAGAACATCAACGAGAGGTATATTGATTCTAACTTCTTTGATCATTTCAACAAACTTCTTATAACGCTCCTCCTTTTTCTCTTTTCTAAGAGCTTGTGGGTACGGAATTTTTGGGGTGTATGCTTTGAGTGGTTGGGTTGTTTCTTTGGTTGGTGTTTCAGGAATATCTTCCTTTTCTGCTTCAGCTTCTTCTTCACTATCATCATCGATGACTTGAGTTTCATTGGGATTGGTTGGTGGATCGTAAGAAAGACCACTTCTTGTGAATACAGCATTGATATGCTCATTTCTGGTTTGTGGTGGACGATAAGTTTTGTCATTTGATCCAGAAGGCTTTGGGTTGGATTGGGTATTGCTGGGTAATGTTCCAGGTGGTCGTGAAGAAAATTGATCAGAGAGTCTACCAAATTTTTGTTCAAGATCCTGAATAGAAGCTTGATGATTTTTCTGACCTTGCTCAACTTTGGTTTTGAGATTTAAAAAATGGTTTTTAACAAATTCATTTGCGGATCTTTGAGCAGTCACGAAATCTCTCATCATTTTTTCGAAATCAGTTTCTTCTGGTTTTTTGTCAGAGTTTGGTAGAGTTAGATTGTCTACTCATGGTTGAGAATCACGGTTGTTATCCCTTTGGCGATCTTGCCAATTTACAGAATTTCTTCCGTAATAATTACCGCGAAAACCTCCTCCACAGTATCCTCCTTGAACATAATTGACTTCCCCTTCATTGGGTTGGTCGTCACATTCGGATGAAGTGTGATTACCTCCACAGTTGTTGCAACCTTCTCGCATTTCTTTCATTTCTCCTTTGATATCTTTGTATTGCGAGTCGATTTTGGAAGTTAAGGCTTCCATTTTCTCCATGAGTTTAGAAGTATCGGAACTTTGAGGCAAAAGCAACGGTTTTTCGTAAGGGTTTGATTTTGGAATCTTTTGACCAATCGAGTTTAAGAAGTACTCGATCTTCGAGCAATTGATATGCCTCGTTGGGAGTTTTGTAAAGAAAAATTCCTCCAGCATCAAGAATTCCTTGAGATGTTTCATCAAGTCCATAGTAGAATATTTGGATAATGGTTCCTCGTCCTAAACCATGCCCATGACAACTACGAAGTAAATCTTTCATACGAAGCTAAGCTTCGACAAGAGATTCATTGGGGTTTTGTGTGAAAGCACAGATTTCTCCCATGAGACGATCAAACATGGCAGGTGGAAAGAATAGGCTTACAAAAGCTTGCCTCATCTCCTCCCAAGTATTGATAATTCCTGGGGTTAATTCGTTATACCACACTTTGGAATCTCCGGTGAGTGATGATGGGAAAAGTTTGAGTTTAATGGCGTCGACATTGGTGTCGCCATATCGAAACATGCCGCAAATTTCTATGAATTCGGCAATGTGTTTGTGAGGATCGGCCCTCGAACGGCCATCGAATTGACGGCTTTGATCATAGAAAGATGGTGTCCCTTCACGGTGAAGTTGTCACCAAGGTTAACAGCAACAATAGCAGCTCCAGGAGTGGGTGCTACGGTTCGGTTTGTGCCCACATGGGTTGGTCATCGGCCATTGGAAATGGTTGATTGAGATTTGTAATGGGATGTTCTTTGGAAAGATTATCAAACCAATTGAAAATAAAGGAAGATCTCCTTTTACGAAACAAACTTTCGGGATCGGATAAAGGTGTACCAAGCTTTTTGGCAGTGGAACGAGTGTTCATGCAATTACCAAGAGAATCAAGGAAATTTTCTAAACAAACAAACAAAGAAAAAGAAATTTTGAAAAATCAGAAAAAGTAACCGTTCGGTTGGAATGAATACCGAACGGTTGGTTGTCTCGGAAAAAATTAAAATCTGGGAAACCGACCGGTTGGTTGAAAAACCTAACGGTTGGATTGAACAATTTGAAATACCGATCGGTCGGAATGAATACAGATCGGTTACTTGGCTCAGATTTTTTTTTTTTTTTTTTTAGAAAACGAACAAGAAAAGAAATGAAACTTTAAAACTTACAGAAAACACAATCAAAATCCCCGGCAACAGAGCCAAAAAACTTGATGTGCTCACGGTGTGTACAAGTTTTAAATTTATAAACACGATTACCGGATCTAGAAATAACACATACGAGCAAGTGAACTCGTCCGTTATAGCAAGATTGAGTTGGTAAGTCGGGATCGTTCGCAGGGATTTGTGAGTGAATCTAAGCGTAAGTTTAAAAAGTAAATCTCTAATACTAGCGATAATGATTATAAGATAATTCAAATGATTAAAAACTACACTTGCTTAGACTAGTTAACTATTCATAAGAAAAGCATGATTGTGATAACTTCCTTAACATGTTGGTAATTAGAGTTAGTTGGTATTCTAATCTATTGTTTCTACAAGTTTAACCTTCGTCAAGATTTTAGTTTATAAAAACAAGCATTAGGTTTGGACCAATCAATTCAAGGTTCATAAAGTTGATTTAACAACCTTAAACACAAAAATAGTTTCTTGTTTAATCAAATACTCTTAAGAAATGGTCAATACATAAGGTAACCTAATCATAGACAACAAGGTTACAATTGATTATAAACTACTAAAACTTTTGACCAATTAGGCGTTTACAACCAATCCGATTTGATTAACAAAAAGTATTCTCATTACAATTACACCTTAGTTCCTTTGTTTAGTCAAGAATAATTATGGTGAAAAACAATCTTTCATAGACAAAAGATTATAACTAGTTGAATGATAACAACCCTTTCGGCCAATGATATTATAAGCAACTAGTTAAACTTGACTCAACAAATGTCACTATGAAACTTTAGTCTAATTGGGTTTTAGAATTGACTTGAAATTGAATTAAAACATGTTATCACAATTAAAGTCTTACAAATGTTTGGAATATGATTACAAATGAATAGGAAATGATTTCCTAAGTGTTGGTGTTGACTTCTTGAGAATTTGACCTCCGGATGTTGACTTTTTGGACTTCCAATGCTTCCTGAACTTTTATGGACGAATTTGGATCTTTGAGACTAGTAAAGAACTATTTTATAGTTGCTTTGTTGATGGTGTATTGAGTTGTAATAGTTGTGTGTTGAAATGAGATTATAAAGCCTCTATTTATACTACTCCTCAAGCCTAGGCTCATCAATGCAACAACTTGGCCTCCAAGGTGAATAGAAAGACCTAGAATAGCAGAGAGAAGGGACTAGAATCGAGTAGAATGAGATAGAAAACATCTTGCAAAATTTTAATGAGCTGACCAACCGTTCGGTATCGGGCTCTGACCGATCGGTTGGTTGTGACCTCTGCGACTAACCGGTCGGTTGGATTCATGACCGATCGGTTGGATGTGACAATTTCCTCTAACTGATCGGTTGGATGAATACCGATCGGTTGCTTGTGTTCTGACAGCAACAAACTTGATCTTTAACTTGGCTCTTTGTTCTTTGTCCAAACTTGATTATTCCTTGTCAACGTTCTTTGGAATGATGAAAACTTGGATTCTTCTTTGTGAAATGCTTGAACGAATTGAATCTCGAGATGGGAATGACAAATCCTTCATTTTCTTCACATTTTCTTCCTTTTTCCTATTTTTGGCTACAAATGCTTGCAAACACACTTTGATACGATTATGGGACAAAAGCATATAAAAATAACCGAAAAACATACGAATAACGCCACTAAAAACATGCACAATTTGAGCGTTATCAGGAGCTTCATGCGAGGAGTACTGTGTGGATATTTTGTTTTGACGAGTTTGTTGGGCTTAAGAATTAAAGTGCCCTAACTCCTCGAACGATTATTGCATATACTTCTGAGATATGATGGCCTGAACGGTGATATGATTATAACTAAACCTTAATAACAACATAACTCAATAATAGGGAGCTTTGTGTGAGGAGTATTAACTTCTGAATTATGATGGCCAGAACGGTATTATGTTGATAACATAATACAATAGTAGGGAGCTTTATGTGAGGAGTCATATACTTCTGAATTACAATAGCCTGAACGGTGTTATGATATATCTAAATCTAAAAACAATAACTTAAGAAACATAAACAAGATAACTAAAACTTGACATACATCCAAAACCAACAACACACTAGGATACGTGAGTAAGGCGGTCTAGTTTCCGAGTCACTATTTGCATCACTTAGATTACTCTAAACCCAGGTGAGTTCATAGCCTCATACTTTTTAAAATACTTTTACTTTAAATGCTTTATAAACCCTGTGAGGGGGATACATGCAAAATGCTTTACTTAAAACCGAATACAAGACTTTTTCTTTGGTTGTTGCACGAGTAACCAAACTGCCACCACTACATAACTAAAATCATGAATATAATCGTTTGGGATATTTTACCCATGCAAACGCGAGTATAGTTGATAGATCTATTGGAGTTTGACAACTGATGCGTGGGAATCACAACAGGCTTTACCTCTCAAGGGATCTTGAGAAGCTTACAACCCCCACCAGGCAGTGTACCTGATCGTTGTAGTATAGTATAGTGACAAGTACCGGGGGATTGATCGTTCAGCTTAGGAATAGTGTCGCTAGGATTAGAAAGCCTAAATACTAGTTCTAAAGGTGAGGGATGATTATTTTTGTATTTTTATATTTTTTAGAAAGCAATTTAAAATCTCGGGTTTGAAGGATTTGGGCGGAATTAGTTGCTATTCAACTAACCCAATACTAAGATGCAATCAAAATAAAATACTAAAAATGAAAATAAACAAATTTATACTAAAGTTGTGAGCAGTAATTGGAGAAAATGTGTTTACTTAGATTTCACTACTCCCTAGATATCTTTTACACGTTAATTACTTGTTATAATTGTATAGATGACGGATCGTATTCCTTAATACCATTCATGGGGTGGCACACATAACTCCCCAATTCTATGAGCTCTTATCTCCTCCTACACCATGCCCAGCACAACTATAGGGATTGTAAACAGTGGCTCATGCATTAAATACAACCAATAAAGACCTAGTGCGCGTTGGTTCATGTTTCTTAAGACGTTCAAGCATGTTACCAATTGGAGATCTGCCAGTTTTCTTAAGCCTAACATATAAATCATTCATCCAAGACAAGAATAAACAAGTAATCAACACATAATCAATATCTAGGTTTCATTAGATCTAAGCAAACACAAGATAGATCTAGCCTAGCATGATAGAATTAAGACAAGAACATGATATAGACAACCAACACATAGACATATTGATTGAATTAGAAGAACACTTATCTTGATTAAACATGCAAGGTATCAAGGGGTTGGAACCCTTGAAAAATCTGTAAAGTTACACCAAAATCGTACTTAGGGTTTCTCCCAAAACTTCTCTTTTTTTATGTAAAAAATTAGAAAACTATATATAGGAAAAGGGTTCTGACGGCGTCAAGACAAAGCTTGTGACGCCGTCACCTCGCCGTCAAAACAATCCTCGGACTGCCTAGATCTACATTTGACGCCGTCAAGTACAAATCATTTCCAGGCCGTCATGACTTTTACTCTTGACGCCCTACCTTCATGACGCCGTCAAATCTCTTCTGGATCGTCATGGAATTTTACTCTTGACGCCGTCAGGGAACTACTCTTGACGCCGTCACCTACTGTTCCCAGCAAGGAAAAATTAAGACTTTGGCGTTTTCTTCACTTTTATGCTCCAAAAACGTCCGAATTGCTTCCTTTTCCAGATTTCACTCCCAAAGTACCTAAAATCACAAAAGGAACGATTTAGGGCAATATTTGATCAAATAAATTCGGATTCGGGCTTAAATGACCCCCTAAAAACGGATCATTTTTCGCCTCATCAACAACTCCCGTTGGTATTAACACCCCACTAGGTGGTACCAATAAGCACTATATTTGAATCCACTCAAGGAATAACTTTGGCAAGTTATCCTTCCCATCCCCTCATGGTTTGGTCTGCAGACCCCATGACCCGGATTGTTAAGGTGTGATTCATGAGCTTAGTGCAACATACCCTACTCCTGATAATTGTGCATGCATCACAATTATCACAAAACCTACACTTTCCCAGATGGGTGTAATATCTGAACCCAGGGAACTTGTATTCACTAACCCCTAAACATATGATTATCACTCAACACCTAGTGTTGACTTTTTAAGCATGTATTCTAGGTATATTACTTCTATGGATCCATGGCAGAAGGAGGTACTGAACTCGGAGGACTTTTCATAGTTATCATTCAAACACAACCTAACTCTTAGATTTTTGGGACCTCATCAAAAATAAAAGTATATCTTTTATAATTAAAACTCTGATAATTATGAATGATAACTAAATTTCCAAAACGTCTCTTTTTGAGTCGTTTTCTATTACTGTAACTGTGATTCTATGAAGTAATACCCCAAACACTTAATCCGCTGCGATCAGTGAAAAATGGGGGTGTTACAACCACCAATCTCTACCACCACACAACCACTACCACAACCACCAAAAGATTAATTACGATTCAATACAAATCATAACTATAAAACCTCATTTCATAATCAATTCATCATCGATTAATTACACAGCATACAATCAAAACAACTACATGATTACAATTAGCTATTAAATTGTGGTAGATCTAGACCCAACTATTGACTTGTTGCTGTGGTTGGATTTGCCGAAACCCTTCTTGATTGATATTCGAAAAAGAGATAGTAACAGCACCCCATTCATAATCAGCCACATATAATGATTGAGAAATAGAATCGATGGTTCATGATTTATAATGGGTTTAATTTGATTTTGATATAATGATTGATTATTGGTTTTTTAATGGGTTTAATTTGATTATTGTTTGATGATGGAAGAAAAGAATCAAGTTGATGAGAATAGCTGATTCATAGTTCTTTAAGTGGGTTATTTGTTTGATTCGGATATTATCAAGAAAATTAATAAAAAGAAATGTACTAAGAGTATATTTGATTTCTGTTGAGGTTGGTGGTGGTGGTGGAGGGTGGTGGTGATGGTTGTGTGGTGGTAAGAGGGTGGTGGTGATGGAAAGAGGCAAAAAGATTAAAATAATATTATTAGAAGTCGCTTCAACTTTTAAAAGTCGCTAGCGATAAGTAGCTCAAAAGGAGCCATTACACAAATAATTAGGCGCGACTTTTTTTTAGTGGCACATGTCGCATTTGTGTTAAAGTCGCAAGTCGCTTGGTCCATTTCATGAAACTAACCAACTTGTGTCTAAAAATCATCTAAGACTTGAGCACCTGGGCCATTTGTAGAATTGCCCCTATTATCAATAGTTAAATTTAAACAAGATTAACATAAACACCAAACAAAGTCAAATACTTCGTGCAATAAAAATCTTTACCAAATAATAATCAATTAATATATAATAAAAAATTATGTAAAATCATGCATATGCACAAGTATTATAAATATATAAGTATAAAAGATTCTTTTTTATTTTTATAGAAAAATCTTAGATATTACACTATAGGCATTATACGATGTATATGGACTTACCTTTACGGCGTAGTCCATTTTTGAAAACTATACTTTCTTCACTTTCAGTTACTCCATGCATAAAAAAATTATATACACAAATTAACATTATTATACACTGTCGCTCCTACATGTGATAACCGCATAATCTTAACAAAAGCACAAATCAAAAACTAGTATAAGAAAAATATTCTCTAGTCCCAAAGTAACTTTTTCATTCCTGAACATCCAAACATATACAAGTTTTAATCCAAATTTAATTTGAAAACATTCCTACACAAGCACCATGCCGCCACACAATTCATTTCAGCAAAAACAAAACCCGCCAAACAAACATTATTTTGAAAAAATCCCCAAAATTCAAAAAACTTAGAAAACACAAATCAATAAATCAAATATAATCACATTTAATCAAACCCTAAACACTTTCAATTCACAATACTAATAATCAAATAATCAATCATATTGTGTGATTTTGAAGCACCTTCATTCTCATTAGGTTTCGACTTCGATTTCAATAATCTCCCCGAACCCCAAACCAAACCCGCACCCCCAAATGAAGAAACCATGCGCCTGAACACATCGAATCGGGTTCCAGTAGCTGTTGATGATGAATTTGAAATTGAGACACTAACTGTTGCTGATTCAGATGATGATGAGAATGATGATGATGATATCGAGGATTTTTCTTCGCCCGAGGATAATAATAATGGTAAAGGTAAAAGTGATTGCTATTTCTATGTGATTGTTTATTAGAGTTGGTTTGTTAGTTATGATATGATACCATGATTCGGGGATGTTTGAGATTGATTATCCAAAATTGCTTATATGATTTCGTGAGTGAATTACTAGCAAATTTAGAACTTTTGATAACCAAATTAACAGTTTTTGATAGGTACCTTTTAGTTGTGCTAGTTTTATTTTGGTAATGTTGATTATCATTGAAATTTAATGGTAAAGTAATCGGAATCAGTATGAATATGCAACTTTGAAATAGTTTGTCTAAAAATGATATCAATCAGTTAACATCCGTCCAAACACTAAAATTAACTGACTATTTTCCGTTTCAAAACGTAATTGTCAGATATTAAGAGTAGTCACTAATGCCTTTTTTAGTAGGCTCAAATTTATTTCATAAAGAGAAAAACAAAGTTTGTTATTCTGTATTCTTATCTGGATGAGTTTAGCAGCCAATTACATTATTGAGCTCTAATAATAACGAAAAGTTGGACTTATTTTCTGTATGTTGTGGGTGGATGGACTTACGAGTAACTGTTGATAACTTCATTGTGTCTTTTATGTAATATATTTAGTTACATTTTATTATAATGTAGCAAGTCTGGTGTATTTAGGGAATTGGTGCCGTTACGCACCCCTTTGGACGGTTACTGATGTCATAACATGAACAAGAAAGCTGTAATCATTGCCAATGATTTTTCCTATCTGAATAACGAAATGGGATTGTGTTTATTAACAGGGGATATTTTATGTAATCCATCATCCCACTTTGTAACTCATTACTGTATTTAGCATAGACATAAAAGCTTAAATATGCAGCAATTTGTGATTCTTTTTAATCCAAGAAAGATCACAAAGATATCCACGTTGATTAACTTTGCGTAAAGGGATGGTATTTGTGCTAGTTTTATGATTTATAAGATTCCATAAACTAATTTGCAGTTTGATGTATCTTAAACCAGTGTGCTAATTACTGTCACGTGCGCTTGTTTATCATTTCCATATTCAATGGTTGTTATTATTGCTAAATGCAGATGAGACTCTTCCAACACAAAACTATTCAGTCAGTAACAGTTCCAAATCCCCGCTTACCGGACTAGGTGTTTTGACCAGAGAATCAGGAAAAAGAAAGCAAAATCTCTCAAATGTCTCAAACGCGCCAGAATCCGTAATCACAAGCTGCAGCAAACAACCGTTTCCAAAGTTAACTGTTAGTCCTCTTAGAAAGTTTCAGCTGATTGATTCCGACTCTGATTCTGATATTCCTTCTATCAGTAAAGTCGCTACTAACAAGACCTGCACTAAGTCCGAACCTTATTTGAATAGGGGGCAA
The DNA here is from genome assembly GCA_030686995.1 of Artemisia argyi. Classification (NCBI taxonomy): domain Eukaryota; kingdom Viridiplantae; phylum Streptophyta; class Magnoliopsida; order Asterales; family Asteraceae; genus Artemisia; species Artemisia argyi. The sequence continues at coordinate 7,861,875 of CM060690.1, forward strand.
TCTGTAGGTTTAAATCAGCTGAGAAAATTAAGTGAATAACTCGATACTTCAGACAGAAAAGATTTATTGGAAGATTTTAGGCATGAGAAGAGTTTCCATATCCCGACACCAGCACTGGATGAGGTCTGTGACAAATATTTTAGTTCCATGAAAGATAAAAAGAAAGCTCTGAGTAATGTTGGAAAGGGTAACCATAATAGTCATGTTATGGACAATGTAATAGATATAGATAATCCTCGCCCACCAGCACATCAGTATTTGTTCCATAATGATTTGAGGATTCAAGAGCTAGTTCCACTTTGTGCAATTTTTTCCCGTTAAATGATAGAGGTTCTGAGCAGCCCAGTACATCAAATATCGATTACATGTAAGTTAATTCTGCTATATTATTGAAAGTTTTCCGTAGGATTAATTTCATAAAAGATGGTTGTATGCAAATGACTAAATAAAGTCCGATATCATTTCTTATGCTGTCTTTCTTGTGTTTCTAGGGGCCAATTCAGCAATGGTGACAAAACTAAACAAGCTGCTAGAAGTAATAAAGCTGGGACAAGCTCATCAAGGAAAAATTAAAGAAAATCAAAATCTCAAGAAACGTCACAAGGTTTCATGAATACTGCGAAAAGGATCACAAAAAGATGCTGGAAAAAGAAGGGTTCAAGCGGATGGTCAAGCTAGAGGACATTGGTTCACAAATGGCGATAGGAAGAGGGTAAGTTGGAAAGTCCGTGTTTTGTTATTGTAGTAATTTCAAATCGAGAAACTGTTAGAACTAAATATGGGTCGGGTGTGGGTTCGGATTGGCATTTCAGAACACCTTAACTAGAGAATGAATGTTTAAGCAGTTAGGTCAACTATGTCTATTATCATTAAAACATTTGCTGTTTTTACAGGAGAGTGGAGGAGGATTTAAAAATAAAAAGGCAAAGAAAACTTCCACCAAGAAGAAATGAGTGTTGACCGCTTGTCTGAAATGTGAGATTGGTATATAATCATGTTGAGACATTAAGAGTATGATTTGGATTGTTCAAAGGCAGTTGACACTGGTATTTGCCAATCTACAAATGGAAACTTTCAGAAGTGTTGGTGAAGTTTCTGAGGCTGCTTGGTACCGGAAAACAGAGAATGTAAAGTGGAAGCTTTTTAAAATTTAAGTTGTAGTCCAGACCATTTCTCTTACTAATAAACATATTTTAGATCTGAGTTTAGTGTCTCTAAAAGATAGTTTGAAGCTTTTTAAGAACTCTTACTGTTACAAATTGATATCACTCTGATAGAATGAAGTTTGAGTCTAAAGTTTGCTAATTTTTAGCTTGCGTATATTTGATGATTAAATATAAAAGGTAATATTAGTTCTATTTATTTAAAGGGAAAGCATATGCTATCTTTTTTTTTTTGTGTTTAATTAATTAATTTATAATAGGTTGGTAACAATAAATATAAACAGGGAAATGATTAATGACCTAATATATGGACCTAATAAGAAACCTAATGCTTAAATAACTTAGGTTCATATAAACAAGGTGTTGGCAAGCTTTTAAAAAACAAGCATATAGTGGGATTTGACTCAACAATTCTCATCTTGCTCTTTGTTTGTTGTGTCTCTAAGAGCAAGAGGTGTGGCTCGTTGTGAGCCCTCGTCGTGCCTACGTGGAGGCTCGTTGAACTCGTTGTGCCTCGCTACAACACCGGGTTGGCCTCGTTGAGGCTCGCCGTTGGTTTGCTCCTCACGTAGACGACGAGAATGAAGCCTGACACACACCAAGCTTTTTACTTTTGTTTTGTTTTTTGAACGGTAATATTACCATTAACAAATATTCGTTTTCTTCATTTTTTTTCCCTGCTACACCCCTTATAAATAGAACATGTACACACTTACAATTTTACACAACAATATAAACACTTACACATATTAAAAACAAGAAACATGAGTGAATCATCATACTCAAGTGTTAGTGATTTTGGAGAGATAACAGAGCTAGAGCAGATGCTGGCAGAATTTGAGCGTGAGGAGTCGTAGCAAAACCAAGAAGCCGGACCTTCAAAACACCATCGATACATTCCACGTGAACATCAAGTTGCTGAAGCACGTTTATTGGCCGACTATTTTGGTAATCAACCAAAATATACTGAAGAACAATTTAGACGTCGTTATCGTATGAGCCGTAAACTATTCTTAGAAATAGTCCAAGGTATTGAATTGTTTATTGAAACTCACCATCCTCTTCCCGCGCATTTTGACTTCTTTAGACAACGACCTGATGCTAGGGTGTAATGAGTTTTAGTGTGATTATGAAATGCACATGTGCATTACGCCAATTGGCTTTCGGGATTCATGCTGATGCGTTAGATGAGTATTTACAAATAGGTGAACACTGTGCACGTGATTGTCTAGATTTTTTTACGATGTGCATAATCCAATTGTATGGAAAGGTGTTTTTAAGAAAACCATCCGAGACTGACATTCACAAGTTATACGACGCATATAGCATGGTCCATAAGATACCGGGAATGTTGGGAAGCATCGATTGTATGCATTGGGAATGGAATAATTGTCGGAAAGAATGGCAAGGGCAATTTCACAGAGGTGATAAAAAGTACCCAACCATAATGCTTGAAGCTGTCGCGTCGTATGATTTGTGGATTTGGCATGCATTTTTTGGTGTTGCAGGTGCGAATAACGATCTAACCGTTTTGTATAATTCGCCGTTATTCGATGACCTGATTGACGACGTCGCCGACGTGGTTCCGTTTGAAGTATACGGAAGAAAATTTAAGCATGGGTATTATCTAGCTGATGGAATTTATCCAGAATGGGCATCGTTCGTCAAATCATTCACGGTTGCAAGTAACCCAAAAAATGCTGCATGGAAAGTGAAACAAGAGAGTGCTCGAAAAGATATCGAGAGAGCTTTTGGTGTTCTACAAGGGCGTTGGCGTGTTATTGCACAACCGGCGCGTGCATGGACTGTGGGCAAATTACGAAGAATCATGTACTCGTGCATCATAATGCATAACATGATCTTGAAAGATCAAGAATATGCGATATCCGAAGCTGCAGAAATGTATATTCCTCCGCACCCACATATGCAAAAGTCATGGATTGAACGTTGCGCAGTGCATAGGAGACAAAACAAAGAACTACGCGATAAAAACATACACAGAAAACTTCAACGATGTCTTATCGAGCATGTTTGGCAACAACAACAATGAGAACAATTTCAACAAAATAGGAATAATTATTTTGTATCATTTATTTTTTTTCTTTGCGCATCGTTTTTTTTATTTTTTTTATTTTTTATTTTTTTTTTTAATTTGATGAAATAAATTTAGTTTGGTGTGGTATTTTTAATTTGTGTGAAATGAATTTAATTTATTTAGTGAAATGAATAAAAAAAAAGTTGTAAGTGGTGAGCCCCAAATGAGTAAGTTGATGTTAGTTATGAGTGAGGAGGGGTTAGTTGTGAAGAGGTGTTGGGGTGATGTGGCACCCTGGCCCAAATGAGGAGGTATTTATCTATTTCTATCTATTAAAAGAGGGTTTTGTATGAGGTCACTTTTGAATATGTGTCTGCCTTCTATTGGCTAATGAGATTAAATAATATAAATGATGATGTAATAAATGTAAATTAGATTTTTTATTGTTAAATTATATAAAAGAAGCCCATTTAAAAATGTAAAAGCCCAATAAACCCTAATCACTTCAATCTTCTCAAGATACGGTTCAATCTTCTCAAGAACACAGCAGGCGCAGTTTTTCACATAGAAAAATGAATCGTTATTCCAAGTTCCTATGCTATTCCTTTATCCCAATAAACCCTAATCACTTCAATTTTTACTTTAAATCTTCAAATCCATTTCTATTTTCTACACTCTTCATCCAGCTATTCATCTTCACTCATAATTTCTGCTATGGAGCCTAATAAGTTCACTTTGATTGATGAGATCGACAGCAAAAAGGATTCGTTAAAGATCAAAGTTAGGATAATTCGAATGTGGAAACAACCCTACACTACAGATTTGATTTTGATGGATGAGAAGGTATTTTATTTTCATTGTTTAGATAGATTTTAACACAAGTTTTTAGAAACTGGCCTGTTGTTTGAGCCTTACACGAATTATCCATTAATTATTTTAGGGTGAGAGAATTCATGCGGCTGTGAAGAAGTAATTGATACCTACATTTGAGCCCCTTCTTGAACAAGGTTTGGCTGTCGTTATCACCAAGTTTGGTGTTGCTGAAAATGGCGGTCAATACCCAATCTTGAAACATCCTTTCAAGCTCAACTTCTACCGTCACACTACTGTAAAGAGGTGCCCTGATTTTCAAGGCTCACTCTATGGTTTTCGCTTTGTTCCGTTTCTTGGTATCTTGAACAAAGAGGTTGATGCAACAGAAGATGTTGGTAAGTACTAAACTTGCACCTTTATCCTTCTAATGAATTTGTGATGGCTATGCTCTTATATCTTCTTACATTTGCAGATGTTATTGGGAACGTCGTTTCTTGTGGAAATCTTGATGTTTACAATAACCGTAACGGTAAAGAACAAAAGAGGATGACTTTCGAGTTACAGGACATAGAGTATGATGCTCTCTCTATAACCTATGTTATTAAAATGTTACTTTTTGTCAACTTTGTTTTAATTCAGTTTAGATTATTAACTTTTACACAAAAATGTTTCAATAGAGGTAATGTTGTTAGCTGTACCCTATGGGATGGTTTTGCACAACAATTGGCAGACTTTGTTAATGGCCATGAGAAGGATGATTATGTCATAATGATAATCCAGCTTGGCAAAGTTCGTGAATGGAAAGGTAATTTTTCAAAATGGTCTTTTCCAATACCAATTTTCAGTTAGTGTGAGAAAGCATGACCATTTTTTGTTTAAATAATCATCTTTTTTTAGGCTCCCCAACTGTTCAAAATGCTCTTTTTGCAAGTCGTCTCTTTATAAATGACGATGTTGAGGAAATTCATCACTTCAAAAAAAGGTAAACTTTCAGTTGAACCACCGCCACTAACATACACACGCACTAGCTAATGGATAATTGTTGTATTGTTTGAAAGTGTAGTTGCATAGTGAATGCACCCATTTTAGTTAAAGTCTATATTTAACAAAGTCATGACTTTTCTTCTTTTAATAATAATTGTTAGAATTAGTCATTAAAGAAGAGGCAAAATTATGTAAGTATGCAAAGAAGGTTAAAGCCAAGATAAGAAAAATCCACAAGACTATAAATAGATGAGTTTGCAGACATTTTAAAAGCAAAGAACCTAATTGCGGCTACATGGTCTAATGGTAAAAGACAGTGGTTTGATTGGGTAAAAAAGTTATCAAAAGCTTATAAAGCAATAAAGGCTAACATGGTAACTTTTATGATTAAGAGAGTTCACTAATTTATGAAACACTCGGATTCAGTCAGATTTGTTGAATCAATCGGTTCTTAACACTATTCAGTGCTAAATCAGTATGTTTTATCAAACAACTCCTTAGACAACACGTGTATTACACAGGTTTTAATTGTTAAGTACTTGAGATTACTTCTTTTAAAAAGAAAAGTAGGATGCATGCCATATGGGTTAAATGTTAAGGTGCTGCTATGCTGGATGGTTTAGGAAGCCCACCCAAGCAAAGCCGTTCAGAAGCAAACTGATTATTTTTCTTTTGACATAAATTATTTGTACTATGCGTGTCATATTTTTATATTTACTTATTTTTTATAGGCTAATTCTTAAGAATGGGTCGTGTTCTTTGTCTCAAACTATAAGTAGGTTATCTAGCCAGACGGTTTATGCGATTCGTGATGAGTTTCTGGTTAAAACCGAAAGGAAGTATATTGATGAAATAGGTGAAGTTATAAAGGTAGCACATATCTTCCTTTAATGGTAAAACAATTTCCAGAGATAAGTTTTTGTCATTTTTTGTAATATACTTCGTTTACTTTGGCAGGTAAGTATGTGTGCAGTGCTTGGTACTATCAAATTCATCGAAGAAGAACATGGTTGGTTCTATCTTGGCTGTAGCAAGTGTGCGAGGAAAGTGGTTCATAAATCTGAAACCACTGAGTTTGAAGATATTGTTGTAAGTGATGAGACTGATGACGATCCACTGGTTTGTCGTAAATGTAAAATAGTTCGACTTGCATTGCTTCCAAGGTAGTTAAGTTTGAATAAACTGTAAAAAGTACACTTATTTGATTGCGGTTGCTTTATGATATACTTCTTTATATCCTAACACCAGGTTTAGAGTTCAAGTGAGGGTGCAAGATGGTACTGTAACCACTTCATTTGTTCTAATGGAACGTGAGGTCTTCAAGTTGATTGGTAAAACTGCTTCAGAGATTCGTGCGAGACAGGAAAAGGTTGGTTTCTCTATACATAATTTCTTGAAACTCCAAACTAACTAAAGTATTACCATTGCAGTAAACAAATCCACATTTTTAATCTAATATACAGGCTGATGATGATTCGTTCCCTGCTGATTTTAAAGATATGCTTGGAAAGAGGGCTATTTTCAAAATTGAGATCTCAGACTTCAACATTATGAATAGCTTGAGCGTGTATACTGTGTTCAAGTTGTGCGGAATGAGTTTTACGTCTTTACATATGTGACTTAGAAGCGTGGAATGAGTTTTACGTCTTTACATATGTTTTTTTGTATCAATTTACTTTTGAGTTACTAGACATATAATATGACCATTCAATCCTTTACTTAAATGTTTGATAATAATTTTTTAGGCACTCGAACAATTCACAATGCTCCTTTGGTCAGTCGTCTCTTTATAAACGAGGACATTCAAGAAATTGTTGATTTTCAGAAGAGGTAATTTTTTTTAATTAATCTCCCTTCCTTCTAAAGCAATTTAATATTATTTATTAAGTATGTAAATGTTTTTTTCAGGCTAATTATGAATAATGGTCAAGATTCACCACCTCGAAAATTAAGTCAACTATCAAGCCAGCCAATCATCACACTTCGTGATGACTTTCATAACAATGGTCAAGATTCATCGGCTATAAATTCAATTCAGCCATCTAGCAAGACAATCTGCTCTATTCGTGATGATTTTCTCTTTAATACCCAGAGAAAATATATTAATGATATTAGTCAACTTAAAAAGGTAACAAATATTTTCCTTAGTAAGCCAAAACCTTTCTAGTAGCTAAATGTGCTCCTAATAATTCTCCGAAACTTTGCAGGAAAGTGCCTGTGTAGTGATGGGCACTGTTATATTCATTGAACACGAGTTTGATTCTTAACATCTTGAATGTATAAAGTGTGCCAAAAACAAAGTTCGTAAATCTCAGGTTGCTTATCTTGGAGACATTGATGTTACTGATGAGGATGGTGATACTTTAATTTGTCGTAAGTGTAAAACTATCCAACCTGAATTTGTTCCAAGGTAAATAAACGCAATAGCTATGTGTTTTTATGTTGTTATTTTATAAAAATATCATCTTTTACTCTCAAATCTAATACTCTGAACTACTTTAAAATCAGGTTTAAAGTTACTATGAAGGTCGAAGATTGTACCGGGTGTGCTTCATTTGTTCTCCTTGATTCAGACGTGACTAAGATGAGTGATTCTACTAATGCACAGATTTGTGAAACACACCAAAAGGTTTTTGATTGACAAGATTTATATAATTAAATAAATAATAACTATTTTATCATTTTATTGCTTTACTAAAACACTTAAACTTTGTAAGCATAAATGTTGTTGGGTTGTGATGATAATTTCTTTGCTGTCGATTTCTATCAGTTAATTGGCAAGAGGTTTCTTTTCAAAATTGAGATATCAGAGTACAACATTACAACCGGGTGGAATGTGTATACAATATTAAGAATGTGCGATGATGACAGTATTATACAACAAATGATACAGAAGGATGTTGTGAAGGTGGTTTTTGCCATATCTAAGAATAAAATAATACTACGTAATACATATGTAATTTGACATTGTTTGGTTTTACTTAGGTTGGTGAAGCAGATGTTGATGTCGAAAAGATGAAGGATGATGAATCTAATCGAGATTATCTTGACACAAAGGTTATACATTATAAAACATAACTCTTTTTAAGAATAATGGCATGTCTTTTATTCTTTAAGAAGTTAATAATTTTGGGTTTTTTCAATACTTTGAAGGATGGTAATGGAGATTGGTTGCCTCCGAGTGATGTTGATCCAAACAATCCATCAAGTTCCGTGGGTAAACGTGAAAGAGAGGTGCTTGCTGCTGAGTCTTCTACAAATACAAAACTTATGAAAGATAAAATTGAAAATCCTTGATGGGATTTACACTATTGGATGTTGTTTGGTTAATCAAGCAAGTCATTGGTGTTCTATATCTGTAGCGTTGGGATGTTTGTCAATTTGGTTGTTATTTTGTTAGACTCGACGAAGAATTTATCTATTGTATGATGGCTAAGCTTTGAGTTCTATAATTAGGTTTTATTAAGAATGAAAATCCTCAATGACATCTTTTCTTAAAACTCAATATTTTGTACTAATTGAACTTCTAATTTGCCATTTTTTTTCAATGTTGCATATTTCTAAAGTTACGTGTGGCTATCAGAAGTACATGTGGTTATTTACAATTCTATTTGGTCAGGTTTAAGAAACTCATAAGGAGCACTTTTGTTGTGATTGTATTCTTCTCTTGACACAAAACTTTCAATGTTTTTATTGCCTATTGTGAAAATCATATTCACTAAACTCAAGATACTATTAATGCTTCTAATCTCTTATAACATGTGATATGATATCACACAATAGCAGCCGTGTTGTTTTTATGAGAAACTTATTTTGGGAGTCAAATATTGTTGTAAAGCTTATGTTATTATATAGATATAGTATTGATCAAACAAATGCTGGTTGTAAACTTGGTTACTTTCTGCGTTCAAGGTTACATGTGGGAAACATTTGAAATTTTGAGTTATAGTGAACATTTGGAAAGACAAATAAGTTGTTTGTTATCCTGTAGCTTACATGACTTGAAACATTGTATAAACCCTTTTTTTGGGTAATATAGATATCATACATCATTAGAGTTTTATATTCATTATATATAGCAATAATAAGTTAAAACAAGATATATTTAGGCTGCCCGTGTGTTACACGGGTCTTAAACTAGTAACCTCATTACCACACCTCTTGCTCTAAAAAGTTTTCCCCAAATTCACTTTTTTCACCCTCTAATAATCATTCAACAATTCATTCAATTGAATTGAATTATCATTCAGTTAGCTATGTATCATCTTCATTCTCTCAATTTGATCAGTGATTTTGGGGGTTTTGAAATTTAGGGTTCCGACTAAAGTTAATGGGTTTTATTTTTTCGATTTCAGGGTACCCAAGCAACTAAATGTCTATACTTCTGGTCACCCGGGGGTTTCAGTGCTGAAATTGTAGTAAAAGGTCTAGCAAAAATGAAGGATCTTAGACATAGATATCTTAAAGTATTATTTTAAGAGCAATATTATTCAATTTGATAAAGTTGCCGAGTACCTTCCAAGTTCCTTACGATTTATGAGATTGTTCAACTTTGGGAAGATGGAGAAGAAAAGGTAGAATTAATTTGTTGTTTTTCAACTCCCTGGGATAGGATCGAATCGGGTTCGAGTAGCTGATGGGAAGGTTGTTGTTAATGATGATGATGATGATTTGATGTAGTTTTGAGGGTGTTTGGGATTGCTTAAAACATGTTTATTTGGTTTTGTGAATGAAGAAAGTTCTTTTAAGTTAAGCATTTTGAAACTGCTAATTCAGAATAATTTCTTTTATAGGGAATGTGTAACGTAGCAGTTTTAGTAAGCAGATTAACAATTTTTTATAAGCAATTTTAAAAGGACTACTTATGTGTGCTAGTGTTTTGTTTTTCTGATATAGTTTGCCCTCAAATAATCACAATCTGTTAGCCTGCATTATCCAAACAATAGAATTCTTGGTTATTAGTTGTTTCAAACCGTGATAATCAGATATCAACAGCAATCCCAGACACAGGCACAATGCGCAGAGAACACATAAATAACTACAATTATTTTAACAGGTACTTTTTCTGTTTTTTGTTAACCTGACTTAATTAACGTGTATTTTTTAATTGATCTTACAATGATTGATGTTTCTGTATTTGATCCTAACAATTTATCCGTTTCCTGCAATTAGGAGTTCTTATGAACGTGAAGCAATCACCAATCAGTAATTCAGCACACAAGATGAATTACGATTTAACTTACATGCTAATTAGTGTATGTGAATAGACGGAACTCACCCTATGTAAAGTCATCAGTAAATTTTCCAACTTGAATTGGTTGCCAGTAGTGTTTTATCATGTTTAATGAAGATATTTTATATGTTCAGTAGTTCCATTACAGAATAATGTTGGAAAATTCAAATTGGGATAGAAAGTTAAATATTGGAACAGGGGATTCTTTTATCAAATAAGATGACACTGCTATTTTTCAGCCGACTGGACAGATCATTAGTCTTCCGTAAGATAGCGGTATTGTTCAACGTCAATGTATGATATTCGGATTGTTCTTTTCTTTCTTTAAAAAATGTGTTTTCTCATTAGTTATTAAAAAAATCTGACATTCTATTTTTGGTCGAAACATAATGCGACTAATCTATATATGATGAAATGAAATGCAATAATGTTTAGCTAAACTTGGATATCATAAATTATTTGACAAACCCAACGAAGTCTGCAGGGTTGACTTTTAGAGGTTTAAAGCCGTGTTGATTTACATAGCAGACTGTGTTACCGTAAAATGATACTATACTAGATGAAATAATCTAGCACATGTGCTTCTCACAAAGGTTTACTAGCTATCTACTTTTGATCAGTTTAATTTTTGAAGTTAGATAAGTTAGTTCATAGTATTCTGTTTATACAGTTGACTTCATCATAAAGTCAAACTGTATTCCTGATAAGAATCATTTAATCTTTGATGAGGTTGGAGATTCTCATGTTTTAATATTCGCTAAGATCTACATAAGCTATGTAAGATCATAGAATAGTAACAATTAAATGTCTTCAAATTTGGGATATATTTTTGTTAAGTATGATGTATGGCATTTGACTCAAATTGTTGACTTTGATCGAATTCAGTGAGTTTTTCATAAATATGTGAAGAAGAACATATATTAAAATGTTTAATGGTATTAATGGAAGCTGCATAACATGTATCATAAAAAATGTAGAATTTGGAAAGTATAATTAATCGCTTTTAGGCATATCAACATCAACCTCAACCCAGGTGAAGCTCTTGCCACATGCACGTTCTGAGCTATGCTTATTTTGATGACAATAGTTGGGCTTCGTGTTATTTTTCTAACAGTTTTGTTGGAAAATGAAAATGACCCGTAAAATATTATTGAGCAGAATGAAAATGAGATGATTAAGGTATTAGATGTACAGAAAGGTGATTCGAAAGTTCCAACAGGTTTTTTTTCAATGGACCTCGTGATATTTTTCTAACAGTTCTGTTGGAAAATGAAAATGCCCAGTAAAATATTATTGAGCAGAATGAAAATGAGATGATTAAGGTATCAGATGTACAGAAAGGCTATTCGAAAATTGCAACAGGTTCTTTTTCAATGGATTAAAAGTCATCAGTAATTAAAAAGAAAAAGTTGAAGGACCAATTTTGTCAAGCTCCAATTCATTAACAGATGTATTCAAATTTTAGAGCCCTAAAACAAGTTTGGATTTTTATAGAGCAAAATTAAAGGTCAAATAATTATTCATAAGATAAAATTGATACTTAAACCTAGTTTAATTACTACTATCAAGTTATTGGTCAATTGCAACACTACCTTAGAAAATCGAAAACCCCAAAATATGGATTGATTTGGGTGGAAAGCGGGTCAAAATCATGACCCGGTAAATGTAGTGTCAAAGTTAGTCAATGCAGCCACTGGGTTTCGGGTTACATTGATGAGAATGAGGAGGAAGTAGTAAGGCCAAGATTGAAGTGGTAAAGGCTGGAGGATAGGGGGCTTTCGGGTTTCGGAAAGGTTAAGAGTATAGTAGTAAAGTAATTTACTCATTTTCGTCAAGTATTCCTAATACCACATCAATTTTGTCATATTATTAGGCCTCCCAATCATTTCTCGCTATACTTCAGGATTGATTGATAATGGAACATTTTGTGACAAACGCTGCGACTTAACTCTAATTTTTAAGTTTCCTTGTTTATTAGAATTGGTTACTATGTTTTTTGAAATAATTTGATCATCAGAGGATGTTTGGGATTGTTTACTTGCTTAACATGTTTTAAGATAGTTGAGAGTGGGAATTGGGATTCGCTCACTCAAACATGGTTATTTGATTTTGACATTTTGTGAATGAAGCAAGTGGTTTTAAGTTAAGCATTCAGAAAGTGGCTATATGAAATAATATATATATATATATATATATATATATATATATATATATATATATATATATATATATATATATATATATATATATATATATATATTTTAAGGCGATGAGCAATTTCTTATAGAACTCCGTTAATTGTGCTAGTGTTTGGTAATGATGATTATTAATTAATTCTTGATGAGGCGAAAAATGAACCACTTTTAGGGGGTCATTTAAGCCCGAAATTGAATTTATTTGATCAAATATTGCCCTAAATCGTTCCTTTTGTGATTTTAGGTACTTTGGGATTGAATTATGGAAATGGAAGCATTTTGGACGTTTTTGGAGCATAAAAGTGAAGAAAACGGCAAAGACTTAATTTTCCATGCTAAGAACAGTACCTGACGACGTCAAGAAGAAAAATGTGACAGCGTCAGGAGTAAAATCCATGATGACCCAGTGAAAACCTGAAGGCGTCAAGAGAAGGGCGTCAAGAGTATTTTTGGTGACGGCCTGCATAAGGAGTACACATGACGGCGTCAGATCCAGATCTAGGCAGTCCGAGAAATTATTTGGCGGCGAGATGACGACGTCAGAAATTTGTTCTTGACGTCGTCACCTATCAGAATCTATATATACTTTTCTATTTTTCATTCATTAGGAGAGGAACTTGTGTGGAGAATAATAGGGCCGAACCTAATAAACCCTAGGTCGTTTTTTACAGTATTTTCAAGGGTTTTCACCCCTTGAAACCTTTCATGTTCAATTGAGATAAGTCCTCTTTCAATTCATTCAATATGTCTATGTGTTGTTTGAATATATCTTATGTTTGTCTTGATTTCAACATGCTAGGCTAGATCTATCTTGTGTTTGCTTAGATGTAATGAAACCTAGATGTTAATTATAGGTTGATTGCTTGTTTATAGTTGTATTGGATGAATGATTTCAATGTTAGGCTTAAGAAAATTGCCAGATCTCCATTGTGTAACATGCTTGAACGTCTTAAGAAACATGAACCGATGTGTACTAGGTTTTATTGGTTGTATTTAATGCATGAGCAAATTCTAGTGATCCCATGTTAGGAGCTTCTTAGCCGGCTTGACATAGGAGTGAAGTAGGCGCTTATAGGATTGGAGAAGTAAGTACGCCACCCCATGAATGGTATTAAGGAATACAATCCGTCATCCACGCAACTGTAACAAGTAATTAACCTGTAAAAGATATCTAGGGAGTAGTGAAACCTAAGTAAACACAATTCTCCCATATATTGCTCACACCTCTAGTTAATTTAGTTTTATTTTCATTTTTAGTATTTTATTTTGATTACATCTTAGTAATTGGGTTAGTTGACTAGCAACTAATTCCGCCCAACTCCTTCAAAACCGATATTTTTAATTACTTTCATAAAATATAAAAATACAAAAAGAATCATCCCTCATCTCTATACCTAGTCTTTAGGTTTTCTAATCCTAGCGACACTATTCCTAGCTGAACGATCAATCCCCCGGTACTTGTCATTATACTATACTACATCAATCAGGTACACTGCCTGGTGAGGGTTGTAAGCTTCTCGAGATCCCTCGAGAGGTAAAGCCTGGTGCAATCCCTACGCATCAAGTTTTTGGCGCCGCAGCCCGGGGAATAGTTATTGTCTAGGTTAGAATCTCTTTTTATTAGGTCTACTTGCTAGATTCCTTTCTAGTAAGATTTTATTTTTATTTTTTAGGTTCACTTTAGTCTATCTTATTTCTTCGTGTTTTTGTTCGTAACTCTTCGCCATCCGACATCATGGACGATGGTAACATCTTTGAACTCGTAATCCCACCACAACAAAACCCACCACTAGATAACCAACCTCTTAGGCCCCGAACCCTAGGAGAGTACTCCCGACCTAGCCACCAAGGCTATCGAAACACCATTGAGCTCACCCAAGGAGCCAATGTGACCCCCTTGCGATCCGACACCATCCGGTTGGTGCAAAGCGGATGTGCATTCCATTGACTTCGTTCCGAAGATCCAAACCAACATCTCAAGTACTTCCTTAAAATCGTAGATTCTATAGACCTTGGTGTTACAACTAGAGAGTCAACCCGATTATGCCTATTCCAATTCTCTCTACGAGATCAAGCTAGTCAATGGCTTGAGCGTTTACCCGCGGGATCCATCACCTCATGGGATGATCTCACCACTCGTTTCCTTGCTCAATTTTTCCCACCGAGGAGAACTACCAAGCTTAGAAATGATATCTTGATGTTCCAACAACGTCAAGGTGAAACTCTATATGAAGCATGGACTTGATTCAAGGACTTACTCCAAAAAGTCCCTCATCATGGCATAGATCTTTGGCTCCAAGTCCAAATCTTCTATGACCATATCGATCTCTCCACAAGGCGAGCCATTGACCAATCGGCCGGTGGTAAGCTACGTGATCTAAGTGCGGAACAATCATGGGAACTCATAGAAGATCTTGCTCTCTATGACAACGAAAGTTGGAATGATCCCCGTGATTTGAACAAAACGGACAAGGCAATATCTTTGCCTTCGAACAATTCTAGCACTCCCGACCATAGGATCATGGAACTTGAAGGTCGAGTCAAGTTTCTCATGAAATCTTACGAAGCTCCTAAGCCTTCAAGCCAAGTGAATAAAATCACTTCTTCATGCGAATTATGTAGTGGTCCCCATGACACTCGTGATTGTGTGGAACTCCCCGGAACAGCTTTTGTGGACTACGCATCCTCGCGTACCGACTAAGCGGGAGATAAGTGGTACACTTTCAAACCCGAGCCAAACCCTTACGGTGATTTCTACAACCCCTCTTGGAAAAATCACCCAAACCTTAGGTGGAAACAAAATCAAACCAATTCTTCCAATCCACCTAATCGTTACCAACCAAACGGTCCACCCTCCAACCGTACTTTCAACAACAATCCTTCTAACAACTATGGTAGTACCAACAATCTTGAAGGATTGATGTCTAAGTTCATGGCATCTCAAGAGGCTCGCATAGCTAGGTTTGAAACCGAATTCAACCAACAACAAACAGAGATGACCAACAAGATTGACAACTTGTTTAAAGCCCTCAACAACCAAGCGTTAACTACACCTAGGAAGGACACTAGGGACGCCAATAACGGAATCCAAACTAAGGACCCCTCATCATCCAAACATGTCCACTTTGTCAATGTTGTCACCATTAAGCCAATACATAAGGATATAGAAGAGAGTGACAAAGATGAAGTTGAAGTAGAAACCGAGACTAGGGATGAAGTTAGGGAAGTTGAGGTTAATAAGGGAGAAGAGTTAGAGGAAGTAGAGACTATAGAAAAGTACTTTGATAAGTTGCCCACCAAGGAAGAACGGGAATACCATAAGGATTTTTTCGATAGCCCCGAGACACCATATATCCTTGGCATACCCCTTATCAAAATGGGAGACCCCTCTAACATCAACATACCATGCAACATTGGGCATATGCATATATGGAAAGCTTATATCGATCTTAGATCTCCTATAAACATCATGACTAGGACTTATTATAATTGGGTGATGAAGAAACAACTTGGTTATAGGATGATGCCCAATAAGAATGTGATAAGTAATTTTGTAGGACGAGTGAAGGGATTGCATGTGATTATAGGTAATTTCACTTATGAGATCGATTATATGATAGTAGAAGATACTCGTCCGGTGATAGATGATTGCCTAAGCCAAGTAGTTTTCGGAAAACCATTTGTTGAGGCCACTAAGATGAGTTATGATCCGACTTTATCGATAGTTAGGTTCAAGGAGGAGAATGATGAGATTGCCTACCAAATGCCCTACAAGATTGAGCAATACCGCCTCCTATCTAATATAGAAACGGAACACAAACAAGCGGCTTATTATAGGAATGATGAGGATAGACGTAGAGGAGTAGAATATGTGATGAATAGGATGCTTGGTTTCTACAAAGAATGCTTGCAACTAGGTCCGGAATACAAAACTGGTATAGGAGATGACCTAGAGAGTGAGACCAACAATGAGGTCACGTAGTAACCCATGACCTTGAGTCTAGCTACAAGACTCGTAAATAAAGAAAAGCGCTTCTTGGGAGGCAACCCATGTTTTGTGTGATTTTTATTTTGTTTGTTTGTTATTTGCTTCCGTATGCATGCTTATTTTTATTGTTGGTAGATCATGTTTCAAAAATAAAATAGTGAAAATACTTTATTTTGTTGTTTGGTTTAGTCTTAACTTCATCCAAAGGTATTTTTGCAAAAGATAAGTGTAAGGGGAAACCCCAATTATGTTTTTAAGAAATAAAACCGATCATGATTCTCCGCAATGTTAAGTGAACATGTATATTCGTATTTGTTAGAGTCAAATGCTTGTATCGAGTCATAATGATGTTTTGCAGGATTTTCCAGGAAGTAGGATGAAGTTTTTCCAGAAATTTTCCGAAAACTTAACATAAGAATTTCTGCAGGTCACTTCTGACGGCGTCAGGAATTAATTCCTGACGGCGTCAAGTGTAAAATTCTGGAAATTTTACCAGTTTTGTTTTTCTAACGGAGTCTTAAAGTTTTTGTTGAATCATTAGTTTTATAATCTCCAGGAAATCTGCAAACATCATCCCACAAGCATTATATCTTATTTTGTTTTCTAGGTTCTATTAGCATATGTAGATTGCCGCCGATTTTATGCGAGGTTGCCTTGTCTGTTTTCTCAGGTTTTACAGGTTATGTATGACAAGAAGATGATTTATATTCTGGAAGGGAAGCTTTGATTGTTCATTTTCTTGGAGGAAGATCTAACCTGGCTACCTTATTATCCATACCGAGCGAATCAGGGGAGTATTTGATTTCATTCTTTTTACTTATTTCACTTTTACATTATTTACTTGAACATTGGGGACAATGTTCATCCTAAGTGTAAGGGGAGGGTAAAATGATGATACCTTACAGATACACTTTCGCTTGAGTTTGTTTGTTTGATAGTAGATGTGTAATAAAACTATGAGAAATACTTGTTAGTGCAATTTTAGCGCCAAATTTAAAATTTTTTACAACATTTAGGAATGAAACTTTAGCCATAGCAAGCGTCTCATTGATAGGAGATTGTATGACTAGCACAAAACCGTATCATTCAGAAAAATTTTCCACCCAAATATGTGAGGTTCGCCTTTAGATTTGATAGGAAAAGCATTTACTATTAGTGCTTATGAGTGTATCGGTAGCATTTAGATTCTATAACTTGCGTTAGTGATGCATCCCGAGACCGCTAGTGAGACTACATTCGTGTAGTAGGATTTACTACATGATAAGAGGCATTAGGATCACCCTTGTGTTAAACTCGTATCATAATTACTTGACCATTTAAGTCATATTACTTGGCTAGTTAAGTCAATTAATTTTTCCCACACCCTTAGCGTTGTACTCATTTTTAGTACACGAAACCCCTAGTACACCCCTCCGAGCCTATCTTTTCGTTTCTAACTTTAAGCATCTTACTTAAAGGAAGAATTTGTTACACCCCACTTAAATGTACACCCAAATCGCCTTAGCCTTCCGTGTATGCACTCATCTTTAGTGCATTATTGTTATTTGTTAAACCCTAAGTTAATTATCTAATTGATTACATGGTTGCTAAGTCGAGTCATATCCTTGTACATATTGTTTTGGGACGATTGGGACTCATGGGTAAAGTACTTATTTTATGGAGTAATGGGGAAGAACATCTTATATTACCCCCATATGTGCATTAATCTTAAAAGTGCTCCAAGTGTTTTGATTATCTTGATTCGAGTCATTAGATTAGTTTATTATAAAGTATGTAAAATTCAAGTGTAAGGGGAATGTTCATTCCCTATGATGTATTATTTTGGATGGTAGGGTAAGAGTGTATGCAAAAAAAAAAAAAAAAAAAAAAAAAAAAAAAAAAAAAAAACGGACTACCATCCCTTTTCATTCTATGTTTGTTTTATATTTTTGTTATTTTTGATTTATTAGCTTAAGTCGAGTCTAGTCTTGGCTTAGCAACGCCATATTGTACATGTAATTAACTAAGATTGTTAACTCGCCACCAGTAAAGACTGCCTATATCCAACAAAACCGTGTATTCCACACCCCTACACCTAACGTTACAACCCTTTAAAAAGACCTCTTTGATAGTTTATCCTAGGTGCTTACGCCATGTGGTGGAGGTTTGATCCTTTCCCAAGCCTATGGTAATCTATTTTGCTATGACAGGTAGTGAGAGATGTTTTCCATTTCCATATTGTGATATTACTTTATTACACCTGATTCGCCTCAAACAGTCAACTAAGTTTACCAGGTGATGGTCAACCAAGTCAAACGTCTAAAACAAATGCTTCCGAGGAATACAATGTTTTCCCGGGTCGTAAGTCCCAACGAGGTATGCGATGTGATATTATAAACGAATTATGTGATCAGTGAATCTGAACAGGGAATGGTATAAAAGTGTGTGTGTGTGATTTAAACTAGGGTTTAATAACTTAAAATAAATATTAGAATCAATTACGTAAAACCTAGATATCTAAAAACGTTTAAAACGTAAACCAATTTAAAATCAGACGCGACTGCGTACTGAGAAAAAGGTGAGTTTTAAAGAAAAATAAACTACAAGGGTTAAAATTGAAAATTCTATAAACTTAAACTTTAAATAAAATTAAACTAAAAATAAAACTCTTTTTTAGATTATTATATTATTTATTATTAATTATTTAAATAAAAACTATTTAACTATTTATTTAAAATCAAACTAAAAATTATAAATACTACAAATTAAACTAAAAACTTATAAAAATATTTTCTAAACTTAAAATAGAACTTGAAGAAAGTATAAAAAATAAAAATAAATCTTTTTGTCTTTTTGTGAATTTCTTATTAATTAAAAACTATTTCTATTTTTTAAACTATTTAAACTAATTTAAATTACAAATATTATTAAACTAACTTATAAAATTATGAAAATTTTTATATATCTAATTAACCATCATGGGAATCCTAAAAAATTATAAAAACTTTATTTTATATATTTCTAAACTAGTTAACTAATTATTATTCTATTTAATAATTAATATCTAATTAAACTATTTAAATTATGAAAACTATTAAATGAACAGTAAAAATTCTAGAAAAATTACTAAAATTATATTATGACTTATAAAAACTATAAAAAATATAAAAACTAGGTGTTGCTATATAAAAATTAATTATGCTATTTAAAATTTATTTATTGATTAATTATTAATAAAACTATATTTAAATCTAATAAATATCAAATGATATTATAAAAATCTAATAAAATTATTAAAAATACTTTGACCTATAAGGAAATTAATAAAAATATAAAAATACAGATTACTTAATAAAAATATAAAAATGAAAATTAAAATTAAATTGTATTAAATAGAAACTATCACTTAATTTTATATTTGTTTTTCTTGATTTTTATTTTACAAAACTTTATTATACATAAAAATAAGTAACTTTAATAAAAACAATAATTTTAGAACTTAAAAATAAGCTAATTATAAGCTAATTAGGGTGACAGTTGACTTATGTTGACTAAACAAGCTAATAAGCTCAAATGAGCTTATGTGGGACCCACTATGGTTTATTCTGGTACTAACAAATGAGTTGGAGTTGTCAAAACTTGATTTGGCCAAATAAGCTCAGTAGATAAGCTTATAAACACAAATAAGCTAATCCAAAACCTGAAAAGCACACAGAAGAGGGACAGACTTGAGAGCTTAATATAGGTGGGGTCCACTTGGATTCAAGTCAAACTTCTGGTCAATACTTAGAGTCTACTAGGAGGGGGGTTGAGAAAACCTAATTAGAGGTGGTGGGACCCACTGAGGTGGTCACAAAACTACCACAAAGTGGTGGTGGTGAGTGACAGATCTGGTATGCAGGGCACACCTTTGCCCTGCAAGTATGTTTAGGGGTCTGTGGGGCCTACTCTAAAAATGCTAAAAATATAACAAGGTGATGAAACAAAAGTTGAGCTAGTAGTCTATTACCATAACAATTTTTAGAACCTAAAACCTTATACAAAATTCTACAAAATTCCCTCAATATTTGAGAAAATCTGAGATGTGTAATTTTTGACTTTTGATATGGCTTGAACTAGTTTGACTAAATTGAGATTCTAAGCAATCTTACTGATCAAATAAGATGTATTAAGCTATGATTAGGCTAAATGAAGCTACAATACCTATTTATGTATTGATGTGGGTTGGTTTGGATCACCAACTGCCCAACAGTGGACTGTTGGGTCTCAATGGGTGAGATTTGACTTTTTGTTGTTTGAAATGCAGAGTTTATGAACTATTAGACTCAACTATGACCTAAGGAGACTACCAATGCAGATAGACCAGCAATGTAACAACCATATTATGCAGAAACTACCTAAACCAAACACTCCCTTATTGAACAAGTTAAGTGAGCTAATGAAGCAAATACAACAATTAACTTATGAAATTGATTCTAAATCTTGCACTAACCTAATATTAACCTAAATGAACAGATATAAGCAATAATTAACAACTATAACTAATCAAAGTAGTATAAGCAAATTATGAAAATTTAAACTTACTAGTGGTATTAGACTGAGAAATATTGAACCAAGGAACAAAATCACTTCCTATAGCCTCCCATAAGGCTCTAGTACCATATTCATCCAGAATCAACCAAACTTCAATCTTCAATCACCTCTCCCACTGATTTTTTATTTTATTTTCTATTTTCTTGATTTTTTTTGTATTTTTCTATTTATAAAGTGAGGCTTATGATTAAGGTATTCTAAAACTTGTATGAGCTTTGTCAGAGCTTATATAAGCTTATGGAATGACTTAATTACAACTAACAACAACAATTGAGATTTTGAGAATTTTGATCAAACTTGAAAATGCAATAAGCTGAGAATCCAACTGAAACTTGAAATTACTTGAACTTTAAACTTCCATTAACATTAGAAGAGTGATACAACATGAAATTTAAACTTAATTTAAAAGTTACAACAAGAATTTAAATTTTACACTACGAAGTGGTCTAAGACATGTGACAAATGTAATCTTCTGCTTCTCCTTGTCTTTATAGTGACTTATGAGGTTGCCACTAGCTTTCCAAGACTTTCCCACCAATTTGTAGCCTTTGATTTGGACAATTCAATCCAAGCCGTTCAATTACCCTTTTTGGCGGGAAAAGCTGTTTTGACAGCTTGGTTGCGTGAGAGGGTTTTAGGGAGCATTAATTGGGGTTGGAGGGTTGTGGTGAGGTGGTAGGATAGTGGGTAGGCAAGTGGGGGGTGAGCTGGTAGTTTTACAGGTGGAAGATGGAAGGGATGAGGTGGAGAGGTGAAGGCGGTTTGGGGGGTTTTTGAAACGGGGGAGTATTATACTTTGGGAGTGGGCCAGTTGTGGAGTTGGGCCTGGGGTGGAGTTATAAGGTGGGCTGGAGTGGTTTGGTTTTGGTAAAATAATTAGGATCCGTTTGGTTTTTTTAACTAAATAAATCACAAGGACTAATTTTGTAATTTATTGAAAGTTAAGGGTCTGAAATTGTAACATTCTCATAGTTTAAATAAGGATTAAACTTAACACATGTGAATAGTACCATGGTATTTTTGATATATTTTTTATTTTTTAAATACCCGGGTACTAAAACTGACAAACTTTCAAACTTGAGGGACTAAATGTGAAATTTATTCAAAACTTTCTCCCAGGGACTAAAAGTGAAAATTATGAATTCCCTAGGACCCTTAATGGTAATTTTCCCATTTTGAACACCCAGGGACTGAAACTGTTAAGTTTAAACTTTGAGGGACCTGTTTTGCCAAACTGTGAAACTTCAGGGACCAATCATGTAAATTCACCAAATTTATCACCCAAGGACCATTCCTGCAAAAGATTATTAGTATAAGGACCAAAATTGCTTTTCTCTAAGTTTTTACATCCCAGGGACCATTTCTGTCAATTTCCAAAGTACAGGGACTAAACTTGTAATTTTATGAAACTTTGCACCAAAGGACTAAATATGTAACTTTATGGTTAAAAAGGACCTTTGGTGACATTTTCATGTTTTTAGAATAACCAGGGACTAGTTTTGACAATTTATGAAACTTGAGGGACTGAAACTGCCAATTATGCAAACTTTGTACGTTTTTCATCTGTTTTTGCATATTTTGCATTTGAAACATATAAAACACACCTCTAAGATATTTTAAGTATTTTGATATGTATTTGAGTGTTTTTGTATGTTTTGGCAGTTCAGATTGGTATAAAATGATGAGTATTTAGACACTCATCAATCCCCCACACTAAACAATTGCTAGTCCCTAGCAATCTTTTGAGAAAAACTTAATGGATTTGAAAAACTCTTTACCAAAAGCCATCACTTCTGGAGTAGCCAGGTGTAAGAACTGTGGCACACCTGATAACCGTGTGATTTTGAGCAAATCACCAGCTGTCAACGGATTTGATTAGTCTTTACCAAAAGCCGTTTGCTTCTGGACTAGCCAACTCTTGATGGAATAGTCAACATCTTGGTGAGCTGATTACCAATTATGGGTTTTCCACAGCCTTTACCACAAGCCATAATCTTGCGGGCTAGCCAACTCATTAGCTTTTTAGGATAATGGGGAGTTGAGGAACCATACAATTTTGGGCAAATTGCAAGCCATAAACGGGTTTGAGTTATCTTTACCAAGAACCGTTTGCTCCTGGATTAGCCAATCCTGTTGTGGGTTAGACATGGAGGATTGATACCATTTATTGCGTTCTAAGTGAGAAAAATTTTAAAATTTTGGCTAAAATGGGGGTTCTTGATGGAACATGTGTTTAAATTCGTTAGAATAACGAATCTCCCCCCACACTTAGAACTGAATATTGTCCTCAATATTCAAAATACCGGGTGTTAAACCGAACTTAGAACGTTAAAAAGAAAATATTTCATAGCCTTTATTTTATGTGTATATACATACAATTATTTTTTTTAGATAAAACTTCTTAAATAGAAGCTATCACTATATGTACATTTTTTTTTTTTTTTTTTTTTTTTTTTTTTTTTTTTTTTTTTTTAGAGAATATATATATATACAACATGTGGGGCATCTCCCCCACACTAGGGTGTTACACACGGGTGAAAACCCATGTTTTTGCTAATGTTTTTGATTACCGAGTCACTAACTTGACTCGACCCCGAATTCATTTGTCCATGGGGAAGCAAGTGGAAGAGACAATCTCAATCGGACTTTCATTCAAGATGTTTGTATAAACATTTGAAGCATGTGAAAGTTCCACACCGATGAGATAAGTAACCGGCTCATAATTTATAAATGAGAATGCCGGGATCAAAGATAATGTCTTCACTCCCGAAAGAGTGAAGAACAGGATAGGGAACAGAATATATGAAGAAAAGAAAGAAAGTCATGATGAAAATCATGATTAACTCCTCATCCTCAATAGGAGAATTCATTGGTTCATGAATCTCCTCATTTAAGCTCGTTTGATCAAGACATATTATGGGTATGTCTAGATCAAAATAGAATTTATCATACTCCGGAGGAGATATGATATGAGTGAGTTCACAGGAGAACTCCTCAAAGGTGAATGATTCGTATTCGGGATTGATTTGAGTGAGTTCATTGGGGAACTCCTCAAAAGTAAATGATTCATAAACGGGAAGAGAATTATAAGAATGAGAAGTGGTGATACCACTTATCTTCTCTTCCGTTTGATCAAAATGGAACGTTTGCAATTCAGGAATAGAATCATTGATCAAAACCTCACTATCCTTGACGGGGATAGGAGATGAAATAGGCTTTTCATTAAAAGCCTCGATTCTAGAAATGAGAAGATTAGCATTTAATAATGTAAGACGAAGAGATTCGTCTTGGATGATTTCTTCCTCATTCTCTTCTTCTGAGTTGACAAGCTCAGAAGGTAATTCTCCCACATAACTTATGTCTCCACAAGATAAAGAATAGTTCTCATCAGAATCAGAGAACATCTCAATATGATTATTTGGAAAGACAAGAGGGGGAGGAATATCACACATATGTTCAAGAATTCCCTGTGACTCACTTGGGATTGGGACAAGGTTCTCAACACTAGACTTTATGAATTCGTCCGATTCCTTTGCAGGAACAGTGTCAAGATGCCCGTCCCCCATGTTCAGAGAGTGAGTGGGAACCTCGGGTGTGATAACATCATACTCAGGGAAATGAGAAGGACTAGCAGTAATGGAGTCTACAAGTTCCATTATTCCTACTGCCGGTGATTCAGTTATATTCTTTTCTCCCTGTATATTCATGGAAGAAGTCTCAACTGATGAACATGATGAGGTATCATCACTTTCATCATCCTCATCGAGTAAAACAGCATTTTGAAATTTGGTACGTGTTATAGCTGCTTGTTCTAAGACTAGTAATTCTTCCATGCTTCTTTCGTCTCTAGCAGCATGTTTTTCAGCAAGTAATTCCGTGATAGATTTATCACGAGAATATTGATTGAGTGGAGACTGTGGGGGTGTGGATGTGTCAAAACCGGATGTATTAGAACTAGAACAATGTTCAGGTTTATAATACGGTTGACATTTAAAATCATCATGAGGACCCCCACAATGTACACAAGAAAAACTTGGTGCATTGTGAAACGACATATTAGCTAACTCCTCTCTAATGTTTTTAAGTTTTTCAAGAACCTCTAGACAAGGGTCTTGCTGGTTTTGAGGAGTTGCTTGGTTCATTTGGTACTGTGGAGGTAGGTCTTGAAATGAATAGTCATAATTGTTACAAGGAAATGAATTCCTTGTTTGACAATCAGAGCTAAAGTGTGGACCTCCACAGTACTCACAACAGTTGAACTGATGTGGTTGTGAGTCGTATGTGTTTAAGTCATAATTGTTATTAGGAACCTGTTCATAGACAAACTGATTCCTAATTTGACAATCAGAACTGTAGTGTGAACCACCACAATACTCACAACAGTTAAACTGTTGAGTCTGGATTGGTGTATTTTGATACGAAGCATCATTGAGATTTGGATAATATGATTCTTGCTCGCATGAATGTGATGGGTAGTTTGAAAAATTTGAGGAGTCGTTGAATGAGTTTTGATTAGGATCATAAGCAAATGAATTACTTGATCCACAAAACAAACAACTCCCGTTTTGGATATCATTACCACATTGTACACATGTACACCAATGACATGGAAAACCGAAAAGTGGCTCACCACAACCGACACAAGGAACAAAATCTGGAGGCGGGACAAGTGGTGTGCTCTGAGAGCTAGGAATTTCCACCACTTCCGTTATGGTCTCGGGTTTTGGTTCTTGATAAATGTGAAGATTAGGGAAGTCGTTCTTTTCAGTCACTACCCTAAGCTCAGTACGTTTGCTTGACAAACTTTTAACCGTAAACCGTGAAAGATCAGGATTGATTCTTGAAGGTTTAGGAGCATTTGTGAGCTCAGGTTTTTGGACAACCGTGGTTTGGACGTATTTAGCACCTCCATCGTCAGATGAAAGTACAAGGTCCTTTGTCACCTCGGTTTCATGATCTCTTTCCCTCACTGGAGAGGGAATAGGAATCGAAGGTCCATCATAATCAACATAACATCTCGACATTTTTGACAAGGCCATAAGTTTTTCAACTTCAATTTTACAGGCCCTTTGTTTAAAGAAATCGTTATCGAGAGATGCCATTAGAATTAATTATGGGACAAGTGGAAGAAAGTAGAATCAAAAGGTTTTGAGGATGAGAATTGAAGAATCAAATAGGTAGGGGTGTAAAGGTGAATATTTTTGTGTTTTGTTTTATAAAAATATGGATAAAAGATGGTAAATATACAATGGATGTATATCCAAACTCACAAATACGCAAAATCGTTTAGAATAAGCGCACAACCTCCCCGGCAGCGGCGCCAAATTTTGATTCGCCTCAAACAGTCAACTAAGTTTACCAGGTGATGGTCAACCAAGTCAAACGTCTAAAACAAATGCTTCCGAGGAATACAATGTTTTCCCGGGTCGTAAGTCCCAACGAGGTATGCGATGTGATATTATAAACGAATTATGTGATCAGTGAATCTGAACAGGGAATGGTATAAAAGTGTGTGTGTGTGATTTAAACTAGGGTTTAATAACTTAAAATAAATATTAGAATCAATTACGTAAAACCTAGATATCTAAAAACGTTTAAAACGTAAACCAATTTAAAATCAGACGCGACTGCGTACTGAGAAAAAGGTGAGTTTTAAAGAAAAATAAACTACAAGGGTTAAAATTGAAAATTCTATAAACTTAAACTTTAAATAAAATTAAACTAAAAATAAAACTCTTTTTTAGATTATTATATTATTTATTATTAATTATTTAAATAAAAACTATTTAACTATTTATTTAAAATCAAACTAAAAATTATAAATACTACAAATTAAACTAAAAACTTATAAAAATATTTTCTAAACTTAAAATAGAACTTGAAGAAAGTATAAAAAATAAAAATAAATCTTTTTGTCTTTTTGTGAATTTCTTATTAATTAAAAACTATTTCTATTTTTTAAACTATTTAAACTAATTTAAATTACAAATATTATTAAACTAACTTATAAAATTATGAAAATTTTTATATATCTAATTAACTATCATGGGAATCCTAAAAAATTATAAAAACTTTATTTTATATATTTCTAAACTAGTTAACTAATTATTATTCTATTTAATAATTAATATCTAATTAAACTATTTAAATTATGAAAACTATTAAATGAACAGTAAAAATTCTAGAAAAATTACTAAAATTATATTATGACTTATAAAAACTATAAAAAATATAAAAACTAGGTGTTGCTATATAAAAATTAATTATGCTATTTAAAATTTATTTATTGATTAATTATTAATAAAACTATATTTAAATCTAATAAATATCAAATGATATTATAAAAATCTAATAAAATTATTAAAAATACTTTGACCTATAAGGAAATTAATAAAAATATAAAAATACAGATTACTTAATAAAAATATAAAAATGAAAATTAAAATTAAATTGTATTAAATAGAAACTATCACTTAATTTTATATTTGTTTTTCTTGATTTTTATTTTACAAAACTTTATTATACATAAAAATAAGTAACTTTAATAAAAACAATAATTTTAGAACTTAAAAATAAGCTAATTATAAGCTAATTAGGGTGACAGTTGACTTATGTTGACTAAACAAGCTAATAAGCTCAAATGAGCTTATGTGGGACCCACTATGGTTTATTCTGGTACTAACAAATGAGTTGGAGTTGTCAAAACTTGATTTGGCCAAATAAGCTCAGTAGATAAGCTTATAAACACAAATAAGCTAATCCAAAACCTGAAAAGCACACAGAAGAGGGACAGACTTGAGAGCTTAATATAGGTGGGGTCCACTTGGATTCAAGTCAAACTTCTGGTCAATACTTAGAGTCTACTAGGAGGGGGGTTGAGAAAACCTAATTAGAGGTGGTGGGACCCACTGAGGTGGTCACAAAACTACCACAAAGTGGTGGTGGTGAGTGACAGATCTGGTATGCAGGGCACACCTTTGCCCTGCAAGTATGTTTAGGGGTCTGTGGGGCCTACTCTAAAAATGCTAAAAATATAACAAGGTGATGAAACAAAAGTTGAGCTAGTAGTCTATTACCATAACAATTTTTAGAACCTAAAACCTTATACAAAATTCTACAAAATTCCCTCAATATTTGAGAAAATCTGAGATGTGTAATTTTTGACTTTTGATATGGCTTGAACTAGTTTGACTAAATTGAGATTCTAAGCAATCTTACTGATCAAATAAGATGTATTAAGCTATGATTAGGCTAAATGAAGCTACAATACCTATTTATGTATTGATGTGGGTTGGTTTGGATCACCAACTGCCCAACAGTGGACTGTTGGGTCTCAATGGGTGAGATTTGACTTTTTGTTGTTTGAAATGCAGAGTTTATGAACTATTAGACTCAACTATGACCTAAGGAGACTACCAATGCAGATAGACCAGCAATGTAACAACCATATTATGCAGAAACTACCTAAACCAAACACTCCCTTATTGAACAAGTTAAGTGAGCTAATGAAGCAAATACAACAATTAACTTATGAAATTGATTCTAAATCTTGCACTAACCTAATATTAACCTAAATGAACAGATATAAGCAATAATTAACAACTATAACTAATCAAAGTAGTATAAGCAAATTATGAAAATTTAAACTTACTAGTGGTATTAGACTGAGAAATATTGAACCAAGGAACAAAATCACTTCCTATAGCCTCCCATAAGGCTCTAGTACCATATTCATCCAGAATCAACCAAACTTCAATCTTCAATCACCTCTCCCACTGATTTTTTATTTTATTTTCTATTTTCTTGATTTTTTTTGTATTTTTCTATTTATAAAGTGAGGCTTATGATTAAGGTATTCTAAAACTTGTATGAGCTTTGTCAGAGCTTATATAAGCTTATGGAATGACTTAATTACAACTAACAACAACAATTGAGATTTTGAGAATTTTGATCAAACTTGAAAATGCAATAAGCTGAGAATCCAACTGAAACTTGAAATTACTTGAACTTTAAACTTCCATTAACATTAGAAGAGTGATACAACATGAAATTTAAACTTAATTTAAAAGTTACAACAAGAATTTAAATTTTACACTACGAAGTGGTCTAAGACATGTGACAAATGTAATCTTCTGCTTCTCCTTGTCTTTATAGTGACTTATGAGGTTGCCACTAGCTTTCCAAGACTTTCCCACCAATTTGTAGCCTTTGATTTGGACAATTCAATCCAAGCCGTTCAATTACCCTTTTTGGCGGGAAAAGCTGTTTTGACAGCTTGGTTGCGTGAGAGGGTTTTAGGGAGCATTAATTGGGGTTGGAGGGTTGTGGTGAGGTGGTAGGATAGTGGGTAGGCAAGTGGGGGGTGAGCTGGTAGTTTTACAGGTGGAAGATGGAAGGGATGAGGTGGAGAGGTGAAGGCGGTTTGGGGGGTTTTTGAAACGGGGGAGTATTATACTTTGGGAGTGGGCCAGTTGTGGAGTTGGGCCTGGGGTGGAGTTATAAGGTGGGCTGGAGTGGTTTGGTTTTGGTAAAATAATTAGGATCCGTTTGGTTTTTTTAACTAAATAAATCACAAGGACTAATTTTGTAATTTATTGAAAGTTAAGGGTCTGAAATTGTAACATTCTCATAGTTTAAATAAGGATTAAACTTAACACATGTGAATAGTACCATGGTATTTTTGATATATTTTTTATTTTTTAAATACCCGGGTACTAAAACTGACAAACTTTCAAACTTGAGGGACTAAATGTGAAATTTATTCAAAACTTTCTCCCAGGGACTAAAAGTGAAAATTATGAATTCCCTAGGACCCTTAATGGTAATTTTCCCATTTTGAACACCCAGGGACTGAAACTGTTAAGTTTAAACTTTGAGGGACCTGTTTTGCCAAACTGTGAAACTTCAGGGACCAATCATGTAAATTCACCAAATTTATCACCCAAGGACCATTCCTGCAAAAGATTATTAGTATAAGGACCAAAATTGCTTTTCTCTAAGTTTTTACATCCCAGGGACCATTTCTGTCAATTTCCAAAGTACAGGGACTAAACTTGTAATTTTATGAAACTTTGCACCAAAGGACTAAATATGTAACTTTATGGTTAAAAAGGACCTTTGGTGACATTTTCATGTTTTTAGAATAACCAGGGACTAGTTTTGACAATTTATGAAACTTGAGGGACTGAAACTGCCAATTATGCAAACTTTGTACGTTTTTCATCTGTTTTTGCATATTTTGCATTTGAAACATATAAAACACACCTCTAAGATATTTTAAGTATTTTGATATGTATTTGAGTGTTTTTGTATGTTTTGGCAGTTCAGATTGGTATAAAATGATGAGTATTTAGACACTCATCAACACCCGAGAGATGTGAGTATCTAAACACTATTTGTGAGGTGCTAGTGTATGACCTCTGTGCTTGTCTTTGGTCTTTAGTGGAACGATTATTTGTTGTAATTACTTTTATATTAGTGTTAAATGACCCCTAACTTGTATTTTGATTAGAATAAAAGCGCATTTGCTTGAGGACAAGCAAATCTCAAGTGTATGGGTATATGATGAGGTGAAAAATGAACTACTTTTAGGGGGTCATTTAAGCCCGGAATTGAATTTATTTGATCAAATATTGCCCTAAATCGTTCCTTTTGTGATTTTAGGTACTTTGGGAGTGAATTCTGGAAAAGGAAGCATTTTGGACGTTTTTGAGCATAAAAGTGAAGAAAACGACAAAGACTTAATTTTCCATGCTGAGAACAGTACCTGACGACGTCAAGAAGAAAAATGTGACGGCGTCAGGAGTAAAATCCATGACGACCCAGTGAAAACCTGAAGGCGTCAAGAGAAGGGCGTCAAGAGTATTTTTGGTGACGGCCTGCATAAGGAGTACACATGACGGCGTCAGATCCAGATCTAGGCAGTCCGAGAAATTATTTGGCAGCGAGATGACGGCGTCAGAAATTTGTTCTTGACGCCGTCACCTATCAGAATCTATAAATACTTTTCTATTTTTCATTCATTAGGAGAGGAACTTGTGTGGAGAATAATAGGGTCGAACCTAATAAACCCTAGGTCATTTTTTTACAGTATTTTCAAGGGTTTTCACCCCTTGAAACCTTTCATGTTCAATTGAGATAAGTCCTCTTTCAATTCATTCAATATGTCTATGTGTTGTTTGAATATATCTTATGCTTGTCTTGATTTCAACATGCTAGGCTAGATCTATCTTGTGTTTGCTTAGATGTAATGAAACCTAGATGTTAATTATAGGTTGATTGCTTGTTTATAGTTGTATTGGATGAATGATTTCAATGTTAGGCTTAAGAAAACTGGCAGATCTCCATTGTGTAACATGCTTGAACGTCTTAAAAAACATGAACCGATGTGTACTAGGTTTTATTGGTTGTATTTAATGCATGAGCAAATTCTAGTGATCCCATGTTAGGAGCTTCTTAGCCGGCTCGACATAGGAGTGTAGTAGGCGCTTATAGGATTGGGGAAGTAAGTACGCCACCCCATGAATGGTATTAAGGAATACAATCCGTCATCCACGCAACTGTAACAAGTAATTAACCTGTAAAAGATATCTAGGGAGTAGTGAAACCTAAGTAAACACAATTCTCCCATATATTGCTCACACCTCTAGTTAATTTAGTTTTATTTTCATTTTTAGTATTTTATTTTGATTGCATCTTAGTAATTGAGTTAGTTGACTAGCAACTAATTCCGCCCAACTCCTTCAAAACCAATATTTTTAATTGCTTTCATAAAATATAAAAATACAAAAAGAATCATCCCTCATCTCTAGACCTAGTCTTTAGGTTTTCTAATCCTAGCGACACTATTCCTAGCTGAACGATCAATCCCCCGGTACTTGTCATTATACTATACTACATCGATCAGGTACACTGTCTGGTGGGGGTTGTAAGCTTCTCGAGATCCCTCGAGAGGTAAAGCCTGATGCAATCCCTACGCATCAATTCTTAAGGTAAAATAATCGGATTTAGATAATCAGTTTGATTAAGCAACTTTGAAACTCAGTAGTTTCCTCTTACATCATCATACATTCATACATCACAATCATTCAGCCTCTGGCCAAACACTGTAAAAACTGATTATATTTTGTTTCTAAGCAACCCCAAACACCCTCTAATGGCGAAGCAAACTTTTCATGAAGGATTCTTTTCAGATGCTCCCACAAGTCGATCTTTAGCTTTCATACATTTCCAGACTCCCAAATCGAAACTTCCCCACCCTCTTCCCAATCCATATCCACCTGAACCTGTGTCCCCTGTCACCTCCTCGGCCCACTCTACCAATTCTGATTCTGTCCATTCCATTGACCCATATACAGATGGCCCTTTCTCAGCCCAAACACCTTCTGCACCCAATGTCTAGACACCTCGTGATATCCTAACTGGCATAGTGCAATGTCTGATAGTTTAATGTACCTTGTGGGTGGTAGAACTTAGTAGTAACATACTTACAGGTGATAACTTAGTTGATCTTATAATGATGTAGCAAGTCTGTCTTATTTTGAGAATTGGTGCATTTGGGCTATAACTTACAAGCCCTTTGAAAACGCTGTTATTGTACACCCCTGCTGTTGTCATTAACATAACCAAAAACAAGTGTTTTGACAGGAGAGTGGAGTGGATTTAAAAATAAAAAGGCTAAGAAAACTTCCACCAAGAAGAAATGAGTGTTGATCGTGTGGTTGAAATGTGAGATTGGTATATACTCATGTTGAGACACTAAGAGTCTGAATGGGATTGTTCAAATACAGTTGAAACTAGTAGCTTCAGAAGAGTTGGCGAAGTTTCTGAGGTGGTTTGGTACCGGAAAACACAGGAAATTAAGCAGAAGATTTTTAAAATTAAACTTGTTGTCCAGACCTTTTTTACTAATAAACATATTTTATACCTGAATTTAGTGTTTGAACTTTTACACTTATATTGGATATCATATTGGTAGAAGCGAGTTTGAGCCTAAAGTAGGATTGTTTTACGTTACTAATACAAGTTTTACTTTCTGAATATTATGTATAATTAGAAGTTAGACTAGTTAATTAATGGAGTATAGTCATAAGTCAATATAATGGACTTTTTTAGAAAGTCAACTGTGTTTTTGATGAAAATGGTGGGGATTTGATATGAAGATGGAGGTGGTCATGTACAAATGAATCTATGAAGATTTTACAGGTTATTTATGATCGTACACACAAGTATCATTATATGCTCTTTGGGTTGAAATCACTAGAACACAAATCGTTTGACTTTTTTTAGTCAAAGTATTGACCTTTGGTATTTAGCCTCAACACCTTAATAAGAAAATGGAGATCGATTTTATTTTCTTACTTGAGTCAAAACCAGGTAAAGAGATGACCCATGAGAAAACTGAAGTTTGGATTTTCACATATTGACCACACATGTTATAAACTTTATTTTAAAATCAGTTTTGCCAGTTATACTTGAAGCCTCTCAACAACTTTTAAATGCTTATTTAGCTACTTTGTACTTTCAGATATACTATCACATATCTAATAAACGAGTTAGTTTTGCTAGATATAAAATGAATTTATGAAACTCCTCAACTTGTTAAATACCTTTTTAGCCATTGTGTATCTTCAAATATACCATTTCTAATGAACTAGACGAGTACCCGTGCATAGCGACGAGATTTTATAGCAACAGATAGTTTATTGATAAAAAAAGTTTATAGGTTATAAACGAAAAATAATAAAAGTTTGAAGATTTAGGAATTTAACATAATGTTTTGAAACCCAGTTCGACCCGGGTGGTTCAACCGGTTGAACCGTTCCGGTCGAAAAATGGGTCAATTTAAACCGGGTCAACTTGCTTGGTTGGGTCGAAAGAGGGGCAAATTAAACTGGGTCAACCCGTCCGGGTTTGAAGCGTCCCGGGTCAACCCGTCCGGGTTTGAAGCGTCCCGGGTCAACCCGGTTTTTGTTTTAATTGATTGTATTTAATTTGATAGATATGTTTTTAATTAGTTGTACAATGTGAATAAATCATTGTACTTTTAAGTAATGGATAATGTTTTGAAACCCGGTTCGACCCGGGTGGTTCAACCGGTTAAACCGTTCCTGTCGAAAAATGGGTCGATTTAAACTGGGTCAACTTGCTAGGTTGGGTCGAAAATGGGTTAAATTAAACCGGGACAACCCGCCGTGTTTGAAGCGTCCCGGGTCAACCCGGTTTGTGTTTTAATTAGTTGTATTTAATTTGGTAGATATGTTTTTAATTGGTTGTACAATGTGAATAAATCATTGTACTTTTAAGTAATGGGGTATTTTAATAAGAGTATTAAATGCATTTCAATATTTCCTTATACACATTTTTCAACATTTCACATTTCACTTTTCTTGACTTTTCCACTTTCACCTTTGACCATTTTTCCTTTATAGATAGTAAAGATGTGTTAGTTTTATGAAGAAATGTGTGACAAATCACAAAAATACGTTGACAAAATTTAGTACTATTTGTTAAAAATATGTACATACTTCGAGATGGTTAGGGTGTTAGAAATGTAATTTAATAAGATATGACTAGAAGAGTTTTATGTCTAACGTATTTGGCATTAGAGCATGCAATGGGGAATTTGTGTTCATGTCGAAATAAAATATGATGATATATGATCAATCCAAGAATCTTCGAGTACGGACTTCTTCGAATAATAGACTAGGACTTATTAGTATATTTCTTAATCATTAGTGACACAAATATTTGCCAATATATATGTTGGGAGAATGGGAAGTATAGGCACAACCGCACAAGTTGAAGTCCAGATCAAGAAGGTGCCAAATAAAAGTATTATTTTCATGAATTGTAGTACATAAAGTTATTTTATTGAATTTTATAAATCAACGGCATGCATGTGATGTGTAAAGTTCATATGAAATAACTAAGAAAACCCACAATTACTTACTTAGATATGGTCTTTTCATATGGTCTTTTTCTCTGTAATTTCCTTTAGCAAAAGGAGTCATGTGGTGTCCCACCACATTCCAATGTTTTTCAAACGAAAGTATCTTGTTCACATTGCTTGTTACAGTAATTATAACCAATGTTCGTTTGTTCACATTGCTATTGCTATTTGAAATGGCCACGACAACTCCCTAAAAAAGAGGACTTTATCCCTTTTGAGTGTGTGGCAGTCGGCTAAAAGGTCGGATACTGTGGTTAAAAAAAAAGAAGCAGCCAAAGATCGCTTGTAGAAATATGTATAATGGTTCAGAAAGTTAAGTAACTATAAACCTAGAATAATGTTATCCATTGTAACACCCCAACCCGACAAGTGGTTGCGAAAATCGCGAATCGGTAGTCGGGCGGAAGACCCTTTTGTAGCTTGTAATCGGTCTAGCGGGATTTAATCGATGATTAATCGGATTGGCATTTTTGGCATGATTTGGGTATTTTTGGCGAGTTTTGGGTATTCCCGTCAAGAGTTTATTTACAAAAAAAATCTTGTAATAGATATAACCAACGATTATAAGTGATTAAAACTAGTTTGCGGCGAGCTTTTTGTATTTCCGGTAAGATTTACAAGTTTTCGTGAAGTTTGACCATCGTTGACCACTGTTGACCACAGTTGACCAATTTACACAAATCGAAAAGGGTGGTGGCTCAGTAGCGCCTAGGCGGTGATTAATAGGCATTGTAGTCTTTTTTTTCAACACTGAAGTGATGACTTTTTGAACCATCATTTTCTATTTTTTGTACCAAATTAATCAAATTCTATATAAAATGCCAAAGAAGAAAAACCAGCTGCAATAACTAAGACCATGGTGTATTGTGGCACAAATGCATGCCAAAGTCTAGGTGGCAACTCATTTGGCATGTCAAATCTCATGTTACCATACCACTATTCTATTGTGCCATTTTGAATGCCAATTAATTGGCGTGAGTGAAAGTGGAAAAAGGACAAAAAGATTAATTTTTTAATAGTTTTTTTTTTGTTTTTTTTGTTTTTTTTTTAAATTGTGTATGGTGGGTCTCAAATAACATGTGAAAAAAATGTTATGAGCGAAGTGGTATTTTTGTGTGAGAGTGTTAAAAGTAACGATGCTAAGGTGACGCTGATGTGACGTCAAAAGTAAGTTTTGACATTCTATGACACCCCATGCTCTAACAAGCAATTATCGACCGAAGAACCAAATGAAAAACGAGTTATTAAGTTTTGCACTAAGCATGATACTTGATTTGCTCTTTTAAGTATATAAACATCGTTCTTATGTAATTATCAAAAAACAATATAGCCTCAAAAAATGAACGATCACATGAAACAATACTTTGAAAAGAAGAACTTATCATAACTAATCATTTTTCTTGTGAAAGAAAAATATACGTAGTATATTGTTGTAAATTGTGAAAATATAATTACCAAACACTTCATAAAGTTCAACAGTAAATCTTATCTATCTATCTTTTTCATTGGCTTTGTTTCTCTAGTCCACACCACTAGTTATTTTTTATTTATTTTTCTTTCCAAACAAACAAATCATTGCTGCTAGAACTTTTTCACATAAACTCTTTCAACAGCTTGAGCCCTACTTCCAATGGCTTCTACTTCAAATTCATCAACTGAAAAGAGCTTTAAGTATGACGTGTTTCTGAGTTTTAGGGGTGAGGACACCCGTAAGAGCTTCGTTGGCCATCTTTATGAAGCTCTGAAGCAGAAAGGCATTGAAACATATAAGGACGATAAGAAAATCGAGCAAGGAAAACCGATCAAGGACCAACTCATCAAATCCATTGAGGAATCAAGGTTTTACATCATTGTTTTCTCAAAGACTTATGCATCTTCATCTTGGTGCCTAGATGAGCTTGTCCAGATTATGGAATGTAAGAAGACGACCGAGCAGAATGTTTATCCTGTCTTTTTTGGTGTGGAGCCCACCGAAGTCCGCAAACAAAGTGGGGCAGTTAAAGAAGCCTTTGCCGAACACGAAAAGAAGGAGGCGGAAAATGGAGAGAGGCTATGAAAGAAGCATCCGATTTGGCTGGGTGGGAGTTGAAAGGGTAATTCAGTTTCATTCAATTTTTAACATGATATCTACATTTATATAAATGTTAATCCTTTTAGGTTATCAATCTTAACTGTTTGTGTACACTTTGAGCAAGCTAATAATATAATCTTTAATGATACAGGGATGAATCTGAATTGATCCAAATAATTGTTGATGTTATTTTCAAAAAGTTGTATTCCAATAATTCAAGCGCTTATGGAAAGTTAGTGGGCATGGAGACCCGAATTAGTGATGTTCTTTCATCTTTAGAGATTGGTAGTGAAGATGTTCGCGTGATCGGGATCAAGGGGATAGGAGGTGGGGGGAAGACAACATTAGCCAGAGCTGTTTATGATCAAATATCCAATAAGTTTGAAGGAAAAAGCTTTGTTGAAAATGTTAGGGAAGTCTCAAAAGCTTCACTGTCCGGTTTGAAGAAGCTGCAAAAACAAATACTAAGGGATGTTTTCTATGATAAGAAGATTTCCATTAGTGGTGTCTTGGATGGGAAAAACACAATGATACAGATGATGTGTCGTAAAACGGTTCTTGTTGTTCTAGATGATGTAGATCATAGTGACCAGCTTGAGGCGTTAGTTGGTGATCTTGATTATTTTAAGTCCGGAAGTCGCATTATTATTACAACAAGAGATGAGCAGGTGCTAGTATCACACGGAGTGAGTTTGATATGTAATGTCAATTTGTTGACGGACGATGAAGCAATGTGGCTTTTTAGGAGATATGCATTTGGTAAAAATATTCCAACTCAAGGGTACAATGAGATGTCAGTCATGTCACGACAATACAATGAGATGTCAGAACAAGTTGTGCGATATGCTGCCGGTCTTCCTCTAACGATTAAAGTTTTGGGTTCATTTCTCCATGGTAAAAATGAGCTTGAGTGGAAAGATGCTTTAGAAAGACTAAATACCATTCCACAGAAAGATACCCAAGAAATGTTGAAAATAAGCTACGATGCTCTAGAGCCTGATCTCAAAGAAATATTTCTAGATGTTGCGTGCATACTGAAAGGTGAGCAGAAAGACAAAGCACTCCGAGTCCTTGAAAGTTGTGGATTTCATGCTACCATCGGTTTAAGTGTTCTTGAGAAGATATCCCTTATAACCATTTCTGAATATGGGAGTTTGGGCATGCATGACCGTATAGAAGAAATGGGAAAGAATATTGATGGTCATTTACATTTCAATGAGCATAACAGACATAGCCGGATGTGGATTGAAAAGGAAATAGAAGATACATTGGCTAATAATCTGGTAAGGATCAAAGTTTTTTGTAAGGCGCACAAAAACCCAACAAATTTTCATTTCTTATGACACGTTTTTTTGTTACTGATTATGGCTTTCAGGTCAACGAAGCAATAAGATGTATAAAACTGTCGCCACAAAGACTTGATTTAAGAACTTTTATGACAGGTCTCAGAAACATGAAGAAACTAAGAGTTCTTTACATGTGTTCTGGAACTTATTGGGATGATGGTAAAGTTAGCCAACTCTTTCCAAGCTCTTTAAAGTATCTATGTTGGCGAGCTTACCCTTTTTCATCTTTACACGAAACATTTCAAGCAGACAATCTTGTCGGACTTGACATGTCTTTTAGCTCAATATTACAACTTCGGTTAGTGGGAAAAGGAAAGGTAAACAATGGTTGCCTGTTTTCAATTATTGATCACAATGCTATACATCTATATATTGGTTTGTTATTAGAACAATGCATATTCATCTCCTTCGTGTTGTTTATGATAGGCTCTTACTAAGCTGAGATTCCTTGATCTCAGCCATACAAGATTAAGAAAGTTGAACCTTGGACTCACTCCGAATCTTGAGAGGCTATATCTTACAGACTGTTGGAATTTAGTAGAAATTAATGCACCTGTTGGGTGTCTTAAAAACCTTCTCTACATGGACTTAAGTGGTAGTGGTAGGTTTAAATCCTTTTTGTTTGAGAAACAGTCTAATTCACTCAAGGTTGGTTCTTCTTCAGAGTTGCATCTCAGTGTGGAGTCCATAGATAAATGTACATTGCACCTGGACAATAATTTGCCAAATTATGAATTTTCATGTTTATATAAAGAAGATCCAGCTGCCTCGTCATTTGGATATCTTGAAAAGCTTATTTCTATAGGTCTTAGTTCTTGCACAAACGTTGAAAGTTTATCTAGAAGCATTTTTAGTTTGCAATGTTTAAAAAAGCTCACACTTAAAGCCAGTATTCCAGAAGTGCCCAACGATGTTCACCGGTTACAATGTCTAGAGGAGCTTTGTTTATCCGGTGCAAAGATAGAACATCTTCCAAATGGTCTTTTTATGTTAAAGCAGCTGAAATCTCTCAAACTTGAATTTTGTCGATTTCTTGAGAAATTACCCAAGGATTTTGGCCAATTAGAATCCCTGCAGGAGCTTTGTTTGTCCTTTGTAAAGATAAAACATCTTCCAGATGGTCTTTGTATGTTAAAGCAGCTGAAATCTCTCAAACTTGAAGGTTGTAGGGATCTTGAGAAATTACCCAAGGATTTTGGCCAATTAGAATCCCTGCAGGAGCTTTGTTTGTCCCGTGCAAAGATAACACATCTTCCAGATGGTCTTTGTATGTTAAAACAGCTGAAATCTCTCAAACTTGAATATTGTGGTGATCTTGAGAAATTACCCAAGGATTTTGGCCAATTAGAATCCCTGCAGGAGCTTTGTTTGTCCTTTGCAAAGATAACACATCTTCCAGATGGTCTTTGTATGTTAAAGCAGCTGAAATCTCTCAAACTTGAATCTTGTTGGGATCTTGAGAAATTACCCAAGGATTTTGGCCAATTAGAATCCCTGCAGGAGCTTTGTTTGTCCCGTGCAAAGATAAAACATCTTCCAGATGGTCTTTGTATGTTAAAACAGCTGAAATCTCTCAAACTTGAAGGTTGTAGGGATCTTGAGAAATTACCCAAGGATTTTGATCAATTAGAATCCCTGCAGGAGCTTTGTTTGTCCGGTGCAAAGATAAAACATCTTCCAGATGGTCTTTGTATGTTAAAACAGCTGAAATCTCTCAAACTTGAATATTGTGGTGATCTTGAGAAATTACCCAAGGATTTTGGCCAATTAGAATCCCTGCAGGAGCTTTGTTTGTCCTTTGCAAAGATAACACATCTTCCAGATGGTCTTTGTATGTTAAAGCAGCTGAAATCTCTCAAACTTGAATCTTGTTGGGATCTTGAGAAATTACCCAAGGATTTTGGCCAATTAGAATCCCTGCAGGAGCTTTGTTTGTCCGGTGCAAAGATAAAACATCTTCCAGATGGTCTTTGTATGTTAAAACAGCTGAAATCTCTCAAACTTGAATATTGTAGTGATCTTGAGAAATTACCCAAGGATTTTGGCCAATTAGAATCCCTGCAGGAGCTTTGTTTGTCCTTTGCAAAGATAAAACATCTTCCAGATGGTCTTTGTATGTTAAAACAGCTGAAATCTCTCAAACTTGAAGGGTGTGCGTATCTTGAGAAATTACCCAAGGATTTTGGCCAATTAGAAGAGTTAGATATAACAGGTACAAAAATATGTCGTCTTCCATAGAGCATTATTCAATTGAAAGGTCTGCGTATTATTGGGTTGAAAATAACTCTTGAGTTTTGTGGCTTAACACCTGTGAAACGAACCTCTGATAATGGTGGTTATGAAACGTTCTGCTACACTGTTGTTTAGTCCGCTGTAAACAACTATATTAACAGGTACGTGTTTTTTTTTTTTTTTTTTTTTTTTTTTTTTTTTTTTTTTTTTTTTTTTTTTTAATCTGTCTTAAGTTAATTCAAGTTTTGAAATTGATATGACGTTAATTTCTTTTCCTAGCATTTGATACGTATTTTACTATCGATCATAACAACTGAACCATTTTCTGCATGTTTGATTGCCAATCAGCACTTCATCGAACCAAAATGAACTCGAAGCTCAATCCCCGGAGTCTAACAGTTTGTTCTGGATCAAGTAGTTTTTCCATGTCTGAAAGATTTCTCCAAATGTTGGAAGCGTATATGTGTTCATTTCGGGACATCGATCACTCACAACATCACTGTTGTGTCATCTTATAGATTAAGCTCTAGTGTGAATTTGTGCGCAATTGTTTTATCAACATCAGTTTACGCAGCTGAGTTGTTCAGAAAGTGAATTTGTGATAAGTAATTAATAAGTTAAGTTAGCTTAGGAACTTCAGCTAACAGAGTTGACCTTTTGAGAAAGTCAAACTGTGTTCTTGATAAAAATGGTGGTATTTTATACCTGGTTGACTATTATCATATCCAAATTAAGTTCCGTAAGTTTCTATAAATGATTTAATTATCATAATGAAGTTTTTATTCGTAAAAGTACGTTCTGCATTGACTGAAATCGTTAAGCATACGACTTTTTGAGTCAGAATATTGACTTTCACCAACTTCACCGAGTTTTTCATTTGAATCATTATGAAGAACATATGAGTGTCAAGTGAAGCTAATCAACCTTTTTCAGTAGTTTACTAGTATTACAAAATGATTTTGGAATGTGACACCAGACAAAAAGGGCTCAAGTATGCCATTATGGATATAAATTATGCTAGATATAGTTCATATATTATGTACTATTGCCTTGACATTTGCCAACAGATTGTCGAATATAGGATAAGGAAAGCAATTTGTCATCAATCTTTCACTATTCTTTATGACTTGAGAGTTTGACCTCATGTTATCTTTACCTAACATTGAAGATGAACACTCTTATAGGATAATCACACTATGCAATTGAATTAGGACATTGTGTTCTACTTGGTCAAGACAGGCTAGTTGTGTTGACCCGTACTCCAATTTCGTGTGTTCTACGAGTAAGTAACTATAGCAGTTTAAAAAAAAATACACGGTTGGTCAAAGGCAGAGAAGTAGTTTACATGTTTGTTATTGTAAAGCTATCCACATTTCAAAGTATAAAAAAACAAGAGGGAAAAGTGTAACAGGTGGATTCATCAATATTTGATAGGCATAATAACTGAAGGTCAAATAATTGGTCATAG
Organism: Artemisia argyi; assembly: GCA_030686995.1. Classification (NCBI taxonomy): domain Eukaryota; kingdom Viridiplantae; phylum Streptophyta; class Magnoliopsida; order Asterales; family Asteraceae; genus Artemisia; species Artemisia argyi. Next base: position 7,903,926 of record CM060690.1, read on the forward strand.
GCTATATATAACTGATGATTAATTGAGACACTACCACAAGGAATTCGAAAACCCCTCAAAATGTGGTTTGTTTGTTTGTTTTGGGTAGAAATCGGGTCAGAATTATGACCCGGTACAAATGTGGATACTTTGTTTTTCATCACCGGAGGATAATAATGCTAAGGATGTTTGGGATTGTTTTATTGATCTTGTTTCTTTATCTAATTATTGCGTTTTTATTTTGTTTTGGCAAATCAGTAACAGTTTTTAGTAGGTACCCTTCAGTTATGCTAGTGTTACTTTGGTCATTCTAATTATCAATGAAGTTCAACGGTAAAGTAATCGGAATCAATATGAATATGCAACTTTGAAATAGTTTTTCTAAAAATAATATCAATCAGTTAACATCCGTCTAAACACTAAAATTAACTGATTATTTACCGTTTCAAAACGATATTAAGAGCAATCCTAAACACCACTAGGTTCAAATAAAGAGAAAAACAACGTTGTATTTCTTCTCGGGGCTAGCCAATTACATTACATTCGTGTATATGTACATATTTGATAACTTACAATGGACTTGTTTTCTGTATGTTGTGTGGGTGGATGGACTTACAAGTAACTGTTGATAACTTAATTGTGTCTATTGTGTAATAAATCAAATCCATCGTATAATCACAGTAATCAAAACCTAAACACTTTCAGTTCACAGGTTTGTGGAGAAAACCTAAACACTTTCAGTTCACAATACGAATAATCATTTAAGCATAATGGGTGATTTTGAAGCGCCTTCATTCTCATTAGGTTTCGACTTCGATAATTAAAAACCATAACTCTAGAGATATATGAAAAAATTTATAATATTTATATATACTCATATTTTTAAAATATTTTAAAATTTCTTTCAACAAACATTTTATTTGGACATTATCTTTGAAGATTCATCGGCAAGTTATCCATAGCAAACATCATGACGCATTAGATACGTAGTGTATTTGTTTGATTGAGGTTACTGATAACCTTTAAATGTTGAGCTTGATACTAACAAATAAATTATTTTAACATTTTCATTTACTACTATAACTCTATAAGATACGTAGTACTATAATATGTTTGGCACACAAGATTGTTGAGAGATTGTTCTTATTTTTTTTAAAAATAAGCTATTTAAAAAATAATCTTTGGAGTTAAGTACATTTTTGGTCCTTGTGGTTTGCCGGGTATAACACTTTTAGTCTAATAGTTTCAAAAATCCCGGATCCTGTCCTCAAATGAAACACCCGTAACGGGTTTGGTCCATTTTTCGTTGACTATTAGTTTGACTCGTAAAAAAAAACATGAAATGACTAAAATACCCTCATCTTTTTTAATGAAATGACTAATATACCCTTATTTCATTTTTTCTTCACCAATAATAAAGTTATTATACAAAATAATTTTAAAAAAAACCCCACAAACATTTATACTTACAAAATCAGACACCAAACACCAAACACAAATCAGACACCCACCACGAATCTGACACCAAACACGAATTAGACACCATCACGAAACCACCACCACCACCAAACACCAACCTTCATAAGCAGTTAACTCCAACAAATATATGTATAGATTCACAAACAAAAACCAATCATCATAAAAAAGCTTAGAACACATCATCATATATGTACAGATTTCACAAACTGATTCACAAACAACACTTTCTAGTACAACACTTTCAAGAAACTGATTCGCAAACAAATTCACAAACTGATTCACAAACAACACTTCATCATTTCCTACTTACAACTATAAATTGATTCATGTACAACACTTTCCAGTCCAAGCATCTAAAATCATTCATATATGACCATTCACAAACAAAATACAATAAACCTATCTGAATAAAAAACTCATTTTCTTCTTCTTCAAGAATGTAATCTGAGTTATTCAAGAGCTATCTATGATTCCAAAAAATTTGAAATGTTATCTGAGTTATTCAAGAGCTATCTGTGATTCCAAAGCTACAAATCATAGATCCCCTTTTGTCCAAGTTATAACAGGGGATTTAACTATTTCATAGTTATTATATAATATACTACTGTAAATAACAATAAATAAATAAAGAAAAGAGATTAGATGAAAACCCAACCTGCGCAAACATAATTGACCAATTTGTTTGATGTCCACATCATGTAATCGATTTCACTAGTGAAACATACATGTTTGAATTAAGAACAGTTTAAGGTCGATGGAGCCAATAGAAATGTTTAAAAAAAAGATCCATTAAACTTCTCTTCATATTCTCCATACCCCTAAAAATCATTTGTATTTTGTATGTTGTGTTAATCATGATTAGATTACAGACTTTGTATGTTGTGTCGAAGATCTGGAAATGTGATGGGGGTGGTGCCGCATTCTGGGAATGTGTCTTCGTTTGTCGCCGGAGGTGGGGGTGGTGGCCGGTAATTTTTGGCAGGAGGTGGGAGTATGTGAATTTGAGAAGGGAGAATAACAAGTGAGAGAGGGGGTGAGTGGTTTTTGTGAGTTGTGGGTAGTTCATATATATACTCCCTATTTTTTTTTATAGAATAAACAAAATGACAAAAGTACCCTCATATTTTCCAAGTCAAACTAATAGTCAACGAAAAATGGACCAAACCCGTTACGGGTGTTTCATTTGAGGACAGGATCCGGGATTTTTGAAACTATTGGACTAAAAGTGTTATACCCGGCAAACCACAAGGACCAAAAATGTACTTAACTCTAATCTTTGTTTGGTAAACATAACTTATAAGAGATTCTAAAAAGAATAATCTTCCATAATCTCTTAAAAACAAAGGTTACTTCATGTAGCTTATAAAAATAATCTCTTTTTATAATCTCCAACATCATCTCGAGTTCAGCACCATCTCCGGCACTCTATATAACACACATTTGTTGATAAGAAAAAAGTAATACTCCACATTTTGAACACTACAAAAAGGAGAAACTCTCCCACTTTTTCATTTTCCCTCTAAAACACTTATTCACTTTCCCCCTAAAACACAATCGCCATCGTTCGTCCGCCGTCCACCACTTCGCCACCATTCATCAAGGTTTAATTCGTTTGACTCAATTTTGTTTATGTGTAATTTGAATGTGATATTTAGCCCTAATTTTGAGTGTATTATTTTGCCCTAATTTTTAGTGTACCTAATAAGCTATAAATAAGCTTCGAAACTGACCTAATTTGTATAAAACTGACTTATTAACTAAACGTAACTAATAAGCTATAAATAAGCTAACTTATTAACTAAAAAAATTCAACAAAAATGTAACAAAAACTGGCTTATTAACTAAACGTAAGTAATAAGCTGTAAAATTAGATTGATTGAAGCTCTGTTGTTACAATAAGCTGCAAAACAAAAATAATAAGGTAAACGTAACTAATAAGCTAACTTATTAACTAAAAAAGTCAACAAAAATGTAACAAAAACATACTTGATTGAAGCTCTATTTATGTGTAATTTGAAGGTGTTTTGTTGTGATAAGTAATTGTTTCCAAGTGTTTGGCTGACATAAGAGTGAATTAGTTTCGTTCACACTAAAACGGATCGTCTATATGTATATTACTAGTTTTAAGTCGTAATTATTTGTTTCGTTGATTGTTAAAAGTTGATGTGAGCTACTTGCTAATAATTTACTTGTAGAAAATAAGTGAAACCAAACACCTTAGTGTTCCGGAACAAATAAGCTAATCAGTAGCTTTGTGTAAATAGGTAATAGTTGATATACTACAAATTCAACAATAACGTCAGATGATAATGTATATCCGTTACAACAAATAAGATAATCAGTAGCTTAGTGTTCCGGAACAAATAAGCTAATCAGTAACTATGTTTATTACGAGTTTGTTAGTATCAGTTTTAATAATTATTAAAATTTAGAACAATTGTTGTATATTGTGATTGATGAATGTGAAAATTATTAAAACTGATACTCTATGTTTATTAGGAGTGTTGGAAGAATCGATCAGCATGGTTGATACAAGGTCCGGCCCCAAGGTTAATCGCAAAAAACCTGAAACCCGCTACTGCCATCAGACAAGAGGCCACCATCTTCTGGTGGGGGGTCTTACATGCTTAAGGTGCACCAGATTCTGGTGTGCAAAGCATTTGAAAAGATACGACGAGAGCACCAGAAATGGCCCCCCATCCGAATGGCTCTGTTATTACTGTCGCGGATGCTGTCTCTGCTCAGAGTGCATCAAGCCAATACCAAGATTGAGAAAAGACCTAAAACGAAAACCAAAGCCAATAGAAAACCGTGCTCAAACATCATCCTTTGACGACGTGCCAACAAATTTGTTCAAGAATCAAGACCATAGATCACGAGGGCTCCATTGTCAAAACTATGGATTTTCATCCGCTTCAACAGACATTGCTTCTTGGTTAGTTCGTGTTAGTTCGTGTTATAACTAATAATTAATATGTGTTGTTTCTGCTTGTGCTTGGAATCACTCATATTATCTTTGCCTGCTCTTGACTAATGTTAGATGGAACGAGCAACGGGGAATTACACCTTTGGGAGCTAAGTAGCAATCAAAAATCTGCTCACTTGCTTTGGACTCAGGTTGGTATCTTTTATTTTTCGATACAGATGTTCCCTTATATAACCATCCGTCTTTATTCTCGTGCACCTTCTGTTTGTAATAGGCATCCTCCATGAACCGTGCAGTGGTTAATCGTGTCATCTGGGCCCCAGATGGAAAACTTTTTGGTAAAAATATTTTTTTCGGTTTCTTCCAGTGTAGTATTACTTAATGTAACCTGTAAGTAGTTGGATTTTTTTTTGACATTTACATTCTTATCTTGGAACTTCATTTAGGTGTTGCATACTCGAAGCACTTGGTACACATTTTCTCCTTTTTTGGTGGTGCTGATGTGCATCATCCCCTAGTGGTGTGTAGGCATATCTTCTTTATTCTTCAATTAATATATCTTATCATTCATGTTGTCCAACAACTTTTACTTGTTTTGGCTGCACAGATTGATGCTCATGTTGGCAGTGTCAACGATATTTGCTTCATGAACACCAATACTTTTTTGTCCTGTGGCGATGATAGACTGATTAAGGTCTGACTAAAACTCCTGTTAAATGATACGCTTTTGGATTTTTTTTTTTTTTTTTTTTTTTTTTTTTTTTTCTTTCTGTATTAACAGAAAACATTCTACAGGTCTGGGATGCAGTAGCAGGGACAAAACTTCATACTTTTGAGGGACATGAAGCACCTGTTTATTCTGTGTGTCCATGTTTCAAGGATAGTTGTGAGGTATATATAATCAGATATATTGCCTTTGAATGTTTCTGGATTTTGGGCGGTCTTTCCTTTTCAGAAAATGTTAATAGGAAAGAGTATTTTCTGTTTGCTGAGTATTCGTTGAAACCAATGTTGCAAAAATCGTGAATCGGTAGTCGGGCGGTCGACCACCCTGCAGCCTGTAATCGGTCAAGGCAGTGATTAATCGGTTTGGCATTTCCTGCATGTTTTGGGAATTTCTGGAGAGCAAACTAAAGATCTTAACTGATTCCAAGCCTTCTATGTTTACAAACCTCAATAAAATGCTTCAATTCTGATTATGAGGCCCATTGTACGTTATAAGTGAAATAAACGATCCCCAAATTAAGTAAAATGCCTAAATTTCTATTTTTTTTAAATTGACCGATTCGGCCGATTTTTTGCCGATTCGACCGATTTTTGGCCGATTCGGCCGATTTTTGACCCATTTTTTCTGATTTTTTTACCTAGGCCGATTTTTTCACCGATTTTCGAAAATCGACAAGGTGCATCACCGATTAGCGATTAATCGGCGATTAATCGGCCGATTCGGCCGATTTTTGCAACATTGGTTGAAACTGTAATGAACAAACTCACTCATGATTAATAACTTATTATTTTTCTCTGGACCAGTTCTTCTTGTCATCTTCAAGTGACGGAGTTCTCAAACACTGGGATTACCGTCATAAGGCCTTAATAGCCGATGATAATGCTCCTGGGCATTCATCAACCACTATGGCATATAATGGTGATGGAACAAGGTTAGAGAAGTTGTTGCTTTCACAATTTTACAAGGTTATGAGGTTCAATATCTAGTCACTATCTATCTGACGTTATTTGTACAACTAACAGGCTATTTCTTAGTGGAACGTATGAAGACGGGGAAGCATATTTACTGGAATACGACTTCAATTTAAAAGGAGTGAGGAGAAGATATGATTGTTCTTGGAGTCATCAACCATTTGGCCAGTTTGATACCACCAAGAACCGGTTTCTTGCTGGTGGCGGCGATCGATCCATGGTAAATGTTTGGAACATGGATCAGACAGCACCAATGACTGCCATCGGGCCTGAGGGGTTAACGGTATGAATTGATTCTTTGGTTTTGACTTTGTTCACTTTTGGGAAAAATAGATGGATTGGGCAGTTAGTTAACACTGAAACATAAATATAGACGGGACACGCACGCGGCACACACACACACACATACATACATACACACATACCTACACACACCCGCTTGAGGCAGCCCCCCTACCCTCATAACCCGCCGTGGCGGGATTGGGTATTGATGTTGTATATTGAAATGGGCCTACTCGGGAACACCATTATTCCAGAATTCTTGTAACCTGTATCTGGGTAATAATCTTTTGTTCATGGAACAATAGTTTAGTATATTTTATGCATTCAAATACCATTTTGGTGACTTTTAACCCGTTAAACAAGTTCTTCAAAGCTCTTTTTTGATTTAAGCTGTTAGAGATGAAAGTTAACCTAAATTAATCTAGTCCTTATACAAATGGATCCAAATGTTTAGTATTCAAAAGTAAATGGATTTTTGGCTCTTGATGTATGCGCAGGCTTATTGTTGCAAATTCAACAAGAATGGATCTTTGCTGGCCGTGTCTACGGATAATTTGATTCTGATTTATGGGACTGCTGAAGGGGAGAAACTCCTAGACTGCATGCGGTTCCCAAGCTCTGCTATAAGAAGACTTCAAGAAGAACTATCTTTGAAAAATAGTCGTATGACGGAATTAAAAAAAGTTCTTGAAAAGATGGAAGTAGAGCGAAAATTGCTTACAAATAGAATCTTGGTAAGAAATATCTTCAAGTTTTTTTGGATATCATGTTTATTTAAGGGCAGTAAAAAGTCAAAACACTAATAAAAAAAAGCATCTTTAACGGCAGTAATGTAATACCTTTGTGCGCCCAAAAGGATTTATTACCTTCAATTCAAAGTTTTCAAAACATGGAATTTTCTTGGGCTGCCCATAAATGGTAGTAGGACATGAGAAAACCAATTGCACACAAAAGAATCAAATGTAAGTAGGGGGAAATAGGGTGTCCATGATGAATAACTTAGATATGAATATCATAAAAAGAATCCTCATTAATCACAAGCTGAGATTAGGTCACGACAACTCTGTTAATCTAGCATTTAGGATGGACCAGAAGACAATATTTCAAACCATTCATATATTAGCACGAACCTTCTTGTAGTTGTATTTAGCCATGACTTGGTACAGAGTGATATTGATCTAATCAAGTTATCATCAAAGTAATTGAATGGGTGAGCCATGCTTTCACCCACAGCTTTGAGCCCCATAAGTGTATGACATCATCAAACCTAAATTACATTCATAATAGGGCTTCCATAAGTGTATGACCAAATTACATGCTTTCACCCACAGCTTAAAGTCAATGATGTATTATGTATTCCCCTTACGAGTTTTTTTTGTGTGTGTGTCTGTGTGTGACAGGAATTGCAAGGAAACATACGGGTGTTCTATCGGGTTAGGCCACTTCTGCCTTCAGATGGAGATGCAAATCTAGAGTTTCTCAAAAAGAGAGTACTTTTTGGGGAATCAATCATTTTGCAAGAAAAAGGTAGTGGTCTATATTCTATTAATTAAAACAAGTCAACGTTGATATGTGTTATATAATCACCCTTTCATTTGTTGAACAGGGAAAATGCCTATATCAAATAAGTTTGATAAGGTATTTTTAGAAGATTCGGGGCAAGAAGAAGTCTTCACAGAAATGGCAGATATGGTCCAAGGTGCCCTAGATGGTTTTAAGGTGTTTTGTACTTATTATTTTTTTTTTTTTTTCTTTTAATTGTCTTCCCTTCTTTGGATTTTCAGTTTAGAGAGAATTTCATATATGTCCCTCTTTTGCTTAAAAAATCACTAAAAAATATGTAATTTTGAAGCAAAAGATGGACATATATGAAATTCTCCCTTAAATTTATAATTGTTGTAAAATCACACAAACTACATTTGATATATTATTAGCTAATTTTTTTATTAAAACGCTTGTGCCTCTAAAAAGTAGCTTTCTAGCCATATTAAGTACTACTTAAACTTAACTACTTTTGCAGGTCTCACTTTTCTCATATGGACAAACAGGCTCGGGAAAGACCTACAGTATGGTAGGCAAAGAAGGCGAGAAAAGAGGAATGATACCGCGTGCTATTGAAAAGATTTTTGAGCATGGAGAAAAAATGAAAAATTTAGGATGGACCTATAATTTTAAGGTTTGTAATTGAAATTCTTCTCTCCTCATATCTATTTTTATTTTTAATAAATTATTACATGCTTTTGTTGGAAAAACCTCGACAACAAACCAGTTTGGTTGGATCCTTTGATTTTACAAAGATGAAAAAAGTACACAAGGATAAGAAAATGGGGGCATGTAAAATAGAAGGGTCCAGAATCGGAAGTCCCATGTTATGATGTCGTGATGGGTTGGTTTCTTATTTAGTGTTTTAGCTTCCTAACAGTGTTTTTCTTTCATACCTTTTCTGTGTTTGGGTTTCTTGTTTCTTTATATTGTCTTTTTTGGTCTTATATTTTCCTTTGCTTTTTCCTCTTTTTATTTTCGTGATGGTTCTTTTTCTTTCGTTAGGTGGTGTAATCCTGCCTTGTAAATCTAGATCGAGTGTACAATAGTCTCGTAGGAGTTATTGTTTTGTGGTTTGTACTTTGACAAACGAGCTAGAAAAGCAGGGTGGGAGATAAGGTGTTTGCAATACAGGTTTCTTTCAAGGTTTTAAGATCAGATTAGTTGTTTTACTGTGTTTACTGGCTTGTGGTTTGTGCCTTTATTCCATTTGAGAATTTTATATTCTCATGTGTGTATTGGTTGGCAGTTGTCAAAATCACTGTTTGGTGCACATATATATTTGGTAGTATAAGTCTAGAGACAGCCATTAGTAGTTGAACTTCGGGATGGTATCTTTGTCTTAGTTTTATTTTGTTTTTGGGTCTCATCCTCGTTTAATTAACTTGTTAATTGTGGTGGGGCGCCATATATTGTATCTTTTTTCTTTTGTGGTTCCTTAAATAATGTTGCCTTTCTAAAAAAAATGTCTTGCCTTCTCTAAAAAAAGTACATTTTTTTATTAATTGTTTTCAATTTTTTTTTTTTTTTTTTTTTTTGTAGGTATGTATGATTGAAATTTACAGAGAAAAAGTGTATGATCTTCTTAAAGAAGCAAGGATGTCAAAAGTCGGTGATAAACGAGAGCCGTTAGACATTGTGAATTTTGGTCTCCCGGAGTCGGTTTTTGAATATATTGGAAGCAAAGAAGAATTTCATGAATACCTAAATATGGCAAAAGAAAGAAGGTCTTCTTGCTCGACACAAATGAATGAAGAATCCTCCCGTAGTCATTTTATTATCACTTTGAGTTTGCACGGTCAAAATGGGGTAAGGTTAATTTTGGAAAGTTAACCGTTTGTATATGGGTATTATATTTTATGTCTACAATCTGCAACCTTTCTAACTCTCTGCAATTTGGTATTCTGATGATAAACTTTTTATTGCGATTTTAGACCACAAAAGTGCAAGGGGTGTTAAATATGGTCGACCTTGCGGGCACTGAACGGGCTTCCAAAACTGGCTCAACGGATTCTCAGCAACAAAAGGAAGCAATTGTATGACGTTAAACGAGTTCTTTGTTTTCTTGAGTTTTAAATTGTTTGTGGGTTTAAGCGTTAAGTGTGATAAATTAAAGAATAAACTGCAAAAATATCCTTTCCGTTTCTATAATTTGACACCAAGCATCTCTTGCTGATACTATTGACAAGTATCATCATGTGAGCTATGTTCAAAGATCCCTTTTTTTACTTGTTTTTTGTGAAATAAATATTTATGAAGCTTTTTGGGTTTTGTATGAATCTTAATTGTGTATTGTATTTGCAGGATAAAAACAACAGCCTGGGGGACTTAAGAAAAGTATTCAGGAGCATGGTTCAGAAGGAATTCAATAGCTACAGGGGCTCCAAGCTAACTATGCTTCTTAAGGTATAAATCACTACAATTAGGGTGTTCATCGTGTCGGGTTTGGGTCGAAAATTAGGAATTGTTACCAAAAGAAAAAAAAAAGAAAGAAAAAAAAAGTGGAAGCAGTTCTTTCAGATTATTTGTAGAAAACCGAAACCCGGGAATTAGTGCCAACTTGCTCTAAACGTATATATATGCAGCAGATCATGCAGCTATTGAGGTATCTGCAATAGGAAGAAAAAAAGACATTAGATAATTTATACCTGAACCTGTATATATTATTGTGTAATAGACTAATAGTGTGATAGCTATTTGCAACACATTAGGTGCCTTTGCCTATTATAGTAGCATGATTAGAGTGTTGCAGCATCCCTTATAGAGTTCAAGGGAATTAAGTAGCTCGACTCTTTTCAGAATTAACTACTCTGTATCTTAGGTTCCCAACTTTAGTTTTTTTGTTAAATACTCTCTCATACACAGAATCTTACACGATGAGAATTAACATCTTAAAGGGTGTTTGTTTTAGCTTGTTTATGGGCTTATTAAACTTTGAGAAGCTAATAAGCTCAGAACTTAGAGCTTAGGCTATGAGCTTATGGCTTATTTAAGTTGATAAGCTCATGAGCCCAATATAGCTTATTAGCTTTTTTAAAGCTCAATAAGCCCATAAGTCAGCAAGAAAATAAGCTTAATCCACTGCCAACTTAACCATCGATAAATTAAAACTTTCACATCAATAACAAATAAGCCACTAAAAGTTTGGCCATCTAAAGTCGAGTGTCAAGCAGGCATACCTTCTTCATCCCAATCATGTTCAATCTATCATTTCCAACGGCAATGACAGCACCCACGACCATCTTTGCAAAAAAGTCTTTCTCTCCTCCGATTAGCTTTGATGAAAGCGTCGTAGCCAGCACATTTAGCTAATAAGTTTCTCTTTTCATCTAAACTTTTTCCCTCGATACTTGCAGCCAATTCTTTAACCTTGTCGATCGCCTGTACCATTAAGCCTACCTCAGAAATTAACATATATCTCACACCTAAGATACAATACAAATAAAATAAAATAAAATAAAAATCTACCTTACTGCAGCGGTTCTGTAACTTCGTATCAAATTTTGAGGATGAACACCATCTTCAATAAACGGTTTAGCCTCTCTCAAAAACTCACCAGCAAGAAGAACCACAGAATTAGTTCCATCAATCTGCACATAAAAGAAAATAAGAGAGTCAACCTTTAGTCCGCAATTATATGAGGCGCAACTCTAATTTCTGTTATGTACCTAATGATCTATGTAAAGAAAACCTAAAGTTATGTACAAGAGTAAAATAGTTGAGCATATATTCAGGGGCGGATCTAGCATAGACACAGGGTATGCACGTGCATACCCTGTGCAAATTTTTGTAGTGTAAAAAGTATTTGTTTTTATTCAGAACCAGATCAAAATACACTATAAATTCATGAGTGCACACCCTCTAAAATACTATAAATTTATCGGTGCATACCCATAGATTCCAAAAGAAAGAAGAGACAAAGAAAAAGAAAAAGAAAAAAAGAAAGAAAAAAAAAAAAAAAAAAAAAAAAAAGCTTGACTGGTACAGTTGATGTGTCGGTCTGTCGGATGTATATTGAAGAAGAAGAAGGTCAAAAGGTCAATGAGTGTAATGTGTATTGTTTGTTGTTGATCAAATTGTAATGTAAGATCAATTTATAAGAGTGCAATTCTGAGCCCACCCATTTTTGTTCCCCAAGCCCAACCCACTTCATATTAAATTTATCATCTAATTAGCTATTTTAAGTGTCTTAATTTTGCAGTTTCAACTGGATCATCTATCTTTTTTGGAATTAATTTGCACACTCAAATTTTTTATTGGGATACTTTACTGTGTGCATTGAATACATGTACAAGGTTCACAATGTGCTTTAATTATTTGTACAGTTAAGTGTCCTGATCACAAAGTTGAGTATCCGAATCACATCTATTTTTTTTTTGCTTTTGTAGGTTTTTAGTATTCATGTTGTCTTTTATGTCGTAAATTGAGATATTTTTCAATGTGGAAATTTGTCTTTTACATGCTTTTATTATTTGTTTATTTTAGAAATTGTTAGATGTGAAATTATGAGCTTTGTGTTCATTTAATACCAAATTAGCATTTTAGTTTAGGTTTTCCTACTTAGGATGATCACAGTTATTTAAACATAAGAATTTAACATTAATATGAGATAAGATATACTTTTGATCATATCCGCTTAACAACAAAACTAGTTTTAATTAAAATAGTTGAAGTCGAATAACCAATTATAATCCGAATTTGATAAACTAAATTAACACTTATTAATCAGATTAAAAAAAATAGTCTACAATTTGAATCCCGAAAAACCGACCCGAGAAGCTCGATCAAAAAAATCGGTTTTATTAAACTCTACAAAAAAGTGCATACCCTAATATGAATTTCTAGATCCGCCACTGCATATATTAAGTCCAAAAAATCTTATTAACGTTCTGATTCAGTGATGCATGATCCCACACATTTATCATCCGTGTTTGAATCACAATACAGGAACAAAATTAGCTAATGAGTTTCTGATGAAAATCTTATTCACAGCCAAATAAGCAAATAAACATAATGAGTTTGTTCCTATCCAAGCCCACAAAACCACTTTATTTGTTTCATCAAAACGCAATTAGCATATACATATTTTAACAATTAATATTCAGCAATCAATATTTCACACGTCGCCTTAAACAATCCTCATTCATACATCATAACTAATAATCAATAAACAGCAACAAATACAATAAAAATAAAGCTAACCTTCTTATCGTTGATCTCGCTAGATGCCTAGGCTGTAAGCCTGTAACCATGTCTTAACCTCATCTTTGTACCTTTGAAGCTTCTTAATCTCCTTCAAATCAGCCTCGTATACCTCCCATGCCTCATGCAACTCTGTCTCCCTTGCTGCTGGCCTAGCCAACAGTCGGTTCTTTGTTTTGCTATCTAGTACATCCACATCACGTCTCCTACCTTCTCCTGAAAAATAGCATAAAATTCAGTGAGGTAATACTTTCAACAACCGAACATCTTTTTTTCTGTCATGATGACAACTTCACAGTTAGCTTGAGTTTCAAGTTAAATAGATGCCCAGAAACCAATTCTGCAGTCGGTTTCAAGAATGTGATATTTTGTTAGATATGCTATCAAGGAAGGTTACGCCAAACAACACGTTAAACAAATTCTCTCCAAACAGCCCAAGAAAGGTGCTTCAAACAATATGGCCATGAACCCCAAAAGAATCGATTTTTATAAGCTCAAAGATACGGAAGTTATCAATAAAAATTCAGCTTTTAAGCAACCTAACTAAAACCCGTGTCATGGACATTTAGGTAACACTTGTATGGTTAATATTCAATTGTACATGCGTTAGGTCTGCTATAGGTAGATAATGAGGATATTAAGCGTATTACAACACTCATTAGGGAAAACCATACACGAATAGTTACAGTAGCAAAGTTTGTAAGCCAATGGGCTTATGCCAAAGAGTCCAGGAACTATTATTTTTGCTAATGACAAAATCTCCACCAATGACGTGCAAGATTACCAAAAAACGGGGACCTTGAGATTCTTAGTAATTGCCCTTTCTTTTTTCTTTGTTAGTATATATTATAATATGTTTTTATTTCCATGTTAAACAGCCATACTTATCTTCAGCAAGGTCAAAAATGCTGATGATGGTGAACGTAAGTCCCGCATTATCATCGGTTTCTGAAACAATGGAAGCTCTTAGGGTTGCCGAGTGGGTGAATAAATGCACCCCTGCCCCTAACCCAAATACCACAAGCCCAAGAAAAACCCCAAGCCCAGCCCCAAAAGATAAACATCAGCCAAAGACTACTGTCAAGCCACCAATGTACTACAGTCAAAAGAAGCCTTCCAGCCAAACGAGACTCCGATTGGACGGACAGGGACGCTGAATTACTTGATCATTCTCAACTATTATTAAGACAATTGCAGTTTGGAAGAAATGTTTCTAAGATGATTTGATTGTGCTTATCTGTGTGACACCCACCTGTCGTAATCTCATTGGCACTTGCAAGCCACACAGAATACATATTAGATAGTAATTACTAATTAGGATAGCAATTTGGTGGTATCATTCATTATTCATAGAACAAGTGGTTTATACATACATATTTATTAACTGCTTTGTGTTGAAAAATCTTAGTCGGTAAAGTAACTTTGACCAACAATAAACACAATTATCTATGTAACATTAAACACAATGAATCCGGCAGCAGGATCGATTGAGAAAAAATCTTGGCCATCAAACCAACTTAAACAAGTTTATATTATTTTTCATATTTAAAATTTTGTAACTTATAACTTTGATATTTTACAGTTTTATGTTTTTCTCTTACGCAAAAACTTGGTCCAATACAATAAAATGCCGTAAAATACAAAATTTTGTAACGTAACATAAAAAAATGAAAATAACAGTCGATTATTCTCAGACCTCGAAATAGTTTTTCTTTCATTTAGATGATGTTATACAAAGTAGCTAATTTTATACATTGATGATTTTTTCCTTCCGCATCAAGCTGCCCCGACTAGATGGATCAAATACATCTCTATTAAGATTAACATCTTCGCTTGGCGAGCTCGGCAAGATTATTTACCGACTCGAGTTAATCTGATTTGCAGAGGCATCACTATTGAGTCGTCTCTTTGTTCGGTTTGTTCAGTCTACGAGGAAGATGTTTGCCACATCTTATTCCGTTGTGATTTGGCTCAGCTTGTTCTTCATCGCATATGAAGATGGTGGGGCTTAGATCCTCATGACTGGTCATCGCTCCAAGAGTGGCAGTCTTGGATTCTTTCGATTCGGTTCTCCTCTAAGGTCAAAGCTATTCTGGAGGGAGTGTTCTTCGTATCTTGGTGGTTTATCTGGAACTTTAGGAATCGGATCATTTTTGAAGAATCTCCTCCAAGACGTTCGGAGATTTTCGATGCTATAGTTTTTTGTGCTTTCAATTGGTGTAAAAGTCGTTGTCATGCGACGTTTTCTTGGAACGATTGGTTAAAAAATCCCCAATTTATTTCCTTGTAATTGTTTTCTAGCTCCTTGCTAGTTTAATAAAATTTCGCCGTTAAAGAAAATAAAATAAAATAATAATAATGAAAATGAAACTTCTTGTTTTCAATATTTGACTTGTTTAATAGTCAAATATTTCATATACATGAACCGTGTTTGCTGAATGAATAAGTAGTAAATAAAAGTCATTTTTTATCTCTAAACTTGTGATCAATTCAAATACATGTATATTATCTTTGGAACATATATGTTTTGTAGTTTTACAAAATTGAAATCACTTCTTTTGGCATAATCGCTATCCCACATCGTAAAAAGATTGAAAGAAATGTTTGTTTACATACTCGGTTGATAGAAACAACATTTGTTGTCTAATAAATTTCATTCGAATATACATAACTATGTTCAAACGACTTTTGTTGGATTCTTTCCACTAACATTTTGAATGATATTTTTTTTCTTATTTTTTCTTTCATTTTACTTGCTATGGTTACGGTTTAACTTAAAATTTTCCTTTACAGATAATTACATGTTTGCATTTTACAAAATTTATATTACCATGACAATAAAAAGTTTATCTTTAATGTATCGACACAGTATACCATCAGCGAATTCCACCTCATTTGACACATTAACTCATACTTTCGTAACATAAAAAATAATAGTTGAGGTTTTTTTATTATTCAAGTTTTCTAGAGAAGGCGAGTCTATACATTTGTAACATAAGGTTTTACTAATGACACCATTAAGGGTTGTAGTTAAAAGTTTATTATTTCTTACATAATAGCTCGTGA
This sequence comes from Artemisia argyi, assembly GCA_030686995.1. Lineage (NCBI taxonomy): Eukaryota > Viridiplantae > Streptophyta > Magnoliopsida > Asterales > Asteraceae > Artemisia > Artemisia argyi. The sequence goes on from CM060690.1 coordinate 7,920,100, forward strand.
ATGATTCTTAATGAATGACATTTCCAAAAAAATTGGATAGTCGCTAGATATATGCCACTCTGACCTCCATAAGCCGTGTTTTTTGTTCTTTCTAAAGATGTGATCAGCTCATAATCCTCATATACATATAGGAGTATTAGTTGTAGTTATATATGTTTTGTAGTTATACATATTAACGTGGAATCACTTCTTTTAACATATTAGAAAGTGGTAAGTTTTGTGTTGGGTTGAATCTGTGTCCCACATCGGAAAAAGATTGAAAGACATGTATGTATATATTGTTGGGTGATAGCAATAATAAATAAGTTGTTGTGTTGGTTTTAACTTAAAACTTTTAAGTGTTACATTGTAACAACATTCACTCTAGTCACCACATCAACCTTTTTCACATTTTTTTCCCCTGAAAGATTGATCATTTTATTGCTAAGAAGACAAGGCTACTACAAAAGAGAACCGCAAGGGACTATTTACAAACAAACGCCTAAGTAGTTAAATGGTTCATTATGTGAATGCGGAGAAATGCTTTATATATATATATATATATATATATATATATATATATATATATATATATATATATATTAGTTGGAACTAGCTATAAGTTTGGGGCAAAAAATTAAAATAGAAATAGAAATTGATTTGATGGTTGCTGCTTACATTATTTTGTAACAAAACAAGATGTAACAGTGCAGCCGGCCTTATGATCAAACCGTAGATGCATATGCAAAAAATGTGTATTGATCAAAGAAATATCATGAAACCTTGTGGATCCCATTTTTTGAATATCTTTTTAATAGAATTGGGCTAATAACAAAGCATGCTACATTTAGCACAGGCTCTTGCTTCGCATCTGATATTGATGTATACTTTTGGGGTTGTGTGTATAAGTTGAAATAAAGTACGTATGTACATACGTACCATGCACCATATGGCATAACATGCAACTCTCCAGCCATGCATAATTCTATTTGTGTACGTAGCATATATATCATCTAAGATATATATGAGTATAAATACGTACATGCATGCTGCCTCGTCTCGTTGCCAAAAGTAAGTAATGTCGTGACAATAACTAGCTAGCATAATCGATAAGATATGATGAAGTCAATATTCATTTTCATCGTCGTCTTATCCATACTTTCACTTTAATTTCCTCCTGCCAATCCCCAACTCCTGTTCGTGATACTGATCGGAACATCACCAATTACTATATCTTGCCCGTCAACGGTGGCAGTGGTGGGGGCAAGCTTAGCCCCTGGAAGAGACGAACCATGCCCATTTGATGTGGCACAAGAAAATAACGAACTAAATAATGGGTCACCCTGGCACTTTGAACCCGCCAACCCCAACAAAGAAAACACTATTTACGAATCCACGGATCTTAACGTTAGGTTCTCACGTCCCGGTCAATGTCTTCCAAACCCGGTTTGGAGGTTTGAGTATTATGAAGAGGGAAGGATCGTGTCTAGCCATGGGATGGTAGGAAGGCCGGGCAAGGGAACAATACGTAATTGGTTCAAGCTACAAAAGTATGAGGATCACTACAAGTTCGTGTACTGCCCTTCGGTGTGCCAAGAATGTCGACCATAATATTGTGCGGATATTGGATCTACTATTGGCAAAAATGGACGTAGAGTTCTTGTTCTAAATAACAAGCCTCTTAAGGTCAAGTTCAAGAAAGCAAAATGACCTTTTTATGTGTTAGTTTTACTTTTATGTGTTTGTGTTTGTGTTTGAGTTGTAATTGGTATGTGTGTTGTGATAATAAAGGGCTAAATAAGTGATCTACATGTTTTAAACTCTGAGCTACAATCCGACAATATGGGTTTACACTTCATAACTTTGAGCCTAATAAATTTGTACAAAGAAAACATTAAAAGTCTAAAAGCCCGTATACACAATTGAGCCCAATTATTTCGAATGCTACTTTGTTTGGACAATTGGGCTAAAAAACCAAAGTTTACTTTTACTTGTAAAAAAAGATGGTTTGGACTTTTGATTTGTACTTTTAAATTTTTTGTGTCATTTGTTGTTTTTTAAAACCAATATCTACATCTTTAAGGGGGTTAAACCATTACTTACATACATCATTAACAACTACGATTTATCATCAAGAAATAATTTGTACTCGTTTATATAAAACCGTACGACTTTACCCAATTTTAGCATGTGCGATGACGAGCTCAAAGCTAGTGAGTTAGTCATCAAAAAGTTCGAAAACCATGATTTAAAATAAATAAATAAATAAATAACAAATAAAATGAATGACTTTATTATATGAGCTAAGCCCATGACCAATATTAGACGAAATCAAACATCAGAAAAGTCCATGATGAGACAATATTGATACGTACTTTTAGTATTAGAAAAATATCTTTTGGTTTGTCATTTGTGAATGAATGGATTGAAGTGACCATTTTGTCGTGAAGAATATATATATATGCCCTATGCAATAAGTTACTCAAACATCAGTCTACCTAGAATAATATATGCCCTATGCAATAAGCTACTTAAAAGAAAATGGTCAACTACTATACCAGCATACCGCGTAGATGTATATGAAAATAATAATAATAAATAAATAAATTATTACTTCAAATACAACTTATGATATTTGTAGTTAATGTTAGTTTTGAATGATAAAAGTTTATTTTTACCATCACAGTTAATATATAAATTAAAATTAAATAATTAATTCATGTTTTGATTATAAGAGTAAAGAAGTAAACACATTTATAATTACTATACCCTAAAAAAAAAAAAAAAAAAAAAAAGGATTTACGCAAAATTGTAATGTTGCATATTCTGTGATGAAATTGATTATTGATTGTTGTTTTTTTTACACAAGTAACCTATATTTGCTAATCACAGAATTAAACGTTAAAAAAGTTTTTCAAATGTTTTTCTTATGCACCTTTTTCTAATATAAAATGATATCGTGTGAGGAGATTATGATCAAGTCATTCCTCAAAATGACTTGAAAAAACTCAATTCATTAATAAAAATAAGTCTTTCATTCCAAAGATAAAAAGTCTCAATGCCTAATTTGATAAATAAAAAAAATAAAAATAAAAAAATCGAGTAATTTTTTTTTTTTTTTTTTTTTTTTTTAATGTATCATTAATCGAGCTTGCAACGGAGATGCATTAAGTAAGCAAATGAAAAATATTTGCTTAAGCTACTTGATTAGCTGAACGTAAATGTGGTTGTCATGTCTAGTCATTTTCTTTCTCCATCGTACGCAAACAACTTGGTCCAAATTAAACATCATAAATACATAATTTGAAAAGAAAAGAAAGAGCAATCCATCAATCAATCTCATACCCTTAAACCGTGTTTTTGCATTTGGAATAAGTGATTTTAAAGAAACTTTTTGCTTTTAATAAATGTGATAGTCCCATAATATCCAGTGACATATATATTGGTCAAATATTTTATAGATGTGAACCGTATATATATATGTGTTTTGTAGCGTAAGATCACTTCTTTTGGCATATTAGAGCTGGGTGAAATCAATATCCCACACCGGTGAAATATTGAAATATTTGTCAATTTATATACTAGGTTGATAAGGAGAATTATCAGTTGTGGACAAACTTCTAAGTACACACATGTACAATTGTGTGCTTAAAGGTTTCTATGCAATTTTTTTATTTGTTATATTCATTTTTTTTTTTATTATTTTCTTTGAAGAGGTTCTATTCATTTGATTAGACATCCTTTTTGTTGTTTGTGTATTCATTAGATTTAGTATGACTACGGCTTAATTATTACTCCCTCCGTCCCATATTAAATGTCCACTTTCACTTTTCAAAGTCTTTTTTTATAAACTTTGTCTTTAAATATTTTTATGTGTGTTATATAATACTTGATGCAAAATATATGAATGAATTGAGTTTTAAATGTATTTTCGTTAGACATAACTTTTATCAAATATTATATAATACAAACAAAAATATTTACGGTCAAAGTTTAAGAAAAAAGACTCGAAAAGTCAAAAGTGGACATTGTGGAAAACTAGAAGGGGGGGTTGAATAGTTTTACGTCGTTTTAATTGTTATAAAACAAATTGTTTAAAAGTTTTCGTTGATTTATAAAATATAGATTCGATGGTATATGAAATCTAGTTATACACAATATGAACAACACTAAGTATATATACTATGAAGCAATAATTATGTAAGTAATGAAATAAGTAAAAGATGGAAAGATCAAACCGAGAGACAAGCGATTTATAGTGGTTCGGCTACAAGGCACCTTCCTTGCCCTACTCCACTCCCCGAGCACCTAACTCGAGAGTTTTCTTCACTATATCAACAAGCTCCCTTATGGCGGAGAAAACCTTACACACCAATTTACACACCACAATATCTTCACACCTAGATCACAACTAGTACACACCAATTCACTACTTAATCACACCACTTCTTTCACACCTATCTTCTACACACCATTAATCTACACACCAATCTTCTACACACCAATACTTCTACACACCAATTCTTCTACACACCAATCTTCTTCCTAACTTATCTTTTTCTCAACTATTCTCTAACAAATATTCACAACTAATCACACTATGAAATAATAATCAATGATGATGCTCAAACAACTTAGATGTGGAGATCACAACTAGTTGTAATACTTCTTGTCTTGAGGGATAGAAGTATTATTCTCTTGCACTTGAATGGATTATGTATGGATCACTTTGAAACAAAGATTTAAGTATGTATGATCAAAGGATTTATAGATTGGAAATGGAGATCTAGAACAGAAAGTTCTGGAGTGCAAAAGGTGGGGAAAAAATTCAGGTTTAAGGTGGTATTTATAGGCAAAAGTTTCTGACAGAGGAGCGTGGCCGGTCCCCTTAAATCATGGCCGGTCCCTTTAAATTTAAGGGGACCGCCCTTTATAATTAAGGGGGCCGCCCAGCTGAAACGGCCAGAAACTTTGTCTTTTAGTGGGGAAAGTTTATTTGGTGAAAAACTAACTGATTTTGGTTAAATATTTGAAATCATATATTTAGTATGATTAAAACATTTTTCCTTATTACCAAAAGTGTTTTTCAAAAATATATAATAAGATTATATAATTAAATAAACTTTGTATTAGTTAATTAAATACCCCTTTGATCATACATTGCACTAAACACTTTGTTTATTCATACCTTAAGTGATTTGGATGTAAAAAGAAATATTAATCACCAAATACTTGTTTATGTCATAAGTTTTAGTTCTTTGTGGTTATATTTTGTAATGATCAAAACATAGAGATATTGATAAAAACTTAATAATGTTTTTAGGCATTATTTATGTCAACAATCTCCCCCTTTTTGATTATTACAAAACCTTAAACTCAAAAGATTTAAAACTTGTTATTAGACAAGTATTATAGAGTTTACCATTTCTCTTCTCCCCCTTTTTGTAAAATCAAAAAGGTTAGGCCGAATAATCTTCGTGAAAGAAGTTTAAACGGGTAGAGAACTCCCCCTTGATGTATGCTCCCCCTCGTTTGAGAGCACAAAGGGAACGAGCAATTGGAATCTTGGCTACAAAAATATTTTGAAGAGAACAACACACATATATATGCAAAAACAACAATTATGCAAATAAAAATAGATTCATTTAAGCATGATAGAAATAATTAGCATAACAACATTCAATATGCTTGTAGCATATTGATTACAATAAAACAAAATAAAAGATATAGTCCTATATTGCCTAAGAGAGCACTTGGACTTGCTTGCAACCCATGGTTGATTTGTTTTATTTGCTTGAAGGAAAACATAAGCATGGAGCTTAGATGTTTGATTGAGGTGGATATGGGGTGTTGTATGGAGCGGAAGAAGTGGATCTCACGATGTTGTATCGTGTTAAGGGTGGTATTGGATGATTACGAGTGAGAAGATATTCAATCCAAGAAATATCTTCACTCAAGTAGAGGATTTGTTTTTGAAGGAATATGCAACAAGGGCAAAAGTGAGTGTGATTTGTAACTTGATCCAAGTTAAGAGAGTGGGGAAGGCAATTTGCATAGGGTGATGATGGAGGTAGCCCTTTGTTGCGTTGTGCAAGATGCATAGCAAGGAGATCACTAAGATCATGGATTTGGTTTATTTCATCACGGAACTTTTGTTTTTCCGTGGCAATGTGGAGGGGATCATAGGTTTGGTATGGATGAGTTGGGTTTGAGTAGTTGAAATTGTAGTTTGATGGTTGATCAAACTTGCATGGATCATTATAAGTTGTTGGAGGTTGAGAGGTGTAGTTTGGCTTGAAGGAAGATGTTTGGCCAATGTTGTATGGTTTGTAAAGTGGATCAAATGAATGCCTTTGTTGGTTTGATGCAAAGTTTGGGAAATAAGAGGTTGGTGGTGAGGAATGATTTCCAACTTCATTTGTGATGATGGATTTGTTTCGAGGACTTTTTCGTCGCCAAACGGGTTTTTCCGTCATCCTTGCTAGCCTTGAGGCTTTTGATTTTGGTTTGTTTGGAGAGTTCATGATGGGATGAATGGAGAGCTTTGAGGATTGGGGTTATTTATAGTGTAAGATTTGTGTGTTTAAGGATGGATAAAGTTTGTTTGGAGGATTAGGACAAAATGTGTTGGTGAAAAATGGGAAATGTAGGTTGAAATGGGCTAAAAAGCAGAAAAGATTCTGTAAACCCGACCATCAGATGACCGGTCCCCTTAATTAGGGGGCGGTCCCCTTAAAATTAAGGGGGCCGCCTTACATAATTAAGGGGGCCGCCCATCTGGTGATTTCCAGATTGCCAGAATTGGGTTTTTGGCAGAAAATTTGCAGAAAGGTTGTGTTTTTGGACTTGGATTCAAGCAAGTTCAATTCCTTTAGGCAATATAGCATCTAATCTAACATTAGATATCATGCAAAAACACATAGGCACAAGAGCAAATAATCAACACATAATAAGCAATAGGAGGTAAGTAAATGCAAGCACACTTAAGCTTCCTAAGGCACCTATCTTGAATTAAAGGCAAGGGCAATTAGTGAGTGAAAGACTAATGATGGATCAAGATGACACCATTACTAGTGAATATGTCCTAGTGAGTGTCTATATGCAACAAATGTGGAGTTGTGATTGTTTCGACACCTAGAAGCAAAAAGAAATAACGATCCTAAGAAACAATCCAAATGATCTCCTTGATTCAATTTTTGCTCGATCATGAATGTCAAAGACATATATTAGATTATATACCTTGACAATTTATGTGAGAGTTTATGCATGATTTTGAAATACAATGTTTTTAGAATTAGTCAACAATGCAATGAAAATGATTTTCATGTGATTCCTAGATTGTGAGAATAAAGATTAGAGAGAATTGATTGAGTTTTTTTTTTTAAAAATTTATGCAAAGAAAATAAATCTTCTCAATCTTAAGTTTTGTGCGAAATAGATTCCTAGACTCAGAGAAGATGGAATGAAAGAAAAATAAATTTTCATGCAAGTATAACTTAGAATTAATTCAATGTAATTTAGTCAACTTGTTCCATCATTCCTAATCCTAAACGCAAGTGGTTGAATAATTCACGCTTAAGGGGTTTTGTGAATATATCCGCAATATTGTCTTCCGATGCAACCTTTTCTATAGATATATTTCTTTTTTGTACATTATCCCTAAGAAAATGGTGACGTATTTCTATGTGTTTAGTCCTAGAGTGTTGTACCGGATTTTTGCTTAAATCTATCGCACCTTTGTTATCGCACATAATTGGGACATTTTCTAACCTAATGCCATAGTCTACGAGAGCTTGTTTCATCCATAGTGCTTGTTGACATGCCTTTCCGGCGCTTACATATTCGGCTTCGGTGGTAGAGATAGCAAGAGCGGTTTGCTTTTTCGAAAACCAAGACGTTAGACAACATCCCATAAACGTGCAAATACCGCTAGTACTCTTTCTATCTACGTAGTCTCCCGCATGATCCGAATCCGCATAGACAATGGTTTCTATGCCGGATTCCTTAGGATACCATAATCCTAAGTGTATAGTGCCTTTAACGTATCGGAAGATACGCTTAACCGCTTCTAGGTGAGAGGTTTTGGGATCCTCTTGAAAACGGGCACAAAGGCAGACACTAAACATGATATCGGGTCTACTTGCCGTCAAGTATAGTAAGCTACCTATCATTCCTCTATACTTGGTGTTATCTACGGACTCACCTTCATCGTCCTTTGTGAGCTTTACCTCCGTAGACATGGGTGTTTTCATGGGTTTTGAGTCTTCTAGGCCAAATTTCTTAAGCATTTCCTTAATGTACTTAGATTGGTTAAAGAATATTCCATCATCTAATTGTTTTATTTGTAATCCTAGGAAGAAGTTAAGTTCACCCATCATACTCATCTCAAACTCATCATGCATGATTTTGGCAAACTCATCACACATGTCTTGACAAGTCGATCCAAATATAATGTCATCAACATATATTTGAACAATGATGAGATTTGGGTCTTTCCTTTTAGTGAAAAGAGTGTTATCTACCATTCCCATGGAATAATCATGTTCAATAAGAAAAGCTTTTAATCGATCATACCAAGCTTTGGGAGCTTGTTTGAGTCCATACAAAGCTTTCTTTAACTTATAAACATAATCAGGTTTTGCGAAGTCAATGAATCCTGGAGGTTGTGCCACATATACCTCCTCATTGATAAAACCGTTAAGGAATGCACTTTTCACATCCATTTGAAATAACTTAAAATCTAGGGTGCAAGCATAGGCAAGTAATATCCTAATTGATTCTAGTCTAGCTACGGGGGCATAAGTTTCATCATAATCAATTCCTTCTTGTTGATTATAACCTTGGGCAACTAACCTAGCTTTATTCCTAGTAGCTATTCCATTCTCGTCTAACTTATTTCTATATACCCATTTGGTTCCTATGATGGTCATATCCTTTGGATTTGGGACTAGTTCCCAAACATCATTTGCCTTAAATTGATTTAATTCTTCTTGCATAGCTGTAATCCAACTTTCATCCTTTAAAGCCTCACTAATATTCTTAGGTTCTATTGCTGAGAGGAAACAAAAGAAGTTGTTTTTATCTTGGGCTTGTGACCTAAGGGTTCTTTGGTTAAGATGTCCTATTATATTATCTAATGGATGTGATCTAGATTCTTTAATATTAACAGTTTCGTTATTTTCTAAGTGGATGTCTTCATTATCATTTCCTATGGGTTTTGTTTTACTAACCTCAATAGCTTCATCTTCGACTAAATTATCATCTTCTAAAGGTAGCGTTTTAGGAGGTGGTGGTGTTTCATCAAATGTTACATTTAGTGATTCCTCTACTTTCATGGAGTGTTTGTTAAGTATTATATATGCTTTACTATTTTATGAGTATCCTAAAAATATTCCTTCATATGATTTTGGATCAAACTTAGTGAGGTAGTCCTTAGTGTTTAAAATATAGCATTTACTTCCAAATACCCTAAAGTAGCTTAAGTTTGGTTTTCTATCTCTTAATAACTCATAAGGAGTTTTTCCTAGAATTCTTCTAATTGATACCCTATTTAAAATATAAGTCGATGTATCTACGGCGTGACACCAAAATTTTTGTGGAATGGATTGTTCATTTAACATAGTTCTACTCATTTCTTGTAGTGACCTATTTTTTCTTTCTACTACCCCATTTGATTGAGGAGTACGAGGAGCGGAGAAATTGTGAGATATTCCATTTAACTCACAATATTTTCTGAATTGTATTTCGTTATCAAATTCCCTACCATGGTCCGTCCTAATGGCAACTATTGAGCATCCTAATTTATTTTGAATCATTTTACTAAATATTTCGAATTTTTCAAAGGCTTGGGTTTTGTCACTTAAAAACCTAGTCCACGTGTATCGTGAGTAGTCATCTACTATTACTAAGGCATATTTGTTTCCTCCATAGCTCCGCACAGCGGATGGACCAAAAAGATCCATATGTAATAATTCTAGGCACCTAGTAGTGGATACTATATTCTTAGCTTTGTGACTAGCATGAGCTTGTTTTCCAATTTTGCATGCATCACAAAAATGCTTGTCATATTTTAGATTAGGCAAATTTCTAACTAATTCCTTAGAGGCCAAAGATTGTATTTGTTGCATGTTAGCATGTCCTAATCTCCTATGCCACAATGTAGAGTTTTCATCTAGGGTCGTTAGGCATATCCTATCTTCAGGTTTGTTTCCTAGTTTCATAACATATACTCCTCATTTCCTAATACCTCTACCTATAATTTTTCCATTCTTAACTATTTCGCTATCTTCTTCCGAAAAGATAACTCTACATTTATTATCGCATATTTGGCCTACACTAAGTAAGTTATATGTTAAATTATTTACATGTTCAACATTTTCAATAGTAAGTGAGTCTTGAGAAATCGTACCTTTGCCAATAATTTTTCCACGCAAGTCACTACCGAAAATAACGTTACCTCCATTGTATGCCTTGTATGTAGAGAATAGCTTGCGATTCCCCGTCATGTGCCTCGAACATCCGCTATCCTTGATCCATTCGTCAGGCTCCAAGTCAATTCCAAGGCATATTTCGTCGGTTGCATTTGCCACAAAGCACTTTTCTTCTTTTGGTTTTTCCACTTCTTCTTTATCACTATCACTCCATGTTCCACTAACAAATGCGCTTTGATTTTCATAACCCGGCGGCTTTAAACATTCTCCAACGAGATGATTTGGACTTCCACATCTAAAGCACTTTCTTTTCACGTAATTATCACTCCTATTTCTTTGGAACACCTTTCTTTCGTCACGTGGTGATCTAGTGAATCTTCCTCGCCTCTTGAAGAATTTCTTGAATTCTCTTACGGCCATCGCATATTCTTCATCTTCACTCTCGTCACTTGAATCATCATCTTCACAAGGTTCCATTTTGGCTTTTAGAGCAATGGATTTGATTTGTTCTTTCTTGACTTTGACCGTTTCCAAATCTCTTCTTATAATTTCTTCATGGACTTTCAAGTTGCCGATAAGCTCATCTAGTGATAATGTCATCAAATTCTTTGATTCTTCAATAGCCGTGACTTTAGCTCGCCATTTTGGATGTAATGCCCTAAGAAATTTTCTAACACAATTTTTACTAGAAAATGTCTCATCAAGTGCTTTTAAACTTGTGATGATGGTGTTAAATTTAGCAAAAGCATTATCAATTGATTCCTCTTCCGGAATAGTAAATTGTTCATATTGATGTACAAGAAGATCTATTTTGTTATCTTTAACTTGACTATTACCTTGGTGAGTGATTAGTAAAGAATCCCAAATTTCTTTTGCGGTTTTACACATAAAAATTCTTTCATATTCTTTACGTGGTAACGCATTATAAATAACCATTTTAGCCTCATTATTTTTTGCTAGTTTCTTTTTCAAATCATCATTTTGTTTTTCAAAATCTACAATTTCATCCATTTTAGTTTCAACATTATATTGAATAGGAGGAAAATCACCAAAGGTAATAATATGCCAAAGATCAAGATCTTTTGATTTCACATAGGTTTCGAATCTATTTTTCCAATATAAAAATTCATCACTTTCAAATAGTGGTGGTCTTTGCATAGATTGCCCTTCTAAATATTTTTCAGATTCCATAGATCGTTACAAGTTTTAAAATACAATATATTTTAAAAATCTTGCTAGACGTGGCTCCTGATACCAATTGTGGAAAACTAGAAGGGGGGTTGAATAGTTTTACGTCGTTTTAATTGTTATAAAACAAATTGTTTAAAAGTTTTCGTTGATTTATAAAATATAGATTCGATGGTATATGAAATCTAGTTATACACAATATGAACAACACTAAGTATATATACTATGAAGCAATAATTATGTAAGTAATGAAATAAGTAAAAGATGGAAAGATCAAACCGAGAGACAAGCGATTTATAGTGGTTCGGCTACAAGGCACCTTCCTTGCCCTACTCCACTCCCCGAGCACCTAACTCGAGAGTTTTCTTCACTATATTAACAAGCTCCCTTATGGCGGAGAAAACCTTACACACCAATTTACACACCACAATATCTTCACACCTAGATCACAACTAGTACACACCAATTCACTACTTAATCACACCACTTCTTTCACACCTATCTTCTACACACCATTAATCTACACACCAATCTTCTACACACCAATACTTCTACACACCAATTCTTCTACACACCAATCTTCTTCCTAACTTATCTTTTTCTCAACTATTCTCTAACAAATATTCACAACTAATCACACTATGAAATAATAATCAATGATGATGCTCAAACAACTTAGATGTGGAGATCACAACTAGTTGTAATACTTCTTGTCTTGAGGGATAGAAGTATTATTCTCTTGCACTTGAATGGATTATGTATGGATCACTTTGAAACAAAGATTTAAGAATGTATGATCAAAGGATTTATAGATTGAAAATGGAGATCTAGAACAGAAAGTTCTGGAGTGCAAAAGGTGGGGAAAAAATCCAGGTTTAAGGTGGTATTTATAGGCAAAAGTTTCTGACAGAGGAGCGTGGCCGGTCCCCTTAAATCATGGCCGGTCCCCTTAAATTTAAGGGGACCGCTCTTTATAATTAAGGGGGCCGCCCAGCTGAAACGGCCAGAAACTTTGTCTTTTAGTGAGGAAAGTTTATTTGGTGAAAAACTAACTGATTTTGGTTAAATATTTGAAATCATATATTTAGTATGATTAAAACATTTTTCCTTATTACCAAAAGTGTTTTTCAAAAATATATAATAAGATTATATAATTAAATAAACTTTGTATTAGTTAATTAAATACCCCTTTGATCATACATTGCACTAAACACTTTGTTTATTCATACCTTAAGTGATTTGGATGTAAAGAGAAATATTAATCACCAAATACTTGTTTATGTCATAAGTTTTAGTTCTTTGAGGTTATATTTTGTAATGATCAAAACATAGAGATATTGATAAAAACTTAATAATGTTTTTAGGCATTATTTATGTCAACAGACATTTAATATGGGACGGAGGGAGTATTTTTTTTTAAACATTTCATATATGTGTAAGTGGTGGTGGTAGACTCCCGGTGGTGACCAATATCACGCGCCAACCCCGTTACACACCTTTTCAACCGCACGCGACGGGGCATCTAGTTGTGGTTTGGTGATACATACCACCGGACCCATGACATTTTTTATATGGTATATTTTGGGGTATAAAGTGATGTATTTTATGTGTTTGGTTTGGTGGTTACAACTACACTTGTTTGGTGGTGGGTTTAAAATTGTGTTTAATAGTAATATGGCGTTGATGTAAAATTGGTAGGTTTTGTGACCTATTTTCTGTTTTTATGACATTGTTAATTTCTAGACATTTCATATATAAAATTTACAATTTTTATGCAATTGTTCATGTAGTCAGTAGCGTGTATTACGTAGTATTTGTCAATTTTTTAAGTTTTAACTACCCAGTTAGGCTTTCTATGACACACATTAGCCCTTTAAAAAATCAAACTAAATTATTAACAATTTAACATCCATAAATGTCAAAAAGCACCTTTTTAAGTTCATACTAATAGAAAAATAGCTCCTGAACTTATTAAGTTTTTTTTAACATCCACAATATTTACAAACATCTTCTTACACTTATTAAGTTATTAGTAATATGAAATAGCTCATAAACCCGTTAAGTCTTATACTTTAGCACCTCCATCATTTAGAAATAAAGTATACTAGCTTCAAGACCCGCCTGATAGACGGAATAGCTCAAAGAATTCTTTTGAGATAATAAATGGAGTAAAAAGCTTGATACAATCATGTTACCAAACAAAATATTAAACAAATTAACAAAAATATATTGATTTTTTTAAACCCGTAAGAAAACTATATATCATTGATTGCGGAAATGAAAATAACAAATAAAAAGCAAACTTATAACCTATGAAAGACTTTGGGTCGCGGCTAAAAGGCGCTATTCTAGTAGTGATAAATGGTTTAAAATTGATGAAGTGTGAAGAGACATTGATAGAAATATGCCGGTAAACAATATTAACTAAAGACTATATAACAAAAGCAAAATAAAAGAACATGCATGAACAAGAATAAAAGTTGAGAATTGATTTGCACTCACACTTTTGATTGAAACACTCTACTATATGCATTACATACTTGTACAATATTTATAAGGTGTTTTAGCTGCTTGTACAAATGATAACCCTATTAAGAACACCAGTAAAAACTCTATCAAATCATTAGTAGTCATGTCGTCTAAAATCTACTCATGATGTTTCTAGTAATGATCAATGGTTTGAAGTTGATAAAGCATTGGAGAGAAATTTGTAGAAATATGCCGGTCAACAATATCAAGTAAAGTTTATATAAAAACAAAACAAAAGAACACTTGTGCACACGTATAGAAATTGGTAACCATACCAACAACTCCGGTAAAAAACCGATATTTTAAAACCCAGTTCAGTTGTCGGTTCATTGGGTCACAGGTTCAACCGCCGGATCGAACCAGTTCTATGTATATGTATAATTTTAATAACAACTTTGATACGTAGGTATTTTTTCAATTTTGATCTTACATTCAGTTGAACCGATAAAAATAAGATAACTCTATTTAGTTTTAATCTTTAATTTTCATATCTACAATACTAAAAAAAATGCAAAAACAATCAAATTATAGTTATAATTTACAATAGATTTATTGTTCTACATTATATAAATGAGATGACTCAATGGCGGTTTTAAGATTTTATCTTTATTAACGAACTTTTTAAATCAAGTAAATATAATAAAAACATTAGTTTATAACTCTAATTTTTTATTTTATTAAAACTTAACCACATCAGTCACCACCAACAACTCTATCAAATCATTAGTATACCTGTCGTCTAAAAGCTACGCACAATGACACTTTGCTCGAAATGCAATGACAGAAGATGTTAGAGATGAAGCAAAAAAATGATAAATATATTTTGGACTATTAGTTTAAGTTTTTAATTTTTATTGTAATGTTTTAATTTTATTTGAAGTATATATATATATATATATATATATATATATATATATATATATATATATATATATATATATATATTTAAAAATATAATATACTAGCTTCAAAACACGTCCGATAGACGGAATAGCTCAAAGAATTCTTTTGAGATAATAAATGGAGTAAAAAGCTTGATACAATCATGTTACCAAGAAAAATATTAAACAAATTAACAAAATAATTTGGTTTTTCTTTAAACCATAAGAAAACTAAATATCATTGATTGCGAAAAGGAGAATAATAAATAAAAAGGAAACTTATAATCTATGAACATATTTGGGTCGTGGCTAAAAGGCGCTATTCTAGTAGTGATCAATGGTTTGAAGTTGAAGTATTGAAGAGATATTGGTAAAAATATGCTGGTCAACAGTTACAGCTAAAGGCTATACAACAAAAACAAAGTAAAAGAACATGCATGAACATGGGTAAAAGTGGAGAACTGATTTGCACTCACACTTTTGATTGAGACACTTTACTGTATGCATTACATATTTGTACAATATTTATAATGTGCTTTAACTATTTGTATAAATAATAACCCTATCAACAACACCAGTAAAAACTTTATCAAATCATTAGTAGTCATGTCGTCTAAAAGCTATTCATGATGTTTCTAATAATGATCAAGGGTTTGAAATTGATGAAGTATTGGAGAGACATTGGTAGAAATATGCTAGTAAAAAATATCAACTAAAGACTATATAAAAAAAATAATAATAAAAATAAAAAGAAAACACTCGTGCACATGTATAGAATTGGTAACCCTACCAACAACACAAGTAAAAACTGATTTTTTAAAACCTAGTTTTTTAATTGACCCAATTCAGTCGTCGGTTCACTGGTTCAACTGCCAGATCGAACAGATTCTATATACATGTATAAATTTAATAACAACTTTGACAAGTAGGCATTTTTCTAATTTTGATCTTACATTCATTGAACTGATAAAAATAAGATGACTCTATTAAGTTTTAATCATTAATTCTCATATTTACAATACTAAAAAAATGCAAAAACAATCAAATTATAGTTATAATTTACAATAGATTTCTAGTTCTACTTTACATAAATGAGATGTGAGGCGTGGGAATTGCACCAGACTTTACCTCTCGAGGGATCTCGAGAAGCTTACAACCCCCACCAGGCAGTGTACCTGATCGTTGTAGTATAGTATAGTGACAAGTACCGGGGGATTGATCGTTTAACTTAGGAATAGTGTTGCTAGGATTAGAAAGCCTAAAAATTAGATCTAGAGGTGAGGGATGATTCTTTTTGTATTTTTATATTTTTATGAAAGCAATTAAAAATCTCGGTTTTTGAAAGAGTGAGCGAAATTAGTTGCTAATCAACTAACCCAATAACTAAAGATGCAATCAAAATAAAATAACAAAAATAAAAATAAAGCTAATTAAACTAGTGGTGTGAATAATAATAGGGAGAATTGTGTTTACTTAGATTTCATTACTCCCTAGATATCTTTTACATGTTGATAGTTTGATACAATTGCGTGGATGACGGGTTATATTCCTTAATACCATTCGTGGGGTGGCGTACGTACTTCCCCAACTCTATAAGCTCCTACTTCACTCCTATGTCGAGCCTGCAAGAAGCTCCTAACATGGGATCACTAGAATTCGCTCATGCATTAAATACAACCATAATATCCTAGTACGTATTAGTTCATGTTTCTTAAGACGTTCAAGCATGTTACCCTATGGAAGTCTGCCAGTTTTCTTAAGCCTAACATCAAAATCATTCATCCGTAACAACTATAAACAAACAATCAACCGATAATCAACATCTAGGTTTCACTACATCTAAGCAAACACACAAGAGATCTAGCCTAGCATGTTAAATTCAAGACAAATGTAAGATATATTCAAACAACACATAGACATATTGAATGAATTGAAATGATACTTATCTTAATTGAACATGAAAGGTTTCAAAGGGTAAAAACCCTTGAAAGAATAGTAAAAATCGTGATAGGGTTTCTCAAAGTTATTCCCTCTAATGTTACACACTTATGAATGAATATTGCAAAACTATATATAGATTTTCCATCGTGACGGCGTCAAGAAGAAATATCTGACGCCGTCAACTCGCCGCCCATAATAATATCGGATTGCCTAGATCCAAGTTTGACGTCGTCATGTGCAAAGATACTCTGGGCCGTCACATGCAATTGGACCATGACGGCCTATGGTGACGCCGTTATGTCTTTAGTGTAAAACTCTCTGGACCGTCACGGACTTTATCCACTTCACTTCTTGTTTTACTCTTGACGCCGTCATGTAGAACCTTGTGACGCCGTCAGGTACTGTTTCCAGCAAGGAAAATTAAGACTTTACCGTTTTCTTCACTTTTATGCTCCAAAAACGTCCAAAATGCTTCCTTTTCTAGAATTCACTCCAAAAGTACCTAAAATCACAAAATGAACGATTTAGGGCAATATTTGATCAAATAAATGCAATTCTGGGCTTAAATGACCCCATAAAAACAGATCTTTTTTCGCCTCATCATATACCCTTACACTTGAGATTTGCTTGTCCTCAAGCAAATGCGCTTTTATTCTAATCAAAATACAAGTTAGGGGTCATTTAACACTAATATAAAAGTAATTACAACAAATAATCATTCTACTAAAGACCAAAGACAAGCACGGAGGTCATACACTAGCACCTCACAAATAATGTTTAGATACTCACATCTCTCGGGTGTAATAAAGTGTATATCACATTATGGAAATGGAAAACATCTCTCACTACCTGTCATAGCAAAATAGATTACCATAGGCTTGGGAAAGGATCAAACCTCCACCACAAGGCGTAAGCACCTAGGATAAACTATCAAAGAGGTCTTTTAAAGGGTTATAACGTTAGGTGTAGGGATATGGAATACACAGTTTTGTTGGATATAGGCAATCTTTACTGGTGGCGAGTTAATCATCTTGGTTAATTACATGTACAATATGGCGTTGCTAAGCCAAGACTCGACTCGACTTAAGCTAATAAATGAAAAATAACAAAAACATAAAATAAACATAGAATGAAACGGGATGGTAGTCCGTATGTTTTTTTCTCTCTTTTTTTTTTTTTCTATTTTTTTCTTAATTTTTTTGATTTTTTTTTTCATACACTCTTACCCTACAATCTAAAATAATACATCATAGGGAATGAACATTCCCCTTACACTTGAATTTTTACATACTTTACAATAAACTAATCTAATGACTCGAATCAAGATAATCAAAACACTTGGAATACTTTTAAGATTAACGCACATATGGGGGTAATAATATGATGTTCTTCCCCATTACTCCATAACACAAGTACTTTACCCATGAGTCCCAATCGTCCCAAAAAGAATATGTACAAGATATGACTCGACTTGGCAACCATGTAATCAATTAGATAATTAACTAAGGGTTTAAACAAATAACAATAATGCACTAAAGATGAGTGCATACATGGAAGGCTAAGGCCATTTGGGTGTACATTTGAGTGGGTTGTAACAAATTCTTCCTTTAAGTAAGATGCTTAAAGTTAGAAACGAAAAGATAGGCTCGGAGGGGTGTACTAGGGGTTTCGTGTACTAAAAATGAGTACAACGCTAAGGTGTGGGAAAAATTAATTGACTTTAATAGCCAAGTAATATGACTTAAATGGTAAAGTAATTATGATACGGGTTTAACACAAGGGTGATCCTAATGCCTCTTATCATGTAGTAAATCCTACTACACGAATGTAGTATCACTAGCGGTCTCGGGATGCATCACTAGCGCAAGTTCTAGAATCTAAATGCTACCGGTATACTCATAAGCACCAATAGTGAATGCTTTTCCTATCAAATCTAAAGGCGAACCTCACATATTTGGGTGGAAAATTTTTCTGAATAGTATGGTTTTGTGCTAGTCATACAACTCCTATCCATGAGACGCTTGCTAAAGCTAAAGTTTCACTCCTAAATATTGTAAAAAATTTTAAATTTGGCGCTAAAATTACACTAACAAGTATTTCTCTTGGTTTTATTACACACCTACCATCAAACAAACAAACTCAAGTGCAATTGTATCCTATAAGGTATCATCATTTACCCACCCCTTACACTTAGGATGAACATTGTCCCCAATGTTCAATTAAATAATGTAAAAGTAAAACAAGTAAAAGAATGAAAGCAAATACTCCTCTGATTCGTTCGGTGTGGATAGTATGGTAACAAGGTTAGATCTTCCTCCAAGAAAATGAACAATCAAAGCTTCCCTTCCATAAATATAAATCATCTTCTTGTCATATGTAACCTGTTAAACCTGAGAAAACAAACAAGACAACCTCGCGTAAAATCAGCGACAATCTATATATACTCACAAATCCTAGAAAGGAAATTAAGATATAATGCTTGTGGAATGAATGTTTGCAGATTTCCTGGAGTTTATAAAACTAAAGAACTAACAAAAACTTTAATACTCCGTTAGAAATACAAAACTAGCAAAATTTCCAGAATTTTACACATGACGCCGTCAGGAGCTAACTCATGACGCCGTTAGAAGTGACCTGCAGAAATCTTTACGTTAAGTTTCCGGAAAATTTCTGGAAAAACTTATGTCCTACTTCCTGGAAAATCCTGTAAAACATCATTATGACTCAATACAAGCATTTGACTCTAACAAATACGAATATACATGTCCATTTAATATTGTGGAGAATCATGATCAATTTTGTTTCTTAAAAACATATTTGGGGTTTCCCCTTACACTTATCTTTTGTGAAATACCTTTGTATGAAGTTAAGACGAAGTCAAACAACAAAATAAAGTATTTTCACCATTTTAGTTTGAAACATGATCTACCAATAATAAAAATAAATCATGCATACGGAAACAAATAACAATCAAACAAAATAAAATCACACAAAGCATGGGTTGCCTCCCAAGAAGCGCGTTTCTTTATTTACGAGTCTTGTAGCTAGACTCAAGGTCATGGGCTATTACGTGACCTCATCATTGGTTTCATTCTCTAGGTCATCTCCTATATTAGTTTTGTATTCCGGACCTAGTTGCAAGCATTCTTTATAGAAACCAAGTATCTTATTCATAACATATTCTACTCCTCTATGTCTATCCTCATCATTCCTATAGAAAACCGCTTGTTTGTGTTCCTTTTCTATGTTTGATAAGAGGCGGTATTGTTCAATCTTATAGGGCATTTGGTAAGCAATCTCATCATTCTCTTCCTTGAATCTAACTATCCCTAGGGTGGGATCATAACTCATCTTATAGGCCTCAACAAACGGTTTTCTGAATACTACTTGACTTAGGCAATCATCTATCACCGGACGAGTATCCTCCACTATCACAAAGTCGGTCACAAAAGTGAAGTTTCCTACGATTACATGCAATCCTTTCACTCTTCCAACAAAATTACTTATCAAATTCTTACGGGGCATCATCCTATAACCAAGTTGCTTCTTCATTACCCAATTATAATAAGTCCTAGTCATGATGTTTATAGGAGACATAGGATCGATATAAGCTTTTCATGCATGCATATTCCCAATGTTGCATGGTATGTTGATGTTAGAGGGATCACCTACTTTAATAAGGGGTGAACCAAGGATATATGGTGTCTCGGGATCATCGAATAAATCCTTGCGATATTCCCGTTCTTCCTTGGTGGGCAACTTATCAAAGTACTCTTCTACATTTTCTTCTTCCTCTAACTTTTCTCCCTTATTAACCTCAACTTCCTCAATTTCATCCCTAGTCTCGGTTTCTACTCCAACTTCATCCTTGTCACTTTCTTCTATATCTTTATCTTTTGGCTTAATAGTGACAACATTGACAAAGTGGACGTGTTTGGATGACGAGGGGTCCTTAATTTGGATTCCGCTATTGGTGTCCCTAGTGTCCTTTCTAGGTGTAGTTAGCGCTTGGTTGTTGAGGGCTTTCAACAAGTTGTCAATCTTATTAGTCATCTCCGTTTGTTGTTGATTGAATTCGGTTTCAAACTTAGCTATGCGAGCTTCTTGAGATGCCATAAACTTGGACATCAACCCTTCAAGATTATTGGTACTACCATAGTTATTAGAAGGATTGTTGTTGAAAGTACGGTTGGAGGGTGGACCATTTGGTTGGTAACGATTAGACGGATTGGAAGAATTGTTTTGGTTTTGTTTCCACCTAAGGTTCGGGTGATTTTTCCAAGAAGGATTGTAGGAATCACCATAAGGGTTTGGATCGTGTTTGAAAGTGAACCACTTGTCTCCCGCTTCGTCGGTACGCGAGGATGCGTAGTCCGCAAAAGCTGTTCAGGGGAGTTCCACGCAATCACGAGTGTCATGGAGACCACTACATAATTCGCATGAAGAAGTGATTTTGTTCACTTGGCTTGAAGGCTTAGGAGCTTCGTAAGATTTCATGAGAAACTTGACTTGGTCCTCAGGTTCCATGATCCTACGGTCGGGAGTGCTAGAATTGTTCGAAGGCAAAGATATTACCTTGACCGTTTTGTTCAAATCACGGGGATCATTCCAACCTTCGTTGTCATAGAGAGCAAGATTTTCTATGAGTTCCCATGATTCTTCCGCACTTAGATCATGTAGCTTACCACCGGCCGATTGGTCAATAGTTCGCCTTGTGGAGAGATCGATATGGTCATAGAATATTTGGACTTGGAGCCAAAGATCTATGCCATGATGAGGGACTTTTTGGAGTAAGTCCTTAAAACGAGTCCATGCTTCATATAGAGTTTCACCTTGACGTTGTTGGAACATCAAGATGTCATTTCTAAGCTTGGTAGTTCTCCCCGGTGGGAAAAATTGAGCAAGGAAACGAGTGGTGAGATCATCCCATGAGGTGATGGATCCCGAGGGTAAACGTTCAAGCCATTGACTAGCTTGATCACGTAGAGAGAATTGGAATAGGCGTAAATGGTTGACTCTCTAGTTATAACATAAAGGTCTATAGAATCTATGATTTTAAGGAAGTCCTTGAGATGTTGGTTAGGATCTTCGGAACGAATTCCATGGAATGCACATCCGCTTTGCACCAACCGGATGGTGTGGGATCTCAATGGGGACACATTGCCTCTTTGGGTGAGCTCAATAGTGTTTTGATAGCCTTGGTGGATAGGACGGGAATACTCTCCTAGGGTTCGGGGCCTAAGAGGTTGGTTTGCAAGTGGTGGGTTTTGTGGGTGGTTTTGTTGTGGTGGGTTGATGGGTTCAAAGATGTTACCACCTTCCATGATGTCGGATGGTAAAGGTTACGAACAAAGACACGAAGAAATAAGATAGACTAAAGAGAACCTAAAAATAAAAATAAAATCTTACTAGAAAGGAATCTAGCAAGTAGACCTAATAAAAAGAAATCCTAACCTAGACAATAACTATTCCCCGGCAACGGCACCAAAAACTTGATGCGTGGGAATTGCACGAGGCTTTACCTCTAGAGGGATCTCGAGAAGCTTACAACCCCCACCAGGCAGTGTACCTGATCGTTGTAGTATAGTATAGTGACAAGTACGAGGGGATTGATCTTTCAACTCAAGAATAGTGTCGCTAGGATTAGAAAGCCTAAAAATTAGATCTAGTGGTGAGGGATGATTCTTTTTGTATTTTTATATTTTTATGAAAGCAATTAAAAATCTCGGTTTTTGAAAGAGTGGCGGAATTAGTTGCTAATCAACTAACCCAATAACTAAAGATGCAACCAAAATAAAATAACAATAATGAAAATAAAGCTAATTAAAATAGTGGTGTGAACAATAATGGGGAGAATTGTGTTTACTTAGATTTCATTACTCCCTAGATATCTTTTACAGGTTGATAGTTTGATACAATTGTGTGGATGACGGGTTATATTCCTTAATACCATTCGTGGGGTGGCGTACGTACTTCCCCAACTCTATAAGCTCCTACTTCACTCCTATGTCGAGCCTGCAAGAAGCTCCTAACATGTGATCACTAGAACTCGCTCATGCATTAAATACAACCATAATAACCTAGTATGCATTGGTTCATGTTTCTTAAGACGTTCAAGCATGTTACCCTATGGAAGTCTGCCAGTTTTCTTAAGCCTAACATCGAAATCATTCATCCATAACAACTCTAAACAAACAATCAACCGATAATCAACATCTAGGTTTCACTACATCTAAGCAAACACACAAGAGATCTAGCCTAGCATGTTAAATTCAAGACAAGCGTAAGATAAATTCAAACAACACATAGACATATTGAATGACTTGAAAGGATACTTATCTTAATTGAACATGAAAGGTTTCAAAGGGTAAAAACCTTGAAAGAACAGTAAAAATCGTGCTAGGGTTTCTCCAAGTTATGTCCTCTAATGTTACACACTTATGAATGAATATTGCAAAACTATATACAGATTTTCCATCGTGACGGCGTCAAGAAGAAATATCTGACGCCGTTAGCTCGCCACCCATAATAATATCGGATTGCCTAGATCCAAGTTTGACGCCGTCATGTGCAAAGATACTCTGGGCCGTCACATGCAATTGGACCATGACGGCCTATGGTGACGCCGTCATGTCCTTAGTGTAAAACTCTCTGGACCATCACGGACTTTATCCACTTCACCTCTTGTTTTACTCTTGACGCCGTCATGTAGAACCTTGTGATGCCATCAGGTACTATTCCCAGCAAGGAAAATTAAGACTTTGCCGTTTTCTTCACTTTTATGCTCAAAAAACGTCCAAAATGTTTCCTTTTCCAGAATTCACTCCAAAATTACCTAAAATCACAAAAGGAACGATTTAGGGCAATATTTGATCAAATAAATGCAATTTCGGGCTTAAATGACCCCCTAAAAACGGATTATTTTTCGCCTCATCAAGATGACCCTATGGCGGTTTTAGGATTTTATCTTTATTAATGAACTTATTGAATCAAGTAAATATAATACAAACATTAGTTTATAACTCTAATTTGTTATTTTATCAAAACTTAACTACATCAGTCACCACTAAAAACTCTATCAAATCATTAGTATGCATGTCGTCTAAAAGCTACACACGATGACGCTTTGCTCGAAATGCAACGACAGAAGATGTTAGAGATGAAGGAAAAAAAAGAAAATGAGAAATATAATTTGGATTATTTGTTTAAGTTTTTCATTTTTATTGTAATGTTTTAATATTATTTGAATTATTAATGTTATATATATTTTTTTTGGGTAAAAGTTTTTTACAGCCGGTGAATATACTACTAAAAAAAAAAAAAAAAAAAAAAAACATTTATTTACATAAGATATAAGTGAGCACCACATCTTAGCCTATTTAATAGACGGTAAAGCTTACATAACAATAACACTAATACCTCTTATTAGAAGGAAATCAAACTAACCTTGAGACTACGTTTGATTCAAAACATAAACAAATAAAATCTAACATCTATTATGGCAAGGAAGACTTATATCAAAAGGGTCATAGAATGCACGTTGATCTTCCGTTAAATTAACGTAAACATCATCATCGTCATCATCATCATCATCATCATCATATGGATCATACTTATTATACAATTTCCAACGCTCATACAAACTCTTACTTGCGACGCCTCCTCCGCCTATTAGAGTCGAGTGAAATCGATAACCCACACCGGTGAAATATTGAAAAATCTGTCAATTTATATACTAGGTTTATAGGAAGAATTATTAATTGTGGTGGCAACCTAGTGGACATGTACGATTATGCGCTCCTGGTTTCCACGCAATTTTTTATTTGTTCTATTCATTTTTTAAGAGGTTCTAATTTGACTAGACATCTTTTTTGTTGTCTGTGTATTCATTTGATTTAGTATGATTACGGCTTAAATTATTTTTTTAACATTTCATATATGTGTTAGCGGTGGTGGCAGACTCCCGGTGGTGACCAATATCACGCGCCAACTCCGTTACACACATTTTCAACTGCACACGACAAGGCATCTAGTTGTGGTTTGGTGATACATACCACCGGACCATTGACATTTTTAATATGGTATATTGTGGGGTATAAAGTGATGTATTTTATGTGTTTGGTTTGGTGGTTACAACACATATTTAGTGGTGGGTTTAAAACTGTACTGAATAGTAATATAACGCTGATGTAAAATTGGTAGGTTTTGTGACATTAATTCTAGTATAATATTTTCTGTTTTTATGATATTGTTAATTTTTAGACATTTTATATATAAAATTTCCCAATTTTATGCAATTGTTCATGGTAGTGTGTATTATTTGTCAATTTTTGAATTTTTCAAAACTACCCCTTTAGGCTTTTTCTATGATACACATTAACACTTTAACAATCAAACTAAATTATTAACAATTTAACATCCATAAATGTCAAAAAAGCACCCTTTTAAGTTAATATTAACACAAAAATAGCTCCTGAACTTATTAAGTTTTTTTTAACACCCACAATATTTACAAACATCTTCTTACACTTATTAAGTTATTAGTAATATGAAACAGCTCAAACCCATTAAGTTTTATAATTTAACACCTCCATAATTTAAAAATATAATATACTAACTTCAAAACCCGCTGATAGACAGGATAGCTCAAAGAATTCTTTTGAGATAATAAATGGAGTAAAAAGCTTGATACAATCATGTTAACAAAAAAAATATTAAACAAATTAACAAAAATAGATTGATTTATTTTTTTGAAAACCGTAAGAATACTAAATATCGTTGATTCCGAAAAGGAGAATAACAAATTAAAAGCAAACTTATAATCTATGAACAACTTTGGGTCGTGGCTAAAAGGCGCTATTCTAGTAGTGATTAATGGTCTAAAGTTGAAGTATTGAAGAGACATTGGTAGAATTATGCTGGTCAACAGTATCAACTAAAGACTATACAACAAAAACAAAATAAAAGAACATGCATGAACATGGATAAAAGTAGAGAATTGATTTGCACTTACACTTTTGATTGGAACACTCTACTGTATGCATTATCTATTTGTACAATATTTATAATGTGCTTTAACTGCTTGTACAAGTGATAACCCTATCAACAACACCAGTAAAAACCCTATCAAATCACTAGTAGTCATGTCGTCTAAAAGCTACTCATGATGTTTCTAGTAATGATTAATGGTTTGAAGTTGATAAAGTATTGAAGAGACATTGGTAGAAATATGCTACTCAACAATATCAACTAAAGACTATATAAAAACAAAACAAAAAACCACTCGTGCACATGTATTGAATTGATAACCCTACCAACAACAACAATATCAACCTTAAGATTCATGTTTGTACCAATATCTACAACAGTATCAACCTTAATATTCATGTTTGTACCCTTAGATGTATATGCCTCATTAGATGCTATGTTACATGTAGATGTAGACTCTTAATTCGTTGCACCCATATTAGCAAAAGAATTCGTCCTTTGAGTCTTAGCAGAATTGTTGCCCTCTATATCCTTATCCTCCGTTCCAAGAATTGAATTATGAGTTTTAACGACCCCATTATCAATAGTATTCAACTTACTAACTTCCATATGCTTACTTGGTGATGACATTTTCAAGACAGGCATGCAAACAAATTTAGACTTGGTATTAAAACCATAATTTCCTCCATCATATTTTTCTCCACCATTTCCAATAACCTCAACCCGATTCATGGACCACCTTGTTTTTTTCCACCATTTCCAATAACCTCAACCCGATTCATGGACGTAGTAGGAACCACTTTAGGGCTCGTCGGACATTGGTCCAAAGCATGTCCAAAAAATATGCACGTTGGACAACTAGTTGGTTTTCACTCGTACTCCACCCGAATCGAATGCAATGCATAGCCAACACCTTCAATGTTAGGCACCACCACAACAAAAGTGCCTTTCAACTCAATAGCAGCATGAAGATCAATCATGGCTCTTGCAAAACTGGACCAACCCCATGATTCCATGCACATAGATGTTGTATACGTATCTAAGATTAAAGGGGTGCCAAGTTTTGTAGCAATAGCAATGATGAGTGTCTAAATACTCATCATTTTATACCAATCTGAACTGCCAAAACATCTAAAAACACTCAAATATGCATCAAAATACTTAAAATATCTTAGAAGTGTGTTTTATATGTTTCAAATGCAAAATATGCATAAACAGATGAAAAACGTACAAAGTTTGCATAATTGGCAGTTTCAGTCCCTGAACTTTGAAAAATTGGCAAAACTTGTCCCTGGTCACTAAAAACTTTTACAAATATCATTTTAGGTCCTTGGGATTCACAAGTTGTTCAAAATAATCCTTTGAAGTTAAAAATCATAAAATTACAACTTTGGTCCTTTAACTTTGAAAAGTGTCAAATTTAGTCCCTGGGTTATTTAAAATGGAAAATTTATCAAATATAACCCTTGTACTATTCTTAAATGACATGATTGGTCCTTGTGATAAACTTTCAGAAAATTACAAGTATAATCCTTCAAGTTTTAGAAAATGACATAAATGGTCCTCGGATTTGTGAAAATGGAAAACTGTGCAAAAATGGTCCATGTATTATCTAACATTGCAGGTTTAGTCCCTTGGTTAAAGTTTGGAAACTTGGCAGCATAGGTCCCTCAGAAATCCAGAAATTACATGAATGGTCCTTGGGCTTATTTATTATACAAACCAAACCGGACCCTTTCTATTTTTATTAAATAAACCAAATCCAAATCCCACAATCCAAATCCAGTCCACCCAGTTACATGGCCCAAACAAAATAAGCCCACCCAACACCCCACTTTAATAAAAACGGGGTCAACCCCTTTGTTTGACCCTGGCTCACCTTCAACCTCCATCCACCTCACCTGCTACACCACCACTCCACCTCACCCTTTCACCACTTGCTTTACCACCTCACCACCTCCTTCACTCTCTGTCACCTTCACAACAAAACCCACCCTTGGGTTTTCCTCAGGAGAGGACACCTTGCACACCTACACCCTGCCACCCCTACCCTGCAAAACACCCTGCAACACTCAAACTCCACCTCCTTTTCCCACCATCTCACCCAATTGTCCACTTCCACCTCCAAATCCATCAATAAAAACCTTCACAGCTTCCAATTGCTTTAAATATGTTTTCCCGCCAAATTCAATTGAAGGCCAGGATCACTTCAAACTCATCTAATGGTGGTGGGAAAGTCTTATGGGACCTACAAAGACACATTGGGATGCTATAAAGATGAAGAGAAGCAGAAGTGGAGGGTTGTCACTAGTTTAGGACCATCAGTAGTGTAATTTATGTTTATTTCTTGTTTCTAGTCTTAAATTAAGTTTAAATTATCATTTCAAGTTTGTTTCCTGTTACTTGTTCTTAATTTCGTCTGTATTGAACTAATATTCCAAAGTAATAAAATTCAAGTTTTTCAAGTCTACTGTAAAATTCGAATCAAGTTTGGTATTTATCAAATAGCTTATTATCTGTTTATATAAGCTTATACAAGCTAATTATAGCTTGCTGTGAGCTTATGTTAGTTTAGATCTGTTCTAATTCAAGAAAGAAGAAAAAGTCAACAAAAAGTCAACCTGTGGTCCAATAAGTAGTTCTGAGGGGGTAGAAGCTAATCTGGATGGCTTTTCTGGTTTCTAGCTTGTTGACAACAAGCTAGGAGTGGTTTCTGATCCTTGGTTCATGTTCTTTAATCCTCAGAGTTGTAAGCTTAATTCTCATTTTAGCTTGATTTTTCATTTCACTGTTCTATAGCTTAATTGTAGCTTGTTATTATAATTATTAGCTTATTAGTAGTTTACATACATATTTCATTCAGTTTCATAGTTATCAACCAGCATGTTCTTCATTTTCACTTAAAAAACTCATAAAAGCCAAAAATAGCTTAATTTAAGTATTGCCTATTATATAGCTTAATTCTGTTAAAAAGTTGCTTTTTAGTACTCATCCTAGTTATTTTTTAGTCTGTCTTTCCATTGCTCAACTTTAAATTATCTGTTTCACTTCAAAAAGCAATATCAGTGAACATTAGGGGTGTTTGGATTAGTTTGACAAACTGGGTCAAACCCTGTAGTACTGTTCATTTGCTTGTTGCCTAAGTTTGATTGAACTTATAATAGGTTAAATAAGCTGTAGTTGCTAGGTTCTAAGTTGTTTTGAGCACCTTTGATGATTTGAGTGTACTAGTGCAAATTTTAGCATCAATACTGAGCTGATAAGCTCAGTGTCTGCTGAGGCTTGTGTGGTGCAAGTTTTTGGCAACTTTAGGTGTAATTTAGTTGTTACAATAAGAATCCAGGAGTTGGTGTTGTTATATTGAGGATTGACAGAGTTAGGAGTAAAAATTCAAGTTTACATAGAAAGTCAAATTTTTCTGTTCTGATTTAGACCATGAGCTTTTCACATGTTTAAGTCTACCAGCTAAGCTTCAATATTCTACCCTCCCCTTATTTTTGTGAATTTTCTGTTGGGCCCCACTCACCCCCAAACACAACTGCAAGGAGACCATCTCCCCTGCTGCAGTCATCTCAGGCCAACACCACCCACTTTGGGGAAACACTGTATTCCACGGAAGCATTTGCCTCAGCTGTTTGACTATTATACTTGACCATTCACAAGTGGTTGACCAATAATTATCTGACCGTTTGAGGCGAATCAAATTTTGGCGCCGCTGCCGGGGAGGTTGTGCGCTTATTCTAAACGATTTTGCGTATTAGTGAACCTGAATACACGCTCATTGTATATTTATCCATCCTTGTTCATATTATTATCATATAAAACCAAAAACAGTTCCCGAAAACATTTTAAAATCAGTTTTCAACGAACACAAAAACACAAAAAGATTTTCTTTCTTATAAAATGTTTATCAAAAATCTCAAAAATATCCATCCTTACCCTCTTACCTTTTTTATTCTACTTTTCTTACCCTCCAAAACCCTTTGATTCTTTCTATGTCTTATTCTCACCCTCTTATTTGTCAATGGTGTGGTAGTCCTTATAATGGTGGTAATTGTCCCAGTTGTGGCATGGTAGAGTCAGGAAACGGGTCTGTCTATAACCAGAATCCCTATTCCTACCCTGACATGACTGATTCATTCCACCAGCTTCCACACCATGAGACTCAGCAGTTTTACTGTTGTGAGTACTGTGGTGGTTCACACTACAGTTCTGATTGTCAATCAGGAAACACGCTTGTCTATGAGCAATTTCCTAATAACAATTATGACTTACAGCCACATCAGTTCAACTGTTGTGAGTACTGTGGAGGTCCACATTTTAGCTCTGATTGTCAAACAAGGAATCCATTTCCTTCTAACAATTACGACTATTCGTTTCAAGACCCACCTCCACAGTACCAAATGATTCAAGCAACTCCTCATATCCAGCAAGACCCTTATATAGAGGTTCTTGAGAAACTCAAAGATCTTAAGAAGGAGTTGGCTAATATTTCTCTTTGCCATGATCCAAGTTCTTCTTGTGTATATTGTGGGGGTCCTCATAATGATAATCAATGTCAACCTTCCGGTTTTGACACATCCACACCCCCACAATTTCCACTCATTCAAAATTCTCGTGATAAATCTATCGCTGAATTACTTGCTGAAGAACATGATTCTGGAAAAAGCATGGAAGAATTACTTGCTGAGCAAAGAGCGGCCAAAATACGTACCAATCTCCGCTATGCTGCTCTTTGTGATGACGATGATGACAGTGATGATGATGATAACATTGTTATCATTCAAAAAGATTCATCGAGTTCATCAGTTGTGATTCCTTCCATGGAAAATCAGGGAGATAAGAATACAGAGAAGTTACTAGCAAATGAACAAATGGAACTTGTAAAATCCATAACTGCTAGTCCTTCTCAACTCCCTCAGTCTGTTGTTATCACACCCGAGGTTCACACTCACTCTCTAAACATGGGGGATGAGCATCTTAGCACTGTTCCTAATAAGGAATCGGACGAATTAATAAAGTCTAGTGTTGAGATCCTTGTCCAAATCCTGAGAGAGTCACAGGGAATTTCTGATCAAGTGTGTGATATTCCTTTCACCCATGATAATCCAAATGATCAATTTGAGAATGTCTCTGATTCCAGTGATGATTGTTTATCTTATGGAGACATTGAGTATGTTGAGGTTTCACTTCCTCATTCTGATGTTGACCTCCTTCTTGAGGAGTTTACTAATGAACGTACTCACATTGATTCACTTCCATCAGGAAGTAATGATGATCTCTTCGATCTCAAAGCTGACCTGGACGAGGTCGAAGCTTTCCTTGCCCTAGATAGTTCAACTTCGTATGAAGTTGATGAAAACTATCTTGATCCTGAGGGGGACATTCTATTTCTAGAAAGTTTGTTAAACGAAGATCCAATTCCCCCTCTTCCACCCAAACAACTTCATAATAAGGAAATTAAATCAGTTGAGGAAACTGATAAATTTCCTGAGATCAAGCTTAAGGGCTTGCCTCCTCCACTTGAATATGCATTTCTTGAGGAGGAAGTTCTTATCATAATTGCTATTCAGATCTCCCTACTTTCCTTCACCTACCAGGTGATTTCTCCTCTTCTTCACTCCCTCGGGAATGAAGACACTATCTTTGACCCCGGCATTCTCATTTATAAATTTTGAGCCGGGTGTCTGTATATCTCATCGGTGTGGAACTTTCACGTGCTTCAAATGTTTATCCAAACATCTTGAATGAAAGTCCGATGGGATTGTTTCTTCCACATCATGCTTCCCCATGGACAAATGAATTCGGGGTCGAGTTAAGCTAGCGACTCGGTAAACAAAAACTGTAGCATGCTTATAGGGTTTTCACCCTAAGTGTGGGGGAGTCCCCCATGCTATGGTTACTTATGAAGTGAAAATAGAAAATGGTGTTTTCCACGCTTAGCTTGTAATGTTGCCCTTTTACGTACAAAGAGTCGGCATAATAACCGGAACTTTGAATATTGAGGACAATATTCAATTCTAAGTGTGGGGGGAAAATTCTAGCGAATTTTATCACATTATATCTTCTAGTACCCCCGTTTTTGGCAAAAATTTAAAATTTTTTCACTTGAGCTTCAAAATTTTTGTGGTAATCAGTCCGCCAAAGTCTAAATGACAAATGGGCTGGCTAATCCAGGAGCAAACGGCTCTTGGTAAAGATAACTCAAACCCGTTGATGGCTTGCAATTTGCCAAAAATTGTATGGTTCCTCAACTCCCCATCATCCTCAAAAGCTAATGAGTTGGCTAGCCCGCAAGATTATAGCTTGTGGTAAAGGTAGTGAAAAACCATAATTGGTAATCAGCTCACCAAGATGTTGACTATTCCATCAAGAGTTGGCTAGTCCAGAAGCAAACGGCTTTTGGTAAAGACTAATCAAATCCGTTGACAGCTGGTGGTTTGCTCAAAATCACACGGTTATCAGGTGTACCACAGTTCTCACACCTGGCTACTCCAGAAGTGATGGCTTTTGGTAAAGAGTTTTTCAAATCCATTAAGTTTTTCTCAAAAGATTGCTAGGGACTAGCAATAGTTTAGTGTGGGGGATTCATGAATGTCTAAATACTCATCATTTTATACCAATCTGAACTGCCAAAACATCTAAAAACACTCAAATATGCATCAAAATACTTAAAATATCTTAGAAGTGTGTTTTATATGTTTCAAATGCAAAATATGCATAAACAGATGAAAAACGTACAAAGTTTGCATAATTGGCAGTTTCAGTCCCTGACTTGACAAATTGGCAAAACTTGTCCCTGGTCACTAAAAACTTTTACAAATATCATTTTAGGTCCTTGGGATTCACAAGTTGTTCAAAATAATCCTTTGAAGTTAAAAATCATAAAATTACAACTTTGGTCCCTTAACTTTGAAAAGTGTCAAATTTAGTCCCTGGGTTATTTAAAATGGAAAATTTATCAAATATAACCCTTGTACTATTCTTAAATGACATGATTGGTCCTTGTGATAAACTTTCGGAAAATTACAAGTATAACCCTTCAAGTTTTAGAAAATGACATAAATGGTCCTCGGATTTGTGAAAATGGAAAACTGTGCAAAAATGGTCCATGTATTATCTAACATTGCAGGTTTAGTCCCTTGGTTAAAGTTTGGAAACTTGTTGGCAGCATAGGTCCCTCAGAAATCCAGAAATTACATGAATGGTCCTTGGGCTTATTTATTATACAAACCAAACCAGACCCTTTCTATTTTTATTAAATAAACCAAATCCAAATCCCACAATCCAAATCCAGTCCACCCAGTTACATGGCCCAAACAAAATAAGCCCACCCAACACCCCACTTTAATAAAAACGGGGTCAACCCCTTTGTTTGACCCTGGCTCACCTTCAACCTCCATCCACCTCACCTGCTACACCACCACTCCACCTCACCCTTTCACCACTTGCTTCACCACCTCACCACCTCCTTCACTCTCTGTCACCTCCACAACAAAACCCACCCTTGGGTTTTCCTCAGGAGAGGACACCTTGCACACCTACACCCTGCCACCCCTACCCTGCAAAACACCCTGCAACACTCAAACTCCACCTCCTTTTCCCACCATCTCACCCAATTGTCCACTTCCACCTCCAAATCCACCAATAAAAACCTTCACAGCTTCCAATTGCTTTAAATATGTTTTCCCGCCAAATTCAATTGAAGGTCAGGATCACTTCAAACTCATCTAATGGTGGTGGGAAAGTCTTATGGGACCCACAAAGACACATTGGGATGCTATAAAGATGAAGAGAAGCAGAAGTGGAGGGTTGTCACTAGTTTAGGACCATCAGTAGTGTAATTTATGTTTATTTCTTGTTTCTAGTCTTAAATTAAGTTTAAATTATCATTTCAAGGTTGTTTCCTGTTACTTGTTCTTAATTTCGTCTGTATTGAACTAATATTCCAAAGTAATAAAATTCAAGTTTTTCAAGTCTACTGTAAAATTCGAATCAAGTTTGGTATTTATCAAATAGCTTATTATCTGTTTATATAAGCTTATACAAGCTAATTATAGCTTGCTGTGAGCTTATGTTCGTTTAGATCTGTTCTAATTCAAGAAAGAAGAAAAAGTCAACAAAAAGTCAACCTGTGGTTCAATAAGCAGTTCTGAGGGGGTAGAAGCTAATCTGGATGGCTTTTCTGGTTTCTAGCTTGTTGACAATAAGCTAGGGGTGGTTTCTGATCCTTGGTTCATGTTCTTTAATCCTCAGAGTTGTAAGCTTAATTCTCATTTTAGCTTGATTTTTCATTTCACTGTTCTATAGCTTAATTGTAGCTTGTTATTATAATTATTAGCTTATTAGTAGTTTACATACATATTTCATTCAGTTTCATAGTTATCAACCAGCATGTTCTTCATTTTCACTTAAAAAACTCATAAAAGCCAAAAATAGCTTAATTTAAGTATTGCTTATTATATAGCTTAATTCTGTTAAAAAGTTGCTTTTTAGTACTCATCCTAGTTATTTTTTAGTCTGTCTTTCCATTGCTCAACTTTAAATTATCTGTTTCACTTCAAAAAGCAATATCAGTGAACATTAGGGGTGTTTGGATTAGTTTGACAAACTGGGTCAAACCCTGTAGTACTGTTCATTTGCTTGTTGCCTAAGTTTGATTGAACTTATAATAGGTTAAATAAGCTGTAGTTGCTAGGTTCTAAGTTGTTTTGAGCACCTTTGATGATTTGAGTGTACTAGTGCAAATTTTAGCATCAATACTGAGCTGATAAGCTCAGTGTCTGCTGAGGCTTGTGTGGTGCAAGTTTTTGGCAACTTTAGGTGTAATTTAGTTGTTACAATAAGAATCCAGGAGTTGGTGTTGTTATATTGAGGATTGACAGAGTTAGGAGTAAAAATTCAAGTTTACATAGAAAGTCAAATTTTCTTTTAAGCTGAAAAAACCAAAAGTTGGATGATTTTTTGTGATTTTTCTGTTCTGATTTAGACCATGAGCTTTTCACATGTTTAAGTCTACGAGCTAAGCTTCAATATTCTACCCTCCCTTTATTTTTGTGAATTTTCTGTTGGGCCCCACTCACCCCCAAACACAACTGCAGGGAGACCATCTCCCCTGCTGCAGTCATCTCAGGCCAACACCACCCACTTTGTGGTGGTTTTGTGGCCACCTCAGTGGGCCCCATTTGTCAACCTTAGTATCTTTGAACCCCCTCCTACCAGGCTTCCAAAGTTGACCTTTATTTTGACCTAGGAATCAGTGGACCCCACTTGGATTTGACCCTCAATTCTGTCCCATTTCTGAGTTACTTTTGGTTTTTGCCAATTGCTTATTCAGCTTATTGGCTTATTCAGAGGTCACAAATTGCTTATTCTTGGTCTAACATGTCTACTTAACTCAGAGGAATCAAGTTTTATCTAGGTGGACCCCACATAAGCTCTTGTGAGCTTAATTCCATTTTCAGTCAACTAAAGTCAACTGTATATGATATTAGCTTATAACTAGCTTATTATTAAGTTTTAAATTAATTGTTTTTACAAAAGTTAGTTATTTTTAGGTATAAAATAGGTTGGTAAAAGAAAAATCAAGAAAAACAAATATAAAAATAAGTGATAGTTTCTATTTAATTTAATTTAATTTTAATTTTCATTTTTAGATTTTTATTAAGTAAGTTGTGTTTTTATATTTTTATTAATTTCCTTTTAGGTTAAAGTATTTTTAATAATTTTCTCAGATTTTTATTTTGTCTTTTAGTATTTATTATAATTAAAATTAGTTTTAATTAATAATTAGTTAATAAGTAAGTTATAAATAGCATAATTAATTTTTACAAAGTAACACCTAGTTTTTATATTTTTTCTAGCTTTTATAAGTCATAAATTAGTTTTATAAATTTTTTTCATAATTTTCTAAGTCATTTTAGTATTATTTGTAATTTAAAATAATTTAATTAGTTTAATTAATATAAATAGTTTTTAATTAATAGAAAACCTATAAAAAGACAAAAACATTTATTTTTATTTTTTATACTTTCTTCAAGTTCATTTTAAGTTTTAGAAATTATTTTTACAAGTTTTTAGTTTAATTTATAGTGTTTATCATTTTTAGTTTTTATTTAAGTTAATTTTAATTAAATAGTTAAATAGTTTTTAATTAATTAATTAATAATAAATAATAGAATAATCTAAAAAATAGTTTTTTTTTTTTAATTTAATTTTATTTTAAGTTTAAGTTTATAGAATTTTCATTTTTAACCCCTGTAGTTTAATTTTTCTTAAAACTCATCTTTTTCTCAGTACGCAGTCGCGTCTGATTTTTAAATTGGTGTACGTTTATACGTTTTAGATATCTAGGTTTTACGTAATAGTTAAAATAGTTTATTTAAAGTTATAAAATCCTAGTTAAACACACACACACACTTATACCTTTCCTGTTCACATTCACTGATCACAGATTCGTTTATAATAAAACATCGCACACCTCGTTGGGACATTACGACCCGGGGAAACACTGTATTCCACGAAAGCATTTGCCTCAGCTGTTTGACTATTATACTTGACCATTCACAAGTGGTTGACCAATAATTATCTGACCGTTTGAGGCGAATCAAGCACTCAATCCATCCTCCGTGAATTTCGTGATTGGCACATCATGAAGTTTAACACAAACCGGGACACTCTTTAACATCTCCTTATAAACATTCGCCATAGGAGACTGATGAGTGCTCAAACACTCATTATTTTTGGTCAAATTTGAACTGCAAAACATACAAAAACACTCAGAAATGCATCAAAATACTAAAAATATTTCAAAATTGTATTTTATATGTTTTAGATGCAAAATGAGTAAAAACAGATGAAAAACGTACAAAGTTTTCAAAATTGGCAGTTTTAGTCCCCCAAGTTTCAAAATTTGTCAAAAATAGTCCCTATGCATTTATTTTGAAAGAAAAGTCACCAAAGGTCATTTTGAAATTATAAATTGTCATATTTAGTCCTATGGTGAAAAATTGGAAAAGTTTTGAAAATTTACAGTTTGGTCCCTAGAGTTTCTGATTTTGGCAGATTTAGTCCCTGGTGGGATATTTTTGAAAGAAAAATCATTCTTGGACCTTGGGAAATCAAAAGTTATCAAAATGGGTCCCTGGGTGAAAGTTTTGAAAAGTTTACATGTTTGGTCCCCGTAATTTGGAATTTTGCATAATTGGTCCCTGGAAATTTTAAAACGAAAAATTAACTTTCATGGCCTTGGACTATTCAAATGTGGCAGAAATGGACCCTTGAAACAAGTTTGAAAAGTTTACAAAATCAGCCCCCAACTTTCTGAAAATTACAATTGTGGTCCTTGTTTATTAGTTATAAACCAAACGGACACCCTTTGTTATTTAACCCAACAACAAACCAAACAAGCCCCAAAACCTGATCCACAAACTCAGCCCACCCAATCCACACCTAAGCCCAATCCACCAAAAGAATAAAAATACTCCCGCTTTATTTATACTCCCTCCAGTCAACCAAAGTCAAACACCCTCCACCCTTCCCACTTGATCCCTGCAATCTCACCCAACACTTCACCTCCCCCTCCTCCAGCTCACCTTACCCACTCCATGTTCCCCCTCCAAACACTAAATAACAACAAACATTAAATGCTACTAAATCTACTCCAAGTTAACTCAAACAGTGGGAGGTATTTTTAAACGGATATACATAACATGTTAAATGGATGAGTCGAGATGTTATGGATATCCATGACATGTTAAATGGATGATTCGATATGTTATGGATATGCATAACATGTTAAACGGATGAGTCGATATGTTATGGATATACATAACATGTTAAACGCATGAGTTGATATGTTATGGATATACATAACATATTAAATGAACGAGCCGAGATGATATGGTTATACACGAGATGCTAAACGAACGATCCGAGATGCTATGGTTATACACGAGATGTTAAACGAACGATCCGGGATGCTATGGTTATACACGAGATGTTAAACGAACGATCTGAGATGCTATGGTTATACACGAGATATTAAACGAACGAGTCGAGATGATATGGTTATACACGAGATGTTAAACGAACGATCCGAGATGCTATGACTGGTTATACACGAAATGTTAAACGAACGATCTGAGATGCTATGGCTGGTTATACACGAGATGTTAAACGAACGATCTGAGATGCTATGGTTATACACGAGATGTTAAACGAATGATCTGAGATGCTATGGTTATACACGGGATGTTAAACGAACGAGTCGAGATGATATGGTTATACATGAGATGTTAAACGAACGATCCGAGATGCTATGGCTGGTTATACATGAGATGTTAAACGAACGATCCGAGATGCTATGGTTATACAAGAGATGTTAAACGAACGATCCGAGATGCTGGCGCCAACAACCACACAATAGAATCAGCTGCCTTATTTCACGACATTTATAATGACATGGGAAATCTTCGTATGTAGTTTTGTTGTTGTTGCTGTTATTGTTGTTGTTGTTGTTGTTGTTGTTGTTGTTGTTGTTGTTGTTTTTTGTTGTTTGTTGTTGTGTTATTGTTGTTGTTGTTGTCGTCTATTGTGTTATTGTTGTTGCTGTTTGTTGTGTTATTGTTGTTGTTGTTTAATAAAATGTTGTTGTTG
Source organism: Artemisia argyi (assembly GCA_030686995.1). NCBI lineage: Eukaryota > Viridiplantae > Streptophyta > Magnoliopsida > Asterales > Asteraceae > Artemisia > Artemisia argyi. Next base: position 7,958,693 of record CM060690.1, read on the forward strand.
CGAAAACTGATGTCGAACGTGTTTATTTTTTTTAATTCAGACATAAATCTACTAGCTTCCTGTTAATGCAATAACTAACATAACATTTAAAATACGAAATACATTAAACGTTAAAGTTAAGACACTGTAAACTAAAATAACTAACATAACATTTAAAACACGGATTACATTAAACATTAAACTTAAAACATGAAATACAAAAGTACGATTAATAGAAACTAAAATACGGTAATTAAAATAAACTAACGAATTAAGAAAATGAATCATCTGAGACCCAGCCATCCTCCTCACTCGAAGAAGACTCTGATGGTACAGGGCCAAGCCCCATGGCCCATCGGCGTGGTAGTTCTCTGTTTATCCGCGCCGTATGAGCAGCTTCCCGAGCCCTACGAGCAGCTGCCACACGTTATTCGTCTTCCTCAACCTCTCTAAAGAATTGCAAATCTTGCTCGAAGAGTTCTTCATCAGTCAAGCCAAATGTATTGGGTTGGTTTTCCACTGGTGGATTGTTTATCGGTTCATTCTCAGCTGGAGTGTTTTGTTGTTGATTTCCATTTTCTGCAGTTTGAGTGTTCACAATCACCGGTTCGTTTGGAGGACTTGGGAATTGTTGCGAGAAATCCTTGTGAGGAGGACTTGGGAATTGTTGCGAGAAATCTTTGCGAGACATCGAGAATGGGACTTGGGAGTTTTAATTTTGTGAGTTTATGTGTGTTTTACCGAGTTAATGATTATTGGTATATATAAAGTAAAAATTTTGGCGGGACAAAGGAAAATAAGGCGGGAAAATAAATACCGACGACATGTCATCGGTAATAAATAGGCGGGAAAAAACCCCACCCAAATATTCGCTTTTATTAGCAAGTCAAACGACAAAAAAAAAAAAAAAAAAAAAAAAAAAAGTTCAATTATATCCCGACGTCATGTCGTCGGGATTTTCACAAACCTAACTTACTTAAACGCTAATAAACGCTAATCAAAACTCTAATCGTAATAAATTTTATTTTGGAAAAATACTGACGCCAAGTCGTCGGAAAATTCTTGGCGGATCAAATTCCCGCCAAGTTTTCGCAATTATTGGGAAAGTCAAATTTGACCAAAAAAATACCGACGAATTGGCTTTGGGATTTTAAAATCCATAAAATTCAACGCGAGTTTGGCTCGGTCAAGCGTATTTTTTGTTGTTTAGTGTAATACGCCGACGACCTTTGTGTCGTCGGGATTTTTTCGTCGCCAGTTCTCCTTATTCTAGTAGTGATAATCAAGTCATTCCTCAAGTGACTTGAAAAAGCTCAATTTAGATAATGACATTTCTTGTCATTTTATCTTTTTATATGTATTAAATTAATTTTTTTGCTATTTTATATACTCAATTTTTATTTTGCGTCAGTTGTGTGTATCTTTGATAACTTGGTCCAAATAAAATGTCATAAATACATAGTTTGAAAGAAAAGAAAGCGCAATCAATCAATCTCATACCTTTAAACCGTGTTTTTGCATTTGGAAGGAGTTATTTAATGAAACTTTTTTGCTTTTAATAAATAATAGTCGCATAATTTCCACTGACATATTTAATGGTCAAATACGACTTATAAAATATTTTAGCACTTACTTATTACAGTATTTTTTTTTAAGATTTTCATAATTTGTTTTTAAGCAAAAACACCTATTAAAGCATTACCTACAATTAACTTTTACACAACTACATACATAAATTGACTAGTATTTTCTATATGTGAACCGTGTTTGCTTAATTGCAGCTGGTTTTTTATTTCTGGAGTCATAATCAATTCAAATACATATATTTTTTTCGTTGTAGTTTTAAACCATATGTGTTTTGTAGTTTCAAACCATATGTGTCCCACACGGGAAAGATTGAAAGAATTGTCTATTTATATACCAGGTTGATAGTGAGAATCAAAAATTGTTTGGTTACCTTTAGTTCATATGTACAATTACCTGCACTAAAGGTTTCTATACAACTTTTTATTTATTCTTTATGTATCCATTTGACAACATCTTTTTTGTTGTTCACTGTGTATTCATTTGATTTACTATAACTACGACTTAACATAATTTTTTCACATTTCACATATAACACCATGTGTAAGTGGTGGTGGTAGACTAACGGTGGTGACCACGCCAAACCCGTTACACACCTCCCTCTTATTGTGGTTTGGTGGTACATACTACATACCACTATACCCATGACATTTTTTTATATGATATATTGTGGGGTATAAAGTGAGCTATTTAACGTGTTTGGTTTGCTGGTTACAATTACACTTATTGGTGGGTTTAAAATTGTGTTGAATAGTTATGTGGGGCTGATATAAAATTGGTAAGTTTTAAGTTTTGTGATCATTACCTTTAGTATAATATTTTATGTTTTTATGACATTGTTTTAGACCTTTCATATAGTATACAATTTCACATTTTTATGCAATTGTTCATGTAATGTGTAGTGTTGTATTATTTGTCAATTTTTGAAGTTTTCAGAACTACGCCAAAAGGCTTTCTATGGTACACATTAACCTTTGAAACAATCAATCTAAATTATTTACAATTTAACATCCATAAATGTCAGAAAGCACCCTTTTAAGTTAATACCAATACAAAAATAGCTGCTAAACTTATTAAGTTTTTTTTAACACCCACAATATTTACAAACATCTTCTTACACTTATTAAGTTATTAGTAATATGAAATAGCTCATAAACCCATTAAGTTTTATATTTTAACACCTCCATAATTTAGAAATATAATATACTACTTTCAATACAGGCCCGATAGGCGGGATAGCTCAAAGAATACTTTTGTGATAATAAATAGAATAAAAAGCTTGATACAATCATGTTACAAAAAAAAATATTAAACAAATTAAAAAAAAATAAATTGATTTAAAAAAAACGTAAGAAAACTAAATATCATTGATTGCAGAAAAAAGAATAACAAATAAAGAGCAAACTTATAATCTATGAAAGACTTTGGGTCGTGGTTAAAAGGCGCTATTCTAGTAGTGATCAATGGTTTAAAGTTGATGAAGTATTGAAGAGACATTGGTAGAAATATGATGGTCAACAATATCAACTAAAGACTATACAACAAAAACAAAGTTAAAGAACATACATGAACATGTATAAAAGTGGAGAATTGATTGGCACTCACAATTTTGATTGAGACACTCTATTGTATGTATTACATACTTGTACAATATTTATAATGTGCTTTAACTGCTTATACAAGTGATAACCCTATTAACAACACTAGTAAAAACTCTATCAAACCATTAGTAATCATGTTGTCTAAAAGCTACGCATGATGTTTCAAGTAATGATCAATGGTTTGAAGTGGATAAAGTATTGGATCAACTAAAGACTATATAAAAACAAAACAAAAGAATCCTCGTGCACATGTATAGAATTGGTAACCCTACCAACAATACCAGTAAAAACCGATACTTAAAACCTAGTTTTTTTAATTGACCCAGTTCAGTCGTTGGTTCACTGGGTCACAGGTTTAAGCACCGAATCGAACCAGTTCTATATATATGTATAATTTTAAAAACATCTTTGATTATAGGCATTTTTTCAATTTTAATCTTACATTCAATTGAACCGATAAAAATAAGATGACTCTATTGAGTTTTAATCTTTAATTTTTACATCTACAATACTAAAAAAATAGAAAAAACAATCAAATTATAGTTATAATTTACAATAGATTTATAGTTCCACTTTATATAAATGAGACGACTCTATGGCGGTTTCATAATTTTACCTTTATTAATGAACTTTTTAAATCAAGTAAATAAAATACAAACATCAGTTTACAACTGTAGTTTGTTGTTTCATAAAAACTTAATTTACATCAGTCGCCACCAAAAACTCTATCAAATCATTAGTATGCATGTCGCCTAAAAGCTACGCACGATGACACTTTGCTTGAAATGCAACGACAGAAGATGTTAGAGATGAAGCAAAAAAAATATAATAATAATAATTTGAACTATTAGTTTAAGTTTTTAATTTTTATTGTAATGTTTTAATTTTATTTGAATTATTAATGTTATATATATATATATATATATATATATATATATATATATATATATATATATATATATATATATATATATATATATATATATATATATATTGGTAAAAGTTTTTTACACCCGGTGAATATATTACTTCAAAAAAGTATTTAAGTACATAGGAGCCCCACATCTTAGCCTATTTCATAAGCAGTAAGGCTTACATAACAATAACACTACTACCTCCTATTAAAAGGAAAACAAATACATTGATTCAAAACATAAACAAATATAATCTAACGTCTATTATGACCATGAAGACTTATAACAAGAGTGTCGCAGAATGCGCGTTGATCTTCCGTTAAATCATCCTACACATCATCATCATCATATGGATCATACTTATTATCCACCTTCCAACGCTCATGCAAACTCTTACTTTCAACGCCTCCTTCGCTCTTAGGATCCATGAAACTCGTTGTTTCGTTATAGACATGTTCCACATCATTTTCACTATCCTCATCAACACGATCGTCATATTTACCAATATCAACAACAATATATACCTTAGATTCATGTTTGTACCCTTAGTTGTAGATGCCTCATTAGATGCTATGTTAGATGTAGATGTAGACACTTGATTCGTTGCACCCACATTATCAGAAGAATTCGTCCTTTGATTCTTCGTAGAATTGTTTCCCTCCATATCTCAATCCTCTGTTTAAAGAATTGATTTATGAGTTTTAACGACCCCATTATCAATAGTATTCGACTTACTAGCTTCCATATGCTTACTTGTTGATGACATTTTCAAGACAGGCATGTAAACAAATTTAGACTTGGTATTAAAACCATAATTTCCTCCACCTTGTTTTTTTCCACCATTTATAATAACCTCAACCCGATTCATGGACGTAGTAGGAACCACTTTAGGGCTCTTCGGACACTGGTCCAAAGCATGTCCAAAAAACATGCACGTTGGACATCTAGTTGGTTTTCCACTCGTACACCACGCGAGTCGAATGCAATCTATATCCAGCACATTCAATGTTAACAAAAGTGTCTTTCACTTCAATATCAGTGCGAAGATCAATCATGGCTCTTGCAAAACTGGACCAACCTCTTGATTCCATGCACACAGATGTTGTATACGTATCTAACATTAAATGGATGCCAAGTTTTGTAGCAATAGCACTCAATCCATCCTCCGTAAATGTCGTGATTAGCACATCATGAAGTTTAACCAAAACCGGGACACTCTTAATTAAGACCTCCTTAGAAACATTTGCCAGAAGACTATTAAGTAATTAGTAACGTCGACGTGCTAAGGATTGTCGATCGTGCGAATATAACTCAAATACGTGTATGTATGTGAATAATTTTGATATAAAAAGATGGATTCACCGTTTGTATGTAAACTTTAGAACATTGGATTTGAATACCTTACAATTCTTCATTCAAACCAGGACCATCATGGACATCGTCTTTAATTATAGTTTATAATCTCACATATTTCATACCACCGACTTTTCTTATTGGAACACACCTCCCTAACCAGCTTTTTATCGATACAAGTTATAACAAGATCCCCTTACATCGTTGGACCAAGGTTTTATCTAGGGACTCTCATCTACATCGCAATTGTGCCAGCCGTAGACCTTTTACCAGATTATAGATTTTCGGATCATTGTACGACCCATAATCTCGCCAAACATAACATGAAATCTCAAATAATAAGTCGTCGTAATTAACTAAATTTATACTTGTAATTAGTGACGGAGTAAGAGTTTTCGCGGTGTCTCACGACCTCAATAGAATTTTTATTCGTAGTGCTTATCGATTTTTCATAACATGTTGAAGGTTTTCCCAAATTCATCCGCTCCAGTATTTGCTTAGTAAGGATCAAGCTACTCTATGTAATACGTAACTTCTAATTAGGTTCTAAGCAGTGAACTCTCAAAACAGAAATGTAGGTTCTCATATTCTGCGAGTAACGACAAAGTTATAATGGTAAAAATTAGCGTAACATTATTAATACGAATCGATGTTACCCTAACTTAATGCTCTAAAGTCTAATGTATGAATCCTCGCATTTTTAGTTTTGGTTCCGCTACTGGTCGTAATTTCTACTCCGTACAAGTCATGCACGTATCATTCTCATTTCACATGTACGGTGTAGTATGTTCGTTACAACTTACACGTAGGTTTTGTCAAAATTCAACTATCTTTCAATGGAAATCTAGAAAACAGAATAAAGGAGGGACAGCACATGCAGCGGAATAGTTCTTTGTTTTCTACTCGGAAGTCAAGCGCATAGACTTTTGACTAAAATGGCAAAATCTTAATTAGGTTGGTCAAATCATTTAAAACTCTTCGTTGTAAAATCTTTCGGTCTAGATTTCTAAAATCAGGATCATATCTAAAATGGCAAAACTTAATTTAGGTTGGTCAAATCATTTAAAACTCTTCGTTGTAAAATCTTTCGGTCTAGATTTCTAAAATCAGGATCATATCTAAAATGGCAAAACTTAATTTAGGTTGGTCAAATCATTTAAAACTCTTCGTTGTAAAATCTTTCAGTCAAGATTTTTAAAATCAGGATCATATCTAAGGGGCCGTTTCGTTTTTTGCTAGGAATTACAATGGCTATCGAATTTAATATGAGGTAGAATAACAATGTATATAAAAAAGTGTATCATTACGATTGTTTATGTTTGGTTGATAAAATATGAAATGAAAAAGTGTATAAATATTTGAAGTTTGTAGTGGTAAAGAGAAGGGCCCGCGGGAATGGATTTCATAGACACCGAATTACCAAATGTAAAGAACATACATGCAAATGGGCCCTAAGATTGTTTTAATTTTTGCAAGTTTATAATCGTAAGATCGGATCGTGATCTTAAGATTTTACTTAGTTTTATTTTTTTTACATGCATTGTAAAATTAAGTAAATCTACATAATATTATATATCATATATAATGAAAATGTATGTGAAAATTATGATTATAAAGTGTTTAATAAATTACATCTTGTTTTTCATATTTTACAAAACTTGATAAATAAATTTGTAGTTTTTTAGCTTGTGATTAAAGAAAAGTAAGATTTGATCGATCGAGATATTAAGATCCTATTGTTAAGATCAGGACCCTATTAAGATCCTATCTCTCAAAGATCCTACGTAGAATCTAGATCATTTTTGTTTTGTAGTATCGTAAATTCGTAAGATCTTAAAATCATGATCTAGATCTTAATTAATAACCATGCTTATACTCATGTCCATACTCGCACATAAAGTGTTCTTTGATTTAAAAGTAGCAGGGTAACCGCATATTGCAACAGTGGGAATCATGTAACTAAAATTTTTGACTCATAATATTTTTTGATAATACGTTTTCTGTGACGATAACTTTATAGAAGACGAGAATTTTATGTTTTAATAACTTCAGAAAATAACAAACAATATTATGTTAAAAGTAGGTAGTAAAGAACATACATGCCATTTATTTATTTATTTATTTTTGATAAATTGTATTAATTTTTATTTCATGAATGTTTTAGTTTATTTAAGTAGAGTATTTAAAATTTATTTTAATAGTTTGTTTAATTTGTAACATTTAGCTTATTGATTGTATTTTTTATTGAAAAGTGTTTTAAACTTTTAATATTACTATTAATTGAATGTGTTAAATATATGTGTACAACATACATGTATAGTTGTATTGTTTAATTTCTAAGTTTGTACATGTTTTAGTTATTTAATAGAGGAAATAATCTTCTCCTATATAGTTTAGATTTTTGATCTTTTATGACCTAAAGTAAAAGAAAAAACTTCATTTACAAGCAAAAAAGAAAAGAAACCATTAATTATACGTATCTGAAAATGTCATTTATAAAGTAGTAACATTGTAGTGATTTGATGAGTTATCCTACTTGTTGCCTCCACATTTGATTGTTTCAACATTCTTAAGAGAGTACGTTAACATCATTGTACAAATTTTAAATATTTTTCGAAACCAAAGGTCTATCGGGTTAGTAAATGAGTGATCGTATAATCAGTTGAATACATTTAGTGATCTTCTGTCTTGAGATGCAACATCCCTAAATAATCCTTATTTAAAACATAAGAAGCACATTCAACTAGTCAAGTACTATCTTTCAATTCTTTTTTGTTTTTTGAAAAGGCTTAAAAGTTACTCCGTACTATAAAGGAACCAACGAGCCGAAATACAAATGAAAAGTTTTCACATAATCTATTAGGCGATCGACTTGACATCAGTTACATGTGGGCTTATAAGCCGAAAACTCAAATGCAAAGAAATATGGATTTCGTCTAAATGCAGAAAAGCTTCATGTAATTAAATTGAGTAGTTTGATAACCCTTAATTAATATGGTATTAACCAAATCTTGTAAATTATTCATAGCTTCTTGCTAGGTTTCTTTAACGCCGTTCTTAAAAGAAAATACAAACAAAAGTAGAAACTATAGACGCAGGAGATTTGTTGCACACTTACAACCAATCTCCGAACATTTAATATACAACCACACAGCTCAAACGTATCAAATAAAAGAGAAAAATGTATCACTCAAAACTTATTATTATGGTTTTATCTCACAAAATTTTGTACAGAATGACAATTTAATCATTATCTAATTAATTAAAGTTTTCTTTAAAATTTGTAACAATAAATTAAAGTAAATGTAATTGCTAAATAATGAAAAACTTGTAAGTTTAACTTTATTAATGATCATTATTTATAGATTACAAATGTAACATAAACTTAACCCTAGTGGGCACCGGGCTTGGGCCGAATTTAGTAATCCATAATCTATTTTCTAATATTTCCTCACAGTTTGAACGACGAAATCTCAAAAACTCGAGACTGCAAAAAAAAAAAAATAATAAAAAAAAAATAATAATAATCCTTGTATAATTTTTTGATAAAGCATCCGGTCGCAAACGGGGAAAGTCTTCGATGCGCTCACAATCCTTGTTATTGTAGTTGTGGAAGTTTGTCTGATTCTAAGAAAAAGAATCTAAAAAAGAAAAAGAAAATATTTTCTAAAAGAAGGAAGAGAAAATATCAAGTCATTACTCCGAAAAGATTTGCTATTGATTGCAAGACCTTTGAAAAAAAAAGTTGTTGGTGTTGTGGCGTGTGAAAAGCAACACCCGCAAACGAAGATCTACAACACACAAGAAAAAGGACATAAGAAGAAAATAAATAAATTTACTCATTAATTTACTGATAAAAAGTAAATTACACCGAGGGACTTGCAACGTTATTAAAAACAAACCACAGAACGAACGATGTAACTGATAAGGACGAATGATATTACAAAACTTCATTATAACGAATGGTATAATTTACTCATAAATAAATAACATTGAAGATCAAAAAAGAAAAAGGATGCCTTCTTTTTTATTTCTTTTTTCTTTTACCTTTGCATATAATGATGGGTTTCGTGATTGGAGGTAAGAGAGATTTGACGGGGTGCAGCTGCTGGTGATGGCTCAGTAGGTCTCAAAATTAAACCTTATGTTTAACTTTATTAATTACCACTATTTATGAATTACAGATATAACGTAAACTTAACCCTAGTGAGCCCTAAGCACACAGGCCATAGGCCGAATATAGTAAACCATAATCGATTTTATACAGTAAATTCGATCAAACTTCTTTATCCATATTTAATAGTGGATAATTCAAATGAGACATTGAAAGAAAATTTTGAACTATTAATTTAGGACGGAGAAAACAAAAATATTGGAAATTGGACCGAAATTTAACGATGTTTTAACAGGTTTTTAATTAGTTATAAGGCATTGCCTGATGTGATCCGCTTAATGAGTTAAGACGCATAACTCGAATTATGAATATATAAATATAAAAGGTTTATGCATTCGTACTAGTGGAGGAACTTGAACATTTATTTTGGAAGGGCCGAATTTATTTTGAGGAGACTAAATCGGATATTTGCTTGTATTTTCAACTAAATTACCCCTAAAACATATAATATATTAATATTTACATTAGTTGCCGCAACTTTTGAAAGACCGGGACCGTCCCTGCCCCTTAAAAGTTCCACACTTGTACGTACTTATATATATGCATGAGATTCACTACTCGTTTATGACTTTATCTACAAATATAAAAAGGTTTTAGGAATAGTTGGGAGAAGGAAAAAAAAAAAAAAAAAATCCATATGAGAGTGGCAACGCCTGTTTTTCTAAGTCTTCTAATAAGTTTTTTAATATTCTGTAATTTCCTTTAAACTTCAGTTCAACAAGAAAGCTATTTGCTTTAAAAAAAATTATTCAAACATTATGTTTTTAATTTGTCAAACTATCTAGCTTGTAACTAGTATATATTACGTGTATAGTTTATAAGTTTTATATTTTCGCATTTGAAAAAAAAAACGTTCTATATACGTAATTCACTGTTATTTGAAGTTTGTAGATGGCTTCCGCGCATAGTGTACTCTTTCGTTGTTTATTATTGTACTTAAAAAAAAAAAAAAAAAAAAAATCGATTGTTAAACTGAGAGTATATATAGTTAAAGTGGAATTGTGGAATTATAAATTAGCGAGATTATACGGGCTTAGCATGTCTAAATGTAATTAGGTTTGTGATGAGAATTGGTTGCGACTACGTCGTAATTTAACATGCATGTTACTTTCTTGAAGCACTGAGTTCGGTTTATAGAGTGTTTCGAAGGTCCGTTGAGGCTTTGAAAACATATATATTGATTGCTGGAAGAGAGTGTATAATAGACACATATAAATAAGACATACTACATGTTTTTAACAAACTTATTACTCCATGTTTACTAGTACGTACAATATTTCAGATCCATGATAGTAACATTTCATGCATGTTGGACGGTGAATATTATATAAACATGTCACGGTGAATATTATAAACATGTCAATTAGTTACATTCTAGAATGATGCATGCCAATAATAGTATGTCTTTCTCCACATGTTATACTGCTAGTTTAAGTATGAACTGCTATTTAATTTGGGTAAACATATGCACATTCAAGAAGCTAGGCCGGTACACGTACACTTCAATTTAGCTAATTTAGGGTTTAACATATGCACATTTAAGTGGTTGGTTTGTTGAGAACTTTTAGTAAACATATGTACATTTCAAACATTTTTGAAATGTTTAATTGTTCAATTATTTTCTAACTTATTTTTTTTTCTTGTTATATATGAAAAAAAATAAATAAATATGATACTCCCTCCGTCCCATAATTATAGTCTACTGTTAACTTTTGAAGTCTTTAGTTTTCAACTTTTACCATAAATATTTTAATTTGTGTTATATATTACTTGATGCAAAATATATGAATGAATTGAGTTTAAATGTATTTTTCATTGATATAATTTTTATCAATTATTATATAACACAAATAAAAATATACAAGGTCAAAGTTGCAAAACGAAGACAAAAAAAGTCAACAGTGGACTAAAATTATGGGACGGAGGTAGTATTACATTAGGTTTTGATTATAGAGGGAGTCGTTAGAGCATACGAAATGCATATAACTCTTTATGGGATTTTTATTTTTCCAACATTCATTTATTAAATTCTATTCATCAAGTATGGTATCAAGCTCCAAGGTTTTGGTAGGAAATAAATTTGTTTTCGTAGGAGTCTAATGTTATCTTAGGAGTAGTAGTTTATTTTTTTGTTTAGAAAATAAGTATTATCTTGTTATCACTACTACAAAATAGTAATATACTCACACTTATTAGAGCATGTAGCTACACTTTAAAGTGTGAAGAATCAAAAAGTTCACACTAGTATATGTGTGAACCAATTCGATGTAGCAATAATTTTCACACTTTTATGTGTGGAGTGTTATGAAGATTTTTCACACTTTTAAGTGTGAAAGTTTTAAAATAATTCTACACACTTTTAAGCGTGATGATTTTGATTTTGAAATAATTCTTCACACTTTTAAGTGTGATGATTTGATTTTGGAATAATTCTTCACACTTTTAAGTGTGAGATTGAAATTCTCCACACTTTTTAAGTGTGATGATTTTGAAACAATTATTCACACTCTTTAATGTGAATATCCTTAGAAAAAAGCTCACACTTTATAAAGTGTGAAGAAAAAAGTGTGTAGAAATGATAAATTTGTTGTAGTGTATTTAAGCTTTTCTGCCTATGTAACGGGCTACGATATTGGATTCACCCATATTCATTGTACTTAAATATTTTTTGTAATAATATATTTACCGAGTCTTTTGACCTTCTAAAAAATAATAATAAAAAAATAAATAAAAGAAACTCTATTCATCAAAAAGGCTATTCACAAAATTAAACAACAATGGTAAAAAAACTTTTCAAAAGGTTTTTTCTTATATCAATAAACATATTAAAGGACGTAGAGAGAAGATGCATGCATGAGTGACTATAATAGCTTTTTGCAAAAGTTTGGAGTTAGCCAAATATTTTTTAAAAAGCTTCTATAAAACCTTTCACTACAATGCCACAAAGTTTTATATAAATTTTTTATAAAATAGTAAAAAGATTGAGCATTACAGATGCTCTAAGAGCAATGGGTGTGGTCTCGCCATGGTGATATGACAGCTCGCCGAGTCTCGCCATGACACCCTCCCAACTCGCCACCACTCGCCATTTGAAGGTTACGCGTTTGCACGACGAGCTTATTTCACTGACAAAGATCATTTTCTTATCATTTTTTTAATAATGTTGTGTGTGTAAGTAAGTGTGTATCTGAGGCCTAAATGAGTAAGTTGTGGTTTGTTATGATAAGGAAGCGTTGTAAAGAGGTATGTCATTGTGACGTGACACCCCGTGAGACCCTAGTGAGGAGTTTTGGGATGTCATGACACCCATTGCTCTAAATACCATGCAATATGGAGTCTATGAATAAATAAAAAAGGAGGTGATTCGCACACCAACTTCTTGTATTCTTGCATCACACTCTGTGCATTACAATGTTGTACTGTGTATTCTTTGTGCATTACAATGTTGTACAAAATGATATGTTTATCAAAAAAATTTGTTTGCAAATCAATCCCCAAATAAAAATGTTCTAAGTTTCTAACCCTATTCGGTACATTGAACCGTACATATATACATGCTCAATCAACACTTACGCCCAAACTATTAAGGTTGAATGATTCTACCAAAGTGTGCACATACGATAATACGAATATAGCCATTTAAAGACCATACCTTGACGATAGATTGATCATTATAGTCATATGTTTCCTTATTCCAACACAACACTGTTCCTTACTAAACGTCTTTGACGGTTGCATTGCATGATCACTTTCCACGTGTAACGTGTTCATTCCTATACTTAATTACTTATAAATACCATACTTCAATTCCCACCAATCAGCAAATACACACATCAACATTATATTCTTTCAACACTTGATCATGGGAGATCATCATACGTTCATGTCTTTTTTTGGAGTCTTGAAAAGGGTTCGGGAGTTAAGTAGATTGTTAGGTTCTAACGATGTTCGCTCGGTAGAACAAGATACGAGAGGTTCGTTTAAGAATCTTGTCCTTGATAAAGAAATCTTGTCGAGAAACAATGCCAATTGCTTCAATGAGGTCGTTGATGACTCGAGTCCTGTGATGTTTTACACTCCAAGGCCAGTTAGTGAGCTCGATACCGCAGCTCTTACGATTCAAAAGTGCTACAAGAGTTATCGAACTAGAAGGAATCTTGCAGATTGTGCCGTCGTTGTTGAAGAACTATGGTAATTGAGTCG